>CM061236.1:53959480-56459480 GCA_030848705.1 Heracleum sosnowskyi | reverse complement strand
GTACATTCGAAAAATTCAATTATGTACAATACAATACATATTAATTTCTGTAGTCCATAATGATATTGTAGAAATTTAGTCATATGCTATCTGTTCTTTATCTCTTTCTGTTACATTTGTAATGTAGTATAGGACTATGGTTGTTAGTCTTGTTTGTCTAGATATTAGTTTTGTTTTATCAGGGACAGAGGTTTTGTCCCTTTAGTTGACAAACACCAATGACAGAAGTAGATAGTTTTGTATATATAGGGAGCTGCATCTTGTACTTGTTTTTCATCTGAAATAGATCAAGAAAAGAGAGTGATTTTCTCTCAGAAACATCATCTTGTCTAACTTCAATTTCTTCATGGTATCAGAGAAATAGGTTGAAGATTCTCAGAATAATTTTCATCTATCTGTTTCCAGATTAAGAAGAGAAATTAAGCATGACTACAGCAGATAAAGGAGATAAAGAAATGAAGATTGAGAATGGATATTCAGATGTACTCTTTCTGGCAAATTCAGACAATGCTAACATACCACTGGGGAATGTCATCTTCAATGGTGAAAACTTTCTTAATTGGAGCAGAAGAATAAAACTTGATTTAGGATCAAAGAACAAACTAGGGTTCTTGGAAGGAAAAGTGAAGAAACCAGAAGCTACTGAAGCAAAGTATCCACTCTGGATAAGGAATGACTACATGCTTAGAGGATGGTTGTGCAGATCAATGGATGAGAAGATTGCTAACAGCTTTACTTACATAGATTCTGCTGAAAGATTGTGGAATGAGCTGAAAGAAAGGTATGCATAAACCAATGCACCTCTCTTGTACTCTTTAAAGAAGCAAGTTAAGAATCTTGAAAAAGAAAATTTGCCTGTGTCTGAATACTACTTCAAGCTCAAGCAGATCTGGGATGAGATACAAGATGTGGAAGGACTGCCAGAATGCACATGTGAGGCAATGAAGAAGTGCACTTGTGAGCTTTTGAAAAAGTTCATAGAGATACAAGAAAGGAACAAGGTGATAGATTTTGTCATGGGTCTAAACAAAAGAAATGAGAATATTGCTAGGAACATCATGGCCATGGAGCCATTACCCACTCTGAATAGAGCTTTTCATCTTGTTCAACAAGTTGAGAAACAGAAGCAAATAGCAAAAATATCAGAATTTTGGAGAAGCAAGTGCCTTTGCTGTTGGCAGAATGAGTCAAGGTAAAAAATTTCTGAGTTCACAAAAAAAAAAGAAACCAAAGAGATGAAGATGAAGAAGTGGTGTGACCACTGCAAAAAGAAAGGACACAGTGTTGATGAATGTTTTAAACTAATTGGATATCCTGAATGGTTTGGGAGTTCTGGAAAGGGAAAAGAAAATGGAGGAAATATGAAATATGCAGCCAATGTGGGAAGAGAAGATGCTGTTTATGAACAAGATGACCCTCTTCACATGGGTTATGGGAGTGAAAGTGGAAAGGAGGTAAAGCCAGATGGGAAGCTGGTGTCAGCAGTGGTGCAGGAAATGATGAAGATGTTCAACAGTCAACAAGGATCAGGAGCAAACAACAAAATGGCTAACTTTGCAGGTATAATCTTAGCCTCTAATGTAGTTAGCATAGTTAAACCTTATGATAAAAACACATGGATTATTGACTCTGGGGCTTCTGATCATATGTGTGGAAATAAGAATGTCTTTCACAAATTAAGCAATTTAGAATCACCAGTTAAGGTAGGACTTCCAGATGGAAATGTTAAATTTGTGGAGAAAGTAGGTGAAGTGAGATTGTCCAGTGAGCTGATTTTATATGATGTGTTATATATTGAGGAATTCAATCATAATCTGATCTCAGTTAGTAAATTGATTGCCACTAGCAAAATTGATGTGATGTTTCATACAAAGGCTTTTATCTTACAGGACCATTCAACTAAGGAGATAGTTGGGAGAGGACAGGAAGAGAATGGGCTTTATAGACTAGAAGTGACAAGAGGAGAGGAGGAACAAGATCAAGCTAGGAGATTTTGGAGACAAAGTAATAATGTAACTATGTGTAATGAAGCTGTAAAACTCAATATTTTACATGCCAAATTAGGACATAGTTCAGTTTCCAAAATGAGACATATTGGCTTTTGTAATTCAGAAGGTTTAAAGAATTTCTTTTGTGATGCTTGTTGTATTGGAAAGCTTCATAAACTTCCTTTTAAAACCAGTAATGCTATTGCAAGAAATGTGTTTGATCTTATTCATGTTGATTTATGGGGGCCATATAAGGTTCCTACTATCAATGGAGAGAATTATTTTCTTACTATATTAGATGATTATAGTAGAGCAACTTGGACACACATGCTGTCAAGCAAAGATCAAGTGAAAGATATCATCTTCACTTTTCTTAATTATGTAGAGAATCATTTTAAAGTCAAGGTTAAGACTTTAAGGAGTGATAATGGGACAGAAATAGTGCAATCAGAATGCAGAAAAATATTTAATGATAGAGGCATAGTGCATCAGAGGAGCATTGCAGGTGTGCCACAGCAGAATGGGAGAGTTGAAAGAAAACACAGACACCTAATAGAGACAGCAAGGACTTTGAGAATATATGCTGGGTTACCAAGATGTTTGTGGGGAGAATGTGTGAAGGCAACAACACATTTGATTAACCTAATGCCTAGTGCAGTAATAGGTTGGGAAACACCTTATGAGAGGTTGTTAAAGAAACAACCACAGTATGAAGACCTGAGAATAATAGGTTGTCTATGTTATGCTGTTAATACAGATAGAAAGACAGACAAGTTTGGAGAGAAAGGAACAAGGTGTGTGCTTGTAGGATATGCAAGTGAACAGAAGGGGTATAGAGTCTTTGATTTAGAGAAAAGAAAGGTATTTGTGACCAGAGATGTGATTTTTAAAGAAGAGGTATTTCCCTTCCTTATTTCAGATCAAAATAAACAGGGAAAGAAGAAGAATTTGGGAAATTTCAACTGTGAAATAATTAGTGTTGAAGAGGATGATCAACCACTGTGTGATGATCATGGGATGATGGAGGAACAACAAGAGGAGGCAGAACTGCTACCAGATGAAAATTTGGAGGGAAATTCAGAGATTTTTACTGGAGAAACTAGTCAAATGGATGAAACATTAACTAGAAATGAAGAAATACATGAGCCAATTGTTGTTGAAATACCAACTGAGCAACAACATGAAGGAAGAAGGAGCACCAAAAGATCTTCTATTCCTGAAAAATTCAAAGATTTTTTTTTATAAAATTTCAGGAAAAGAAGGATCAACAAACATGGTGAAGAAAATGGGATTGAATGAAAGTGATACAAGTACTTATTCAGAGGAATACATGGCATCCCTTAATAATGTTTTTAAAATAAAAGAACCATCTAACTACAGAGAAGCAAGCAAAGAACCAGGCTGGATAGATGCAATGGACAAAGAACTGAGAGCTCTAGAGGAAAATGGAACCCGGGAATTGACTTACTTACCAAAGGGGAAGAAAGAAATTAACAACAAATGGGTGTTCAAAACCAAGTATAACAGAGATGGTGAAGTTGAAAGATTGAAGGCAAGTTTGGTAGCAAGAGGAGACAAACAAGTCAAAGGGAAAGATTACATAGAAAAATTTTCACCTGTAGCAAAATTCACTACATTAAGAAGTATCATATCTCTTGCAACTGCTCAAAGCTGGAATTTACATCAACTTGACATTAACAATGCTTTTCTGCATGGTTATTTGGAGGAAGCAGTATACATGCACCCTCCAGAAGGATACACAAAGGCTAAAACGGGACAAGTATGCAAACTGAAGAGAAGCATATATGGTCTCAAACAGGCATCAAGGGAATGGAATGAAGAGTTGTCAAAATTTCTAAAGAGTTTTGGGATGAAACAGTCTAAAAGGGATTACTGTCTCTTTACTACAGTTAGAAATGGAAAAAACAACAATGGTGGTAGTATATGTTGATGATTTGATCATCATTGGTGATGATGAGGAATGCATCAATTTGAAACAACAACTTAACAATGCTTTCACTATAAAGGATCTAGGGTCACTGAGGTATTTTTTGGGGATTGAAGTCTCAAGAAATGATCAAGGAACCATGCTAAATTAGAGAAAATACATTTGTGATTTAATGGAAGATACAGGTTTAAGTGGATGCAAAGCAATCAAATTTCCTTTGCAAAAGGGGCTCAGATTATCCACTGATACAGGAGAATTGCTAGAAGATCCTGAACAATACAGGAGAATCATAGGAAAACTGTTGTATCTGAATTTAACAAGGCCAGACATTTCATATTCAGTACATCAGCTCAGTCAATTTATGCAAACACCAAGGGAACCTCATTTGCAAGCTGCTCTACATGTGATTAGTTACCTAAAAGGGACAAGTGATTGGGGTTTATTTTATTCAGCAACATTATATTTGAATATCACAGGATTTTGTGATGCAGACTGGGGAACATGTGCCTACAGTGGGAGATCTCTTACAGGGTATTGTATTTTTCTTGGTGAGAGTCTTATTTCATGGAAAACTAAGAAGCAAAAGACTGTTTCAAAGTCTTCAACAGAATCAGAATACAGATGCATGTCCCATACTGCTAGTGAACTGGTTTGGTTGGATGGAATTCTTGAAGATATGCTTGTTTCTATTCCTAAACCAATTCCACTATTCTGTGACAACAAAGCAGCTCAACATATAGCACACAATCCAGTATTTCATTAGAGAACTAAACATCTAAAGCTGGATTGTCACTATATGATGGAAAAAGTGGAAGAAGGTTTTATTTCTACAGTCTACATCAAATCAGCTCTGCAACTTGCGGACATCATGACTAAACCCCTGGGAGAAGGACCACACAAATTTCTATCTTTCAAGTTAGGACTTGTTCCTACTATCCCAAGTCCAACTTGAAGGGGGGGGGGGTGTAGAAATTTAGTCACATGCTATCTGTTCTTTATCTCTTTCTGTTACATTTGTAATGTAGTATAGGACTATGGTTGTTAGTCTTGTTTGTCTAGATATTAGTTTTGTTTTATCAGGGACAGAGATCCTGATTTGGTACTAGAAAGTAGGATGGTTTTGTCTCTTTAGTTGACAAACACCAATGACAGAAGTAAATAGTTTTGTATATATAGGGAGCTGCATCTTGTACTTGTTTTTCATCTGAAATAGATCAAGAAAAGAGAGTGATTTTCTCTCAGAAACATCATCTTGTCTAACTTAAATTTCTTCAGATATCCAGGGTCTCAACAAGTGCCAATTAGGAGATGAAGCGAACAACAAGGAAGGCAAGCTTGACTCAACTGGTCAGCTTCATACAACCCTACAACATTATTTTTTTCAAACTCGTAAGCAAGCATAAGTTGATAATATTTATTTCCTTAATTCTTGCAGTTTCCGAAAATGGGGAGAATTGGAGTGTGGGTCAGAGGCAGTTGGTATGTCTAGGTCGTTTATTGCTCAAGAAAAGCAAAGTATTAGTTCTTGATGAGGCTACTACATCGGTTGATACAGCTACTGATAATATGATTCAGCAAACCCTGAGGGAACACTTCTCAGATTCTACAGTACTAACTGTAGCACATAGAATAACGTCGGTGCTTGATAGTGATATGGTCCTTCTGTTGAATAACGGTTAGTCTGGCCCGATATTTTACTGATGGTTTCATTCCAAATACTGGATTGTTTATTAGTGCTAATACCATATTTTTAATTGACTCATGTGCAGGGCTCCTTGAAGAATACGATTCCCCTACCAAGTTGCTGATGAACAAAACATCTTCATTTGCTAAGCTCGTAGCGGAGTACAGTGTAAGATCTAATTCAAGCTTTGGAGTCAGAGGTGGATGATGATGAAAGTATCGAATGATTCATTTCAATAGTCTTGGAATACGTAGATTATATAATAAAAATAAAGTAGAACATGATGTTCTATTTCGTAAAATCTTGATTCCTGAACTAGCTAAGCTGTTGTATTATCAGTCCTGGTAAACAAGCATATCCCTAAATCTGGGGTTAGGACTGAACAATCACTTGTCAGTAAATGTGAAGTTGTGAACAGAACACCTGAACTTGTTTGTTTACTTTGTAACAAGCAATTCTACATAACCATTATTGATTGAAGTCCTCGTATTAGTATATGGATGATGTTAAATAAATTCTTTTATGCGTGGAAAAATTAGCACTTTTAAAGTTTTTTAGTTAGGTCTATAATATTTACCAATAAAGGTGGCTAACACGAGTAAATTAGATGAAAAATAGAATGAACACTAGTTAGTACAGTATAAGTGTCAAATTAGCAACGCAAAATCGATGCCCGGATAATCTCTCCGACCTGCCCCAAATGGTAATAACTCGAAGTGCTGGCCTCTGATATCGGTGGAACTATTCAAGAATCTCTTAGGTTTGAACTCTTCTGGATCTTCCCATAGTTCGGGATCAGTAGATATTGCATTAGCGTTAATGAATTTTAGGTGGAACATCAGAACCTGCAATAGTGCATTTTTCTGTAGTTTCTCGGGGAACTAGTAATGGGGAATCATCCTCAGATACTCAAGTTTTTTTGGGCTTGAAAGTTGAATTTTGTATTAAAAAATTGAATTGGTTGCATGAATTGTTTCCTCAGAAAACTATATCATAAGCACAATTTATAGTTTAAATAAATTTCGATTAGTATATAGACTCCAACATATTCATTGCTAAGCAGGCCGTCAGAGGGTGAGATGTACTTACACATTACCTAACTTCCAGATGTACAAAGATTGTTTTCATGGAAATCCTTAACTTTTAAATCAAATCTTGGAAAGTTTTGAGATATGTTAAAAAAAAAGGTTCATGAGTGTAATTATGACAGGGATCAAATGACAAGGACAATATGATAAGTGGATTGAGAAACCGGTCTCTCTGAAATTTAGAATATGACAACTTTCATGAAATGGCGGGACTTTGGGATTATTTGCAAGGAAATGAAACTGCTCGGGAAGACAGCAAGAAGGTTTCTCTGTACAAATGCTTTCAAGGTAAATGCACGACACATGGCATTTTGTCTTTTCTATATTTTCTGATAGAAAAGCGCATTAATCTATAGAGTTTAAAACAAAAACTTCTAAACAATTTCTTAGAACCCCTGATCCCAAGTTAGCCATTTGTCTCAGGATTTAAGTCTATAAACAGAAAATGGGTACAAGAAGTCTGGTATAAACGGGTTGGGAAGATATTGGTAGAAAGCAAAATTGTGCCTCAGTATGTGGTATAATATATGCAAATTCTATCTATTAATAGTCTTCACTTCCAAAGGCAGTATGGAGTGTTAAAACTTGTTTTGTTGGAACTTCGTTAGAACATTTCAATTCCTCAAATGGTGTCAGGTTCTCTGACATTTCAAAATATCCACTACTAGAAAAAGTATAATAGACATCGGTGCTTTAACATCGGTTGAAAAAATCACTGATGTTAAAAGCCTTACTAACATCAGGTGCGATAAAACTGATGTCTTTTAGCTATATTAACATCACTTGCTACTACAACCGATGTGTTAGGTAGCCTTTAAAAAAATATAGACGCGCGTTCCCAATTATTTCCTCTTTACGAACTTATTACTTTCCCCCCAAACTGAAATTTTCCTTCCCCTTTTTTCTTCGATCTCGGTTAAACAAAAACATAAGTACCTCTCTCCCAATTATTTTATATTCTCTCTCTCAAAAAAACAAACTCCCGTCTCTCACTCTCTTTTTCTCTCTCTTCTCTCTCCCTCTTTCTCACACAAACAAAAACCCTAATTATCTAACATCCTAAATCCTATTAAGATATATCACACACAAATCTCACAACTTGAAACTCGTATTCAATTTGTTTAAACTAAAATCGATTTGTTCAAAACCATGTCTCTGTTGGAGAGCTTGAAATTACAACTCTAAAGCTCCAAAGCTTTAATTAGTAAGTAAACTCGAATTAGTTTGATTTTGTTTTCGATTGGTGATTAATTAGTTTTAAGCCCTAATTTTTTAATATGTTTCTTCTTATTTTTTATACAGAGTATTTGTTTGGGTAAGTTGCTGAGGTTATTAATTTCATTTTATATGTTTTCAATTGTTTGTCTAATTTTCAGTTACAAATTTAATTTGATTTTTCTCTTCTCTTTTCTAATTTTTTAAAGTTATTATTAATTTCTAGGACCATTCCTTTGGGGTTGAGTTCCGGTTGTGAATTTTTCGTGCTTGCTTAAGGTTAGTATGATATTTATGAGATGAATTCTCTGATTGAGAAAAGGGACCCTAAGGTTAACCTTAGGAATCGTCCCGAGGCAATAAAAAAGAAACGCTGTCGTTTGGTTATTTTAAAACGTTTTCTATAAAACATTTGAACTTGAGCAGAACTAGGGTTTATATACATGTATTTAACGTACTCTTAAGAGTCAGCATATGTCACGTTCTTTCAGTTCGTAAACCATGGATGCAACTTCAACGGAGGACAATTCTCAGTATGGATTTCATTCTATAGAAGACATTGATCTCAATGATAATCTAGTGGATTTTGAGAAAATGAATGATGATGCAAGTTCCGATGACCAGTCTCATGATTCCATAAATGAAGTGCAATATGGAAATATTGATTCAACAATTGTACCACATATAGGTATGGAATTTCCTAATGAAGATATTGCATATGATTTCTATAAGAATTTTGCATTGATAAAGGGCTTTGCTACACGTAAGTACTCATCTTATAAATCCAGGAGTAGTGGTACCTTAATCAAGAAAACATTTGTGTGTAATAAAGAAGGTTTTAGAAGGTTTAATAAGCACAATGAAGGAAAAGAAGTAAGACACCGTCGTAACACAAGAGAAAATTGTAAAGCACATATGATTGTTCATTGAAATTCCAAAGGACTTTGGCACATCACTGCTTTTTTCGGATACACATACTCATGCAATGATATTTTCTCCCAAAAAAAGTCTCGCATGCGATCTAACAAGAAGGCCAATCAAGAATCTCACAACAAAATTGTTATAGATGACTACCATAGCTGCGGTATTGGACCATCGAAAATTGCACGTTTGATAAATGTTAGTAGTCATGGTTCTTCTAAGATCATTCCACAGCAAGTTTCTGATCATTTGAAGATAAGCAGAAAGAGTAATATTGGTAAAGAGTGTAGAATTGTCTTGGAAAAGCTTATGGAAAGGCAAGCTCGTGAACCTCAATTTTATTATACAATTGAGGTTGATGAAAACCAGGTTTGTAGAAGTATTTTCTGGGCAGACGGAAGAGCAAGAAATGCATACATGCTATTTAATGATGTGGTAGTGTTCGATGTAACATATAGAACTAATAGCTTTTCGCTACCATTTGCACCATTTACGGGCGTAAATCATCATAGGCAGTCAACGCTATTTGGTTGTGCTCTTTTAGCAGATGAACATGAAGAAACTTTCATTTGGTTATTTCAGAATTGGTCGAAATGAATGTAGGACAAGGCTCCTAGAGCAATAATCACCGATCAAGATCCAGCCATGCATCCGTAATGCAATCAAATTTGTTTTTCCAAATACACATCATAGATTTTGCAAGTGGCATCTTGGTTTACATGTTGACGAACATCTTCGATCATTACGATGTTCGTATAACCCAAATTTTGATGAAGTTTATCAAAAATGGACTAAAAATCGAGATATTGAAGAATCTGAACAAGCTTGGTTTGAATTAAAAGAGAAATACAAGCATATTTTTGAAGAGCCTTTGACCAAAAAACAAATGAATGAATATAAATCTTGGAGATGGCTAGAAAATATGTATGACCAACGAAAACATTGGGTGCGAGCTTATCTACAGAAGACATTCTTCGCAGGTTACTATTTTTCCATATAACTTAGTAACTATCTTTGTTTCTCGTTTTTTCAAGTAAATATATTTGTTTCTCGTTATTTTCAGGCATGAAGTCTAGTCAAAGGAGTGAGAGCATTAACGCGTTCTTTGATGGATTTGTCCACAGTAGCACCTCGTTGTCAGAATTTGTGGATCAATATGACAACGCTATTACAGATCGTCGTGAAAAAGAGGAAGATCAAGACTTCATTTGTATGACGACAAAACCAGACCTTACAAAGGTAACTCCAATTGAGTCATATGCCAGCCAAATATACACGAAAAATGTATTTGTTAGATTTAAGGAAGAATTTGATTGTGTCTTTCATTGCCTGCATAAGAAATTAAAAAAAGATGGAGACAAGTCAACTTACCAAGTTACACACAGATTTAATGACAAGGTTGTGTCGCATGTTGTGAATGTCACGTCAGATTGCAATTTTGAGTGTAGTTGCGCAAAATTTGAGACTGCTGGGCTCTTGTGCAAACATATCTTATCTTTAATGAAACAAAAATATGATTTCACATCTATTCCTGAGAAATATATCTTGCCAAGATGGACACTCAATGCTAGGTATACAACTTCTAGCAAGGTTGATCACATACTAGAAGAATCTCAAAAGAAGTCGAGGCATAACACTGTTTCTGCACTAGAGATTTGGAATTTTCGCACCTATATGGATAGAATATTTGACAAAGCAGTCCGTCGCCGAGAATTTCTAGTAAAGGCCACTAATTGTTTAGATAATTTGTCTGAACAAATTGATGTCATCGAAGCAAAAAAAATCTGATATATTCACTGAAGTAACTGAAGTAAGCAGGCAAGCCACTTCGACTTCTCAAATATCTCAGATTACTATTCGAGATCCTACTAAGTGCAAAACTAAAGGACGTCCAAAAAAGGCAGCAAGAATACTTTCTGGGAAACAAGCTTCACAACTTCAAGTAAAGACCCGTCTTTGTAGAAAGTGTGATGGACCCGGACATGATTCAAGAAATTGTCAGAGTCAGCAGAAATAAGTTATTGTTTCAGTTTAACATTTTCAGTTTAACAATTGCAGATTAATTTTGTACTATAAAGGTCCTGACCATGTCAACTTTGTAACCTTTGATCATATTTCTCCGATACTAGTTGAATACATTTTTGGTAGCACAGGTGTGCTTTGCTGATATTTATTGATAGTTGATACTGCCTGAATTGTTTTCATGCTCCTGGCACACTGTTAATCTCTCATTTGAAATAATAAATGTGTTAACAAGAACTCCAGAAGTCAGAAAAGATTAAAATTTAAGACCAAACATGATTCAGAAATACACTAGCACCGCCTAGCTTTGGATGCTCTAATGATAAATGAGCCAGACTAAAGACTAATTAACCTCACGTGACAGTAAAATTAAAATCTTAAAAATGTGTAGCAATTGCGTGGAGCAAAAAAAATAACTTGAGGCAGAAATGGAGTTAGTTATTTTATAAAATGAAGAGGCACCAGGTAGTGGGGTGTTGGGTTTGTTGCCTGCTCCAGATACAACATATTTGCTTTCTAACCAAACGACATCGTTTCTTTTTTATTGCCTCAGGAGGATTCCTAAGGTTAACCTTAGGGTCCCTTTTCTCTTCTCTGATTTAATATATATTAGATGAACCCGTCAATCAAGTTAGTAATAACGTAGTGTTTAGAAATTTGACAATAGAATTGTAATGTAGAGATAAAGTTCTAATCTTGGATTTATGAGTTTAAAGTGTGTAGAAACCAGGCATTACTTTAGTTGGATTTTTCGACAGAAAGGTTTATGCATGGGATGTTGTGGGTGTCATCCCTGATGAGCTGTGGAATTTGACGTCCCTAGTCAGTCTGTATGTTTCTAATCGAGGCATCAAAGATTTTTTTAAACTTTATGGTTTATTAACACAATTTGTAACTGTTTGCTTTCCTGACATAGGTGATAAAACCATATATGTAATGAATATGATGTACTCTGCTATGAAAGCCAATATGTCTTTCTTCAATCTATGGCAGGTAAGCATGTTATAGTGTCAAACCTCGTAGATGTTAACTGACATTGCTGGAAGCATTTCAATTATTATGTTAAATTTCTAAATAGTAATGAGTTATATATACAATGATATTTGAAGTTGGATGGTCGCCCCATGAGTGGAGATATCGGGCGAGGTGCCACCAGGGAAGCAATAGCTTTTGCAGTACGTGTAGCTGCTGCTAAGGACAAGCCTCAAGGTTTGTTCATAGAGATAATACTACCTACCTATTTGTGTACCTAATGTACATGTTGAATCTGTAATTTTAACAAAATGCTTATATGTGGTAGGTTTCCTTCAACTAGCTGGTGGTACTAATGCTCACACAGTAGATGGGTTGAGAAAACATAGACTCTTTCAGACAACCACCACATCAAGTAATCGTACCATCAATTCAAAAGTTTGGTTTGTTATTTTATAATGTGAAGCTCGTGCACCAACTTTTTTCTTCTTCTTTAGCCAAGTCAGAGAACAAGAATCTGCGTTCAACTTCACCTAGCTCTACTGCATTAATTGGTGGGGTAGCTTATGGTGGCTATGCAAGAAAGGTAAGTTTTTGTTTTGTTTTGTTTCTTTTTCTTTGCTAAGTCAAAAAAGGTATGTTTGCTAAAGTATATTCCGTCCTTTTTTATTAGTTGTTATAACTCTGAAGCAGACGTTTTTCTCCACTTGGAAAGATATCCCCTAGTTATTTGATAGATAAAGCATACGGGAACTAGAGCTGATATCAATGAATATTAGTTAAAGTATGCTACTTGAATATTGCCTAGACTTTGTGCTTGGCCAAACAGTAAAAGAATATGTGACCATAGGTTCAGCACACCCTATTCATGATTGCCATAACTGATTAGGTTGAAATGAAAATCTGCATTTGCAGAGTCCACACTACAAGGTTCTGCATTTTTTCTGTACTCTGCCATAACTTAGTATTCGGTATTTCTGCAAATTATTAATGTATTGCAATGCTATATTTTACATCAGATCGTTGGAAGAATTCTGAATTCCATGCAAGCTCTACATGGACATGCCTTCATTGAAGATCACCCCGAGCATCTTGTAATGGCACTTACTGAAGCCCTTGCCTTGGTTGGACCGATCAAGTGTTATCCAAGTTCTTAACAGCATGCATACATTTTGCAATATGTACTACTAACCTCGACTGACCTGCCCAATCAGCTTCATAAGAGAACTCACCTCGTATGAGTTTCGGCATTAATTCATTATCAGGGGAGATTCCAAAGGAACTTGGGAAGCTTACTGATTTGAGATCATTGTATGGTCTCCTAAGCTATTCAAACATCACATGTTTGTAAAATGTGTCTTACTTACCTTTAATATTGCAGGTCTTTTAGCTCAAACAATTTCAGTGGCCCTCAGCTGGGGAGTTTAACAAAGTTAGAACAGTTGTAAGTGCTTATATTTTCTCTGTAAAGAAATCCATGTTTTCAGGGCATTGAAATTCAGCCCAAATCTTTACATCACGCTTGTGTTCATCTTGTTATGGCCTTTAAAAGAGCTGATTTTATGCTACAATGGCATGACAAGCCACTGAACATCACTTTGCATGAGGTTTGTACACTGATCAGGCGATCACTAGAAGAAATGAAGATTAGAAAAGGAGGAAGAAGTCAAGGGAGGTGCTTTAATGAGTGAAATTCAAAGTACTTCATTCAACTTTGTTTATTTTGTTGTGGAATTTACGTTCTGTGATTTTGGGACAGAGAAATTAACTATGTTTTATACATTGTAATTTGATATTTTTTTATTGATGTAGAATACTGGATCTGTGTTAATGCTAACTTTACTTTTGGTTATTTTAATGAATACATGAAATATAAAGTTCATGTTCATGCAAGTCAAAATAAAAAATTTAATAAAAGAAAAAAATGTCCATCAGAATAAAAGACAACGATTAATTGATAGAAATCTGATGTAGAAAAACAAAAATAACACCAATTTTTCAAAAGAAAACTGATGTTAAAGGTATATAAAGACAATAGTTACTTGAAATGAAATTGATGTCAAATGTTGGTTTAGACAACAGAATTCACAATGTGACCGATGTTAAATGTATGTTAAGACAACAGATCTTAGAAAGAAACCGATGTAAAATAGTTATTTAGACATCGGCTAGAAACCGATGTCTAAAAGAGGTACTTTTAACATCACCGACAAAGACATCGGTCGAAAAACACGTAGACATCGGCCAGAAACCGATGTCTATTGAAGTTTTTCTAGTAGTGATCATAAACCGATGTCTATTGAAGTTTTTCTAGTAGTGATCATACTAGAAGATCCATTGCTAATTCCAAGTAAAGAACTTGTTTATTCTCAAGGTATGCATCAAAAAACTGCACACTAGTTCTGCAGAGTTGCGGATGGATGTCTATTGAAGTTTTTCTAGTAGTGATCATACTAGAAGATCCATTGCTAATTCCAAGTAAAGAACTTGTTTATTCTCAAGGTATGCATCAAAAAACTGCACACTAGTTCTGCGGAGTTGCGGATGAAAGAAGAGCACATTCTGGAAAACACATGGATAGGTTCTAACAGTACGTATGAAGAGTCTGGAGATCTTAATCAACCATCTGGTGGTCCCGTGCCCAATCCTCAAGTTGCAATAGCATGTGTTGACTGGTGGAGCTCTTCTAGAGAGAACAGTATGTTTGTTTTATGGTAAGGCCATAAGGTCATGTTGGAGTTTGTAAGCTTACTTGATCTTATTATGGAGAAGTGCCCAGAAACTTTTGAGCGCTTCACCACCAAAAGCGAGATGGTTTGTACATTGAAGTTGGATATGCTGTGCGTCTCAGTGAATACCTTTGTTCAAACCTCTATGACTGAGATCAATACTGAGGTGATTTGCAAAGATCATTCAATATAAACTGGTTGTTGAACCGTCTAAACTATATTGAACAGCTCCTGTTTTGGCAGCAAGGCCTTCATGTAATTGACTCTCTTATTAACGATGCCAAAAGTAAATTACATGATCTACAGATTCGTATTGATGATGCCAAATGTAAATTGCGAGATCTGCAGACTCTTCATGTTGAGGTTTTCGGGTGATTAAGTATTGTTCTCTCACTTGGTATAAGTATTTTATAGCACATTCAACCCCGAGCTGTGAAAAATAGTGACAAATGGTATGCATCGACATGGTGTTTCTGATCACACAAGAGCTTGAACAGCTCTGCATCCATATGGTGGTGACCCTACATGTGAGTAGATCAACCAGTCATTAGGTCACTTTGGCAGTGCCTCCTAGCCATTACAATTGGAGTTCACCAATTTAGAATACAAATTTGATTTTGTGGATAACAAAAAAGTAGTAATTTTTCTGTAACTGTGGAATAATGTAATTAGAAAAGTAGTCATGTAAATATTGCATATTAACATTTAGTCCCTTGAAACTAGGTAAAATAATACACACATGACAGAGTTGTTTAACATGAGAGGAGTTTGTAAATCTTGCAATCATCTACGAAATTGCAAATCTTGTAATTTACCTTGAGCATAATCATTATGACAATCGGATCTGTTGTATATAGTTCACAAAGTTCAGTAGCCAACTTACATTGAGTCCCAATTTCTTGGAATCAGCAAATACATCCATGCATGTACTCAACAATCAGTCATAAGGATTAAGGTGTTGAACGCTTTCTGGGTACTTTTTCATGATCTGATAGAGTAGACATACAAACTCGGAGTTAACTTGAATGGTTTTATTTACATGCAGAATGACACTTTAATTTGAAATGGAGGGAGGAACCAATACGTAGCATTTTTATGGCAATACTACATTTGTATTTATAGATTAGTTTTTAAAACATCGACACTTTGTTTTATGTAAAACTTTTCAAGAAATGTGGACCTAATACTTACAGTCACGATTCAACTACAGCAACACTATATATATATTGGTCCAGGTTGATAGCAAAATGATAAACAATTGCCAGACCCCGATATATTCTATGTTATTGTTCTTTTTTTTGCACCCTCGATCTCCACCTGCTCGCAACCTTTTCTTAAATCCTGCTTTTAACAAAACTTCTGCTATGGATTACATTCTCTCTCTCTCTCTCTCTCTCTCTCTCTCTCTCTCTCTCTCTCTCTCTCTCTCTCTCTCTCTCTCTCTCTCTCTCTCTCTCTCTCTCTCTCTCTCTCTCTCTCTCTCTCTCTCTCTCTCTCTCTCTCTCTCTAGTGCCTTTAATTCCAATTATCACTATCACACTTAACTATCATCGATCTCTACAAAAATTAAGAATGTTCTTCTTGTTAATGATGTTGTATAACTATAATTTATCCAACTAGCTTCACCCATCACATACTTGGATTGTAACGAATATACAGATATGTTTGTCCCGTTTTAAGCATTGTTTTTACCACTCATTCATAGAATATCACTTCAATTTTTTCAAAACTCTCAAGTCGCTGTTTTTTCCTCCCAAAAATTAACAAACCAATCCAATTTCTAGCTTTCAATCAAGGGACGTGATGATGATGCAGAGCAGAATCAAGTCCCAACAATTTCTGTGGCTATTACTAATTTGCATTGCAACATTTGCCATCTTTATTGATGATTGCAAGGCAAGTGAGTTATCAGAGATGTTAGATCAGGATAACGCGTTGAATGTGGCAAAGGCTTATCGTCGTGCATTGTTGCAAAGTAATGCAAGTAACCAAGCTGTTAAGGAACCAGGGGATGGAATATCATTCCTCAGATGGTTACCATTAGTTTTAGGCCTTGTTTTTTTCTTTTTGCTTGCATACTTTGTGAACAGAAAAGCTGTTCAATCCGCGAAAGATAAGGAGATTCTGAAGATCTTGGCACAATCTCCAGCTCCTCCAAATTTTCCACCCATGAAAGATGTGGAAGAAGTGCAGCCAGATGAAGTAAAACAGCCCGAGCTTTATTTCTTTGTTGAAGAAAAGGATAGATTTAAAATGTCTGACCTTCTTGAAGCACAAGCTGATCTGCAAGGTCATGGGCTTTGTAGCAGCCTTTACAAGGTGAAGCTCAAGAACAGAAATACCATTTTTGCTGTCAAGAGATTGAAGCAATCACCTCTCTCATTCGACGAATATTGCACCATTATGGAAAAAATAGGGAAGTTGCAGCATCAAAATCTTCTTCCTCTTGTTGCTTATGGCTTTACAAATGAGACAAAACTTCTCGTTTACAAGTTTCAACCTCAAGGAAGCCTTCTTTCGCAGCTAGAAAGTAAGTAAATTTATACCATGACCAAAGGACTAGCGGTGACAAAATAGTTGTCATTGTAACTAATAACAAGTAAGGAGGGTGATTGAAAAATAAACATGCGTATTTCTTTTGTTTATGCAGAATATACCGAGGGCAAGAGGGATTTTCCGTGGACAACTAGGCTTTCTATAGCTGTAGGTATAGCAAGGGGTTTGGATTACATTTACCAAATGTGTGAAGATCAAGAAGTTATTTCACACGGTAATATCAAACTCTCAAATATTTTGCTAAATGAAGATGACATACCACTAATAAGTGAATATGGCTGCTCGAAACTTGTGGATCCAAAGAAAGCATGCCTCTTCAATGCCAACGGATATACAGCACCAGAGAAAACTTTATCCGAACAAAGTGATGTTTTCAGCTTTGGGGTGATTCTGTTAGAACTACTTACTGGAAAAATAGTTGAAAAAAGTGGACTAGACCTTCCAAAATGGGTAAGAGCCATGGTAAGGGAAGAATGGACAGGAGAGGTTTTTGACAAGGAGATTGCGAAAATTGCAAAGTATGCTTTTCCTTTGTTGAATATCTCCCTGAAATGTGTGGCTCATCTTCCCGAAGACAGGCCAACTATTGCTGAAGTCCTTGAGAAAATCGAAGAGGTTGCTAATGTGCATGATGATCTTTCCCCTGCATCAACTACTTCTATTGAATCAACGCCAAAGTGTTTACTTCACTCTGTTGTGCCAGAGGAATGGGAGACTCCAGGATCAGTCCGGTGAAGATTTTGATACTGTTTGCATAAGCTTTGGTATGGTTTCGAAGAATCTCTATCTTTGGTTCACATAGTAGTAGCTAGCAAGAACTTGAACGACCAAGGGAATAACATTGTGGCATGTTAGTAATTAGTCCATTTTCAGATGCTCATGTGGTATCTTATATGACTACATGAAAATTTACCTAATGTTTGATGATCATGGATAAGATTAGAAAATGCATTGCCATTAAACTAATTATTCTGTATTACAGATAACTATTATAAGCTGCAGCTCTGATTGTTTTGTAATGCTCTGTTTCTAGCTTGCACCTTCTATGCTTTGTAGCTTGTATCAACTCTACAACATTTGGTATTGCTGTCTGACAGCTACAATAGTTTTTCCCTATCTGTACAATTTACACATGTCACTAGTTGACAAATAATTTATGGCAACCCTCGAAAAAAAAACTGATCTACAGAAAGAGATAATAGGGCTTTATAAAAAAAGGAACCTGAAGATATCCATAGTTTTTGCATCAGTGAAAGCTGGAAAACGTGTTGCAAATGTGCAGGAACCTCTACTTGCTAGAGATAGTCAGCGGGAGAAAAAATAGCGGCTTTCATCTTTCCGGACATGGCCATAGCTTGCTTACTTATGTCAGTTCCTACATGTTTGTGTTTTCAACAGAAAAACGCTAAGCAACTTATGATGATACGAATGATTTATCATATTGAGTTATCGACTATCTGCCCATATGAGATATATAAAAGGAGGCATAATTATTCTTTGTAAATTGTACTTTTTTTTATTATTCACAAAGATCTTAAAATAGCAATGCGCCCAAAACCTGCATTTTCCATTGGACGAGCTGTGCCAATTTCTCAACAACGGACTATTGATTTAGCTACCTCTGTCTCTGACGGACAAGTTGTGCCTGTTGAATATAGTATATGATAAATTTAAGGACTCTTCCTAAGACGTAAAGGTTTTGGGAGAGTTGGTTATTTAACATGGCATCAGAGTTTGGTTTGGGGAGATCTCATTTCAATGCTTGTTTGTCTGGATTGTCCACTCATACGAGGGATAGTGTTGAATATAGTGTATGATCCGATTAAAATCTCCTCCTAACACAGAGGTTCTGGGAGCTGCAACAGACAGTTTACCAAGATGACTATATGTAACAGCCCGACTTTTCGGACTATTAATCTTACAATAAATATCAAAATTAAAACTATACAATGACAATGACAGACGGAAGCGTGACAAAAGTTCTATACAAGGATAACTATTACAAAAGCGCAGCTAAAGATGACAATCCAAGTTATCCAAACCTAAGATCCTCGAACTCGAATGCACATCCACTCTTTCTAACGGCAACCTGAAAATGTAAGGAATGAGCCATACAGCCCAGCAAGAAACCAATCGATCCAACTAGTCGGGCAAATAACATATATACACATATAGAAGAATACGATATTTGATACGATAAAATATAAGAAACAATAACTTTTGATACACATTCATATTCTTTTTCTTATTCGATATGATACGACACCACATAACCACATAAACAACAATAACTTGAAACTCATAATTCATGCCACGACCACTACAACCCGGTGATAACAGTCCTAAATTTTCAGAAAACTGTCACTACAACCCGGTGACTCGGTCCTTATTCTTATTCGATATTTTCACAAACCATGGCACAAATCAGAATCCCAAAATTATCGTATAGACACCACATAGATAGAATAACACATATATGTTCAAAGTATATCATCACTAAGCCCAAGTTTATATAATCAAAACACACACACAACACATAGTTTCGAAAAACACTAGAAAGAACAATCGGAAACTTACCTCAACGCATCCTAGATCATATATCCAATTCAGACCAGAACTGTATTTAGCCTTTTACATCCTCTAAACGACGTTTTCATGAAAAACGCAAAGGACGAAAGTTGCAGAGAATGAAAAGACCTTTCTGAAAAGATACAACTCATCAAAATCGGACTTATAACGAATCAGTAATTGAATTAAACGTCTGCTGAATTTGAACAGAAACTGAAAAACAAGATCTGTTTGTGTTTTGTGATTTTAAGAACAGTTCAGAGCATAATCCGGGAAAATACTGTGAAATATAAGTTGTAGGAAATTGAAAGAGATTTCCGAAAAGTCCAGAATCATCAAATTCCGACTTACGATGAATAATCTATGAATTTTACAAGACAGCTGATTTCTGTACGGAAGAGACTTACGAATTTTGATATAAAACACGAGGAAGGAGAATATGATGTTTATATAAAGACTCGGAACCCTAATTCTAAACCTACAACTTAACTGTATCCAAATCTGATCCAAACTTTAGGCCCATTAGTCTAATTTAATCATTAAATCCTATTCTTTTTCAGATTTTAATCTTTTTTTTCTATTTTCTATTATTACAATTAACCTAATATTACGGGATATTACATACTACCCTCCTTAAAAAGAATTTGGTCCCCAAATTCACAACAATCCTATACTCCAAAAACTCGTGACACATATATTCCAAAAGTCAAATTCTAAACGACTCTAAAGGATCGCATCCTAGGGAATGTATTAGTCCCATACCTAACACACTCCGAAAGACAGCCTGCTCTGAATACCAACTGTAACAACCCGATGATAACAGTCCTAAATTTTCAGAAAACTGTCACTACAACCCGGTGACTCGGTCCTTATTCTTATTCGATATTTTCACAAACCATGGCACAAATCAGAATCCCAAAATTATCGTATAGACACCACATAGATAGAATAACACATATATGTTCAAAGTATATCATCACTAAGCCCAAGTTTATATAATCAAAACACACACACAACACATAGTTTCGAAAAACACTAGAAAGAACAATCGGAAACTTACCTCAACGCATCCTAGATCATATATCCAATTCAGACCAGACCTGTATTTAGCCTTTTACATCCTCTAAACGACGTTTTCATGAAAAACTCAAAGGACGAAAGTTGCAGAGAATGAAAAGACCTTTCGGAAAAGATACAACTCATCAAAATCGGACTTATAACGAATCAGTAATTGAATTAAACGTCTGCTGAATTTGAACAGAAACTGAAAAACAAGATCTGTTTGTGTTTTGTGATTTTAAGAACAGTTCAGAGCATAATCCGGGAAAATACTGTGAAATATAAGTTGTAGGAAATTGAAAGAGATTTCCGAAAAGTCCAAAATCATCAAATTCCGACTTACGATGAATAATCTATGAATTTTACAAGACAGCTGATTTCTGTATGGAAGAGACTTACGAATTTTGATATAAAACACGAGGAAGGAGAATATGATGTTTATATAAAGACTCGGAACCCTAATTCTAAACCTACAACTTAACTGTATCCAAATCTGATCCAAACTTTAGGCCCATTAGTCTAATTTAATCATTAAATCCTATTCTTTTTCAGATTTTAATCTTTTTTTTTCTATTTTCTATTATTACAATTAACCTAAAAATTACGGGATATTACACTATAAGTTTTAAAAAAGGAATTTGTACAATAAGATAACTATAAGTATCTTTAAAATCAATTTTAAATTGTACATTCATATCGACCTAGAATTAGTTAACAGGGCTAATTGTTCCTGTATTAATATTCTTTAGGTGAGCTAGCACCAAAATAGCAATGCGCCCAGAAATGAATTATGCCAATAGGTTTCCGACAATAGTTTATAGCTCACCACCCCGAATTTCATTGTTTACCTCATTCGAAAGAACCAGACATCAACGTCTAACACTCTTAGGCTACATCACTTTTCAGTTTGTGGACATGAACTATAAGACAATCACGATGTTATTGGAAGTAAAGTTATTTGGATTTAACCAAGAGTTAAGCAAACTACAACTTTATGTTTGCTTAGTATAGTTTAGTATAGATAGTACAAATTTGCTACAGAACATGAATAGTATAGTATGTCGGAGAGTCAAATTTTTATGGAGATCTCTAACAATTTCAATTGGATTCTGATATCCATCTCAAGAGTACAGTTGCAGAAGCCGGTAGGTGACATGACAAGAAGACAACAGTTAGAAGTTGAAACGATTTGAGCTACTTGGTAGTAATTTTACCTAATCTAGCTGAACCAATCATATCATACACTTATTTACTGATCACCGTGGCAATAAATCGGTAATTGAAGCAATGTCGACAGAGTAATCAGCTAATCTATCTTCGGCATTACTAGAATTTCTGATCACCCTTGAATTAACAGTATATTCAGCAAACGACTCTCCTGGATCAATGCCGCTGTTCATAAAAAAAGCAGGCTCTGAAGGTACTGCAAGAGTGAGCGAAAAGCTATTTAGCATGAGCACCACCACCTTGATCTGACAAGTAAAGTCGTACTGCAAAAATTGAGTGCTCCTCATGTCTTCCACATTGTCATCTGAAGCAAACACATAGAACAGATAGACAAACGTAATACTTCAGTAGCAGATAGATATAAACGACAGACTGGAAAGGTCAATCTGTGTCATCGTTTTTTTAGGGTACATCCATAAAAGATACTCCATTTTTATTAGCCAGAGTGTATAGAGCTCTAGTCTACTCAAGTTTATAAAAGTTTATAATCACTAGTATTTATGCCTGCTACGCATCGGCTATATTATTTTTAAATTTAGCTTCTTTTTTTTTTGACCATTTTTCTTAAGTAAATTGATTAATTTTTTAGTAAATAATCATTGTGTGGGTTTTTTTTTTATTGGAAGTTGTCCATGTTTTACTTGAATATTTGGTGGTCTCCCAATTAAGCTAAAATATGTCCAAAATTCTTCTTTACCACCCGTTTTCTAAAAGTCGGCGATTAATCGCCGATTAATCGCTAGACGGCGGGCCACCGAATTGATTAATCGGAAATTGGTTAATTAATCATTTTTTCATTCAAAAATCGGTGGAATCGGTCCAAAATCGTGAAAAGTTAAAGCTTCAAATTTTTATTTATTACAATTATATAACATTTTTAACATATTTGCATAAAATATATGATAATAAAATATGTTTAGTTGAAATAACGAAAACATTTTATATATTAATATAATGGTATATAAAAATATTATTAAATTTATTCCGATTAATGATCCGAATAATCATTCCGATTAATCTTCGATTACCCGATTAATCACTAGACGACGGTGCCTTCACCGATTAACTCCGATTACCTCTTTTTAACACACTGACCAAAACATGTTACAAATCTGCTAAAACAATAAACCAAGGCCATGACACTTATTAAATCATCAGAATAATTTCTGCTAAATTCATTAATTTACGAACGATATTTTCACCCATTAACTCCGTTTTCCTTTTTTTACACCCATTATCACTTTATTTACATTAATTTTTTTTATTTTTAAACTATATTGTAATATTATAGTATTTATGCTCGCTAAGCCTTGGTTATAATATTATACTCTGTTAAAAATTTATTCTTTTCTTAATTTTTTTTTTAAATTTTAATTAAACAACATTGAATTATTTTAAAATTTTCGGTTGTTGTTTGTTAAATAAAAAACCAGACCTCTTTTTATAAACAAAATATTTAAGATTATTTGCTTATCTATTCCTTTCTTTTTCTTTTATATTAATTTATTCTTGTACAAATATTTAAAATTGAGTTTACTTCTAAAAATCCCATTAAATTTTTAAAAATGAGTTGACTTCTGTACAAATTATTTTGGTTCCCCAAAAATAGTTGAGAGCAACCCCAAAATATTAAAAGTTCCTAATAAATACTGTCTATTTAATTTGTCCCAAATCAAACGTGTGTCTTTTATTATATGTCATGGTGTAAGACTGTAAATTGCATTTTTAAACAAAAAGGGTCATCTCTCACTTCATAACGACTCGACTCAATGGCAGGTATGTCTGATTTATCTTGTATATTTTGATGTTAGAATACAGTCGATAGTAATTGATTTGAAGTATATATTGTTTCTATCTCTGCATGTTAACAATCTTTTAATTTTATGTATTTTATATAGATATGGAATCCTTTGGCTTGGAAGCACCTAAATTTGTCAAGATTCTCTCTCGTAAAGATGTTGTAGGCAATGAATTGGTACCTTCCTAAAATCTTGTTTAATCCCTTTTGTTCGCTTGTCATTACATTTTGTTCTTTGGATACTGTTTTTAAAGTTTTATGTAATGTGAACAGAAAATTCCTTCTTCATTCTGTACCCAATTTGCTGAGAGGATTCGTCCAAAATTCCATCTAAAACTGCGAACTGGGTTCTTGGTTCCTGTCGAATTTGATAAAAGAAGGGGAGTATTGATGGGGTTGGGTTCTTTTTTTAATCAGTTTGATTTCAAAGGCGGTGAAATGTTAGTTTTTGAATATTTTGGGCGTTTGGACTTTAGTCTTTCCGTTTTAGGCACCAATTGTTCAGAAATTGAATACCCCATGATGGTTAACAGTTTTCAATATTCAATACAAAAAAGCATAGCTCCGAAAACAACAATCTGAAAATGTCATTGAAAAAACAAAAGATAGGTGTGGACAGTAGTAACCACAAGCTTCGTAATAAAACAACCTAAATCTGCAAAAGAGTAAACAACAGATTGTCAATTTGTGAAAGAATACAATATAGGGTATTTCTTTATAATTTTATTGCTTTGAAAAATGACCATACCTTCTCAGTCTTAATAATCTTCAACTTTGAAAGAATCACATTTTCGTCCATTTCATATTGGACAGGGTCATTAGTGGCTCTTGGTCTTATCTTGTTTGATGACTTTCCCGTTGGAGGACTAAATAGGGTAGTTTCAGTTCCCTCCAAGTCCTGGCCACAACAAAGAAATTGGGGTGAAACATGAATAGTTCGGGAAATAATAACTATTCGGTACCTATGTATGCTTGACATTACCATGCACGTAGATTTTTCATTTGTAAGCATTACTTGAACTTTGGATGGACTGTGATCTCCCAAGCTTTCCCCTGGATCGTTAATTTCAGTTGCCATGTAAATGTTGCACGACTTGTTTATATTGCTTTCCCCTATCTTTAATGTGACAATGTATTCTTTTTTCTCAAACGCCTTCAGCGTTTGAGGAAAGGCAATATCATCTCCTACCTGCAAGATGAATAATATAAAAAATGAATTTATAAAAAAAAAACTGTAATAATCAGAGGGCAAAGATTAACTATAGAAAAATGACTAAATTATATCTTACTTCATTTTCATCATTGTCAATCTCAAAAGCATTTTTCCCAGTAAGTCTTTGTATATCTTCGTCTGGGAATAAAATTGGGAGAATACCAGTAACGTCATTGCATACCGCAGCAAGTCTGAACCTATGGGACCAAAAAGTCAGAACTATTGTAATGTAGTCAATAAGCTAAACAAACTCTTCTATGTTTGAAAGACCTGAATAGTTACCTTTTATCCGGATATGGAATATTTCTAACACAAATTAAGCATTTATACCTCCCGTCAACAATGTTGACCTCCACTCCACAGGTTGTACAAACATTGTCATACCAGTTACTTTTGACATCAATTTTCTTAACAGTGATTTGGCACCTCACCTTCCTCTACATGACATTCAAAATTCGGAAACAATTACTAACTCTTACACGTTACCTTACATGTGCAGCGAGGTATGTATAGAAATAAAAGTCTAATTTTTGTGGTACCTCAATGTATTCTGCTGTCAATTTCTTTATCTGGGCAACTGTTAACATTTTGGCCACATTCTCCTCTTCATGTTCCAATACTTCTTCAGTAAATTTATTACCAACAGCTCTTCATTATTTCAAATTTAAGATTTCATTACATTTTAGAGCTAACATGCAATAAGGTAATAACTAATAACTTGAAACCCACACCTTCTATGACTCAACCACTAAATATGCAATACCTCTGCTTTAGAGCTTTGACACTGTAGTGCTCAGCATTGAGATATAATCTAGTTGCAGGGTAGTTGTTCAAACATGTTGCTCCTGTTTATTTGTAAAGTTGGTATAAACAGAAATTTTGGGAATCAAATAAACCGTTTCAAATTTAATGCAGCTTCACAATTTCAAAAGTTCATGGTATGAAAGAAATAATTAAGTTTACAAATAAGTGGAATAACAAAGTGAGGAACATTTATTTACCATCATGTTGATTAACTTTTGCACTTGCAATGATGATCACAACACATTCTTCAGTTATATCTTTGAGGTCTTTATACAATTTCTCAGCCAAATCATTAAAAAAGGTAACATTCATAGTGTACCTATTAAGAGAACACACAGAATTAGATTATTGGGGTATACACATGGTAACGAACAAAGGCAATTTATCTATGTTCAAGTAATAAACAACATAAATGAAATTCATACCCCCCATCACTTATTTTGAATCTGATATGTACTTTGCTCTTATCATCCTTTGAATAAAGAGGGCTGATATTTTTGTCCGTAATTACGCCCACCACATCTGAATGCATTATTTGTTCACAATCCAAATTGTAATCTTAATAAGTCAGTATAGATTACTTAGTATAGTTCATATCACAGTAAAATTAAGTTTGGAGAGTTACCAACTAAGAACCGAGTATCAGTTAAGAACTTGTCCATATCACGTAAATCAAATAGATAAAAGGCATAAGGGGCAATTCTTGTGATGTTTTCACTCTCTACTTTCAAGTTGGTATGATTGGCGAAATAAATTTGTTTGTCGAAGCGGACAGCTCTACTATTATCATCCCCGCCATATACTCTTACATGAAAATTAGATAAACTGAATACCCGACCTTCTTTCAGGTCTTTGTCAAACAAATCAGCAATTTTTGAACTAACAAAAGCATGAATCCGAGCGTTCTACGCCAAATATAAAGCAATTTCTTATAAGTAGCAGCTATAATATAAGTACAATAATAAGTACATGTATAGAACATTTGATAGTTGAGTTATACTGATAATAAGAGATGTTACCGAGTCATCAATCAATATTATATTTAAGCCGCGAAATTCCTGGGTCTGCCTGTTAACTACTTTCCAAATGCTCTGAGCTCTAACACGTAACTTCCACTCATATTTGCCAGTTTTCAAAGTTTCAATCTTATCATATTTGTTAAACAACATCTTTACTCCAAACCTGTAAGAACGTTAAAGTAGATGTAAATGCACAACATACTGTGATATTTAATTTAAGGACAACAAAAATAAGTAAGTAATATAAAAATGATAACAGAACATATTGTGATACTAAAAAAGAGATAAGGGGAAGTAAATGCACCACTCTGTTGTCTTGGTGTAACAGATGAACCTGGCGGACTATTGTAGACAACATCAGCCCTACAATTCGGAACAGTATTTTCTTTGTTTACACCACCCATTTCCCGTTTAGACTTCCCACTTGAACCTATAGGGCCAAAGAAACATATGAAACATGAACAAAAGAAACATATGATCAATGAAAGCACACAGACAAATCAATTGTAATATGATGAACAACATACCAAAAACAGATTGTAAAGATGAGAAATGATCAAGCTTCAAATGATTATAATTGGCCTAAACACAAAAAGAAATCATGAGTAAAATCGTTTATATATATAAGATCGATCTAAATGAAAGCAAGAATAGCAATGCATCTTAAGCAACCTCTTTCATTCTTTCTCTCAGTTTTGAAGAACCTAAATGATAATTCAATTTCAAACTCACCTAATTGAATCTTGTACTTCAATTTGGACACACATAACATGATTTTGAATTCAATTTGGACGCACATAACCTGAAAAGAGCATGTAAGAGATAAAGAAGTGTTTGGAGGTTGCTATCAGGAGTTGTAAACATATACATTTTGGTATAACTATCCAAAGTGGGTGAGACAAACTGAAAAAAGGAAAAAAAATTAGTCAACAAAGTAAGTGGGCATTGTTTTACATAGGACAAAAATTCTTATTACAGCCATTCTTCACATGAAACTTTTTTTTGGGTATGAATTTGAGTGATAACATAGTAGTTTTTGTTTCATTATTCTATCACATTCTTGTTTAGGTAAATGTAATGGCATATGATCGTAAATAAAATAGAAGTCCTGGGGTAGGCACTGTAAAATTGCCATCATTTTGGCAACAGGATTTATTATTTAGGGGATTGGAAACACAAAACTTACCCAGCTGCAATGTCCCAGTAGCTGCAATTACATACTTTAAAGTCATTTATGTCACATAATCGATTAATCGAATGTACTGTATATTTGTTTTATAATTAATTATTATTACTTTTTTTTGTTTAACTCTTATGACTTCAATTTGATTTTTATATGTTACGTGGATGAACCAATGGAATCTGGAATGTCCCGTTTCTTGTATTATATGTTACTTTACTTAAATTTTATTTATAATTATTTTGTTTATAATTATATTTTAATTACCCATGGAACACACGATTGTTTTTTTAATATTTATAATTATATTTATTTATGAATATTTTAATATTTAAAAGTTATTAGTTTACATGATTAAATTTTTGTTAAAAAAGATTTAGCCAAAAAAAATTATAGTTAAAAATTTGATATTTATTATATTTTACACGCTCAATTTAATATTTGTTTATATTGAGTTATAAAAGTTAGATTTGGCGAATTTTACGGTCCACGTGAAATTCACAAAATAATCTTTAATTTAGTTGTGGTTTAATAGTTCTTTTTCAATTAAAAACTATTCTAAAACTAAAAAGAGAATAAAGTGACGAAATTTAATATTGAGAATTCTATTCGATTTAGGAAATCTACTTATATGTAGTTTAGATTATTAGAATACTCTTTATTAACCAAATAAAGTTTTTAATGTTAAATCTAACGGTTTTCACCTATCTATTTAAGATTAAACGATTTTTATTATTTTGATATTAAATGGGTTTCCTTATTTAATTACAACTATTTTTATATTTTAACATTTTGGAAAATCCAATCCTAATATAATATATTTTAACTTATATCATTTTTAGATAATAACTTCTTTTTATATGATATAATCTTGATCGTCTATTTTTAAAAGTATTGGATCTAACGGTTGAGAATGTTTTGGCGGTATTTAGGACCAAACTACTAGGATAACATCATTAATTTTTTTAATAAATTTTTTAATATATTTTTTAAAAAATATTTATTGCTAAAATATAATATACTCTCTGTTGTAATATGTTAATGATGCGGGAACTTTGAAATTTTGAGAAAATAAATTATCAATTAAAAGATAATTTTTTTTTGTAATACTTTTTCTTTTAAAGTAGTACACCTTGACGATCAAAATTCTGTAAAAAATTCATTTTTTTTATAGTATATCCCTTAAAAATCTATGTTATTATATTAAAGACTAAATAATGAAAGATTTCTTATAAGTATGGTCGCTTGATCACTCAATTCATAATAGTTGGATCTTTCAAATTAAATTGTTGAGAAACGTTAGATATAACATTAAAATTATCAATCTAAGGTTTGAATCTACCAACAACATATTAAAATTTACAGGGTTTTTTTGAAAAATAAGAATTTTTTTATTTTTTTTTCTTGTAGACATGGGTTATTTGATAATATTTTTTATAAAGTACGATTTTTCAAAAAAGTACTATACTAATTGATTAACAAACTTTTAAATTTTCGAATTTAATAATTTACAATGTATATAGGTTAAAAAAGTTAGGTCTCTTCTGTAGCTGAGTCTAAAATTTCAAAATACGGTTTTTTTAAAAATGAATATAGTCCTGCTAACAATGAAATTAGGTCTCTATGAGTTCTTACAAAACAAAATCACCATTTGCGTATAATTTATTATTTAATAATAAATAATATTTAATTAGTTATGATATAAAATTTAATAAAATAAGATAAAAAATATGCACAATTTTATAAAATTTTATCCTCGTATTATTATATTCTTTGTTGATTTGAATTTTTCTTAGATTGATTTGAATTTTTGAACATAGATTTCTAAATTTAAAATAATTAGAAAAAAGTAATTAAATTGACATTAAAATAATGATGACGTAATAATTATTATTAGAATTTAAATATCCACTTTACTAATTTGGGCTTTATCATGTGTTTTAAAAATTAGATTTTGACGATTTTACACCCCACATGAAGATAACTAAATTATCTTTAATTAAAATATGGCTTAACAATTTTTATCTAACTGGAATTGTCCATGAAAGAGAAAAGAAAGTCACGAATTTTTTACATGGAGAATTCTATTCAATATAGAAAACTTATTTATATTTGGTTTAAATTATCAAAATACACTTTTTAGAATTTAAATATAATCTTATTATTATTAAAATACACTTTTTTAATATTTGATCTAACATTTTTCATTTATCTAGTTAAGATCTAATGGTCCTTATTAGTTTGGTTGTCTTGCATAAGATCCCTATTATACTTATTATATACTAGCTTATAGCCCGTGCGATGCACGGTTACTTAAATTTTATTTATAATTATTTTATTTATAATTATATTTTAATTACCCATGGAACACACGATTGTTTTTTTAAAATTTATAATTATATTTATTTATGAATATTTTAATATTTAAATGTTATTAGTTTACATGATTAAATTATTGTTAAAAAAGAGTTAGCCAAAAAAATTATAGTTAAAAATTTGATATTTATTATATTTTACACGCTCAATTTAATATTTGTTTATATTGAGTTATAAAAGTTAGATTTGACCAATTTTACGGTCCACATGTAATTCACAAAATAATTTTTAATTTAGTTGTGGTTTAATAGTTCTTTTTCAATTAAAAACTATTCTAAAACTAAAAAGAGAATAAAATGATGAAATTTAATATTGAGAATTCTATTCGATTTAGGAAATCTTTTTATATGTAGTTTAGATTATTCGAATACCCTTTATTAACCAAATACAGTTTTTAATGTTAAATCTAACGGTTTTTACCTATCTATTTAAGATTAAACGATTTTAATTATTTTGATATTAAATGAGTTTCCTTATTTAATTACAACTATTTTTATGTTTTAACTTTTTGGAAAATCGAATCCTAATATAATATCTTTTAACTTATATCATTTTTAGATGATAACTTCTTTTTATATGATATAATCTTGATCATCTATTTTTAAAAGTATTGGATCTAACGGTTGAGAATGTTTTGGCGGTATTTAAGACCAAACTACTGGGATAACATCATTAATTTTTTTTAATATTTATATATTTTTTTAATTTATATATTTTTTAAATATTTATTGCTAAAATATAATATACTCTTTTTTGTATTATGTTAATGATGCGGGAACTTTGAACTTTTGAGAAAATAAATTACCAATTAAAATATAATTTTTTTTTGTAATAGTTCTTCTTTTAAAGTAGTACACCGTGACGATCAAAATTCTGTATAAAATTCATTTTTTTATAGTATATCCCGTAAATATCTATGTTATTATATTAAAGACTAAATAATGAAAGCTTTCTTATAAGTCTGGTCGCTTGATCACTCAATCCATAATCGTTGGATCATTCAAATTAAATTGTTGAGAAACGTTAGATATAACAGTAAAATTATCACGTAGAATGATCTAAAGGTTTGAATCTACCAACAACATATTAAAATTTACAGGTTTTTTTGAAAAATAAGAATTTTTTCATTTTTTTTTCTTGTAGACATAGGTTATTTGATAATATTTTTTATAAAGTACGATTTTTCAAAAAAGTACCATACTAATTGATTAACAAACTTTTAAAGTTTCGAATTTAATAATTTACAATGTATATAGGTTAAAAAAGTTAGGCCTATTCTGTAGCTGAGTCTAAAATTTCAAAATACGGTTTTTTTAAATATGAATATAGTCCTGCTAACAATGAAATTAGGTGTCTATGAGTTCTTATAAAACAAAATCACCATTTACGTATAATTAATTATTTAATAATAAATAATATTTAATTAGTTATGATATAAAATTTAATAAAATAGGATAAAAAATATGCACAATTTTATAAAATTTTATCCTCGTATTATTATATTCTTTGTTGATTTTAATTTTTCTTAGATTGATTTGAATTTTTGAACATAGATTTCTAAATTTAAAATAGTTAGAAAAAAGTAATTAAATTGGCATTAAAATAATGATGACGTAATAATTATTATTAGAATTTAAATACCCACTTTACTAATTTGGACTTTATCTTGTGTTTTAAAAATTAGATTTTGACGATTTTACACCCCACGTGAACATAACTAAATTATCTTTAATTAAAAGATGGTTTTACAATTTTTATCTAACTGGAATTGTCCATGAATATAAGTATTATATTCAAAATTATCGTTTATGAATATGAAACCCTCAATATTTTAATAATATTTTGATATTATCCTTTTATGTTTGTTATATGTAAAATAATATAATTATAATTTGGATTAATCAAATTGTTATGTTCCTTCAGAAAAAAGTGTTTAAATTTATTTATGTACAGAGTTCTCATAAGTCTATGTAGGTTCACGTATATCATTGTTAGTATGATATACATTAGCATTATATTGATAATTTTTAATATTGTAATCAATATGAATTGTTATCTTGATATTTGGTTTAACAATTATTATCTAATTGGAACTATACATAAATTCAAGAGAAAAGATATTTAAAATTTTTTACATAGAAAACTTTTAAATTATCAAAATACACTTTTTAGTATTTAAATATAATTCTATTATTAATCAGATACACTTTTTAATATTAAATCTAACAATTCTCATCGATCTATTTAAGATCTAACTGTAATTATTAATTTGGTCGTATAGTGATCGTACACGGACCAGATCGATTTTAATGTTTTCTTAAATTGATTTTAATATTTTATTGAAATAAAAATAGAATTTATAAATTTAAAAGAATTAGGGCAAAAATTAAATTGGTGCTACAATAAAAAAAATATTTATTAAAATTTAGATAATCACTTTACTGTTTGGGCTCTATCTTGAGTTTTAGACAACAGATTTTAACGATTTTACAGCCCACGCGAAGCTAACAAAATTATCTTTAATTTAATGATGGTTTAATAATTTTTATCTAACCGGAACTATCCATAAACTAAAGAGAAAAGATAATTACGAATTTTTACATAAAGATTTCTATTCAATATAGAAAACCCATTTATAATTGGTTTAAATTATCAAAATACACTTTTTAGTATTTAAATACTATCCTATTATTAATCAAATACAATTTTTAATATTATATCTAACGGTCCTAATCTATTTGAATATTTATAGTTTTATAATCCAACGGATCATATACTTTTGGTAGTACACCGACCAAAGTTTTGGATAAGATCTCCCTTACGCTTATTATATATAACTAACTTATAGCCCGTGCAATGCACGGTTACTTAAATTTTATTTATTAATATATTTTTATTATCCATGCAACACACGATTATTTTTTTAATATTTATAATTATATTTATTTATGAATATTTTAATATTTAAAAGTTATTAGTTTACATGATTAAATTATTGTTAAAAAAGATTTAGCCAAAAAAATTATAGTTAAAAATTTGATATTTATTATATTTTACACGCTCAATTTAAAATTTGTTTATATTGAGTTATAAAAGTTAGATTTGGCCAATTTTACGGTTCACATGAAATTCACAAAATAATCTTTAATTTAGTTGTGGTTTAATAGTTCTTTTTCAATTAAAAACTATTCTAAAACTAAAAAGAGAATAAAGTGACGAAATTTAATGTTGAGAATTCTATTCGATTTAGGAAATCTACTTAACTTATATTAACTTATATGTAGTTTAGATTATTAGAATTACCTTTATTAACCAAATACATGTTTTAATGTTAAATCTAACGGTTTTCACCTATCTATTTAAGATTAAACGATTTTTATTATTTTGGTTATAAACGGGTTTCCTTATTTAATTACAACTATTTTTATGTTTTGACTTTTTGGAAAATCCAATCCTAATATAATATCTTTTAACTTATATCATTTTTAGAAAATAATTTCTTTTTATATGATATAATCTTGATCATCTATTTTTAAAAGTATTGGATCTAACGGTTGAGAATGTTTTGGCGGTATTTAGGACCAAATTACCAGGATAACATCATTAATTTTTCTTAATATTTATAATTTTTTTAATTTATAATTTTTTTAAATATTTATTGCTAAAATATAATATACTCTTTTTTGTAATATGTTAATGATGCGAGACTTTGAACTTTTGAGAAAATAAATTATCAATTAAAATATATTTTTTTTGTAATAGTTCTTCTTTTAAAGTAGTACACCGTGATCAAAATTCTGTATAAATTTCATTTTTTTATAGTATATCCGGTAAATATATATGTTATTATATTAAAAACTAAATAATGAAAGCTTCCTTATAAGTTAAGTTTGGTCGCTTTGTTTGATCACTCAATCCATAATCGTTGAATCTTTCAAATTAAATTATTGAAAAACGTTAGATATAACAGTAAAATTATCATGTAGAATGATCTAATGTTTGAATCTACCAACAACATATTAAAATTTATAGGTTTTTTTGAAAAATAAGAATTTTTTCATTTTTTTTCTTGCAGACATATGTTATTTGATAATATTTTTTGTAAAATACTATTTTTCAGAAAAGTACTATAATAATTGATTAGCAAACTTATAAAGTTTCGAATTTAATAATTTACAATGTATATCGGTTTAAAAAGTTTGGTCTCTTCTGTAGCTGAGTTTAAAATTTCAAAATAATGTTTTTTTTTAATATGAATATAGTTCTGCTAACAATGAAATTAGGTCTCTATGAGTTCTTATAAAACAAAATCACCATTTACGTATAATTTATTATTTAATAATAAATAATATTTGATTAGTTATGATATAAAACTTAATAAAATAGGATTAAAAATATGCACAATTTTTTAAAATTTTATCCTCGTATTATTATATTCTTTGTTGATTTGAATTTTTCTTAGATTGATTTTAATTTTTGAACATAGATTTCAAAATTTAAAATAGTTAGAAAAAATTAATTAAATTGGTGTTAAAATAGTGATGACATAATAATTATTATTAGAATTTAAATATTCACTTTATTAATTTGGGCTTTATCTTGTGTTTTAAAAATCAGATTTTGACGATTTTACACCCCACATGAAGATGACTAAATTATCTTTAATTAAAAGATGGTTTAACAATTTTTATCTAGGTGGAATTGTCCATGGAAGAGAAAAGAAAGTCACGAATTTTTTGCATGGAGAATTCTATTTAATATAGAAAACTTATTTATATTTGGTATATTTGGTTTAAATTATCAAAATAAACCTTTTAGAATTTAAATATAATCCTATTATTAATAAAATAAACTTTTTTAATATTTGATCTAACGATTTTTATTTATCTAGTTAAGATCCAATGGTCCTTATTAATTTGGTTGTTTACGACCAAAATTTGGAATAAGATCCCTATTATGATTATTATATATAATGATTTAATATAATAAGGATATCAAGTATATACTGATATCCGTATCTTACTAACTGCTTTTACTTTTAATGTTTCGGTTTTATTTACGGTGTAAATAAAATTTTAAAATACATTATTACTTAAAAATTATTAAATAGAATAAAAATTATGTTATGATTATATAAAATTTTATTCTCATATTATTTTATTCTTAATCGATTTGAATTTGTTCTTAATTAATTTTGGTACTTTATTGAAAGAAACATAAATTTCTATATTTAAAAGAATTAGTTGAAAAATAAATAAATTCGTTCTACAATAATAAAAAAAATTATTAAAATTTAGATACTCACTTTAATATTTGGGTTCTATCCTGAGTTTTAGAAATTGAATTTTGACGATTTTACGACTCATGCGAAACTAACAAAATTATCTTTAATTTAATGATGGTTTAATAATTATTATCTAACTTGACCAGTTGACCTACCCATAAAATAAACTGAAAAGAAAAGATGGTTAAGAAGTTTTACACAAAGAATTCAATTCAATATAGAAAACCAATTTATAATTGGTTTAAATTATCAAAGCACACTTCTTAGTATTTAAATATAATCCTACATTTAATCAAATACACATTTTAATATAAGTATTATATTCAAAATTATCGTTTATGAATATGAAACCCTCAACATTTTAATAATATTTTGATATTATCCTTTTATGTTTTTTATATGTAAAATAATATAATTATAATTTGGATTAATCGAATTGTTATGTTCCTTCAGAAAAAAAAGTGTTTAATATAATTATAATTTGGTTTAACAATTATTATGTAACTGGAACTATACATAAATTCAAGAGAAAAGATATTTAAGAATTTTTACATAGAAAAATTTTAAATTATCAAAATACACTTTTTAGTATTTAAATATAATTCTATTATTAATCAGATACACTTTTTAATATTAGATCTAACAATTCTCATCGATCTATAATTATTAATTTGGTCGTATACTGATCGTACACGAACCATATCGATTTTAATTTTTTCTTAAATTGATTTTAATATTTTATTGAAATAAACAAAGAATTTATAAATTTAAAAGAATTAGGAGAAAAAATATTAAATTGGTGCTACAATAATAAAAAAAATATTTATTAAAATTTAGATAATAACTTTACTGTTTGGGCTCTATCTTGAGTTTTAGACAACAGATTTTAACGATTTTACAGCCCACGCGAAGCTTACAAAATTATCTTTAATTTAATGACGGTTTAATAATTATTATCTAACTGGATCTATCCATAAAATAAAGAGAAAAGATAATTACGAATTTTTACATAAAGATTTCTATTCAATATAGAAAACGCATTTATAATAGGTTTAAATTATCAAAATACACCTTTTAGTATTTAAATACTATCCTATTATTAATAAAATAAATTTTTTAATATTATATCTGACGGTCCTCATCGATTTGAATATTTATAGTTTTATAATCCAACGGATCGTATACTTTTGGTACTACAGTGACCGACCAAAGTTTTGGATAAGATCTCCCTTACGCTTATTATATATAAGGAGTTAATAAGGATTTAATATAATAAGGATATCAAGTATATACTGATATAAGTATCTTACTAACTGTTTTTACTTTTAATGTTTCGGTTTTATTTACAGTGTATATAAAATAACAAAAAGTATTGAAATATGTTTTAAAATAAACTAGCTTAAAACTCGTGCAATGCACGGTTTGTTGTTAATAATTGTTATTTATATTATTTACGTTTAATATTTTATTAAATGTATTTGTTAAAAAAAAATAAGTAGGCGTGCTAAACTTTTTTATATAATTAAAATTATTAAAATAGGTTTTAAAATAAATAAGTAACTTTTTGCTCGTGATATTTTTGAAAAATCAGGGGTTTTAGTAAGGAAAAATAGAAAATGTAACATGTTTTAGCTAAAAAGGTAATTGCGCGTTATTAAATTTATTAAAATATGTTTTAAAATAAATAAGTACGGGGTTTGCTCGTTTTTGGAAAAGTAGGGCTTTTAGTAAGGAAAAATAGAAAGAGTAACATGTTTTAGTTAAAAAAAGGTAATTGCCCGTGATTATTTTAGAAAAAGAGAGAATTTTGTTTGAAAAAAATAGAAAAGGTAATGTATTTTAGCTGAAAAGGTAATTGGTTATCAATAATGTTATGTTTTAGCTGAAAAGGTAGTGATATTTTGGAAAATTAGGGTTTTTGTAAAGAAAAATAGAAAGGGTAACATGTTTTAGTTAAAAAAGGTAATTGCCCGTGATTTTTTTTTAGAAAAAGAAAGGATTTTGTTAGAAAAAAGAGAAAAGATAATGTATTTTAGCTGAAAAGGTAATGAGTTATAAATAATGTTATTATTTAATAATAGTTTTTTTAAAAAATAAGTAAGGGCAATTAAGTAAAATCACGAGATATCGATCGACCCTATAGACAAATTTTTTTAATATTTCATCTATTATAAGATGCTATAGATTTACCTAAACCTGGTGATTTACAAAACGCTTTAGGAACAATTTTTTTTTTCTATAGGTAATGAAATTTTCAACCAAGTATAACATAACTAAATAGCAAGTATCAAGTTGTTTGTGTCTAAGTTTGATTAGCTATCCGGTATTAATATTACAAAAATACACTTTCAAAAGAATCCACCAAAAGAACAAAAACAAAGTGTGAAAATCATCACTTAAATAGGTAAGTTGTCAAGGTTCAAGAGTAGGGGGACCAATCTTCAAAATGTCAACATCTACCAAGCTTTTTCGAATCTTGACGTTTGAGATTGATCAATAGTCACATTTTTACCTTGTAATAATATTGTAGATCGATATTAATCTAAACAAGTTCCTGCACCAAATCTAACTATGCCTTAAAAACAACCACCATACCATAACAACAAAAACGTGTCTCTCAAGTAAATTGTTATGAGTATTTAAATTGTATATAAGAAAATAATACGTTAATTTCGATAATTTTGCGATACCATACTACAAACATTAAAAATCATTGATAGATGGTTACGACAATCATTTGTAAGGGATTTGAATCTTCAATTTTAACTTCAAATGCAGCAGAAGCATGTGATCTAGTTAACTATTTTGACGAAATGTGCGATCATATGTAACCAATATTATTAGAAGTTGTTATGGTAAATACTTTTAGATGTGTTCTTTATTTGAGTTGGTTTTCAAAATGCAAATATTGTAATAGCTCAACATCACCTCCTGCTGTCATCTCTCTTGACCCTTCTCCAAATATTCTCAGGGACACCAGAGGATTGCCTAGTACACACTTTCTTTCAATGTATATGTATATGTAAATATTTTTATATATTCTTTCATCACTCATCTCAGCTTTTATGAAATCCGTCTTTTGATTTAATAACAAAGTAGTGGAAAAATAAAAAGAGAGAGCTACATTTGGAGAGAGAAAGAGGGTGGTGAGAACCTCCTCTGTTTTTCATTATATTATATACATGTATCTATGTTTATATTTTTCTGTAAATGTATTCTCGCAGATCTTAGTTCCTTTCCATTTTTCCGCATCTGGGGTCATCTTCTAATGGTAAGTCTTATGTTGGATTCTTTTTTTCAATCTTTTTTAAAATTTTCATTCATTCTGTACTGATATTGAATTGCCTATCTGATCTGCATGAATTTTGTATAGCTTTAGGCTTGTATGATCCAGATGTTCCCTGTTCTTTTACTGAGAATTCCACCAAGAATTTGATCAGTGCTTGTTGGTTAGTACTGGGTTTTGCATAAGCTTCTGGATAAGGTATGTTTTTTCTTGTTCCAGTGTGGTAACTTATCTACATTTAGATCTGTTAGATTGGTTAGAATTATTCAACTATGTATTAATCACACTAAAGTTTTGTTTGTCAATTCCAAATTCTACTGATAGTGAAGTCATTGAGTTGTTATAAATATTGTTTGCGTATACTTATTCTGTATTTAGTGTTGAGTTGTAGTTGGAATTGGTATAATTTGTCTTGAAGTTGGTTTTTTTTTTCAAGTTGATGATACTTATTTTATGTTCATTCTACTTTCAATTGTGGAAGCAGATGGAATCAGATCTCGGTAAGCTTTTTATTGGTGGGATTTCCTGGGACACCGATGAGGATCGTCTTAAAGATTATTTTGAAGCATACGGAGAAGTGGTGGAGGTAGTGATCATGAGAGACCGCACTACAGGTCGTGCTCGTGGGTTTGGTTTCGTTGTCTTTGTTGATCCTGCAGTTGCAGAGAAAGTGGTTAGGGAGAAACATACGATTGATGGTCGAACTGTAAGTTCTTTTTTATTACATGATCTTTATTATCATGTAGTCATCACAATGTAACATAGCTAGTGACTTTTAATTTGATTCTCCAAGTACAATTTTCTTGTTTATGACTCTGATAAAAGGCTAGTTTCCTTGTTGAAAACCATCTTCTACTCCTCTCATTATCGCCACGATAAAATTGGATTTCTTTAGAGGCTTCTTAAATTTGCCTAAAGCTGGAGTTCTTTTTTTAAATTAACAAAATCGTATATAGGTGTAATAACATTTCTGGCTTCTTGATTCTTAGGTGGAAGCAAAAAAAGCTGTTCCCAGAGATGATAATCACATAATAAGTAGAAACAATCATAGCAATCAAGGATCTCCTGGTCCTGGCCGCACAAAAAAGATTTTTGTTGGTGGTTTAGCATCTACAGTCACCGAGAGTGATTTTAAGTTGTACTTTGATCAATTTGGGACAGTTACAGATGTTGTTGTGATGTATGATCACAATACACAAAGGCCAAGAGGCTTTGGATTTATTACATACGATTCGGAGGAAGCAGTGGATAGGGTGTTGCACAAAACCTTCCATGAGCTTAATGGTAAAATGGTCGAGGTCAAACGGGCAGTTCCGAAAGAGCTCTCTCCAGGTTCCAATGGCAGCCCTCTGGTTGGATACAACTATGGCTTTGGTAGAACCAACAACTTCCCCAATAGCTATGGTCAGAGATATAACCTGAGCCCAATAGGAGGCTATGGAGTTAGGATGGATGGTAGACTTAATCCTGTAGTTAGTGGTCGTTCTGCATTCTCTCCAATTGGTTCTCCTGCATATGGAATGAATATGAGTCTGGAACCAGGGCTGAGTCCGGGCTTTGGTGGAAGCTCCAGCTTTAGTAACAACCTTGGCTATGGACGGACTTTAAGTTTAAGTCATGGTGGCAACTCAAACAGGTACATTACACCTATTGGTTTTAATGTGGGAAATGGTAGAAATGACTCTTTTTTAAGCTCACCTACTAGAAATGTATGGGCAAATGGTGGCCCTAATAGTTCTGCAAATGTTGCTCCTGCTGTTACATACACGGGGTCTGGAAATGGGAGTTTTGGAGTATTTGGAGATAGTTCGGCTACTTGGGGTTCCTCTCCTGTTTTGGGTCAAGGTGGAGGGATTGCTTCTGGATATAGCAGTAACACAGGGTATGGAGGTGGAGAGAACAATTATCGGTTGGGAGCTACAGGGCTTGGAAGAAATATTGGACCAGTTGGAGCTGCAACTTCACCTTTTGTTTCATCAACTGGCAATTCTGAACGGTCATATGGAGACTTGTACAGTGCCAGTTCAAGGTTTGGAGATGCACCATGGCAGTCTGCATCCCCAGTGATTAATGACTCTGGGTCATTTGATTATGGGCTTGGCACTGCAGCAGAATCCACGGTGAAAAGCTCCGAGGGATATGTTGGGTCTTATAACATTGCAAATAGACAAGCCAATAGAGGTAACACTATTTTTCAGATTATAAAGTTTGAGAAATAGAACCAATTTGGTGAACTTCGGATACACATTTTGTAGCCAATTTGTTTTTGCTTCAAATGAAACTCTTAAGCCGGTGAACAATATCTTTCATTGATATCGGTATGAATATGATACATGATACCCTTTTTTTCTTCTTCTGCATCAGATTTGATTTTTGACGAATTTCTTATACAGCCATAGCACTTGTCTAATAATGTTGATTATGGTACTTTGGTCAGGAATTGCTGCATAGAAGATTTCACTACTTGAATATGGGAAGGTACATTTTAGCTAATGAAACATCAAACACGACAACTGGAGGGACGGCTTTAATTACACATCATCTTATACAGAACATTGCAAAAAGCTAAAGAGGATTTCTATTTTGGAGCAGACGTATATTACAGAGCAGTTACCAGGACTTTGTGGAAGTTTAAGATTAGTTTTCCTCTTTATATAACCGAGGTTCTTTTTCTCAGTGTTGAATCAAGATGTGAAATGAGATTGCCGGATATACTTGGAAGTGATCTATATAAGTTAGGGTTGTGCATTTTCTTCGACAAGCTTCAGAACCCCCAGTTCTACAGCTTTAAGAGTAGAGTAACATCGTTTTATATCTTACTTGTTTAACTTCTGTAACATCTGGCAAAGTTGCTAATACTTGGTCCTTATATTCTTACTTTGTCTTTGTAATTTGATACTCTGTCTGTATGTGAGATTTTTCTTAGAATTACTAGTGTGAATTACAAAAGGGATGTGATGCCACTAATAAATTGCTGAATACTTTGTTAGATTTCTGACAACGAGACACTCTCCACAATGTCATGATGTTAAATTATGCCATCTCATTCAAATTAGAAGGTATTTAGATACTCCCTCCGTTTCACAATAAATGTCAACTTTTATTTAAAAAACGAAATTTTGAAAAATAATTTATATAATTATCTGATCAATGCACTTTAAAATACGTAGTGGACAAGTATTTTGAAATGGAGGGAGTAGATAGAAGTCACTCGATCTGATTTCTTTCTGTTCATAAGGCCTATGTATTTAGTACAATGTTTTGCCAAGTATATTTCAGGGATGTTTAGAATAGACCAATCAACCGCCTTACTATCAGAAAACATACTTACTTACCCAAGTTACAAATCTTCACTAATAAACACCAGCATCTTATGGTGCATTTGCTAGAGTTTAATTTTTCGTTCCAGTCTCATGTATCCATTTATATGTCCAATATACGACTCAAAATTTGATGAAGTATAAACATTTCTAGTTACTTTTAATAGCTTGAACCCTCATTCTCTTACTACCAAGAGCAAGAGGAGAGGGGCATTTACTTGCTAAAGCACAAGGATAAGACAAGCTATTTGTTTATATTATTATCACACAAGAGAAAAGGATAAACTAAAAAAGTTAATCACAACAATGAAGTAAGAGTTCGCATACAAGTCTATCACTTTAGTTTAGCTAAAACATACCATGATACAATGGATAACACCATGATGCATATTGTCCTACACTCATACTGCATAGAAAAACCATGCACCAGACTCGATTCTAGTCTAGAGTACCTGCATAATGTCTTCTCAGTTAATGCTTAAAAGAAAGCTCTACTACCATAGAAAACCCGGGAACTTGGGGTGTTTGATCCCTGTGAATTTTGATCTGTGCTTGAATCTCCAGAACTGGTCGTCCCACTTCCAACATCCATCGGGAGCTTCATCTTTGCCAAGGAATCTGTAAATTCCTGCATGCTTTTCATGTACATGTTGACAAAATCCTGCTGTTCCACCTTTCTCTCAGGTTCAATGTTCATAGTGATGGCAGGCTTTGCAGATGAATTTGAAGAAGCACCTGCTGTTATATCACTCTCGCCATCTCCAGATTCACCGGGTTTTTCTTTTTGATTATCTTTAGGAGGCGAAATGCATTCCTCGCTTGAAGATTTTGAGATCCTTGGCGAATCAGAAGACTGACAGCTTGCAGGGATTGAACTGGATGGGGATGCATTAATCGATACGCTGCTTGGAGGAATGTCATGCTCTGGGATAGCAATGGAACTAACATTGTCTGTTGAGCTGTTATCAACCACATCTGCACCAATCTCAGATTTAAGGTTTTTATCAGTATCACTGGACTCCAAACATCCAGAGGTCTGTGAGTCCATGTTTGTGATCGCACAATACTCTGAAACCATAATATCATTCACATTCGCTATATTAGGATCAGGGAACTCAAGCTTGTTAAAAACACTAGCAAGGGAATCTAAAACTTCCTCATCGGGCACAGACTTGGAGAAAGCAGAAATTTCCATGAGATTCGGTGATGCTCCACTGTAGGAGAGGGACAATTGAACAAAACCTGCTGGAGAATGGAAAAGATCTGTCGAAGAGAGGGAGAAGTCCTTCTCTAGCTTTCCATTTCTCATTACAACCTCCGAAAGCGGAACTAATGCAAACCCTAACAACTGGTCTTCTAAGTAATTTTTCACTCTGCTAAGCATCCATATCTCACATTTGATTAAAGAGTCGATCTTTCTGACATTAAGCCGGATAATCTGATTAAACACGGGATTCTGCCCACCACCATTTATAATCTGTGTGGAGATAGCATTTTCAGGATCATTGGTAAGGCAGAGTTTAGCATAGACATCTTGCTTCTGATATATGCAGATGTTGTGGATGTGTCTAGCTTGATGTACATACACTTCAACAATGCCAATGATATCGTTATTTGTGGTGGTTCCATTTTTCTGTGCATCATTACCAGAATTCCTCATAAACGGATCTGTTGTGTGCTTCTGAGGCTTAGAAATAACAGAGTTCTTCAAAGGTGGCACGACTGATTGTAGAGAATTCATTATAATGACCAAAAAGTTAAACCTAAAACAGCAATCAAAGAGCCAAGAAGTCAGTTCTAACTTGTAGGACTGCAGGAGCTCAGTGTCGTAAAAACATATACAAGCTTGTTTCCATCTTTAATTTAATAGTAATAATATATAGAGACTCATACAGAATTACAGATACAATACATAGCAGTTCTTAATTTATAATCTAATAATAAAGTAAAGATCTTGGTGTACTAGTATGAAGAATAATCTCCTTAAAAGTTACAGTTTAGAATCCATATATTTCATAAGAAGTATATATTTCCATAGAGGTTCCATGCATCGTCCACAAGATTCTGTCATTCTGGTAGTGTTGTAACAATACTTAATTACCATCGTGAAGTTATATTACATAATACGGGAAGTTAGGAACTCCTTGCTATAACTCTAGGTAAAAGCATCTCATTTTTGTTTTTGGTAATGGCCAATCGTATGAATTAAAATACTTACACACACATACCTCTACTAACTACTAAGTCTAGAACCACGGACCAATTTCAACCAACAGAAGAGACTGCACATCGAGCTGTAAAACCGAGAGTTTCAACCATCAAATTCACTAACAAGACTAGACCACAATAATACCTTTTCACAACTCTCAGACGTAGATAAAACCACACTCAAAGCAAATCCAAGATCAGATCAAGAGTAGTAAAAAAGGAAATTGGTAGATTATGATTAAATGCCTGATTAGGCTTGCGTATTATCAACAATAAACAGGTTAAACTATCATGATGTGGACACAATCGACTAAATACACACAGTCTGCCCCTAGTTAATCACAAAGGAAGCAGTTTTTATAGTATACTAATTACTATGAGAAGTGAGCATAAGAAAGTGACATGAGAGGTCCTTTGCTCACCAGTTATAAATCCCACACTAAGAACAACCCTATAACTCAAATAATATAAAATTTAGCAGAAACCAAGTACAAGTTGTGTACTTGAGACCTACATAATTGAGAATTAAAACAAACCCAAGATCAAACAGCAACAGCACATGTGAAAGGTGAAGCTATACTTAGCGAGACTCACCAGTTGGTTGGAGGAGCAGTTGCAGAATCAACACAAGTGTTTAGAATGAAACACCCGTATCAACAGGACAGACCTAAACTTAGAAAACAAAGCACACCCCACAAACAGTTTAATCAAGAAAGCTACCTACTTTAATTTATATACATAAATAAATTAAGTAAAACAAAAGCAGCCCAGATCGGGAAATCCTTAACAAGAAAAAACAGTTACTCTGTCAGATCTCACAAAAATGTAAACATAAATGCTAAATTATAGAGCTTGGATTGTAAGGACATGAATAAGGAAGGAAGTAAATTAATAGTTTGACAGTTGATTACCTCTAAATAATAGATGTCTCCTCACCGGGTTTTTTTTATTGTTTTTGTTACCTTTTATTTTGTGTACCCTACTTCCTATCTTAACTAGGGGTGAGTATCGGGCGGTCTGATTCTAGTAGTCTCATTGTTGTTTTGGTAGTGTTTAACTACTCCTTCGGTTTTCCCCTTTTTTTATTTGATGTTTGACTTTTTTGTACATATTTTAAAATATTTGAAATGAATACTTAAAATTATTATTTTTTATATTTTTTTTGAATTAAACTATTCTTTATATATTTTAATTCAAAAAAGAAAATTTTTAAAAATAATAAAGTTAATTACCTGGTCAAAACATCTTGAAATATGTGCAAAAAAGTCAAACGAAATTAACTCCTTATATATAATAAGCGTAAGGGAGATCTTATCCAAAATTTTGGTTGGTCACTGTACTACCAAAAGTATATGATCCGTTGGATTATAAAACTATAAATATTCAAATAGATGAGGACCGTTAGATATAATATTAAAAATTGTATTTGATTAATAATAGGATATTATTTAAATACTAAAAGTTGTATTTTCATAATTTAAACCAATTATAAATAGGTTTTCTATCTTGAATAGAAATCTTTATGTAAAAAATCGTAATTATCTTTTCTCTTTAGTTTATGGATAGTTCCAGTTAGATAATAATTATTAAACCATCATTAAATTAAAGATAATTTTGTTAGCTTCGCGTGGACTATAAAATTGTTAAAATCTGTTGTCTAAAACTCAAGATAGAGCCCAAACAGTAAAGTGATTATCTAAATTTTAATATATATTTTTTAATTTAAACCAATTATAAATAGGTTTTCTATATTGAATAGAAATCTTTATGTAAAAAATCGTAATTATCTTTTCTCTTTAGTTTATGGATAGTTCCAGTTAGATAATCTATACTATTATATTAAAAACGAAACATTGAAAGTTTTGTAGTCTGGTCATGAAAGTTTTTGTAGTCTGGTCACTCCATTCATAGCCGTTAGATATTTTTGATCAAATCATTGAGAACCGTTAGATAAAATATTAAAATTAGTATATAGAATATCTTTTCTATTTTTCCTAACTAAAACATCTCATTTTCTAAAAATATCACAGGCAGTTTCATTTAATAAAATAACATAATAAGGTTATAATTGCTAATAAATAACTCATTACCATTTTTAAAAACTATCACTAAATAAAAACATTATTTATAACCAATTACCTCTTTCAGCTAAAATACATTACCTTTTTTTATTTTTTTCTTACAAAATCCTCTCTTTTTCTAAAAAAACACGTGCGATTATCTTTTTTAATAAAAACATGTTACTCTTTCTATTTTTCCTTACTAAAACCCCTCATTTTCCAAAAATATCACGGGCAAACCCTTACTTATTTATTTTAAAATCTATTTTAATACTTTTAATTATGTTACTTTTTCTATTTTTTTCATTTTCTTAAAAAATTATTATTAAATAATAACATGTTTACAACCAACTACTTTTTTAGCTAAAATACATTATCTTTTTTAACAAAATCTTCTCTTTTTCTAAAAAAATCACGTGCAATTACCTTTTTCAACTAAAACATGTTACTCTTTCTAATTTTTCTTTACTAAACCCCTCATTTTCCAAAAATATTTCGGACAAATCCTTACTTATTTATTGTGAAGTCTTTTTAAATACTTTTAATTACGGACACTTACCTTTTCAGCTAAAACATGTTACTTTTTCTATTTTTCCTTACTAAGACCCCTCCTTTCCCAAAAATATCACGGGAAAATAGTTATTAATTTATTTTAAAATCTATTTTAATACTTTTAATTATTTAAAAAAATTTAACACGCCTACTTATTTTTTTTAGCAAATGCAAATTAATAAAATATTAAAAAATAAATAATAAAAATAATAATAATCCGTGCATCGTACGGGTTTTAAGCTAGTAATTATTAAACCATCATTAAATTAAAGATAATTTTGTTAGCTTCGCGTGGGCTGTAAAATTGTTAAAATCTGTTGTCTAAAACTCAAGATAGAGCCCAAACAGTAAAGTGATTATTTAAATTTTAATAATTTTTTTATTATTATTGTAGCACCAATTTAATTTTTTTCCTAATTCTTTTAAATTTATAAATTCTATGTTTATTTCAATAAAATATTAAAATCAATTTAAGAAAAAATTAAAATCGATTTGGTCCGTGTACGACCACTATACGACCAAATTAATTATTACAGTTAGATCTTAAATAGATCGATTAGAATTGTTAGATCTAATATTAAAAAGTGTATCTGATTAATAATAGAATTATATTTAAATACTAAAAAGTGTATTTTGATAATTTAAAATTTTTCTATGTAAAAATTCTTAAATATCTTTTCTCTTTAATTTATGTATAGTTCGAGTTGGATCTTAACTAGATAAATGAAAATCGTTAGATCAAATATTAAAAAAGGGTATTTTATTAATAATAGGATTATATTTAAATTCTAAAAAGTGTATTTTGATAATTTAAACCAAATATACCAAATATAAATAAGTTTTCTATACTGAATAGAATTCTTCATGTAAACAATTCGTGACTTTCTTTTCTCTTTCATGGACAATTCCAGTTAGATAAAAATTGTTAAACCATCTTTTAATTAAAGATAATTTAGTTATCTTCATGTGGGGTGTAAAATCGTTAAAATCTAATTTTTAAAACACAAGATAAAGCCCAAATTAGTAAAGTGGATATTTAAATTCTAATAATAATTATTACGTCATCATTATTTTAATGCCAATTTAATTACTTTTTTCTAACTATTTTAAATTTAGAAATCTATGTTCAAAAATTCAAATCAATCTAAGAAAAATTCAAATCAACAAAGAATATAATAATACGAGGATAAAAATTTATAAATTTGTGCATATTTTTTTATCCTATTTTATTAAATTTTATATCATAACTAATTAAATATTATTTATTATTAAATAATAAATTATACGCAAATGGTGATTTTGTTTTATAAGAACTCATAGAGACCTAATTTCATTGTTAGCAGGACTATATTCATATTTAAAAATACCGTTAACTTTTTTAACCTATATACATTGTAAATTATTAAATTCGAAACTTTAAAAGTTTGTTAATCAATTAGTATAGTACTTTTTTGAAAAATCGTACTTTATAAAAAGTATTATCAAATAACCCATGTCTGCAAGAAAAAAAATGAAAAAATTCTTATTTTTCAAAAAACCTTTAAATTTTAATATGTTGTTGATAGATTCAAACCTTAGATCATTCTACGTGATAATTTTACGGTTATATCTAACGTTTCTCAACAATTTAATTTGAAAGAACCAACGATTATGGATTGAGTGATCAATCGACTTTAATATAATAACATAGATATTTACGGGATATACTATAAAAAAATGAATTTTATACAGAATTTTGATCGTCACGGTGTACTACTTTAAAAGAAGAAATATTAAAAAAAATTATATTTTAATTGATAATTTAATTTCTCAAAAGTTCAAAGTTCCCGCATCATTAACATATTACAAAAAAGAGTATATTATATTTTAGCAATAAATATTTAAAAAATATATATATTAAAAAAATATAAATATTAAAAAAATTAATGATGTTATCCTGGTAGTTTGGTCCTAAATACCGCCAAAATATTCTCAACCGTTAGATCCAATACTTTTAAAAATAGACGATCAAGATTATATCATATAAAAAGAAGTTATTATCTAAAATGATATAAATTAAAAGATATTATATTAGGATTGGATTTTTCAAAAAGTTAAAATATAAAAATAGTTGTAATTAAATAAGGAAGCCCATTTAATATCAAAATAATAAAAATCGTTTAATCTTAAATAGATAGGTGAAAACCGTTAAATTTAACATTAAAAACTGTATTTGGTTAATAAATGGTATTCTAATAATCTAAACTACATATAAGTAGATTTCCTAAATCGAATAGAATTCTCAATATTAAATTTCGTCACTTTATTCTCTTTTTAGTTTTAGAATAGTTTTTATTTGAAAAAGAACTATTAAACCACAACTAAATTAAAGATTATTTTGTGAATTTCATGTGGACCGTAAAATTGGCCAAATCTAACTTTTATAACTCAATATAAACAAATATTAAATTGAACGTGTAAAATATAATAAAGATCAAATTTTTAAATCTAATATTTTTTGGCTAAATCTTTTTTAACAATCATTTAATTATGTAAACTAATAACTTTTAAATATTAAAATATTCATAAATAAATATAATTATAAATATTAAAAAACAATCGTGTGTTCCATAGGTAATTAAAATATAATTATAAACAAAATAATTATAAATAAAATTTAAGTAACCGTGCATCGCACTGGCTATAAGCTAGTTATATATAATAAGCGTAAGAGAGATTTTATCCAAAACTTTGGTCGGTCACTGTACTACCAAAAGTATACGATCCGTTGGATTATAAAACTATAGATATTAAAAATTGTATTTGATTAATAATAGGATATTATTTAAATACTAAAAGGTGTATTTTGATAATTTAAACTAATTATAAATGGGTTTTCTATATTGAATAGAAATCTTTATGTAAAAATTCGTAATTATCTTTTATCTTTAGTTTATGGATAGTTCCATTTAGATAATAAATATTAAACCATCATTAAATTAAAGATAATTTTGTTAGCTTCGCGTGGGCTGTAAAATCGTTCAAATCTGTTGTCTAAAACTCAAGATATATAGCCCAAATAGTAAAGTGATTATCTAAATTTTAATAAATATTTTTTTTATTATTGTAGCACCAATTTAATTGTTTTTCCTAATTCTTTTAAATTTATAAATTCTAAGTTTATTTCAATAAAATATTAAAATCAATTTAAGAAAAAATTAAAATCGATCAGGTCCGTGTACGATCACTATACTACCAAATTAATAATTATAGTTAGATCTTAAATAGATCGATGAGAATTTTTAAATCTAATATTAAAAAGTCTATCTGATTAATAATAGAATTATATTTAAATACTAAAAAGTGTATTTTGATAATTTAAAATTTTTCTATGTAAAAAATCTTAAATATCTTTTCTCTTGAATTTATGTATAGTTCCGGTTAGATAATAATTGTTAAACCAAATATCAAGATAACAATTCATATCGATTACAATATTAAAAATTATCAATATAATGTTCATGTATATCATACTAACAATGATACACGTTGACCCTTACAGGAGACTTAGGAGAACTCATGTACATGAATAAATTTAAACACTTTTTTTCTGAATAAACATAACAATTTGATTAATCCAAATTATAATTATATTATTTTACATATAACAAAAATAAAAGGATAATATCAAAATATTATTAAAATATTGAGAGTTTCATATTCATAAACGATAATTTTGAATATAATACTTATATTAAAATATGTATTTAATTAAAGGTAGAATTATATTTAAATACTAAGAAGTGTGCTTTGATAATTTAAACCAATTATAAATTAGTTTTCTATATTGAATTGAATTCTTTATGTAAAAATTCTTAACAATCTTTTCTTTTCGGTTTATGGGTAGGTCAACTGGTCAAGTTAGATAATACTAATTAAGTCATCGTTAAATTAAAGATAACTTCGTTAGTTTCGCATGGGTTGTAAAATCGTCAAAATTCAATTTCTAAAACCCAAATAGTAAAGTGAGTATCTAAATTTTAATAAATATTTTTTTATTATTGTAGCACCAATTTATTTATTTTTCCACTAATTCTTTTAAATATAGAAATTTTATGTTCCTTTCAATAAAGTATTAAAATTAATTAAGAACAAATTCAAATCGATAAAGAATATAATAATATGAGAATAAAATTTTATATAATCATAACATAATTTTTATTTTTTTTTAATAATTTTTAAGTAATAATGTATTTTAAAATTTTATACACTGTAAATAAAACCGAAACATCAATACTATTATATAAAGGAGAAGACGGGGGCGGTGAGGTGGCGCTCTCAGATCGCTTCGTTATATTTTTCTAATTTTCTTAATTTTTTGAAATAATAATATTAAAAATTTGAAAAAATCTCAATTACCTTTTAAAATACTTACTAATAGAGGAAACATATAATATTTTTGCATTTAAAATCCCTACTAATGGAGAAAGTAAATATACAATAGATCTTTACTAATGGAGGAAACTAAATATCACTAATGGAAGAAACTAAATATTCAATTATAATATGCTTGCCTTCAAAATATCTAAATTAGAAAAAAAGTGTATTACCTTACATTATTTTGAACTTTCCTCTATTATTATCTAAATATTCTCATAATATTTTTTTTAATGAAATTACTATCTTAACATATTGTTCTCCTAAACTTTCTTTTTTTATGTGATATAATAGAAAATACAGGAACGTTTTGGTAAATAAGAAGTTAATAAATTAGATCGGTCTTGCATAAGAAATTAAGTAACTAATACCAAAAACTAGAAAAAATCTCAATTGTCTTTTAAATATTTACTAACGGAAGAAACTAAATATACAATTTCAATATTTTTGCATTTAAAATCTCTACTAATTGAGGAAAGTAAATATAATATTCTTGTATTTAAAATCTCTACTAATGGAGAAAGTAAATATACAATAGATCTTTACTAATGGAGTAAACTAAATATCACTGATGGAGGAAACTAAATATTCGATTATAATATTCTTGCCTTCAAAATATCTAAATTATAAAAAAAAAGTGTATTACCTTATATTATTTTAAACTTTCCTTTATTATTATCTAAATATTCTCATAATATTTCTTTTCAAATGAAATTAACATCTTAACATTCTCTTCTCCTAAACTTTTTTTTTACGTGATATAATAGAAAATACATGAACGTTTTGGTAAATAAGAAGTTAAGAAATTAGATCGGTCTTGCATAATAAATTAAGTAATTAATACCAAATATTAGAAAAAATCTCAATTACCTTTTAAATATTTACTAATGGAGAAAACTAAATATACAATTTCAATATTATTGCATTTAAAATCTCTACTAATGGAGGAAAGTAAATATAATATTCTTGCATTTAAAATCTCTACTAATGGAGAAAGTAAATATACAATAGATTTTTACTAATGGAGGAAACTAAATATTACAAATGGAGGAAACTAAATATTCAATTATAATATTATTGCCTTTAAATATCTAAATTAAAAAAAAGTGTATTACTTTACATTATTTTGAACTTCCCTTTATTATTATCTAGATATTCTCGTAATATTTCTTTTCAAATGAAATTACCATTTTAACATTCTGCTCTCCTAAACTTTACTTTTTAATGTAATATAATAGAAAATACAAGAACATATTGGTAAATAAGAAGTTAAGAAATTAGATCGGTCTTGCATAAGAAATTAAGTGATTACTTGGTAAATAATTAATTATCTTTAATACTTTCATACAAACAGCTAATTAATAGTATAAATATACACATAAACTCTGTTAATTGTCTGCAATTTTTGTTGTCAACATTGTTCTTCTTTACTTTTTTGTTTGTTCATGTTAAAAGTGTGTATATGAGTACATGACTATGAGACTTTTTCCTTTATGTTATTTATCTTATTACGTTTGTTTGTATCCTAATGCAGGATCGTATTAAAATCTTTGACAAGACAAGTTATTTGCTATTAGTGTTAATTGAGTTAAGACATAGATTAATAAGGATGGGGATTCATCAGTTAAAATAATAGGCCGGGCAAGGTGATTTTCATGTACATTTATTTGTGAATTGATTTATATGTTTATGTGTGTACGTTATTAGTTTTGAATTTATAGTTAAAAGTTGATACACCTGTATACAAGGTAACTCGAAAGTGAAGAATTCATCATGTCTTCAAAAACAAATTTTATCATTGTTTTTTAACGTTTACATAGTTATTGCTTTAATTTTTATGAGAAAAGATTATATCTTTTAGTAAAATATTTTCTGTAATTCATACACGAATATTCAAAGATAAAAATTGTATATTAAGAAATTTATAGTGTATGTATTTTGAAAATATCATGATAAGATTTATTCGACTGAATAATTTATTTAGTGTGTGCATTTTTAACAAAATTCAATAAGTCGGTGCATCTATAGCAAAAGTCCTACAAAAATAAGAAACATTGTGAATAGGTCATTAATTTTATTTTTTTTTAAAGGAAGAGGTTGTTGTTGTTTTTGTTGTTATTTGTTTTGATAAAAAGATATCATTATTAATAAAAAAATTCTCCCATCAACAAAAAGGATGTTTGTTCATAGTTTTGATTTTTTTCTTACTGGGAGTAGATTTGGAGATAGTGAAGATTTTAATAGTTCTGAAGGTATAATTGTAGTTTTTGATTGAACGATCTAGAACTTAATATATATATATATATATATATATATATATATATATATATAATTCAAAACAAAACTTAATTTTATATTAGAAATATTATTTTATTTAAAAACGTATTTTGTAGAATATTTTTTGAGAAAATTTAGAGATATTATTATAAAGCCGCTGCGAAGCGCGGCTTAGTAAACTAGTATATAAAAAAACGAAGAGAGTATTAAAAATGCAACATCATTCATGACGTCTGTTCGTTGCAAAACTTTGAAAATAAATTTACTGTTAGAGAGTTTTAATATTAAATTTCCTTTTTTTTTTTGCTAAATATCATTTATTATAATACATGAGTCTACCACATATCAGTTAACCAATCAGAAAAGTTTGAATTATTTTAGGAACCTAAAAATTTTAGATCAATTACAAGAACCTAAAAAGTTTCCTCATGTAATTTTATTAATCATGGTTAAACTATCCATACAACGCGATTAACCAATCAAAATTCAAAAATTATTTTTTTTATTTAGAATTTAAATTCATTAAAACTTTCCTCATTTAATTTAATTAACCAAGGGTTGGTCAATCCTAAATTTTAGACCAATCACAAGAGTCTAGAAGTTTTTCTCATATAATTTTGAACTAGAATTTATATTCATTGAAACTTTCCTCATATAATTTTATTAATCGGTTAACCAGTCAGATGTTAATACTAAATTTTAGATCAATCACAAGAGCCAAAAAACTTTTCACATATAATTTTATCAACCAATCGTAGTTAGACTATCCATATAATACAATTAACCAATCAAAATTCAAAATTTAATTTATTTTTAATTACAATTTAAATCTATTAAAACTTTTCTTATATAATTTTATTACCCATGGGTGGTTAGACTATCCATACAACTTGATTAATCAATCAACATTCAATAATTACTTTGGTTTTAATTAGAATTTAAATCCATTAAAACTTTACTCATGTAATTTTATTAACTAAAGGTGGTTAGACTATTCATGCAGCGCGATAACCAATCAAAATTCAAAAAATATTTTATTTTAAATTAGAATTTAAATCTATTGACTATTATATTGATATATTTCAAGAATTTGATTATCAATTAAAATTATTTAATTTTTTTTATTAGAATTTAAATCCTTTATGATAATTATAGATTTTGTTCATTAATTGCATTATCTATTTAATATAAAATCGTATATTTTACAGATAAACTTTTAATACCACCCTGTAACCCAACACACTGAGTGATGAAGCACTACGAGAATATGTATAGTTTTTACGACTGTAATCAACAATTTATATTTTTGATTGTTTAATTTTTAAAGGTCGTAATTTAAGGTTTTTACACAGAGATATGAGCGTAGTTATCTATTATTTACTGTAAAGTAAAAAAAAAATCCTATGTTAATTGATTATATTAAAAACTTTAAATCCATTCACTATTATATTTTTTTCTATTTCAAAAATTTGGTTATCAATTAAAATTATTATATTTTTAATTATAATATAATCTTTTATTATATTCATATACTTCGAGACTACGATCATTTGTTGAACTATGCGTTCAATAAATAATCATCTATTTTCAATAATAATTTCTAATACCACTCTATGATCTTACACTTAATGAGGAAATATTTTGAGTAAATGTATAACTTTTATGTTAGATCCTGATAAGTTTGTAGCGGGGGGCAGGGGGGGGGGGGGTTGAATACAAACGGTACTATTTTCTCGAATTTGTTCGGTTCGTGATATAACAATTCAAGAAAAAAATAAGTGCGGAATAAAATGAGACAAGATTCAAGTTAAATATAACTTATATTAAACTTGAAGGGTGTTGCAAATACAGTACAGATTACAAGGTTTGAATCTCAAACTATTTAAAACAAATCTAGAATAAATTCAACATGAATTTATCTATTTTTGTAATAAAAAGATCGAATACTAAAAAGTAGTTCGAGATAAATTCTAGGGATAATGATCCTCTAGATAGTCAAACAACAACAAGTAAACTAATTCTAGTGAAATAAATGTTACAATTGTTGGAACGTACGAAATATAGGACTGTGTTTTATGATATAAATTAAAGAGTTCGGAAAGAAGATTAACCTTAATCGCTACGGCGCAAGCGATTCAATTCCACGTCTTCTACTGAATTCCTTGATTCTCTTTGAGCGAAGTGTGACCTTCGATCTCCCAAATTTTCCAATCCTTAAAAGTCTCGAAATTCCAAAACCCTAGATGCGTGCGGCTGCCCCTGGGTCTCAATTTTGATTTTTATTATGTATCCAGCTTTAAGGAGAAGGAGAATATATATATAAGCTTCAGTATGGATCATGGACAATTAGGTCGGGCCTCCCAATGACATTCTGGGTCAAGCCTAATGTCATTAAATATTAAATTCAATCCACTAAATAATTAATATTTGCACTATCGTTCCTAATACCGCAATTCTTTTATTATTTAATTCGGCTCCTATATTATTTGCTTATTAAATTCCCCACGTTTAAGATATCGCATGTCCATTAATTAAATTAATCACTAACAATTAATTTAATTAATATCTTATTTATCCTCGATCATCCACTCAACCTTATAATTATGTCAGAAATTAATCTGCCTGCAGGGCTTCACATAATTATCTTTATGAGCTTTCAAGAGGACATCATCAACCCAGATATTATCAGGACATGGATTCCTTCTGTAATTAATATCACACTCTGCATGCAATGTCATTGATTGACATATAATATTGTAATTAATAATTAATTACATCTTATATGAATCAAAACATGTGCATTACATACAAGTGTAAATCACTACATCCGGATTAAGAACCTAAGCAATAATAATATCATAGAATCTTAGTTTTTCTTTATTGTCAGAATAGAAGAACAATTCTAATATTTTGATCATGTTCAATATACACAAAGTATACAAGTATTATTCAATAGTCAAGATAAACTATTTCCAAATAATACTTCAGTCATTCCAGTGGTTTGTCTAGTACCACTTAGACTGTGAACCTTTATTATATTATATACAGACACTGATAATCTAATCTTCTGTTATCCCATTTGATACTAGATTATCCACAATATATAATAAATAGACAATAGACAATGTAATAATATGCAATCAAGATTCTCAATAAAATGGTCAATGTTTATATACTTCAAACGAATAGTTCAGTATAAAACCCAACAATCTCCCACTTATACTCAAGCTATTCTTTGAGTATATCAGTGTTTATTACAAGAAATCCACTACCAGTTTAAATAATTACTATGTGACCATACATCTGACTCCTATCGCCTCCACGTGTTCCTCAAAAGCCTTAGCTGGTAAGCACTTCGTGAAATGATCTGCCCGGTTGTCCTTTGATGCTATATCGGTCACAACGATATCTCCTCGCTTAACGAACTGTCATATGAGGTGATACTTACGCTCGATGTGTTTTGATGCCTTATGTTCTTGTGGTTCCTTTGTATTTGCAACAGCACCAGTGTTGTCACAATAAATTGTGATATGTCGTGGCAAATCAGGAACTACATCCAAATCCAGCAGGAAGTTCCGGAACCATACTGCCTCAGAGGCTGTCATATATTCGGCTTCCATGGTTGAGTCTGCGATGCTTTTCTGCTTCACACTCCTCCATATTACGGCTCCACCTCCTAAAGTAAAAACACACCCCGAGGTTGACTTTCTCTTATCCCTATCTGTCTGGAAATCTAAATCGGTATATCCCACATGCAACAAGTCTGAGGCCTTGTAAATTAACATATATTTCTTAGTCCTTCGCAGGTACTCAAATATTGTTTTTACTGCACTCCAATGTTCCTGACCTGGATTAGACTGATATCTACTGATCATTCCCACGACAAAGCAAATATCAGGCCTCGTACATAACATATCATACATTAAGCTTCCACATGCTGAAGCATAAGGAACTGCTTTCATGTTCTCTATCTCTTTAGGTGTCGTAGGACACTGTTCCTTTGATAGAGAAACTCCATGTCTCAAAGGTAAATTACCCTTCTTAGAGTCCTTCATGTTAAAACGAGCCAATACCTCATCAATGTAAGGTTCTTGAGATAAAGCCAACATCCTTTCCTTGCGATCTCTTATTACTTTGATCCCAAGGATATATGCGGCTTCACCTAAGTCCTTCATTTCAAATTATTTGAAAAACCATGCCTTAATTGATGACAACATCTCTACATTGTTTCTGATGAGTAAAATGTCATATACATATAGCACTAGAAAAACCACTGCATTTCCCTCACTCTTCCTATACACACACGCTTCGCTTGGACTCTGATCATATCCATATGACTGGACTTCCTGATCAAAACGAATGTTCCAATACCCGGAAGCTTGTTTCAGTCCATAAATAGACTTCTTAAGCTTACACACTAGATGCTCTTGGCCTTCCTTAATGAATCCCTCTGGTTGCTGCATATAGATGGTTTCCTCAAGACTTCCATTAAGGAAAGTTGTCTTGACATCCATTTGCCAAATCTCATAATCGAGATGAGCTGCTATAGACAAAAGAATCCGGATTGACTTAAGCATAACTATCGGCGAAAAGGTTTCGTCATAATCGATCCCTTCTTTCTGAGTATACCCTTTCGTAACAAGTCTTGACTTCCAGGCTTTCAGCTTTGTATCAGATCCTTTTTTTCTCTTGTATACATCCAATGGGTTTTACACCTTTGGGTGCTTCCACGAGCTCCCAGACTTGATTGGAATACATAGATTCCATCTCAGATTGCATAGCCTTATGCCATAGATCTGCATCCTTATCTTGTAGTGCTTCTTCGTATGTCCTGGGATCCTCATCATGTTCACTAGAGACTAAGTCCGAAGACTCTCCCAAAAACATGAATCTCTCAGGTTGTTGAACAACCCTCCCACTACGACGAAGCACTGGTGCGATATTAGTGATAGGCTGTGCTTTTACTTATGGTTGTTCTACTTGTACTATCGGCATATTAGGATTATCTGTTCCTCCCACTAATTCCTCTAAAACAACAGTACTCATGGGTTTCTGGTTCATTATATAGTCTTCCTCTAAGAATCTAGCATTGGTGCTAACAATGACATCCCGATCTTTAGGACTATAAAACAAATAGCCTTTCGTTCCCATGGGATATTGTTAGGAACTATGTTGTTTCTTGATGATAATTAAACTAACTTAGTGAAAATTGTATAAGTAAAATGTAGCCTTCAACGGATAGCATGTGTTTACAGTATCCATAGAAGGGTAGCTTATCTACGGATAAAACTCAATGTAACATGCTTGTGTAATTCTGATGTAGAAGTTGAAGTATTAGTTTTAGGCTGAATAAGTCATGTTGACTGTTAATGGATATGTAGAATAGGGAGGCTAATTGTAAATAGACTATGCCTTGTATTTTACATAAGTGAAATTGACTGTCTACGGATAACAGTACTAGCCTTCTACGGATGTGGTCAAAGTACTGTCTACGGATAGTAGTACTAGCCTTCTACGGATATGGTCAAAATAATCTCAACGGATGCAGCTCAAACAACCTCTACAGATGCAATCTGTACTTTATGAAAAGGATAGTTCTGACAGAGCACATGGGTTGACAGATTTCACAGAGCATGGAAACCAGTATTTCTGGTAAACTCACAAGAAGAAGAAGCATTCTGTTTTTTCTGGTCAGTTGTAGCAATTCCATAAAAGACAATCAGCCAAAAAGGGCAAGCTACCAACACAAGGACCACTACTCAGAATGGAGAAGCAAGGACTTTGGACAGAGTTACTTTTTGTATTATTAGTTGTTCGAAATATCTTGTAAACTTGGGTTATATAACCAAGTGTAACACTATTTTAGATCTCAACAAATCAGTTAGGCAACTTAGAGAGCACAAGGCAATATCACTTGTAAATTGCTGAAGCTAGAATAGTGTGTATGTAGCTGTGTGTTTATTCATAAACATCAAAGAGATTTCTTCTAATAAAAATCTCTCAGGTGGATCAATCAATCCACCTGAATTTTTAATTCTTGTGTTAGCCTTATTTTGTTTGTTTTTCTGTTCTTGAATTTACTTTCATATCTTTTCTGTCAAGAACTAAAGAAATTTTTTAAAGATTGTATTCAACCCCCCCCCCCCCCTTCTAAAATCTTGATTCATTGTTTGGGAATAACAATTGGTATCAGAGTAAGCTTCTAACATACAAAAAGTTTAAAGATCAAAAGACATCAGAATCATGGGTCAGAAGGATTATGGAGTTAAAATACCAGTTCTTGATAGAGAAAATTACTTTCACTGGAAAGTAAAGATGCGTTTACATCTTATGTCTATGGGTGAAGGATATGTAGAATGCATCGATCATGGTCCTCATGTTCCAATGAAGCAAAACACCTCAATAGCTCAAGCACCTGCAGGAACCCCAAGCACCATTCCAAAGTTACCTTCAGAATGGACTCACGAGGACATCATTGTCGTTCACAAAGACAAAAAGGCTATAAATATTTTGTTCAATGGTCTTGATTCTGACATTTTTGAAAATGTTATTAACTGTTCTACATCCAAGGAGATTTGGGACACTGTCTGTAACACCCCCAGATCCGGGGTCGGAGATCTAGGTTGTCACGTTCCTTTATTCCGTGCAAACACTTGATACTTGAATCATAATAATATAAATCAACACACATGGTGACCCCACCATCCATATACTCACGCCAGTTATGTCTCAGAAACAAAATTGCAAAAACAGTAGTTATATGATCCATAAATTAAAGTTATTACAACCCAAAAGTAAAATGCTTGCAACCTACTGCCAATATGATCTCTATGTGAAACCAGAAAGGCAGCGCAAAAGTTTGTTCTCGTTCATTAATATACATAACTCATACTTATAATTAAACCGGAGCAACAAGAGTTACACTCCGAACCAACTCAGTACTTCTACCTGAGGTGCTGCAACTGCCATCCTATGGGCGGTCTGTGCGGCCCATACGCGCTTCCGAGTGGTATGACGAATCCTGGCCATCTACTCTAGTTGTTGTGTTGTGATATATATATATATATATAAAAGAAAGCAAGAGTGAGCACTAAGCCCAACAATAATACAATGCAGCATAAGCATATATATGTCAGCTTATATCGTAAAGGAAAACCTTTAAAACTTCATTCATATTTAGAATGATATATTTATTATCCTTTTCGTCAAAATATGTCATACAGTGCAACTACTGTACGAGGAACATCATTACTCATCATTGCCACATTATCAGTAACTTAGCGCCTAGGCTTTCGTTACAATGTGCAGCACAACTCCAATTGGAGGGAAGGGACCTTTTTCCGGAGCACGCCACGATACACGATGATCAGTCGTTGTATCGAACTCACACTTTTCTACTAGTAGATGGACGACATTTTAACACGATTATCACCATAGCCGCATACGAGCTTTGTATATGCTGGACTGTCCCACAGCCTCCTACGCGAGATAAGTGCTGGACTGCCTAGCAGCCTCTTACGCTATAATCAGAGGTACTGTCCATCAGCCTCCTTCACGTGTCCTCCTGGTCCCGGATAAAATCAATGAAACGAGAATCGGAATTTAATCCTATTTTCCCCAAGTACAATTACTTGTCAAAACTTTTCAACAGTTCAGATTCCTTACTCCAGAGTATTTGAAGGGAGTAAGTTACAGTGTGGGTTGACATCAGTCAACGAGACTACGAATGATTACCACGTATTTTGAAATCATGACCAGGGAGTTCATTGACATTTTCAGAGTTTAGCAAGTTTGAAGTTCTTTGATTGAATAGGGGAGTCATCCCCAGCTATATATACTCTAGAGGAACAGTGGAAGTAAAACTCTGTCCTCGACTCCTTGAACTGGATTCCCAATTTTAGAAAACATTATTCGCAGTTAAATATCTTTAAATAACTTGAGATAATACTTGGGAATCTCTGTTTTAAATATCTTTTCTGAAGATCATAAATATTTGCGTAAATATTAGAACCTTAAATAATAATATAATAAGGTTCTATGATTTTTAAATCATATTTGGAATATTTAATAAATATCCAAATAATAAATATTGAATTATTATTCAATAATATTCCACTTAAGTGAATATTCAAATAATATTCACTTATTTAAATAAATATTCAAAATAATATTTTTTAATAATATTATTTAATACCTCATATTAAATATCCAATAATATATATATATATATATATATTGGAATATTTAATAACATATTTAAAATATGGTTGTCCCTGGACCCTCCAGTTTCTGACAGTATAATCAAGTAAAAATAGTAATTAAACTCCCGGTCTAATATTTTAAAATCATCGTATGAGTGCTCTATTATTAGAGCCTTTAAAACTTCGGTTTATATCTAGTATTTACCTAGCATATAAACCTTATATCTAATAAAGCTTTTTATTAAAAGCGTGAACAGTTATAAATCTTTTCATAGTATTAAAGCAGGATATATATCACATGCACAATAGTAAATCACAACAACATCACTTATATGATGTAGGGTTTGAAAACTTGCCTTAGTGTCTGGGTGGTGTGGTAGTGGGGGCTTGAGAGTGTGCTCGTCGATCTATAACAAGATACATAATTCACATTCAGTCCCCTAGAACCAATTAATGTGCTATTACTTAAGCACTAAAGTTCTATTAATGAAAATCAAATGTCTCGCTCTCGGTCATCTATAACCTCATGACATTCCGTAACTCCTAAGTCAAAAGTTTGGGTGGAAATCTATTCGCAAAACCCAAGTACTTTTCCTTTACTAACTCCTTGCTTTTAACCATCCCCTTAAGGGTATTTCACTCGCGCAACCTTTGTTCTCGCATTTTTATAAAATCACAAACTTATCTTTTTAACACGAAACCTTCTAGGTTTCCTTCCTAACAATCCATGCTAGTATACATTTTAATATCTCAACCCAATTCCATTTTTAAAGGGCTTGATCCCTATCTCAAAGTTCATTCAATGAACTACTTAGTTATCCGAAACCGCTTTCACTAAAACGGACGTTTCTCCTAAACCGTAAATCGAAACGATACGATTCTTTCGCTAAAACAAACTATGAAACAGATTCTACATGATCATGGTCAGAAAGCCTCATGGTTAAGCCTTTAAGGTATTCGTGATCTCTGTCTAAACTTCCTAAATGAAATTCGACATGGTAACGACGCTTAAACGCGATTCCCGTGTTTAAAACACTCTAATCAATTCACCAATCCATAACCAAGAAATCACAACCCAAGGATTTCATTTATACCATCTTATTACTGCCTACACAAGCTCATAACACTAATCACTAGTTCAACCATCAATCCATCCATTAAACATCATGCTTATCATGCAAATCATCTCTACATCATACCATTACTAACCATTCTTAACATAATCTCTAATAACAAAGTATAACATAAGGGTGAGAGGTTTTTATACCTTCCTTGGTACTTAGTATAGCCTAGCAATGGGTAGTATGACCTTATTTGATCCTTGATTATCCTTTACAAGCCTTAAACTTCAAGATCAAAACAAGAAAATCCGGAATTACTATTCATTTCTACTATTCATCATCAACTTTGATTCCATTTTTGAGCATGCTAACAATCATGGATGAAGCTAAGATCAAGGATTTACCTTACTTTATGGATGAAGGTGATTTAGAGCCCAAGAAATTGAATTATGGTTGAGTGGAAGTGGTAGAAAACTTTCTTAAGCCTTGCAAGAAGAAAAAAGGCCGAAAGTTTTGTTCTTCAAGGATGCATCTCTTTTGTTTTGTTTTGTTTTCTTTTTGTTTTGTATAATTACACTTAATTACTTGCCATTTAATTTGTGTGGTCATAAGCAAGTTTGGTCATCAAAGACACATGTCATTTTAACTTGTGGTTGTGGTGAAAGTGGTGACAAGATGGTGATTCATCACCTTGTCATCACTTTGTCATCACCATGTCATCCCTATGTCACCCTCCTGCATCATGCTTATGTCATCATTTGTATCATCAATCCTCTTATATGTTGCACTTGATGATCTTATATGATACCTCTCCTTTGGTTAGGGTTTAATCCATAATTCGTTACGCTTTTGTTTCGTGATAATTTCAAGTGATTTAAAAAAAACGTTTCTCTGTACCAAAGCTAGGGGATACTTCCTTGATCTTTCCATTACCTTGGTTTAATATATGGTCTTAGATTTCTCACCTTGGTTTAATATATGATCATGGATTTCTTATTCTACATACTTTCTCAAAACGATCAAATCAATACATCCTCGATTGTCCAGTGAATAGAGATTTAAAACTCGAATGGAAATCTTCTGATTCCGATTGCGTTTGCATTCACTTATTCTCCTTATAAATCAATAATATAACTTCGAAACATTCATTCCGTGTCATCCACATAGTGTGGTCTGAAAAATATTTTCTTCAGCAAATTTACTATTCATCAGGGCAATTTTACTATTCATCAGGGTTTCAAATATTACAAAATTTTGGGATATTACAGTCTCCCCTACTTAAAAGGATTCTGTCCCGGAATCAAATCAAAATAGATGAGGGTACTTTTCTAGCATTGCGCTCTCTAGTTCCCAAGTGGATTCTTCAACATTATGATTTTTCCACAAAACTCTTACCAGCTTTATAACCTTGTTCCTTAGCACTTGATCCTTGCGGTCAATGATCTCCACCGGTTGCTCTATATATGATAGGTCTGGTGGTATGTCTACTTGCTCGTATTCCACCACGTGTCTGGCATCCGGATTGTACTTCCGTAACATGGACACATGGAACACGTTGTGAACTTGCTGCAGGTTTGGGGGCAAGGCTAGCTCGTAAGCTACTTCCCCGATGCGTCTCAAGATCTCGAACGATCCAATATATCTGGGGCTTAATTTCCCTTTCTTTCCGAATCTCATCAATCCTTTCCACGAGGATACTTTCAACAACAAAAGATCTCCCACTTCATATTCCTTGTCTTTTCGGGCTAAGTCTGCATATTTCTTTTGTCTGTCTTGGGCTGCTACCAGCCGTCCTCTAATAAGGTCTACTGCCTCCTTAGTCTGTTGGACCATTTCGGGTCCGAGCATTTTTCGCTCTCCAACTTCATCCCAGTACAAGGGGGATCGACATCTTCTTCCATACAAGGCCTCATACGGGGGCATCCCGATGCTTGCATGAAAACTGTTGTTATAGGAAAACTCAATCAGGGGTAGGTGATCATCCCAATTTCCCTTGAAATCTATGGCACAAACTCTCAACATATCCTCTAATGTTTGGATAGTCCTTTCACTTTGCCCATCCGTCTGGGGATGGTAAGCAGTACTCATGTTTAGCTTGGTTCCTACACATTCCTGAAAGCTTCTCCAAAATCTGGAGTTAAATCTACGGTCTCGGTATGACACAATAGCGACCGGAACTCCATGTCGCGCCACAATTTCCTTCATATAAATATCCACTAGCCTATCGACGGTGTACCTTTCATTAATCGGAAGAAAGTGGGCTGACTTCGTCAACCGGTCTACGATAACCCAGATGGCGTCGTGATTAGCTTTGGTTCGTGGTAATCCTACTACGAAGTCCATGGCTATATGTTCCCATTTCCATTCTGGAATCTCTAGGGGTCGTAAGAGTCCACCGGGTCTCTGGTGTTCCGCCTTTACTCTTTGGTTGGTCAAGCATTTGCTTACCCACTCTGTTACGTCCTTTTTCATGTTAGGCCACCAATAATATTCCTTTAGATCCCTATACATCTTGGTACTTCCTGGGTGAATTGAATATCTTGAGCTATGACTCTCATGTAGAATCTCATCTTTTAATTCCTGATCATTAAGAATCCAAATCCGGTAAGTATACTTCATAACTCCCTTATCATCCATTTCAGTCTTTAATTCCTCCCCTGTCATTAGCTCTTTCCCTTCACTCATCATGCGTTCTTGACTTAATTTGATCTTTTGCAGCAACTCCGATTGTAGTGCGATTTCAAATAGTTTCTCCGTGCCATCTCCGGTTATTTTAACCTCAATCTCCATCTTTTCAAACTCTTGGATTAACTTTTCTGAGGAGGTTATCATTTTGAGTCTCTCTTTCCTGATAAGGGCATCGACCACCACATTGGCCTTCCCTGGGTGGTAAATAATCTCGCAATCATAATCTTTGATTAGTTCTAACCATCTCCTCTGTCTCATATTGAGCTCTTTCTGAGTGAAAATGTACTTAAGGCTCTTATGGTCTGTGTAGATCTCGCACTTTTCTCCATATAAGTAATGCCTCCAAATTTTCAAGGCGAAAACTATTGCTGCTAACTCCAAATCATGGGTAGGATAGCTGCTCTCATATTCCTTTAACTGCCTAGAAGCATATGCAATCACCCTTTCGTGTTGCATAAGCACGCACCCTAACCCTTTGTGTGATGCGTCACTGTAGATCACGAAATTCCCCTTTCCGTCTGGCAGTGCTAGTACAAGGGCAGTAACTAGCCTCCTTTTCAATTCCTGAAAACTCTTTTCGCATTTCTCAGTCCACTCAAACTTTTCAGTCTTTCGGGTCAGTCGGGTTAATGGGGCTGCTATTCTAGCAAAATCTTGCACAAATCTCCGATAATACCCGGCTAAGCCTACAAAACTTCTCACCTCAGTCGGGGTGGTTGGTCTCTCCCAGTTTGAAACAGCTTCTATCTTAGCAGGGTCAACTAGTACTCCATCACTGCTGACCACATGGCCTAGAAACTGCACTTCTTTTAGCCAAAACTCACATTTGGAGAACTTGGCATACAACCTTTCCTTTCTCAACGTTTCTAACACTATTCTCAAGTGTTCTGCGTGCTCTTCCTCCCTCTTGGAGTAGACTAAAATATCATCAATGAAAACTATGACACATTTGTCCAAATATTGTTTGAAGACTCTATTCATTAGGTCCATGAAAGCTGCTGGGGCATTCGTCAGCCCAAACGACATTCCCAAAAACTCATAGTGCCCATACCTAGTGCGGAATGCAGTCTTAGGTATATCTTCGGGTTTTATCTTTAACTGGTGATACCCAGTCCTTAGGTCAATCTTGGAGAAGTAAACCGCATCTTTCAACTCGTCAAACAAATCATCAATCCTTGGTAAAGGATATCGGTTCTTAATGGTCAACTTGTTTAGTTCTCGATAGTCTATGCACAATCTTAAACTACCATCCTTCTTTTTCATAAACAGTACTGGTGCACCCCATGGTGACACAATGGGTCTTATCATTCCTTTATCTAGCAATTCCTGTAATTGGATAGATAACTCTTTCATTTCTACCGGAGCTAACCGGTACGGGGCCTTTGAAACTGGCACCGTCCCTGGAGCTAATTCTATAGCGAATTCTATCTCCCTATCGGGTGGTAATCCTGGAAGGTCTTCTGGAAATACGTCTTCAAATTCATTAACAATTGGAATATTTTGTAACTTAGGAACCTCTCGATTTGTATCTATCACATAGGCTAAGTAAGCCTCACACCCATGCCGCAATAACCTCTTGGTTTGGGCCATGGTTAAAAACTTATGGGTTTGTCGTTGTCCTTTGAACACGACCTCCCGCCCTTCGGACGTTTTGATCCAAATTTTCTTTCTTTCACAATCGATCTGAGCACCATTGCTCGACAACCAATCCATTCCCAGAATAACATCAAATTCCCCTAATTTAAATGGGACCAAGTCTACACGAAACTGTTGACCTTCTATCTCTAGACTACAGTCTAAATGTATCTTATCAACTGGAATTACTTCCCGATTTGCTATCTCTACCTCTAAGACTTCTTTTAATGGTTCCGCTCTAAGTCTTAACTGACTCACGAAATCCCTCAAAAATAAAAGACTTGGTAGCTCCTGAATCAAATAAAACATTTGCATTGACGGTGTTTAATAGAAGGGTACCTGCTATCACATTTGTGTCCCTCACGACATCTTTCACGGTCATGTTGAAAGTTCTAGCAGTCGGGGGTTTGTTAGAGGCGGCTCCACTGATTCTTGAGCCGGCGGGGTTTGCCATAGGGCAATCTCTTTTCAGGTGTCCTAATTTCCCACACTGAAAACACTTCTGATCGTTCAGAGGGCATGTTCTGGAGTAGTGGCCCGTCTTCTTGCACTTGAAGCATGTTGCCGACTTTAAAGTACACTCTCCCAGATGTTTTCTTCCACACGTCTTGCAGTCAGGTAGTGGGGGTCGGGGTTGATTGAAATGGGACACTACCCTCTGTCCGCCGCCCTGACTTAGGCTCTTATTCTCAGTTTTCCTGAACTCGGAATTCCTTAAGGGTTGGGACCTGGTTCCTCCAAATGGTCTTGCGGGAAAGCTTTTATTCACCGAGCTTCCTCCTTGACTACCAAACTTTCTCTTTTTCTCTTCTCTTCCTTTCTGACTATGCTCATTACCTGATTCCACTATGGTCGCCTTTTGCACTAGCGAGGCATAGTCCGTTATTTCCAACACAGCTACTCTATTCTGAATCCATTGCTTTAGCCCTTGCTGAAACCTTCTTGACCTCTTCAAGTCAGTATTGACAAAATCTGGCACAAACCTAGACAACTCAGTAAACTTGGCTTCATATTCCGCCACAGTAATGTTATCCTGTTTTAGTTCCAAAAACTTTCTCTCCATTTGCGATTCCATGAATACAGGAAAATACTTTTCCAGAAATAAGGTAGTAAACCTTGCCCAGGTAACAACGACATCTGTTTCTAGGTTTCTCTTCGATTCCCACCAGTAGTTAGCCTCCCCTTTCAGGAGGTATGTAGCAAAGACGGTCTTTTGGGCTTTCTCAATACCTAGGATTTCAAAAGATTTTTCCATTTCCTTTAACCAAGCTCTTGCCTCAATAGGGTCAGCAGATCCCTGAAATTCCGGGGGTCTTAGGGACTTAAAAGCCTTAAAAGCACTATGCCCCGCAGTATTGGGGCCTGGTGGTGGTGGCGGTGGGTGCTGGTTCAAATTCTGTCGGAGTAGGTGCATGAATTGGTCCATCGGGTTTCCACCGGGGACCTCCACATTCTGAGTACTTTCATACTCTTCCTCTTCGTAGTCCTAATCATCAAACTCATTATAATCGTCATCATCTTCGCTTCCTTCATACTCACCTTCCTCATAATTCTGTTCTTCCAACTCGTGGAAGTCTGGGTTTTCTTCCTCATTATGAAAGTTTTGCCTTACATCTCCCTGGTTAACACTGCCCTGAGCCGCAGGATTTGCAGGGCGTGCTCGTGTTCCCATACGTCGGGGTGGCATTTTCCTGGTATTTTTAAACAAGAACTTTTATTAAAAAAAACCATTTGTTCCTTCAAAATAGGTAGTTGGATCGGTTGAGTTTGTCGGTGAAAATCTTGGAAATCATTATTTCTCACAAAATTCTCTTTTATTTTATTTTTTATTTTTTTTCAAAATGGGGGTTGCACAGTTTATATGTCAAAACTAATAACTTGTAAAACAGTTGAAATATCAGGGGATATCAAATTTAAGACTGAAAGCTTTAAAGAAACTGAAATGCACGAATATATACATCAGTGACATAAAGCCACGAGATACTGAAAGTCAAGGTTCCAGTCAACCAGTCAACATCTGCTACCGTCAGTCTGATCAGCCTATCTCTAACTCAGAAAGGATACTACTATACATCGGAACCATTCCAAAAAAACTGGCACTACTAACGGCCATCTGAGTTTAGAGAACTAAGCTATCTATCACCTATCAAGGCTCCTCCTCTGGGCGGGTCAGGTTCCTGACACGCGCCATAGCATCTGCCCAGATCGACTCCACGGTCCATCGGGATACCAATCCCTCAGAAATAACATGCAGCCCTCTCATGCGGACCATAACTCGCAACTCAATGCCGAAGATCTCACGTCTCATCTCCCTAGGAGTCATAAGCCTCATCCCGTCCTGATAAGAACGACGGGTCTCTCTCTCTGCAGTCAACTGTCTCCTCAGCTCATCAGCTCTAGCCTCTGCCGCTGCCAAGTCAGTGGTCAGCCGGCCAATCATCCAATCATGGATCACAGTAGGTACTCCAGTAGGTGAGGGAGGAGGTGTATCTGTGTAACACCCCCAGATCCGGGGTCAGGAATCTGGGTTGTCACGCTCCATCAATTATACAATACATGCATTCTACTAATATAACTCCAACGACCCCAATCACTTACGCACACACACACACAAGTTATAGCCTTGGAAATGAGCAACAAAAGTAACATTTGTTATTACAAATCAAATGTACTATCCAGGATCTCATCTATCATTTACAACCTCTACCTGAAGTTAAAATAATAGACCTCACAATTCTATACAAGGTTTAGTAATACAAACCTACTCAAAAATAATTCTCACTAATTCAAGCTGCAACTATTCTGCTCACACCGACAGTATCCATCCTGCTGAACTAACTCAAGGGTGGTCTCTCCATTCCCTTGCTCTCGTAACACGAGGTGAATCGGCAATGTTTTCTTCTTGCTGAAAGATTTAATAAAGCAAGAATGAGCTAATAGCGCTCAACAAGAAATCTATCCCAGTTTAAATCTTTAAACCTTTTAGGAAGATAATCCGTATGGGATCAAAGTTTTTAACACTACTAGGGTCTGTCCCCAAAATAGTATACCGTTCAAAATACCGTATGACTTATAATCATACTCAAATACTCTTCGTAATCATTTGGAAATCCTTGGTATCGGTATGATAAACCAAGGCTCAAAACATATCTTTTTAAAATAGATTTTAACATTGGAATCAAGGCTTAAAGCCTATTAAGTGATTCAAAATACTATACAGTTCAATATATTGTATATCTTAAATACCTTCTCAACGTATATACACACATATCTATTTAGATATCTCATACTGTTCAAAATACTGTAAAATATCATTAATGAACACCTTTTCATAAAAGAAGCAAGAATGAGCACTATGGCTCGATAATAAGATATAGCATCATAATCATATATGTAAGCTAATATCATAAAGGAAAACCTTTAAAACTTCATTCGTATATAGAATGATATATTTATTTTTCTTTTCGTCAAAACATGCCATACAGTACAACTACTGTATGAGGAACATCATTACTCATCACTGCCACATTATCCGCAACTCAGCGCCTAGGCTTTTGTTACAATGTGCAGCACAACTCCAATTGGAGGGAAGAAGGGGATATACTGGCACCACCACGATACACGATGATCAGTCGTTGTATCGTACTCACGCTTTTCTACTAGTAGATGGACGACATCTTAACAAGATTATCACCCTAGCCGCATACAGGCTTATTATGCTACCTGGCACCTGTTTCATTGCCGAGCATATGGTCATACTACCTGGCACCTGTTTCATTGCCGAGTATGACCTCATACTACCTGACACCTGTTTCATTGTCGAGTATGACCTCATACTACCTGACACCTGTTTCATTGTCGAGTATGAGTTGTTTGCAGTCCCTTGATGAATCCTATCCTTATATCTGGAACCGATTTTAAATCGTTGTTCCCCGAGCGTAGACTAGCTGTAAGATCCGGGAAAATTACGTGTTAATATTTGATGTGAAATGAAATTTTAATTTCATATTAAGAGTTATTAAATGATTTATCTGTTTAAACGTGCTAAGTTATTTGTTAAATGATTGAAAATGTGATATTGTGATGCTATGTGAAATGTGTGGGGAATTAGAAACTATTTTGAAAAGGATGTCATACTAATTTATTCTATTTTAAATTATCAAAGAGAAAATTTGGATCGTTCCCAAATTATTCGGGAGATTGGTATATCGTTCGTACCAATATTTCATTCGTTAAAGTAGGAAGTATTCGAAAATATTCGCAATAAAGGTATTTTGGTTCGTATATTTTGAATTAAACGATACTTGTAGTTATCCGTACTTTATGGATGCTTATCGTCTCGTGAAACGTGTATTCTGCTATATTAAAGGTTTAAAGCATATATTCTGTTATATTGTATTTAAAGCGATCCATCGGATCAGTATCGATCCAAAAATGTCGTTTGGGGTATTATTTTCCGTTTATTATAAAAAGGCAAATCGTACTTTGTTTTGCGTATATTAAAGTTTAATTACAGTTAAAAAAGCTAAAAACCCCTGAACGTGTTCTTCGTGTTCTTGAGAATCAAACTCAATTTTGAAGGCGTTATCGGAATCCGATTTCGATGTTCTTATAACCAAATCGAATCTCTCATCATCCTCTATTCAAATCCAGCATCAAAATTCATGTGGGTATGATTTCTGAAATTTTCTTATTTTTAATTAATTTATTTATTTCGAATTTTTAGGGTTAATTTGGGGGACATCGTTCGATTGATTGTTCTTGCTAATTGATGGTGTGGTTGTGTTTGTTATGGGATGTAGAGCCTGTATGTGATTTTTAATTTGAATTTGGAGTTCGTTTTCGAGCTAATCGGGAAAGTTAAAGCTCGCCGGAGTTCTTGAGTTTTGCCGGAGTTTGAGATAGACTGACTTGTTCTTGGTTTCGTTTGTACCATTGCATAGATCGGAGGATTTAGAGTCGAGGTGTATATTCAGTGTAGTCGTCAGGCAACGTTCGAGGTCGGCCGGAAAACGCGCCGTCGCGGCGGCTGTTGCGTTTTCTTCCGTCGATTTCGGGCGGATTCCCAGTTGTTGTGTTGAAATAGAAGTGTTTTTAAGAAGCCCAATTAGTTCCTGATTAGAACCATACGATTTGGGGTACTTGGAGGTTGTCGGAGAAGTTTTCCGGTGGCCGGACGCCGGCCGGAAACTGGGAAACCCAGTTTCCGGTGGGTCGTTCTTGGCGACCCAGAAAAGTTTCTTGGCAACCCGTTTAGTTTTTACCCGACCCGGTTTTGATCCAAAAACCCTAATTTCTTTTTTTGAATACTGTTTCTGGATTTTTAATTTTTAAAATAATTCAAAAATAGTTTTATAATTCTAAAAATCATATCTTTGATTTAAAAATACATTTTATTATTCCGAAAATTTTATAAATTCATAAATATTTATTTAAATTCGAAAATTGATTAAATTTAATTATTTTAATTATTTTTGATTAATAATTAATTTATTTAATTAATTGATTAATTCTTTTAATCAGTTAATTCTTAATAATTAATTATTAATTAGATTTAATTACTTAAAATTAAGTTTAATTATTTTCTAGCTTGGTTTATTTATTTAAAAATAGTTTGAGCATTTAAAGAGTGTTAATTAATTTTATTAATTGATTTATTTGCATTTAAAATACTTATATTGGATTTAAAAATCCGATTTTTGATTTAAAAATTGTTTGTGGCTTATTTAAATTCAAATAAGATTTGTGTGATGTTTTAAAAATAGTTATAAGTGCTATATGGTTTGTATGAGTTGTGTAATGTGTTTTATAGTCCGTATATGCCCGTACTAGGGCTAGTGTCTGAGTTTTAAATATCGTAAATTAGACCGGGCGTCCGATACGTAACCGGTTACTTGTTTAAATATGTTATGTGAATGATGTGAATTATCTGTTGTTGAGTCATGCATGCGAATAAATTGTGTTGAGACTTGTGTGAGTATTTGGTCGTATCTAATATCATCACGAGGGGTAGTTGGGATAGAAATTTGTCGGTTATGTTAGAAAGTGAGATTTACGAGGCCGTTGACTTAGATGTTGACTTTTATAGTATGGGGAGTTTCGTCAAGCGAGTTACGAGGATTACTTGTATAGTTAGTTGTGATCATTCTATCAATTGAAATGTGGTTGTCTGTGCAACAGAGGCTATTGGACGAGACGAGTCAGATTATTGAAGTTAAGTTACAATCGTTTATGGAATGTGAAATCATACGTTGAAGACTAAGTACCGTCTCATGTTTGACTATCGAGGCTGGCACATGGATTCGAAATGGTAGAAGCAGACTAGTGGTATTCGCAAGAGCGTTAAAGAAAAGAAGGACGGAGGTAGAGAATCGTGCGACAAGACAGAATAAGGAGGAAATCGTATTGTTTCAGCGTTACAAAATAGCTAAGGACCAGAGGCAAGTGTTTATACCCTTGCTTATTAATTAAGGGATATTATCTTGAATTATTAGTATGCATGTTGAATGCTTATTACTGAATTTTCAAATGTTGATTTCTTTGCATTGAATTGCAAGTATGTTATTTAATCTCGTAAATTGACGAGTACTCTTTTAATATCTTTTGAGTTTAGATTCATATTTTCATATTGATTGGAAAGATATAGTTATTATATTGAAAAGTTTGAAGAGATAATTATGGGCCGTATACTAAGGCTTTCTTTTAAAAGACATGATTTTAAAACATTAGGTTGGAATATTGCCAACCCTAGATGAGTGGAAACTTGTGAACCCTATGATGAAAATGTGTTGTGTATGATTTGGTTTACTTCCTTCAAATGTAAGGCTTATCTACTATAAGTATATATTCGAAGATTTAAACTATTTCTGTCAGAAGTCGGTAAGCCTTAAGTTTCCCTAATTATAAATTGCCTTGATTCTCCCTTGAACTCGAACTTGACCCTCTTGTCAATTGTTGAGGCCATCTAGAGCCTGTTCTTTGAAGCCTACCCTATATTGACTTGTTACACTTTCTGTTGATATCATATTGTCTGTTTCATATCAGACTTAACCTTGTTGAGCATGTTATTGTTTATTCTTTGAACCCTACTCTATGTTGACTTGTTACCCTTTCTGTTGATATCATATTGTCTGTTTCATATCAGACTTAACCTTGTTGAGCATGTTATTGTTTATTCTTTGAACCCTACTCTATATTGAGTTGTTACACTTCTGTTGATATCATATTGTCTGTTTTATATCAGACTTAACCTTGTTGAGCATGTCATTGTTTATTCTTCATTATTATCCCAGTTGTTGCATCGATCTCGTCGATATTTATGATGTTGTTACTTGCCATGTGTACTCCCCATTGTTGTGTCGATCTCGTCGATACTAGATTATATTGCTATCCCTTTATTGATTCTTCATAATTGAACTGTTTCCTGGAACGTGAGTTTTCCAGCAATTGTTGTATCAAGGTTGTCGATTCTTCCGACACCTGATTGTCGAAGTAAGGTTGTCATTTGTGCTGACACCTGACGTATATAAAATAGAATTGGAATGTTCTTTTAAAAATGGACCAATTATTGGTCGGGCCATTTATGGTCGATGTAATTTAGGCCCAGATTGGCCTTGGATCCGTAGAGGACTATGCATGAGCTAGTCCGGGGTTGTTGCGTGGCTGGCCAGCAGCACAACCTTTGATTTGATAAAATGTGAAAATCCAATTCTAGAATAAGTTCTTATTTCTGAGATGAGTTACATCCATATGTTTCGTTCTTGTGAGTTATGACCTGATTCTCAGGTTTATGCGTTGCATGAAGTTGTTGGTTCGTTGATTAATAATAGTGGTTTCAATCTTGCTGAAATCACTTACTCTTAATACATTTGGATTCCAAATAGTCGAAATCCACTTCCTTGATTCCATTGGCAGTCGTGAGATATCTATCTTGATGAGTTTTATTCATTCCGCATATCTAGTCGGTACCATGTTGAAGTCTTGAAGTGCGTTCCTTATTCCTTGACCGAGCGTGTTGGCTCATTCATACCCCTTGATTATTCTAACCTTCCAGTGTTGTTGGTTTCAGAAAATGTTGTGAATAGATCTGTTATCTTCGAAACTAGTATTTTGGTACAAACTATGGTCTTGAAGACGTATGAGTTATATTTATTTCATATTTTCTACTTACTATTGTAGTTATTGTTGATTCGGTCGCCGTAACGACCAATATAAATCTTTTTGTGTTTTAAACTATTCAATTGCGAGAAGAAGAATGAGAAATTGTGGTAAATTACCAAACTTGATTTGAAAATACTAGAGATTACAAATGTTTAAGCCAAAGGCTTGTTTATTTAAAAATCCAAAGTTTATTTTGGAAACCTTTCGTATTATATTTAATAATGCGCTTGCTGAGCAATTCATTCGCTCATACTTGTTTTACTTATATATATTTTAGCCTGCCGGAAAGAAGGTGTATTGGCGAGAGTTGTCCGCGTAGCTGATCAGAGATGGGGAAAGATATTAGCGTAAAGACGTTCTGATCCAGAGCATTTGGAGCTAGTGAGAGGTTTTGTATATAGATGTTTTCTATTGAATAATATATTGTATAAGAATACTTGCCTTGTATACTTCTTATCGAAGTTATACTAGTATATTGGAATTTATGTAAAGAGGATGGTTGTAAAGAAGAAAGATTGTTGTAATGAAATTTTGGATTCTTGTTTCTAGCACTATAACCTTTAAAGATTCTTGGTAGTGTTGGGGTCACAGATATTATTATTGTGTTGATTTTATATTGAACAGGTTGTCTGGATTAAGAGTGCAGTGTGACGACCAAATCCTTTGACCCCGGATTTGGGGCGTTACACTAGCTCGTTGATAGGTATGAAATTATTACCATACTTACTTCCGGAACTGTTGAGGAAGTAATAATACAATGTGGGTTGACTATTGTCAACTGACCTCGATCCTCGAGTAAATCATTTCGCAATCACGACCCGGGAGTTTTAGTAAAATGGCTTTAGCTCTGATAAATCAGAACTCGAAAACATATTCACTTTTAATGAAAGAGGCAAGTGAAATCATATGTTCACTTCCCGGAATGGATTCCCAATTTTTGATAATTCCAAAACCTTAATCTTCATTCGGGATAAATAATTTAAAAGTAGTTGGGAACCCCTACTATAGTCACATAAATCTCTTTTGAGATCAAAAAATATTTTAATTAACTATTGGAACCTTAAGTAATATTTAAATAAGGTTCTATGATTTTTAAATCATTTTTGGAATATGTAATAAATATTCAAATAATAAATATTGAATTATTATTCAATATAAATCCACTTAAGTGAATATTCAAAATAATATTCACTTAATTAAATAATTATTCAAATAATAAATATTGAATTATCACTCAATAAGATTCTTCTTAAGTGAATATTCCAAATAATATTCACTTAATTAAATAATATTTAAATAATAAATATTGAATTATTATTCAATAAAATTCAACTTAAGTGAATATTCAAAATAATATTCACTTAATTAAATAAATATCCAAATAATATTTATAATAATATTATTTAAATATCTCACATTAAATATCCAATAATATATATATATTGGAATATTTAATCAACATTTAAAAAAAAACATAACTGTCCATGGAACCCTCCAGCTTCTGACAGTATAATCTAGACCAAAATACTAATTTGACTCCCGGTCTAAGTTTTAAAATCCACGTACGAGTGCTCTACCCTTAGAGCCTCTATAACACCTCGGTTTATATCTAATATTTACATAGCATATAAACCCTTATATAACACAAAGCTTTTTACCAAGCATAATAAGTTATAACTCCTTTCATAGTATTAAAGCAGAATATATCACAAACACAACATCATCACTTATATGATGTAGGGTCTGAAAACTTGCATTTATCATATGCATATATTATATCTTAACATTTTTAATACCATTACATCTATATACGATGTAAGGTTTGAAAGCATGCATCTATCATATGCATATATTATATCTCAACATTTTTAATACCATTACATCTATATACGATGTAAGGTTTGAAAGCATGCATCTATCATATGCATATGCATCATCAGTATAATGAAATCTGAAATACAGCATGGGAATAGAAAACTTGCCTTGGGACCTTGGTTGTTAGGGGTTCGAGGATTTGTCGGGAAATCTATAAACAAAGAAATATTTGATCAGTTCCCTGGCTTAATCATTTAAAGTGCATTTAACTTAAGCACTAACGTTCTATTAACGAACATCAAATGTCCCGCTCTTGGTCACTTATAACCTCATGACATTCCTTAAACTCTTAAGTCAAAAGTTTGGTCGATAATCCATTCACAAAACCCAATTACTTTACCATTACTAAACTTATCGTTTTAATCATCCCCTTAAGGGTATTTCACTCGCGCAACCTTTGTTCCCGTATTTTTATAAAATCACAAACTTATCTTTTTAACACGAAACCTTCTAGGTTTCTTTCCTAACAATCCATGCTAGTATCCATTTTAATATCTCGACCCAATTCAATTTTTAAAGGTCTTGATCACAATCTCAAAGTTTATGTAATGAACTATTTAGTTATCTGAAACCGGTTTCACTAAAACGGATGTTTATCCTAAACCGTTAATCGAAACGATACGATTCTTTCGCTAAAACAAACTAGGAAACAGGGCCTACATGATCATGGTCAGAAACCTTATTTTTATTCCCTTTAAGGTATTCGTGATCTCTGTCCAAACTTCCTAAGTAAAATTCAACATGGTAACGACGCTTAAACGCGATTCCCGTGTTTAAAGACACTCAAATTCATTCACCAATCTATATCCGAGCAATCACAACCCAAGGATTTCATTTATATCATCTTATCACTGTCTAAACATTCTCATAACACTAATCATTAGTTCAACCATCAATCAATCCATTAAACATCATGATTATCATGCAAATCATCTCTTAATCATACTATCACTAACCATTCTTAACATAATCACTAATAATCAAAGTATATCATAAGGGTGAGAGGTTTTATACCTTCCTTGGTACTTAGTATAGCCTAGAAATAGGTAGTATGTCCTTCTTTGATCCTTGATTATGCTTTACAAGCCTAAAACCTCAAGATCAAAACAAGAAAATCAAACATTACTATTCATTTCACTATTCATCATCAACTTTGATCCACTTTTTGAGCATGCTAACAATCATGGATGGAGCTAGGATCAAGGATTTACCTTAGTTTATGGATGAGGGTGATTTAGAGCCCATAATCTTAATTTTTGGTGGAGTGGAAGTTGAAGAAAATTTCTTAAGGATTGGAAGCACTATTTGGGCCGAAAGTTGATGTTCTTCATGCTTCTTCTTCTTCTTTGATTTTTCTTTTCTTTTTTGTTTTTGTATAATTACACTTAATTAAAGCCATGTAATTTGTGTGGTCTTTAGCATGTTTTGTCATCCATGACACATGCCCCTTTTTAACTTGTGGTTGTGGTGAAAGTGGTGACAAGGTGGTGATTCATCACCTTGTCATCACTTTGTCATCAACATGTCATCCCTATGTCACTCTTGTGCATCATGCTTATGTCATCATTTTTATCCTCAATCCTATTATATATTGCACTTGATGATATTATATGATACTCCCCCTTTGGTTAGGGTTTAATCCATAATTTGCTACGCTTTTGTTTCGCGATAGTTTCAAGTGATTCTAAAAACGTTTTTCTGTACCAATGCTAGGAGATACTCTCTTGATCTTTCCATTTCCTTGGTTTAATATATGATCCTAGATTTCTCACCTTGGCTTAAGGTATGATCACGGATTTCTCATTCTACATACTTCCTCAAAACGATCAAATCAATACATCCTTGATTGTCCGATGAATAGTGATAAAAATTCGAATGAGAATCTCCTGATTCTGATTGCGTTTACATTCACTTATTCTTCCTATACCTCAATAATATCACCTCGAAACATTCATTCCATATCATCCACATAGTGTGGTCTGAAAAATTTTCTATCAGCAAATTTACTATTCATCAGGGGCAAATTTACTATTCATCAGGTTTTCAAATATTACAAAATTTTGGGATATTACAGTCTCCCCTTCTTAAAAGGATTCCGTCCCGGAATCTAAGAAAATAGCCGAGGTTACTCTTCCAGTATAGTAATTTCCAGTTTCCAGGTTGACTCTTCAACCCTCAGGTTTCATTACAACACTTACTCATTCCGGTATGTGATATCTATCGGACGCTTTATATAAGCCAATTCTGGTTGTACTCTTATACACCCATTTTCTATCAACATCCGACTATTCTTGCAATCGGCGGTACAATGCCTACCGTAACTCTGGTTCTCTGAAATGTTTCTTCCGGTCGGTCCGTCGGTCTACGGATCCTACGTAGTGCTCGCACTCAAACTCGTTGCCAAACACGTTTGGAAAACTCCTCCCGAATCGGGAGGTCAAACATTGGTTCTTATCTGACATGATGGTGACTGGAACTCCACGTCACCCAATTATCTATTTCGCAACTCTTCGATTTAAGATCTCTTGCTAAAAACAAAATATGAGTAGACTCATTTGATCCATCAATTATAGCTCAATTGACGTCATGGTCCGACTTGATTCTTGTTGATCCTATCACAGAATCCATTATAGTAAAATTACATTCCTAATCAGGAATCTCTACTAACTGTGGTAGTCAACTAGGTCTTTGTTCTGCCTTCATTTTCTGACATATCCAATATTTACTTAACAATCGATAAATCCTTTTATCTATCCGGCCACCAGTCACATTTCCTAAATTTTCTTTACCTTTTTGTACTCTCCGCGTAGCTGTCTCTTTATGACAGATCTTTATTCCTTAATTCGTTCTGGCTCAGTCAGGACCTTTAACAAATCCTTGTTGTATTCTTAACTTCAAACTTCATCCTCTCAATTCCTTTTATTAGTCATCCCGAAAAATTAGCATCCTTAATCTCTTGAACATTAGGAATCCCAAACTCGGTATGAATACCTTATGATTCCTTTATCATCTTCTCAGTCTTTAATTCTTTCTTCAACATTAACCTTATACCTTCACTCGTCATTCGTTCTTGACATAACTTGATTTCCTGCAGCAATTTTGGTTGCATTGCAATCTCAACTAGTCTCTCAATACCATTTCCGGTTAGCTTGACCTCAATTTCCATTTTCTCAAATCCTTGGATTAACTTTATTCGACGATGTCATCATCTTAAGTCTCTCTTTCTTACTAAGGACATTGGCCACCACATTGGCCTTCCCTGGGTGGTAAAGAATCCCACCATCATAATCCTCGATTAGCTTTAGCTATCTTTTCTATTATCACGGTACAGTCTTCCTGGGAAAACGTATCTAATGCTCTTATGATTGTGTAAATCTCGCACTTCTTTCCATACAATTAGTGCCTCCAAATCTTTAAAGCGAAAACTATCGCTGCCAATTCTAAGTCAAGCGTAGGGTATCTAAATTCATATTCCTTTAATTGTCTGGATGCATACGTAATTACCTTTCCGTGCTGTATAAGCACACACCCTACTTCTTTATGCGATGCGTCGCTATAAATCACAAAATCTCTCTTCCCGTCTGGCAGTACCAGCACAGGGCGGTGACTAGTCTCTTCTTTAATTCCCGGAAACTTTTCTCACATTTTTCGGTCCATTCAACTTTTCAGTCTTTCGAGTAAGTCTGGTCAGTGGGGCTGCTATTATAGCAAAATCTTATACACTTCTTTGGTAATATCCGGCTAAATCCACAAAATTCCTCACCTCGGTTGGTGTGGTTGGTCTTTCCCAATCCAAAACAGCTTTTATCTTAGCGGGGTCAACCAGCACCTCTTCATTGTTGACCATATGTCCTAAAAAATTTACTTCCTTTAGCCAAAATTCGCACTTTGAGAACTTGGCATATAACTCTTCCCTTAGTGTTTCTAACACTATCCTCAAACGTTCTGCATGTTCTTCCTCGGTCTTTGAGGTAAACCAAAATATTGTCGATGTCACTAGGACACACTTATCTAAATACTTCTTCAAAACTCGATTCATCAAGTCCATGAAAGCTGCAAGGGAATTCGCCCACCCCAAACGATATTACTAAAAACTCGTAGTGTCCATACCTGGTTTGAAACGCAATCTTGGGTACGTCCTTCGATTTAATATTCCATTGGTGGCATCCAATTATCAAATCAATCTTCGAGAATTTAACTACATCATGCAGCCGATCAATCAAATCACCGATCCTTGGCAGGGGTATTCATTCTTAACGATTAGCCTATTCAGCTTTTGATAGTTTATGCACAGCCTTACGCTGCCGTCCTTTTTCTTCACCAATAACACGGGTGCATCCCACGGTGACGCACTTGGTCTTATCAATCCTTTCTCTAATAATTCCTATAATCGAGCAACTAATTTCTTCATCTTGACTGGAGCTAGTCGGTACGGGGCCTTCGAAACTGGCGCCGCTCTTGGAGCTAATTCTATAGCAAATTTCATTTCTCTATCGGGTGGTAACCCCGGAAGATCTTCTTGGAAATACATCCTCGAATTCGTTGACAACATGGGTATTCTGTACACTAGGTACTTCCCGTTTCGTATCCATCACAGTCACTAAACAAGTTTCACATCCTTGGAGGTCATACATTCCCCCGTCCAATAATCCGAATTCTTACTTTCTTTCTTTCTCAATCTATTTGCGTTTCATACTCTATTTTCTTTATGCCCATTTCTTTCTCATCCACTTTGCTTCCATTTCTATCACAGTCGTTTCATTAACCAAGGTAACATAATCAGTCGTTTTGAACACTTCGTTATTCTGAATTCGCATCATGCGAAACAAACCCTGGGCAATTTCCGTAAACTTCAATTCATAATTTGTCGTACTCATTTGTTTTAGCTCTAAGCTTCAACACTCTCTTTTTCCAAATATTAAGGAAAATACTTGCATGGTACCAAGAATACTTCAAGCAACAGAATGTTTTATAAAATCTTCGAAAGAATTCTCGATGAATGGATGACCCTATAAGGTCTCAATCAATTATCATTTGGAAATTTCATCATCACAATTCACTGCATATAAAATGCATTGTGAACTCACTTATATAAATTTGACCGAAAGTTGAACTTAGTGAAACAATAACTAGTTCATTTCAAGAAACATTAACAACTAGCTGAACAAAATTTGCTAGTTCGATTGGTTTGGGACGCAGCATCTAGCTAGGATGATTAGCTAGATTTTCATCATATCATTAAAATTTCAACTAGTTAGAACAATTAACTAGTCACTCATAATGGCACATATAATTAGCCAGTTTCAACCTTACTAGTACAAAATCTCAACCTCGTAGCTAAAGAAAGAAAGAAAACAACATTTTGACTACTCGGATAATGAATTGAAAGAAGAGTAAATAAGTTTGGGACGAACAAGGTAATTATAACCCTTGAATAGAATATAAGGTCTGAATAGATGGTTTTTGGTATCGGAACAATCGATAACCTTCCACCAAACATTTCTCATTAGTGAAACGGTCCACCCAAAAGTGTCTTCGTACATAAACTTTGTCAAATTCTCCGATAGAATTGAATTCGGAATATCAATATCAAATTGATATCCTTTCTACGATTTCAACGTCTAATGTGCAAATCTCTCCTTAATAGAAGAAAAGAATTCACGAGTAGTTTCTGAAATATACATCATCTACGCTTTAAACAAATAGCTAGATATTTATGAACTCGACTGAGGAGTCCAAATATGAAGAAATAAAATGAATATATAACGATTGTTGGTTGCATCCCAAGTTGAAGTAGGAAACTAGAAGGGTCACCTGACATGAACTATTCAAGGTAACACAGGCATGAACAGTTTTAGATTGAGTAGTGCACCAACAAGTAGATACGAAAAGTCAATGGTCATCATAAGTTCTATCATCACCCGTACGCGGATGATCTTATCTTTCTGCCTTTATGGCCTAGGGTACAAACCAACGGTACCTCAAAATCGTATAGTCCTTAAATAGGTCGGGAGTTTGAAACATATTCGTCATTCCCCGATAGTCGTTCAGAGATTGGGGCTCCTACAGCCGCATCAACACATTCTCAAAAGATGGAGGTCCATTAACGTATATGTAATTTCTTAACACTAGTCATATCGAATGAATCCAACCCCAGGCCACCATAGGTCTCGTTCCTCGTAGGTCCTGAGATTGTCGCATTGCTCGTTGCAACCATACGTGTCTTTATTAGAATCACGCTATCCATTCTTCATATATTTGATTTCTGAGTTGAGCCATCATGGCCTTTCGTACGAAATATACTCGCGATGCGATTTAGCACGTTCGTCTCAAGATAACGTTCTGGTACTACATGTACGCAAAAGTCTTCTTATTAGGTAACAAAATACCCATTGACGAAAAAGACACCAACTCTGGTGGAATCGTTGTTCCCAAGGCTTAGACCTCATACGCAAGATAATGCCTTAACTAATCCACGCAATTTTAGTAATTCGGATCGCGTACAGGACTGTAACATCTCAATCTTCACATGTACTGCCTTCTCGTGGCAAACTACAATGAACTACAAACACTTAGGTTCTTACTAAGTCAAGTTATCCATTGGTATTGGCCATTCCGACCTTACCCCAACTACAACTAAGACTCTGCTCCGCGTCTTATCTTAATGTCCTTGATAATCCGGGTATAATTCTAGACATTCGTCTCATCATTATGATGATCTTCAACGGTCCTATCGGTCCTCCGATAAGTCCCCAACTAAACTCTTTAATCTTAACATCCTCAATGGCACTACTTCTAGTAGTCCACTTAACGAGCTCTATATGAGTCCTCTCATCATTCTCTTACTTTGATATAACTCTTGACACTCTCATATCCAAGTTTATAACTTAACGCTCTGATACCATTTCTGTAACACCCCCAGATCCGGGGTCAGGAATCTGGGTTGTCACGCTCCATCAATTATACAATACATGCATTCTAATAATATAACTCCAACGACCCCAATCACTTACGCACACACACACAAGTTATAGCCTTGGAAATGAGCAACAAAAGTAACATTTGTTATTACAAATCAAATGTACTATCCAGGATCTCATATATCATTTACAACCTATACCTGAAGTTAAAATAATAGACCTCACAATTCTATACAAGGTTTAGTAATACAAACCTACTCAAAAATAATTCTCACTAATTCAAGCTGCAACTATTCTGCTCACACCGGCAGTATCCATCCTGCTGAACTAACTCAAGGGTGGTCTCTCCATTCCCTTGCTCTCGTAACACGAGGTGAATCGGCAATGTTTTCTTCTTGCTGAAAGATTTAATAAAGCAAGAATGAGCTAATAGCGCTCAACAAGAAATCTATCCCAGTTTAAATCTTTAAACCTTTTAGGAAGATAATCCATATGGGATCAAAGTTTTTAACACTACTAGGGTCTGTCCCTAAAATAGTATACCGTTCAAAATACCGTATGACTTATAATCATACTCAAATACTCTTCGTAATCATTTGGAAATCCTTGGTATCGGTATGATAAACCAAGGCTCAAAACATATCTTTTTAAAATAGATTTTAACATTGGAATCAAGGCTTAAAGCCTATTCAGTGATTCAAAATACTATACAGTTCAATATACTATATATCTTAAATACCTTCTCAACGTATATACACACATATCTATTTAGATATCTCATAATGTTCAAAATACTGTAAAATATCAGTAATGAACACCTTTTCATAAAAGAAGCAAGAATGAGCACTTTGGCTCGATAATAAGATATAGCAGCATAATCATATATGTAAGCTAATATCATAAAGGAAAACCTTTAAAACTTCATTCGTATATAGAATGATATATTTATTTTTCTTTTCGTCAAAACATGTCATACAGTACAACTACTATATGAGGAACATCATTACTCATCACTGGCACATTATCCGCAACTCAGCGCCTAGGTTTTTGTTACAATGTGCAGCACAACTCCAATTGGAGGGAAGAAGGGGATATACTGGAACCACCACGATACACGATGATCAGCCGTTGTATCGTACTCACGCTTTTCTACTAGTAGATGGACGACATCTTAACACGATTATCACCCTAGCCGTATACGGGCTTATTATGCTACCTGGCACCTGTTTCATTGCCGAGCATATGGTCATACTACCTGGCACCTGTTTCATTGCCGAGTATGACCTCATACTACCTGACACCTGTTTCATTGTCGAGTATGACCTCATACTACCTGACACCTGTTTCATTGTCGAGTATGAGTTGTTTCCAGTTCCTTGATGAATCCTATCCTTATATCTGGAACCGATTTTAAATCGTTGTTCCCCGAGCGTAGACTAGCTCGTTGATAGGTATGAAATTATTACCATACTTACTTCCGGAACTGTTGAGGAAGTAATAATACAATGTGGGTTGACTATTGTCAACTGACCTCGATCCTCGAGTAAATCATTTCGCAATCACGACCCGGGAGTTTTAGTAAAATAGCTTTAGCTCTGATAAATCAGAACTCGAAAACATATTCACTTTTAATGAAAGAGGCAAGTGAAATCATATGTTGACTTCTCGGAATGGATTCCCAATTTTTGATAAGTCCAAAACCTTAATCATCATTCGGGATAAATAATTTAAAAGTAGTTGGGAACCCCTACTATAGTCACATAAATCTCTTTTGAGAACTATTGGAACCTTACGTAATATTTAAATAAGGTTCTATGATTTTTAAATCATTTTTGGATCATTTAATAAATATTCAAATAATAAATATTGAATTATTATTCAATATAAATCCACTTAAGTGAATATTCAAAATAATATTCACTTAATTAAATAATTATTCAAATAATAAATATTGAATTATCACTCAATAAGATTCTTCTTAAGTGAATATTCAAAATAATATTCACTTAATTAAATAATATTTAAATAATAAATATTGAATTATTATTCAATAAAATTCCATTAAGTGAATATTCAAAATAATATACACTTAATTAAATAAATATCCAAATAATATTTATAATAACATTATTTAAATATCTCACATTAAATATCCAATAATATATATATATTGGAATATTTAATCAACATTTTAAAAAAACATAACTGTCCCTGGAACCCTCCAGCTTCTGACAGTATAATCCAGACCAAAATACTAATTTGACTCCCGGTCTAAGTTTTAAAATCCACGTACGAGTGCTCTACCCTTAGATCCTCTATAACACCTCGGTTTATATCTAATATTTACATAGCATATAAACCCTTATATAACACAAAGCTTTTTACCAAGCATAATTAGTTATAACTCCTTTCATAGTATTAAAGCAGAATATATCACAAACACAAAAACATCACTTATATGATGTAGGGTTTGAAAACTTGCATTTATCATATGCATATATTATATCTCAACATTTTTAATACCATTACATCTATATACGATGTAAGGTTTGAAAGCATGCATCTATCATATGCATATATTATATCTCAACATTTTTAATACCATTACATCTATATACGATGTAAGGTTTGAAAGCATGCATCTATCATATGCATATCCATCATCAGTATAATGAAATCTGAAATACAGCATGTGATTAGAAATCTTGCCTTGGGTCCTTGGTTGTTAGGGCTTCGAGGATTTGTCGGGAAATCTATAAACAAAGAAATATTTTATCAGTTCCCTAGCTTAATCATTTAAACTGCATTTAACTTAAGCACTAACGTTCTATTAACGAACATCAAATGTCCCGCTCTTGGTCACTTATATCCTCATGACATTCCTTAAACTCTTAATTCAAAAGTTTGGTCGATAATCCATTCACAAAACCCAAGTACTTTACCATTACTAAATTATCGTTTTAACCATCCCCTTAAGGGTATTTCACTCGCGCAACCTTTGTTCCCGTATTTTTATAAAATCACAAACTTATCTTTTTAACACGAAACCTTCTAGGTTTCTTTCCAAACAATCCATGCTAGTATCCATTTTAATATCTCGACCCAATTCAATTTTTAAAGGTCTTGATCACAATCTCAAAGTTCATGTAATGAACTACTTAGTTATCCGAAATCGCTTTCACTAAAACGGATGTTTATCCTAAACCGTTAATCGAAACGATACGATTCTTTCGCTAAAAGAAACTAGGAAAAAGGGCCTACATGATCATATGCAGAAACCTTATGTTTATTCCCTTTAAGGTATTCGTGATCTCTGTCCAAACTTCCTAAGTAAAATTCGACATGGTAACGACGCTTAAACGCGATTCCCGTGTTTAAAAACACTCAAATTCATTCACCAATCTATATCCAAGCAATCACAACCCAAGGATTTCATTTATATCATCTTATCACTGTCTAAACATGCTCATAACACTAATCATTAGTTCAACCATCAATCAATCCACTAAACATCATGATTATCATGCAAATCATCTCTTAATCATACTATCACTAACCATTCTTAACATAATCACTAATAATCAAAGTATATCATAAGGGTGAGAGGTTTTATACCTTCCTTGGTACTTAGTATAGCTTAGAAATAGGTAGTATGTCCTTCTTTGATCCTTGATTATGCTTTACAAGCCTAAAACCTCAAGATCAAATGAAAATCAAACATTACTATTCATTTCACTATTCATCATCAACTTTGATCCACTTTTTGAGCATGCTAACAATCATGGATGGAGCTAGGATCAAGGATTTACCTTAGTTTATGGATGAGGGTGATTTAGAGCCCATAATCTTGATTTTTGGTGGAGTGGAAGTTGAAGAAAATTTCTTAAGGATTAGAAGCACTATTTGGGCCGAAAGTTGATGTTCTTCATGCTTCTTCTTCTTCTTTGATTTTTCTTTTCTTTTTTGTTTTTTTATAATTACACTTAATTCAAGCCATGTAATTTGTGTGGTCTTTAGCATGTTTTGTCATCCATGACACATGCCCCTTTTTAACTTGTGGTTGTGGTGAAAGTGGTGACAAGGTGGTGATTCATCACCTTGTCATCACTTTGTCATCAACATGTCATCCCTATGTCACTCTTGTGCATCATGATTATGTCATAATTTGTATCCTCAATCCTATTATATATTGCACTTGATGATCTTATATGATACTCCCCCTTTGGTTAAGGTTTAATCCATAATTTGCTATGCTTTTGTTTCGCGATAGTTTCAAGTGATTCTAAAAACGTTTTTCTGTACCAATGCTAGGAGATACTCTCTTGATCTTTCCATTTCCTTGGTTTAATATATGATCCTAGATTTCTCACCTTGGCTTAAGGTATGATCACGGATTTCTCATTCTACATACTTCCTCAAAACGATCAAATCAATACATCCTTGATTGTCCGATGAATAGTGATAAAAATTCGAATGGGAATCTCCTGATTCTGATTGCGTTTACATTCACTTATTCTTCCTATACATCAATAATATCACCTTGAAACATTCATTCCATATCATCCACATAGTATGGTCTGAAAAATTTCCATCAGCAAATTTACTATTCATCAGTGGCAAATTTACTATTCATCAGGGTTTCAAATATTACAAAATTTTGGGATATTACAATCTGGATCAGTCATGGCCTGGTCCTCCTCATATCCCTCAGGGGCGAGATCATAGTCATCGTATGATGGTAACGGGTTCAGTGGGGGCACAGGAGGGGTAAGGGCTCTCACAGTAGGCAGAGGGTACATCCTGATGCCTCCTCGGCTAGCACTGTCCTCAGAAGTCTCATCGTCCTCCGTGGTAACTACATCCGGCACAATCTGATCCCTCTCAGTGGAATCATCATCCTCAGTCGACTCTCCATCAGTAGTGGGAGCAGGAGAAGTAGAAAAGTCAAACACAGTCTGGGGGTCCTCTTCCGGATCCTCGTCCGGGTCCTCTGTATCCTCCTCTGGATCCTCATCTAGATCCTCCATGGGGTCGTCCATGGGGTCGTCCTCAGCTGCCAGCAGAGTATCGTCATGCTGGGTCTCGAAGTCATTAGCCTCCTCGGCCGCAAACACCTATACAAGCGAAAGCTAGGTTACTATACTGTGTAATAAAAGTTCCCTTGCGGGTTTTAACAGTCAGTGCTACATCCGGTAGCCCAACAATGAACTCGATGGGAGTTCTTCTTATTATTATAGTTGCATTTATTATTCCTAACGCCCTATCGTTTCTGAGATTAATAACTATAGGCTCTGATACCATTTCTGTAACACCCCCAGATCCGGGGTCGGAGATCTAGGTTGTCACGTTCCTTTATTCCGTACAAACACTTGATACTTGAATCATAATAATATAAATCAACACACATGGTGACCCCCACCATCCATATACTCACGCCAGTTATGTCTCAGAAACGAAATTGCAAAAACAGTAGTCATATGATCCATAAATTAAAGTTATTACAACCCAAAAGTAAAATGCTTGCAACCTACTGCCAATATGATCTCTATGTGAAACCAGAAAGGCAGCACAAAAGTTTGTTCTCGTTCATTTATATACATAAGTCATACTTATAATTAAACCAGAGCAACAAGAGTTACACTCCGAACCAACTCAGTACTTCTACCTGAGGTGCTGCAACTGCCATCCTATGGGCGGTCTGCGCGGCCCATACGCGCTTCCGAGCGGTATGACGAATCATGGCCATCTACTCTAGCTGTTGTGTTGTGATATATATATAAAAGAAAGCAAGAGTGAGCACTAAGCCCAGCAATAATACAAAGCATCATAAGCATATATATGTCAGCTTATATCGTAAAGGAAAACCTTTAAAACTTCATTCATATTTAGAATGATATATTTATTATCCTTTTCGTCAAAATATGTCATACAGTGCAACTACTGTACGAGGAACATCATTACTCATCATTGCCACATTATCAGTAACTTAGCGCCTAGGCTTTCGTTACAATGTGCAGCACAACTCCAATTGGAGGGAATGGACCTTTTTTCGGAGCACGCCACGATACACGATGATCAGTCGTTGTATCGAACTCACACTTTTCTACTAGTAGATGGATGACATTTTAACACGATTATCACCCTAGCCGCATACGGGCTTTGTATCTGCTGGACTGTCCCACAACCTCCTACGCGAGATAAGTGCTGGACTGCCTAGCAGCCTCTTACGCTATAATCAGAGGTACTGTCCAACAGCCTCCTTCACGTTTCCTCCTGGTCCCGGATAAAATCAATGAAACGGGAATCAGAATTTAATCCTATTTCCCCAAGTACAATTACTTGTCAAAACTTTGCAACAGTTCAGATTCCTTACTCCTGAGTATTTGAAGGGAGTAAGTTACAATGTGGGTTGACATCAGTTAACGAGACTACGAATGATTACCACGTATTTTGAAATCATGACTAGGGAGTTCATTGACATTTTCAGAGTTTAGCAAGTTTGAAGTTCTTTGATTGAATAGGGGAGTCATCCCCAGCTATAGATACTCTAGAGGAACAGTGGAAGTAAAACTCTGTCCTCGACTCCTTGAACTGGATTCCCAATTTTAGAAAACATTATTCGCAATTAAATATCTTTAAATAACTTGAGATAATACTTGGGAATCTCTGTTTTAAATATCTTTTCTGAAGATCAGAAATATTTGCGTAAATATTAGAACCTTAAATAATAATATAATAAGGTTCTATGATTTTTAAATCATATTTGGAATATTTAATAAATATCCAAATAATAAATATTAAATTATTATTCAATAATATTCCACTTAAGTGAATATTCAAATAATATTCACTTATTTAAATAAATATTCAAAATAATATTTTTAATAATATTATTTAATACCTCATATTAAATATCCAATAATATATATATATTGGAATATTTAATAACATATTTAAAATATGGCTGTCCCTGGACCCTCCAGTTTCTAACAGTATAATCAAGTAAAAATAGTAATTAAACTCCCGGTCTAATATTTTAAAATCATCGTATGAGTGCTCTATTCTTAGAGCCTGTAAAACTTCGGTTTATATCTAGTATTTACCTAGCATATAAACCTTATATCGAATAAAGCTTTTTATTAAAAGCGTGAACAGTTATAAATCTTTTCATAGTATTAAAGCAGGATATATATCACATGCACAACAGTAAACCACAACAACATCACTTATATGATGTAGGGTTTGAAAACTTGCCTTGGTGTCTTGGTGGTGTGGTAGTGGGGGCTTGATAGTGTGCTCGTCAATCTATAACAAGATACATAATTCACAGTCAGTCCCCTTGAACCAATTAATGTGCTATTACTTAAGCACTAAAGTTCTATTAATGAAAATCAAATGTCTCGCTCTCGGTCATCTATAACCTCATGACATTCCGTAACTCCTAAGTCAAAAGTTTGGGTGAAAATCTATTCGCAAAACCCAAGTACTTTTCCTTTACTAACTCCTTGTTTTTAACCATCCCCTTAAGGGTATTTCACTCGCGCAACCTTTGTTCTCGCATTTTTATAAAATCACAAACTTATCTTTTTAACACGAAACCTTCTAGGTTTCCTTCCTAAAAATCCATGCTAGTATCCATTTTAATATCTCGACCCAATTCCATTTTTAAAGGGATTGATCCCTATCTCAAAGTTCATGCAATGAACTACTTAGTTATCCGAAACCGCTTTCACTAAAACGGACGTTTCTCCTAAACCGTAAATCGAAACGATACGATTCTTTCGCTAAAACAAACTATGAAACAGAGTCTACATGATCATGGTCAGAAAGCCTCATGGTTAAGCCTTTAAGGTATTCGTGATCTCTGTCTAAACTTCCTAAATGAAATTCGACATGGTAACGACGCTTAAACGTGATTCCCGTGTTTAAAACACTCTAATCAATTCACCAATCCATAACCAAGCAATCACAACCCAAGGATTTCATTTATACCATCTTATTACTGCCTAAACAAGCTCATAACACTAATCACTAGTTCAACCATCAATCCATCCATTAAACATCATGCTTATCATGCAAATCATCTCTACATCATACCATTACTAACCATTCTTAACATAATCACTAATAACAAAGTATAACATAAGGGTGAGAGGTTTTTATACCTTCCTTGGTACTTAGTATAGCCTAGCAATGGGTAGTATGACCTTCTTTGATCCTTGAGTATCCTTTACAAGCCTTAAACTTCAAGATCAAAACATGAAAATCAAGAATTACTATTCATTTCTACTATTCATCATCAACTTTGATTCCATTTTTGAGCATGCTAACAATCATGGATGAAGCTAAGATCAAGGATTTACCTTAGTTTATGGATGAGGGTGATTTATAGCCCAAGAACTTGAATTATGGTTGAGTAGAAGTGGTAGAAAATTTTCTTAAGCCTTGGAAGAAGAAAAAAGGCCGAAAGTTTTGTTCTTCAAGGATGCATGTCTTTTGTTTTGTTTTGTTTTGTTTTCTTTTTGTTTTGTATAATTACACTTTGTTAGGTCCTGATATGTTTGTAGAAGGGGGGTTGAATACAAACAATACAGTTTAATCGAATTTGTTCTTTAAAAGTTTTAACAATATAGAACAAATTAGTGCGGAATAAAACTGAAAGAATATTCAAGTTAAATATAACTCTATTGAACTTGAAGGGTGTTACAATTCTGATCACTGATTACAAGGGTTCTTAATAAAACAAACCTAGAATAAATTCGACATGAATTTATCTATTTTTGTAATAAAAAGGATCGAATATTAAAAAGTAGTTCGATATAAAATCTAGGGATTATGATCCGCTAGAAAGTCAAAGCAGTACAAGTGAATTGATTCTTAAGGATTAAATGTTACAAACAATCAAGAATTTAATTCACTGGTAGAAGTTAATTGCTCAGACAGTTGAAGAATGAAGAAGACAGTTGAGAGAGTTTAATGTTTAAGATGCTCTGTCTTTTTCTTTCTTTTGTGTTGTAATGTAATGTGTCTTCTATCTTCTGCCTTGCTTTAAATACAAATACACAGCCTTTCATTTAATCCCGCGTGCAATGCCTCTAACAGAATTGCCTTAGGAAGACTATCAGAAAAACTAAGCATTTGTTCTTGGAAGACTCTCGGGAAGACAACATTTGTTAATGGAAGACAATCGGGAAGACAATAGATTGGCCTAGGAAGACAATCGGGAAGACTCACTTGTGAGTCTTCCTAGTTTAATAAACTGAGTCTTCCTAGTTCAAACCTAAGTCTCCCTAGTTCATTTTTATTCTAATTTAAATAATCAACTAAATAAATTATGTATTAAATTAATTCTTTACAGAATTAATTTAATAAATAATTTACTTAATAGTATTAATTATTTATAAGAGAATAAATAGAATTAGTTGACTTCACAAATAATTCCTGAATCACTTAAAACTTAGATAAAGAATAAACATAATAGTACGTTGACACTCAATGCACGGTCTGGTTCATGAGTGACAAACGACAATGTCTGTTCTTTATCTGTTTGACTTTAAGCAGTGATTCATTTCCTTCTCATTCAAGAACTCTGTAACCAGTATCTTTTGCTGTCACCACTTGAAATCTCTATCACTTTAATAAATCCACTGAGCTTGAATACTTCACTGAGGCTTGATCAACAAATTGATCTTCTTTCAATGTAGAATCACTTCAAGTCTGTAGATGACTTTAATCTTCATTCTTTGACAGATATAATCTTCTAAGATTCCTGTGACATTTGATTTTTATTATTTACTTATTACATCTTAATTAAAGTTGAGTAGAATCCTCGGTGTTCACAAATAGTGTAACGCCCCAAATCCGGGGTCAAAGGATTTGGTCGTCACACTGCACCCTTAAACCAAACAACCTGTTCAATATAAAATCAACACAATAATAATAATATATGTGACCCCAACTCTACCAAGAATCTTTAAAGGTTATAGTGCTAGAAACAAGAATCCAAAATTTCATTACAACAATCTTTCTTCTTTACAACCATTCTCTTTACACAAATTCTAATACACTAGTATAACTTCTATAAGAAGTATACCGACAACTAATCTTATACAATATATTATTCAATAGAAAACATCTATATACAAAACCTCTCACTAGCTCCAAATGCTCTGGATCAGAACGTCTTTACGCTAATATCCTTCCCCATCTCTGATCAGCTACGCGGACAACTCTCGCCAATATACCTTCTTACTGGCAAGCTAAAATATATATAAAGAAAACAAGTATGAGCGAATGAATTGCTCAGCAGTGCATTATCAAATATAATACGAAAGGTTTCCAAAATAAACGTTGGATTTCCAAATAACAAACTTTTGTTTTTGAACATTTGTAATCTTTAAAACTTCTCAAATCAAGTTTAGTAATTTATCACAATTTCTCATTCAGCTTCTCGCAACTGAATAGTTGAAAACACAAAAAGGTTTATATTGGCCGTCACGACGACCGAATCAACAATAACTACAATAGTATGTAGAAAATACGAATTAAGTATATCTCATATGTCTTTAAGACCATAGTTTGTATAAAGATACTAATTTGAAGATAACAGATCTATTCACAACATTCTCTGAAACCAACAACTCTGGAAGGGTAGAATAATCAAGGAGTAAGAATGAGCCAACGCACTCGGTCATGGAACAAAGAACGCACTTCAAGACTTCAACATGGTACCGACTAGATACGCGGTATGAATAAAACTCATCAGAATAGATATCTCACGACTACCAATGGAATCAAGGAAGTGGATTTCGACTATTTGGAATCCAAATGAATTAAGAGTAAGTGATTTCAGCAAGATTGAAACCACCATTTATTAATCAACAACCAACAATTTTACGCAACGAATAAACCTGAATATCATGTCATAACTCACAAGTACAAAACATATGGGTGTAACTCATCCCAGAAATAAGAATTGATATTAGAATTGGATTTTTTTAACATTTATCAAATAAAAGGTTGTGCTGCTGGCCAGCCACGCATCAACCCCGGACTTGCTTATAGCAAAGTCCTCTACTGGATCCTAGGCCAATCTGGGCCTTAATTTATTCCGACCATAAATATGGCCCGACCAATTACTGGTCCCATTTAAAAACATTCCAATCCTATATTATATACGTCAGGTGTCAGAACAATTGACAACCTTACTTCGACAATCAGGTGTCGGAAGAATCGACAACCTTAATACAACAAACGCTGGAAAACTCACGTTCCAGGAAACAATTCAACTATGAAGAATCCATCAAGGAATAACAATATATTCTAGTATCGACGAGATCGACACAATATTGGGAGGTGCACATGAAAAGTGACAATATAATAAACATCGACGAGATCGATGTAACAACTGGGATATAATGAAGAATAAACAATGACATGCTCGACAAGATTAAGTCTGATATGAAACAGGCATTATGATATCAACAGAATTTGCAATAATTCAATATAGAATAAGGTTCAAAGAACAGGCTCTAGATGGCCTCAACAGTTCAAATTATCACATCATGGAAGAATTAGTTAAGATTTACTAGTCTGGTAAGTGACAAGAAAGTCAAGTTCAAGTTTAAGAAAAAGTCAAGGTGAAGTTTATAAATGAAGAAAACAAGGGTTTACTGACTTCTGACAGAAATAGTTCAAGTCCTTCGAACATACACTTATAATAGATAAGCCTTGTATTTGAAGGAAGTAAACTAAATCATCCACAACATATATGAATTCGACTCAAGGAATGGATCAGATGATCGCATTAACAAGAAATGATAATAATACTTGCATAGGTGCAAGATGGAAAATAGAATACTTGTAGAACAAGTAACACAACTTCAGAATCTTAGAATAACTTTTCCCTCATAGGGTTCACAAGTTCCCGCTCATCTAGGGTTGGTAATATTCCAACTTAGTATTTTTAAATCAAGTCTTTTTGAAAGAAAGCCTTAGTATACGGCCCATAACTATCTTTTAAATCGTTTCAACACAATATTTATATTTTTTTTCAATCAACCTGGAAATATGAATCTAAACTCAAAAGGTATAAAATAATACTCGTCAACTTACGAGATTTAAATAACATACTTGCAATTTAATGCAAAGAAATCAACATTTGAAAATTCAGTAAAAAGCATTCAACATGCATACTAATAATTCAAGATAATATCTCTTAATTAATAAGCAAGGGTATAAACACTTGCCTCCGGTCCTTAGCTATTTCGTAATGCTGACACAATACGATTCCCTCCTTATTCTGTCTTATCGCACTATTCTCTATTTCCGTCCTTCTTTGCTTTAACGCTCTTGCGAACACCACTAGTCTGCTTTTACCATTTCGAATCCACGTGCCAGCCTCGATAGTCAAACATGAGACGGTACTTAGTCTTCAACGTATGATTTCACATTCCATAAATGATTGTAACTTAACTTCGATAATCTGACTCGTCTCGTCCAATAGCCTCTGTTGCATAGACTACCACATTTTAATTGATAGAATGATCACAACTAACTATACAAGTAATCCTCGTAACTCGCTTGACACAACTCTCCTTATATAAGGTCAACAGTCTCACCATTCTCATTTTCTAACATTACTGACAAATTTATATCCCAAATACACCTCGTGATAATATTAGACACGACCAAGGTATTTAAACAAGTCTCAAAACAGTTATTCGCATTTACGACTCAACAACCAGATAATTCACATCATTCACATAACACATTTAAACAAGAAACCGGTTACGTATCGTACGCCCGGTCTAACTTACGATATTTAAAACTCAGATACTAGCCCTAGTACGGGCATATACGGACTATAAAACACATTACACAACTCATACAAACCATATAACACTTATAACTATTTTTAAAACATCACACGAAGCTTATTTGAATTTAAATAAGCCACAAACAATTTTTTTAATCAAAAATCGGATTTTTAAATCCAATATAAGTATTTTAAATGCAAATAAATCAATTAATAAAATTAATTGACACTCTTTAAATGCTCAAACTATTTTTAAATAATAAATCAGGTTTGAAAATAATTAAACTAAATTTTAAATTAATTAAATCTAATTAATAATCAATTTTTAAGAATTAACTGATTAAAATAATTAATCAATTAATTAAATTAATTAATTATTAATTAAAAATAATTAAAATAATTAATTTTAATCAATTTTCGAATTTAAAATAATAAATATAATTTTTCAGAATTTTCTGAGTAATAAAATGTATTTTTAAATTAGAAATATGATTTTTTTAGAATTTTTAAATTATTTTTGAATTATTTTAAAAATTAAAATCCAGAAACACTTTTCTAAAACGAAATTAGGGTTAGGGGGATTGAAACCGGGTCGGGTTAGGTTTAAGAAACGGGTTGCCAAGAACGTTTCCGGGTCGCCAAGAACACGTCACCGGAAAACTTCCGACCATGTCCCGAACTTTCACCAAACCTGCCGTTAGCTACTCCAATCCTTCTGTTTTCTAACTCTTAACAAAACTCGACCAAAAACTGCTTAAAATATTCACGAAACTGTCCAGAAAATTCTCGCCGTCGACGGCGAGTCCCGCTTTCCGGTGAGTCAAAACTAACACCAAACTCAAAGATTCTTATACCAACAGATTCCTTATTAAACGATCTGTTCAATGGTACAAATGTTATCAAGGTTCACTTAGCCGATCAAAATCCCGACCAAACTCCGGTCATATACAATTTTCCGATCTACTCGATTACCAGCTCAAAACTTAAATTAAAAATTATATTTACACTCTAAATCACACAACAAACACATTCAAGCCATCAATTATCAAGAACAACGAAGATTCAAGATTCCCCCAATTTAAATATAAAAATTCGAAAATAAATAAATAATTAAAAATAAGAAAAACTCAGAAATCATACCCACATGAATTTTGATGATGGATTTAGGTAGAGGATGATGAGAGATTCATTTTGGTTACAAGAACATCGAAATCGGATTTCGATAACGCCTTCAAAAGTTGGTTTGATTCTCAAGAACACGAAGAACACGTTTCAGGGGTTTTTAGATTTTTAACTGTAATTATGCTTTATTATACGAAAAACAAAGTACGATTTGCCTTTTTATAATAAACGGAAAATAATACCCCAAACGACATTTTTGGATCGATATTGATCCGATGGATCGTTTTAAATACAATATAACAGAATATATGCTTTAAACCTTTAATAAAGCAGAATACACGTTTTTCGAGACGATAATCATCCATAAAGTACGGATAACTACAAGTATGGTTTAATTCAAAATATACGAACCAAAATACCTCCATTACGAATATTTTCGAATACTTCCCACTTTAACGAATGAAATATTGGTACGAACGATATACCAATGTCCCGAATAATTTGGGAACGATCCAAATTTTCTTTTCGATAATTAAAATAGAATAAATTAGTATGACATCCTTTTCAAAATAGTTTCTAATTCCCCACACATTTCACATAGCACCACAATATCACATATTCAATCATTTAACGAATAACTTAGCACGTTTAAACAGATAAATCATTTAATAACTCTTAATATGAAATTAAAATTTCATTTCACATCACATAATAACACGTAATTTTCCCGGATCTTACATCCTTCCCCCTTTAACAGGATTCTGTCCTCAGAATCAACTTGCGCAAACATAGGTGGATATTTTTCCAACATCTCATTCTCAAATTCCTAGGTTGACTCTTCAACCTTAGGATTTCTCCTCATACTCATACTAATTTGACTCCTCTATTACTTATCACTCTCTCATACTGACACAATATCTCAGTCGGTTACTCAACATAGAACAATTTAACTAGATCTCTATAGGTTCATATTTATATGAAATATACTATAAATACACCACTCACGGGGTGGTAAGCAAACTTATACGCAACTTTCCCAACACACAGTAGATCGACGTAAGGTAGCATTTCAAAATCGTCATAGTAACTGTTGTCGTAAGGAAATCTAATCATGGTAAATGATCCTTCCAATTACCTTCAAAATTTAGTGCACAATTATAGTCTGTCTGAATTCTTTAATTAAGTCACGGATCTCTGTCAAATACAATTAAACCCGTCATTCCATGTCGTACTATTATCTCTCATTAATTAGCCAATAATAAACCAAATAACATCACGATAAGCTCTAAGCCTTAGCAACTCCATCACACAGTTTATCTTAACATGTTTCCATCTCCCTTCAGGAATCTCCTTAGTTGTAACTGTCTACTATACCTCTGTTATTCTGTCTTCATTTTCCAACACCTCAAGTACTTAGACACTCACTAACATCAATATTCTTTTAAATCTCTTATATATCCTTACATTTCTTTCTTATCCCTTATTCTTTCTCGTTCCCTCCTGTAATTGAATTCCATTTCTTTCTCCATAACTCTTTCCTTTATGTAGCCCTTTTTCTTTAATCAATTCTGGTTGAATCCTTATTTCCGTCATTCCTTCTAGTTGATCTCTTGTTATCATAACCTTAAAACTCCATCCTTTCTAATCCTTGAACCGAAGATATTTACGTCTCTAATCTTCCTTTTTCTACTCATACTATCAGCCATCCATATTCTTGGGTCAACTTTATGTACCTCCAATATATTTAACAACTACTTTCAACGATCACATACCTTTCATGCCAATTAACTCTTCAGCTGAAAACAACCCCTCATTACCTTACCCATTGTCTTTAAATCCTTATTAACACTTCTTCATCCTCTTTCCCTATCTATAATTGTGAGAATATCCCTTATCAGCTTGGTGACTTAATCCCATATCTTTAAAATTGTTCTACTTAGTTCCAACAACTTAATTGCTCTCCATCTGATTCCTAAATAATTCAGAAGATACATTCACAGTAACACTCAGGACACCTTTTCCATGGTTCCATCTCAATTCCCAAACAGCTTGATCAACTCAACGTCATTTTGATTCTCATCCTATACATCCACATTGACTGGTAAGATCTACCTTAACTATCGTGAGCAAAAGACTTGCAACCATATCACACAGTCCTTAAATACTCAAAGATTAACTCATTCTCCATTATTAGCCTATCATCAAATTTTAAAATTTATTCTCATTGAGACAAAAATCTATTATGTTCATCTTCCACAACATGGGATATCATCAGCACAATTACACATTTTTCCCCAATTTCCAATCAACTTTTGAATTATCTAACTTCACCTCTTCCACATCGTAACTTTAATCGATAGAGAGAGAACAACTGGCTCCGTTATATGTTACTAGTATTCTAATCGCATCGTAATCCGCTTTCGCTCGTGGTAATTCAATCGCAAATTCTTCGTTCATTATGGTAGGGTAAATTTCAGTTCACCCTAATGGCATACCTCCCAGATTATTTGGTATAACAAAAATTCATGATATTTTGAAGTGAAAAGATTCTATATCGTAGCAAATGTCCCACAATTGGGGTTACCAAATCTGCATATTCCAAAGCAAACATTATTGGAAGTGAAAGAATTACTGAGAGACCAATTTGATCACATGAACTCAATGTTGTGTGTCTCTATTAAGACAGTACTAAAGGTAATTAGCCTTCTTGTATTTCACAACACACAAGTGACGACGTCCCGTCAGACTTCTATCACATAGACAGATAGTCCTTGTGTCCCCTATAAATAGGGTTGTTTACCTCAGTTGGAGTAGAGAAATATAAAAGAAATTTAGAGTCGGAATGACAACCAGGGCCTTTCGATAAGAAATCTCAAATACACACCTTGGATTGAAATTGAATAGATTCCAAAGGTGTTATTTCCAGAAAAGAAAAACAACCACAAAAGGGATGTATCAACAAGTAGTATCACATCATGACTAGAGTTATCCACCCCTAAAAAATAAAGGAGTTGGAATTCGAATAGCATATTTTCAACAGGCTTCACAAATTTGAAATAGATATCACAACAACCTCTGATGCAATTGCAATCATGATTGATCAAAAGTATCAAGTACAAGGTCAAAAGGTGGAATATATTCACCAACACAAGTTTCGCTTAAAGAAATGTCAAATATTTCCTTAGGATGGGAAGGTATTACCAAGGTCTTCACATATGACTCCTCCGTCGACTCCTTCGATAGCTCGTTATTCGATTTCAGCCCCTCTTTTCCACGTCGCAAAGTTATCAATATCGTACGTCGTCGTTGACTCGTAATAGTCCTCGAAGATTCCGCCTTAGACGTCTACAAACGTAAGAAGTTCTATCCATCTCAGCACAACTATCTCAATCAAATACCTCTATCTCAACTCACTCAGCGGTACTATATCCAATAGTCCAACACGAACTCTAAATGAGCTCTGACGTTCCTTATATAACTATATACACTCCCACACACTCTCGTTTCTAGTTTTACTATAACCCTTGCTCTGATACCAACTGTAACGCCCCAAATCCGGGGTCAAAGGATTTGGTCGTCACACTGCACCTTTAATCCAACCAACCTGTTCAATATAAAAGCAACACAATAATAATAATATATGTGACCCCAACTCTACCAAGAATCTTTAAAGGTTATAGTGTTAGAAACAAGAATCCAAAATTTCATTACAACAATCTTTCTTCTTTACAACCATTCTCTTTACACAAATTCTAATACACTAGTATAACTTCTATAAGAAGTATACCGGCAACTAATCTTATACAATATATTATTCAATAGAAAACATCTATATACAAAACCTCTCACTAGCTCCAAATGCTCTGGATCAGAACGTCTTTACGCTAATATCCTTCCCCATCTCTGATCAGCTACGCGAACAACTCTCGCCAATATACCTTCTTACTGGCAAGCTAAAATATATATAAAGAAAACAAGTATGAGCGAATGAATTGCTCAGCAGTGCATTATCAAATATAATACGAAAGGTTTCCAAAATAAACGTTGGATTTCCAAATAACAAACTTTTGTTTTTGAACATTTGTAATCTTTAAAACTTCTCAAATCAAGTTTAGTAATTTATCACAATTTCTCATTCAGCTTCTCGCAACTAAATAGTTTAAAACACAAAAAGGTTTATATTGGCCGTCACGGCGACCGAATCAACAATAACTACAATAGTATGTAGAAAATACGAATTAAGTATATCTCATATGTCTTTAAGACCATAGTTTGTATAAAGATACTAATTTGAAGATAACAGATCTATTCACAACATTCTCTGAAACCAACAACTCTTGAAGGGTAGAATAATCAAGGAGTAAGAATGAGCCAACACGCTCGGTCATGGAACAAAGAACGCACTTCAAGACTTCAACATGGTACCAACTGGATACGCGGTATGAATAAAACTCACCAGAATAGATATCTCACGACTACCAATGGAATCAAGGAAGTGGATTTCGACTATTTGGAATCCAAATGAATTAAGAGTAAGTGATTTCAGCAAGATTGAAACCACCATTTATTAATCAACAACCAACAATTTTACGCAACGAATAAACCTGAATATCATGTCATAACTCACAAGTACAAAACATATGGGTGTAACTCATCCCAGAAATAAGAATTGATATTAGAATTGGATTTTTTTTAACATTTATCAAATCAAAGGTTGTGCTGCTGGCCAGCCACGCATCAACCCCGAACTTGCTTATAGCAAAGTCCTCTACTGGATCCTAGGCCAATCTGGGCCTTAATTTATTCCGACCATAAATATGGCCCTACCAATTACTGGTCCCATTTAAAAACATTCCAATCCTATATTATATACGTCAGGTGTCAGAACAATTGACAACCTTACTTCGACAATCAGGTGTCGGATGAATCGACAACCTTAATACAACAAACGCTGGAAAACTCACATTCCAGGAAACAATTCAACTATGAAGAATCCATCAAGGAATAACAATATATTCTAGTATCGACGAGATCGACACAATATCGGGAGGTGCACATGAAAAGTGACAATATAATAAACATCGACGAGATCGATGTAACAACTGGGATATAATGAAGAATAAAAAAATGACATGCTCAACAAGATTAAGTCTGATATGAAACAGGCATTATGATATCAACAGAATTTGCAACAACTCAATATAGAATAGGGTTCAAAGAACAGGCTCTAGATGGCCTCAACATTTCAAATTATCACATCATGGAATAATTAGTTAAGATTTACTAGTCTGGTAATTGACAAGAAAGTCAAGTTCAAGTTTAAGAAAAATTCAGGGTGAAGTTTATAAATGAAGAAAACAAGGGTTTATTAACTTCTGACAGAAATAGTTCAAGTCCTTCGAACATACACTTATAATAGATAAGCCTTGTATTTGAAGGAAGTAAACTAAATCATCCACAACATATATGAATTCGACTCAAGGAATGGATCAGATGATCGCATTAACAAGAAATGATAATAATACTTGCATAGGTGCAAGATGGAAAATAGAATACTTGTAGAACAAGTAACACAACTTCAGAATCTTAGAATAACTTTTCCCTCATAGGGTTCACAAGTTCCCTCTCATCTAGGGTTGGTAATATTCCAACTTAGTATTTTTAAATCAAGTCTTTTTGAAAGAAAGCCTTAGTATACGGCCCATAACTATCTTTTAAATCGTTTCAACACAATATTTATATTTTTTTCAATCAACCTGGAAATATGAATCTAAACTCAAAAGGTATAAAATAATACTTGTCAACTTACGAGATTTAAATAACATACTTGCAATTTAATGCAAAGAAATCAACATTTGAAAATTCAGTAAAAAGCATTCAACATGCATACTAATAATTCAAGATAATATCGCTTAATTAATAAGCAAGGGTATAAACACTTGCCTCCGGTCCTTAGCTATTTCGTAATGCTGACACAATACGATTCCCTCCTTATTCTCTCTTATCACACTATTCTCTATTTCCGTCCTTCTTTGCTTTAACGCTCTTGCGAACACCACTAGTCTACTTTTACCATTTCGAATCCACGTGCCAGCCTCGATAGTCAAACATGAGACGGTACTTAGTCTTCAACTTATGATTTCACATTCCATAAACGATTGTAACTTAACTTCGATAATCTGACTCGTCTCGTCCAATAGCCTCTGTTGCATAGACTACCACATTTCAATTGATAGAATGATCACAACTAACTATACAAGTAATCCTCGTAACTCGCTTGACACAACTCTCCTTATATAAGGTCAACAGTCTCACCATTCTCATTTTCTAACATTATTGACAAATTTCTATCCCAACTACACCTCGTGATAATATTAGACACGACCAAGGTATTTAAACAAGTCTCAAAACAGTTATTCACATTTACGACTCAACAACCAGATAATTCACATTATTCACATAACACATTTAAACAAGTATCCTGTTACGTATCGGACACCCGGTCTAATTTAAGATATTTAAAACTCAGATACTAGCCTTAGTACGGGCATATACGGACTATAAAACACATTACACAACTCATACAAACCATATAACACTTATAACTATTTTTAAAACATCACACGAAGCTTATTTGAATTTAAATAAGCCACAAACAATTTTTTTAATCAAAAATCGGATTTTTAAATCCAATATAATTATTTTAAATGCAAATAAATCAATTAATAAAATTAATTGACACTCTTTAATTGCTCAAACTTTTTAAATAATAAATCAGGTTTGAAAATAATTAAACTAAAATTTAAATTAATTAAATCTAATTAATAATCAATTTTTAAGAATTAACTGATTAAAAGAATTAATCAATTAATTAAATTAATTAATTATTAATTAAAAATAATTAAAATAATTAATTTTAATCAATTTTTGAATTTAAAATAATAAATATAATTTTTCAGAATTTTCTGAGTAATAAAATGTATTTTTAAATCAAAAATATGATTTTTTTAGAATTTTTAAACTATTTTTGAATTATTTTAAAAATTAAAATCCAGAAACACTTTTCTAAAACGAAATTAGGGTTAGGGGGATTGAAACCGGGTCGGGTTAGGTTTAAGAAACGGGTTACCAAGAACGTTTCCGGGTCGCCAAGAACACGTCACCGGAAACTGGGTTTCCCAGTTTCCGGCCGACGTCCGGCCACCGGAAAACTTCCGACCATGTCCCGAACTTTCACCAAACCTGCCGTTAGCTACTCCAATCCTTCTATTTTCTAACTCTTAACAAAACTCGACCAAAAACTGCTTAAAATATTCACGAAACTGTCCTGAAAATTCTCGCCGTCGACGGCGAGTCCCTCTTTCCGGCGAGTCAAAACTAACACCAAACTCAAAGATTCTTATACCAACAGATTCCTTATTCAACGATCTATTCAATGGTACAAACGTTATCAAGGTTCACTTAGCCGATCAAAATCCCGACCAAACTCTGGTCATATACAATTTTCCGATCTACTCGATTACCAGCTCAAAACTTAAATTAAAAATTATATTTACACTCTAAATCACACAACAAACACATTCAAGCAATCAATTATCAAGAACAACGAAGATTCAATATTCCCCCAATTTAAATATAAAAATTCAAAAATAAATAAATAATTAAAAATAAGAAAAACTCAGAAATCATACCCACATGAATTTTGATGATGGATTTAGGTAGAGGATAATGAGAGATTCATTTTGGTTACAAGAACATCGAAATCGGATTCCGATAACGCCTTTAAAAGTTGGTTTGATTCTCAAGAACACGAAGAACACGTTTCAGGGGTTTTTAGATTTTTAACTGTAATTATGCTTTATTATATGAAAAACAAAGTACGATTTGCCTTTTTATAATAAACGGAAAATAATACCCCAAATGACATTTTTGGATCGATATTGATCCGATGGATCGTTTTAAATACAATATAACAGAATATATGTTTTAAACCTTTAATAAAGCAGAATACACGTTTTTCGAGATGATAATCATCCATAAAGTACGGATAACTACAAGTATCGTTTAATTCAAAATATACGAACCAAAATACCTCCATTACGAATATTTTCGAATACTTCCCACTTTAACGAATGAAATATTGGTACGAACGATATACCAATGTCCCGAATAATTTGGGAACGATCCAAATTTTCTTTTCGATAATTAAAATAGAATAAATTAGTATGACATCCTTTTCAAAATAGTTTCTAATTCCCCACACATTGCATATAGCACCACAATATCACATATTCAATCATTTAACGAATAACTTAGCACGTTTAAACAGATAAATCATTTAATAACTCTTAATATGAAATTAAAATTTCATTTCACATCACATAATAACACGTAATTTTCCCGGATCTTACAAATAGGCCTAGACATATGCCTTTCAATCTCCCCCTATTTGTTTGTTAGACAATAACAACCAAATACCTCTAGAGGATAACTCAACTAAAACAAGAAAAGATATGACTTTTAAGAGCCAAGCAAATAATAAAAAGTTCTGGATTAAATATAACAATTTCTAGATTCAAACAATAAAGATAAATACAAGATAGATGTTCCTCTAGACTGAACATATGAATACATTTTCCTATCTTGATTTACCTAGCTCTAAACATATAACATTTACAAATGAGCTAAACCTATCATGCCCTAATCTCTAATTTCACCTTCTTCAGCTTCTTGCAAGGTGTATATCAGATCTTTGTCGAGGACACGATCACTTTCAGAAACCACACCACTTGGCATTACTTGTTGAGTGGTGATCTTCTTCAATCTGTTCTTCATCTGAGCATACCTTGGAACTTTCTCCGTGCAGTAGTCTGAAATCATATCAGCAACTTCAGACTTCTCTACAGTAGTAAACCCAGAAGTTCTCAGAAGATTCTCCAACTTCACCAGTTGCATAGCAGTTTGTAGCTTCAATGAATCAGGATCCAGCCTTACAGTCTCCAAAGTTGTACATCTATAGATTTTGACTTCATACGGGAAGTGTACAACTTGAGGGCTGGCCTTCATAGCAGAATCTCTCATCCGGTCAGATAGAAGCTCGTTCAAGCAAGAAGATCTCTTAACCTTACTCATTAGAATCCATAATTCAGAGATAGATCTTCTTTGGAGTAGTTCAAGAGAAACAATGAATGACCCTTCAAGAGCACTTGAGACATAGATGTACAGTTCTTGCCTCACTTGATCAAATGCAGACGTAATCCTTAGAATATCTTCCTTCAATGCCTTCATGTATAATGAGTTGTCTGGATTAACAGTTCTGATCTTCTCAAGCAGCTTCAGAAAAGTAGCATCATTGTTTGTGCTTCTCTGAGGGATATCAAACATCTCCCTTGCCTTGTCCCACTTGCTTCCTTGCTTCATCCTAACATCTAATCTCCTTTCTTTGACATGAATACTATGAAGACGTTGTTTTTCTTCATGTTCATCCTTTTGAATCTTTAGCTTTTGAGATATGATGTCGGAGACCTTGGCATTTTCATCTTCCTTTCTCCTTAACTCTGCTTGCTGTTTCTTCAACTCCTTTTGGAACAGAGGGTCAGGTGTATATAAATCAGCTTCATCTTCCCAATCCTCAAAGTTGGCTACTTCTTCAACCTCCTCCTCACCCATAGGTTCTTCAGGGATAGTCTTCTCCAGATCACCAGACATATCAAATTGAAAATCATCCTGTTCACCATGGTAGTAGTAGGCATCATCAAAAGCAGACTCCTCCAACGATTGTTTACCCTTCCCTTTATCTTTTCCAGAAGCTCCTCCAGCTTCTCTGTTTCCTCCTCTCTTCTCCTTCTCCCCCTTAGTTGAGGAATCCTCTACAATTTGAGCTTTGGAAGCCCTAGGATTCACCTTAGGAGTTCCCCTTATTTCTCCTTGTTCTCTCTTATCTCCTCCTTCATCAGCATCATCATCCTCATCATCATCATCATCTCCCTCAATGAATGTTCTTTGCTCTTCAGTAGGTTGATGTGATTTCTTGATCATATAGTATAGGTGCTTCATCCCTTCATTAAGATGCTCCATTCCTCTTTCAATCCTAGACATCCTTTCTTCATTAAACCTCTGGTTTTCATCAGATGTTTGCAGAATAAAGTCCACCTTGGTAGAAATGACAGCAATCTCCTTGACACTTTCTGAAATCTGAGCATTTGACGTTGTTAACTCAGAAATGTCTGAAGCCACCAGTACTTGAGATTGTTGGATTGAGTTCAGCTTCGGGAGTAGATTATTCTTCAATCCTTCCAGGTCATCTTTAACAGTACCCAGCTGATTAGATACAGAGGTGGTAGATTGAGAGACCACTTGTGCTTTCAGAAGATTGTTCTCAGCCTGGGTTTCTTGCAACTTTCTTTGGAGATCAGCTAGTTGGTTCAACAACAAAGCAGTGTTTGTGTCTGTGTGTGCACTCACTTCAATTTCTCTCAGTGGTGTTTCACTCAACTCACGTGCTTGTGTTTGACTCTCATCTCTCACAACTAGCTGTCTGTCTAAGCTCTTAGAAGATGTACCTGCATGAAAAATCACCCTAGCCCCTTCAAGAGAGGTCAGTGGTGGTGCAATGGGAGTTCGCAATTCCCGATCCCTGGTTGAGTCTGTCAAAATATTTGACATTGTATACTGAATTGCTTCAGGGACAGACTCACCAGGTTGCCTTTCACTTTCTCCAGTATAAACTGCGAGTGAAAAATCCCTTAGGGGAGCCAGAGATGTTCCCTCTGGGAGGGGAGAAAATGATTCTATTATTGGTGGCGAAGAATCAGATTTTCCCTCTGATGCCTGTGAAGGCACTTCTACCATAACAATGGTAGGCACTGTTTCAAAATCAAAAGAAAAGTGCTCTCCTTGCATAGTGTCCTGAGTGTCATCTATATGGATATCTTCTCCCATTGTGAGTAATGGGAGAGTGCTTGACTCAGTACAGGATGCCATGGCCCGATGGCGAAATTCAATAGATTCATCCTGTTGAGAGGATGTCTCCAGAGACTGTTCAGTGGCCATATCTATGTCCATATCCTGTTGAGAGGATATAGATGGCTTACAGTTGCCTCCCTATAGGTTTTTCTTTTCTTTAAGGGTGGAGACAGAGCCGTGGGAGCACTCATTTCAGCTATTTCACTAACTCTTCTTGAACTGGTTTGAACATTAGGCTCAGGTTGTGTATCAGAAATGTTTGACTCTCTGTTTGGCTCTATGACCTGGGTCAGAGACTGTGGTTCTACAATCTCTGGGTCAGCCCTAACAACCACTTGGGTTTCAAGTAAAGAACCAGAAGAAGATCCAGGGTTAGGAATAACTACATGTAGTGGAACCAGATGTGGCTCAGGAACTTGTTCACCAAAGACAGGAAGATTAATGAATTGACTCATCAATGGTGAAACAAGAATAGGTATGTTGAGAAATTTGGATGAGACATCAAGTCTGGTGTAGAATTTAGTGTCTGTGGTTGGAGAGGTTTCAAATCTGGTTTCTCGAAACAGTTCTACCTGCTCAGCAGTGAAAAGATGATTAATGATAAGAGTGAGAAAGCGAGGGTACCAACATTTCACTTTCACATGATTATCAGAATCTCTCCTAGAGTGAGCAAGCCTGTTAAGCATTAGGTTCCACAGAATCTCAACAAAGTTTAATCTACGACCAAATACAATAGCATAAGCAATATATTGATTAAGACTGGTCATGCAATGAAAATTTGTTTTGTGCAATTACCAAATACTCTTGCTATTGTATCAAAGAACAAATCCCATTCCCTTACAACAAAACTCTTAGATAATTTGACCATTTGTAAGTGTTAGGTCCAAAATATCGTAGAAGGGGGGGGGGGGGTTGAATACGATACTCACAAATTCTTTGATTTTGTTCACGGATAATTCTTTGTGATATAGTTCAAAATCAAATACTCCAAATCAAAACACGAGTCGGGGAATATATCGTTTTATAAATATAAACCACGAAGGGTGCTACAAATTCTAATCCGTAGGATTAGCTACAATGAGTTCAGGTTAAACACAATCACTACAATAATAGAATTCTGAGCTATGTTAAATTCTCTGTAAATTTCTCTGTCAAGAACTCTCTCCTCGTAAATGATCTTTCTGTGTTCTGCCTTAACTGAAGAAGAACACTTCTTCAAACTCTATTTATAGTCTTCATTTGAAAAACCATCGAACCAAAAGAATTGGATAATTCCTGGCCGTTGGATCTTCATCAACTGATCATCAAAGTATTACTTTCCACCTGCTCCATTTGAGAAAACCATCGAATGGATTAAATCAATTTTCCATTCGATAGTTTTTAAATCAAAACTATCGAATGTAAAATTGATTCTAAATGGTTTTCTGAGAATCACTTTTTATATCATTCGATAGTTTTCTAAATAGAAAAACTATCGAATCATTTCCTTGTCTTTTATCCTTTAATAAATCTCTTGAGCTCCAGGGTGTTTCAGTTTTAGACTGTATCAATTTCTTCTGAGACGATAAAACAACCTGATCTTTTTAAGTGCCGTCACCTAGTACAACTGGTCTGGTTCACAGATGAATAACACTTGATCAATTCTTCTTTTATGTCTTCAATTCAGTGCTGCTGATAAGTCCTTTGTTGATCTGGTTGCTTCAATTAAATCACTGGAATCCCGTGGTACTAACCCTAAATCATTCACATACTTCTGTCGTCTTGAAAGTCTTGTTTCTTTTGCTGTCACCGAGGCTTGAACATTTTCATGAACTTCTTTCCGTGACCTGTTTACGGATTTCAAGAATACATAACGTATTTTGATTTTTTGAGTTTACCTTATCTTCTTTGATTCTGGATTCCTGTGCTTCTGTTAAGATTATTGTCTGTCTTGTCCTTTGTTGAGTTGTAGTTATCTCTGTTTCATCTTATGTTACATTATGCTTTACAATATCCCCCTATTTGATTGGATAGAGTTCGACAAGCAAATACTTCGAGGATAACTCAACTAACTAAGGAACCATTAAACTAATTAAAGTAAGACAGCTTGAATAATATTAAATGCATTCTGGATCAGATATATATACATTTCCAGATTTCATAAATCAAAAAACAATAAAACTTTATACAATGAAGTTGCTCCTCTAGTCTGAGCTGATAGTTTTTTTTGTCTTTTGCTTCTGGTCTTCAGTCCATTCCGATCTCACCTTCTTCAATCATTGGATCGGAGTTAGCAGCTTGATAATCAATCACAGAAGGATAGTGCAGTGGTTCTCCAGGTTTAAGGATTGCTCCTTGGATGTGTCTTCCAATGTACTCTACCTCTTGTCCCACTCCAGCCCATAACCATGCAATGTTAACATCATTCTTGTTTAGCTTTGGCATGTTTGGTAGTCTGGGATGCACTTCCAATCCTCTTTCTACTCTTTTCCTATAGTAAGGAACATTCTCCATTAGAAATCTTCTAAGAGTGTCTGCTGCTTTGTCCTTCTCCGTTGATGATAATCCAGTGGATCTTAGATACTTCTCAACTGATATCAGATAATTGCTCGGATAGTCTCTCAGTTTGTCCTCAGCCAAATAGCAGATTCTGAACAAGTCATTCATCATGAATCTAACCATTGGAGGATCTTCAGTAATCTCTGGACCGACTTTCATCAAGATCTCTTTAACATGCTCACGGAGCAGTTCATTTAGCCTTGTAGTCCTTTGTATCTTGATGAGCAAGGCCTGCAATTCTGTGTATGTCCTCTGTTCAAAAAACTTAGTGGAAATCACAAAGGTACCTTTCTCAAGAAAATTGATTACTATGTTCCAGGCACTGTTTGCTTTAACCCCAGCTTTCAGAAAGATCATAGAGTTTCTCAATGTTGTGAAGTAATTTTGATCTTCAAGATTGGCACTTTTGATGTTCTGAATGATAACCTCCACCTCAGCATTGTCTTTGACTTCTAATCCGTCTTCAACTTCGCAAAAGGTTTTATAAGCCATCTCCCAGTCACTTCCTTCTTTCTTTGCCAGATCCATCATCTTTTTCTTCCTCACTTCACTATACATTTTGAGCCTCTTCAGTTTTTCACTTCGCAGAACTGCTTGTTGTTTCTCTTTCTCAGCTTTCCTGGCATCTATTACAACTCTTTGAGCTCTTACCGCTTCCAAGGCAGCTTCTTCTTGTGACAGAGGATTTGCTTCTTCTTCCATATTATCCTCTGTTATTCCCAAATGACCTAACAGAATTGTAGAAGGGGGGGTTGAATACAATTCTTGATATTTTCTTGAAACTAAAACACTTTATAAAATAAAACTGAACTGAATAAATAAAAACACAAGATATAAATAATTCAGTTGGATTGTTTGATGATCCAACTGAAGTGTTTTTATTGCGGAAATAATCTGTGATACAAAAGTACACAGCTGCTCAGTTACAAGGTTGTAGAGAAGAATTGCTCTCAAAATAGCTAATACAATCTATTTGTGTTTCTTCTCTTAATTCTAAAGTAACTGCTACACTTGGTTATATATCCCAAGTTTACAATTCTACGTTTGGTTAAACTAAAGAATAATAGTAGTAACCATCAGTAGCTTGCTTTTCATTCCTTTTGTCCAATGGTCCTTGGAGATCTTAGCTTTTGTCTTCATGCTCATTATAATCATTCCCAAGAGCCTTATTGGAAATTGGAATGTTTCCTTATTTCCAGTATCCACTTTGATGGCTTCCAATGCAAAGTACACTTCCATATCTCCTTTTAGATCTGTTCAGTAAACTGTCACTATCACTTTGTCAACTGTTCAAAAAGCAACATTGATTCGTTGATAGCAAGGAGATGTGTTTCGTTGATAGCTTCATTCTTCATTCCGTTGATGGTGTTTCCCTCGTTTCGTTGATGGGTAAACTCCATACCGTTGACAGAGTAATCTTCATACCGTTGACATGTCTTCACTTAGGCAGAATTACAAGGCATTACATATTTACAATTAACCAACCTATTTTGCCTATCTAGTACATAGTCAACATGACTTAGAAAACCTATCTAAAACATATAATAGAATGCCTATCATACTGTGAAGTATTGTACAATGCAATTGCTACAACACTCATTTCGTTGATGAGCTTCCTGTCAACGAAACACTGCTAAGCATGCTATTTCGTTGACAGCTACAAAATTGACTTTACACAAATTCTACTAAGTGTTTTATGCTTATCATCAAGAACAACATATTCCTAACAATCTCCCCCAATTTATGACTGATAGAATAACAGCCATAAATCAAGAGACTTGATGATAACAAAAACACTCAGATACATCATAAATTACAAAAGTAGAAAATGTATTAAGCTTCAAAACTTTATAGACAAAATATAAGACTTACAAGACTAATGCCCACAAGTGCTCCTTTAGTCTGAGCAAATGTTTCATCTGTGACTTCTTTGTGGCATAGTCTTCTTCCCTCTCTTGGAGTTGTTTTCCTCAATCTGGGCCTGTAGTCTTCTGTAGAAGATTTTCTCCTCTTCATCTTGATCACCAAGCTTGGATTGCATCAGCTTTAGAGTTTGATTAGATGCCTTCTCCAGCTGGTCTTCCATTCTGAAGAATCTTCTGCAGTTGTCCTTGTCCTTAAACTCCATCATCCAATAGGGTTGAAGATGGATTTTCTTTCCTGTTGAGGGAACTCTAAGTATCCTGGGAAGAGCCTCAGGCTTGTTCCAGCTAGCCTTTATCTGACAGATTTTGGAGACCACCTCAGACTTGGCTGTTTTGGTGAAACCAAAGTCCTTTTTCAAGCATCTAAACACTGAGAGTAGTGTTTGATAGTCTTCTCCTAAAATTCTGTAGAGAGGCCACACTTGTTCTCTACCTCCCTTGAATATGAACACTAGTCTTTCAGGCAACTTTTGAGAAGCTGCAATTCCCCTTACTTCCACCAGGTTGTCTAAGTCAAGATGTAGACTGGATTCTTCCCTGATGTCAGCAATGTACATGCAGTCCTCTGGGTTTGAAGGGGGTTTTTGAGATTGTGGCTTTCTCACAAAAGCAGGCTTTGCTTTGACAGGCCTCTTCTTTGTCTTCATTGGTTGGTCCTTTTCTAACAGGAACTTTGGAAAGTATGCCTCATCAAAATCAATTGGTTCCTCTTTTGGCATGATTGGTTGATCATGAAAATTGACAGGATGTGCAGGATCACAGGCCAACTTTCCCTCAAAAACTGGATTAGCAATTGTTGGAGGTGCAATAGGTAAAGAAGAGTCTGATGCAGTACTCTGAGAATCAGCACTCTCAAAGTCTATGTTTCTCCTAGCTCTCTCTTTGGGTTGCCTTGTGCTCTTCTTTGAACTCCTTTCCTCTCTAGTGCTTTCCTCTTGCTTCCTTTCTTCTTCATCTAGAGCTTGAGCTACTGCAAGAGCTTGCATAGCTGCTCTTTCTGATTCCTCAGCCTTGGCTTCAGCAAAGTTTGGATGACCAGCCCAAACACAGATTTGCTGTCCATTCCTGTAGACAATTGCCCTTTGCTTCCTTATCTCATAATCATTACTTTCCTTGCTTTTTGTGATGAGTAGACCAAGAAGCTTGTGCTCATCTGGATAAGGTGCAGGATAGAAAGTCCTTGCTATGTTTTTGCCCTTTGGTTTAGCAGGGGACTTGGGAGATAGGCTTCTTTGAATTGTAGCTTGTTCCACATCCCTAATGCATGAAGTTTGTCCTTTTTCCTTCCTTGGTCCTTGAGTGACTCCATGTAGAAGGGGCTCTTGTTGATAGAAAGAATTTGTCTGTGGCTCCCATTCCGTTGATGCTATTGCCAAGCTCCCCCATTGCTAATGGCTCCTTTGGTAGGGAAATGGCTGGGACCATAACCTTGGTAATTTGAATGTCTAGCTCCTTAGATTTCTCCCCCTTTTTGTTATCATCAAAAGAGATGGCTGGGAGTCCTTGAGCTGCCACTAGCTGGGCCAATAGTTGTGTTTGTTTCTCCTGTTCCTTTTGCATCTGTGATAGAGTGGCTTCCACCTTGTCCACTCTAGAAGAGAGAGTCTTCAAGGAGGACTCCACTTCAGGTTCTTTGGAGAAAAACCTGTTCATCCTGGACACAGTGAGAAGAGGAAGCTTTTCATCTAGCCTCCTATCATTAGCAGCCCTAAGGTTGCTGATTGAGTCCTTGATCTCTGTAGCCTCAATCCTTGTCTGCAACATTTGTAGCCTTTGAATTTCCAGAGAATCCATTATGGCTTTGTAGAATTTCTTGTCTCTTGGTCCTGCAGACTCATGAGCTAGATATGCTTCTTTGTACTACCTTGTGATAGCAGCATCCAAATTGCTTCTACCATGCATATCTTGAGAAAGCCAGTTTGGTGTAGGAGGCACCACAGAAGTCCCAGTCTGTGCAGTAGTGGCCACCTGTAAATTATCACCATAGCTGTCCTCATCATCAGAGAAATCAAAGTCTCCACTTGCTTCAGCTCCTGGAGGTAGATTGGTCAAGGCATCCTTTGCTCTTTGCATTGATGCAGTTGTATGAATTAGTTGTAGTGACCTCTCTGCCTCCACATTGCCCTGTTGAGCCAAAATTTGATAGGCTGACACAGGATGAGTAAAGGTCTCAGGATCCAGGGAAATACTATCCAGAGTTTGCTGATAAACCTCTTGGAAAGTAAGTTCCCTTTCTCCCTCACTGACCTCCATTAACTCATTAGCAATGGCTGCTTCCATCCTTATTTCTCCTGTAGTCCCTTCTCTCTTTCCACTCTGTTCTTGCATCATGGGCTCCCCATGGCTCACACCTCTCACACCCTCACCTTCACCTTCTAAGGTGGAACTCTCAATCTCTCCTTTTGCCTGGCTGGAAGAAATAGCCAGCCTCTCACTCACATTCTCTCCTTTTGCCTGGCTGCAAGCCAGCCTCTCAGTTTCACTCCCTCTCAGTCCTAGAAGTGTCTCAACTACCACTAGATCATCTGCACTAGTTGTGGGAACAACTTGATTTTCAATTAAAGGTGCAGAGTGAACTATCAACGGAATGGTAGTTTGAACTGTCAACGGTATGGATACCGTTGATGGAGAAACACTTGTCAACGAAATAGACTGTTTCGTTGATGAAGTCAAGAAAGCACTTTGAGAATGAGAAATTACAGTAGAGTCTGTGGTGATTGATTTTAAAGAATGGTCCACAGATCCCCTTGCAACTTCAGGAAAAATTGGTTGATGGCCCAACAAATCACTTAACAAGTGATGGCCACCAGCTTCAGAGTGGGGCTTCTCCAAGATTAGAGTTGGAGAATCAGGAATAGATGTATGGATCATGTCCACATCTAAAGATTGAGTTGGTGAATTTGATGGAGATAATTCAAGATTGATGTTTAGAGAATGGGACTGTAACCCCAGAGTAATGATAGGGGTTACATCAAACTGAATTTGAGAAACTGGAAGTGTTGCTTCCAGTGTGTGTGCACCCTGTGTACCCTTGGACTTTTGCTTCACTCTCCTTTGGTATTGGGAAAATGTAGACTTTGGGCTTGAAGTGTCCCTTACCCTTTTGGACTGTGCTCTAGGAGGAGAGCTTGTTTCAATAATCACATCCTTTTGGGAGGATGCAATTAGACTTGTGCTTAAATCCATGTTACTCATTGTGCCTTGTTGGGAAGACACAATGGGGCTTGGCTGGTACACACTAACCTGTCCTTCCTTATCCTTGGGGTTTCTTTGATGTTCACCCCTTCCCTCACCTCTCACAACTCCAGACTCACTCCCCTTAGGTTGTGTGGTAGTTTTTACAACAGGTGCCTTTTGAGAAGCACCTGAGGTTGGCTTGGAGGATTTCTTTGTTTTTGGTTTTGTTGCTAGGGTAGGAGCCTGTTGGGTCACAGCTACAGACTCCATAGCAACATTGGAAGGTAAAACAGTAGAGGTGTTAGCTACACTAACAGGGATAGTAGTAGTTACCTCAATGATTGGCAGATACACCACTAGAACATCACCATTGTGGTTCAGCCTCAGTATGTCTGTCAATACTCTCTTTTCTTGCACAAAGCACTCGAACCTGGCATTAGGGTTAGAGATAACTAATGGTGCTGGACTAACATGGTTAGCCAACATCATCAGAAACCTAGCATAATAGATATTTTTCTTCCTATTTGCTTTGTCACCCAACTTAGCACCAATTTCATACATAAGTTGGGTGCTAAAGTGGTGATATCTATCATTTAGAAGCATGGTTAGGAGAATTAACATAGAGTTAGTTAATGCATCAAAATTACTAATCTTTCCAGAAAAGACCTTAATGAATGCATCAGCTAAATAACTGTATTCTCTAACCAAACCTCTCCTAATTATTCTACCCAGATTATCAGTAGGCAAAGAGTAGTTTATAGAATTTAACATGGTAGTTATTTCAGTGTTAGTAGGCAAAGCATCACAGTTATTATCAGGAATATGTAAACATGCTTGCAAAACATCAGAATTAACTATGTACTCATTACCTTGAAGAGTGAATTTTAGTGTGCAGTGTGTTCCACTATACTCACATGAGGTCCAAATTTCCTCGATTATCTCATTGTAGAGTGGTGTAGAGTGAAACATTGCATAGCTCAACTTGCAATTCTTCATGAAATCCATCATTTTGAAGAACAGACTGTTCGGGTTTTCCTTGACAACAAAAGGGATGGAGTTGTTCTTCTCATAGATGAACCCTCCAGCAGACATAAGCTTGACTATAGGTGCCATTGTTGATTAAAGGAAAGCTTCGAACTGAATTGCTTGTTAGAGAGAAGAAGAGAGAAAAAGCCTTTGGAATTTTTGAGAACAGGTAAAAAGAAATAATAAAAATAAAATTTCTTAAATACTCCCCCAAAAATTCTCAGAAAATGAATCCAATAATAAATGTAAATTACTGGATTGGCTTAAAAATATAACCGTTACTCTTAAAGTATTACCATGATTTATACTTACAGGGGTGTATGCATAGATCGTGGTAAAAGACGTGTCAAATTTCAACGGTTCAGATAAAAAGCGCTAAATCAACGAATCAGGATTGGGCGGTTAAAGTCCCGTCTTATTTCGTTGATAAAGCTGCGTTTCGTTGATATAAAAGAGCTATCAACGAAACACCCAGAAAACTGCTAAGACTGTCAACGAAATGGTGCATTCCGTTGGCATAGTAATTTTGACTTGGACAAAATTTTACCTTTTCCTGAGAAAATTCATTCACAGAAAAACATAGCAAATTTCTGGCTGCATTTTAACTTGCAAATATCTCAAAAATAATTAAGAGAAATTTAGCATACCTAGCTCACTTACTAATCTTGAGAATGTTGATTCATCAAGTGGCTTGGTAAAGATGTCTGCAAGTTGTTGTTCACTTGGAACAAAATGTAACTCCACATTACCATTCATAACATGTTCTCTAATGAAATGGTACTTAATGTCAATGTGCTTGGTCCTTGAATGCTGCACTGGATTCTCAGTAATGGCAATGGCACTAGTGTTGTCACAGAAGATAGGAATTTTCTCAGCTCTTAATCCATAATCAAGTAGTTGGTTTTTCATCCATAAAATCTGTGCACAACAACTTCCAGCTGCAATATACTCAGCCTCAGCTGTGGAGGTAGAAACTGAGTTTTGTTTCTTGCTGAACCATGACACAAGCTTGTTTCCTAGGAATTGACAGGTTCCAGTTGTACTTTTCCTGTCAATTTTACATCCTGCAAAATCTGCATCTGAATAACCAATTAGTTCAAAACCAGATTCTCTAGGATACCAAATGCCAAGGTTTGGTGTTCCTTTGAGATATCTGAAAATTCTTTTAATAGCAACTAAATGGGATTCTCTAGGATCAGCCTGAAATCTAGCACATAGACATGTAGCAAACATAATATCAGGTCTACTAGCTGTTAAATATAAAAGTGAGCCTACCATGCCTCTGTAACTTGAAATGTCCACAGATTTTTCCTTAGTATTCAATTCAAGTTTGGTGGCAGTAGGCATGGGAGTTTTGGCAGGAGAGCATTCCATTAGGTTAAACTTCTTTAATAAATCATGAATGTATTTTGTTTGACTAATGAAAATGCCTTCATTAACTTGCTTTACTTGTAGACCAAGAAAGTAAGTTAATTCTCCCATCATGCTCATTTCATACTTACTTTGCATAAGTTTGGCAAACTTTTGACAAAGTTTCACATCTGTAGACCCAAAGATTATATCATCTACATAAATTTGAACAAGTAAAGTAGAGCCATTTACAACCCTGTGAAAAAGAGTTTTATCTACAGTACCTCTAGTGAAATGATTCTCAAGGAGGAACTGTGAGAGAGTGTCATACCAGGCTCTAGGTGCTTGTTTCAAACCATAGAGTGCTTTGAGAAGGAAGTACACATAGTCTGGAAAATCATCATCTTCAAAACCAGGAGGTTGACTTACATACACCTCCTCTTCCAATTCCCCATTCAGAAAAGCACTCTTCACATCCATTTGATAGACCTTGAAATTGGCATGGGCTGCATAGGCTAGGAAAATCCTTATTGCTTCTAGTCTTGCAACAGGAGCAAAGGTTTCATCAAAATCAATTCCTTCTTCCTGTGAATAGCCTTTTGCAACCAATCTAGCTTTGTTCCTTGTGACTATGCCATTTTCATCCATCTTGTTTCTGAACACCCACTTTGTGCCTATAACACTCCTGTCATTAGGCCTGGGCACCAGCTTCCAAACATTGTTTCTCTCAAATTGGTTTAGCTCTTCTTGCATGGCTAAAACCCAATCTGGATCTAGAAGTGCATCCTCAACTTTCTTTGGCTCATCTTGAGACAGAAAGCTACTATATAGACATTCTTCTTGAGTTGCTCTTCTAGTTTGGACTTTTGAAGAGACATCACCTATAATAAGTTCAAAGGGATGATCTTTAGTCCATTTCCTTGAGGGAGGTAGATTTGCTCTTGAAGACGTAGCTTCATGATCATGATTGCCTTGATTGGATATTTGTCCTTGAGAAACTCCCCCTGAGTTTGTTGTCCCTAATTGATCACTTCTAGAAGCATTCCTATGACTATCAATGGTATGACCGTTTTGGCTGTCAACGAAACGCTCATTCTGACTGTCAACGAATCCACCACCATGACTGTCAACGAAATGACCATTTGGTCTGCTAGCTGCTATCCTTTTTAACCTTAATGCAGCAATTTCATCTTCACTGCTGCTTTCATCTGTGCTAGATACAACAACTTTAGGTTGTTTCTCAGTAGCCTTATCATGATTCACTTGTTCTCCTTCCTCATTCTCAAAAGAGAGACTTTCATGGAAACCTTCATCACAGAGACCTTGTATTTTGAGATCATCAAAAACAACATGTACAGATTCCATAACAATGTTGATTCTGAGATTAAAGACTCTGTAAGCTTTCCCTGCTGCATATCCCACAAATATTGCTTCATCTGCCTTTGCTTCAAATTTCCCCAAATGCTCAGCTTGATTTCTCAGAACAAAGCACTTGCAACCAAAGACATGAAGAAAATCTAATAGTGGCTTCTTTCTTTTGAGTAACTGATAAGGGGTCATTCCTTTGGCCTGATTGATCAAAGAAATATTTTGAGTAAAGCAAGCTGTGTTAACTGCCTCAGCCCAAAAATATGTAGGTAACTTTGATTCATCTAGCATTGTCCTTGCAGCTTCAATAAGTGTTCTATTTTTCCTTTAAACTACACCATTTTGCTGTGGTGTTCTTGCTGCTGAAAACTCATGCAAAATACCATTTTCTTCACAGAACACCTTCATGCTTGAATTCTTGAATTCTGTCCCATTGTCACTCCTAATCCTTCTTACTTTGAAATCAGGATGATTGCTTACCATCTTGATGTGATTGATAATGATTTCACTTGCCTCATCTTTAGAGTGCAAAAAGAAAGTCCATGTAAATCTAGAAAAATCATCAACAATCACAAGACAGTATTTCTTCTTTGAGATGGACATAACATTTACAGGGCCAAATAGGTCCATATGAAGCAATTCAAGCTGCTGGACAATTGATGACTCTGTCTTACTTTTGAATGATGCCTTCTTCTGTTTTCCCTTTTGACAGGCATCACACAAACCATCCTTGGAGAACTCCACCTGTGGAATTCCTCTAGCAAGATCTTTCCTCACCAAATCATTCATAACTTTGAAATTCAGATGGGATAACTTCTTGTGCCATAACCAACTTTCATCCTTGCTTGCCTTGCTGAAAAGACAAGTGATGGTGTCTGAACTTGTGCTACTAAAGTCAGCAATGTACACATTCCCTCTTCTGAATCCAGTCATTACCACATTGTTGTTTCCTCCTTTAGAAACAACACAGGCTTCTTTTGAAAAAGTAACTAAAAATCCTTTGTCACAAAGTTGGCTGATACTAAGCAAGTTGTGCTTAAGACCATCCACCAATGCAACCTCATCTATGATGACATTCTCTTTTGAAATCAAGCCATATCCCTTTGTGTAGCCTTTGCTGTCATCTCCAAAAGCAATACAAGGGCCAGCTCTTTCCTGAAACTCTGTGAGCAGGGTAGAATCACCAGTCATGTGTCTTGAACAACCACTATCCAAGTACCAAAGATTCCTTTTGTCTCCCTGCACACAATAAAACCAAATCAAGTTGATTTTGGTACCCAAGTTTCCTTGGGTCCTGTCTTGTTAGCCTTTGCATTCCCTTTTGTACCATTTTTCACTTTGGGCTCAGATTGATTCAAATCAATCTTTACCCTTGGTGTTGATTTCTGAGGGTTGCTCATATTTTCATTCATAGCATGCATAGTTGGAGGAACAATCATGTTATTCATGTTCCATGGCATTTGTGGCATGTTAAACATATTCATGTAAGGATTAGACACAAATGGCATGCTAGCATATGGATTCTGAAATTGTGCATATGGAGCAAACATGTTAGACATAACAGGCATTGTAGGCATGGAACTGTTCATTGCAGGCTTGGGCATTTTCACATTAGCAGATTTCTTAACAGATTTGCAGTTAGTAGACAAATGACTAACACTTCCACAATTAACACATGTCTTTCTAGGAGCATATTTATCAGGTGTGTAATTGTTGTGTTTGTTAATTCCTACTTTGCCATTCCTGTTATTCTTTTTATTTCCCTTAGCCTCATTATGAACTTTCTCTACCTTGTCTTTCAATTGCTTGTTAGACAAGTGACCTACATTAGCTCTCTCAACAGGCTTCTCAATTTTCTTTAAAGTACTAGACTCACCTTGAACAAAGTTCTTGGTGACAGGACCATACTTGTCATTAAGTCTAGTGAGTTTATCTTTTCTTTTGTCTGTCAACGAAACAGCCTGATCGGTTGATGGTTCATGTGTCAACGAAACATTGCATTCCGTTGACATATCAACCTTCAACAAATGATCATTGTTGTTTGTTAATTCCGTTTCTGATTCTAAGGTTTCACCAACATACCCTAGCTTCTCTTTGTTCCTTTTCCATGATTGCTCACAGAAGGATTCCACGCCTTGAACATTAATTATGTTGGCAGCAACATTCCTGACATCCTTCCATTTTGCAATCACACCTTGTTCTATCTCAAGTTGTGTTTTAAGAATTTCTTCCCTTTGTAACACGTTCTCAAGTTCCTTCTTAGCATCCCTACTAACACATCTCATTTTCTCAAATTCAATGAGCTGTGCTTCTAACATTGCATTCCTATCACTTAAGAGCAGATTGGTCTCTTTTATTCTTGAATTCTCTTTAGTAAGTGATTTAAGAGTAACACGCAAATTATATAATACAGTAGACATTTCATTTACTGCATTGTCGCATTCCTCTTTAGAAAGCTCAGAAAGATTAGTAATTGTTACCTGGTTGCTTGAGGAACTTGCTTCCTGCTCATGATTGTCAGCCATAAGAGCCAAGTTGACATACTCAACATCATCATCAGAATCTTCACCATTACCAGCCCAATCATACTCCTGAGACATGAAAGCCTTTTCTTTTTGTTTGAGAAGTTCAAAGTATTTCTTTTTATAATCAACAGGCTCAAATTTCCTGTTGCCCTTCTCAACCTTGGGCTTTCTGCAGTCTCCAGCAAAGTGACCAAGCATTCCACAATTGAAACATTTTGACTTAGACTTTTCAATCCAGTTTGTTTTGCTAGGTTGAAAGTCTCTTCTTGGTGGCCTTGCTTCTGAGTTTCTTTTGAACTTGAACTTAGAGAATTTTCTAGACAGAAAAGCAATGTGTTCATCAATCTCATCTAAGTCCTCCAAGTTGGCTGGTTCTGATTCTTCTTCTTCTGTCATCTTGTCTTTACCCTTGCTAACATCACTCCTACAACTAGATCGACTAGTTGTGGCCTTTGCAGCTTCTTTATTGTCATCTTCAAGTTGGTTCACTGATGCAATTAATGCAATAGATCCACCCTTCTTCTGTACCTTTTCAATTTCCTCATCTTGCTCCATTTCCAGCTCATAAGTCTTCAAGGTTCCATAAAGCCTTTCAAGAGTGTAGTCTTTGTACTCTTGAGTGTTTCTGAGAGAAACAGTCATAGGCTTCCATTCTTTTGGAAGAGCTCTAAGAAATTTAAGGTTTGAATCCTTGGTTTGATAGATCCTCCCATACAACTTTAATCCATTCAAAAGCTTTTGAAACCTACTAAACGTGTCATTTAGGGTTTCACCAGCTTTAAAATGAAAATGCTCATATTGTTGTATAAGGAGTTGCATTTTATTTTCCCTGACTTGCTCAGTTCCTTCACAGAGAGTTCTAACAGTATCCCATACTTCCTTAGAGGTTGTACAGTTGATAACATTGTCAAACATCTCTTGCTCCAAACCATTAAACAGAATGTTCATGGTCCTTTTGTCTTTATGAACTTCTGCAATATCTTCAACAGTCCATTCTGAGACAGTTTTTGGAATCTCTACATCAGGTGCATCATCTGGCAGTCCAACTCTAGAATCAAGCTTCATGGGAACGTGTGGACCTTTCTCAATGCAGTCTACATACCTCTCATCCATAGACATGAGATGTAAATGCATCTTTACTTTCCAGTGAAAGTAATTGTCTTTATCAAGAACTGGTATCTTCACACCTGCATCCTTCTTCACCATGGTTTCTGTTTTTTTGGTCTTGATCTTTAAACTTCTTGTATGTTAGAAGCTCGCTCTGATACCAATTGTTATTCCCAAATGACCTAACAGAATTGTAGAAGGGGGGGTTGAATACAATTCTTGATATTTTCTTGAAACTAAAACACTTTATAAAATAAAACTGAACTGAATAAATAAAAACACAAGATATAAATAATTCAGTTGGATTGTTTGATGATCCAACTGAAGTGTTTTTATTGCGGAAATAATCTGTGATACAAAAGTACACAGCTGCTCAGTTACAAGGTTGTAGAGAAGAATTGCTCTCAAAATAGCTAATACAATCTATTTGTGTTTCTTCTCTTAATTCTAAAGTAACTGCTACACTTGGTTATATATCCCAAGTTTACAATTCTACGTTTGGTTAAACTAAAGAATAATAGTAGTAACCATCAGTAGCTTGCTTTTCATTCCTTTTGTCCAATGGTCCTTGGAGATCTTAGCTTTTGTCTTCATGCTCATTATAATCATTCCCAAGAGCCTTATTGGAAATTGGAATGTTTCCTTATTTCCAGTATCCACTTTGATGGCTTCCAATGCAAAGTACACTTCCATATCTCCTTTTAGATCTGTTCAGTAAACTGTCACTATCACTTTGTCAACTGTTCAAAAAGCAACATTGATTCGTTGATAGCAAGGAGATGTGTTTCGTTGATAGCTTCATTCTTCATTCCGTTGATGGTGTTTCCCTCGTTTCGTTGATGGGTAAACTCCATACCGTTGACAGAGTAATCTTCATACCGTTGACATGTCTTCACTTAGGCAGAATTACAAGGCATTACATATTTACAATTAACCAACCTATTTTGCCTATCTAGTACATAGTCAACATGACTTAGAAAACCTATCTAAAACATATAATAGAATGCCTATCATACTGTGAAGTATTGTACAATGCAATTGCTACAACACTCATTTCGTTGATGAGCTTCCTGTCAACGAAACACTGCTAAGCATGCTATTTCGTTGACAGCTACAAAATTGACTTTACACAAATTCTACTAAGTGTTTTATGCTTATCATCAAGAACAACATATTCCTAACATCCTCCCAGATTGGATATTCAACAGGCTCTGGATTATATGGCTCATGCTCCTCCTGAAATGGTTGCTCTTGCATGACCTCAAATTCCTCTTCACTGTTTTCTTCTTGCACCATGTCCTCAATCCAGTACTGTCTAACTAGAATAGCTTAAACCGTTTCCCAAACTCCCCATCCATCCATACCTTTCTCCCCATCTCCAACTATCTCCCCCTTAGTTGAGGAATCCTCGATAAAAGCATCCTCAGCATAAAAGGCAGTAGAAGGATCAGGTTGCTGATTTGAAGGACCAGGTTGTCCAGCTTGTTGGTTTCTTAGCATAGTCCAGATTGACTGTACTCCGTCACTTTGATTCTCCATGAAGTCCATCAGCTCCTTATTCATCTGATGCACAGAAGCCAGCTTCAGGTCAATGTCATCCAATCTGGAGTTGGTAGTCTTTTCAATGTGATCCAATCTCCTGTTTAGTTTAGACTCCACTCTTGAAAGGGTGTTCATTGCATCTTTTACCCTAGCTTGACCATCCCGGATAACCAGAACGTCTTCCTTCAAAGCTTCTTGTCCTTGTTACAGAGCATTGACTTCATTGATGAATCCATCCTTAAGCTCTTTGACATCAGTCCTCAGTTTGACCAGTTCTTCCATAGCTTCCTTCTTCAAGGAGTCCACTGCTAGTTTAGTACCTGTTATAGTGCCAGATGCACTGCCTAAGACCCGATAAGTTCTTCTGGAATCAGCTGCAGCCAAGTCAACCTTCTCTTGAATAGTCTTTAAAGAAGCATCGGCTTGACCAGAGGAGATCCCTTGGTCAAAGGAAGTCGCAGTGGAACCTTGAATAGTGGATTTCCTTGTTTGTCGTGAACTGTCATCTCCTTGAGAGTGGATTGAACATGTCTTTCTCTTTCTGTAGGTAGTAGCTGATCATCTATGTTTGGCAGGGTTATGGTGTCACTCCTCACATTTGGATCTGGGTGTACACTCAACGTTTCTGTCGGTGTTTCACTAATTTTTCCTTTCCCACTCAGGCCAGGTGTAAGTGTTTTTGTTTCACTCAATCCCTTTTTGCTAGATGTACCTGCAGAGGAAAACACCGTAGCCGTCCTTAAGGAGGTCACCGGTGGTGCAATGGGGCTTCGCAAGTCCCCGTCCTTGGATAAACCAAGTTGCTGATCATCCGTAGATGATTTATCCTTTGTAGGATCTAGAGTTTGAATCTCTAGGAGGCTAGAATCAGGCTCTATTAACAGCAGAGATCCTGAAGCTTCCTCAATAGTCTGTGAAGACTTTACCTCAGTTGACTCCTCAATAGTAATTGATTCATTGTCACCGAGTTGCCGATCTGCACCTACGTCAGACCCTTTACCTGCAGGATCCAGATATGTTCCATCTGGGGAGGTAGACAATGACCCTTTATATTGTGCATTTAGGTCAAAGCCTTCTCTCGACGCCTGTGAAGACCCTTGGTTCTTAGAACCTTCAACCAGTGAACCTGACCGTAATATGGTCGGAACACCAGTTTCTTCTGTCAATTCTTCCTTACTTGATTGAGCTATGGGTTCAGATATTGCTTTTGTTAGCATTGCCCAATCAAAATCAGAAAAATTTGTGAAGGGTTCTTTGGATGAGAGAAATGAACTATCAACAGTTGCCTCAGTTTCTGTTCTTCTCCTTTTAGAGGTAGGCAGAGCTGTTGTTGAAGGGTGTATCTCCTTATGTGGTGCTGCTTTGGCACTATCTCCCTCTACACTCATGGATGTTTGTATACTGGGTATAGGAGGGGAAGGAGGTTCGTTTATGTTTTCATTTGGCTCGTCCAAAGGCTCTTCGACCGTGGTTAGAGATTGTGGGTTTGCAATCTCTTGGTCAGGAATGGCCACTGAGGGCTCTGGATCAACATCCATTGGTTCAGGTGCCATTTCAGGTTGAGGTGGAGGAATATTACCTTCAATTACCTGTTCCCCTGGGGGCAGAAGTGGTAGGGGCACCGTTCTTAGATATTCAGTGAGAACAGTGGGTACCCCTAGAAGATAGTTATTCTTCCTTATCAGAGCGGTTATTGCATTACTCTTCATCTTCATGCACTCCTGTGTGTCCTCGGCTTCAAATGTCTCACGTTCATCATCTGTTAAGACATCATTGAGAATTAGCTGTAGGAACCTAGGATAGAAACAAAGCACATCTTCATTTATGCCTGTTCTTTCATCCAGTGGTCCCATGCACAGAATGACTTGATCAATCAGTAGCCTTCCTATGTTAATATGCCAATTGTTGGCAATGGCAAACCCTATCTTTTGAAGGAATAAGGGAATACCATGCAGATTTGTTAGCTTGGCAGTAAAAACATGGATTAGGGTATGAAAGAAAAAATTCCATGGCTTTGTCAAATAATGCTTCAGAAACTCTCCCACAAAGAAGTTAGGTTGTTGACTTCTTATGAGAGTGAAGAAAGCATGTATCTCCTCAGTCGTGGGATCCAGAACAAGGTTTTCTGTTGGAAACTGTAGTATTCTATTAAAATCATGTTCCGTCACCCTTTTTGTTCTGCCCCCTGGCACAACAAAACTGAAGGATCTCACATTATTCTCACTAGTATCCGTGGCGGTTGTGTACAACGCAGTCAATTGATCGATGCAAAGGACTACGGGAGTACTCAAAGAGTATGCCACTAATGAACGTGTGTTCAAAAACTCTGCCCATGCACGAAACTGTAAGTTCGTAATGGCTTGCAAGTTTTGAAACGAGACATGATTAGTTTTGGTTACGATAAATTCTCCAGCCATTATTTTTCAAATATCCAGAAAATTAATTTTAAACCAAAACTAATTTTTCAATTAAATTTAATTAATTATTCCTAATTAATCAAACTTTAACAAAATTACCCCTTTCTTTTTGAAATACACAACTTCGAACAAAGGACTTAAGAACCCTAAATGTTAACTTCAGAATAACCAATTAAAACTCAAAAGAATTCAATTGATAAACCAATTAAATCCTATGAAGAACACAGTTAACAGAAACTAGGCCTAGAAACGTCACTTCGATGGTTTTTTTCGTAAACAAAAGAACTGAGAGCCTCAAATGACTACTAACACAAAAGATTTCACTGTTTAATGAAATTACTGTGGTAATTTGTCAGATTGCTCGGTTAAAAATCAAGAAACTGTCGAAGAATGTTCTTGATGTGTATATATGTTTTGTAAGTATGTAAACGGCTTCTTGTATTTTTCTTAGATCTGTAAAACTGAGAAAGAAAAAGAAACAAGGCAATGTTTTATACTTATGAAATTGCAGGGGCAAAAATGTCATTTAATTGTTCGATGGTTTTATTTGTACCTTCGATAGATTTTTAGAGGGGCAAAAACTTCAATTGTAAAAACTATCGAAGGTTTGAAATTGTGAATTTAAAACGCTTTTCAGAAAATATATCGAAGTCTCTGTCTTTTTAAAACCAAAACTATCGAACGTTTTTATGAAAATCTATCGAGAATTAAAATAAATGAAAATTTAATTCTTTTCGATAGATTTTTCTTTCTATTTCAAAAACCATCGAGAATTTAGATATGATTTATTTAAATTCACTTCGATGCATTTTCAAGGTATCCTAAAAAACTATCGAGAATTATTTTCGATAGTTTTTCCTTTCCTTTTCAAAAACTATTGAAAATTAATTTCGATAGATTTTTCTTTGTACTTTGAAAAACTATCAAATTTCCTAAAATTCAATATTTTTTGCTTCTTTTAAAATTTTAAAACATGTTCATGTTCTAAAATTCAAAATTTTGTATTTTCTGTCAAGTTTTATTTTGAATAAATCTTTTTAAAATTTACCAAAATCAATTGTTAACAGAAAATTCACAATTTTCTTAGAATAAAATCGACTAAGTATCATCAAATGATATTAACCAATTAAAATCCAATAAATTATGCTGCATTAATCTACAATGTTAAAAACAAAGTAAATTAATTCAAATTAAATAAATGCTTAAATATTTAGAACAAATATTAGCATCTAAATAATCTTTAGAATTAATAACCAATTAAATGCCAGAAGATATATCATCCATAATTATGACATTAAATTAGTACAATAATCCTAACTACGAGAATTGCTCCAGAAAATAAATTCACGAGTCCTAAGGATATAGAAATTCTTAAACTCATGTATTCACTAGGACTTTCTGCAGTTATTGACTTCTAATCAAAATCAATTAGAAAGATTTAACATCCCAAGTTCACCAACCAGCTTTGAAAAAGTGGATTCATCAAGCGGTTTAGTAAAGATGTCTGCAATTTGTTCCTCTGTGGGTACAAAATGTAACTCCACAGTTCCATTCATGACATGCTCTCGGATAAAATGATACCTGATGTCGATGTGCTTCGTCCTCGAGTGTTGCACTGGATTGTTAGAGATTGCTATGGCACTTGTGTTGTCGCAAAATATTGGAATCTTTGTCAACAAAAGCCCATAGTCACGGAGTTGGTTTCTCATCCACAAGATCTGAGCACAGCAGCTTCCAGCAGCAATGTATTCAGCCTCAGCTGTTGATGTGGAAACTGAATGTTGCTTCTTGCTATACCAATAAACTAATCTTCTTCCAAGAAACTGACAGCTTCCTGAAGTACTCTTCTGATCAATCTTACAACCTGCAAAATCAGAGTCTGTGTATCCAATAAGATCAAATCCCGTATCTTTAGGGTACCAAATTCCAAGATTAGGAGTCCCCTTAAGATATCTAAATATTCGCTTAACAACTATTAGATGAGATTCTTTAGGATCAGACTGAAACCTAGCACACAAGCATGTTGCAAACATTATATCTGGTCTACTTGCAGTGAGATAAAGTAATGAGCCTATCATACCTCTGTAGCCTGTGATGTCAACCTTCTTACCAGTTTCATCCTTATCAAGCTTAGTGGCAGTTGGCATATGAGTCTTTGCTGTAGATGAGTCTTCCATTTGATACTTCTTAAGAAGATCTTTGATGTACTTGGACTGACAAATGAATATACCATCTTGTCTTTGGTATACTTGCAGTCCAAGGAAGAATGATAATTCACCCATCATGCTCATTTCATAACGACTCGGCATTAACTTAGCAAATCTCTTGCATATATCATCATTAGTAGAACCAAATATTATGTCATCAACATATACTTGCACCAATATCAAATCATTTTTATGCTTTTTGAAAAAGAGAGTCTTGTCTACAACACCTCTTGTAAAATCATTTTCAAGTAAGAATTCAGAGAGAGTGTCATACCATGTCCTTGGAGCTTGTTTGAGTCCATAGAGAGCTTTGAATAGAAAGTACACAAAGTCTGCCAGTTTTGAATCCTCAAAACCTGGAGGTTGTTCCACATACACTTCTTCTTCTAACTCCCCGTTCAGAAAAGCACTCTTCACATCCATCTGATATACCTTGTAATTGGAATGTGCAGCAAATGCCAGAAAAATTCTGATGGCCTCAAGTCTTGATACTGGTGCATAGGTTTCATCATAATCTATACCCTCTTCTTGAGAGTAACCTTTAGCAACCAGTCTGGCTTTGTTCCTCGTTACAATGCCATCTTCGTCCAGCTTATTTCTGAATACCCATCTTGTTCCAAAAACAGATTTTCCCTTAGGCCTGGGTACCAGCTTCCAAACTTTCTGCCTTTCAAATTGATTGAGTTCCTCTTGCATAGCAATCACCCAATCTGGATCATCTAGAGCATCTTCAACTTTCTTAGGTTCTGTTTCTGAAAGAAACCCAGAGTAGTGACATTCATTTTGTGATGTTCTCCTAGTTCTCACTCCTGTGTCCGGATCACCAATGATCAAGTGAAAGGGATGATCTCTATTCCATACCCTTTGTCTTGGCAGATGCGATCTTGATGATTCTCCTTGTTCTAGATGTTGTGGAGTGTGACTAGTTGATCCTTCTCCTGCTCCCCCTGAGTTGTTGATGGTATGATCTGTTGACCCTGTTGATTGACTAGTGGATCCAGGAGTAGTTTGAGTATGTCCACCACTATCACCACTTGGTCCAGAATCATTATCATCATGATTATTATTAATAACTGTAACAACTTCAGGTTCTACTTCATTGTCAGAGAGATCTCCTGATAAATTTTCAAATACCAAGGATTCAGAGTTCTCTCTTGTTTGCAGGCCTGGTCTTTTGGTGTCGTCAAATGTTACATTAAATCTTTCCAACACCTTCTTATCTTCAATCACATATACCCTGAAAGCCTTAGATTCCAGAGAATAGCCCAGCAAAATGCCTTCATCTGCTTTGGCATCGAACTTGCCAAGATGTTCTCCATATTTAAGTACAAAACACTTTGCACCAAACACATGAAAGTACTTCAGTGTTGGTTTCTTGTTGGCCATTAACTCATACGGAGTCTTTTCATGATCTTTGTTGATCAGGGTTCGATTCTGAGTGTAGCAAGCTGTGTTCACTGCTTCAGCCCAAAAGTAAGTGGGAAGTTTTGCTTCATTCAACATGGTCCTTGCTGCTTCAACCAAGGTCCTGTTCTTCCTTTCCACTACTCCATTCTGTTGAGGAGTTCTTGGTGCTGAAAACTGTCTTGTTATTCCTTTCTCTGAGCAGAAATCATTAAGAACTGCATTCTTGAATTCAGTTCCATTGTCTGATCTGATTGTCCGCACAGGTAGCTTAGCTTCCACTTCTATCTTCTTGATGTGATCAACGATTAGTTGTGTTGCTTCATCCTTTGATTGTATGAACAACACCCACGTGTACTTGGAGTAGTCATCCACCATCACCAATGCATATATTTTTCTTGAAAGTGACATAACATTGACTGGACCAAATAAATCCATATGAATCAGTTGTAATGGTTCAGCAATGCTTGTCATTCCTTTGCTTCCATGTGATGCTTTCTTCGACTTCCTTTTTTCACATGCTTCACACAGTCCCTCCTGATTGAATTCCATCAGGGGCAATCCTCTCACTAACTCTCTCTTTACCAAAGAGTTCATTGTTTTGAAGTTCAGATGTGAGAGCTTCTTGTGCCATAACCAACTTTCTCCTGAAGAAGCTTTTCCATAGAAACATGTAATTGTTCCTTCACTGGTAGAACTTAAGTCAGCTATGAACAAATTTCCTTTTCTTACTCCCAGTAGAGCAAGCTTCTCATCTTTCCTGTTTGAGATCAAGCATTTGTCTTTTCTGAAATCCACATTTTATCCTTTGTCACAGAACTGACTGATACTTAGCAGATTGTGCTTTAATCCTTCCACAAGAGAGATGTTTTCAAAAATGACATTTCCAATCTTCAGATTACCATATCCCGTAGTGAATCCCTTGTTGTCATCTCCAAAGGTAACTATTGGGCCGGTCTTCTTAACCACATCTGTCAGCAGAGACTCTTCTCCTGTCATATGTCTGGAACAGCCACTATCCAGTATCTATATCACATTTGCACTTTGTACCTTGCCCTGCAATCACAGATCGATTAAGTGGACTTTGGTACCCAAACATGTTTGGGTCCGTAAGGTTTAGGGGCTTTAACAGGAGTAACATTTAATTCTGTCTTAACACCTTTTCCTTTCATGTTAACTGTGGGAGTTTCATTTTTAGTGCTACCAGATGCATTCATTAACTTAAAATAAGCATGCATGATATTGTATGAACATAGTAAGCACTCTTTCTTTCCACAGGGTTCATCAAGTTCAGGCATGTCAGACATGTTATGCAATACAGAAGTGACAGCAGTTTCTACTTTAACCTTTTTACATGCATGTGTAAGGTGATTAGCAGAATTACAAGTAGCACACAACTTCCTAGATGCAATGGGAGATGTATTAACAATATTCTAATTAACTACATTCAGCTTCCCATTCCTGTTTTTATTGTTCTTTCTAACCTTGCTGCCTATCTCAGTTTTAGGTTTTTCTTTAATCACTGACTTCCTAGGCAACTCAGTTAACTCTTCCTCTTCTTTCCTTACATCCTCCTCAAGTAATTCTTGTGTTATGACTAAGTCTCCTTCTTCAAAAAGTCTTGACATAGGCTTAACAAAAACTGGACAGCTCACATTCTTGAGAACATGTGGAATATTCTTCTTGACAGGTTTAGGTGTCTGAGGAAATTCCAAAACTTTCTTGCCAGCTTTCTTGCTATAGTCTAGACCTATTGCAGTCATCTTCCCTATGGTTTGATTATCAATTATTTCCTTTTGAATCAGGGCGGAGTTCTTATAAGCGTTCAGTTTCAACTCTAGGTCAGAAATCTGCTTCCTCAGGATAGTCTCTATCTCTTCATTACACTTGACCTTGTTGTCTAATACTCAATCCTCTGTTTCAGACTTTCTATTGTGACACTTACAAGCTCTAGTTCTTGATTTCTAGATTCTAAATCCTTAACCTTTTGAACTAGTTTAGCATTTTCAATTTCAGATGCTAGCATGCTTGTGTGTACATTAAACAATTCAACACTTAAGTCTTGCACAGTTTTCTTGAACTCAGAATTAGACATGTCAATTGTAGTTAGGATAGGTACCTGTGATGATTGAGGTGATTCCTCTGAAGAGTCTGCCATCAGGGCCATGTTCACATACTCTTGCTCTTCATCCGAATCAGTATCATCCCAGCTTTTACCCTCGGCTATATAAGCTCTCCCTTTCTGCTTTCCAGATGAGTTTTCCAGTTGTTGTTTCAACCTAGCATTTTCTTTCTTCAACTCATCATAAGAATCCTTTCCATCATAACCACCTTTCTTGTCTCTTGCTTGATGAGGCTTCTGGCATTCAGTAGCAAAATGCCCTATCTCATTGCAGTTGTAGCATCTTGACTTGCTTCTATCAATCATGCATGTCTTGTAGCCTCCCTTAGTTCCTGTACTTGGTGAATAATTGCTTTTCTGAAATCTGTTGGTTGGTCCCTTGAACTTGTACTTAGGGTTTCTTTTGAAACGAATGTGGCTAAACTTTGCAGCTAAGTACGCCATGGTTTTGTCTTCCATTTGCTCAAGCTCTTCTAGGGTGTAGTAGACACTTTCATCAACACCCAGATTTGCAGAATCCATCTCATCTTCTATTATCACCTCATTTCCAGCTCTAGGGATCTGAACCTGAACTTCAGAAGTTGTTGGTTCGTACACTACAAGTGCGGCTGATCTTGCGAGTGCAATACTCTTGTTGTCCACTGTCCCTTGTCCGTAGATTATTACTCTCTGTTCCTGTTCCATCTCATAAGTCTTCAACTTGCCATAGATCATCTCTAATGACATCTTTGTGAAGTCTATTCTCTCCCTTATGGATGATGACTTATGTTCTACATGGTGGGGCAGCGTCATCATGAACTTCCTGTTTGATTCTCTCAGAGGATAGGTCTTTCCTTTCATTGCCAATTCATTCAGAAGCTTAGTAAACTTCTCAAAGACCTGAGTTATACTTTCTCCTGGTTGAGACCTAAATGACTCATACTGAGAAGTCAGGATGTCCAATCTGTTTTCCTGCACGTCTTCAGTTCCTTCCATTATTAGATTGATGGTATCCCACATGTGCTTCCCGCTTGTACAACTCATTATCTGATAGCTCATCTCTTTGTCTGCGGAGTCTGTCAATATAAGCATCAGACCTGTATCCAATCTAATCAATTCTTTATCTGTATCAGTGTACTCAGATAATTCCTTAGGAATAGAACTTCTAGGAACTCTAGTACCATCTGGAGTTGTAGATTCTTCAATTGATTTCATTGGTAAAAATGGTCCATTCTCCAGTATGCCAAGATACAAAGGATTTGATGCCTTTATAAATAATAGCATTTTCATTTTCCACAGACCAAAGTCATCTCTTGTAAATGGGGGCACCTTGATACCTGTTGTTGTCTTTGGAGCACTCATGGTAGAAAATTTCAAATTGTTTAAAATTCAAGAAATTCCAATCAAATGAAAAAATTTGAAAGTTAAAAAATTTGCTTCAAATTTTCAAGCTATGTTTGATTTTGGTCTCATTCACCGGATCTGATTTGTGCGTCAATCAAGTAGCTCTGATACTAATTGTTAGGTCCAAAGTATCGTAGAAGGGGGGGTTGAATACGATACTCACAAATTATTTGATTTTGTTCACGGATAATTCTTTGTGATATAGTTCAAAATCAAATACTCCAAATCAAAACACGAGTCGGGGAATATATCGTTTTATAAATATAAACCACGAAGGGTGCTACAAATTCTAATCCGTAGGATTAGCTACAATGAGTTCAGGTTAAACACAATCACTACAATAATAGAATTCTGAGCTATGTTAAATTCTCTGTAAATTTCTCTGTCAAGAACTCTCTCCTCGTAAATGATCTTTCGGTGTTCTGCCTTAACTGAAGAAGAACACTTCTTCAAACTCTATTTATAGTCTTCATTTGAAAAACCATCGAACCAAAAGAATTGGATAATTCCTGGCCGTTGGATCTTCATCAACTGATCATCAAAGTATTACTTTCCACCTGCTCCATTTGAGAAAACCATCGAATGGATTAAATCAATTTTTTATTCGATAGTTTTTAAATCAAAACTATCGAATGTAAAATTGATTCTAAATGGTTTTCTGAGAATCACTTTTTATATCATTCGATAGTTTTCTAAATAGAAAAACTATCGAATCATTTCCTTGTCTTTTATCCTTTAATAAATCTCTTGAGCTCCAGGGTGTTTCAGTTTTAGACTGTATCAATTTCTTCTGAGACGATAAAACAACCTGATCTTTTTAAGTGCCGTCACCTAGTACAACTGGTCTGGTTCACAGATGAATAACACTTGATTAATTCTTCTTTTATGTCTTCAATTCAGTGCTGCTGATAAGTCCTTTGTTGATCTGGTTGCTTCAATTAAATCACTGGAATCCCGTGGTACTAACCCTAAATCATTCACATACTTCTGTCGTCTTGAAAGTCTTGTTTCTTTTGCTGTCACCGAGGCTTGAACATTTTCATGAACTTCTTTCCGTGACCTGTTTACAGACTTCAAGAATACATAACGTATTTTGATTTTTTGAGTTTACCTTATCTTCTTTGATTCTGGATTCCTGTGCTTCTGTTAAGATTATTGTCTGTCTTGTCCTTTGTTGAGTTGTAGTTATATATGTTTCATCTTATGTTACATTATGCTTTACAGTAAGGGACCCTGATAATGAATATTCACAAAGAACTGTGATAACTCATCATCAGTGGGTAAGGTATCAAACCTGTCCTTTGGAAATTCTAATACATCACAAAACAACTCAAAAGTGACTGTATATTGCTGGTTTAGAATATTGAAAGTAAAAGATTTTGAATCTCCAGCAATAACAGCACTTGAACATAAAAACCTCAATGGATCAATTTTAGAAGTGCAGTGGCACAAATAGCATGACTGACACAAGTCTCGCTATTTAAAAATTGAATCCAAGGTTTAAAACGTTCCACCTTACACTTAGACGGATCAAAATACCCAACATAATTATTTAAAACGAGTTCAAAATTAGGATCCATTTAGATAAAACAAGAAATTTTAATCAATTTAAATTTAGATCCTAAATATTCGAACTAAGAACTTTGAAAAGCAAAATGACTGGGCAATTGAATCACTAAACACACAACTTAGTTCAACACTCACAGTTCAAAATACATAGAAACAACTAAGATCAAACACAGAAACAAGCAATCACTTAACAAATCTCAAACAATCAAGTCGAATGCTTTTCAAGAAAAATAAAAAAAACAACAGCACTTCGACTTGTTAGATTGATTTTGAAGAAACAGATTTGATTTGCTAAGTAAATACTTGAGCAAGATAGAATCAAGATCAAAGTTTTTCTGCACAGAAAGAATTCGAAGGGGGTTTTTTTTTTTTTGAAAAAACTGATAAGAAATGCTAAGGCAAAAACAAATGCAGTGTATGTAATGTGTGTATATATATAAAACAAAAAAATAAACCGAAAAAAAATCAACTTAACAGTTTTTTTTTTAAGATTGTACTGGGAAGACAATCGAGAAGACTTAGGATAGTCTTCCCGGTAGTCTTCCTAGTACAAACTAGAAAGTCTTCCGGAAATAAATTAAAACAGAAAAATAGAAAATAAATAAAAGTAATTCTAAGTCTTCCCGGTAGTCTTCCTAGTTCAAAAACTGGGAAGACTTAGGAAAAGACTTAAAATTAATTAAAAATAAAACAGAAAATGCAAAACAAAACAGAAAAATTCTTAGTTTTCCCTGTAGTCTTCCTAGTATTAAACTGGGAAGACTTAGAAAAAACTCAGAATTTATTAAAATAATTACAGAAAAGTGCAGAAAAATTATAAAAATGCATGAAAAATATATAAAAGCCTAGAAAAATTCACAGAAAATTCCATAAATCCTAGAAAAATATGCAGAATAATATAGAAATGTATAAAATTAATATAAACTTGCAGAAATATTTAAACAACAATATTTACAATCTGAAAAACACCTAAATAATTCTAAATAAATATATTTTCAATAAAAATACATTTCTCCACTTAAAAATATGAGAAAAATATTTTTAAAGAAAATAAAATATTCAGAAATATTTAAATTAACAAGCATGCAATTTCAAACAAGAATTGGCAGTAATATCACTTAACAATCACAAGAAAACTGATTTTTAGAAAAGAACAAACATAACAGAGATATTATCAATCACTAAGACTGTTCAACATACCCAACTTACTAACTAACTTAGTAAATGTGGATTCGTCAAGAGACTTAGTGAATATATCTGCAGTTTGTTCTTCTGTGGGTACAAAATGTAACTCCACAGTTCCATTCATGACATGCTCTCTGATAAAATGATACCTGATATCAATGTGCTTTGTTCTCGAGTGCTGCACAAGGTTGTTGGAGATTGCTATGGCACTTGTATTATCACATAAAATAGGGATTTTGTTTAATACAAAGCCATAGTCCTTCAATTGATTCCTTATCCATAAGATCTGAGCACAACAGCTTCCAGCAGCAATATATTCAGCTTCTGCTGATGAATTGGAAATTGTTTGCTATTTCTTGCTATACCAGGAAATCAACCTACCTCCTAGGAATTGACAACTCCCAGAGGTGCTCTTTCTATCAACAACACTACCTGCATAGTCAGAATATGTATATCCAATAAGATTAAAACCAGAATCTTTAGGGTACCAGATACCTAGATTAGGTGTACCCTTAAGATATCTCAAGATTCTTTTAACAACAACGAGATGTAAATCTCTAGGGTCCGCTTGGAACCTTGCACACAAGCATGTAGCATACATAATATCTGGTCTACTAGCAGTAAGATAGAGTAAGGAGCCAATCATACCTCTGTAGCTTGTAATATCTACCTTGATAGAGTTATCACAAGCTCCCAGTTTGACTGCTGTTGAAGATGGAGTCCTTGCTGATGCTGAATCCTCCATGTGATACTTCTTGAGGAGTTCTTTGAGATACTTGGATTGACAAATAAATATTCTATTTGACCTTTGACTTACTTGCAATCCAATAAAGAACTTCAGTTCACCCATCATACTCATTTCAAACTTACTCTGCATTAGCTTAGCAAATCTCTTACAGAGATCATCATTAGTAGACCCAAATATGATGTCATCCACATAGACTTGGACTAATATCATATCACTTTTTTGTTTCTTTGAAAAAAGAGAAAAGTCTATGATACCTCTAACAAAACCATTTTCTAAAAGAAAACCAGAGAGAGTGTCATACCATTTTATTGGGGCTTGTTTGAGACCATAGATAGCCTTGAAGAGAAAGTACACAAAGTCCAGCAGCTCCTGATTTTCAAAGCCAGGGGGCTGTTCCACATACACTTCTTCATCTAGCTCACCATTCAGGAATGCACTCTTAACATCCATTTGATAGACTTTAAAATTGGAGTAAGCTGCAAATGCTAAGAACATCCTGATGGCCTCAAGTCTAGCCACCGGTGCTTAGGTTTCATCATAATCAATGCCTTCAGCTTGTGAATACCCTTGAGCAACCAGTCTTGCCTTGTTTCTTGAGCAACCAGTCTTGCCATCCTCATCTAGCTTGTTTCTGTATACCCATCTTGTACCAACTACTTTCTTGTTCTTTGGACTGGGTACCAGCTTCCAGACTTGCTGTTGTTCAAATTGATTGAGTTCATCTTGCATAGCAATCACCCAATCTGGATCAGTCAGTGCTTCCTCAGTCTTCTTTGGCTCCATTTCAGATAGAAACCCTGAATAATGACATTCATTCTGAGTAGCACTTCTAGTTTTAACTCCAACACCTGGATCACCAATGATTAGCTCAAAGGGATGAGCTCTATTCCATACTGTCTGTCTTGGAAGATTTGATCTTGATGATTCACCTTGTAATTCATTGTGGTGTTGTGACTGACTAGTAGATCCATCATTTCCTCCCCCTGAGTTGTTGCTTGATTGCCTTGATGATTCTTCTCCAGTGTTGGTGGTATCTCCATTGTTACCAATGTTTCCACCACCACCACCAGGATTATTATCATCATTGTTATTGTCATTACCATCAACATTCTCAGGTGGGGCTTCATCATCTGAGTCTGGCAAGTTATCAAACTTCAGTTTCTCATATGAGTCTCCTGTTTGGATATTAGGGAGTTTAGTGTCATCAAATGTTACATTGACACTTTCCTTCACATGGTGACCATCAATCAAGTACACCCTGTAAGATCTTCTGGAATAACCAACAAAAATAGCTTCTTGTGCCTTAGCCTCAAACTTGCCAAGTTTCACATTGTCATCCTTAAGCACAAAGCATTTTTCTCCAAATACATGAAAGTATTTGAGAGTTGGTTTCTTGTTGTTCATGATCTCATAAGGAGTCTTCATTAAGTCCTTGTTGATTAAAGTTCGATTCTGATATAACAAGCAGTGTTCACAGCTTCAGCCCAAAAGTACATTGGAAGTCTTGATTCACTTAACATAGTCCTAGCAGCTTCAATCAATGTACGATTCTTCCTTTCCACCACTCCATTCTGTTGAGGAGTTCTAGGGGCAGAATATTGTCTTGTTATTCCTTTATCTGCACAAAAGTCATTTAGGACTGCATTCTTGAATTCAGTTCCATTATCTGACCTTATAGCTCTAACTGGGAATCTAGAATCCAGCTCAATCAACTTTATATGATCAATCACCATCTGTGGGGTCTCATCCTTGGAATGTAGGAATAAAACCCAAGTATATTTGGAATAGTCATCAACAATCACAAGTGCATATTGTTTCTTTGACATGGACATCACACTAACTGGACCAAAAAAATCCATGTGCAGTAGCTGAAGTGGTTCAGTTATTGATGATGTGTCAGTGCCCTTGTGAGAAGCTTTCTTTGACTTTCCTTTCTGACAAGCCTCACACAGTCCTTCCTGTGTAAATTCCATCTGAGGCAAACCTCTAACCAATTCCCTCTTGACTAAAGAGTTCATGGTTTTGAAGTTATGGTGAGACATCTTCTTGTGCCATAGCCAACTTTCATCAGATGAAGCTTTAGCATAAAAACAAGTTACTTCATCTTTGGATCCAGAGTGCAGATCAGCTATGAACAAGTCACCTTTCCTTACTCCTTGAAGAGCAGGCTTTCCATTCTTCTTGTGAAGGATCTGACATCTATCTTTCTCAAAGGAAACATGATATCCTCTGTCACAGAAATGACTGATGCTGAGAAGATTGAACTTCAGACCTTCCACAATAGATACATCTTGAATGATAACATTTCCAAACTTCAAACAACCATATCCTCTGGTAATACCCTTGATGTTATCTCCAAAGGTAACTCCTGGGCCGGATTTCTCAACCACATTTGATAGCAGGGCTCTATCTCCGGTCATATGCCTTGAACAACCACTGTCAAGAACCCACATAACACGGTTTACCTGTTCCACACCCTGCAGTATCAAATTGATTAGACCTTCTTCGGAACCCAAACTTGATTGGGTCCGGCATACTTAATGAACTGGCCTTTGTCAGGCAAAACAACATTTTTAACTAAAACTACTTCAACCTCTTTCACAAAAGAGCGTTTCCATTTATAGCCAGCCTTAACACATTTCTGAGTAGGCTTAGGGATAAATGAATCCACTCTAATCTTTGGAGGACTAGTAGTCTTAGCTCTAACATGCTTCTTATTATTAACATGTTGACGTGGAGCAATCTTATCATCAGATACATGCTTACTATTAAAATAAGCATACATAACATTGAAAGCACAAGACATGCAATTAATCACACCACATGCTTTATGAGAAGAATTAACAGCAGGCATGTTAGTTCTACAGTTGTTTTGATCCAACTTATGGATATCTGATTTAGTCTCTGTTGTTGAAACAACTTTGACTGGTTTATCAGACCTACACTTGTTGGACTGTTCAACTTCACAAGCAAGATCTTCTTCACGTATCTCCTCTACAATGATGATAGAGTATTCATTCAGAGGTTCTCCTTGGGACTCTTTAAAGAAAGGTTTGTCAATACCCTTAAGCACATCTGGAATACCCCTTTCTTCAGCACTGACTCTATTAGGGGTATTTATGCTTAACTTACCAATAGACTCATTATAGTCATAGCCTATGCCAACAGACTGACCAATAGCTTGTTTATTGATGATTTCTTTAGCAGTCTTACAAGAGTTATAGTAAGCATTGGCTTTAGTCTTCAGCTCACTATTCTTTTCCTTGAGAATGGTTTCCAGTTGAATATAACATTTAACCCTATTCTCAAGAAATGCTATTTTCTTAGTAAGTTCATCCTGATTAACATGCACAAGTTTTAATTCTTTTATCTCCCTTTCAAGAGATGTGTTCAAAAGAATTATTCTATCATTTTCAGTACGAGCACAAGAAATAGTACCACTAAGATGATAGATCATTTCAGCATCAGTGAACTTTACCTCTGACATGTATGTAGATGAAGTACTTGCCTCCTTAGCCATTAAAGCAAGGTTTCCGATTTCACCTGCTTCTTCATCACTGTCAGTATCATCCCAACTCTTTCCTTCAGCAACATAAGCTTTCCCAATCTTGTTCTTCTTGATAGAATCAAATGAGTTCCTTCTCACTTGCTTTGGCTTTTTACATTCTGTAGCAAAGTGACCCAACTCATTACAATTGTAGCACCTGATTGTGCTTCTTTCCACAGTTCCAGTTTTGTAGCCACCCCTTGTGCCACTTGAAGAGGAAGATCCACCACTCTGAAATCTGGGCTTGAACTTAAGATTGGGATTCCTTCTGAATCTGAACTTCCCAAACTTCCTGACTATCATGGCCAAATCACCATCCTCCAGCTGATCAAGTTCTTCCAAAGAGTAGTAGTCACCACCAGATTGATCAATGGATGTTAAACCAAATTCAGCATCAATAACATCCAAGTTAGAACTGGTAGGTTGAACAACCTTCACTTCTAGTTTCTGTGGGACTACTGTTGTCAATGCAGTAGAAGTACCAACTATCTTTCAAGTTCCATATAATTCATTATGTTGAATCTGCTCCAGCATATAGGCCTTCAGAACACCATACAATCTTTCCAGAGAAATCTCTCCAAGATCTCTTGCTTCTCTTATAACAGATATTCTGTGTTCTAAATGAATTAGAAGTGTCAGTAGGAACTTCTTGTTAATCTCCTTGATAGTGTAGTGCTTCCCATTGAGATTCAGATCATTAATTAATTTGTTGTATCTCTCAAAAACCTGAGAGATACCTTCACCAGGATTTGATCTGAAATGCTCATATGAAGAGGTGAGAATTTCCAACTTATTCTCTCTAACTTCCTCTGTCCCCTCATTGATTATCTCTATTGTGTCCCAAATGTGTTTGGCAGTAGCACGGTTTAGGACATGATTATGCATGATAGGATCCAGACAATCAACTAGTATCAACTGTAGAAAGGCATCCAGTGTAGAGTCCTCTTTCTCATCAGGAGTGTAGTCCTTGGGATCCTTAGGGTACATCCTAGCAGCCCTAGTAACAATATCATTCTCTATTTGCTCTTCCTCAATAATCATAGGAATTTTAGGACCACTCTTCAGCACTCCTAGATATTTAACATTTGCAACTTGGAGAAACAGGAGCATTTTCTTCTTCCACATAGGATAATGCTCCTTGCTGAACATTGGGATTTTGACTGTACCCACTTTCTGTGTAGTAGACATCTTTTGAGATTTTTGAAAAATTAAAAATTTCAGAGTATAAGAAAAAAATCTCAAAACAATTGGATCTTGATTAGTATATCAATCAAAAGGCTCTGATACCAATTGTTAGGTCCTGATATGTTTGTAGAAGGGGGGTTGAATACAAACAATACCGTTTAATCGAATTTGTTCTTTAAAAGTTTTAATAATATAGAACAAATTAGTGCGGAATAAAAAACTGAAACAATATTCAAGTTAAATATAACTCTATTGAACTTGAAGGGTGTTACAATTCTGATCACTGATTACAAGGGTTCTTAATAAAACAAACCTAGAATAAATTCGACATGAATTTATCTATTTTTGTAATAAAAAGGATCGAATACTAAAAATAGTTCGATATAAAATCTAGGGATTATGATCCGCTAGAAAGTCAAAGCAGTACAAGTGAATTGATTCTTAAGGATTAAATGTTACAAACAATCAAGAATTTAATTCACTGGTAGAAGTTAATTGCTCAGACAGTTGAAGAATGAAGAAGACAGTTGAGAGAGTTTAATGTTTCTGATGCTCTGTCTTTTTCTTTCTTTTGTGTTGTAATGTAATGTGTCTTCTGTCTTCTGCCTTGCTTTAAATACAAATACACAGCCTTTCATTTAATCCCACGTGCAATGCCTTTAATAGAATTGCCTTAGGAAGACTATCAGAAAAACTAAGCATTTGTTCTTGGAAGACTCTCGGGAAGACAACATTTGTTAATGGAAGACAATCGGGAAGACAATAGATTGGCCTAGGAAGACAATCGGGAAGACTCACTTGTGAGTCTTCCTAGTTTAATAAACTGAGTCTTCCTAGTTCAATCCTAAGTCTTCCTAGTTCATTTTTATTCTAATTTAAATAATCAACTAAATAAATTATGTATTAAATTAATTCTTTACAGAATTAATTTAATAAATAATTTACTTAATAGTATTAATTATTTATAAGAGAATAAATAGAATTAGTTGACTTCACAAATAATTCCTGAATCACTTAAAACTTGGATAAAGAATAAACATAATAGTACGTTGACACTCAATGCACGGTCTGGTTCATGAGTGACAAACGACAATGTCTGTTCTTTATCTGTTTGACTTTAAGCAGTGATTCATTTCCTTCTCATTCAAGAACTCTGTAACCAGTATCTTTTGCTGTCACCACTTGAAATCTCTGTCACTTTAATAAATCCACTGAGCTTGAATACTTCACTGAGGCTTGATCAACAAATTGATCTTCTTTCAATGTAGAATCACTTCGAGTCTGTAGATGACTTTAATCTTCATTCTTTGACAGATATAACCTTCTGAGATTCCTGTGACATTTGATTTTTATTATTTACTTATTACATCTTAATTAAAGTTGAGTAGAATCCTCGGTGTTTACAAATAGGCCTAGACATATGCCTTTCACACTTAATTACTTGCCATTTAATTTGTGTGGTCATAAGCAAGTTTGGTCATCAAAGACACATGTCATTTTAACTTGTGGTTGTGGTGAAAGTGGTGACAAGGTGGTGATTCATCACCTTGTCATCACCATGTCATCCCTATGTTACCCTCCTGCATCATGCTTATGTCATCATTTGTATCATCAATCCTCTTATATGTTGCACTTGATGATCTTATATGATACCTCTCCTTTGGTTATAATTTCAAGTGATTTTAAAAAAACGTTTCTCTGTACCAAAGCTAGGGGATACTTCCTTGATCTTTCCATTACCTTGGTTTAATATATGGTCTTAGATTTCTCACCTTGGTTTAAGATATGATCATGGATTTCTCATTCTACATACTTTCTCAAAACGATCAAATCAATACATCCTCGATTGTCCAGTGAATAGTGATTTAAAACTCGAATGGAAATCTTCTGATTCTGATTGCGTTTACATTCACTTATTCTCCTTATACATCAATAATATAACTTCGAAACATTCATTCCGTGTCATCCACATAGTGTGGTCTGAAAAATATTTTTTTCAGCAAATTTACTATTCATCAGGGCAATTTTCCTATTCATTAGGGTTTAAAATATTACAAAATTTTGGGATATTACACTGTCCAAACCATCTGTGAAGGGACTGAGCAAGTCAGAGAAAACAAGATGCAGCTCTTCATACAACAGTATGAACACTTTCACTTTAAGAGTGGAGAATCTTTGAATGATACTTTTAGTAGATTTCAAAAATTGCTGAATGGATTGAAGTTGTATGGGAGGGTGTATCAAATCAAAGATTCAAATCTTAAATTTCTCAGAGCCTTGCCAAAGGAGTGGAAGCCTACGACTGTTTCCTTGAGAAACACTCAAGAGTACAAGGATTTTACTCTTGAAAGGCTTTATGGAACTCTAAAGACATGTGAGCTAGAAATGGAGCAGAATGAGGAAATTTAGAAGGTCCAGAAGAAAACTGGATATGTTGCCTTTGTAGCAAGTGTTAACAAGGCTGAGGACATGAAGGAAGAAACTGTTGAAGCTACACCACGCCAGAGTGCTTGTGAAGGTAGGACTGAATCAAGAAAATGCAAGGGAAAGATGATTGAAAAAAGTGAGCCCTCTAACCAAGATGAAATGGATGAGCTAGATGAACATTTAGCTTTTCTGTCAAGAAAATTCTCAAAGCTCAAGTTCAAGAGAAACCCTGAGGTGACCAAGCCATTTAGAAAGGACTTTCAATCAAACAAGAACTATGCTGAAAGGTCCAAATTTAAATGTTTCAATTGTGGAATGAGATGACACTTTGCTAGTGAATGCAAAAGACCAAAAGCTGAGAAGAGTGACATAGAATTCATAGAGCTTTAAAAATAAAATGAGCGTAAAAACTTAATGTATATCAAAAAGAAAATTATTTTAGCTTCAATTTGATTTTTATAATAATAAAAAATATATATTTTAGTAGATAAATTGTTTTTTCAAAATTTCAAAACCATATTAAGATAATTTTAAAATAGATATTTATAAATTTTGAAAGGCATACGCACTAGCCTATTTGTAAACATCGAGGATTCTACTCAACTTAAACAAGATTGTAATAAGTAAATATTAGATTAAATGTCATAGGAATCCCATAGAGTTTTATCATTTAAGAGAATGAAGATTTAAAGTCATCTACTGACTTGGAGTAATTCTACACTGGAAGAAGTTCAGTAATTTGATCAAGCCTCAGTGAAGTATTCAAGAAAGTGGATCTATTTAAAAGTGACAGAGATTTCAGAAGTGTGACAGGAAGCGTACAGGTTACAGAGTTTGTTAAAGGAAAAAGAAGATGGACCACAGCTTCAAGTCAAGAAATGAAGAACAGTCATTGCAGTTAGTCACTCATGAACCAGACAGTACATCGAGTGTCAACATTATATAGCGAAAGTTTGTCATTATTTCCAGTGGTTCAAAGAATGATTCTGCTATCAAAAAATTGTATTAATTCTCTCTTAATTAATTCAATCAGAATTAATTTATTCCTTGAATTAATTAAAAGATTAATTAAATTAGAATTAATATAATACTAGAATGACTTTAAAAATACACTGGTATCGGTTCATCAGATAGTCTTACCGGTTCACATATAGTATTACCGATAGTCCTACCGGTTCACAGACAGTACTACCGATAGTACTACCAAGTCTATGGACAGTACTACCGATAGTACTGCCAAGTCTTTGGTTAGTACTACCGATAGTACAGTTGGTTAAAAAGGGTAAATGGCGTACATATATAAAAAAAAGGAGTTGACAAAAAAGATACATCAGTGGATAAAAAGGAAGACAGGCACACAAAACTTCATATCTCTCTCTCTCTCTGCAATTACTTCCACTACCGAGCTTTAAATTCCAAGCAATTAATTTCTAGACTTATTTTTAAATCTAAACCACTAGAAGTTAGTTACTTGTTGTTGCTTGACTATCTAACGAATCATTATCCCTAGAGTTTATCTCGAACTACTTTTTAGTATTGGATCTTTTTATTACAAAAATAGATAAATTGCTGTCAAATTTATTCTAGATTTGTTTTAATTAGTTTGAGATTCAAACCTTGTAATATGTACTGTATTTGCAACACCCTTCAAGTTTAATATAAGTTATATTTAACTTGAATCTTGTTTCATTTTATTCCACATTTATTTGTTCTTGAATTGTTAAATCACAAACCGACCAAATTCGAGAAAACAATATCGTTTGTATTCAACCCCCCCCCCTTCTACAAACTTATCAGGACCTAACCATTGGTATCAGAGCTAATTGATTGACGCACAAATCAAGATCCATACTTTTGTGATTTATCAAGAACGAGTGAATTTTTACTTTTCATAAAAATTCAAGATGTCTACTCAAAAAGTTGGAGCCGTCAAAATTCCTATGTTTAGTAAAGAGCACTATGGGATGTGGAAGAAGAAGATGTTGTTATTTCTTCAAGTGGCAAATCCAAAGTACCTTGGTGTACTGAAGAATGGCCCAAAAATTTCAATGGTTATTGAAGAGGAGCTTATTGAGAATAACGTTGTTACTCGAGCTGCAATGACTTATCCTAAAGATCCAAAAGATTATACATCTGATGAAAAGGAAGATGCTTCTCTGGACGCAAACTTACAGTTAATTCTGGTTGATTGTCTGGATCACATTATGCACAATCATGTGTTGAAATGTAAAGATGCTAAACATATTTGGGAGACGATTGAGATAATCAATGAAGGGACTGAAGAAGAGATAACATTATGGAAATTCTTACTTGTGCATATGAGCACTTCAGATCAAATCCAGGGGAAGGTATCTCTGAAGTTTTTGAGAGATACAACAAATTAATCAATGATCTGAACCTTCATGGAAAGTACTACACTATCAAAGAAATAAACAAGAAATTTCTTTTGACACTTCCAACCCATCTAGAGCACAGGATTTCAACCATTAGAGAAGCAAGGGATTTGAGTGAGATTTCACTGGAAAGACTCTATGGTGTTCTGAAAACCTATGAACTGGAACAAATTCAGCAGCAGGAAATCTACGGGGAAGGAAGGGTGGTCAGTACGTCTACTGCACTGGTAGCTGGAATCCCGCAAAAACAGGAAGCGAAGGTTATTCTAGCTTCCAGTCCTAACAAGGATGTGATTGTAGCTGCGTATGGTGTTACATCTACAAGTCAATATGATGGTGACTTCTATTCTATGGAGGAGCTTCAACAGTTGGAAGATGAGTCTATGGCCTTGATAGTGAAGAAGTTTGGAAACTTCAGGTTCATGAGAAATCCTAGTTTCAAGTTCAAGACAAATGCTAACAGATATTAGACTGGTGGTTCTTCATCCTCAAATAGCACAAGGGCTAACTATAAAACTGGGATGGTTGATAGAAGCACGATTCGGTGCTTTAATTGTAATGAGTTGGGACACTTTGCAACTGAATGTAGAAATCAAAGGCAAGCAAAAAAAACCTCTCATGATACAAATCAGAAGAACAAGTCTGGTAAAGCTTATCTTGCTGGAGGAAAAAGCTGGTATGATTCAGACAGTGATGATGAAGAAGTTGGAAATCTTGCACTTATGGCAATAGGAGACAAAGCCTCAACTCCATCTTCCTCCTACATGTCTGAGGTAACTTTCACTGACGCTGAAATGGTTTATCATCTTACTAGTACCTTATCTTGTGCACGTAAAGAAAATGATAGAATCATTCTTCAGAACACTGCTCTTGAAAAAGAGGTTGAATAATTAAGATTAGTGCATGTTAATCAAGATGAACTTAAAAAAGAAGTAGCTTTTCTTGAGAATAGGGTTAAGTGTTACAGAGAATTAGAAACTATTCTTAAAGGAAAGATTACATAACCTGAGACTAAGGTTAGAGCTTACTATAATTCTTGCAAAACAGCTAAAGAGATCTTCAATACGCAAGTTATTAGTCAAACTGTTAGAATAGGTTATGACTATAATGAGGCTATTGGAGAATTAAGCATTAATACCCTTAATAGAGTCAATGTTGAAGAAAAGGGTATACCACATGTGCTTAAGGGTATTGACAAACATTTCTTTAAAGAATCTATAGTAGAGCCTCTGAATGAATCTTCCATAATTATTCAAAAAGAGATGCGTACTGAGGACATTGCCAATGGGATTGTCCACTCCAACAAATGTGTGCCTAAGGGTTCTGTCAAAGTTGTTCCCACAACGAAGACCAAATTAGACACTCATAAGTTGGAGCAAAACAACAACATATCTAACATGCATAACATGCCTAGTGTAGATTTATCTCATAAAGCATGTGGTGTTGCGAATTGCATGTCTTGTGCTTTTAATGTCATGTATGTTTATTTTAATAGTAAGCATGCATCAAATGATAAGACTTCCCCCGTCAACATGTGAATCATAAGAAGCATGCTAGATCCAAAACTGCTAGTCCTCCTAAAGTTAGAGTGGACACATTTATACCTAAGCCTACTCAGAAATTTTTTAAGGCTGGTTATAAGTTGAAATGCTCTTTTATTAAGGAAGTTGAAGTGGTTAAAATCAAGAATGTTATTTTTCCTGACAAAGGTCAATTCTTCAAGTATTCTGGACCCAATCAAATTTGGGTTCCGAAGAAGGTCTAATCAGTTTGATATTGCAGGGTGTGGAACAGGTAAACCGAGTTGTGTGGATTCTGGACAATGGATGCTCAAGGCATATGACCTTAGATAGAGCCCTGCTATCAAACGTGGTTAAGAAAGCTGGCCCAGTGGTTACCTTTGGAGATAACAGCAAGGGTATAACTGAAGGATATGGCTGTTTGAAAACTGGAAATGTTATCATTGAAGATGTATCTGTTGTGGAAGGTCTTAAGCACAATCTTCTCAACATCAGTCAATTCTGTGATAGAGGATATGTTGTTTCGTTTGATAAGGAGAAGTGCCAGATCCTTCACAAGAAGAATGGAAAGCCTGCTCTTCAAGGAGCAAGGAAAGTAAACTTGTTCATAGATGACTTGTATTCTGGATGCAAAGATGAAGTTAATTGTTTCTATGCTAAAGCTTCGTCAGATGAAAGTTGGCTATGGCACAAGAAGATGTCTCACCTCAACTTCAAAACAATGAACTCCCTAGTTAAGAGGGAATTGGTGAGAGGATTGCTTCAAATGGAATTTACAGAGGAAGGATTGTGTGAGGCATGTCAGAAAGGAAAGTCAAAGAAAGCATCTCACAAGGGCACTGAAACATCTTCAATAACTGAACCTCATCAGTTACTGCACATGGATTTGTTTCATCCAGTTAATGTGATGTCTATGTCAAAGAAACAATATGCTCTTGTGATCGTCGATGACTATTCTAAATACACATGGGTTTTATTCCCACATTCCAAGGATGAAACTCCACAGATGGTGATTGATCATGTCAAGTTGATTGAGTTGGATTCTAATTTTCCAGTTAGAGCTATAAGGTCAGACAATGGAACTGAATTCAAGAATGCAGTCCTGAATGACTTTTGTGCAGACAAGGGGATAACAAGACAATACTCAGCCCCTAGAACTCCTCAGCAGAATGGAGTGGTAGAAAGGAAGAATCGTACATTGATTGAAGCTGCAAGAACAATGTTAAGTGAATCAAGGCTTCCTATGTACTTCCGGGCTGAAGCTGTTAATACTGCATGTTATACCCAAAATCGAACCTTAATCAACAAGGACTTAATGAAGACACCTTATGAGATTATGAATGACAAGAAACCAACACTCAAATATTTTCATGTATTTGGTGCCAAATGCTTTGTGCTTAAAGATGAAGATGTTCGACGTGGCAAGTTTGAGGCCAAAGCACATGAAGCAATCTTTGTTGGTTATTCCAGAAGATCTTACATGGTGTATATAGATGATCTACACCAAGTCAAAGATAGTGTCAATGTTACATTTGATGTGACTAAACTCCCTAGTATCCAAACAGAAAATCCATCTGAGAAATTGAAGTTTGATGACATGTTAGACTCAGATTCAGATGATGTGAATCCACCTAAGGTTTTTGCTAGTGATAACAATGACAATGATGATAATGGTGATGGAAACATTGGTAACAATGAAGATACCACTAACACTGGAGAAGAATCACCAAGACAATCTGCCAACAACTCAAGGGGAGATAATAAAGGGTCAACTAGTCAGTCACAACACCAAAATGAATTTCAAAGCGAATCATCAAGATATAATCTTCCAAGACAAACAGTTTGAAATAGAGCTCATCCCTTTGAGCTGATTATTGGTGATCCAGGTGTTGGAGTCAAAACTAGAAGTGCTACTCAAAATGAATGTCATTATTCAGGGTTTCTTTCTGAAATGGAACCAAAGAAGATTGAGGAAGCATTGGGTGATGCTGATTGAGTGATTGCTATGCAAGATGAACTCAATCAATTTGAACAACAACAAGTTTGGAAGCTGGTACCAAGACCAAAGAACAAGAAAGTGGTTGGTACTCGGTGGGTATTCAGAAACAAATTGGATGAAGATGGCATAGTTACAAGAAATAAAGCAAGACTGGTTGCTCAAGGGTATTCACAAGCTGAAGGCATTGATTTTGATGAAACCTATGCACCAGTGGCAAGGCTTGAGGCTATCAGGATGTTCTTAGCATTTGCAGCATACTCCAATTTTACAGTATATCAAATGGATGTTAATAGTGCTTTCCTGAATGGTAAGCTGGATGAGGAAGTGCATGTAGAACAACCCCCTGGCTTTGAAAATCAGGATTTGCTGGACTTTGTCTACTTTCTTTTCAAGGCTATCTATGGTCTCAAACAAGCCCCGAGAAAATGGTATGACGCTCTTTCTGGTTTTTTAATTGAAAATGGTTTTGTAAGAGGTGTCATAGACACAACTCTCTTTTCTAAAAAGCATAAGAATGATATGATATTAGTTCAAGTCTATGTGGATGATATAATATTTGGGTCTACTAATGATAATCTCTGTAAGAGATTTGATAAGCTAATGCAGAGTAAGTTTGAAATGAGTTTGATGGCTGAGCTGAATTTTTTTCTTGTATTGCAAGTAAATCAACGAGTTGATGGTTTATTTATTTGTCAATCCAAGTATCTTAAAGAACTCCTCAAGAAATATCTCATGGGGGATTCAACATCAACAAGAACACCATCATCTACACCGTCAAACTTGGAGCTTGTGAAAATTCTATCAAGGTAGATGTTACAAGCTACAGAGGTATGATTGGCTCATTACTTTATCTTACTACAAGTAGACCTGATATTATGTATGCTACATGCTTGTGTGCAAGGTTCCAAGCGGATCCTAGAGATTTACATCTCGTTGTTGTAAAAATAATCTTGAGATATCTTAAGGGTACACCTAATCTAGGTATCTGGTACCCTAAAGAATCTGGTTTTAACCTTGTTGGATATACAGATTCAGATTATGCAGGTACTGTTGTTGATAGGAAAAGCACCTCCGGGAGCTGTCAATTCCTAGGTAGTAGGTTGGTTTCCTGGTATAGCAAGAAACAACAAAAAATTTCCAATTCTACAATAGAAGCTGAATATATTGTTGCTGGAAGCTGTTGTGCTCAAATCTTATGGATAAGGAATCAACTTCGAGATTATGGATTTGTATTGAATAAAATTCGAATTCTGTGTGACAATACAAGTGCCGTAGCAATATCCAACAACCCTGTACAGAATACGAGGACCAAGCACATTGACATCTGTTATCATTTTATTCGAGAGCATGTCATGAATGGTACTGTGTAGTTACACTTTGTACCCACAGAGGAACAAACAACAGATATTTTCACTAAATCTCTTGATGAATCCACATTTACCAGATTGGTTGGTAAATTGGGTATGTTAAATAGTTTTAGTGATTAACTCTGTTTATTTTTTATGTTTGTTCTTAATTAAATTTACAAGTGTTCATTTGTTGTATATATTTTTAAATCACTTGTAAATTTATTTTATCATCTCATTTTCTCTTTTGCATGTTGATTGTAGATTATTTCCATGTCTTGTCTAATTGTTAAGCTTCTTAGTTTGAGTAATTTAAGATGAATTATTTTCTCTAAAAATATTTTTCTCAAATTTTACAATTTAAAATTGTAGAGAAATCTATTTTTATTGAAATTTTTTTATTTTAAAATATTCAAATATTCTTGTATAGTTCATGTAAATTATTTTCTATATTTCAATTCATTTTCTTTCTTTAGTTTTCTACTAATAGTTTCTGTATATATTATTTTAATTTGTATATATTATTTTATTTTTATTATTTATTTATTATATTTTATTTTCTATTTGTCATAGTTGTTTTTGTAAATATATTGTATATTTCTCCTCTAGCTCTTTCTTAGCTGGAACTTCAGTGCCAAATCCAATTCAGGTATTACTTTCTATCTCTCAATCCACTTTTTTACTGTTGCTGAACCCAAGTGGTTGTTAGGGCTGACCAAGGGATTGTAGATCCACAATCTCTATCCCAGGTCTTAGAGCCAAACAATGAGTCTACAACTTTCTTGACCTCTCAGCCTGAACATAAATTAACTTTTAGACAAAGAAATTAACTTTTAGACAAAGAAGTAGCCTCCTCTAAAGAAATTCAACATATATTGAGAAATCTGTCAGCCCATCTGTATCCTCCCAACAGGATATGGACTTTGAAATGGCCAATGAACTATTTCTAGAGACATTCTCTCAACCGGATGAATCTATTGAAATTCGCCATAGGGCCATGACACTTTGTACTGAGTCAAGCACACTTTCATTACTCACAATGGGAGAAGACAATACCATTAGATGAAACTCAGGACACAATGAAAGCAGAGCACGTACAACTGGTTACAGTGTCTACCATTGTTACGGTAGAAGTGCCTTCACATACATCAGAAGGAAATTTTGATTCTTGCCACATTTAATAGAATCATTTTCTCCCCTCCCAGAGGGAACATCTCTGGCTCCCTAAGGGATTTTCCACTTGCAGATTTATCTGGAGAAAGTGGAAGGCAACTTGGTCAGTCTATCACTGAAGCAATTCAGATTTCAATTCCAAATGATTTGATAGACATGATTGAGGATCAGGATTTGCGAACTCTCATTGCACCACCACTGACCTTTCTTGAAGAGGCTATGGTGTTTTTCAATGCAGGTACTAATCAAAAAGGAGAAAACAGACATCTAATGTTGAGTGATGTGAGTCAAACACTGAGTGAAACACATGCACGTGAGATGAGTGATACACTTACAAGAGAAATTCAAGTGAGTGCACACACTAACACATACACTGCAATGTAGTTAGCTCACATAACTGATCTATAGGAACAATTATTCAAAACCCAGGCTGATAAAGAACTTCTGCAAGCAAAAGTGGTTGAACAGTCTTCTTCTTCCACCTTTGTCAACAATCAGCTGGGACTGCTCAAGGAAAAATTGAAGATAAATTTACTCCCCAAGTTCAACTCCATCAACAATCTCAACTCATATTGGCTTCAGAGACTCAAAAGGTTAAATCTGTAGAGAATTCCTCAACTAAGGGGGAGAATCTAGGAAGAGGGAGCTGAAAAAGATATAAAAGGAAAAGGAGGAGTTTCAGGGTAGTAAAGGAAACTGAGGTAAATCAAGCATGATCAGTGTTATCATATGTTCAATCTAGAGGAACATCTGTCTTATATTTTTCTTTACTGGTGAAATCTGGAAATGTCATATTTAATCTAGAACTTGTTAGTATTTACTTAGTCTTAAGAGTCTCATCTTTTTCTTGGTTTTAGTTGAGTGATCTTCTAGGTATTTGGTTGTTATTCTCTAACAAACAAATAGGGGGAGATTGAAAGGCATATGCACTAGCCTATTTGTAAATATCGAGGATTCTACTCAACTTAAACAAGATTGTAATAAGTAAATATTAGATTAGATGTTATAGGAATCTCAGAGGGTTTTATCAGTCAAGAGAATGAAGATTTAAAGTCATCTACTAACTTGGAGTAATTCTACACTGGAAGAAGATCAGTAATTTGATCAAGTCTCAGTGAATTATTCAAGAAAGTGGATCTATTTAAAAGTGACAAAGATTTCAAAAGTGTGACAAGAAACGTACATGTTACAGAGTTTGTCAAAGGGAAAAGAAGATGAACCGCAACTTCAAGTCAAGAAATGAAGAACAATCATTGCAGTTAGTCACTCATGAACCAGACAGTACATCGAGTGTCAACATCATACAATGAAAGTTCGTCATTATTTACGGTGGTTCAAAGAACGATTCTGCTATCAAGAAATTGTATTAATTCACTCTTAATTAATTAAATCAGTTAGTTAATTTATTCAATAAATTAATTCAATCAGAATTAATTTATTCCTTAAATTAATTAAAAGATTTATTAAATTAGAATTAATATAATACTAGAATAACTTTAAAAATACATTGGTACCGGTTCATCAGATAGTCTTACCGGTTCATTTGTTCAAATGATAGTATTACCGATAGTACTACTGATAGTTTTACCGATTCATTTGTTCAAATGATAGTATTACCGATAGTACTGCCAAGTCTTTGGTTAGTAATACCGATAGTACTGTTGGTTAAAAAGGGTAAATGACGCACATAAATGAAAAAAAAGGAGTTGACAAAAAAGATACATCCAGTGGATCAAAAAGAATATAGGCACACAAAACTTCATATCCCTATCTCTGCCATTACTTCCACTGCCGAGCTTTAAATTTCAAGCAATTAATTTCTAGACTTATTTTTAAATCTAAATCACTAGAAGTTAGTTACTTGTTGTTACTTGACTATCTAGCGGATCATTATTCCTAAAATTTATCTTGAACTACTTTTTAGTATTAGATCTTTTTATTACAAAAATAGATAAATTAATGTCAAATTTATTCTATATTTATTTTAATTAGTTTGAGATTCAAACCTTGTAATCTGTATTGTATTTGCAACACCCTTCAAGTTTAACATGAGTTATATTTAACTTGAATCTTGTTTTATTTTATTCCACATTTATTTGTTCTTGAATTATTAAATCACCAACCGAACAAATTCGAGAAAACAGTAACGTTTGTATTCAACCCCCTTTTACAAATTTATCAGGACATAACAAATTTAAAATGAAAAAGTAATATTAATCAAAAAATCAGTAAACACTATTTTCAGAATAATTAATTTTGTTAATATCATGAAAATATGATTATATTTGTAATTTTTTCAAATGTATTTAAACACTTTGAAATACAATATAATAGGGTTTTATTGTAGTGGGAAGAAATACTATATAATATTGGGTGGATAAGTAGAGGGAGACATAAGATGAGTTGTTCGGCACCGGTAGGTTCTCCGACCGAGCCGAAAAGTGATAGCCCTAACCCTCCTCCAAAGTCAATTAGTATTGTTGATACAAAAACATTGCCGCTCAACAATTTGTCCACGTCGTCTCTCGTTTGTGTCTTTCGCTCCGCCGGTGATGCCGCTGGTGGTGCTTTTATGGGCTCTATATTTGGTTTAGGTCCTCCTCCCTCTCTCTCTCTCTCATTTGAATTCAGTTTTATATTTTTCTACTTTATTATATACTGTATAAGTTATTTATGGAATGGTTTTTTTCCTGGGAATCACAGCACTGGGAAGTGGGTTAGTAAGTAATTAATTTGCATGATTGCTAAATGTCATAAAATTTTGCTTCATGTAGTAAACAGGAATTACAACAATAGCCCTTGACTTATCCTCTGTAACAATAGCCCTTGACTTATCCTCTGTTTTTCATTGAAAAATAAACATAGTTAATGCATTTATTTATTTTTCTATGTTGAAATGGTACAAAAAGATACGATGAATCATGTTATTTATTTTTATTATATTCAATTATGTCTTTTTTATAATTGTGGTTAAAAAGATAGTTACAATTTCTTTACTTTTTAAAAAAGTGTTATATTTTTATTATACAATAACCTAAACTTTTCTTAAAAACATAACATAAGCATGTTACCATCATTTATATTTTCTTTACAGAAATACTATTTTTTGATGTTGTTGTGATAAGCTAGTTTTTTTGAACTATAATTTCTAGTTTTTTTGAACTATAATTTATACTAGTATTATAGTAAAACCTCGATAAATGGATGTCGATAAATAAATAATCTCGTCAAATAAATAATATTTTTCGGTCCCAACTTGAGACAATGGAGTAAATGAATAATCTGCATTGATGAATAAATTTTATTGAAATATATGTAAACATAAATGAATATTCAATAAATTTAAGTAATATATATTTTTATGATATATGTTTTATAGTCAAAAAAATTCATAAATTTATATATATTTCAATAGACTCTAAATATATTACTAATACAATCTTATGAACATTATCAAATATGTTATAGTTCAATGACTCTATACTTAAATTATATGTATAATTCATATATGCATATTATTTAGTGTGAAGAAATTATATGATAAGAATTTTAAAGTTTAAATTCTTATCTTCTAGATACATTTGAATATTAAATTTTAAAGCATCATTATCATAATAAATTAAAATAAAAATATTGTCTAAATGAATAAATATTCATTTATCAATAATTGAATAAAATATTCATTAACCGATAAATAAATAATCTCATTAAATGAATATATTTTCATGGTCTCAAGTGTATCCATTTATCGAGATTCTACTATAGTTGTATTACATATGTGGATTTGTGCTTAAATAATCTTAAAAAATATAACATTAAATATACTACTTGAAAATGAATTCTAAATTTTTTGTCCATTTCCAGTTATCACATATTTTTAATTATGAAATTGTTTAATTTATCTTTATGTTAAACACATATCTATATATAATTTCATTATTTTTTTATATTAATATATGATCATCTAAATTTTAAGGAAAATTATGTAGCATAAGAAATAAGCATATTTTTTTTACATAAATTGATATTTCGTAAATAATTATTTTTTTTACAGATTGTAGATAATAAAAATGAAAAGTAATTTTCTTAAGATGACTGAAAGGATCTAGAGTTAACTTAAATTATGTTGAACATAACTCAATTTTTTTTCTTACAATAAAAAATATCTTAAAATAATAACTTTAATTGAATTTACATTATATATTTTTTACCTAAAATATATTTATATAATTAATAACTTTGAATGTTGAATTTTTAACCAATTATATTATTTTACAAAGAGATATTAATATAATTTCAAATTTTTGGTAACCTTGTTTTTAAAATATTCAATTTATTCAAATAAATGATATGAAAGTAAATTTTAAATCAAGTTGAATTAGCCTCTAATTGAATAAATGATGTCTACAAGTGTTGATCTGGAATTATCAATGACCAGTTAAACATCATTTAATAAGTAAACGGGACATTAAATAAGCAAAGGGACTTAAGGGTAATTTTTGATTACTACATGAAGCAAAATTTTATGACATTTAGCAATACCCTTAATTTGGTAAATTGTTAAGTTTCAGGTTGTAGTTAGTAATTCAAATTTGTTTGTAGCATTGTATCGTTCTGACTTCTGCCTAGTTATCATTTATGGTGGCCTCGATAAAATAATCATTGTTTTGAGTCACAACCCTCAAAAAGAGACTCAAATCAATATTGATAAAATAATTACTAGAGCATATATTAACCAAGTGTATGATAAGTAATATATTATTAACTAGATTTATAGGCCGTGCGAGGCACGAGCATGCCCTAATTATGTTTAGTTGCTTGAGATTTGGATGCACACTAAAAATGCAAATACCTGTTGTATTGTGAGCGCACTTTTCTGATTTCTCTGTTATGTTTGCATGCTGTTATCCGTTGCAATGGATGAGCTCCTAAGCTCATTTCTTTGGCTTTTTTTCCCTGTACAGAAGAAGTACTTTCTGGGCTCTTATCAAAAGTTCATTTTCTATTACTGACATCAATCAACTAATTGCCATCACTAAAATATTGAATAGATACATTGTATTAAGCAAATGCATCATAATAATTTTAGAACTTGAAAAATATCATACAATTCTATGTAAGATTCGATGGTGTGACAAAAGGAGTCGAAACTAAAGAAAGAGAACAAAAAGAACAAATTTATTAATAAGCTTTAAAAGGTACCAGAACCTTGAGCCTAGAGTAGTTAAAAATCTAGGTTATCTTTGTGTACCGTCCATGGTTTCCTACTACTGATGCGACTGCACTTGTACCTGTGCAAGGCACGAGATCGCTCTAACCGACAGAACTTGATGTCATTTTGTGACGATATTTTCTAGTTCACGTCAGTTTAATTTTGCGATGATAAGTATTCTTCAGTTTGTTGTGGTGATCCTGCCACCAGTTTGAACTTGTTGGTGACACTATGTGACATGATTGAGAAGATTTGCAAGGAAGATCGGTTTCGTATTAGTCCGAAGAAGATTTTGTTCTTAGTTGAATGTATTTGATGATTAGTTTTATAAGCTAATTAATAATCATATAGGAATTAGTTAAAGGTGTCAAATAAAGGTTCCATTTCGAAAGTACCAATACTCTCCGGTCTCCATAATTCTCTATAAGCGGCCGGAGTAGTATACTTGTCCTTAATGCATGAGGTGGCGGGATTGAGATGCACACAAATTCGTATTCGAAAAAAACTGTTCGAACTGGTTAAAAAAATCTGATTAAAAAAAAGTCCACCTCAATTGGATCCAGCCCGCAGGCTTAAACGGCAGGCTTAAACGGATCGCATATTTTTCACAAAACCCCGATCCGGTTCGAGCCGAATAAACCCAAATTTAATCTCGATTTGGACGTAGTCTTGATCAGGATAAAAGTCCAATCCAAAAAGTTAGAATTTTCAATTAAATCTCGGATAAAAGCTTAATTTTTTAATTAAATCCGAATTAATAAAAAAAAGCTAAAGTTAAAGTTATCAATATCTAAAATAATTTGTAAAAATCCGATTTGGCCCCTCCTGACCCGACCCTATCTACAGGTATAAATATTTTAGAGGAAATTTGTCTCCATTTAAAAAAGCTCGGCCCTATCGGATATCGAAAAATCCGACCTGAATCTGGATTACGTTCATCTCTATTCAGGGTAACAACTATAGAGGTGCTTATATTATTACTTATATTATCTGATATGTATGAACATAGTTGAGACAAAATGATTACTATTTTGTATTATTTTGTATTATTGGATGCTCGGACTAAAAAGTGATATTATGTGACTAAAAATGCATTTGTACTTTGTCTTAAAATTGTGAATACAAAGGAAGAAACATAATTAAATTTAATTAAAGAGATACGTGTCTATTGGATATACTTTATACCAATAACCACTTTTATTAATAATCAGACAAATGAAATTATCATGAAAGAATCTTGAATAAAAACTAAAGTGTAAAATAATATTTGTGAAAAACATTGCCATACTAATTGGTTTTATACCACAACAAAAAAGCCCAAGTAGCTCAATGGTTAAATCGGTGACTTGAAATTCTTAGTAATTAGTATTGAAGTGTCTTAGGTTCGATTCCCATCAAGATGAAAATTTTCTTACATTTTTTATAACATTTGACTTTGGAGGGGCAGTTATGTAATTTCAAGTTGTTGAATAAAATGTTTCACAAAGTACTTGTTGCAGTATAAGATATATAATAGATATGTGAGGATTACAATACTTAGATAGTGAATAAAAATTCTAACAAAATAACTTACTGGAGCTGGACTATGAGCCAACACAAGTGGGCTTGTTAATTATTATGAATAACCTAGTTGTTGGTCCTTGTGTATTGCAGAAGGGGGGGGGGGGGGGGGGATGAATGCAATACTGATAAAATTCAATCTCAGTTTCAACAACTAAAACTAAGATTTAATGTTATCAATAATATGTATGCATTCACAAACAGTATAGAAGAGAAGACAGGATTCACAAAATAAATGTTTTATTTATTTTGCAAAGTGTTGCTACAACCTCAAGAGAGAAATCTTGAGCTTCGTTTTTCTCCAAGACACTTGCTTGTCTTCGTTACATGCCTAGAATGAATTGATAGTCTAAGTATAAAACTAATCCTATCACTATCAACACGGGTCTGTGAAGCTGCTGTCATTATCAAGTGGCAGCTTCTTACAAAGTGTCTACCCATGTGACTTTCCTAAATTGCTAACAATGTCAGATATACATTACAAAGAAAGCAACCTAGATTCATTCTATTTCTAGCTAAAACAATTCAGCAAATAGAGACTTGACCTTGATCTTGAATTGATTCGCTTTTGTTTGCAGTGCTTGAAGCTTCTGTCGTAGTCTTGCAGACTTGGTGCAGCTTAGGGATACTGCAACACGCCTGTTTCTTGAACATTGAAACTGTCACGGGGTTTGACTGAGAAAGATACCTAGAACAAGGATCTTTCTCGAGACAGTTACTTTTGCCGCAGAGCTTGCTGTCACAGGAATGTGCTTTTGGTGACAGTAAGAGTTCCCCGCATAGTGTGCTGTCGAGGTTTCCAAACTTGCTGTCGAGGGCTAAAGTTGCTGTCACGTAGTCTTCCGCCAATGTTGCTGTCAGAGTGAATATGCTGTCTTGACTTGCAACATTCTGTCTTCTTGTAATCGTACTGTCAATGCTTATGACAATAACCTTTATTCATGCTGTCATCTAATATGCGTTCTTTGAGGCTTGAACACAGAAAGTGAACTTCTTCCAAATTACACAATTAAAATAACATTGCATACTGATTACAAGAACATACTTTGGCTGTGACAGTATGTTCTACTTAATTAAAAAATTAAGTATATACAAAGTTAAGTTGTTCCTATGCTATCACCCATAAATCCCAACAATCTCCCCCAATTTGTTTTTATGGACAATAACAACAAATTTACAATATATGCTGACAACTTAACTAACAAGATCAGAATGGATTTAGAATGTTTACTTAGCTTGAGATTTCTTCTTCTGTCTTGTTACTTCCTCTCTTCTGAGAGCTTCTACCAAGCTGCTTCTTAGACCTTCTACAAGAGAGATTTCAGCAGGTGTGACTGCAGCATCTTCTATTTCTTCAATGATCTTCTTGATAGTAGGAGAAATAAGAGAACTAGCATCCCTGAGATTCAACCATTGCTCTTGATCAAATGGATAGCTTCTGAAGTGGAGTTCTTCATGAATGAGCTTGAATCTACTTCCTCGATAAGCATTGAGAGACATCCTCCTTTGCTTGTCCAGCTTCGAATCTTCTCCTTTTCTCCTTTCCAATAATTCCTCTATCTTGTCAGAACAGATCTGCTCCAGGGGATGAATTGATCCAGCAACCATATACTGTAAATCCTTCAGAATAGTTGTTTTTAGCTTGTGCAAGCTGCAAACATAGATTTCTTCTTTTAGATGCTTGATTCTTAAGGGATTTTCCAGCATACATGTTTGATAATTTGGAGCTTCACTTTCTGCCTTGTTGGCAGTCTTGCATCTTTCCAGGAGTTCAGCTTCCTTCTTATCAAGTTCTGACTGATATTGAGCGTATTGAGAAGAGTCAGGTCTTTTGCTTGGCTTGGGTTGCCCTTCATCTGTGGGTTGGGTTTTCCTTTCTTCTGTGGGTGAGTCATCAAACTCATAGTACCAGTGATATGGTATAGGAGAAGCTGGTAAATCAGTTGAAATATCAGCATCATCAAAATCTGCAAAGTTGTAGCCAAATTTCTGATAGAATTCAGCATCCCTATCAGCTTGATATTTCAGAATATGTTCCATAACAGACTCTGGAACATTTTCATAGCTCTCCAGCAACTCTACCATTTTTTCCAGGTAGAAGAAGTCAATTCTTCTTTTATCTAAGGTTGATGTCCTACCACTGGTTGATGTGGAGACTAGATTGAAATCCTTATCAACCTTGGTAGATCTTGATTCTTCCCACCACAAAATGTACTCAGTGACCTCTTGATTTGCATCCATCTTGACCTCAACACTCTTGATTTCTCTAGATTGCATCTGTTGTATCTTAAGACTGTTGGGAGGTATTGATTGAATTGGCTTCTTAAGATTCCTGCCAAATCCAGTGGCCTTTTCCTTTCCTGAGTACTTGTGCTTTCCTTCAGGTTTCTGTCTAGAAAACCATGCTCTTGCTTTGGCTTTCAGTCTTATGGGCTTGACAGTAGCTTTGGCTTCATCCTTGACAGAACCTTTCTTGACAGTACCTTTGTCGACAGTATCTTCCATGACAGCATCTTCTATGACAGTATTCTTGTCGACAGTACCTTTGGTGACAGCATCTTTTTCTGTATTTATGCAATCAATAGCACATCTAAGAATGCTTGCCTCCAAAGCTTCCAGTATTCTTGGCTCCTCTTCATCTGTTGCACCAGCATCTTTCTTTTCTTGACTAGGAGTTTCTTCATTGCCTTCATTCTGAGATTGAATACCAGTATTCCCAGAATTACTTCCACCAGCATTTCCAGCATTTCCAGAAGCTTCACCTCCTCCAACCTCATCATCATCATCATCATCATCATCATCCTGAGGAGGAATGTCATAGAGACAGCTTCCACCTTGATCATTTCTTTTAGCATTGGCTCTAAAGATTAGTTCCTTCACTCTAGCTCCCAGTGCCTTGTCTCTCAACACCAGCATTTTGTAGATCTCTTGAACAGCATAAACTCTTCCTGGATTGGCATTTGAACTGAGTATTCCATCTAACACTTTCAGAATTGACTTGGTTTCCATTCTGGATGTGCCAACCAAGTTCATGAAGTTGTTCCTTCTTGTGCCATCCTTAGTTACCGATCTGTAGAAAACACTTGGTGGATTTGTGTAGACTTCAGGTAGCTTTTGTGTGAGCAGGTTCTGGATTTGCATATCCAATATTTCATTGAATGGTGTTTGAGTTGCCCTGATCTTTCCCTTCAAAGCACACAACACCTTTGCTGACAGACTCTGCAATAACTGCATTGTGATGAAATAAGATATGCCAGAAGTGAAATAGATACTTACAGCCCATCTTTTCTCATCATTCACCATTACACTGACACTGGTGATTTGATCCTTTAACAGTTTTGTGGTGTTGGTTGGATGGTTGCTTGGAGCATTCATTGCTTCTTCCACCAAACTGCTAAATTCACTATCATGATTGTGTAATGTGCTCTCCCTGTAATCCACCATTAGAGTATTGGCTTCTTCTTGATCATACTCAGTACCATTGGACCAAGTATTTCCTTTATGGATGGATTCAGGCAGTTTCCCTTTACCTTTCCCAGACTTATTCTGTTCCTCCATTTCTCTCCATCTTCTTTGTAGAGCAGATTCTTGAGTTGCTGGAGTTGGCTATCTGATTATTATAGGAGGTAGAATTGGATGTCTAGATGCAGGTCTTCTTTGCATTGCATCTTGAGTTGCTTTAGACATCAGTACTCTTTCTCCATCCAAGTCAACTTCAACAAGCTCTTCAGCTTCATCCTTTGGTTGTCCACTGCTTGGTTTGACCTGCTCCCCCTTAGATATTGCTTTCCCCTTAGCTCCCCCTTTGGTCTTCACAGCTACTGGCTCCCCCTGAGTTCCACCTGATTCCTGAATAGATATTGATTCTGATCTTGCTACCTTCTCCCCCTTAGTTGAGTTGGCAGCTACTAGGTCAGTGAGGACTGGATAGAGAGCTGAGTAGCAGCAAAACCATCAACCATCAGTTGAGAGAGAGAGTCCATCTTGGAGTTCAAAGTAGCACACTGTCCTTCCAGAGCTGCAATCCTGTTACCAAAAGTAGCAGAGGGGCCACCAGACCTTAACCTTCTTGGAGGGGAAGGAAAAAAAGGGGCTTGGAGGCTATGGGGGTTCTCCCACTCTCAGGGTGTTTTTGAGTGATCTCATCACCCCTCACAGATTGACTCTCAAGGCCTAATGCCTGAATAGTGTGGGCTCCCTCAAAGTCTCTCTGGACATGCTCAAGTCCCTCTCCTTTTGCCAGCACATTTGGCTACCTCTCATTTTTATGCTCACCTCTCTTTTCTTTTATCTCTCTTTTCTTTTGCACACCCTCACTCAACCTAGATGCATGGGTATGAGCAGTACTAACATGCATGGAAGGAGTAGATTTAGAATGTACCTTTAAGAGTTTGGCAAGAGGGAGATCATCATCAGAGGCATCCTCAATGATTACAGCTTCAAAATCAGGCTGAGAGGACTGGACAACATCTGTGGCAGGAATGTTACTGTGAGTTGGAGTCTGGACAGCAGGTTCTGGCATGACAGCAACTTTGGGAGGTGGAGTGACAGTAGGTTCTGTAGTGACAGTATCTTTCTCTCCACCCATGACAACAGCTGTGTCCAGGACAACAACATTGCCAGTGTCTTTGACAGCAATAGAGGCGGTGACAGCATCTTCCTGAAGGTAAGATGCTCCTTGGAGTTCAGACAAAGTGTTGGCTGTTTTATTTTCTGACAAAATTCCACTTTGCCCTAACTCAGTGTTTGGAGGAGTGGTGTCCATCTCACTTTGAGAAATGGGTTCTTGTGGACCACTAGAAGGGGGCTCATCCATGATTGGAGATGGATGATCAAAACCTGAAGGGTTGGGACTGTCCCCTTCTCTAGGTTGTGGAGAAGAAACAAAGGAATGTGTAGGGAAGGAAGAAGGTGAAAGTGTAGCAGAGAGTGGGGGCTGATTCACAGATGAAACATGTGAACCATCAATAGGAGTAGAGAAATCCTCATTGTGCCCTAACTCACTGTGTGTTTCTTCAAATGGGGGTTTCTCAGGTTGTGAACCATGAGTTTGTGCAGACTCTGTACAGGGTGCCTTGGGAGACATGCCAATTTCAATAGATGCACCTTGTTGAGAAGGCACATCTAGGGAGGTGTTTGAGTCCCTTTCAGTAACCACAGTTTGTTGAGAAACTGCAGCTTGGTTAACAGTGGTTTTAGTCCTCCTAGCTCTCTTCTTCTTAGGCTCAGGGGGAACCACTGGGGGTTCTGTTTGACTAGCCTCCTTATTTGCTGCACTAGGTGCAGTGTCTCCCTCTTGACTCACAGAGCTACCACCAACATCAGCTTCTAAAGGCCGTTTCCTGGATTCTTGCAAAGCTTCTCTTTGGGCTTTGGAACGTCTAGAGGGCCTAGGCTGAGTGTATGGTGTTGAATGTGGGTTAACTGAATTTGGGTCTAATTCAGTTTCATTCTCAAGAGTGAAAGAGTCATAACCAGATGGTAATGGTAAATCAGGGTTGGACACTTGATCAACCATGTGCTGAGTGAAACAAAGTGGAATATGTGCATTGAGATTCTGTGAAGATAACAGTGTGTGTGTGTGTTCTTTTTCAAAACTGAGCAAGCCTCTAAACGAGGGGCGGCATCATTAAAATCACAGAATGAATTAATGCACATCATAAGAAAGCGAGGGTAGATTGATACCTTCTTACCTATGGCAGCTTGGAGGTGTGCCATGAGAAGAGCTCCAACATTCACCTTGTATCCATGGACAAGAGAATGTGTCAGTTTCTTGATGTAGGAGGGTATTCCATTCCAGCCTGTGGACTTGGTAGAGAACACCTTGACCATCACATCAAATATCATGCTCCACTCCTTTCTCAGATGCTTCCTATCCATTTCACCAGTTGGATACCACTTGGTAGTCCCCTCTTCGAGAATAGGGCCTGCATACCCAATCTTCAAGAAGAGCTTCTTGAGAGTGTCATCATTTGCAAGTTCAGTAAATTGTTGTCTTTCTTCCAGGGTAATTCCAAGAGCAGTGTTGATGACCTCAGTTGTAAGAGTGTATTGTTGCCCAGAGATTGTGAATTGAATACCCGGGTTCTCACCCTCAGTTTGAGCAACAGCAGTTTGCCAAAACGCCTCAATTCGGTCTAAGTCGAGAATGGGGGTTGAGGTGATGGCAGAACCGAGATAGGACTTGTTCAAGAACAACACGAGTCCTTTGAAACCTTCACCAGCATCATTTGGGGAAAAGATGCCAGCAAAGTTTGTTTGAGAGAGAGTGTGTTTGGATGCCATGGAGATTTCAAGAAAAGAAGAAAGTAAGAAAGTGGCTTTTTGCTTGAAGAAAAGTATATTGCCTTGAGTTCGATGAGAGTGATATGTCTGAGTAACTGGGAAATAAATAGAGGTATCTCAAACTTTGTGCACGAAAAGTGGAATTAAAGAACGTGTCTTAACCCACTCTTATAACACGTCAGTTACTGCCCGTTATTCACTGACCAACGTGGGATGAATATCCAATTTCAACGGTCCACTATTGTTGACAGTAACCTGTGCGCTAGAAACAATCTGTCAGTAATAAGAGGTGGTGACAGTAGGTTTTGCGCGACAGCAACTATTGCGCAAAAACTTGCTGTCACCGTTAAGCATATGAATGACAGTATCCTTTACAAGTCTTGACAGAAAGTCTTTTCCTGCAGTCAAGAAGGTTGCTGTCAAGAAACACACGACAGTACCCTTCTTAACGACAATAACTTCGATTGAGAATTGGTTCTGTCATGAACTTATTAGAATGCTTTATTCATATACTTAACTTAATATTGACACATTATGGATTTAGCAATGTAATCTTTTGAACACAGATATTAATAAATTAACACAGACAAATCATAAACACAAGAAGAATAACTTTTATTATGATTATTGATAAAATCATTAAAAATAGAACATGGAGTACATTATTCTATGATCTTATCAACTAGTCCTAAAAGCTCTTCCTTAATCTCTTCTTCAGAGCGACCTTCTTTTTCAAGAAGTGCCTGAAGCTCCTTCTCTTCTTCCTGAGCCTTGGCCTCCTCTTCCTGTTTCTTTTCTTCATCTATCTCATCGATGGCGTCCAACAGCATCTCGAAGAGCTCATCAATCTCTTCATTGTCGGGTTCACTATCGCACCGTTTTAGCCCTACTTCAATTCCTACTTTGTTTTCCATTATTTACTTTAAAACTGAGAGCAGACTGGTGAAACCTAAGGTTAATTTATAGGCAAAACCGTCTAAGGATTAAAGTCTAATGGTCAACAGTTAGAGTACCCATACAACTACCACAAAAGTAATTAATGGTCGTGTTCTCCTTTAATCCTACAGATTAATGCAAAACGGTGTGAAAGTCCAATGGAACAGATTTTTATCTCTCAAACTTAACAAGTAACCACATTAATGTCATACACGGTCTAAAAGTATGAGACTGGCACAAAATACTGACATGAAAAGTCAAATCAACACATGCTGTCACATAACAGACATAGACCAAGTAGACAGTAACTTCTCTTGACAGCAGGTTTGAAGTTGCTGTCATGAGCTTCAAAAGAGAATTTGGAAATATAGAAAACTGAGTAAATCAACATACCAGATTCAGCATTCCCAATTCACTTACCAACCTGTTGAAGGTTGCTTCATCCAATGGCTTAGTGAAGATGTCAGCAAGTTGCTTGTCAGTTGGGACATAGATCAGCTTCACAGTTCCTTGTTCAACATGCTCTCTGATAAAGTGATGTCTTATATCAATGTGTTTTGTCCTAGAGTGTTGAACTGGATTGTCTGAAATGGCTATGGCACTAGTGTTGTCACAGTAGATTGGAATTTCACTTAACACTAGACCATAATCCAGAAGTTGATTCTTCATCCATAGAATTTGTGCACAGCAACTGCCTACAGCAATATACTCAGCTTCTGCAGTTGAGGTAGAAACTGAATGCTGCTTCTTTCTAAACCATGAGACCAATCTTCCACCAAGAAATTGACAACTACCAATAGTACTCTTTCTGTCAATCTTGCATCCAGCATAGTATGAGTCTGAGTAGCCAATTAGATCAAATCCAGTGTTCTTGGGATACCAAAGACCTAGGTTAGGAGTGCCTTTTAGGTATCTAAAGATTCTCTTGATGGCTACTAAGTGAGACTCCTTTGGATCACTCTGAAACCTTGCACAGAGACATGTAGCAAACATGATGTCAGGTCTGCTAGCAGTTAGGTATAGGAGAGATCCTACCATGCCTCTATAGGTGCTTGAGTCAACTTTCTTCCCTTTAGGATCAAGATCCAGACTGGTTGAGGTGGACATTGGTGTCTTTGCAGGTGATGAATCTTCCAAGTTGAACTTTCTGAGAAGTTCCTTGATGTATTTAGCTTGACAAATGAAGATTCTATCAGATTGTTGAAGAATTTGTAATCCCAGAAAGAATGACAATTCTCCCATCATACTCATCTCATATTTGTTACTCATGAGAGAGGAAAACTTCTCACACAGCCTCTCATTTGTTGAACCAAAAATGATATCATCCACATAGATTTGTACCAGAATGATGTCCTTGCCATGGTATTTGTAGAAAAGTGTCTTGTCCACAACTCCTCTAGTAAACTGATTGTCCAAGAGAAAAGTGGAGAGTGTGTCATACCAAGCCCTGGGTGCTTGCTTTAGTCCATACAAAGCTTTGAAAAGTTTGTATACAAAATCTTACACTTCAGCATCCTCAAACCCTGGTGGCTGTTCAACATACACTTCTTCTTCCAATTCTCCATTTAGGAAGGCACTTTTGACATCCATCTGAAATACTTTGAAGTTGCAGTGTGCAGCATAGGCTAGAAAGATTCTTATAGCTTCAAGTCTTGCAACAGGTGCAAATGTCTCATCATAATCTATTCCTTCCTGTTGACAGTAACCCTTAGCTACTAGCCTTGCTTTGTTTCTTGTCACTGATCCATTTTCATCAAGCTTGTTTCTGAAAACCCATTTGGTCTCAATGACTGACTTTCCCTTAGGTCTTGGAACTAGCTTCCATACATTGTTCCTTTCAAACTGATTTAGCTCTTCTTGCATGGCTATCACCCAGTCAGAATCCAACAATGCTTCATCAGTTGTCTTGGGTTCCATTTGAGACAGGAAGCATGAAAACATGTTGTCAGCAGAGACTTTGTTCCTTGTCCTCACTCCAGAATTAGGGTCACCAATGATGAGGTCACTTGAGTGATCCTTGTTCCATTTGGTGATTCTGGGCAAGCTACTTGATTGTACAGGAACATTTGCTTCAGTTTGTTGAGTTGAATGATCACCAATCCCATTGTCTTCACCATGTTCTTCATTGTCTCCAGAGTCACCACTGTCATGAATGTTAGAGGTTATGGTCTGTGACTGAGCTGGAGTTTGGTTGACAGTAGTGGTATTGACAGTATCTTTATCAACTTCAACAATTTGAGTGAAGCTAGGTTCTTCATCCACAATTTCCTCAACTTCCAAGTATCCTTGATTCTCAAATCTGAATGTCTGCATCTTTCCTTCTTCATGCAGTCCTGGAAACTTGGTTTCATCAAATGTGACATTAACACTTTCTTCAATAATCCTGTGTTCCATAACATAAACTCTGTAGGCAGTCCTTTCTGTGCTGTAACCCATGAATAGTCCTTCAAAAGCCTTGGTGTCAAATTTTCCTTTCTTCTCATGGTTATCCTTCATCATAAAGCATTTGCTCCCAAACACATGAAAATATTTGACAGTAGGTTTCTTTCCAGTTAACAGACAGTAAGGTGTACTTGCATGAGTCTTGTTGATCATGGTTCTGTTCTGAGTATAACAGGCTGTGTTGATAGCTTCAGCCCAGAAATATGTTGGCAGTTTGGCATCATGCAACATAGTACTAGCTGCTTCAATGAGAGTCCTGTTCTTTCTCTCTACAACTCCATTCTGCTGTGGAGTTCTTGCAGCAGAGAATTGTTGTACAATTCCTTCATCTTTACAGAAATTTCCAAGAGTGGCATTTCTGAATTCTGTACCATTGTCACTCCTCAAGATTTGAACTTTTGAGTTTGGAGTTCTATCAAGAACTCTGACTTGATCAATAATCACTTGAGAAGCTTCATCTTTGGATTCAAGAAACTTCACCCAAGTGTACCTTGAGTAATCATCCACCATTACTAAGGCATATCTCTTCTTGGCCATTGATGGTACATTGACTGGTCCAAAGAGATCCATGTGTATCAGCTTGAGTGCTTCAATGTTGGTGTTCATTTGCTTGGACTTGTGTACAGCTCTTCTCAGCTTGCCCATTTGACAATCTTCACACAGTCCTTCTTGACAGAATTCCTGTTGGGGCAAACCTCTCACTAACTCCTTCTTCATCAGAATATTCATTGTCTTGAAGTTGAGATGTGAGAGCTTCCTGTGCCAAAGCATACTATCACCAACAGTAGCTTTACTGTAAAAGCAGTAAACCTTATCCTTCTTTGTTGAATTTAAGTCAGCAACAAACAAGCTTCCTTTTCTAACCCCTTTTAGAGAGAGGCTACTATCCTTCTTGTGATAGATGTTACACAACATCATATCAAAATCAACCTTGAATCCCCTGTCACTGAATTGGCTAACACTGAGTAGATTGTGCTTCAATCCATCCACAAGAGCAATATCTTCAATGACAACATTTCCAATTTCTAGACAGCCATATCCCACTGTGTAACCCTTGCTGTTGTCTCCAAAGGTTATGATTGGTCCAGCTTTCTCAACATAATGTGATAGCAGGGCTTTATCACCTGTCATGTGCCTTGAGCAACCACTGTCAATGATCCACATGACTTGATCTTTCTTCTTGCCCTGCAAAACAGAATGTGTCTAAGATGCATATGGTACCCAATCCTTGTTGGGTCCTGCAGTTTCAGTGTCTCCTGAGTTTCTTTCAGTCATAAAGTCACAAGCATTATCAGTAATCTCCTGTTTGACTTCTCTTTTCACCCACTTAGGTTTAGAATTGGACTTGGTCCTTTTCTTAGTGGATGGAGCCTTTTTGCTGTTGCCAGCAGGCTCAGAAGTCTCAACAGTGTTTAAGTATGAACATTTTTCAGTAGTGAGAATAGGTAAGTTAAAGCATGTACTCATGGCAGTAATTTTGCATGGCATACATTCAATGTTATTACAGACACTCATAGTTCTATGCATAAGGGGGGTTCTGTGTAAGTTACCATTGAGTTCAGTTGCATTGACCTTATCCTCAATTGGTTTCTTACAAACATGTGTTAAGTGATGAGTAGATCCACAGTTATTGCATAGTTTCCTAGAAGCACCTCCAACATTAGTGTATCCATTTCCTTTGTTGACTCCTACCTTTCCATTCCTATTCTTAGACTTGGGAGTTACTGGATTGACAGTATGTTCAGAAGTTGCTGTCGAACTTTCCTTGATAGTATCTTTTATTCCTACTGTCTTGACAGAAGGTTTTAAAGTTACTGTCTTGGAACCATTCTTGACAGTATCTTTGGAAGATTCTGTCTTGCCAACTGTGACAGCATCTTTTGAACTTACTGTCTGGTTGCTTGGTAAGTTTACTGTCTTGGGGATTGTGACAGTATCCTTTCCATCCTTGAATGTGCTGTCAACACCTTCATCCTCATCAAGAATTTCTTGTTTGATGAGCATAGCTTCTTCATCAAACTCAATTTCTGCAGCTTTGAAAATGGGAGTTTTAACTTTCTTGAGAATGGTGGGTTTGACATCAGCATTTCCAGAACAATCTTGAATCACAGTTTCCTTTCCAGGTCTTCTACCATATGAAAAACCTATACCAACTGACTGATTTTCTGTATGCTTATCATTGTAATCCTGAACTATCTTAGATGAGTTTTTATAAGCCTTGATTTTAAATTCATTTTCAGCAATCTCATTTCTCAGGAATTCCTCAACCTCTTTAGCACATTTCAATTCATTTTTAAGTTTAGCATTCTCCTGAGCTAAAGAGTCTAGTGAACTGGTTTTGAGAACAAGAGATTCATTTTCAGACTTCAGTGTTTCATTTAGCTTACTCAGCCTAGTGATCTCCTCATTGGCAGCAGATAAGCTAGTATAGACATTGAACATTTCAGCACTTAAGTCTTTAATGGTTTTCTTATACTCATCAATGGACATATCAAGTAAGACAAGTGAAGGTACCTGACTTGAAGATGTTGATGTTACTTCATCAGTGCTAGCCATGAGAGCTAGGTTGACATATTCTTCTTCATCTTCATCATCAGACTCATCCCAACACTTTCCTTCAGCCACATAGGCTCTACCTTGATTCTTCTTAGAGTATCCACCAGTTCCTTTCTCAAATCTCTGAACCTGTTTGGGTCTTTTGCACTCAGTAGCAAAATGACCAGGTTCACCACAGTTGTAACACTTGAATTTAGATCTATCCACAAATCCAGTCTTGTATCCTCCTTTGAATGAGCTTCCCACAGCAGCCTTTGATGAGCTTCCCTTGGTGAACTTGGATGCTTGGCCTTGGGGCCTGAATGACCTATCCTTCTTGAACCTAAAGTTCTTGAACTTTTTGGCCATGTAAGCCATAGTAGGATTGTCCATGCTTTCCAGTTCCTCCATAGTATAGAAGTCTTCATCTTCCACATCCTTGAGCTGTAGTACTACTTTCTCATCATCTTCAACAACCTCTTCTATCTTCAAGGATTGTACAGGGGTTGGTTGAGTGATTTGTAGTGCTTCACTAGGTTGTGTGATTCTTGGCACTTGTGCTACTAGGGCACTTGACATGTTAGCCATCTTGTTCCTTGTTCCACTTTGTATGGCTCTCTTTTGAAAGAGTTCAAGTTCATAAGATTTCAGAATGCCATAAAGTGTTTCAAAGGTTATATTGTTGAGATCTCTTCCTTCTCGTATGGCTGTTGTCTTGTGTTCAAGATAATCAGGCAGTGTAAGCAAGAACTTGACATTCAATTATTTTCTGTTATAGTACTTGCCATGTATCTGCAGTTCAGTTAAGAGCTTACTGAACCTTTCAAACATGGAGGTTAAGTCTTCACCAGGCTTGGCCATGAATGCCTCATATTGAGATATAAGTATTTGCCTTTGGTTGCCTTTAACTTCTTCACTTCCTTCACAGAGTAAGGCTAACCTGATCCACATCTCCTTGGCTGATGTGCAGCTTATCACACATCCACACATGGCTTTATCCAACGTGAGAGAATCGAGCAAGATGAGTTGCAAGTGATCATCTAGCACCATTTTCTCCTTCTTAGTTTCCAAAAATTCCGAGGGATCTTTGGGAACCCAATGTGCAGGAATGATTTCACCATTTACTGTTGTGGCTTCAATTTCCTTCCTTGGTATGAAAGGACCATTCTCGAGTATACCTGGGTATAGTGGATTCGCATCTTTGATAAACAACAAGATTTTTCTTTTCCAGATGTTGTAGTTCTCTTTATCAAAAGCTGGGATCTTGATACTGTTTGATTTCTGCATTGTCGTCGGGATCTCAGATATGTATGTTAATCTGATCGCTCTGATACCAGTTGTTGGTCCTTGTGTATTGTAGAGGGGGGGGGGGGATGAATGCAATACTGATAAAATTCAATCTCAGTTTCAACAACTAAAACTAAGATTTAATGTTATCAATAATATGTATGCATTCACAAACAGTATAGTAGAGAAGACAGGATTCACAAAATAAATGTTTTATTTATTTTGCAAAGTGTTGCTACAACCTCAAGAGAGAAATTTTGAGCTTCGTTTTTCTCCAAGACACTTGCTTGTCTTCTTTACATGCCTAGAATGAATTGATAGTCTAAGTATAAAACTAATCCTATCACTATCAACACGGGTCTGTGAAGCTGCTGTCATTATCAAGTGGCAGCTTCTTACAAAGTGTCTACCCATGTGACTTTCCTAAATTGCTAACAATGTCAGATATACATTACAAAGAAAGCAACCTAGATTCATTCTATTTCTAGCTAAAACAATTCAGCAAATAGAGACTTGACCTTGCTCTTGAATAGATTCGCTTTTGTTTGCAGTGCTTGAAGCTTCTGCCGTAGTCTTGCAGACTTGGTGCAGCTTAGGGATACTGCAACACGCCTGTTTCTTGAACATTGAAACTGTCACGGGGTTTGACTGAGAAAGATACCTAGAACAAGGATCTTTCTCGAGACAGTTACTTTTGCCGCAGAGCTTGCTGTCACAGGAATGTGCTTTTGGTGACAGTAAGAGTTCCCCGCATAGTGTGCTGTCGAGGTTTCCAAACTTGCTGTCGAGGGCTAAAGTTGCTGTCGCGTAGTCTTCCGCCAATGTTGCTGTCAGAGTGAATATGCTGTCTTGACTTGCAACATTCTGTCTTCTTGTAATCTTACTGTCAATGCTTATGACAATAACCTTTATTCATGCTGTCATCTAATATGCGTTCTTTGAGGCTTGAACACAGAAAGTGAACTTCTTCCAAATTACACAATTAAAATAACATTGCATACTGATTACAAGAACATACTTTGGCTGTGACAGTATGTTCTACTTAATTAAAAAATTAAGTATATACAAAGTTAAGTTGTTCCTATGCTATCACCCATAAATCCCAACACTAGTACATACTGAATTTACTTCTAGCCCACATATAAAATACACTGGTATATACCTTTTTTTATCTCCACGCTAAATGTATTTAAATTAATTAATAACATGTGTAGAATTTCTTCCATATGTTTACTTTCATTCCTCGTCAGTAAATATTTATACTTTTCATTTATTTTTCCCCTCCATTTCTGTTCGACCAAATTTAAACCCTACCAATTCAAGGATTAAAATTGAAATGCCGTAAGTAGCTGGATGCCTTTATATGCTGAAAGCTGAACAAAGTTAGGCACATTTCTCTTTGATTTTGAATCACATAATTTTGAAAACCAGGAGAATTGTCTGTCTTTCATTTTGTACAGGTTCTGCCTAGTCATCACATCTTGTGATATTGAGCCTTGATAAAGTAATCACTGTTGTGAGCCATTTTCGTGGACCGTCACAACCCACGAAAGAGACCGAAGTCAATTTTGATAAAATAATCACTGTATATATATTAACCAAGTGTATCGTAATGTATTACTATGTGGAGATTACAATATGAGGTCTTTCTTCCATATTCAGACCAAATCTTCATTTACAAAACCTATCCTGTTGTTACGCTAGCAGGGTGAAAAATATATGTTGTGCGAACATATCTAGGGAAATGGATATTATTGCAGTGGTTACATTATTGCAGTGGTTACATTATTTGTCTGAGGAACTAACCGAAGGATTAGTCGAAGTTACATTCCTCTTTAATTTTAATCACATAATTTTATAAACCTGGAGCATTGTCTCTCTTTCATTTTGTATAGGTTCTGCGTAGTTATCATTTCTGGTGATACTGGGCCTCAATTTTTTGGAACACGAGTATGGCCCAGATGGTTTTTGCAAGTAGTAGAAAATTACCAATACAATTAAAAGCAATTTAACCTTTTAAACCTGATTGAGATTGGTTGACAACTGTATGAAGGTATAAGGTCTCTTCCATATCGTGGCTAGGAAAATGTTAGCTTGTGGAGGTTTTCTAAGGACTTTCCAGATTCAAATTATCTGCAAGAGTTTCCATTTGAGTTGCCAGAGGAGATGTACCCGTCATATTAGATTTGGTTATTGGTTATCACTAAAATTTATTTCAAAATTTAATGCTTCTGTTCATGTAAACCACATGGGATTCATAACATTACGTAATACTTTCTAAACTTGGTGACTCGAGTGCTTTCCCCGGTCTTAAAATGTTCACCATACAGGAAAATGTTAGCTTGTGGAGGTTTTCTAAGGACTTTCCAGATTCAAATTATCTACAGGAGTTTCCTTTTGAGTTGCCAAAGGAGATGTACTCGTCATATTAGATTTGGTGTTTGGTTATCACTAAAAAAAAATTAATTTCAAACTTAATGGTCTGTTCATGTAAACCACATGGGATTCATAATATTACGTAATACTTTATAAACTTGGTGACTCGAGTGCTTTCCCCGGTCTTAAAATGTTCACCATACTTCTCTTTGATAAAATCTTGGTATTCTATTAAGGACGGGGAGAGACCATGTGAAGAATCTAGAACAGATATTTCAACTAGAATGAGGGAAATTAGTTTTTTCTCAAATGTGAGTTTCATGCTTTATATATCTTATTGGGGGATATCATAGCATCTACTACTCAAATACCCTGCTGGAATTTTATAAGTGACCCCAGATTTATATTATTTGAGCAATAGAAACTTAACCTTCCCCTTCTGTGCCCGTGGGTCATAGATTGTACTTCAAGTTAGGAATTGTAGCTCCTCTTTGATAATATAGTGTAGCTTTTACATTCCCACTACAAGATTCCTCAAGTAGTGTTGGAAAATGTGGGTTCAAGTCCCACATTGATGAGTCATTTTGAGCATAAGAATGAGTGAGTCTCGGTTGTGTGTTCGTAACGAGTTATGCTTGGATTGTGTTCTCCGTTGCGAGAGTTTTCCGACGCATGTTCAATCACTCGAAACGACTAAGGGATGGATGAGATAAGATGATCCAAAGTTGCTCTCTTAGAGTGGAAATTTAAAGTGTTGTTGCAAGATCCCACATAGAAAACATAATAGAGTTTCTTTATGTTTATATAGCAAAACACATGTGACTTGTTTACTTGTGTTAGTCATGTGTTGCTTCATCACCTACGCGGGCGCGCAGGGGGGGGGGTGCAAATTGTGGGAGATCGAAGAGGATTTCGTTACCTCGCAAGCCTCGGGCACGAATGCAGAAATATTTGGCCCGAATAATTACGGACCAGTTCTGCTAAATTAATCTGAAATCAGATCAGATTAATTGATTTGGTTCAAATTAATTCGATATGTTTACGGATATAATTTGTAACCGTTTTAATTAATTAACGCGTTTAATTAATTAAATGGAGTAGTACACAGGTCTTCCCTGGTTAATATAAATTCAGTATAGACTATGGTTAAAATACACAGCCGTCCTCTTTTTCACTCTACCTGTCGGTGATAGTTTCAATATTTGTTCTGGTTCGTTGAAGGTGCTGTATAGCTGCATCAGAAATCCGTTTTATCCTGGGAGGCTATTGTTCCGAACATACGGTGAGGGGCAAATACGCTTTAAGGAGACAGTTACGCACTGGACTCGGATTATAGACAATATCCTTCGTCTTCTCCTGTCTCCTTCGTTTCTTATATTTGCTGTTATTTGATTCGCACAAACACGGTTCTGTATATTTGCACAGATTTTGTAACAAGTAGTTCAGCATAGACATATTTACAAACAATTGTTACTTACACTGTATGGTTGGTTTTATCGGGAGTCCAACAACTGAAGCCAGCCAAAAAGCTGGATGTTTATTGCGACTTTATGTTTAATTAAGCAGATGAGTAACTTGATTATTTCGTGTCTATTCATGTGGTATTGCTGATGTCAGTAGTTATTTTCTTGTACAAGGTTCTGGATTTATTAGAAAGAAAGGATATAAAGGGGCATTTGCAGACGCAGGATCATCTACTAAGGTATGGCGATTTTGATACCAACTGTATTGGGTTTATCATACATCTAATATTTCACTTTAATGATCCCTAGAACTAGAATAGTGTGTTATTTGTTGGAATCTAGCTATTTGTTGGGATGATATGCCTACACTATTCTTGTTAGGGGTCATTCACTTATACTACTTACATCTGTTCGCTTTTGTAATTATTATCTAAATTTAAATGATTAATAACTTATTAAATTTTTTCTTGAACGAGGATATAATTAGAACACTACAAGAATAATTGAATCAGACAAGGCTTTTTGCCCGTTGTCTGATGCCCTAGAAAACCGTGGTCTATTGAGATGCCGTCTGTTACGCAGCTCAGACAACGGACGCGTCCGTTGTCTCATTCCCTACAGACAACGGTTTTGGTCTTAGAAAACGTTGTCTGAAACGCGTGAACAACAACGGTTGTTGTAGAAACCATTGTCTGACAAATAAATCAACAATTGTTTATTAACTAGAAAATGTTGTTATTTTAATTTTCAGACAAGGCTTTATTTTCCAAAAGAGTGTTGTGTGATATAAATATTTACGACGGTTTTACTAGAAAAACCCGTTTTACATAACCACACAAAACGCACACAAAATGCATATTATAAGTATTCATCAAATACAATGATATTATATTATCAGAATAAATGAATAATGTAGGAAGGCATCAGACTATTACCTGATCAACATATTAACTTTATTTCCCAGTGCCAGACTTCATTGTTTTGGCATCTTTTAGAGCTTGTGCCTTGACATCAAACATTTTAGGATCCACTGCACAAAGAGAAAGCAAATAATTGTAAAAAGAGAATGCTGAAAACAATAATTTTGTCAAAGTCATCTTCCACTTCCTACTGAGCATGTAACATAAGCAAATGTATAATACAGCAGGTTTGGACAAATGTCAACACAAGAAATTGGGGATCCCCATGCCATCATGCAGTAAAAGTAACACACAATCGCAAATCAGTATACTATAACGAACATTCTGTTAGCAAGGTAGACATTCACAATTGCCTTCAGCGGTCTCACTCAGTCCACTAAGTAATCCCTCATTGCATAACCACCTTTTACAATGCTAACGGCTAAATCATTCAACTCTACTCCACTTACCACGTAGACTACGGCATCAGTAAAAGCTAATTTTTCTACATATGGTATACAAAATTTACATAAAGATTTTATGTAATTTTACTATTTAGTCGGTAGTCTCTCCACCAGCTTTCTGATTCAGGCCTATAGTGTTTCGCTGCTCATTTCCCTTCCCTTAGAAGCTGAATCGAACATAAATTACATATAACACAAAATCAAAATATGTGACAATCAAACCCACAAAACAAAATAAAACATATGATAGTTAAACCACAAAACAAAATCGAACATGCTAACTCACAAAATTAAACACAAATTAAAGATATAAAAGATTAAAGTACCTTAAACACGACGCCCCAAATTAAACCCGACTCGATAGAAGCCCTAATTTTGAAGCCCCAAATTGAACCGACCCGATTGAAGCCCCAAATTAAACTCGATTGAAGCCCTAATTTTGGAATGAACCTTGAGACAGCAAAATACAAATCAAAATCAGCAAAAGTACAAATCAAATTGAAAAATCCCTAAACTAAAGATTAAATCGAAGTAGTTATATGTATAGATTAGTAGTTACGAGTGTGTGTTCATGAGAGCAGGAGAGAAAGAGAGAGTGGAGTGAGAGACGCAGAGAGAGAGTGGAGTGAGAGATGCACAGAAAGAGAGAGTAGAATTATGAGAGAAAGAAAGAGTAAGAGCGAAAAATGAAATTGGAGTGGCGCTATTTCTGCTGTTGTCTGAAAATTTTGGGATTGGGCGCTCTTTTTGCCGCTCACCCACTCTTTATCTAAATACTGTACAAAAATTATTATGTATTTTATTAAATAATATTTTGTAGTTATACAAATTAACTATAAATCTCTCTGGTTCAAAAAAAAAAAAAAAAAACTATAAATCTCATAACTTAATTTTAATTTTTTAATTAATTCCTGGCACATTCTTAATTTATATAAATAATATTTAATTATTTTTAACAAATTCAAGTAGTTTTCATGTCAAATAAAATTAAATATGTATATTTTTAGTTCAAAAGGGAAAATTTTGTTTTCTACAAAACTATGGCAACATATTTGTTATATAGTGCAACATGCAAACACTTTTATTTCTACGGCAACATTTTTATTCTGCCTAAGCCAACATCCGTACGGTTGGATCGTCGAAGAAATCATTTAAAAAAAATATTCAGTGAATCTGACACGTGTCCCGTTCCCAAAAGTAGTAGTGTTCCAACGTTTTTGAAAAGATGCGGCACAACCGTGCCTTGTTATTTTTTGATTATTTTTTCCCAACACTAGAATGAGTACTGATTAACATCCGTACGGTTGGATCGTCGAAGAAATCATTTAAAAAAAATATTCAGTGAATCTGACACATGTCCCGTTCCCAAAAGTAGTAGTGTTCCAACGTTTTTGAAAAGATGCGTCACAACCGGGCCTTGTTATTTTTTGATTATTTTTTCCCAACACTAGAATGAGTACTGATTAACATCCGTACGGTTGGATCGTCGAAGAAATCATTTAAAAAAAATATTCATTGAATCTGACACATGTCCCGTTCCCAAAAGTAGTAGTGTTCCAACGTTTTTGAAAAGATGCGGCACAACCAGGCCTTGTTATTTTTTGATTATTTTTTCCCAACACTAGAATGAGTACTGATTAACATCCGTACGGTTGGATCGTCGAAGAAATCATTTAAAAAAAATATTCATTGAATCTGACACATGTCCCGTTCCCAAAAGTAGTAGTGTTCCAACGTTTTTGAAAAGATGCGGCACAACCGGGCCTTGTTATTTTTTGATTATTTTTTCCCAACACTAGAATGAGTACTGATTAAAATCCGTACGGTTGGATCGTCGAAGAAATCATTTAAAAAAAATATTCATTGAATCTGACACATGTCCCGTTCCCAAAAGTAGTAGTGTTCCAACGTTTTTGAAAAGATGCGGCACAACCGGGCCCTGTTATTTTTTGATTATTTTTTCCCAACACTAGAATGAGTACTGATTAACATCCGTACGGTTGGATCGTCGAAGAAATCATTTAAAAAAAATATTCATTGAATCTGACACATGTCCCGTTCCCAAAAGTAGTAGTGTTCCAACGTTTTTGAAAAGATGCGGCACAACCGGGCCTTGTTATTTTTTGAGTATTTTTTCCCAACACTAGAATGAGTACTGATTAACATCCGTACGGTTGGATCGTCGAAGAAATCATTTAAAAAAAATATTCATTGAATCTGACACAACGGTTTATTATTAAAAAAACCGTTGTGTGTTTTTTTTATAAAAATTTTGTTAATACCTTTGCCTAACTTATTTTTTACACTTCTTTGAAGATACCGAACATGTTATTGATTGAAAATTTTATAAAATAATACTTATAATAATAGATTGTGCTTAGGGTTTTGTGGTTTAGGGGTTACGATTTAGGGGTTACGACTTAGGGGTTATGTTAGTTTACACACGAAATTATGTAAGTCATGTATAAGCGAGACTGTACGCCATTCCCGACTTGTATGTTTAGTAAATTGTGTGGTGTCCCTGGTCCGAAAAAGAAAAATATGTACATTTTATATGTTGTTAAGTATAATAACGAGGATAATACGAAAGTCTTAATATGATAAGAGAACTACAAACTATGATATCCGGCTTAATTAAGAATATTATCCTATAATTAAGTGTGTCAATTAAACATAAACTTTATTATTCAAACAAAGTTCACAATTAAAGTTTGTCACGAACGAGAAATTCAAAAAAAAAAAAAAAAGTCACACAACTGTTTTTAAGTTGTAAAACCGTTGTAGTAAAATCATTCAGACAACAGTTTATAAATAAAAAACCGTTGTGGTAATAACACAACGGTTTCTACAAAAAAACCGTCGTGAAAAGTAGAGTACAACAAAGGTTTATTATTAAAAAAACCGTTGTGTGTTTTTTTTATAAAAATTTTGTTAATACCTTTGCCTAACTTATTTTTTACACTTCTTTGAAGATACCGAACATGTTATTGATTGAAAATTTTATAAAATAATACTTATAATAATAGATTGTGCTTAGGGTTTTGTGGTTTAGGGGTTACGATTTAGGGGTTACGACTTAGGGGTTATGTTAGTTTACACACGAAATTATGTAAGTCATGTATAAGCGAGACTGTACGCCATTCCCGACTTGTATGTTTAGTAAATTGTGTGGTGTCCCTGGTCCGAAAAAGAAAAATATGTACATTTTATATGTTGTTAAGTATAATAACGAGGATAATACGAAAGTCTTAATATGATAAGAGAACTACAAACTATGATATCCGGCTTAATTAAGAATATTATCCTATAATTAAGTGTGTCAATTAAACATAAACTTTATTATTCAAACAAAGTTCACAATTAAAGTTTGTCACGAACGAGAAATTCAAAAAAAAAAAAAAAGTCACACAACTGTTTTTAAGTTGTAAAACCGTTGTAGTAAAATCATTCAGACAACAGTTTATAAATAAAAAACCGTTGTGGTAATAACACAACGGTTTCTACAAAAAAACCGTCGTGAAAAGTAGAGTACAACAAAGGTTTATTATTAAAAAAACCGTTGTGTGTTTTTTTTATAAAAATTTTGTTAATACCTTTGCCTAACTTATTTTTTACACTTCTTTGAAGATACCGAACATGTTATTGATTGAAAATTTTATAAAATAATACTTATAATAATAGATTGTGCTTAGGGTTTTGTGGTTTAGGGGTTACGATTTAGGGGTTACGACTTAGGGGTTATGTTAGTTTACACACGAAATTATGTAAGTCATGTATAAGCGAGACTGTACGCCATTCCCGACTTGTATGTTTAGTAAATTGTGTGGTGTCCTTGGTCCGACAAAGAAAAATATGTACATTTTATATGTTGTTAAGTATAATAACGAGGATAATACGAAAGTCTTAATATGATAAGAGAACTACAAACTATGATATCCGGCTTAATTAAGAATATTATCCTATAATTAAGTGTGTCAATTAAACATAAACTTTATTATTCAAACAAAGTTCACAATTAAAGTTTGTCACGAACGAGAAATTCAAAAAAAAAAAAACGTCACACAACTGTTTTTAAGTTGTAAAACCGTTGTGTGTTTTTTTTATAAAATTTTTTATAATAATTGTCCGAATCTTTGTCCCCCCTCATTAACTCCTCCAAAATAATTGTCCCCCCCTAAGATTTCAATTGGACAACGGTATGCAGAAACTGTTGTGTGAATTAAGTATAGTCCACATACAAGTAAAACACTTGTCTGATTCTAACAACGGTTTACAAAACCATTGTCTGAAGTTTCTTCAGACAATGGTTTTGTAAACCGTTGTTAGAATCAGACAAGTGTTTATTCAAACTGTTGTGTGACATCCATTTAAGTAACAAAAAAAAAAAACACTTGTGTGTTTTTAACAACGGTTTATGAAACACTTGTCTGACCTTTCTTCAGACAACGGTTTTATAATTCCGTTGTGTAAAGCCTCTGCTTTACTCCTTCTAATAGACAATGGTTTTAGAAACCGTTGTGGAAGGTCTTTCAGACAACAGACAGATTTTGCAAAAACAAAAACCGTTGTGTGAAAATTTCAAACAATGCTTTTACTGCCGACCGTTGTCTGATAAGTGTCGTCTGTTTCAGTTTTTCTTGTAGTGGAATATCATGTAAACAGTAAACCAAATGTATATGTGATTCCACTAGTGTATAGGGTGTGTCACCGTAACACTTCGTTATACAAAATATGAGTAGCAGAGATAGAGTATGTTTTAAATTAATCCAAAATCATATAATCCGAACCAAAATTATAAAAAATTAAAACCAAAACCAAATCTATATTTCAGTAAATATGGTTTTAGATCCAAAACCAAACCAATTCCATATTTTTTGATCGAAAACCACATTTTGCCACCCCTAGTTGCACTCATTAAATTTTTTACCTACATGGCGTGTGTGTGGTTTTGGCTGTGAGCATAGTTCCTGATTTTGTTTTTGCTTACGTCTTTTGTCCAGTTTGGTAGTTATTTCATCATGAAGCAGGAAAAGTGGATGTTTTTATACCTATATTTTTATACCATCTTGGTGTAATGGGTTGGAGATGGTCTTAGCAATGCATTACCAAGTTCATTACGGTTTTCTTATCCCAATATGTTTTTCGTTATAGGTGCACCTCAGGCTCTTCTTCAGAGCTGCCTCACCTTCGGGGCATTTTCCTTCGTTATTGAAGGCCTTAACAAGCAGCAACCAGCTTTGGCGCATACATCTTCTCCGAGGGACAAAACTAGTCATTATGGTGCAATTCCTCCTTTGTCAATTCCTCTGCCAAATGAACTTAAGGAATCCTTTTCTTTCTTGTTGAACTCGTTAAAGTCACGTTGAACTTCTAGTTTTTCCACCGGAATGTTGCATGGCAAAGGTCTTATGTATAATTGTAGTAATGTTATTTTGCTTCTGATATTCCAGTGAGTTAAGTGATAAGAAAGGCTTCTTTGGATTCTCGTGTTTTGTTAGTGTTTGTTTAGTTTGTAGATTAGAGGATATTGGCGGATGGGGGATGCAATTAGCAGTAGATGTTCGGTTGATATCACTTATGTTAAAAAAAAAATTGGCACATAAGTTTTGCTGGAGTTTAGAACTTCTAGAACCAACAAAATAGTACCTACAATCTACAAAGACTTTATAGTCAAAATTACCAGTTTTCAGTTGAAATTAACGCCAATACCGGTTCTGAGATTAATGGCCATGTTTACGCGCCGAAAATGGATTCCAGTACTGGGTATAGTGGATATGCATATGGCAAGAGTCTAGTACTGGCTACTGGGTATAGTGGATATGCATATGGCAAGAGTGTATAATGTGTTCTCTTTTCCTAATCTTAGAAGAAGTTTTCCTCTTATGCTTGAGTCTGAGTATTTGCTTTGGTTAATCGAATATTGACATGAAATTACTGATATATTTTGGTTCGGTTAACCGAATTGAAATATTTTGATTTTAATTTGGTTATAGAAATTTGTGTGATTTGGTTATTTAGGTTTTTACCGAATTAACAGATATTTATAGAAAGCATATTATTTATTTTTTTAATATATTAATTTTTATATAACAGTGTATTGTATATGTGTTTATATAACATACATCTTTTTCTTTTTGTATCTGATTAATCTTCATTTTAATTGAATAAACTGACTTGATTCCACTTGAAGTCTTAAATTAGACAAATAAACGGTGTTTGTCTTTTTTAGCACAATTTAATAAAATGATCCCCCAAATAGCATATTAAAATGTAATTTTAATTAGCATCTTAAAAAACATAAATGAAATTTACATTCTTTAAAATTATCTTTAAAAAATCGCAAAAAAATTGGAAAAACACAGTAACGACTTTAAATAATGTTTCCTGGTCCGTGGGATTGCCAACAAGCACTAGCTCATTTTGTTAGCATTTTTGTTTCATGGTCTGCTGTAGTTCTGATTAAAGATGTCCAAAAAAACCAGAAGCCTGAAAATTCGATTTTATCGGATTCGAAAGAAAGCACCAAAGCTTGATCCGAAAAAGACCCTGGTCCGGTTTGGCTTGGCTTGCGGACCTTATAGTGGCCTCCTATATTTCATCAAGTTCGGCTGTGCCCAAAACTAGACCCGATAATTCGTTCGTGTAGTGTACTTTCGTGTTTCGTGTACCAAAATATTAAACCCAAAATCATCCGTTTAGGTTCATGTGATTTCGTGTTCGTGTACCTTCGTGTCGTGTACTTTTCGTGTCGTGTTTTCGTGTAATTTTAATTAATACTCCCTCTGTCCCCCTCAATTCTTTACATTGAGGGGACGGCACAGAATTTAAGAAAAAGTGTAAATTAATAGGGAAAAATAAGAAAAATGAGTAAAGTGGTGGGACCAATCAATATTTAATGTATAAAGTGAGTATAAAGTAGGTATAGTGGAGGAAAATAGTGAATGTTATTGGATTTTATATTATAAAATGTTACTATTTTTGGTATGTAAAGAAATGAGAGGGACGTACCAAAAAGGAAAGTGTAAAGAAATGAGAGGGACAGAGGGAGTAATAAGAATAAAAATAAATAAATAAATGTGTTGAAATATTAAAATTTTCGGTAATATTTTTACAAATATGTATTTAAAATATATATTTATATAGTATTTACCAATAATATTATAAATTTATGCATAATCACATAAATAAATGTTAAATATCTAATACAAATATTAAAATATCTAATATAAATATTAATTTATAAATATTAATTTATTTATTTCGTGTACTTCGTGTTGTGTCGTGTACTTGAAGGGTAAACCCAAATCCGACACTAAATCTCGATTTTATTATGTATAAAATCAAAAAATATATAATTTCGTTTACTCTTCAATGAGATTATGTATAAAATTATATATAATTTCGTTTACTCTTAAAATATAAGTTTGAAGGGTAAACCCAAATCCGACACTAAATCTCATTAAAAAAATATTATGTATAAAATCTCATTGAGTTCGTGTACTTTCGTTTCGTGTACTAAAAATACAAACCCAAACATTAAATTTTCGTGTCGTGTTGAAAATTGCCGGGTCTACCCAAAACCCATAAAGCAGGGTTAGAAAGCCAAAATTTTAAAAAGCCCGATTTTTTTTAAAAATTCGGATAAAAGCTCATTCGGTCCGGATAAAAGCTCATTGAGTCCGGATAAAAATTCGATTTTATTATGTATAAAATCAAAAAATATATAATTTTTTTAATAAATTTCAATAATATTAATATATAAATTAAGAAAATTGCGGATAAAAATCCCATTCAACCCGATACAATCTGGACCGCGGTCCTCATATTTTAGAGAAAGTTCGGCCAGGCTTGGTCCAATTCTCAAAACCCTAGCTCGGTCCGAGTTCTAAAAAATCGAGTTTTTCAAAATTTGAATAAAATTCAGCCCAAAACGCTTTTTGTGCAACCTTAGTTATGACTAAAATTTTAGTGGTTGAAATACCGAACTATCAAGAATGTATGAATATTGGCTAGCTACTTCATTGATGTTTTTGTAATAGCATTTTCATTTTCAGTTTTACTTAATATAAATTAACGGTAATTGACAATGCTAGTTTGTTGACATTTCTAATCATGTATTTTTTTTTTTTTTAGCATTTCTTTCAAATTCTGAAAAAATTCAAAAAATCAGGTTGAAATTATTTAAGTAGTAAAAAAAGATTGAGTGAAATGATAATATTTTCTTCTAATTCGGTTATTTATTTCGATATTTGGTTCGGTTCGATAAAATAAATGAATGAGAACCCTTGCATCCATTCTTTATATCGTTCTTGCAATGTTTCTTCGGTCATTTTTTTTCTTGAAATTCTATTCCAGTTCCGCTGTAGGTTTTCAACGTGTACATTATAGAAATTAGACCGTACATGGGTATAGGTTTTTTAGCTTTATACTTTCAAAAATCTTCAGAAACGTTTGTTGCTGATCTTTAAATTTGACTAAATCTCCGTATCACGAACTCTATGAAATAGATGTACTTTCGACATTAGTTAAATTTTGATTCTGACGCTTCACAACATACCTTTGTGTGATGTCATGTGAACTCCGGTTTGTTATATAGTACTTGGACTTGTCGATAAATGAATCGATATTTTATTTTGACTAGTCAATATGTAAACTTCACGATACAATTTTTTTGACTTTGCTACATGGTGACTTTACGATGTATTTGACTTATCAATATAATGTATTTCAGACTTCTTTATATAGGCACTTCCCGACAAAGTAGCTTGACTTCTTGATATAATCTTTTCTGGGTTTATCAACCTGTCTATTTTTGACTTTTCAATATATGTCTTAGAATATTTTATCCATTCCCGCAAACTCCATTATTTATCGGCCTTCTTTTTCGACCTGGTGCATGAACAAACTTAAACTTCTACCAAGCCTTACCTGGCTCATTTACAAAGAAATTTTTAACATACCTCCAAGTACATATCATTTTCATACTCAGAATACATGGAATAAAATACCTAGTGAAAGAGCTCACTAGGTCATGTAAGTAATGTAGGGTCATTGATACAGGCTTGTTATTAAATGTTACATGCATGCTTCATGACTAACGATATCCCCAACTTGTTAAGTATGACTGTCAGGCAAAAAATCATGTCAGATTACAAGTTTGTCTACAACTAATAGAAAAGTAAATAAAATTACATATATCGTAGAAAATTGACTTGTCATTTACATGATATGGACAAGTTAAATTTGATAGATACAAGTTTAAAGAGATAAATAATTATTTAAGGTGGAGGAGGTGCTTATGTCTTACGAGCAGTTGCTACAATAATGCTTTCACATTCCAGCTTCTCATAATCTCTTCGGGGATCCTTATAGTACTTCGAGATTCCTCATCAGTAAAAGCTATGGGGTAGCATTTGTTGGATTTTAACTCAACATGATAGTATGGGCTTGGGTGATCCAAGATAATTATGAGTTGGATAATAATTGTATGTGTGAAAAATAATTATATATGGTACATTTTGGTCATAAAGTTATGTACTTAAGTACCATGGAATACTTGTATAACAAGTATGTGAAGACTTGTAAAACAAGTGTGCTATGTCTTGGTGGTTATATATATATATAGGGTTAGGCTCAAAAGAGAACCAGTCATTAAAAAAGAACCTTAAAACTGTTATAAGTCGTTGGATTATTACTAGATCAACTGTTCAGATTCAACTCATTTTTATATACAAAATCTTATAAGGGTATTGTTGGAATAAAAGGATTCTACTGCCGAATCTATTTTGTTTCATAGTATAATTACAGTGTTCTGCAACTGAATTTTAAAGTTATGCATATGAACTTCAAAGTTCTACAACTGAACTTACTTTTTTCCACGAAGTTCTACAAGTGAACTTGATTATTTTTATAATGTTCAGCTGTTGAACAATGTTATTCACATTATTTTCATACCATAACTTTCGTGTTCTACCGCTGAACATAAAAGTCATGCAATCGAATTTGAAATCAAACACATAAATTTTAAAGTTATGCAACTGAACTTACTTGTATTTAAATGTTCAGCTGTTGAACACTGTTATTTGATATTGTGTTTATACCATAACTTGAATATTTTCAACAAAAATTGATAAAAATAATTGGGGGAATTTTAAGATGATGATGGAGAATTTTGTGATCGATATCGATGTACGATTATTATCGTTAATCAAATATTAATTAGCTCTAAATTATGTATTTTGTATTTTTGGATAATTTTACCCATGACCTACATATAATTAATATATATTATTTTAAAATATAAGATAGAGTTCTAAGAGTTCTTAGGTTAAGGGTTTTACAAGGAATATGACCCTATATATATAGTCATATTATATTTTGTAAGAACCAGGAATTCCATTATGTAAATATTATGTGAGATAGATGATTAATTAAATGTGCTATTCCAGTTTGTTGCATTTTCATGATTAAATAGTGTCGTACTTGTTAAATTAGAATTTATGTGCTCGGTATGGAAATATGAGGGTATTAGCAATTACGTGTCGGGTCCTACTGATTTCATTAAAATGTTGTAAATATTTAAAAATTCGTTTAAGAGCATCTTTATTATTTAAAAAGATTTATGAGACCTTAAAGGCATTTAAATTACATTTTATTCAAGTTAGAATATTTTATTAATTAAAATACATAATGACCCAAAATATTTCAACAATATTTATTTATTCGTTTTCAGAGTCTTAAAAATATTATAGTATTTATTTTAGACATTTTCGAGTATTTTATAAAAAATTATTATTATGATTCGTTATTTTAGAAATTACGATACAAATAGAACCCGATATAGTGATTGGGGGTTGCCATTTCCAGAAGGGAAAATGAATTTTTTTTATCACTAAACTTTATATACTTTTAGAAACCAACCACTGAACTATAAACTTATTTGTTCATATCACTAACGTTCTCTCGAATTTTAAAATTAACATTTCGTTAAATAATTGGCCAGCGTATACTATTTTGATGATGTGGTGACGTGGTGTATATCTATATCTTTATATATAACCCGATTGTAATATAAAAACAACGGATGTTCAGATTGGGGCTTAATACAAACTAGGGTTCAAGCACCAATCTAGAATCAATTAAGCATCTACAATCAATGGATTTGAGCAATTCATCATCTTCAATCAATTCTCAAGCTGAACCGATTGAAGTGATACGATGCTTTTGTGGAGTTCAAACATACCTTAATATATGAGTAGTCGACCCTAAATTTTAGAGACGAGCATCATTGGATTTTTGATTGAAACCTTATATTTGTGTTTGGTATTGGAACAGTCGGAGTGTATTTTGTTCAGATCATATCATTCTTGTCATTTTCTTTTTTCTTTTTTTGTTTTAATAACCAATCATTGAGTCAGCAGCCACGTGTTGAACTTTTTACACGTGGATAAATAACTTAACGTCCGTTACTGATTTTTTAACGGAATGCTAATTTTGAAATTCGAGAGTAACGTTAGTGATATAAACAAATAAGTTTATAGTTCAGTGGTTGGTTTCTAAAAGTATATAAAGTTCAGTGATAAAAAAATTCATTTTCCCTTTTCAGAAATATAAATAGCCAAAAACATTTTCTCTCACTTTTGTCTTCACTCTCTCTCTCTCTCTCCCTGTATGTCTCTCTCTCTCCATTCTCTCTCGTTTTCTTTCTTCTTTTTCTTCTTTAATCTTTGAAATTAAAAACTTCTTTTATCCATGATTTTGTGTATGAAAATTTGAGTACGAGATAATCAAAATGATCGGGTTTTGATCCTCAATATCATTACCCCGTCAATTTTAAGTTTTCAGTAATTGTTAAATTCGGGGTTTTAGTTGGGGAGTTAATTTCGGTTCGATTTGATATTCATTGGTGTCGATGTGGTGTTTTGAGAGTTGTGGAGGGTGAGTAGCGGCAGGGCCACCGTTCTTGGGGCCTACATGCGAAAACCGACCACCGTCGATGAACTCCAGTGAGCCGGTGGTCTCGATTCTCATTGCATGTCACTTAATTAGTCTATATATGTATATTGATGATTGCATGTCGTTAATTCAGTGTCAAACTTGAGTTTTTGGTAAAAGTTGTAATGGGTCGTAAGTTTGGGGGTTAAAAATGAATTGGGTGGTGATTTTTTAGTGAGTATAAGATTGGGATTACATTTTCTGGTTAGTATACGTATAGTCTAGATTTTTAGTTCAAGTTTCGTGTTTTAATTGAGGTTTGTATTTTGGGTTCGAGCTCGTCAGAATGTGGTATGAACTCACAGGAAAATTTGGGGATTTTGATTCTTGTTTGCATGTTGACTGATTTCGTAGTATTAACGATGCATACGATCTGTAATAGTGTATTGGTTACTAAAACTAATACGACAACTAAAACGTATCCTCTTTTATGTGTTAGGAGCTAGTAAGAGATGAAAGCGGAAGTAGCAGCGTGAAGCATTAGCCTCCTTAGTTCTTCCTTTTCATTAAAGCTTCAAAAGGCAAGTATTCCTTTCTCCCTTCTTATTCTTTGATAGTGAGTTTGATGCCTCTGCTTTATTATTTACTATGTAGATATTCGTACAATGCCTTGTTCACTCAATACCATATTAGTGTTGAACGTTAGGATAACTATTCCTTTGTAGCTATACTGTGCACACTTTTCCTGAAGTCATAAATGCCTTATTCATAAGTTACCCCCAACTTTACTAAAATGTTTTGTTATTAAATGAATTATGAGTTTTAGTCGAGAAAAGAAAAGATTATTGTTCTCTTGAGCCTTGAGAAAATACCCTTATATTCAATTACTCTTGATTAATTTGATTAGAAGATATAGTTTGTTTTAAGATTATACCTTTGGATTAAAAACATGGCTTCTTTTGATTTAATAAAGTAAATTGGAATGTTCGGTGTAAGTGGTCACAACGCCAGTCCTTCGTGATAAAATAGGCCAATGTGTTGCCTAGGATCCAGATTATTTGAACCAGCTGCGCGCTGTGTTCGAGGCTTTAGTTGGTTGATCAGCAACTATAGTTCAATGTCGTGATTATCCAAAGACCTTTATTAATAATTAAAGTTACTCGTTTTTATTAAGATGCTCTGTTATTCCCAAACAATGAATCAAGATTGTAGAAGGGGGGGGGGGTTGAATACAATCTTCAAAAATTCTTTGATTCTTGATAGTAAAGATATGACAGTAAATACAAGAACAGAAAAACAAATAAGATAACACAAGAATTAAAAATTCAGGTGGATTGTTTTGTCCACCTGAGAGATTTTATTTGAAGAAATCTCTGTGATGTTTTTGAATAAACACACAGCTGCATACACACTATTCTAGCTTGAGCAATTTACAAAGGATATTGCCTTTAACTTTCTAAATTGCCTAACTGATTTCTTAGTTCTAGAATAATGCTACACTTGGTTATATATCCCAAGTTTACAAGGTATTTCGAATAGTCAATAATACAAAAAGTAAATCTGTTCAAGATCCTTGTTTCTCCATTCTGAGTAGTGGTCCATGTGCTTGTAGCTTGCCCTTCTTGGCTGATTGTCTTTTATGGAAATGCTACTTTTTGACCAGACAAACAGAATGCTTCTTCTTCTCGTGAGTTTTCCAGAATTACTGGTTTTCATGCTCTGTGTAGTCTGTCAACCCATGTGCACTGTCTGAACTGTCCCTTTCACAAGTACAGTGTGTATCCGTAGAAGCTATTTGAGTTGTATCCGTTGAGAGTATCTTGATCACATTCGTAGACAGTTAGTACTGTTATCCGTAGATAGTACATTGTCCACATCCGTAGAAGGCTAATGATGCTATCCGTTGACAATCAACTTCACTTATGTAAAATTAAAAGGCATAGACTATTTACAATTAGCCTCCCTATTCTACATATCTATTAATAATCAGCATGACTTATTCAGCCTAAAAATTAATACTTCAAGATCAGGATTACAAATCAAGAATACACATCAGGACTGCACATCAGGATTGTACATCAGGATTGCATATCAGGATTGTATATCAGGAATGTTCATCAGGATTGTTCCTCATGATTGCATATCAGGATTGCATCTCAGGATTGTACATCAGGATTACACAAGCATGTTACATTGAGTCTTATCCGTAGATAAGCTTCCCATCTACGGATACTGCATAAGCATGCTATCCGTTGATGGCTACATTTTACTTATACAAATTTTTACTAAGTTAATCTAGTTATCATCAAGAAACAACATAGTTCCTAACAATCTCCCCCAATTTATGCCTGGTTGAGAATCAGCCATAAATTAAGAGTCTTGATTATAACAAAACCACTTATAACAAATAAACAGTAACAGTAAAAATTGCATTAAGCTACATAAATGAAAAACTGAAGAGTAGAGATAGTTACATAGAGAGTGCTCCTCTAGACTGAGTAGATTTAATTCCTTTTCTTCTCTCTTGGAAGCTTAATCTTTTGTCTCCCTTCCTTAGTATAGTTTGCCTTGATTTGATCTTGAAGCTTTATGTAGAATGCATCTTCTTCAGCAATTTTTGGATCCAGCTTGCCTTGCAACCATCTAAGGTACCTGGTACTAGCCATAGACAATTGATCTTCAATCCTGAAGAATATTCTACAACCCTTTTCATCCTTGAATTCCATCATCCAGTAAGGTTGAAGATGGATTCTTTGTCCATTGAAAGGGATCTTCAGCTTTCTTGGCAAACTATCAGGAGAATTCCAGTTGCTCCTGATTTCCTCAATTTTCTTCAAAACAACACTCCTTGCAACCTCAGAGAATCCCCTTGTGTTTTTGAAGCCTGAAAAGACTTTCACCAAGGTAGAATATCCTTCATTCAACACTTGTTGCAGAGGCCATGTTCTCACATTCCCTCCTTTGTAGACAAAGGTTTGTCTTTCAGGCAGATCTCTGAATTTGTCTGTGCCTCTTATTTCACTAACTTCATCAAAGAAAAGATCCGTGGTCGAGTACTCCTGTATTTCTGCAATGTACAAAAAGTCCGCCTTGTTCTCAACTAGCTTGGCAACATTTGGTGCAACATTCAGCTTGATTGGTCCTTGTTGAGTTCTTTTGACTTGTTCCATTTTCTTTGACTTCTTTTCAGCTTCAATTATGAACTTAGGGAAAACCAAGTTTTCAAGCTCAACAAACTCTTCTTTAGGCTCTACAGGAGTCTCATGGAAGGTGGTTTGAGATTGAGTTGAAGCTGTAATAGGGTCTTCAAAAATAATCCTCCTCCCTGTATCTCTATTCTCTTCTACTTTCTCAGGAGAGACATACCTATGTGATCTTTGCTTCCATCTGGTTGCCTTGGACTTAGGCATTGTCTTCCTTTTCTTCAATTTCCTTAGAGTAGGGGTCTCTTCCTCTACAGCCTCACTACTTTCTTCCTCCATTTCTGTAAGATCCGGAAAAATTTCGTGTTTATATTTGATGTGAAATGAAATTTTATTTTCATATCAAAATTTATTAAATGTTTTATCTTTTTAAATGCGTTGAGTTATTCGTTAAATGGTCAAAGATGTGATGTTGAGATGTTATGTGAAATGTTGCCCAGTAAATAACAATTATAGAAGGGGGTTGAATACAATTGTTTAAGATTCTCGACTTTATATAACACAAATATGAAAGATCAATAACAATAACAATAACAATAACAACTTTATTAACTTTGATATAAAACTGTTACAAACTCTCTTAAGAAATTCTGATGTTCTTAAGAGCTGCTAGCTTACAAAAACTCTCTCAAGAAATTCTGTTCTTAAGAGCTTCTATTCGATTATGTTCTCTCTCGAATGAATACATAAATCGAAACCAAAACTGTGTTTATATAGTGCACACAGCTTCTCTATCAATAACAAGATAAGTCCTAATCATAACAAAGATAGAAACATATCTTTAATCGATAGCTGCATTCTACAAACCAGGAACAAACTTCCATGTTTATCTAGACTCCAAATATAACTCGAAGTAGGAATCCTGATCAGCTTCAAGTCCTGATGATCAAACCTGATCATAGTCTGAGTAGGAATCCTGATGATCAATAAGATTCTGACGCTTGATCAAATACTGATGATCATGCAATACTGATGACGTCAGCAATCCTGATCAGTTGAGTCTAGCTTCTGACGATCATTGAATTCTGATCTAACAATCTCCCCCAATCTCATACTTTGTGAAATAAAGTATAGATTCCAAATATTCAATGATGTCAAAAACATGTATCAAAATGTACGAGTATCTTCAGAAACAACTTATCTGTTTAAGCTTTGTGATAGAACAGATTCATCTTCAAGAAGTTGGATAATAAACTTTCTTCTTTTTCTTCAAGAATTTGAATCAGTCTTTCCTTAAGATTTCTGAGTTCTTCATCTTCCTCATTAATCTGGTAGATAGCTGCTCTGAGATTCTGTATGGAGTTTCTCTGTAGACTGTGCTCTTCAAGCAAAAGATAAGCAATTTCCTTCCCATCAGGATTGAGAGAAAGATGAGTCATGCCAAAATTTACTTCTTTAACAGCAGTACCCCTTTGCATTTCCACATCCTGACCTCTTTGATTTAAGTACATGGGAGTAAAATTACCATTGAAATTACTGTTTCCATCCAGTCTTCTTCTTATAGTTGACAAAATCATGTCACTCCATTCTTTGTACACTTGGTTCTTCCATCTTAACAGATAGTGAACATATTTCAGTTCCTGTGTAGTTTTCATCAGCAGATCTTGAATAGATAGAATCTTCACACTATCATCTTTCATGAAGTACAGAAGCTTTTCTTTCTTTTCAAAACCATCATGACAATCTATAACTATATCAACAGCTAATAAATTGTTCAGGTTTTCAGAAGTTAAAGTACCTCCAATTTCTGTCAAGGAGTAAGGATCAACATATGACATATTCAGATATTCACCATCTCTGTGTCCAATACCTCCTCTTGAATTACTTGACAATTGCTTCAGACTTGAAAACATCTTTAACCAGAGTGCTTTTGATCTAGCCATATCAGACAAATCAACAACACTTGAAGCGCTTGTAATAATTCCACCAGACTGAAAATTGATAGGTGTATCACAACTTAATGTGCTAATATGTTTCCACTTCTTGTATATCTCCTTTTCATGAGCGTAGCTTCTTTCAAGTAAAGATTCTTGTCTGCTTGAATTTCTCCATTGTCTTTTATTTGAAACTTTAAGCCTTTGTAGATAGAGATTGAAATCTTTATTTGTTCTTCTTGTAATATCTCTTCTTCTAGCTTCTTCTTCTTCATCTACTTCTTTGTTGTGACAATCAACAACAGTAGATAAGATTATCAAATCAACCTCTTGCAGAATTTCAGATTCGTCAGGATCTTGAATATTGTCAGGATTAGAATCTTCAATTTGATTTGTATTGCTGAGAGTTGATTTTCTTGATTTTCTTCTCAATTCAGGTTCTTCTTCAACAATTCCATCATCACCAAAAGTAGATCTGTCAGGAACTACTAGAGTTTGAATAGGTTCAGGAATTTCTTCAATTCTTAACCCTCTAGACCTTGTCTGTCTAGGTACTGTTTGAGTTGAAGAACCTCTTTTACTTCTTTTAGCACCTCTTCTACCTCTGCTTCCTCTACCTCTAGCAGGAGCAGTATAGCTTTCCATTGTCTCTCTTTGTAGTCTCAAGAATTCTTCATGTGAGAGATCTGGATATTCTTCACTTGCTGTAGAGAGTGCTTTTCTTGCATATAATTGTTGAACTCTTTTATCAGTGTGATATAGAGTAACAATTCTGCCGTCTTTTGTAGAAAACTTCTGGAATAAATTTGATGCATCTTCAGGATTATCAATAATCACATCTTCATCACCTTCAGGAATTGTAGCAAGAATTTGTCCATGACCAGATGTCAGGATTTGATCTTCCGTCAGGATCTGAGATTGCACCAATGTTCTTACTGTCTTAACTCCAGAATCAGAAACATGAGTTGACTGCGTAGTCTGACTTTGAGAAGTTTGAATTGTAGACTTCAAAACCGCAGCATCAGAGGTTTCTCCTTGTATCACTTTGTCACCACCATCATCTCCAGTATCATCATCATTATTTCTTAATACTAGATCAGGTGTACATTTTGTCTGAATAACCTTCTCCCCCTTTTTGACATCAGGATTTGACAATAATTGCAAAATTGAGGAAAGAGAGGTTTGAATTTCAGTTACCTTAGTATCCAGAGAATCAATTCTTTGATGGATTGAGGTTTGTTCTGAAACAACAGATTTCACTTGGGATTCCACTACCCTTAGTTGAAAAGTAGTAGGCACCTTTGTAAAATTATTAAAGATATCAGTCCTCACTTTTTCAGTTGAGCCCTTGATAGAATCAATCTCACTTTTCAGGCTTTTGGATAACAGAGTAGTAGCCTTCAGATGATTCTTCAAGTCTTGATTCTCTATAGATTTCACTGCATTATAGGCATGTTCAATAGCAGAAGAAAAACTGATAGATTCATCAGAATTATGCCATGAATTGTTCCATTCATTCTGTCTAAATGCCTCTGCAGGATCAAAGGAAGGAGTAGAAAAATCTTGTCTCTGATCTTTTCCAGTATAAGCATTGCCAGCCATAAATGTACTCGATGAACCAAAATTAGTTCCAAGACTAATCTTGAGTGCTGTAGCAATCTGGTCCTTCTCTTGTTGATTCTCATCATCATCATCACTATCATCATCAGAATTATCATCATCAGAACCATGAGATATATCAGGATCAGGAACTGCAATACCTTTCATTTTATCCTGTGATTCTGAGATAGGATGATCTATTGGTCTTGAACGAAGTGGCTGTATCAAAATAGGTTCATTATCAGGAGCACCACTAGCGTCAGGATGAACATCGTCAGGATTTGATATGCTTGCATCAGTATTTGCTACCAATGGTTCTTGTGGAGCTTGAGGTTCAGAAGCTGCTTCAACACTTTGAGCTAAAGGTTCTTGTGTGCTTCCCTCATTGACAATGTTCTCGACCAATCTTTCAACAGAAGCTGTAGCTTTGCCTGCATCTTCACTTTGAGAAGATGGTTCTTGTGTAGCTGGAATGTTGATGTCTTCATTCTCCATTTGAGAAAATGATTCTTGTGTGACCATTCCACTAGCTAAGCCTGCACCCAAACTTTGATTGAGTGGTTCTTGTGTGGCAGGATCAACAGTAGCTGCTGAATTACTCTGAAATTCAGGTTCTTGTGGGCTTGATCCTTTCAGCTTCTTCTGTCTCTGATAGACTAACTCTTCTGCATTCCTCTTTTTCTTTGATGTAGGTGTAAGACCAACCAAGGAAGCAGTTGTAGATACCTTCTCCCAAGAATGTCCTCGAATCTGAGATGGAGAGGCTGGAGAGTCTGATATAGAGACAACTTTTGTTGTTGCATCAGGAATACTAACATCAGGATTTGATGTTTGAATATCAGTATCCTTCATTTGCACTGTCAAAGGAATATGATACCTGCTCTTTGATAATTTCCTAGTCTTTTGTGGTTTCGATGAAGGTACCACAGCTTTAGTAGCAGTATCAGCAACTTCCTTGTTCACATTCATCACAGAGGATATAGGTAAGTCATCCTCTGAATCACTTTCATCAATCAACCTTAACTTCCTTTTCACAGGAACATTCTTAACAACCTTATCAGCGTTCTTCACCAGGACCCCTTGTACACCCCCTTGTATCTTCTTTTTAGTGAGTGGTGTAGAGGAAAAATCCTTTGAACCTGATTGCCTTCCAGACACATCAGTTCTAGCTGATTTCTTTGATTTTACAACTAAAGTCTTTTGAGAGACAGTAGAGGTGGTTGTTAACTGTTTAGACTGTTTAGGTTGCATGCTTGTGTCAGGAACAAGGTGGGTTGGTCCTTGTACCATAGCATTAGAAAGTAGTCCATAACGAGTAGGCATTTTCTGATGTAAGAAAAACCTAACCTCATCAGGAATAAAAGCATTTCCGCACAAAATATTTTACCATATCAGGATTAAAAAAAAATTCAATAAGATTAAAATAAAATTTTATTTAAGAAAACAAAATTTATTTTAACAATCCTGAATAGCGTTTTGGTTTAAGAAAAATAACCAAATTAATGGTCATAGAATTAAAACACGCTTACCAGCAAACGAGGCAAAAATATTTATAGAAAACCGAACCGTCTCCTTGAGAATGTAGAAATGACCTGCACCCTTCATCAGTCTGTTTAACTTGAAGACCCAGAAAGTAACTCATTTCTCCCATCATACTCATTTGATATCTTGACTGCATAAGCTTGGAAAACTTTTCACACAGCTTATTGTTTGTTGACCCAAAAATGATATCATCAACATAAATCTGAACTAACAGCAACTCCTTACCATGATTCAAATAAAATAGAGTTTTATCAATTGCACCTCTTTTGAATCCACTTTCCAGTAAGAATTGAGCTAAGGTTTCATACCATGCTCTTGGAGCTTGCTTTAGTCCATAAAGTGCCTTATCCAGTCTGTAGACATGATCTGGATATGTAGGATTAATGAAACCAGGAGGTTGTTCAACATAAACTTCTTCCTCCAGTTCACCATTTAAGAAAGCACTTTTAACATCCATCTGGAAAACCTTGAATTTCTTATGTGCTGCATAAGCAAGAAATATCCTGATGGCTTCTAGTCTTGCAACAGGAGCAAAAGTTTCATCATAGTCAATTCCCTCTTGTTGGGAATACCCCTTTGCAACTAGTCTAGCTTTATTTCTGATAATGACTCCATCAGAATCAGTCTTGTTCTTGAAAATCCACTTTGTACCAACTATTGATCTATTCTTTGGTCTTGGTACCAGTTTCCAGACTTCATTCCTTTCAAATTCATTCAGTTCTTCTTGCATTGCAGTAACCCAATCAGCATCTTTAAGTGCATCTTCAACTTTCTTAGGCTCCTCCTTGGACAGAAAGTTATTATATAGACATTCATTCTGAGTTGCACTTCTTGTTTGAACACCTGCTTCAGGATCTCCAATTATCAAATCAGGAGTATGATCTTTTGTCCATTTCCTTGCTGGTGTCAAATTGTTTCTTGAAGTAGATGCTCCCCCTGGATTGGTGTTATCTTGATTGAAGGAATTTGCTTGAGATGAAGCTCTTCCTGAATTATTGCTATGCCCTCCTGATGTGTTATCAGGATCTTCACTTGAATCAGTATCTGAAGAATTCTGTCCTGATGATTGAGTTGACTCTGAACTTGTAGTTGAATGCCGTTGCTCCCCCTCAACATTAGCACTACTAGTTGTATTACTGTTGTTTGCATCATCAGTATTAGTACCATCAGTACCTGGTGAGTCATCAGGATTTGGTGACCCGTCAGTACTGGATGAATGGACAGCTTCTGATTCACTTTCTTCAGGTTCCTTGGAAGCTTCATTTTCAAATAACAATCTATCATGCGAGTCTTCAATTATTCCAGTTATCTTCTTATCATCAAAAGATACATGTATTGACTCCATGACAGTTCTTGTTCTCAAATTAAAAACTCTGAAGGCTCTTGATGTAGGATAGCCTATGAATATTCCTTCATCAGCCTTTGTTTCAAATTTCCCTAGCTGTTCAGGATGAGTTCTGAGAACAAAACATTTACAACCAAACACATGCAGATGCTTCAGGCTTGGCTTCTGCTCTTTGAGAGACTGATAAGGAGTGACACCATGCCTGTTTATCAATGTAAGATTTTGTGTATAGCATGCTGTGTTGACTGCTTCTGCCCAGAAATATGTAGGTAATTTAGCTTCTTCCAACATAGTTCTGCCAGCTTCAATAAGAGTTCTATTCTTCCTTTCTACTACTCCATTTTGCTGAGGTGTGCCAGGAGCAGAGAATTGTTGAATGATTCCTTTGTATTTGCAGAACTCTTCCATCTTTGAATTCTTAAATTCAGTACCATTATCACTTCTCAGGATCTTGACTTTGTACTTTGTGGTTGTCTCAATCATTCTCACATGATCCAACAGAACTTCAGGAGTTTCATCTTTTCTGTGCAGAAAATACACCCAGGTGAATCTAGAATATTCATCAACAATTACAAGAGTGTACCTTTTCTTACTGATGGACATGATGTTGACTGGACCAAACAGATCAAGATGTAGCATGTGATATGGTTCTTCAATAGAGGATTCTGATTTACTCTGGAATGATGTCCTTCTTTGTTTTGCTTTTTGGCATGCATCACAGAGTCCATCAGGTGTATATAAGACATTAGGTAATCCTCTTACTAACTCTTTCTTAACCAACTCATTGATGTTGCTGAAGTTGAGATGAGAAAGCTTCTTGTGCCAGTTCCAACTTTCATCTACTGAAGCTTTACTGATGAAACATGTAGGGGAGCCATCAGTATCTGAGAGAATGTTGGCTTCATATATGTTACCATGCCTGTAGCCAGTTAGTGCTATCTTCCCTGTTGCTTTACTGACTACTTCACAATGTGTGGAATAGAAATTGACATGATAACCTCTGTCAGTGATTTGACTAATACTCAACAAGTTGTGTTTTAGTCCCTTCACTAGAGCTACTTTTTCAATGATGACATTTCCAATGATTATATTGCCATATCCCAAGGTTTGTCCAATGTTGCCATCTCCATAAGACACAGTTGGGCCAGCTTTTTCCTCATATTCTGATAACAGGGCTTTGTTTCCAGTCATGTGCACAGAACATCCACTATCCATGACTAACACATTTTTCCTTTTACCCTGCATCAGAATAGTAAAACACTAGTCAGAATGTTTAGGAACCCACACTTGTTGGATTCCTTGTTCATGCATTTTATTAAATTTAACAGCAGAAGACTTTTTGACTTTAGCAGTCCTGACAGGATTTACTCCATCAGGATTTGCTTTGTCAGTATCAGTATTAACAAAAGCATGCTTCACTATGACATTTTCAGTTTTATCAGACTTTGTACTACTTTCAAACTTAGGCAATGGATCATAAAAGTTATAGTACAAATCATGATACTCTTTACATGTATAAATAGAATGCCATAGACTACCACAATGAAAACAGGAATTCTGTGGTTTGTAAAATACTGATCTATTCCTAACATCAGACTTAGGAATTTCAGCAATTTTCTTCTTACTCTTTTTACAATCAATAGCAAGATGATTAGAGTTACCACAGTTAAAACAACACTTTCTAGGTGCATTTGGGATATACTTATAACCATTCTCTTTATTGATCCCAACTTTACCATTCCTGTTTCTCTTAACAGTAGCTTCCTTTTTCTTATCTGTAACCTCACAAATTTTATCTTTAAGCTGTTTCTGAGACAATAGACCTACATTCTTAGTGACTTTGTTCATGACAGGTTTAGACTTTATAATTTTAATTCCTTGAGTAGAAGAAGATCCCTTTTCAAAAGTAGAATTGGAATCCTTACCAAAAACAAAATTAACAGGAGTAATCTTAGATTTGGTTGAGTCTATAACATGTCTATAGGTCTTTGGACTGACTGTCTCATCAATGACAATTTTCTCTTTCAATTTCTTATCCTCATCTGACTTATATCCTAGACACTCTTTCCAATTCTTAGAGGTATTAATCTCATGAAATTTCCTACCAGAGTCTGTCCAGGTTCTGATTTTCTCATTAGCATATTCAAGTTCTTTTTCAAGGGAAGTACATTTAGATGTCATCTCTAAGTGCATGTGTTTAGCATTATCACATTCTTTTTGTACTTCTTGCATACGAGAAAATTCAGCTTCTAATATCTCATTCCTTTTTCTAAGGTCAGACATCTCAGATAAGATTCTAGTATTCTCAGCAGTTTGACTTCTAAAGCTAATATGTAATGACTTTAGAAAACGTCTTAACTCAGAAGCATTATCAGTATCAAAATCAAAGATAGTATTTAGTACCTTATCATCAGGAACAGCAGTTACATCAGCATTGGCCATTAACGCATAGTTGACTACCTCAGTATCAGATTCTGAGGAAGAGTCCATCCAATCCTTGCTTGATGTGATGAGTGCCTTTGTCTTGTTGCATTCAGAAGCAAAGTGACCCATACCATTACACTTGTAGCATCTAACCTTTGACTTGTCAAATTTGCTACCCTTGCTGTCCTTCTTGATATACTTGTCTTTGTCTGCTTTGAAGGTCTTTTTCTGAAAGTTGCCTTGTCTTCTATTCTTCCTGAACTTCATCCTTCTGAAGTTTCTGACAATCATAGCAACCATCTCTTCCATGTCTGAATCAGAAGATTCATCACCAGTATTGGCATCAGGATTGCCATCAGTATCTGATGAAGAGTCGTCAGGATCTGACTCAGCTACTCTCGCTTTCCTTCTAGAGACCTCCATAGCTTTCCCTTTTGATTTTGCTTCTACATTCAAAGCAATTGACTTTGCCTTGCTGCTTTTCTTGTTCTTTCTCTGTTGAACTTCAAGATCATGAGTTCTTAGCATCCCATAGATCTCATCAAGAGACACAATGTTCAGATCATACTGGTGTCTAATGATTGAGGTCTGAGTATCCCATTCTTCAGGTAAAGCTCTAAGAAATTTGGTGTTTGAATCTTCAGTTTCATATACTTTGTCAACTAAGGATAAACTGTTCAATAGTGTCAGGAATCTATCATATAGATCAGTCAGGCTCTCTTCAGGTCTTGCATCGAATTGTTCATATTCTTGAATCAATAGAGCCCTTCTGTTTTTCTTGACAGATGCAGATCCCTGACACTGAGTTTCCAAAGTATCCCAGATTTCTTTTGAAGACTTGCATGCAATCACTCTGTTTGACATAACAGCATCAAGGCTATTATGCAAGATATTCTTTATCTTTGGTTCCCTGAGTACATGAGCTTTTTCTTCTGGAGTCCATTCAGCTTTAGCTTTGACCACATAATGTTCTGGTACTGTATCTGTTCGTTCTACGAACTTTGTTGGTATATATGGTCCATCACGAATCCTGTCCAAGTAGTCGGGATCCATAGCCTCCAGGTACATCAGCATCTTTACCCTCCATGTAGGATATTCTGATATCTTCAAGATGGGAATCTTCATGCTTTCATACTTGGTTGTCGACATCTTTAGATCGTATCTGATTCAGAATTAAATCAGTTTGCTCTGATACCAATTGTTGCCCAGTAAATAACAATTGTAGAAGGGGGTTGAATACAATTGTTTAAGATTCTCGACTTTATATAACACAAATATGAAAGATCAATAACAATAACAATAACAATAACAGCTTTATTAACTTTGATATAAAACTGTTACAAACTCTCTTAAGAAATTCTGATGTTCTTAAGAGCTGCTAGCTTACAAAAACTCTCTCAAGAAATTCTGTTCTTAAGAGCTTCTATTCGATTATGTTCTCTCTCGAATGAATACATAAATCGAAACCAAAACTGTGTTTATATAGTGCACACAGCTTCTCTATCAATAACAAGATAAGTCCTAATCATAACAAAGATAGAAACATATCTTTAATCGATAGCTGCATTCTACAAACCAGGAACAAACTTCCATGTTTATCTAGACTCCAAATATAACTCGAAGTAGGAATCCTGATCAGCTTCAAGTCCTGATGATCAAAACTGATCATAGTCTGAGTAGGAATCCTGATGATCAATAAGATTCTGACGCTTGATCAAATACTGATGATCATGCAATACTGATGACGTCAGCAATCCTGATCAGTTGAGTCTAGCTTCTGACGATCATTGAATTCTGATCTAACATGAAATTTGTGGTGATTAGAAATTTATTTTAAAAGGATGTTATTCTATTTCATTTTATTTTAATTATCGAAAAGAAAAATTATTCCGTACCCTAGTTATACGGGAAATTGGTATATCGTTCGTACCAATATTTCATTCGTTAAAGTGGGAAATATTCGGAAACATTCGTAATAGAGGTATTTTGGTTCGTATATCTATTATTAAACGATTCTTGTAGTTATCCATATATTCTGGATAATTATCGTCTCGTAAAACGTGTATTCTATTTATTCATATTAAAAGGATCCATTGGATCAATATTGATCCAAAAATGTTGTTTGGGGTATTATTTTCCGTTAATATAAAAAGGCGTATCGTGCATTATTTTGCGTATAATCAAGCTTATTTATCGTTAAATATCTAAAATCTCTGAACCGTGTTTTTCGAGTTCTAGAGAATCAAACTAACTTTTGAAGGCGTTATCGGAATCCGATTTCGACGCTCTAGTAGTCGAATCGAATCTCTCATCATCCTCTATCCAAATCCATCATCAAAATTCGTGTGGGTATGATTTCTGAGTTTTTTTCTTATTTTTAATTAATTAATTAATTCGAATTTATTAATTTAATTTGGGGGAAATCTTGATATTGATTGTTCGTGTAAATTGATGGTTTGAGTGTGTTTGTTATGTGATTTAGAACATGTTGATGATTTTTAATTTAATTTTTGAGCTTAGAATCGACTAGATCAGAAAAGGTTGAAGTTCACCGGATTTCTTAAAGCTTTGGCCGGATTTTTGTTTGGTTAATCGGTTTTGTAGATCGTTGGATGTACAGTTGTGGTGTTTAATCAATTTTGAGTTTGGTGTTCGATTCTGGCTTGCCGAAAAATATGGTCGCCGGGTTTTGACCGGACTTTACAGCCGTTTTCGGCTTGATTAGTGAAAAGTGTGACGTGGGTTGTGTTGCTGGTAAAGAAACAAGCAAAAGCCCTTTGGTTTGATAGTTGTTTGAACGGAATTGAGGGATTCCGGCCACCGGACACCGGCCGGATTCAGGAAAACCCAGATTCCGGTGGGTTGTTCTTGGTGGCCCGTTGACCCGTTTTCTGACCCGGTTTTGATCCAGTTTGCCCTAATTGATTTTCGTGAATAATGTTTTTGGGATTTATTTTAAAAATAAATCGAAAAATTGTTTTAAAAATTCTAAAAATCATATTTTTGATTTAAAATATCATTTTATTATTCAGAAAATTTTATAAATTTATAAATATTTATTTAAATTCGAAAATTGATTAAATTTAATTATTTTAATTATTTTTTTATTAATAATTAATTAATTTAATTAATTGATTAATTTTAATATTCAGTTAATTCTATTAAATAATTATTAATTAAATCTAATTAATTTAAATTAGATTTAATTATTTTCTTGGCTTGGTTTTATTTATACGAATTTGTTTAAGTGTCGGAATTAGTCAATTAATTTTATATTAATTGATTAAATTGTTTTTAAATCTTTGTATTAGGATAAATGATCCGATTTTTGATCTAAAAATATTTTGAGGATTAATTCCTTTGAAACGAGAGTCGAATATTTTTCTAAAATTATTTCTTGGATTTTACGAGACTTATGTGATTTATTTATCGCAATTAAATGACAATGTGTGTTATGTGAATTACGTGGATTATCTGGTTAGTGAGTCATAAATACGAATAATTGTGCCGAGACTAATTTTAATATTTTGGTCGTGTCTAATATTATCACGAGGGTTAGTCGGAATAGAAAATTGTCAGTATTGTTAGAAAATGAGATTTACGAGACCGTTGACTTAGAGGTTGACTTGGATGTTGACTTTTATAGTATAGAGATTTTCGACGAACGTGATACTTGGGTTATTTATTTAGTTAATCGTGATTATTCTATCTATTGAATATGGTTATCTAGGCAACAAGGGCTATTGGACAAGACGAGCCAGATTACCAAGACATGTTAAATGAAGGAAGTCGAAGATATCGACGCGTGGATTCAAAATGGTAGGACCAGATTAATGGTATTCACAAGAGCGTTAAATCAAAGAAGGACGGAAATAGAGAATCGTGCTATAAGACAGATTAAGGAGGAAGTCGTGTGATTCAGCTTTACGTAATAGCTAAGGACCAGAGGCAAGTGTTTATACCCTTGCTTATTATTTGAGTGATATTCTCTTGAATTATTATTATGCAATTGACATACTCTTCACTAAATTTTAAATGATGATTCTTTTGAATTGAATTGCAAGTATTTTATTTAATCTCGTAAATTGACGAGTATTCTTTCATACCTTTTGAGTGATTCATATTTCCATGTTGATTGGAAATATATAATTATTGTATTGAAACGATTTAAAAGATAATTATGGGCCTTATACTAAGGCTTTCTTTCAAAAATCTTGATTTAAAAATATTAGGTTGGAATGTTGCCAACCCTAGATGAGTGGGAACTTGTGAACCCGATGAGGGTAAAAATGTTATTTTAAATTCTGAAGTTGTGGTACTTGTTCTACAAGTATTCTATTGTTCCATCTTGCACCTATGCAAGTATTATTATCATTTCTTGTTGATGCGATTATCTGATCCAGTCCTTGATTCGAACTCATAATGTCTGTTTCATATCAGACTTAATTTTATTGAGCATGTTATTGCTTACTCTTCATTATCATCCCAGTTGTTGCATCGATCTCGTCGATGTTATTATATTGTCACTTTTCATGTGGACCTCCCATTATTGTGTCGATCTCGTCGATACTAGATTGTATTGTTATTCTTTATTGATTCTTCATAATTGAGTTGTTTCCTGGAACGTGAGCTTTCCAGCGATTGTCGTATTAAGGTTGTCGATTCTTCCGACACCTGATTGTCGTAACAAGGTTGTCGATTGTACCGACACCTGACGTTTAGGATATAGAATTGGAATGTTTTTAAATGGACCAATAATGGTCGGACCAGATTCGTGGTCAGAATTAATTAAGGCCGAGATGGCCAAGGATCCTAGTGGAGGACTTTGCTATAAGCAAGTCCGGGGTTGATGCGTGACTGATCAGCAGCTCAACCTTTGTGATTTATAAAAGTATAAAAATCCAATTCTAATATCACTTCTTATATCTGAGATTGATTTCATTCATATGTTCCGTACTGGTGAGTTATAACCTGATATTCAGGTTGATTCGTTTGCTTAAAGTTGTTGGTTTCAGAAGATGTTGTGAATGGAACTATTATCTTTAAAAATAGTATTTTGTACAGACTATGGTCTTGAAGACGTATGAGTTTATATTTATTTCATATTTTCTACATACTATAGTAGATATTTTGGTTCGGGTAACTGTGGCGACCAATATAACTTTCCTCGTGTTTTAAACTAGTCAGTTTCTAGAAGTTGAATGAGAAATTATGGCGAATTACCAAACTTGATTTAAAAGTTTTAGAGATTATAAATGTTTAAACCAAAAGCTTATTTTGGAAACTTTTTATATTATACTTGATAATGCACCTGCTGAGCAATTCTTCCGCTCATACTTGCTTTCTTTATATTTTTAGCCTTTCAGTAAGAAGGCATATTGGCGGGAGTTATCCGCGTAGCTGGGCAGAGAAGGAAGAAGATGTTAGTGTAAAGACATTATGATGCAGAGTATTTAGAACTAGTGTAAGGTTATTGTATAAAGTGAATTTTTATTAAATACTATGTTGTATCAGATTATATTTTCCTGGTATACTTCTTGTCGAAGTTATACTAGTGTTATAGGATTTATGTAAAGAGAATGGTTGTAAAGAAGAAAATTTTGTGTAATGGAATTTTGGATTCTTGTTTCTAGCACTATAAACTTTAGAGATTCTTGGTAGAGTTGGGGGTCGCAGATGATATAATTGTATTGGTTTAATATTGAACATGTTGTTTTATTTAAGAATGAAGAGTGACGACCAAATCCTTTGACCTCGGATTTGGGGCGTTGCAATTTCCCTTATAAGTTCTTGGGTCAATCTAGCCTGTTTTTCAGGTGTAGATTCAAAACCCTGGGGATTGGATTCTGTAAAGCGTAATGTAACATAATATGTAACAGAGATAACTACAACTCAACAAAGGAACAAGATAGACTATAATATTAACAGAAGCACGGGAATCGAGAAGAAAAGAAGAAACGGTAAACTCAAAAAATCAAAATATGGTATGTATTCTTGAAGTCCGTAAACATGTCACTAAAAGAAGTTCATTAAAATGTTCAAGCCTCAGTGACAAATAAAGAAACAAGACTTTCAAGACTACAGAAGTATTTGAATGATAAAGAGTTAGTACCAGAGGATTTCAGTGATTTTAATGAAGCAACCAGAACGACAAAGGACTTATCAACAATATTGTATTGAAGACGTAGAGGTATTGATCAAGTGTTAGTCATCGGTGAACCAGACCAGTTGCACTAGTTGTCAGCACTAAAAAGATCAAGATGTTTATCGTCTCGGAAGAAATTGATTTAAGTCAGACCTGAAACATCCTGGAAGTGAAAAGAATATTAAAAGGTATGTTTAGGTTAAATTGGAAGTAAAATATGCTTGCTGCAAAAAGAGAGAATCTTCAAGGATCAAAATGCATTTAAAGACATTCGATAGTTTTTCATAAATGAAAAACTATCGAAAGAGATAAAGGAGGTTTAATAAAACCATCGAATTTCTTTTAAAGAAACAAGATTTCTCTTCGATAGATTTTAAAGAAAATATTGTATTCGATAGTTTTTAAAAGGAAAGAGCAGGTGAAAAGTATTCTCTTTGTCAGGTTGATGAGGAAAATGGACGGCCAGGATCTCTTCCTAGCCTTCGATGGTTTTCCTAAAGACTACAATTATGAGAATGAAGACAGTGCCTTTTTCAGTTAGACAGTTGCATAAGATCATTACGGATGAATTTAAGAGCTTGAGAATTTTTACAGAAGAAATTAATAGTGCCTTAAATTCTATCATTAGTATTGATTATTATAACCCGAACTCATTGAAGCTAATCCTACGGATTAGAATTGTAGCACCCTTCGTGGTTTATATTTATAAAATGATATATTCCCCGACTCGTGTTTTGATTTGGTAAATTTGATTTCGGACAAGAACACAATTAATTATCCGCGAACGAAATCGAATAATTTATGAGTATCGTATTCAACCCCCCATTGTACGATACTTTGGACCTAACAATTGGTATCAGAGCTTCTTGATTGACGTACAAATCAGATCCGGTGATTGAAACCAAAATCAAACAAGGCTTGAAAATTAGTAGCAAATTTTTTAATTTTCAAAATTTTCATTTTATTGGAATTTTTTGAATCTTAAATAATTTGAAATTTTCAGAAACCATGAGTGCTCCAAAGACAACTGCTGGTATCAAAGTTCCCCCCCCCCCCTTACTAGAGATGATTTCGGTCTGTGGAAGATGAAGATGTTGTTATTTATCAAAGCATCTAATCCGTTGTATATTGGCATTTTAGAGAACGGACCGTTTGTACCAATGAAACCAGTGAGCGAATCGACAACTCCTGAAGGTACTAGAGTTCCCCAAGGTTCAACCCCAAAGGAACTGTCTGAGTACACAGAAACAGATAAGGAACTGATTCGATTGGATACAGGTCTAATGCTGATATTAACAGACTCCGCAGATAAAGAAATGAGTTATCAGATTATGAACTGTACAAGTGGGAAACAAATGTGGGATACCATAAATCTTATAATGGAAGTTACTGAAGACGTGCAAGAAATTAGATTGGATATCCTGACATCTCAATATGAATCATTTAGGTCACTTCCCGGAGAAAGTATAACTCAGGTCTTTGAGAAGTATATTAAGATTTTAAATGAATTATCAATGAAAGGGAAGACCTATCCTCTGAGAGAGACGAACATGAAGTTCATGATGACACTGTCCCACCATGTAGAACACAAGTCTTCATCCATAAGGGAAAGAATAGATTTTACTAAGATGTCATTAGAGATGATCTATGGCAAGCTTAAAACTTATGAGATGGAACAAGAACAAAGAGTAATAATCTATGGACCAGGGACAGTGGACAACAAAAATACTGCACTCGCAAGATCAGCTGCACTTGTAGTGAATTAACCAACAACTTCTGATATTCAGGTTCAAACCCCTTGAGCTGGAAAGGAAGAGATAATAGAGGCTGAAATGGATTCTGTAAATCTAGGTGCTGATGAAAGTGATTACTACACCCTAGAAGAACTTGAGCAAATGGAAGACAAAACCATGGCGTACTTAGCTGCAAAGTTTAGTCACATTCGTTTCAAGAGAACCCCTAAGTACAAGTTCAAGGGCTCAGCAAACAAGTTTCAGAAGAACAAGTATTATTCAGGCTCTGGCTCTAAGGGAGGCTACAAGACAGGCATGATTGATAGAAGCAAATCAAGATGCTACAATTGCAATGAGTTAGGGCATTTTGCTACTGAATGTCGGAAGTCTCGTCAAGCAAGAGACAAGAAAGATGTCTATGAGAAGAAGGATTCTTATGAGGATTTGAAAAGAGAAAATGCAAAGCTGAAACAGCAACTGGAAGCAATATCTGGGAAACAGAAAGGAAGAGCTTATATTGTAGAGGGTAAAAGTTGGGATGATACTGATTCAGATGAAGAGGAAGAGTATGTAAATCTTGCTCTAATGGCCGACTCTTCAGAGGAATCACCACAATCATCCCAGGTACCTATCCTAACTACTATTGACATGTCTAATTCTGAGTACAAGAAAACTGTGCAAGATCTAAGTGTAGAATTGTTTAATGTGCATACAAGCATGATAGCATCTGAAATTGAAAATGCTAAACTAGTTCTTAAGATTAAAAATCTAGAATCTAAAAATGAATAACTAGTGCTTGTAGCTGTCACCTTAGAAGATCTTAAACAGAGGAATGATTACTTAGAGAACAAGGTCAAATATAATGAAGAGATAGAGACTATCCTTAGGAAACAGATTTCAGACTTAGAGTTGAAACTGAATGCATATAAGAACTCCGCCCTAATTGTTAAGGAAATAATTGATACTCGGACCTTAGGGAATAAAACTTCTATAGGATTTGACTACAGTAGAAAAACTGGAAAGAAGCCAGTGGAGTTTCCTGTGACACCTCCAACTGTCAAGGAGAATATTCCACACATTCTTAAGAATGTTGATTGTCCAGTTTTTGTTAAGCCTGTTTCAGAACCTTTCAATGAAGAAGACTTGATCATAAGACAAGAATTGCTTGAGGAGGATTTAAAGAAGGAAGTAGAGATACAAACTGAATTACCTAGGAAATCAGTAAAAACTGAATTACCTAAAACTGAGATATGCAATAAATTTAGAAAGGCTGAAAAGAACAGGAATGGGAAAACAGGTGTTATTAATCAGAATATTGTTTCATCCTCTCCCATTGCATCTAGGAAGTTGTGCACTAATTGTAATTCTGTTGGACACCTTACACATGCATGTAAAAAGGTTAAAGTAGAAACTGTTGTTACTTCTGGAATGCATAACATGTCTGACATGCCTGATCTTCATGAACCCTGTGGTAAGAAAGAGTGCTTACTGTGTACATACAATATCATGCATGCTTATTTTAAGTTAATGAATGCATCTGGTAGCACTAATACTAAAAATGAGAAAGCCACAGACAACATGAAAGTCAAACAGGTTAAGACTGAAGTAAATGTTACTCCTGTTAAAGTATCTAAACCTTCAGGACCCGAACAAGTTTGGGTACCAAAGTCCTCTTAATCAATCTGTGATTGCAGAGTAAGGTTAACAAAGCAAAGGTCGTGTGGATTATGGATAGTGGTTGTTCTAGACAAATGACAAGAGACGAGTCCCTGCTTACAGATGTGGTTAAGAAGACCGGCCCGATAGTAACCTTTGGAGATGACAACAAGGGATTTACTACGGGATATGGGAATCTGGAAATTGGGAATGTCATCATTAAAAATATCTCTCTTGTTGAAGGATTAAAGCACAACCTACTAAGTATTAGTCAGTTCTGTGACAAAGGATAGAATGTAGACTTCAGAAAAGACAAATGCTTGATTACAAACAGGAAAGATGAGAGCTTGCTCTACAAGGAGTAAGAAAAGGAAATTTGTTTATAGCTGACTTAAGTTCTGCCAGTGATGGCGAAGTCAAATGTTTCTACAACAAGGCTTCAACAGATCAAAGTTGGTTATGGTATAAGAAGCTCTCACACTTGAACTTTAAAACTATGAACTCTTTGGTAAAGAGAGAGTTATTGAGAGGGTTGCTCCTGATGGAATTTCATCAGGAGGGACTATGTGAAGCATGTGAAAAAAGGAAGTCTAAGAAAGCATCACACAGAAGCAAAGAATTGACAAGCATTTCTGAACCTCTTTAGCTGATCCATATGGATTTGTTTGGTCCAGTAAATGTCATGTCAGTTTCTAGGAAAAGGTATGCATTAGTGATGGTTGACGACTACTCCAAGTACACGTGGGTGTTATTCTTACAATCAAAGGATGAAGCAACACAATTAATCATCGATCACATAAAGAATATAGAAGTAGAAGCTAACCTACCTGTGCGGACAATCAGATCAGACAATGGAACTGAATTCAAGAATGCAGTTCTAAATGACTTCTACACAGAGAAAGGAATATCAAGACAGTATTCAGCACCAAGAACTCCTCAACAAAATGGAGCAGTGGAAAGAAAGAACAGAACCTTGGTTGAAGCAGCAAGGACTATGCTAAGTGAATCAAGACTTCCCACTTATTTTTGGGCTGAAGCAGTAAATACAACTTGCTACACTCAGAATCGTACCCTGATTAATAAAGATCATGAAAAGACTCTGTATGAGTTAATGGCCAACAAGAAACCATCACTGAAGTACTTCAATGTGTTTGGTGCAAAGTGCTTTGTATTAAAAGATGGAGAACATCTAGGCAAGTTTGATGCCAAAGCAGATGAAGGCATTTTTATGGGCTATTCTTTGGAATCTAAAGCTTACAGGGTTTATGTGATTGAAGATAAAAAGGTGTTGGAAAGCTTAAATGTAACGTTTGATGACACCAAAAGACCAAGCCTGCAAACATGAGAGAACTCTGAATCCTTGGTATTTGAAAATTTATCAGGAGATCTCTTTGATAAGGAAGAAGAACCTGTAGTTGTTCCTGGTGATAATAATGATAATGATAATGATTCTGGACCAAGTGATGACAGTGGTGGAAATCCTCAAACTACTACTGGATCCACTAGTCAAACAACAGGGTCAACAGATCACACCGGCAACAACTCAGGGGGAGCAGGAGAAGGATCAACTAGTCAAGCTTATAAAAAGCTTGTATGGTTTGAAGCAAGCACCAAGACAATGGTACTTGAAGTTTGACAGCTTTATGATGAAGAATGGGTACATGAGGACTGCTATGGATCATTTTTGTTACTTTAAACAATTTGATTCATCTTATATCATATTGTTGTTGTATGTTGATGACATGTTGATAGCAGGATCAAACATGAGGGAAATCAACAAGCTAAAGAGACAGATGTCTGAAGAGTTTGAGATGAAGGATATGGGTGCAGCAAAATAGATACTTGGGATGAGCACCATAAGGGATAGATCTGAAGGTACTTTTAAATTATCTAAAGAGAAGTATATTGAGAAATTATTGCAGAAATTCAGTGTCCAAGATGCGAAGACCAGAAGTACACCATTGGCAACTCACTTTAATCTGACGAAAAAGCAGTCACCTAAAACGGATGAAGACAAGAAATATATGGCTAAAGTTCTGTATGCATCTGCAGTTGGCAGTTTGATGTATGTTATGGTGTGTACAAGGCTAGACATTGCTCATGCAGTGGGAGTTGTTAGCAGGTTCATGTCTAATCCAGGAAAAGAGCTTTGGGAAGCAGTCAAGTGGTTGTTACGCTACTTGAAAGGCACATCCAAGTCTGCATTATGTTTCAGCAAGAAAGATGTTATCTTTGAAGGGTTCTTTGATACAGATTTGGGTGGATGCTTGGATACAAGAAAAAGTACTACGGGATATATTTTCACTTTGGGTGGTACAACAGTTAGTTGGATGTCTCGACTTCAAAAGAGTGTTACTCTTTCAACCACAGAAGCAGAATATATGGCTATTTCTGAAGCTAGCAAGGAGATGATTTGGTTGAAGAATTTTCTTGAAGAGTTAGGCAAGAAACAGGCGGACAGTGCTTTGTATAACGATAGTCAGAGTGCCATTCATCTTGCGAAGAATCCTGTGTTTCATGCTAGGACGAAGCATATTCAGCTGAGATATCACTTTACGAGGGAGTTGATTAACAATGGTACTTTGTCCTTGAAGAAAATCCTTGGTTCAAAGAATCCTACAAATATGTTGACTAAGGTGGTTACCAATGAAAAGTTGAAGCTTTGCATAGCTTCAACTGGCCTTCAGAATTGATTGATGAGAAGGCGCTGCACTAGTTAGAGTTATTGATCGAAGTATCAGGTGTTACTAGATTTACAAGAGTGAAGAGAAGATGTGGTCAGACTCCAAGTGGGAGATTGTTGGGTTTGTGGAGTCTAACAGGTTTCAGAATTGGTTTCTGATTTGAGTTATAATTTCCAGATCTGAATTCTAATTAGAGTTAGTAATTTCAGAATTTCAGAATTAGACTCTAATTAGTTTAGGCCCAATTTTTTCTCTTATAAATAGTCTCATGTAATTGTAAAACACCAACACATCAAAATACAACATAACACAACATAGTTGTGAGAGATCAATACAAAATTAGTGCGGCTTGTGGAGTAGGAATTTCCGAACCACGTAAATCTTTGTCTTGTGTGATTGTCGTTTATTTTCTTGTTCTTGTTTATTCGCTTTGGGTTTTGCTTTCGTTGTTGTATACTCAACAACAGTTTGTTTGAAGATTATACCCTTGGATTAAAAACATGGCTTCTTTTGATTTAATAAGGTAAATTGGAATGTTCGGTACGTAAGTGGCCGCGACGGCGGTCCTTCGTGATAAATTATGCCAATATGTTGCCTAGGATCCAGATTATTTGAACAAGATGAGCGCTGTGTTCGGGGCTTTAGTTGGCTGATCAGCAGCTATAGTTCAGCGTCGTGATTATCCAATGACCTTTATTAATAATTAAAGTTACTTGTTTTACCTATTACTCTTGCAAGTTACATAATTGCGGCTGGATTATCTCGTATTACCTATACTAGCTTATAACCCGTGCCAAGCACGGGCCGAGCATGAGTCGACATTAAAATATTAGTATTAATAAATTATTAATAAATATTATTTAAAAATGTATTTCTCGAAAATTGAATGATAAAAATATATAATAAATAAATAACCATTTAATTATGTAGTTATAGATAATCGAACTGTGCATAAAGCTAAAGAAATCAATATATATATATAAAGGAGGATACGCGGGAGGTTAGGTGGCGCCCCTAAGATCGTCTCACTATTTTTCTAATTTTTCTAGAGGTTTACAATTTTAAATACTGATAAATAAATAAAATATTCTTTAGCATATTAGAAGTAGAATAGGTGTTCGAATTTATAGAGGAGAAGAATTCGAATTTATAGCGAAGACATATAATTAAAAGTTCTATTTGAAGTAGAATAGGTGTTTGAATTTGTATAGGGAAAGAGTTCAAATATAAAAGAAGTACTTGCAAAGTTCTATTTGAAGTAGAATAGGTGTTTCGATTTATAGAGGAAAAGAGTTCAGATATAAAAGAAGTAAGTTCTATTAGAAGTAGAATAAGTGTTTGTAATACATAACTAAAAGTTATATTTGAAATAGAATATGTAAAGTTATATATGTATTTTTTCAATGAAAGAGTGTCTCATTAGAAAGGAGTATGATAACATAAAAATTAATATATAAGACAAGTATATATTCAATATATTAAATTTGAAATTTTGATATTAAAAAGGAAAGTGTGTTCCACGGGAGGACGGCTTATTAGCGAGGACCGAGTAATTTTCGTAATTTATTTGATAAAGTTTTTTAAAAAAATTATTACACCGCCGCGAAGCGCGGCTTTTTCAACTAGTTAAAGTAAATAAATAAATCTTGTATGATTACGTAGATGCAAAGAATCTAACGCTCGATGAAACTATTGAATTTAATGTAAATAAATAAATCTTGTATAATTACGTAGTTGTAAGGAATCAAACCCTGGATGAAGCTAAAGAATTTAAAGTAAATAAATCTAGTGTAATTATGTAGTTGCGAGGAATCGAACCCGGGTTAAGTGATAACCAAATTTGGTACTTTGGTACTTTAGTACCGCGCACCATTTTCACATTGTTTTGTTTATTAATAAAGAGTATAGATTTGTATCATGAAGGTGTTTCTCTGTGTTTACTCGGTCTCCTATAACTTCAATAGTGTAAACTGTAAAGTTTCTGGTTTTCACTTCTTGATTGTATCAATCCATCATACTTGATTCTAAAAAGCACAAAGACCGCCCTAGTTTATAGCCCTTATGCTTGATTAAAGCTGTTGGAAATTAACGTATTGGAATAGTCTGGAGAATTCTGCAGAGTTCTAAGATTCATGTATTTGTCAAATTCAATGTATTCACCAAGAGTCATTCATGTATCTATTTAATTATGTTCTATCTAGATTCATCTAAGCCTACTATATAAAGGCTGATTTTTAAGTTGTAATTATTCAAGTTAAATCATATTGAATCAATACAATAATATCAAACAGACTATATTTTAAACATTTGGTATCAGAGCTCCCAGGTTACAAATAAATCAGAGGAAGCAGCAAGATTCAATGGCAGCAATCAATTCCTCAACAAATTTCTCAAGTCAGCAATTTATTCCAGAATTCAACGGCGAAGATTATGAGTTCTGGTCAGTTAAAATGAAGACCATTTTCAGGTCTCTTAAACAATGGGAGATCGTAGAGAAGGGATACAAAGAACCTTCTGATGATGCTGTTATCACATATGCAGAACAAAAGAATCTGGAGAAGTTAAGACAAACAGACGCCAGTGCTTTGTCAATAATTCAAAGAGCTGTAACAAAAGCCATATTTCCCAGGATAATGAGAGCCAATACAGCGAAGGGGGCTTGGGATATTCTTCAAGGAGAATATCTAGAAGACGCAAAGGTAAGAACTATTAAACTCCAAACATTAAGAAGAGAACTGTAGAACATAAAAATGAAAGAAGATGAAACTCTTAATGATTTTTCTACAAGATTTTTTGAGTTAATAAATCAAATGAAATCATTTGGAGAAGATATTACTGACAAAAGACAAGTGGAGAAAATTCTTGTTTGTCTACCAGAAAAGTTCAACACTATCGTATCAGTAATTGAAGAAACAAACGACCTTACGAATCTAACTGTTCAAGAACTCATGGGATCTCTAAAATCATTTGAGCAAAGGACGTCTCGACAATATGAAAAATCAGTTGAGGCAGCATTTCAGTCAAAGCTCAACATCTCAAATCAAAAGCAAGGAGAAAGTTCAACTAACATTCAGTTTCGTGGAGGCAGGAATCCGAGAAGTAATTTTTGAAATTTCAGAAATGGAAGAGGAAAAGTCAGACCAGATTTTGGTAGATCAAATTCTTTGCATTGTACTATTTGCAACAGATCTAGTCACTCAAAAGGCTATTCACAACAGCCAGAGATTGATTTTAATGAGACGTTTGCCCCGGTGTCTCTCTTAGACTCCATTCGAGCATTAATTGCATTTGCTTCTAGAATGGGTTGGAAGTTGTTTCATTTAGACGTGAAATCGGCTTTTCTCAATGGCAAGTTAAAGGAGGAAGTATACGTTGATCAACCACAGGGGTTTGTCATCAAAGGAAAGGAACATAAAGTATACAAGCTAAAGAAAGCATTGTACGGTCTAAAACAAGCACCTCGTGCTTGGTACAGCGAAATTAATAGCTTTCTTATTAAATCTGGTTTTGTAAGGTGCAGGAGTGAACCAACCCTGTTTGTCAAACACAAAGGTACTGATATATTAATTGTAATGCTATATGTTGATGATTTAATTTTTACTGGAAGTTGTAAAAATATGGTTGAAGCATTTAAAGATGATATGACCCGAAAATATGAAATGAGTGACATGGGTCTGCTACGACATTTTCTTGGCATGGAGATTTATCAAGATAAGGAGAATGTTTTTATTTGCCAGAACAACTATGCTGAAAAAATATTAAAGGTTTTTGGAATGTTTGGATGTAATCCAGTTTCTACACCACTCATTTTGGGGGAGAAATTGCATAAGGAAGATGGTGGAAAATTGATGGATTCTACTTATTATCGAAGTCTCATTGGGAAGTTATTGTATCTTTGTACAACAAGCCAGATCTTATGTTTAGTGCAAGTCTGCTCTCAAGGTTCATGCAAAATCCCAGTCACATACATCTCGGAGCTGCAAAACATGTCCTTCGTTACATTCAAGGAACACTAGACTACGGTCTATGTTATCAGAAAAATAAAAAAGTTAAACTGATTGGTTACAGTGATAGTGATCTTGGAGGATGTAAAGATGATCTGAAAAGTACTTGAGGCTATTGTTTCTCACTTGGATCAGGAGTATTTTCATGGCAATCTAAGAAACAAGAAACTGTTGCGCAATCTATGGCTGAAGCTGAATATGTATCAGCAGCAGTAGCCACTTCTCAAGTAATCTGGCTTCGAAGAATATTTACAGATTTTGAATGTGAACAAGATGGTGGAACTCCTATTTACTGTGACAACAAATCAGCAATTGATATGGCTAAAAATCCAGTTAACAATAATACGACCAGGCATATTGCACTTAAACATCACTTTATTCGGGATGCAGTTGAAGATGGTGAAATAAAGCTTTTGTTTTGTCCTTCCAAAGACCAGGTAGCGGACATATTCACGAAGGCGTTACCAAAGCAAAGGTTTTAGCACTTCAGAGAAGCTCTTGGAATCCGTCAATACGTTAAGGGGGAGAATGTTGGAAATTAACGTATTGGAATAGTCTGGAGAATTCTGCAGAGTTCTAAGATTCATGTATTTGTCAAATTCAATGTATTCACCAAGAGTCATTCATGTATCTATTTAATTATGTTCTATCTAGATTCATCTAAGCCTACTATATAAAGGCTGATTTTCAAGTTAAATCATATTGAATCAATACAATAATATCAAACAGACTATATTTTAAACAAAAGCTCAGCAAGAACAAATGTATTTCTAGTTCAAATTTTTTGTATTCTTTCGATTTTAGTTTTGACAGTCACTAGGTGCACCAAGGCATGAAGGAGTCTGGGGCTGAAGTGTAAGTTGGCAATCTGTGCTATAGAAGTGGGATGGACTAGTTGGTGGTTATAAAATAAGTGGATTCCTTGCTTTAAAGTTGCCACTGTCGCTTGCAAAGCTAAAGCTAGAAAGAATGAGCTTTGTGTAATTGTGCTTGCTGGGACTTTCTGCTATGCGAAATTTATCAAGTGTCGACCACTCAATAATTACTGTATAGATGTGATGTTAATCTGATGTTATGATCACTTACGATGAGTGTATTTATGCAGAAGGAATCTGCCGATGTAACATACTGATAATATATTGCTACATGATATGTTCATAGGAGGGTGAAGCTGCTATTGAGGAAGCAAAGAAGAGCAACCATATCGCGAGGAAAATCAGAGTCGCCAAGAAGATCGCAAGGTTGACCCACATATTGAAGAGCATTTCGGAGGTGGTCGTCTGTTAGCCGCAATCTCATCAAGACCTGGTCAATGCGGTCGAGCTGATGGGTATGTGAATTTTTTGTTTTACTTTTTTCTTTTCATGAAAGAACAAATGTAAATTACGACTGACAGACAGAGATGGCATTAGCAATTATAGGCTATTACTGATGTTTCTATCAAAGTAGGTAGTTATGTATACAAATGTACGTTACTTACGAACTAGAGCTGTTTTGCTTCCAAGTGAATACTAGGAAAATCAGGAAGCAGGTTTTTAATTGCTGTGATACATGCCATAAAACTATGAAATTAGACTTGTTCATTATTTCGCATCTTTCAGTGAAAACTTTTGATATATTTTAACTATTGTCACTGATATATGTTCAATGTCTTGCCCCTTTCTATAACAGGTACATTTTGGAGGGAAAGGAGCTGGAGTTTTACATGAAGAAACTCCGGAGGAAGAAAGGAAAGGGTGCACAGCATAAAGTTTTGTAAACCTGATTGGAGTCGGATTGATAATATATTTGCGGGGAAAATGAATTTTTTGGTCACTCAATTATTTATGTGTTTAGAAACCTATCACTTAATTACAAACTCATTTATTATAACCACTAACGTTACATGATGATTTGAATTTAAACATTACGTTAAGTTTTACTTATTTCCGTCAAAACAACTCGCTAACATGGACAAATTTGCTGATATGTTAAGTTGACATGACATTTTTATATTTATTTATATTGCTTATATATAACCAGGTTGTTATATATAACTAACGGGTCTATTCTTCTTTCATTTCAAATTGGGGATCAAAAGTAGGGTTAAATTTATTTTTTAAATTCAATGGTATCCTCTTCTTTAATTGATTCTCAAGCTGGACGAGTTGAAGTCGTACGTTCCTATTGTGGGGTTGAAGTTGTAATTTGAATTTTCTCTAAACCAAGAACAAAGGGGATGAAATTTTATGAATGTCCATTTTAGAAAGACAAGAATAAGTATTGGAAGTTCTTTTTGTGATACGATAAGGTTGTATTGGAAACAAAGTATGAAGCAAAGATGTCCGTTCAACACCTTGAGATTGATATGGTTGCGTTGCATAGAAAAATTGAAATTTTGGAGGCTAAACTAGAGTTGAAATGAATATAACCCTAATTTTTAATCCCCAATTTGAAATGAAAGAAGAATAGACCCGTTAGTTATATATAACAATCGGATAATATATCAGCAATATAAATAATTATAAAAGTGTCACGTCAACTTAACACATCAGCAATTTTGTCCATGTTGGTGAGTTGATTTAACGGAAATAAGTAAAAATTAACGGAATGGTTAAATTCAAATCATCATGTAACGTTAGTGGATACAATAAATCAGTTTGTAGTTGAGTGATAGGTTTCTAAACGCATAAATAGTTGAGTGGCAAAAAAAATTATTTTCCCTATATTTGTGTTACTTTTCGTTTGTACCTTTTTTAGAAAGTAAAGTGATCCTCTGCTCTAGGAGCAGGGTATACTGGTGTAGTGGTGCTCTCAGTTAGTCTAGACTCTATAACTTGATATATATTCGCTGATCACAATTTACAGTATTCAGATGTGTTTGAACTATTCAACTATTACTTAACATGGTTTAAAAAAAGTCAATGTTTATGTTTTGTGTTTGGTTGGTTGGGGTATAGGAACGGGGGGAGAATAGAATCAACAATTGCAAGCAAAATTGAAGAGAAAAGTATGTTTAGAAGAAAAGGTGAAGAAAAATACGAACAAGTGTAAAGTTTTGTTTGATGGAAAATTTGTAGCACTCTTCTGAATTGTGTACATTCATCTTTAAATTATTTAAATTGTTAGGAATGAAATAAAGAAATCCATCCCATTTAATCAAAAACAACATTAGTTTAATCGAGCTAGTACAAGTTTCTAAAGTATGTTCAAATATGCAATTATAGCCTGCTAAATACAGTAGTTTCTAAACCAATAAAATCAGTTGAATAATAATAAATTCGATATAATTACACCAGAAATTGTGTAGAACTCAGTAACCCATCGTGTATTCCTGGGCTCCTGCCTACCAAAAAGGCAAAAACGTAAAAAACAATCATCTGAACTAGAAGTGCAATCACACTGTAACAGTTGTTGGTATGGAAAATCTTGCAAATTTATGATTTTATTCATCAAATGCCAGTTCAAATACAATTTAAACCTAAGAGAATCAAGTCTAGAGTTCGATTCTTCAAAATTGAATACAAAGGATAAATTATATCAAACTAGGCAAGAAAACACATAAATCTGGCTTGAGAGGCTACAGAAAAAGCAAGCAAAAGAAAGAAACAAGGGTAATGATACCTACCCTCAATATTTGCCTCCACACTGCACTGGGAGAGTCAGATCACATCTCTTGGGCAGTGCCATGGCATTTTGTGGGCTAATTCCATACTGAAGCAACTTATCCTTGTAGTCACATAGACATGGCAGGTTAACCTTGTGCATCACTTTGCAACAACTTTTTGTTGGCCAAGAAGGTTTGTCGCCAGTGATTGCCGGGAGACATTCTGCAAGCTCGGTGAGTCCGACGTTGCAAATGCTTGGAGTTTTGTCATCAGCAGCCACTATCACAAGCACCATCATTGCCATCAAGCAAGAAACCAAAATGCTACTACTTGTGGAGGTCATTTTATTGCTTGCGTACCTTGTAGTTAATGATATGTTAATAGTGTTAATTTATAGAAAACTTTAATTTGGAATTATTCAGCATGTGAACTCTGGTTACTCTTATTTTAATTCTCCAAGAATGTCATGTGAGTCCAGTCTGTTTGTATTTGTCACATTCTCCATCGATTTGGAAAGAAAGAAATATATTTTTGACACTTAGGAAACTGAAGAATCAATCATTCAAAAGTTTGATTTGAATATAAGGGAGGACATGTGAGTAGAGTGTCAAATTTGTCTATTGTAAAAAGGAAGATGAGATCTGGTTTTGTTGTTCGAGTTTTGATTTTATCAAGGTATTAAAAAGGAATATGACATTTGCAGAGCAATGCCTTTCGGATCATTTCTTGTACAGTTCAAAGACTAGGAGTTATAAGAAGTCTTGAGTTTCAAGCAGCATAATGGAGTGACCTTTAGAATTAAGCCAATTTAACACTAAATCCCTTGCCTAACAGAATAAAAGTCCATAGAAAAGATGCGGAGGAGTCTTTCAATTCGATAGAAATATGTACCAACAAGATATCCTCCCTACACTAAATTTTACGCTTCCAGAAACTAAAGTTACTTCCCAAATTCGACATTTGGGAACAGTATCTGAGATTCTGCAGAATTATTACATGCAAATGTATTCAGTTTCATGGACAAAGTAAAACCAATAATGTATTTGGTGCATGTTTGATGTGTTTCTGTGTGTGTGGTGGGGAGTTAACAACGAATACATAAAATTGCACCACCATTTAAAGTAAACTAGGAGCTATTAGACAAAAGTTCAACGAACTAAGAGGGTATATATATAATTAATTAGCTTATATTTCTTTAGTTTTCCTAATGTTTGGATCTTTACAGGGGTCGGAAACTCCAATAACCAATCTCAGGATAATGTTTGACCCTTAAACAGCTACATACCATTACCAACTTCCATAATTTCATTCTACATCATTTATAATTAGACACCTTGCACAAAATACTGATATTCAAACAGTTGCAGCATCCTTTCCCATGTACTTGAGATGATTCCTGGTCACGATAAACTCATTTGTAATATGTTCTTTCTCTTAAAACAATAGAACGTATATCCTTTCAATCTGCAATGTCTAATTGGTCATTAGTATTTAATAGCTTTTTCAAATCAAAACAGCACAAATATTCTAGTTTGCTTGTGAGAAAATCCACAGAAACAGATTAAGCTTACAAAAGTTGGGGACAATATATTATAACCGGGTCCATTTGAGATAGACCAAAACAAGTTATAATCTAGTTTGTGACTAATCAAATACTTCACCAAACTCCGCAGGTCTTTCCATATGGGTAGGGGTGTGCATTCGGTTCGGTTAACCGATAACCGAATCAAATAACCAAAATAATTTCGGATCGGTTAACCAATATTCATAATTCGGTTCGGTTTTCGGTAAGGAAATATCAGTAATTCGGTTTTTCGGTATTTCGGTTTTTAACCGCGGTTAACCGAAAAACCGACTAAATAACCGAATTTCAATTAATATATAAAACATTTATATTATTTATATATAATATTAATATAGTCACCAATTCGGCTCTCTATGGCAGCAAGTGAGTGTTGCTTTAATTAGTTATATCAACTATCAAGTGAGCAAGTGAGTGAGGCATTGAGGTTGGTTTGATAAAAAAGATGCATGATACTGCTGCTCTAAATATCAAGATGCAGTGCTACTGTTAACTGTACTTGCAGTAGCCACTAGCTAGTAAACCTCTGCAGTACACAACAATTTTCTAACATGTGTTTTACTTTAATTTGTAGAACCAGTGGCCACTGGCCAGGAAAGTTAAATGGAGTGAACTCAAAATTTCAGTATGTTTTTTTATGTAATTCTAATTTCTAGCAACTTTTATCAATTTTCGGTTTTCAACTTCGGTTTTCGGTAAAAACCGAAATAGTAATTTCGGTTTGGTTTTATAACCGAAAATAGTTCGATTCGGTTTTCAGTAGGCATTTTCCCTTAATTTCGTTTCGGTTAACCGAAAAAAAGTTCGGTTCGGTTCAGTTTTAATCGAATACTCAACCCTACATATGGGGACTTGTTTGATGCCCTCATTATACTCAATATCTGATTTCTCCTCCCTCCTCCCTCCATCTGTTCATTGACTTCGTTCTATTTCCTTTTTCTAACCCTAGCCAATAACCATACATGATTTATAATCATATAATATGTATACTACATTATTAAAGCCGAAACATTGAAAATTTTGGTTTTCGGTTTTCGGTTGGTTTTCGGTCTTTTATTTTAGGGATTTTCTTAATGGTACCATTGTGGTTTTGAGTTTTCTAAATGGTACCATTTTGTCATAGTATTGGCTTTTTCAAATGGTATCAGTGTACCATTGAGAATCCTATAATTTATATTAGCATTAGAAAAAAAAATATAGTAAGAAAAGATGATTAAAAAATAGATAATGAAGATGAATATACTAAATTGCTTGTTTATTGAGGAGAGGAAGAATATCAAACTTAATTTATCTTGATCTTGATCTTTATTTTAAAATATTTAATGATAATTAAGGAGTTTTTTACTTTGATAAACAATCTATACTATTATATTAAAGACGAAACATTGAAAGTTTTGTAGTCTGGTGCTGAAAGTTTTTGTAGTCTGGTCACTCCATTCATAACCGTTAGATATTTTTGATCAAATCGATGAGAACCGTTAGATAAAATATTAAAATTATTATATAGAATATCTTTTCTGTTTTTTCTAACTAAAACATCTCATTTTCCAAAAATATGTTTTATTTAATAAAATAACATAATAAGGTTATAATTACTAATAACTAAGTCATTACCATTTTTAGCCAAAGTGTATATTCTTTTTTATATTTTCCAACTAAAATTTCTACTTTTCTATTTTTCCTAAATAAAACCTCTCATTTTCCAAAAATATCACGAACAGTTCTATTTAATAAAATAAAATAATAATATTATAATTATTAATGACTAACTGATTAGCTTTTTTTCCCGAAACGTATATATATATATATATTTTTTTTCTAACTAATATTTCTCCTAACTAAAACCTCAAAAATATCACAGACTATTCCATTTAGTAGCATAAAATACTAATATTATAAATCTATCTATCTCTCTATATATACTATATTATTAAAGACGAAACATCGAAAGTTTTGGTATAAGTTTTTTGATACAGTTTTGCCTTATTTATTTATTTAATTATTATAAAAATTATTATAATCAGTTATCCTTTCAGTTAATATAAATTACCATTTTTTTCTAAAAAATTCACAGGAAATTTTCTTTTTAGCTAAAACGTGTTACTTTTTCTATTTCCCTTGCTAAAATCCCTCATTTTCCAAATATATCACGAGCAAACCCTTACTTATTTATTTTAAAAGCTATTTTAATACTTTTAATTGGAAATTACATTTCCCCTCTTTTCTAAAAAAACACAGACAATTACCCTTTTCAGCTAAAACATGTTATATTTTCAATTTTTCTTACTAAAATTCCTTATTTTCCAAATATATCACGGGCAAACCCTTATTTATTTACTTTAAAATCTATTTTAATACTTTTAATTGACAAAAAAAAAAAACTAAAACATGTCACATTTTCTATTTTTCTTACTAAAACCCTTCTTTTTTCAAAAATATCACGGACAAATCGTTATTTTTATATTTTAAAATTCAACGAAAACATGTTACTTTCTATTTTTCTTACTAAAACCTCTATTTTTCCAAAATATCACGGGCAACCCGTTACTTAATTATTTTGAAATCTATTTTAATATTTTTAATTATTTAAAAATGTTTAACACGCCTACTTATTTTTTTAATAAATTCAATTAATAAAATGTAAAATATAAATAATAAAATTAATAATTATTAAAAACAATCAGTGCATCGCACGGGTTTTAAGATATCTATACTATATTATTATAAGCAAACTAGCCTCTATTTGGTTGGTCGTTGTTACTTTAAATAACAATCGTTAGATTGAAAGATAGATAAAAGGAGAACCGTTGGATGTAATGTTAAAAGAATATTTCTTTCTTGATATTCAAAATGCTCCCAGAGGTTCAAGGTTCGAATCCCGTCAACAACATATTATTATTATTAAATATTTATATTACGTATTTTCCTAAGCTACATTTAGAATTTCAAGATATTATTCTCGTTGACAAAATATTAAAAAAATTATCATCAAAATACAAACAAATGCTTACAATAACATTATACATACATTATTAATTGTTTTTTAAAAAAAATCTTTTGATAAAATCATATAATCAAAATACAAATATTAAGATAAAAAATTCTAAAATTCATCCGTGCATCGCACGGGTTATAGGCTAGTAAAGGTATAAATCTAACAAGTCAAAAGTTTAAATGCACCATCACTAAGTTAAAAATACTAGATGGTACCATCAGGAAAAGTAAATACCATGATGGTACCAATGAGAATATCCCTTTATTTTATTTAATAAATAATAAAAAAATATAAAAATAGTAACTAGGTAATTGCCTTTTATAATTAAAATATTTTTTTCCTAACAAAATCTACTTATTTTCCAAAAATATCATGGCAATTATCTTTAAATTAAAACATATTACATTTTATATTTGTTATCACTAAAATCTCCGTTTTCCAAAAATATGAGGTGAAATCCTTACTTATTTATTTTAAAACCTATTTTAATACTCTATTTAAAATATAATAAAATAATATAAAAATATTAACTAGCTAATTACCTTTTATAATAAAAAAATTTCAAACAGAATTTACTTATTTTTCAAAAATATCACGACAATTACCTTTAAATTAAAACATATTATCTTTTATATTTGTTATCAATAAAATCTCTATTTTCCAAAAATATGAGGTGCGATCCTTACTTATTTATTTTAAAACCTATTTTAATACTCTATTTAATAAATAATAAAATAATATAAAAATAGTAACTACCTGATTGCCTTTTATAGTTAAAACATTTTTTTCTAACAAAATCTACTTCTTTTCCAAAAATATCATGGGTAATTACCTTAAAATTAAAATATATTACCTTTTATATTTGTTATCACTAAAATCTCTCTTTTCCAAAAATATCAAGTACAACCCTTACTTACATATTTTAAAACCTATTTTAATACTATTAATTATTAAAAAAAACTTATCTATTTTAACAAGTGAACGTATTTTTTTTAATAAATACAATTAATATAATTAAAAAACATCTAAAAATATTACGGGCAGTTACTTTTTTTTTAATTAAAACATGTTAACTTTTTCTATTTGTCCTTGTTAAAAAAACTTACTTATATTAACATTTCAACGTATTTTTTTAATAAATACAATTAATATAATTAAAACACTTCTAAAAATATCACGGACAATTACTTTTTTTAATTAAAACATATTAGATTTTCTATCCGTCTTCTTTATTAATATTATTTTATTATAAAATAATATTAATAATACCTCATTTATCTTCCTCAGCCCCATCTGTATTTTTTTATATTTTTTAATGTTCCAATTAATATTTAAGTTTCTCATTTTATAATTTATCATATTAATTTTTACTTTTATTTTAATATTTTCCGTTCACGTTAAATTTTTTAATTATTTTTTAAGGCTCGTGGGTTATAGGCTAGTATATTTTATAACGGAGACAGAATATTATGTGTGAAAGAATGTGTATTATATAGTTTGTTATTACAAATTTATACATTGTAATTGATGGACCGTAGAAACAATTGCCTACGGCCCGTATAACTAATTGTCATCAAGCCTTACAGGATGATATGTGCCCACAAGAAGGGTCCCGCAACTCCATTTGGATCCTCATTAACACGTGTCAAGACCTCCTAACCCTAGTCATCCCCTAACTCAAGTACGTCACGTCCTCCTCATCTCTTTGTCGACTCCTCCTAACACAGCTTTGGGAGGCGAGGATAAAAGCAAAGACAATCTTTCAAAAGGAGGGAGGGCGGAGAAAACATAGACAAAAAAATAGACACCAAGCCTTTCTTTTTGACAGAGAGAAAGAACACAGAAAACAAAAACACGACCACAACAGTTTAACTGCATAAAGATCTTCTGATAATGATCGTATAATCTCTACGGCTTTTTCAGAGAAATCTACGGTTATCATTTGGCGCCGCCGCAGGGGATCGTGAACTTCTCTATCTCAACGACGCTTTATAAGGTGAATGCAACACCCCAAATCCGGGGTCAAAGGATTTGGTCGTCACACTGCATTCTCATTTCCAACAACCTGCTTAATATTAAATCAACTTAATAATAACATCTGCGACCCCAACTCTACCAAGAATCTTTAAAGGTTATAGTGCTAGAAACAAGAATCCAAAATTCCATTACATAAAAATTTTCTTCTTTACAACCATTCTCTTTACATACAATCTAAAACACTAGTATAACTTCGATAAGAAGTATACCAGGCAACAATCTTATACAATATAATATTTAATAGAAATCAACTTATACAATAACCTTACACTCGTTCCACATATTTTGCATCATAACGTCTTTACACTAACATCTTCTTCCTTCTCTGCCCAGCTACGCGGATAACTCCCGTCAATACGCCTTCTCACTGAGAGGCTAAATATATATAAAGAAAGCAAGTATGAGCGAAAGAATTGCTCAGCAAGTGCATTATCAAGTATAATATGAAAAGTTTCCAAAATAAACTTTGGATTTTCAAATAAACAAGCCTCTGGTTAAAACATTTGTAATCTCTAAGATTCTCAAATCAAGTTTGGTAATTTACTACAATTTCTCATTCAGCTTTTAGCAACTGAATAGTTTAAAACACATAAAATTTATATTGGTCGTCACGGTTACCCGAACAACAATGACTACAATAGTATGTATAAAATATGAAATAAATATATCTCATACGTCTTCAAGACCATAGTTTATACAAAAATACTATTTTTGAAGATAACAGTTCTATTCACAACATCTTCTGAAATCAACAACTCTGGAAGGGTGGAATAATCAAGGAGTAAGGATGAGCTAACGCGCTCGTCCATGGAATAAAGGACGTACTTCAAGACTTCAATATGTTACCGACTGAATATGCGGTATGAATAAAACTCATCAAGATAGATATCTCATGACTGCCAATGGAATCAAGGAAGTGGATTTTGACTATATGAAATCCGATATACTAGGAGTAAGTGGTTTCAGCAAGATTGAAACCCCTTCTTATTAATCAATGAACCAACAATCTTCAAGCAAATGAATAAACCTGAGTACCAGGCCATAACTCACAAGTACAGAACATATGGATGTAATCCATCTCAGATATAAGAAGTGATATTAGAATTGGATTTTTTTTCTCATTTTTCAAATCAAAGGTTGAGCTGCTGATCAGTCACGCATCAACCCCGGACTTGCTTATAGCAAAGTCCTCTACTGGATCCTTGGCCAATCTGGGCCTTAAGTTATTCCGACCATAAATATGGTCCGACCATTACTGGTCCATTAAAAATATTCCAATCCTATATTATATACGTCAGGTGTCAGTACAATTGACAACCTTACTTCGACAATCAGGTGTCGGAAGAATCGACAACCTTAATACAACAATCGCTGGAAAACTCACGTTCCAGGAAACAATTCAACTATGAAGAATCCATCAAGGAAAATCAATATAATCTAGTATCGACGAGATCGACACAATATTGGGAGGTGCACATGAAAAGCGACAATATAATAAACATCGACGAGATCGATGCAACAACTGAGATAATAGTGAAGAATACACAATAACATGCATAGCAAGATAAGTACACAATGACAGGGTGCAATAGTTGCAAAAGAGCTTCAACTGATCAATATCAAATAAAGTTCGAGAAATAGATTTGAAATGGTTTCAATGGTACGTAAGTACACAATGACAAGATTAAGTCTGATGTGAAACAAGCATTATGACATCAACAGAAATTGCAATAGCTCAATATAGGGTAGGGTTCAAAGAACTGGCTCTAGATGGCCTCAACAGTACAAATTATCACATTATGGAAGAATTAGTTAAGATTCACCAATTTGGTAAGTGACAAGAAAGTCAAGTTCGAGTTTAAGGAAAATTCAAGGTGAAGTTTATAATTAGGGAAAACAAGGGTTTACTGACTTCTGACAGAAATAGTTTAAGTCCTTCGAAAATAAACTTATAATAGATAAGCCTTATATTTGAAGGAAATAAACTAAATCATACACAACATACATGAATTCGAATCAGGGACTGAATCAGATAATCTCATTAACAAGAAATGACAATAATACTTGCATAGGTGCAAGATGTAAAAATAGATTACTTGTAGGACAAGTACCACAACTTCGGAATTTAATATAACATTTTACCCTCATCGGGTTCACAAGTTCCCAATCATTTAAGGTTGGCAACATTCCAACCTAATATTTTTAAATCAGAATTTTTGAAAGAAAGCCTTAGTATACGTCCCATAACTATCTTTTAAATCGTTTCAATACAATAATTATATTTTTCCAATCAACATGGAAATATGAATCTAAACTCAAAAGGTATAAAAGAATACTCGTCAATTTATGAGATTAAATCATACTTGCAATTCAATGCAAAGGAATCGACATTTGGAAATTCAGTGAAAAGTATTCAACTTGTATAATAATAATTCAAGATAACATCACTCAATAATATGTGAAAGGAATAGACACTTGCCTCCGGTCCTTAGCTATTTCGTAAGGCTGAGACAATACGATTCCCTCCTTGTTCTGTCTTGTCGCACGATTCTCTCTTTCCGTCCTTCTTCGATCTAACGCTCTTGTGTATACCACTAATTTGATCCTACTGTTTTGAATCCACGCATCTGCCTCGATAGTCAAACATGAGACGGTACTTTAGTCTTCAGAGTATGATATATTATCAAATTCCATAAACGATTGTAACTTAACCCCGACGTACTTACTAATCTTACTGATATCTCTGTTGGAAGAAAATACTTGCAAATGTCTTCTGCGGGTGTTGACGTTCCCTTGGTGTTAAATCGCCTCGCAATTAACCCAATCAGTCGTAAACAATACCTCATCCTTCTCTGACATCTTTCATTTAAAATACTTCGATAATCTAACTCGTCTCGTCCAATAGCCTCTGTTGCATAGATAACCATATTTCAATTGATAGAATAATCATGATTAATTAAATAAACAACTCATGTATCACGTTCGTCGAAAATCTCTATACTATAAAAGTTAACATCTAAGTCAACGGTCTCGTAAATCTCATTTTCTAACTATACTGACCAATTTCTGTTCTAACTACCCCTCGTGATAATATTAGACACGATCAAAATATTTAAACAAGTCTCAGCACAATTATTCGTATTTATCACTAACCAGATAATTCACGTATTCCACGTAACACACATTGTCATTTAATTGCGATAAATAATTCACATAAGTCTCGTAACGTCCAAGAAATAATTTTAGAAAAATATTTGACTCTCATTTCAAAGGAATTAAACCTCGAAATATTTTTAGGTCAAAAATCGGATCATTTATCCCTATATAAAGATTTAAAAACAATTTAATCAATTAATATAAAATTAATTGACAATTTCCAGACACTCAAACTATTTTTAAATAAATAAACCAAGCTATAAAATAATTAAACTTAATTTAAATTAATTAAATCTAATTAATTATTAAGAATTAAGAATTAACTGATTAAAAGAATTAATCAATTAATTAAACAAATTAATTATTAATCAAAATAATTAAAATAACTAAATTTAATCAGTTTTCAAATTTAAATAATTAAATATAATTTTTCAGAATTTTCTGAATTTAAAAATGTATTTTTAAAATAAAAATATAATTTTTATAAATATTTAAACTATTTTCGAATTATTTTTAAAAATAAAATTCAAAAACAGTTTTCTAAAAATGAATTAGGGTTTCGAAGATGGAAACCGGGTCAACCATTCGGGCAAACGGGTCGGGAAGAACAAAAACGGGTCGGGAAGAACAAACCGGAATTTTCCAGAATCCGGTGGGTTTTCCAGATTCCGGTGACTCAAAAACGCAATAAAAATTGGGGCTTTTTACATCAAATCATTCCTTATACACTCAGCAATCTATTCCCATCAAAAACAAACCAAAACACAGCCGGAATCATAATCCCGATCAAATTCCGGCGACCTCGAACAAATTTTCCGATCTACCAAAATCTTACATGAAACTCTACGTTCTTTATGTTAAAATGAAGCTAAGAACACATACAACAAAAGCCCTCTATCAAAAATAATGTCAGATCAGTCATATGAACGGACTATTAAAAAGAAAAATCGGGCAAAACCGTAGAAATCGAATTTCTCAAAATCGAACATAAACATGAAATTAAAGCATGAATTCCTACTAATTAGAACCCTAGGAACATGTTGGAAGCAATCAATTGAACGGAGAATCAACAGAATGAAAATCCCCAAATTTAATCAAGAACCCTAATTTAATTCGAATATTGAACAATTCATATATAATCGAAAAATTACCAGATGATGATATGGTTGGAAGATTCTGAAACTAGAGCTCAAGATCTTTGATTTGAGTACTTGAACTTGTGATTTGTATTTCAATAACACCTTCAAAATTGATTTTGATTTTCAAGAACACGAAGAACACGGTTCGGGAATTTTATATTTTTCTCTATTTTTAATACGTATTGTATGAAGGATAATGTACGATTCTCCTTTTTATACTTAGTGGAAAATAATACCCTAAACGACATTTTTGGATCGATATTGATCCACTGGTTCGCTTTAAAACCCTAATTTAGAAAAATACACGTTTTACGAGGTGATAGCTATCCACAAAGACTGATAGTTATCCAAATCAATACATATCATTTATATAACCAATGCTCAAGAATATTGGGTCTATAACAGATATATTATTGATACGGACGATATATCAATTACCCTAGAAAAATTAGGGTTAGGGTTTGGAATAATTTTTTCTTCCTTTGAACCAAACAAATACTATTGATAGTATCGGATAATAAGGGATATAATAATACGAAGAAATCCTCCGATAGTGATTCGGACACGAATGACGAAGGAATAATAATGATGTACAGAATTTCAATGGACCCTTGAATTTTCAAAACGGGGCTCAAAATTGAAGACATTTAAAATGACAAGATATTTGAACGGTGCTTCCGACACACCAATTTACACATAATCACTTAACAACCTTTATCATTAAAACTCAAAATACTTCATAATAATTATTCTACACATATAATACAAATTATATATTTAATAAAGTTCACGGATCTTACATCCTTCCCCCCTTAATAGGATTATGTCCTCAGAATCGGATCAAGGAAACAACTGGGGATACTTTCTAACATATCACTCTCTAACTCCCAAGTAGACTCCTCCACCATAGGATTCCTCCACAAAACTCTTACTATCATTTCGACTGTTTTATTACTTAACACTTTCTCATACCGACTTAATATCTTAATCTGTTACTCAACATAGCACAAATTTAACTAAATCTCTTGTGGGTTCATATTTTATGAAATACATTATGAATACACTACATATGGAGTGGTAAGCAAATTCGTACGCAACTTTACCAGCACGCAGTATATCGACGTAAGGTAGTATTTCAAAATTTGTCATAATAACTGTTGTTGAAAAGGAATTTAACCAATGGTGAGTGATCCTTCCAATTACCTTCAAAAATCTAATACACAACTATAGTATGTCTTAATACGTTTCCATTTCCATTCAGGAATCTCTTAGTTGCAATAGTCTACTATATCTCTCTCGTTCTGTCTTCATTTTCTGACATCTCAAGTACTTAGATACTTACCAACATTAATATTCTTTTAAATACCTTATATATATCCTTGCATTTCCTTCTTATCCCTTATATTTTCTCGTTCCCTCTTGTAATTAAATCCATTTCTTTTTCCATAATTCTTTCCTTAAGGTGGCCCTTTCTCTTTGATCAATTCTGGTTGAATCCTAATCTCAGTCATTTCTTCTAGTTAATCTCTTGTTATTATAACCTTAAAGCTCCATCATTTCCAATTCTTGTACCAAAGATATTTACATCTTTAATCTCGCTTTACTACTTACAATATCAGCCATCCATATTCCTTGGTCAATTCTATCTACCTCCTATATAGCTAACAACTGCTTTCAACAATCACATACTTTCTGTACCAATGTAAAATAAATATTCAGTTGAAAACAACTACTCATTTCCTTGTCCATTGTCCTTAAATCCGTATTAAAGCCTCTTCATCCTCTTTTCCTTGTTATAAATAAAGTGAGAAATACACATTAACAACTCGGTGACTTAGCTTCATATCTTTAAAACTGTTCTACTTAGTTCCAAGAACTTAATTGATCTCCATCTGATTTCCCAAATAACTTTATCAAATCGACATCATCTTGATTCTCATTCTATACATCCACGTTGACTGGTAAAATCTACCTTAACTATAGTGAGCAGAAGACTTGCAACCATATCATATAATCCTGGAATATTCAAAGATCCAATCATTCTTCATTATTAGCCTATCATTAAAATTAGAAGTTCTTCTCATTGAGACAAAATCTATTATGTCCATTTTCCACAACCTGGGATAACATCAGCACAATTGCACATTTTTTCCAATTTACAATCAACTCTTGAATTACCTAGCTAACGTAAATGGTTATTGAGGCTTCATAGCGCGTCGTTGTTTCTTCAAATATTATTTCATCTTCAAATACTGTCGTTTCTGTCAAATAAAATTTGATCCATTCTTCCACATCGTAACGTTAATCGATAGAGAGTGAAAGGCATATGTCTAGTCCTATTTGTAAACACCGAGGATTCTACTCAACTTAAATTAAGATGTAATAAGTAAATAATAAAAATCATATGTCACAGGAATCTTAGAAGGTTATATCTGTCAAAGAATGAAGATTAAAGTCATCTACAGACTTGAAGTGATTCTACATTGAAAGAAGCTCAATTTATTGATCAAGCCTCAATGAAGTATTCAAGCTCAGTGGATTTATTAAAGTGACGGAGATTTCAAGTGGTGACAGAAAAAGATACTGGTTACAGAGTTCTTGAATGAGAAGGAAGTGAATCACTGCTTAAAGTTAAACAGATAAAGAACAGACATTGTCGTTAGTCACTCATGAACCAGACAGTGCATCGAGTGTCAACATACTATTATGTTTATTCTTTATCTAAGTTTTAAGTGATTCTGGAATTTATTGAGAAGTCAATTAATTCTATTTATTCTCTTATAAATAATTAATACTATTTGAGTAAATTATTTATTAAATTAATTCTGTTAAGAATTAAGTTAATACATAATTTATTTAGTTAATTATTTAAATTAGAATATATTTGAACTAGGAAGACTTTGGATTGAACTAGGAAGACTTAGTTCTTTGAACTAGGAAGACTACCAAGACTGTCTTCCCGATTGTCTTCCTAAGCCAAACCACTGTCTTCCCGGTTGTCTTCCCTTCACAAAGATTGTCTTCCCGAAAGTCTTCTAAGGCAAAATTGTTTGTTTTCCTCTAAGTCTTCCAAAGGCAAATTGCATTCTGTTGAAGTGGCTTGCACGTGGGATGATTTAAAAGAAAAGCAATGATATATATACAAGGCAACAGAAGACTTTATTACAACACAGAACAACAACAGAAAGAACAAAAGACACAGCACCTGATATTCAATCTTCTGTCTTTATTTCTTCAACTGTCGAAGCTATTCATTTCCTGCCAGAGAATTAATTATAGTTTGGTTCTTAACATTAAATTCATAAGAAGTGATTCTCTTGCACTGCTTTAGCTTTCTAGCGGATCATAATCCCTAGATTTTATATCGAACTACTTTTTAGTATTCGATCCTTTTTATTACAAAAATAGATAAATTCATGTCGAATTTATTCTAGATTTGTTTTATTAAGTTCTTTGTAATCAGTGATCAAAATTGTAACACCCCTCAAGTTTAATAGAGTTTCTATTTAACTTGAATATTGTTTCAGTTTTTATTCCGCATTAATTTGTTCTAAATTGTTTAATCTTAAACGAACAAATTTCGATAAAACGGTATAGTTTGTATTCAACCCCCCTTCTACAAACTTATCAGGACCTAACAATTGGCATCAGAGCCTTTTGATTGATATACAAATCAAAGATCCAATTGTTTTGAGATTTTTCTTTTAAACTCTGATTTTTTATCTTATTCCTAAAAATCTCAAAAGATGTCTACTACACAGAAAGTTGGTACTGTCAAAATCCCTATGTTCAGCAAGGAGCATTATCCAATGTGGAAGAAGAAAATGCTTCTATTTCTTAAGGTTGCAAATCCTAAATACATTGATGTGCTGAAGAACGGTCCCAAAGTCCCTATGATTATTGAGGGAGAACTCATTGAGAATAATGTTGTGACTAGGGTTGCCAGAATGTACCCTAAAGATGCCAAGGATTACACTCCTGATGAGAAAGAGGATGTTACCTTGGATTCCTGTCTTCAGTTGATCCTTATTGATTGTCTTGATCCAATCATGCATAATCATGTTCTCAACTGTGATACTGCTAAACACATTTGGGCAACTATAGAGATAATCAATGAGGGGACAGAGGAAGTTAGGGAGAATATGCTGGAGATTCTCACCTCACAATATGAGCATTTCATATCAAACCCTGGTGAAGGTATCTCTCAGGTTTTTGAGAGATATAACAAATTAATAAATGATCTGAATCTCAATGGGAAGCACTACACCAACAAGGAGATTAACAAGAAGTTCCTTCTTACACTTCCACCTCATTTGGAGCACAAAATTTCTGCCATTAGAGAAGCAAGAGATATGAATGAAATTGCTTTGGAGAGATTGTATGGTGTTCTGAAGACCTATGAGCTGGAGCAGATTCAACAAAGGGAGCTGTATGGAACTGGGAAGATTGTTGGTACCTCTACTGCATTGGCTGCTGAAGTCCCACAGAAACTGGAAGTGAAGCATGTTCAACCTTCCAGTTCTAACATGAATGTTATTGATGCTGAATATGGATTAACATCCATTGATCAATCTGGTGGTGACTTCTATTCCTTAGAAGAACTTGATCAGCTGGAGGATAGTGATTTGGCTTTGATAGTCAGAAAGTTTGGGAAGTTCAGATTCAAGAGGAATCCCAATCTTAAGTTCAGACCCAGATTTTAGAGAGGTGGATCTTCCTCTTCAAGTGGCTCAAGGGGTGGCTACAAAACTGGAACTGTGGAAAGGAGCGCAATCAGATGCTACAATTGCAATGAGTTGGGTCACTTTGCTACTGAATGCAGAAAGCCAAAGCAAGTGACTAGAAACACATTTGATTCTAGCAAGAAGAACAAGATTGGGAAAGCTTATGTTGCTGAAGGAAAGAGTTGGGATGACACTGACAGTGATGAAGAAGCAGGTGAGATTGGGAACCTTGCTTTAGTGGCTAAAGAGGCAAGCACTTCATCTGCACACATGTCAGAGGTAATGTTTACTGATACTGAAATGATTCGTCATCTTGGTGGCACCTTAGAATGTGCTCGCACTGAAAATGATAGAATAATTCTTTTGAACACAAATCTTGAAAATGAGATAAAAGAATTAAAACTAGTGCATGTTAATCAGGATGAACTTGTTGAGAAAATAGCTTTTCTTGAGAATAGGGTTAAATGTTATATTCAACTGGAAACCATTCTTAAGAAAGAGATTAGTGAGCTCAAGACTAAAGCTAATGCCTATTTTAGCTCTTGTAAGACGGCTAAAGAGATTCTCAATAAACAAGCTATTGGTAATCATGTCAGTATAGGTTATGGTTATAATGAGGCCATTGGATTGCTTGGAATTAATTCCCCTTGTAGATTCAAATCTGAAGGAAAGGTTGTTCCATATGTGCTTAAGGGTATTGAAACACCCTTCTGTAGGGAGTCCGAAGCAGAACCTCTGAATGAAGACTCTATCATCATTGCAGAGGAGATTCGTGAAGAAGATATTGCTTTGGAAATTGAACAATCCAAAAAGTGTATATCTGATAATCCAGTCAAAGTTGCCACAATTAAAAAGACTAGATCAGATATCCATAAGTTGGATCAAAACAACTGTAGAACTAACATGCCTGCTGTTAATTCTTCTCATAAAGCATGTGGTGTGAGTAATTGCATGTCTTGTGCTTTTAATGTTATGTATGCTTTCTTTAATAAAAAGCATGTATCTAGTGATAAGACTGCTCCACGTCAACATGTTAATAATAAGAAGCATGTTAAAGCAAAGACTACTAGTCCTCCTCAGACTAGAGTGGATTCATTTATCCCTAAGCCTACTCAGAAATGTGTTAAGGCTGGCTATAAATGGAAACGCTCTTATGTGAAAGAGGTTGAAGTAGTTTTAGTTAAAAATGTTGTTTTGCCTGACAAAGGCCAATTCTTTAAGTATGCCGGACCCAATCAAGTGTGGGTTCCGAGGAAGGACTAATCAATCTGGTATTGCAGGGAGTTAAACAGGTAAGCCGTGTTATATGGGTTCTTGACAGTGGCTGTTCAAGGCATATGACCGGAGATAGAGCCCTGCTATCAGATTTGGTTGAGAAAGCTGGCCCAGTAGTAACCTTTGGAGATAACAACAAGGGTATTACGAAAGGATATGGCTGTTTGAAGTACGGAAATGTTATCATTGAAGATGTTTCATTTGTGGAAGGTCTGACGTTCAATCTTCTCAGCATCAGTCAGTTCTGTGACAGAGGATATTCTGTTTCCTTTGAAAGAGAGAAGTGCCAGATCCTTCACAAGAAGAATGGAAAGCCTGCTCTTCAAGGAGTGAGGAAAGGTGACTTGTTCATAGATGATCTGAACTCGGGATTCAAAGATGAAGTTAATTGTTTTTATGCTAAAGCTTCATCAGATGATAGTTGGCTATGGCACAAGAAGATGTCTCACCTTAACTTCAAAACTATGAACTCTTTAGTCAAGAGGGAATTAGTTAGAGGTTTGCCTCAGATGGAATTTACACAGGAAGGACTGTGTGAGGCATGCCAGAAAGGAAAGTCAAAGAAAGCTTCTCACAAGGGCACTGATACATCATCAATAACTGAACCTCTTCAGCTACTGCACATGGATTTGTTTGGTCCAGTTAATGTGATGTCCATGTCAAAGAAACAATATGCACTTGTGATTGTTGATGACTATTCAAAATATACATGGGTTTTATTCCTACATTCCAAGGATGAGACCCCATTCCTGGTGATTGGCCACATAAAGTTGATTGAGCTGGATTCTAGATTCCTTCTTAGAGCCATAAGGTCAGATAATGGTACTGAATTCAAGAATGCCATTCTAACTGATTTTTGTGCTGATAAAGGAATAACAAGACAGTATTCTGCCCCTAGAACTCCTCAACAAAATGGAGTAGTGGAAAGAAAGAATCGTACTTTGATTGAAGCAGCTAGGACTATGCTAAGTGAGTCCAAACTTCCAACGTACTTTTGGGCTGAAGCAGCGAATACAACTTGTTATACTCAGAATCGAACTTTAATCAACAAGGACTTAATGAAGACTCCGTATGAGATCATGAACAACAAGAAACCAACTGTCAAGTACTTTCATTTATTTGGAGCAAAATGCTTTGTGCTTATAGATGACAATGTTAAACGTGGCAAGTTTGATGCAAAGGCACAAGAAGCTATTTTTGTTGGATATTCCAGAAGATCTTACAGGGTCTATGTGGTTGGCAGTCACACAGTAAAGGAAAGTGTCAATGTTACTTTTGATGACACTAAGTTCCCCAGTATCCAAAAAGAAGACTCATCTGAAAAGCTGAAGTTTGATAACTTGCCAGACTCAGAATCAGATGATGAAGCCCCACCTGAAGTTATTGCTGGTGATGATAATAATAATGATGATAATGATCATGGTGATGGTGGTGGAAACACTGGTAACAATGGAGATACTACCAACACTGGAGAAGAATCATCAAGGCAATCAAGCAACAACTCAGGGGGAGCAAATGAAGGATCAGCTAGTCACTCACAACATCAAAGTGAATTTCAAGGTGAATCATCAAGATCAAATCTTCCAAGACAGACTGTTTGGAATAGAGCTCATCCTTTTGAGCTGATCATTGGTGATCCAGATGTTGGAGTTAAAACTAGAAGAGCTTCTCAGAATGAATGTCTTTTCTCAGCATTTCTATCTAAAATGGAGCCAAAGAAAACTGAGGAAGCACTGACTGATCCAGATTGGGTGATTGCTATGCAAGATGAACTCAATCAATTTGAACAACAACAAGTCTGGAAGCTGGTACCCAGGCCAAAGAACAAGAAAGTAGTTGGTACAAGATGGGTATACAGGAACAAGCTAGATGAGGAAGGCATTGTTACAAGGAACAAGGCAAGACTGGTTGCACAAGGGTATTCTCAAGATGAAGGCATTGACTATGATGAAACCTATGCACCAGTGGCTAGACTTGAGGCCATCAGGATGTTCTTAGCATTTGCTGCTTATTCCAATTTTAAAGTCTATCAAATGGATGTTAAGAGTGCATTCCTGAATGGTGAACTTGATGAAGAAGTGTATGTGGAACAGCCCCCTGGCTTTGAAAATCAGGAGCTGCTGGACTTTGTGTACTTTCTCTTCAAGGCTATCTATGGTCTCAAACAAGCCCCAAGAAAATGGTATGACACTCTCTCTGGTTTTCTTTTAGAAAATGGTTTTGTTAGAGGTATCATAGACAAAACTCTTTTTTCAAAGAAACACAAAAATGATATGATATTAGTCCAAGTCTATGTGGATGACATCATATTTGGGTCTACTAATGATAATCTCTGTAAGAGATTTGCTGAGCTTATGCAGAGTAAGTTTGAAATGAGTATGATGGGTGAGCTGAAGTTCTTTCTTGGATTACAAGTAAGTCAAAGGTCAAATGGTATATTTATTTGTCAATCCAAGTATCTCAAAGAACTCCTCAAGAAGTATCATATGGAGGATTCAGCATCAGCAAGGACTCCATCTTCAACAGCCATCAAACTTGGAGCTTCTGACAAATCTATCAAGGTAGATGTTACAAGCTACAGAGGTATGATTGGCTCCTTACTCTATCTTACTGCTAGTAGACCAGATATTATGTATGCTACATGCTTGTGTGCAAGGTTCCAAGCGGACCCTAGAGATGTTCATCTTGTTGCTGTGAAAAGAATCTTGAGATATCTTAAGGGTACACCTAATCTAGGTATCTGGTACCCTAAAGATTCTGGTTTTAATCTTGTTGGATATACAGATTCTGATTATGCAGGTAGTGTTGTGGATAGAAAAAGCACCTCTGGGAGTTGTCAATTCCTAGGAGGTAGGTTGATTTCCTGGTATAGCAAGAAACAGCAAACAGTTTCCAATTCAACAGCAGAAGCTGAATATATTGCTGCTGGAAGCTGTTGTGCTTAGATCTTATGGATACGGAATCAATTAAAGGACTATGGCTTTCCCTTAGACAAAATTCCCATATTTTGTGATAATACAAGTGCCATAGCAATCTCCAACAACCCTGTGCAGCACTCGAGAACGAAGCACATTGATATCAGGTATCATTTTATCAGAGAGCATGTCATGAATGGAACTGTGGAGTTACACTTTGTACCCACAGAAGAACAGACTGCAGATATATTCACTAAATCTGTTGACGAATCCACATTTATCAAGTTAGTTGGTAAATTGGGTATGTTAAACAGTCTTAGTGATTAATAATATCTCTGTCATGTTTGTTCTTTAAAATTCATTTTCTCTTGTCATTTAACTGATATTTTCTGCCATTTCTCATTTAATAATTGCATGCTTATTAATTTAAATGGTTCTGGATATTTTATTTTCTTTAAAAATATTTTTCTCATATTTTTTAAGTGGAGAAATGTATTTTTATTGAAAATATATTTATTTAGAATTATTTAGATATTTTTCAGATTGTAAATATTGTTGTTTGAATTTTTTTCTGCAAGTTTATATTAATTTTATGCATTTCTAATATTCTGCATATTTTACTAGGATTTATGGAATTTTCTGTAAATTTTTCTAGAATTTTATATATTTTTCATGCATTTTTATAAGTTATTCAGCATTTTCTGTAATTATTCTTTTTTAATTCTGCATTTTTCCTAAGTCTTCCCAGTTTTATACTAGGAAGACTACCGGGTAAACTAAGTTTTTTTCTTTTTTTCTTTTTGTTTTTCGTTTTTTCCTTTTAATTTTAAGTCTTTTCCTAAGTCTTCCCAGTTTTTGAACTAGGAAGACTATCGGGAAGACTTAGAATTAATAGATTTATTTTCTGTTTTTGTTTTATTTTATTTCCGGAAAACTTTATAAGTTGTATTAGGAAGACTACCGGGAAGACTATCCTAAGTCTTCCCGATTGTCTTCCTAGTACAATTTTAAAAAAAACGTTTGTTTATTTATTTTGAATTTGAACAGTTTAGTTTTATTTTATTTATATATATAGATACACATATACACGCACATCAGTTCTATTCATTGCCTTAGCAGTTTTCTTTGGTTTTTCAGAAATCCCCTTTTCGAATTCTTATTTTCTGCAGAATCATTGATCATTAACACAATCTTGCTCAAGTTTTTACTTAGCAAATCATTATTGTTCTTTTAAAATCAAATCTATTAAGTCGAAGTGCTGCTCATTTTTTTCTTCTTTCTCATTTCGACTAGAGTGTTCTTGATTTGCTTAAGTAATTCGTGTGTTTTTCTCATCAAAGAAGGTTCTGTGTGTGTGAGTACTGTGTGTGTTCTTGAAATCACTTACCCATTTCATTTCGAGTTTTCAAAGTTTTACGTTCGGAATTTTAGGATTACCTTTAAAATTGATTAATTTGGGTGAAATTGTAATTTTGTGGATTTTAGTAATTTTAATTAATTCTAAAAATCCCTAAATTTTAATTTTATTTTAAATTGATTAAAATTTTCTTGTTTTATAAAAATGGATCCTAATTTTGAACTTGTGTTAAATAATTTTGTTGGGTATTTTGATCCGGCTAGGTGTAAAGTGGAACGTTTTAGACCGTGGATTCAATTTTTAAATAGCAATACATGTGTTAGTTATGCTATTTGTGCCAATGCACTTCTGAAAATTGATCCATTAAGGATGTTGTGTTCAAGTGCTGTTATTGCTGAAGATTCAAAATCTTTTTCTTTCAATATTTTAAACCAGCAATATACAGTTACTTTTGATTTATTTTGTGATGTGTTGCATTTTCCAAAGGACAGGTTTGATCCCTTACCCACTGATGATGAGTTATCACAGTTCTTTGTGAATATTCATTATCAGGGTCCCTTTCAAATGGTTAAATTGTCCAAGAGTTTTGTAGTAAGGGAATGGGATCTGTTCTTTGATACTATAGCTAGGGTATTTGGTAACTGCACAAAAACAAACTTTCATTGCATTACCAGTCTTAATCAGTACATTGCCTATGCTATAGTATTTGGTCGTAGATTGAACTTTGCTGAGATTCTGTGGAACCTATTGCTCAACAGGCTTGCTCACTCTAGGAGAGATTCTGATAATGGTGAGAAAGTAAAGTGTTGGTACCCTCGCTTTCTAACTCTTATCATTAATCATCTTCTCACTGCTGAGCAGGTAGAACTGTTTCGAGAAGCTAGATTTGAAACCTCTCCAACCACAGACACCAAATTCTACACCAGACTTGATGTCTCATCCAAATTTACCACCATACCTGTTCTTGTTTCACCATTCATGAGACAATTCATTAATCTTCATATCTTTGGTGAACAAGTTCCTCAACCACATCCAGTTCCACTGCAGGTAGTTATTCCTAACTTTGGTTCTTCTTCTGGTACTTCAAGTGAAACCCAAGTGGTTGTTAGGGCTGACCCAGAGATTGTAGAACCACAGTCTCTGACCCAGGTCATAGAGCCAAACAGAGAGTCAAACACTCCTGAAACACAACCTGAGCCTAATGTACAAACCAGTTCAAGAAATGTTAGTGATATACCTGAAATGAGTGTTCCCACAGCTCTGTCTCCACCCTTAAAGAAAAGAAGAACCTATAGGGAGACAACTGTAAGCCCATCTGTATCCTCTCAAAAGGATATGGACATTGATATGGCCACTACACAGTCTCTGGAGACATCCTCTCAACAGGATGAATCTATTGAAATTCGCCATAGGGCCATGGCATCTTGTACTGAGTCAAGCACACTCCCATTACTCACAATGGGAGAAGATATCCATATAGATGACACTCAGGACACCATGTCAGGAGAGCACTTTACTTTTGACTTTGAAACAGAGCCTACCATAGTTACGGTAGAAGTGCCTTCACAGGCATCAGAGGGAAAATCTGATTCTTCGCCACCAATAATAGAATCATTTTCTCCCCTCCCAGAGGGAACATCTCTGGCTCCCCTAAGGGATTTTTCACTCGCAGTTTATACTGGAGAAAGTGAAAGGCAACTTGATGAGTCTGTCCCTGAAGAAATTCAGTATACAATGTCAAATATTTTGACAGACTCATTCAGGGATCGGGAATTGCGAACTCCCATTGCACCACCACTGACCTCTCTTGAAGGGGCTAGGGTGATTTTTCCTGCAGGTACATCTACTGAGAATCTTGACAGACAGTTAGTGGTGAGAGATATGAATCAAACACCGAGTGAAACACAAGCACGTGAGTTGAGTGAAACACCACTGAGAGCAATTGAGGTGAGTGCACACACTGACACAAACACTGCTTTGTTGAACCAGATAGCTGATCTACAAAGGAAGTTACAAGAAACCCAGGCTGAGAACAATCTTCTGAAAGCACAAGTGGTTGCTCAATCTTCCACCTCTGTATCAAATCAGCTGGGTACTGTGAAAGATGACCTGGAAGGATTGAAGAATAATTTACTCCCGAGGCTGAATTCAATCCAACAATCTCAAGTACTTGTGGCTTCAGACATCTCTGATCTTACAATGTCAAATGCTCAGATATCAGAGAGTGTCAAGGAGATTGCTTCTATTTCTACCAAGGTGGACTTTATTCTGCAAACATCTGATGAAAACCAGAGGTTTAATGAACAAAGGATGTCTAGGATTGAAGGCGGAATGGAGCATCTTAATGAAGGAATGAAGCACCTATACAATATGATCCAGAATTCACATCAACCTACTGAAGAGCAAAGAACATTCTTTGAGGGAGATGATGATGAGGATGATGATGCTGATGAAGGAGGAGATGTGAGAGAAAGAGGAGAGATAAGGAGAACATCTGAGGTGAATCCTAGGGCTTCCACAGCTCAAACTGTAGAGGATTCCTCAACTAAGGGGGAGAAGGAGAAGAAAGGAAAAGAAGGAGGAGCTGCTTCTGGAGGAGATAAGGGAAAAGGTAAACAATCACTGGAGGATACTGTCTTTGATGATGCCTACTACTACCACGGTGAACAGGATGACTTCCATTATGACACATCTGGTGATCTGGAGAAGACCATACCTGAAGAAGCTTTTGGTGAGGAGGAGGTTGAGGAGGCAGCAAACTTTGAGGATTGGGAGGATGAAGCTGATCTATATACACCGGACCCTTTGTTTCAAAAGGAGTTAAAGAAACAGCAAGCAGAGCTAAGGAGAAAGGAGGATGAGAATGCCAAGGTCTCCGACATCATATCTCAGAAGCTAAAAATTCAAAAGGCTGAACATGAAGACAAACACAGTCTTCATAGTATTCATGTCAAAGAAAGGAGATTGGATGTTAGGATGAAGCAAGGAATCAATTGGGACAAGGCAAGGGAGATGTTTGATATCCCTCAGAGAGGCACAAACAATGATGCTACTTTTCTGAAGCTGCTTGAGAAGATCAGAACGGTTAATCCAGACAACTCATTATATATGAAGGCATTGAAGGAAGATATCCTAAGGATTACGTCTGCATTTGATCAAGTGAGGCAAGAATTGTTCATCTATGTCTCAAGTGCGCTTGAAGGGTCATTCACCATTTCTCTTGACCTCCTACAAAGAAGATCTCTATCTGAATTGTGGATTCTGATGAGTAAAGTAAAGAGATCTTCTTGCTTGAATGAGCTTCTATATGACCGGCTTAGAGATTCTGCTATGAAGGCCAGTCCTCAAGTTGTACATTTTCCTTATGAAGTCAAAATCTATAGAGGTACAACTTTAGAAACCGTGAGGCTGGATCCTGATTCCATGAAGCTACAGACTGCTATGCAACTGGTGAAGTTGGAGAATCTTCTTAGAACTTCTGGGTTTGCTTCTGTAGAGAAGTCTGAAGTTGCTGATATGATTTCAGACTACTGCACGGAGAAAATTCCAAGATATGCTCAGATGAAGAATAGATTGAAGAAGATCACCAATCAACCAGTAATGCCAAGTGGTGTGGTTTCTGAAAGTGATCGTGTCCTTGACAAAGATCTTCTAGTCACCTTACAAGAAGCTGAAGAAGGTGAAATTAGAGACTAAAGGCATGATGTAGTTAGCTCATTTGTAAATGTTATATCTTTAGAGCTAGGTAAATCAAGATAGGGAAATGTATTCATATGTTCAGTCTAGAGGAACATCTATCTTGTATTTATCTTTACTGTTTGAATCTGGAAATTGTTATATTTAATCCAGAACTTTTTATTATTTGCTTGGCTCTTAAAAGTCTTATCTTTTCTTGTTTTAGTTGAGTTATCCTCTAGAGGTATTTGGTTGTTATTGTCTAACAAACAAATAGGGGGAGATTGAAAGGCATATGTCTAGTCCTATTTGTAAACACCGAGGATTCTACTCAACTTAAATTAAGATGTAATAAGTAAATAATAAAAATAATATGTCACAGGAATCTCAGAAGGTTATATCTGTCAAAGAATGAAGATTAAAGTCATCTACAGACTTGAAGTGATTCTACATTGAAAGAAGCTCAATTTATTGATCAAGCCTCAATGAAGTATTCAAGCTCAGTGGATTTATTAAAGTGACGGAGATTTCAAGTGGTGACAGAAAAAGATACTGGTTACAGAGTTCTTGAATGAGAAGGAAGTGAATCACTGCTTAAAGTTAAACAGATAAAGAACAGACATTGTCGTTAGTCACTCATGAACCAGACAGTGCATCGAGTGTCAACGTACTATTATGTTTATTCTTTATCTAAGTTTTAAGTGATTCTGGAATTTATTGAGAAGTCAATTAATTCTATTTATTCTCTTATAAATAATTAATACTATTTGAGTAAATTATTTATTAAATTAATTCTGTTAAGAATTAAGTTAATACATAATTTATTTAGTTAATTATTTAAATTAGAATATATTTGAACTAGGAAGACTTTGGATTGAACTAGGAAGACTTAGTTCTTTGAACTAGGAAGACTACCAAGACTGTCTTCCCGATTGTCTTCCTAAGCCAAACCACTGTCTTCCCGGTTGTCTTCCCTTCACAAAGATTGTCTTCCCGAAAGTCTTCTAAGGCAAAATTGTTTGTTTTCCTCTAAGTCTTCCAAAGGCAAATTGCATTCTGTTGAAGTGGCTTGCACGTGGGATGATTTAAAAGAAAAGCAATGATATATATACAAGGCAACAGAAGACTTTATTACAACACAGAACAACAACAGAAAGAACAAAAGACACAGCACCTGATATTCAATCTTCTGTCTTTATTTCTTCAACTGTCGAAGCTATTCATTTCCTGCCAGAGAATTAATTATAGTTTGGTTCTTAACATTAAATTCATAAGAAGTGATTCTCTTGCACTGCTTTAGCTTTCTAGCGGATCATAATCCCTAGATTTTATATCGAACTACTTTTTAGTATTCGATCCTTTTTATTACAAAAATAGATAAATTCATGTCGAATTTATTCTAGATTTGTTTTATTAAGTTCTTTGTAATCAGTGATCAAAATTGTAACACCCCTCAAGTTTAATAGAGTTTCTATTTAACTTGAATATTGTTTCAGTTTTTATTCCGCATTAATTTGTTCTAAATTGTTTAATCTTAAACGAACAAATTTCGATAAAACGGTATAGTTTGTATTCAACCCCCCTTCTACAAACTTATCAGGACCTAACAGAGAGAGAACAACTGGCTCCGTTATATGTTACTAGTATTCTAATCGCATCGTGATCCGCTTTCGCTCGTGGTAATTCAATCGCAAATTCTTTGTTCATTATGGTAAGGTAAATTCCTTCCAACCTGGTGGCATACCTTCAAGATTATTAGAGACATACAATGGTTGCTTTTCTATACCGTTCCATTCATACGAACCCAAGCCGATCCTATATTAGACGTAGGACCCAACTCCGTTCCTTTCACAGGTGACTCCGACTCCTAGGGTGAGGTTTGTTTTTATCCCAAGCTCTTTCTTTATAAGATAAGCTACTTTTTGCATGCGCTCTAGATTCATGATATTTTGAAGTGAAAAGGTTCTGCATCATAGCAAATGTCCCACAATTGTGGTTACCAAATTTACATATTCTAAAGCGAACATTATTGGAATTAATAGAATCACTGAGAGAACAATTCGATCACATGAACTCAATGTTGCGTGTCTTAATTAAGACATTACTAAAGGTAATTAGCCTTCTTGTATTGCACAACACACAAGTGACGACGTCCCATCAGACTTCTATCACATAGATAGATAGTCCTTGTGTCCCCTATAAATAGGGTTGTTTGTCTCAGTTAGAGTAGAGAAATATGAAAGAAATTTTAAAATCAGATTAACAATCAAGGCCTTTTGACCAGAAATTCTCGGACATACACCTTGGATTGAATTGAATAGATCCCAAAGGTGTTATTCCAGAAAAGAAGAACAACCAGAAAAGGAAGTATCAACAAATAGTGTTACATTATAACTAGAGTTATCCACCCCTGAAAAATGAAGGAGTTGGAATTCAAATAACATATTTTCAACATGCCTCAAAATTTTTAAATAGGTATCACAACAATCTCTGACGCAATTTAAAACATGATTAATCAAGAGTATCAAATACAAGATCAAAAGGTGGAATAGATTCACCAACACAAGTTCCGCTTAAAGGAATGTCAAATATTTCATTAGGATGGAAAGGTATTACCAAGGTCTCCACATATGTCTTCTTTGTCGGCTCCTTCGATAGCTCGTTATCCGATTCTAAGCCCTTCTTTTCCACGTCGCAAAGTTATCGATATCGTACGTTATCGTCGACTCGTAATAGTCCTTAAAGATTCCGACGTAGACATCTACAAACGTAAGAAGTTCTATCCAGCTCAGCACAACCATCTCAAGCGAGTACCCCTATCTTAACTTACTCATTGGTACTATATCCGATAGTCCAACACGAACTCTAACTGAGCTCTAACGTTCCTTATATAACTATACGCACTCCTACACACTCTCGTTTCTAGTTTTACTATAACCCTGCTCTGATACCAACCTGTAACGCCCCAAATCCGGGGTCAAAGGATTTGGTCGTCACATTGCATTCTCATTTCCAACAACCTGCTTAATATTAAATCAACTCAATAATAACATCTGCGACCCCAACTCTACCAAGGATCTTTAAAGGTTATAGTACTTGAAACAAGAATCCAAAATTCCATTACATAAAATTTTTCTTCATTACAACCATTCTCTTTACATACAATCTAAAACACTAGTATAACTTCGATAAGAAGTATACCAGGCAACAATCTTATACAATATAATATTTAATAGAAATCAACTTATACAATAACCTTACACTCGTTCCACATATTTTTCATCATAACGTCTTTACACTAACATCTTCTTCATTCTCTACCCAGCTACGCGGATAACTCCCCTCAATACGCCTTCTCACTGAGAGGCTAAATATATATAAAGAAAGCAAGTATGAGCGAAAGAATTGCTCAGCAAGTGCATTATCAAGTATAATATGAAAAGTTTCCAAAATAAACTTTGGATTTTCAAATAAACAAGCCTCTGGTTAAAACATTTGTAATCTCTAAGATTCTCAAATCAAGTTTGGTAATTTACTACAATTTCTCATTCAGCTTTTAGCAACTGAATAGTTTAAAACACATAAAATTTATATTGGTCGTCACGGTTACCCGAACAACAATGACTACAATAGTATGTATAACATATGAAATAAATATATCTCATACGTCTTCAAGACCATAGTTTATACAAAAATACTATTTTTGAAGATAACGGTTCTATTCACAACATCTTCTGAAATCAACAACTCTGGAAGGGTGGAATAATCAAGGAGTAAGGATGAGCTAACGCGCTCGTCCATGGAATAAAGGACGTACTTCAAGACTTCAATATGTTACCGACTGAATATGCAGTATGAATAAAACTCATCAAGATAGATATCTCACGACTGCCAATGGAATCAAGGAAGTGGATTTTGACTACATGAAATTCGATATACTCGGAGTAAGTGGTTTTAGCAAGATTGAAACCCCTTCTTATTAATCAATGAACCAACAATCTTCAAGCAAATGAATAAACCTGAGTACCAGGCCATAACTCACAAGTACAGAACATATGGATGTAATCCATCTCAGATATAAGAAGTGATATTAGAATTGGATTTTTTTCTCATTTTTCAAATCAAAGGTTGAGCTGCTAATCAGTCACGCATCAACCCCGGACTTGCTTATAGCAAAGTCCTCTAATGGATCCTTGTCCAATCTGGGCCTTAAGTTATTCCGACCATAAATATGGTCCGACCATTACTGGTCCATTAAAAACATTCCAATCCTATATTATATACGTCAGGTGTCAGTACAATTGACAACCTTACTTCGACAATCAGGTGTCGGAAGAATCGATAACCTTAATACAACAATCGCTGGAAAACTCACGTTCCAGGAAACAATTCAACTATGAAGAATCCATCAAGGAAAATCAAAATAATCTAGTATCGACGAGATCGACACAATATTGGGAGGTGCACATGAAAAGCGACAATATAATAAACATCGACGAGATCGATGCAACAACTGGAATAATAGTGAAGAATACACAATAACATGCATAGCAGGATAAGTACACAATGATAGGGTGCAATAGTTGCAAAAGAGCTTCAACTGATCAATATCAAATGAAGTTCGAGAAATAGATTCGAAATGGTTTCAATGGTACGTAAGTACACAATGACAAGATTAAGTCTGATGTGAAACAAGCATTATGACATCAGCAGAAATTGCAACAGCTCAATATAGGGTAGGGTTCAAAGAACTGGCTCTAGATGGCCTCAACAGTACAAATTATCACATTATGGAAGAATTAGTTAAGATTCACCAATTTGGTAAGTGACAAGAAAGTCAAGTTCGAGTTTAAGGAAAATTCAAGGTGAAGTTTATAATTAGGGAAAACAAGGGTTTACTGACTTCTGACAGAAATAGTTTAAGTCCTTCGAAAATAAACTTATAATAGATAAGCCTTATATTTGAAGGAAATAAACTAAATCATACACACCATACATGAATTCGAATCAGGGACTGAATCAGATAATCTCATTAACAAGAAATGACAATAATACTTGCATAGGTGCAAGATGGAAAAATAGATTACTTGTAGGACAAGTACCACAACTTCGGAATTTAATATAACATTTTACCCTCATCGGGTTCACAAGTTCCCAATCATTTAAGGTTGGCAACATTCCAACCTAATATTTTTAAATCAGAATTTTTGAAAGAAAGCCTTAGTATACGTCCCATAACTATCTTTTAAATCATTTCAATACAATAATTATATTTTTCCAATCAACATGGAAATATGAATCTAAACTCAAAAGGTATAAAAGAATACTCGTCAATTTATGAGATTAAATCATACTTGCAATTCAATGAAAAGGAATCGACATTTGGAAATTCAGCGAAAAGTATTCAACTTGTATAATAATAATTCAAGATAACATCACTCAATAATATGTGAAAGGAATAGACACTTGCCTCCGGTCCTTAGCTATTTCGTAAGGCTGAGACAATACGATTCCCTCCTTGTTCTGTCTTGTCGCACGATTCTCTCTTTCCGTCCTTCTTTGATCTAACGCTCTTGTGTATACCACTAATTTGATCCTACTGTTTGAATCCACGCATCTGCCTCGATAGTCAAACATGAGACGGTACTTTAGTCTTCAGAGTATGATATATTATCAAATTCCATAAACGATTGTAACTTAACCCCGACGCACTTACTAATCTTACCGATATCTCTGTTGGAACTAAATACTTGCAAATGTCCTCTACGGGTGTTGACGTTCCCTTGGTGTTAAATCACCTCGCAATTAACCCAATCAGTCGTAAACAATACCTCATCCTTCTCCGACATCTTTCATTTAACATACTTCGATAATCTAACTCGTCTCATCCAATAGCCTCTGTTGCATAGATAACCATATTTCAATTGATAGAATAATCACGATTAATTAAATAAACAACTCACGTATCACGTTCGTCGAAAATCTCTATACTATAAAAGTCAACATCTAAATCAATGGTCTCGTAAATCTCATTTTCTAACTATACTGACCAATTTCTGTTCTAACTACCCCTCGTGATAATATTAGACACGACCAAAATATTTAAACAAGTCTCAGCACAATTATTCGTATTTACGACTAGACCTGGCAAATTGGATAATCGGTTCGGTTTCGGATCGGATCAATCTCGGATCGGATTAATGTTCGGTTATGATATATTTTTGGTATAGTTCGGATCGGATTTGATTCAGTTCGGGTCTAATTTGGATTAAAATCGGATGAATTTTGGATTAAAATTGGATGAATGTGGTTCGGATCAAATTCGGTTCGGATCTTTTCGGATCATTACTCATTCATTTTTTTTTATTTGTAATACTTTAAAAATATCTTATTATTAAATATCTTATTTTTTTATATAAAATAAAATACTTTTTCAAAAGTATTGATTAAATATCTATGATATTTTTTACATGAAATTATTCTAATTAAGAATTTTGCTTATAAATAGATTAATTTATTGAATTAAAAGTGGTCTAATATATGTGGATTATGATATGTAAATATCATAACTCAACTAAAACTGAATTCACCATTTTTTTAGTTCGGATTTAAATCGGATCTCGTATTTTGAATCATATTCGGTTCGGATAATTTATTATTCGGTTATGATCGGTTCGGATCATAATCGGATCAGATAATTTTCGGTTAAATTTTCGGTTCGGACAATTTTCGGATCGATTCAAATCAGTTTTCAGATAATTACCGGTTTAACAAATTCAGATACAAAATCGGATTCGGTTTTATGAATTTCGGTTCGGTTTTTCGGATCTGGACCCATTTTGCCAGGTCTATTTACGACTCACTAACCAGATAATTCACGTATTCCACGTAACACACATTGTCATTTAATTGCGATAAATAATTCACATAAGTCTCGTAACGTCCAAGAAATAATTTTAGAAAAATATTTGACTCTCATTTCAAAGGAATTAAACCTCGAAATATTTTTAGGTCAAAAATCGGATCATTTATCCCTATATAAAGATTTAAAAACAATTTAATAAATTAATATAAAATTAATTGACAATTTCCAGACACTCACACTATTTTTAAATAAATAAACCAAGCTAGAAAATAATTAAACTTAATTTAAATTAATTAAATCTAATTAATAATTAATTATTAAGAATTAACTGATTAAAAGAATTAATCAATTAATTAAACAAATTATTTATTAATCAAAATAATTAAAATAATTAAATTTAATCAGTTTTCAAATTTAAATAATTAAATATAATTTTTCAGAATTTTCTGAATTTAAAAATGTATTTTTAAAATAAAAATATGATTTTTATAAATATTTAAACTATTTTCGAATTATTTTTAAAATTAAAATTCAAAAACAGTTTTCTGAAAATGAATTAGGGTTTCGAAGGTTGAAACCGGGTCAACCATTCGGGCAAACGAGTCGGGAAGAACAAAAACGGGTCGGGAAGAACAAACCGGAATTTTCCAGAATCCGATGGGTTTTCCAGATTCCGGTGACTCAAAAACGCAATAAAAATTGGGGCTTTTTACATCAAATCATTCCTTATACACTCAGCAATCTATTCCCATCAAAAACAAACGAAAACACAGCTAGAATCATAATCCCGATCAAATTCCGGCGACCTCGAACAAATTTTCCGATCTACCAAAATCTTACATGAAACTCTACGTTCTTTATGTTAAAATGAAGCTAAGAACACATACAACAAAAGCCCTCTATCAAAAACAATGTCACATCAGTCATATGAACGGACTATTAAAAAGAAAAATCGGGCAAAACCCTAGAAATTGAATTTCTCAAAATCGAACATAAACATGAAATTAAAGCATGAATTCCTACTAATTAGAACCCTAGGAACATGTTGGAAGCAATCAATTGAACGGAGAATCAACAGAATGAAAATCCCCTAATTTAATCAAGAACCCTAATTTAATTCGAATATTGAAAAATTCATATAAAATCGAAAAATTACCAGATGATGATATGGCTGGAAGATTCTGAAACTAGAGCTCAAGATCTTTGATTTGCGTACTTGAACTTGTGATTTGGATTTCAATAACACCTTCAAAATTGATTTTGATTTTCAAGAACACGAAGAACACGGTTCGGGAATTTTATATTTTTCTTTATTTTTAATACGGATTGTATGAAGGATAATGTACGATTCTCCTTTTTATACTTAGTGGAAAATAATACCCTAAACGACATTTTTGGATCGATATTGATCCACTGGTTCGCTTTAAAACCTTAATTTAGAAAAATACACGTTTTACGAGGTGATAGTTATCCACAAAGACTGATAGTTATCCGAATCAATACATATCATTTATATAACCAATGCTCAAGAATACTGGGGCTATAACAGATATATTATTGATACGGACGATATATCAATTACCCTAGAAAAATTAGGGTTAGGGTTTGTGTTAATCCCAAATGACCTAACAGAATTGTAGAAGGGGGGGGGGGGGTTGAATACAATTCTTGATATTTTCTTAAACTTAAAACACTTATAAATAAAACTGAACTGAATAAGTAAAAACACAAGATATAAATAATTCAGTTGGATTGTTTGATGATGCAACTGAAGTGTTTTTATTTCGGAAATAATCTGTGATACAAAAGTACACAGCTGCTCAGTTACAAGGTTGTAGAGAAGAATGCTCTCAAAGATAGCTAATACAAACTATTTGTTTTTCTTCTCTTACTCTTATTTTAACTGCTACACTTGGTTATATATTCCCAAGTTTACAAAGCTATTTTTGGCTACACTAAAGTACACTAAAGGTAACCGCCAATAGTTTGCTTTTCATCCCTTTGTCCAGTGGTCCTTGGAGATCCTTGCTTTTGTCTTCATGCTTATTATGATCACTCCCAAGAGCCCAATTGGAAACTGGGATGTTTCCTTATTCCCCATGTCCATTTTAATGGTTTCCAATGCAAAGTACACTTCCACATCACCTTTAGATCTGTTCAGTAAACTGTCACTATCACTTTGTCAACTATTCAGAAAAGCAATAATGATTCATTGATAGCAGGGAGATGTGTTTCGTTGATAGCTTTATTCTCCATTTCGTTGATGAGTAAACTCCATTTCGTTGATGAGTAAACTTCATTCCGTTGATGGTGTATCCTTGTTCCGTTGATAGAGTAATCTTCATACCGTTGACATGTCTTCACTTAGGCAAAATTACAAGGCATGATATACTTACAATTAACCAACCTATTTTGCCTATCTAGTACTTAGTCAACATGACTTAGAAAACCTATCTAGTACATACATCAAATGCATATCAAACTGTGAAGTATTGTACAGTGCAATTGCTACAACACTCATTCCGTTGATGAGCTTCCTGTCAACGAAACACTGCAAAGCATGCCATTCCGTTGACAGTTACAAAATGACTTAATACAAAATCTACTAAGTGTTTTTATAATTATCATCAAGATCAACATATTCCTAACAATCTCCCCCAATTTATGACTGATAGAATAACAGCCATAAATCAAGAGCCTTGATGATAACAAAAACACTCAGTCAAATTACACATGATAAAAGTAGAAATTGCATTGAGCTTCATTGAATTTAATTAAAATACAAAGTAGAAAATCTTACAAAACAAGTGCACAGAGTTGCTCCTCTAGACTGAGCAGATTTTTCATCTTTGCCTCTGTGGTCTTGTTTTCTTCCCTTTTCTTGCATTGTTCTCCTCAATCTGAGCTTGAAGTCTTCTGTAGAAAATCTTCTCTTCTTCATCTTGATTCCCCAACTTGGATTGCATTAATCTTAGAGTTTCATTGGATGCCTTCTCCAGTTGGTCTTCTATTCTGAAGAATCTTCTACAGTTGTCCTTGTCTCTGAATTCCATCATCCAAAAAGGTTGGAGATGAATTTTCTTTCCTGTTTGAGGGACCTTCAATACTCTGGGAAGTGCACCAGGCTTGTTCCAGCTAGATTTGATTTGGCATATTTTGGAAACAACTTCAGACTTAGCTGTTTTGGTAAAACCAAAATCCTTCTTCAGGCATTTAAACACAGATAGCAGTGTCTGATAATCTTCTCCCAGAATTCTATGTAGAGGCCAAACCTGTTCTCTCCCACCCTTATAGACAAACACCAATCTCTCTGGTAGTTTGTAAGAAGCTGTTATTCCTCTTACTTCAACTAGGTCATCAAGATTGATATGTAGGTCAGACTCCTCCCTGATATCAGCAATGTAGATGAAGTCTTCTGGGTTGGTAGGAGGTTTTTCAGCTTGTGGTCTCCTTACAAGAATTGGCTTAGCCTTGGTAGCCCTTTGCTTAGATTTCTTCTTTGGATCCATCTCAAAGAGGAATTTTGGAAAGTTGGCCTCATCAAACTCAATTGGCTCTTCCTTTGGCTCAATTGGCTGATCATGGAAATTAACAGGATGTTTAGGATCAAAGGCTAACTTTACCCCTAGAGCTGGATCAGGAATTGTTGGAGGTGCAGTTGGTACAGAAGAGTCTGATGCAATACTCTGAGAGTCATCATTCTCAAAGGCTATATTTCTCCTAGCTCTTGCCTTTGGTTGCCTTGTGCTCTTCTTTGCACTCCTTTCCTCTCTGGCTTTTTCTTCTTGCTGTCTTTCTTCTTCATCAAGAGATTGAGCAACTGCAAGTGCTTGCATTGCTGCTCTTTCTGACTCTTCAGCCTTAGCTTCAGCAAAGTTTGGGTGACCAGCCCAAACACAGATTTGTTGTCCATTCCTGTAGACAATTGCCCTTTGCTTCCTTACCTCATAATCATTGCTTTCCTTGCTTTTTGTGATGAGTAGACCAAGAAGCTTGTGCTCATCTGGATAAGGTGCAGGATAGAAAGTCCTTTCTGTATTTTTGCCCTTTGGTTTAGCAGGAGACTTGGGAGATAAGCTTCTTTGCAATGTAGCTTGTTCCACATCCCTAATGCATGAAGTTTGTCCTTTCTCCTTCCTTGATCCTTGAGTGACTCCATGTAGAAGGGGCTCTACCTTATATGAAGAATTGGTCTGTGGCTCCCATTCCGTTGATGCTAAAACCATGGCATCCGTTGATGGCTCTGTAGAAGAAGCTTGATTCGTTGATGGATTTGAAGTCTTTGAAGAATCAGCTAACTTCTTGATTCTTTCATCTATCCTGGACCAGTGGTCTTTAATTTGTTCAGCAAGCTGTAGCTTCATAGATGCTTGCTGAATCAGGTCAATGCTGTCCAGTTTAGCTTTTCCTGACTCCCCCATAGCTAGTGGCTCCTTTGGCAGGGAAATGGCTGGGACCATAACCTTTGTGATTTGAATGTCTAGCTCCTTAGATTTCTCCCCCTTTTTGTTATCATCAAGAGAGATGACTGGGAGTCCTTGAGCTGCCACTAGCTGGGCCAACAGTTGTGTCTGCTTCTCCTGTTCCTTTTGCATCTGAGATAAAGTAGCTTCCACCTTGTCCACTCTAGAAGAGAGAGTCTTCAAGGAGGTAGCCACCTCAGGTTCCTTAGAGAAAAACCTGTTCATCTTGGACACAGTGAGAAGAGGAAGCTTTTCATCCAGCCTCCTGTCATTAGCATCCTTAAGATTGCTAATTGAGTCCTTGATTTCTCTAGCCTCAATCCTTGTCTGCATCATCTGTAGCCTTTGGATTTCCAGAGAATCCATAATAGCCTTGTAGAATTTCTTGTCATTGGCATTTGCAGACTCATGAGCCAGATAGGCCTCATTGTACTGCCTTGTGATTGCAGCATCCAGGGAGATCCTTCCTTGTAAATCTTGAGAAAGCCAGTTTGGTGTAGGAGGCACCACAGAAATCCCAGTCTGTGAAGTAGTGGCCACCTGATTGTCACCAAAGCTGTCCTCATCATCAGAGAAATCAAACTCACCACTTGCTGCAGCTCCTGGAGATAGATTGGTCAAGGCATCCTTTGCTCTTTGCATTGATGCAGTTGTATGAATTAGTTGTAGTGACCTCTCTGCCTCCACATTGCCCTGTTGAGCCAAAACTTGATAGGCTGACACAGGATGAGTAAAGGTCTCAGGATCCAGGGAAATACTATCCAGAGTTTGTTGATAATGCTCTTGGAAGGTAAGTTCCCTTTCTCCCTCATTGACCTCCATTGACTCACTAGCAATGGCTGCTTCCTCCCTTATGACTCCTGTAGTCCCTTCTCTCTCTCCTCTATTTTCTTGCATCATGGGCTCCCCATGGCTCACACCTCTCACACCCTCACCTTCACCTACTAAGGTGGAACTCTCAATCTCTCCTTTTTCCTGGCTGGAAGAAATAGCCAGCCTCTCACTCTCATTCTCTCCTTTTGCCTGGCTGCAAGCCAGCCTCTCAGTTTCACTCCCTCTCAATCCTAAAAGTGTCTCAACTACCACCAGGTCATCTACACTAGTTGTGGAAACAACTAGATTTTCAATAAGGGGTGTAGAATGACCTATCAACGGAATGGTAGTTTGAACTGTCAACGGTATGGATACCGTTGATGGAGAAACACTTGTCAACGAAATAGACTGTTTCGTTGATGAAGTCAAGAAAGCACTTTGAGAATGAGAAATTACAGTAGAGTCTGTGGTGATTGATTTGAGAGATTGGTCCACAGATCCCCTTGCAACTTCAGAAAAAATTGGTTGATGGCCCAACAAATCACTTAACAAGTGATGGCCACCAGCTTCAGAGTGGGGCTTCTCCAAGATTAGAGTTGGAGAATCAGGAATAGATGTATGGATCATGTCCACATCTAGAGATAGAGTTGGTGAATTTGATGGAGATAGTTCAAGGTTGATGTTTAGAGAATGGGACTGTAACCCCAGAGTGATAATAGGGGTTACATCAAACTGAATTTGAGAAACTGAAAGTGTTGCTTCCAGTGTGTGTGCACCCTGTGAACCCTTGGACTTTTGCTTCACTCTCCTTTGGTATTGGGAAAATGTAGACTGTGGGCTTGAAGTGTCCCTTACCCTTTTGGACTGTGCTCTAGGTTGAGAGCTTGTTTCAATAATCACATCCTTTTAGGAGGATGCAATTAGACTTGTGCTTAAATCCATTTTACTCATTGTGCCTTGTTCGGAAGACACAATGGGGCTAGGCTGGGAAACACTTACCTCACCTTCCTTATTCTTGGGGTTTCTTTTATGTTCACCCCTTCCCTCACCTCTCACAACTCCAGACTCACTCCCCTTAGGTTGTGTGGTAGTTTTTACAACAGGTGCCTTTTGAGAAGCACCTGAGGTTGGCTTGGAGGATTTCTTAGATTTTGGTTTTGTTGCTGGGGCAGGAGCCTGTTGGGTCACAGCTACAGACTCCATAGCAACTGGGTTGGATGAAACAATGGAAGTAACAGCTATACTAACAGGGATAGCAGTAGTTACCTCAATGATTGGCAGATACACCACTGGAACATCACCATTGTGGTTCAGCCTCAGTATGTCTGTCAATACTCTCTTCTCTTGCACAAAGCACTCAAACCTGGCAGTAGGGTTAGAGATAACTAATGGTGCTGGACTAACATGATTAGCCAGCATCATCAGAAACCTTGCATAATAGATATTTTTCTTCCTATTTGCCTTATCACCCAACTTAGCACCAATTTCATACATAAGTTGGGTGCTAAAGTTGTAATATCTATCATTTAGAAGCATGGTTAGGAGAATTAACATAGAGTTAGTTAATGCATCAAAATTACTAATCTTTCCAGAAAAGACCTTAATGAATGCATCAGCTAAATAACTGTATTCCCTAACCAAACCTCTCCTAATTATCTTACCCAAGTTATCAGTAGGCAAAGAGTAGTTTATAGAATTTAGCATGGTAGTTATTTCAGTGTTAGTAGGCAAAGCATCACAGTTATTATCAGGAATATGTAAACATGCTTGCAAAACATCAGAATTAACTATGTACTCATTACCTTGAAGAGTGAATTGCAGTGTGCAGTTTGTTCCACTATACTCACATGAGGTCCAAATCTCCTCGATTATTTCATTGTAGAGTGGTGTAGAGTGAAACATCGCATAGCCCAACTTACAGTTCCTCATGAAGTCCATCATCTTGAAAAAGATGCTGTTCGGACTCTCCTTAACAACAAATGGAATAGAATTGTTCTTCTCATAGATGAACCCACCAGCAGACATAAGCTTGACTATGGGTGCCATTGTTGAGTGAGGAAAAGCTTCGAGCTGAATTGCTTGTGAGAGAGAAGAAGATAGAAAAACTTTTGGAATTTTTGAGAACAGGTAGAAATGAAATAAAGAAATTGAAATTTCTTAAATACTCCCCCAAAAATTCTCAGAAATTAAGTCCAATAATTAATCTAAATTACCTGATTGGCTTAAAAAGTAACCGTTAGAATTAAATATTACCACGATTTATACTTACAGGGGTGTATGCATAGATCATGATAAAGAACGTGCAGTTTCAACGGTTCAGATTAAAAAGCGCTACATCAACGAATCAGATTGGGCGGTTAAAGTCCCGTCTTATTTCGTTGATAAAGCCGTGTTTCGTTGATATAAAAGAGCTATCAACGAAACACCCAGAAAAATGCTAAGACTGTCAACGGAATGGTTCGTTTCGTTGACATAGTAATTTTGACTTAGACAAAATTTCACATTTTCCTAAGAAAATTAATTCACAGAAAAACATAGCAAGTTTCTGGCTGCATTTTAACTTGCAAAAATCTCAAAATAATTAAGAGAAATTTAGCATACCTAGCTCACTTACTAATCTTGAGAATGTGGATTCATCAAGTGGCTTGGTAAAGATGTCTGCAAGTTGTTGTTCACTTGGAACAAAATGTAACTCCACAGTACCATTCATAACATGTTCTCTAATAAAGTGGTACTTGATGTCAATGTGCTTGGTCCTTGAATGCTGCACTGGATTCTCAGTAATGGCAATGGCACTAGTGTTGTCACAGAAAATAGGAATTTTCTCAACTCTTATTCCATAATCAAGTAGTTGATTTTTCATCCACAAAATCTGTGCACAACAACTTCCAGCTGCAATATACTCAGCCTCAGCTGTGGAGGTAGAAACTGAGTTTTGTTTCTTGCTGAACCATGAGACAAGCTTGTTTCCTAAGAATTGACAGGTGCCTGTTGTGCTTTTCCTGTCAATTTTACATCCTGCAAAATCTGCATCTGAATAACCAATTAGTTCAAAACCAGATTCTCTAGGATACCAAATGCCAAGGTTTGGTGTTCCTTTGAGATATCTGAAAATTCTTTTAATAGCAACTAAATGGGATTCCCTAGGATCAGCCTGAAATCTAGCACATAGACATGTAGCAAACATAATATCAGGTCTACTAGCTGTTAAATATAAAAGTGAGCCAACCATGCCTCTGTAACTTGAAATGTCCACAGATTTTTCCTTAGTATTCAATTCAAGTTTGTTGGCAGTAGGCATGGATGTTTTGGCAGGAGAGCATTCCATTAAGTTAAACCTCTTTAACAAATCATTAATGTACTTGGTTTGACTAATGAAAATGCCTTCATTAACTTGCTTTACTTGAAGACCAAGAAAATAAGTTAACTCTCCCATCATGCTCATTTCATACTTACTTTGCATACGCTTGGCAAACTTTTGACAAAGTTTCACATCTGTAGACCCAAAGATTATGTCATCTACATAAATTTGAACAAGTATAGTAGAACCATTCACAACCCTGTGAAAAAGAGTTTTATCTACAGTACCTCTAGTGAAGTGATTCTCAAGGAGGAACTGTGAAAGTGTGTCATACCAGGCTCTAGGTGCTTGTTTCAAACCATAGAGTGCTTTGAGGAGGAAGTATACATATTCTGGAAAATCATCATCTTCAAAACCAGGAGGTTGACTTACATACACCTCCTCTTCCAATTCCCCATTCAGAAAAGCACTCTTCACATCCATTTCATAGACTTTGAAATTGGCATGGGCTGCATAGGCTAGGAAAATCCTTATTGCTTCTAGTCTTGCAACATGAGCAAAGGTTTCATCAAAATCAATTCCTTCTTCCTGTGAATAGCCTTTTGCAACCAATCTAGCTTTGTTCCTTGTGACTATGCCATTTTCATCCATCTTGTTTCTGAACACCCATTTTGTGCCTATGACACTCCTGTCCTTAGGCTTGGGCACCAGCTTCCAAACATTGTTCCTTTCAAATTGGTTTAGCTCTTCTTGCATAGCCAAGACCCAATCTGGATCTAGAAGTGCATCCTCAACTTTCTTTGGCTCATCTTGAGACAGAAAGCTGCTATATAGACATTCTTCTTGAGTTGCTCTTCTAGTTTGGACTTTTGAAGACACATCACCTATAATAAGTTCAAAGGGATGATCTTTAGTCCATTTCCTTGAGGGAGGTAGATTTGCTCTTGAAGAGGTAACTTCATGATCATGATTGCATTGATTGGATATTTGTCCTTGAGAAACTCCCCCTGAGTTTGTTGTCCCTAAATGATCACTCCTGGAAGCATTTCTGTGACTGTCAACGGATTGTCCATTTTGACTGTCAACGAAACGCTCATTCTGACTGTCAACGAAACGCTCATTCTGACTGTCAACGGAATGTCCATTTGGTCTACTAGCAGCTAATCTTTTCAATCTTAATGCAGCAATTTCATCTTCACTGCTGCTTTCATCTGTGCTAGATACAACAACTTTAGGCTGTTTCTCAGTAGCCTTAACATGATTCATTTGATCTCCTTCCTCATTTTCAAAAGAAAGACTTTCATGGAAACCTTCATCACAGAGACCCTGAATTTTGAGATCATCAAAAACAACATGTACAGATTCCATAACAATGTTGGTTCTGAGATTGTAGACTCTGTAGGCTTTCCCTGCTGCATAACCCACAAATATTGCTTCATCTGCCTTTGCTTCAAATTTCCCCAAGTGCTCAGCTTGATTTCTCAGAACAAAACACTTGCATCCAAAGACATGAAGAAAATCCAATAGTGGCTTCTTTCTTTTGAGTAGCTGATAAGGGGTCATTCCTTTGGCCTGATTAATCAAAGAAATATTCTGAGTGAAGCAAGCTGTATTAACTGCCTCAGCCCAAAAATAAGTTGGTAACTTTGATTCATCTAGCATTGTCCTTGCAGCTTCAATAAGTGTTCTGTTTTTCCTTTCAACTACACCATTTTGCTGTGGTGTCCTTGCTGCTGAAAACTCATGCAAAATACCATTTTCTTCACAGAACACCTTCATGCTTGAATTCTTGAATTCTGTCCCATTGTCACTCCTAATCCTTCTCACTTTCAAGTCAGGATGATTGTTTACCATCTTGATGTGATTGATAATGATTTCACTTGCCTCATCTTTGGAGAGCAAAAAGAAAGTCCATGTAAATCTAGAAAAATCATCAACAATCACAAGACAATATTTCTTCTTTGAAATAGACATGACATTTACAGGGCCAAACAAATCCATATGAAGCAACTCAAGCTGATGGACAATTGATGACTCTGTCTTGCTTTTGAATGATGCCTTCTTTTGTTTCCCTTTTTGACAGGCATCACACAAACCATCCTTGGAAAACTCCACTTGTGGAATTCCTCTAGCAAGATCTTTCCTCACCAAATCATTCATAACTTTAAAATTTAGATGAGATAATTTCTTGTGCCATAGCCAACTTTCATCCTTGCTTGCCTTGCTGAAAAGGCAAGTGATGGTTTCTGGACCAGTGCTACTAAAGTCAGCAATGTACACATTCCCTCTTCTAAATCCAGTCATTACCACATTGTTGTTTCCTCCTTTAGAAACAACACAGGCTTCTTTAGAAAAAGTAACTAAAAATCCTTTGTCACAAAGTTGGCTCATACTAAGCAAATTGTGCTTAAGACCATCCACCAATGCAACTTCATCTATGATGACATTCTCTTTTGAAATCAAGCCATATCCCTTAGTGTAGCCTTTGCTGTCATCTCCAAAAGCAATACAAGGGCCAGCTCTTTCCTGAAACTTTGTGAGAAGGGTAGAATCACCAGTCATGTGTCTTGAACAACCACTATCCAAGTACCAAAGATTCATTTTGTCTCCCTGCACACAATAAAACCAAATCAAGTCGATTTTGGTACCCAAGTTTCCTTGGGTCCTGTTTTGTTAGCCTTTGCTTCAAATTTCTTTTTATAATCATTTTTCACCTTGGGCTCAGATTGATTTAAATCAATCTTTATCCTTGGTGTTGATTTCTGAGGTTTGCTCACATTTTCATTCACAGCATGCATAATTGGAGGAACAAACATGTTATTCATATTCCATGGCATTTGTGGCACATTAAACATATTCATGTATGGATTAGACACAAATGGCATGCTGGCATATGGATTTTGAAATTGTGCATATGGAGCAAACATGTTAGGCATAACAGGCATTGTAGGCATAGAACTATTCATTGCAGGCTTGGGAATTTTCACTTTAACAGTCTTCTTAACAGATTTGCAGTTAGTGGATAAATGACTAACACTTCCACAATTAACACATGTCTTTCTAGGAGCATATTTATCAGGTGTGTAATTGTTGTGTTTGTTAATTCCTAATTTGCCATTCCTGTTATTCTTTTTATTTCCCTTAGCCTCAACTTGAACATTCTCTAACTTATCTTTCAATTGCTTGTTGGACAAGTGACCTACATTAGCTCTCTCAACAGGCTTCTCAACTTTCTTTGATTTACTAGACTCACCTTGAACAAAGTTCTTGGTGACAGGACCATACTTATTATTAAGTCTAGTGAGTTCATCTTTTCTTTTCTCTGTCAACGAAACACCCTGATCGGTTGATGGTTCATCTGTCAACGAAACATTGCATTCCATTGACATATCAACCTTCAACAAATGATCATTGTTGTTTGTTGACTCTGTTTCTGATTCTAAGGTTTCACAAACATACCCTAGTTTCTCTTTGTTCTTTTTCCATGATTGTTCACAGAAAGATTCCATACCTTGAACATTAATGATGTTGGTAGCAACATTCCTGGCATCTTTCCATTTAGCAATCACATTTTGTTCTATTTCTAGTTGTGTCTTAAGAATTTCTTCCCTTTGTAACACGTTCTCAAGTTCCTTCTTAGCATCCCTACTAACACATCTCATTTTCTCAAATTCAATGAGCTGTGCTTCTAACATTGCATTCCTATCACTTAAGAGCAAATTAGTCTCTTTTATTCTTGAATTCTCTTTGGTAAGTGATTTAAGAGTGACACGCAAATTATATAATACAGTAGACATTTCATTTACTGCACTATCGCATTCCTCTTTAGAAAGCTCAGAAAGATTAGTAATTGTTACCTGGTTGCTTGAGGAGCTTGCTTCCTGCTCATGATTGTTAGCCATAAGAGCCAAGTTGACATATTCAACATCATCATCAGAATCTTCACCATTACCAGCCCAATCATACTCCTGAGACATGAAGGCCTTTTCTTTTTGCTTGAGAAGTTCAAAGTATTTCTTTTTATAATCAACAGGCTCAAATTTCCTGTTGCTCTTCTCAATCTTGGGCTTTCTGCTGTCTCCAGCAAAGTGACCAAGCATTCCACAATTGAAACATTTAGATTTAGACTTTTCAATCCAGTTACTTTTGTTAGGTTGAAAGTCTCTCCTTGGTGGCCATGCTTCTGAGTTTCTCTTGAACTTGAACTTAGAGAATTTTCTTGACAGAAAAGCAATGTGTTCATCAATCTCATCTAATTCATCCAAGTTGGCTGGTTCAGGTTCTTCTTCTTCTGGCATCTTACCTTTACTTTTGCTAACATCACTTCTACAACTAGCTCGACTAGTTGTGGCCTTTGCAGCTTCTTCAGTGTCATCTTCCAGTTGGTTCACAGATGCAATCAATGCAATAGATCCACCCTTCTTCTATACCTTCTCAATTTCTTCATCTTGCTCCATTTCCAACTCATATGTCTTTAATGTTCCATACAGCCTTTCAAGAGTGTAATCTTTGTACTCTTGAGTGTTTCTTAGAGAAACATTCATAGGCTTCCATTCTTTTGGAAGAGCTCTAAGAAATTTAAGGTTTGAATCCTTGGTTTGATAGATCCTCCCATACAACTTTAATCCATTCAAAAGCTTTTGAAACCTACTAAACGTGTCATTTAGGGTTTCACCAGCTTTAAAATGAAAGTGCTCATATTGTTGTATAAGGAGTTGCATTTTGTTCTCCCTTACTTGCTCAGTTCCTTCACATAGTGTTCTGACAGTGTCCCATACTTCTTTGGAGGTTGTAAAGTTTATGACATTGTCAAACATCTCTTGCTCCAAACCATTAAACAGAATGTTCATGGTTCTTTTATCTTTATGTACTTCTGCAACATCTTCAATAGTCCATTCTGAGACAAGTTTTGGAATTTCCACATCAGGAGCATCATCTGGCAGTCCAACTCTAGATGCAAACTTCATGAGAACGTGTGGACCTTTCTCAATGCAGTCTACATATCTCTCATCCATAGACATGAGATGTAAATGCATCTTTACTTTCCAGTGAAAGTAATTGTCCTTATCAAGAACTAGTATCTTTACACCTGCATCCTTCTTCACCATGGTTTCTGTTTTTGGTCTTGATCTTTAAACTTCTTGTATGTTAGAAGCTCGCTCTGATACCAATTGTTAATCCCAAATGACCTAACAGAATTGTAGAAGGGGGGGTTGAATACAATTCTTGATATTTTCTTAAACTTAAAACACTTATAAATAAAACTGAACTGAATAAGTAAAAACACAAGATATAAATAATTCAGTTGGATTGTTTGATGATCCAACTGAAGTGTTTTTATTTCGGAAATAATCTGTGATACAAAAGTACACAGCTGCTCAGTTACAAGGTTGTAGAGAAGAATGCTCTCAAAGATAGCTAATACAAACTATTTGTTTTTCTTCTCTTACTCTTATTTTAACTGCTACACTTGGTTATATATTCCCAAGTTTACAAAGCTATTTTTGGCTACACTAAAGTACACTAAAGGTAACCGCCAATAGTTTGCTTTTCATCCATTTGTCCAGTGGTCCTTGGAGATCCTTGCTTTTGTCTTCATGCTTATTATGATCACTCCCAAGAGCCCAATTGGAAACTGGGATGTTTCCTTATTCCCCATGTCCATTTTAATGGTTTCCAATGCAAAGTACACTTCCACATCACCTTTAGATCTGTTCAGTAAACTGTCACTATCACTTTGTCAACTATTCAGAAAAGCAATAATGATTCGTTGATAGCAGGGAGATGTGTTTCGTTGATAGCTTTATTCTCCATTTCGTTGATGAGTAAACTCCATTTCGTTGATGAGTAAACTTCATTCCGTTGATGGTGTATCCTTGTTCCGTTGATAGAGTAATCTTCATACCGTTGACATGTCTTCACTTAGGCAAAATTACAAGGCATGATATACTTACAATTAACCAACCTATTTTGCCTATCTAGTACTTAGTCAACATGACTTAGAAAACCTATCTAGTACATACATCAAATGCATATCAAACTGTGAAGTATTGTACAGTGCAATTGCTACAACACTCATTCCGTTGATGAGCTTCCTGTCAACGAAACACTACAAAGCATGTCATTCCGTTGACAGTTACAAAATGACTTAATACAAAATCTACTAAGTGTTTTTATAATTATCATCAAGATCAACATATTCCTAACAGTTTGGAATAATATTTTCTTCCTTTGAACCAAACAAATAGTATTGATAGTATCGGATAATAAGGGATATAATAATACGAAGAAATCCTCCGATAGTGATTCGGACACGAATGACGAAGGAATAATAATGATGTACAGAATTTCAATGGGGCCCTTGAATTTTCAGAACGGGGCTCAAAATTGAAGACGTTTCAAATGACAAGATATTTGAACGGGGCTTCCGACACACCAATTTACACATAATCACTTAACAACCTTAATCATTAAAACTCAAAATACTTTATAATAATTATTCTACACATATAATACAAATTATATAATTAATAAAGTTCACGGATCTTACAGTGAATCTGCTCACTTGTTGGGAAAGCTTATTTGAAAGTTTTCCTAATCCATATGTTATACAATTCTTCCCTGGGAAGCATGGGTGCGGGTGCGGGGGTGCGCTGTGCGGGGATACGGGAAATATTTAAATATTAAAAATATATATTATATATAATTAACAATTATTTAGCAAAAGGAAGTAGTAGCATTCTAATTATATCAAATAAAAAACATCAAATACACAAGTTCTCACACTTAAGTCTTGCAAATAAAACTAAACATCCAAGTGTTAGCAAATAAAACTAAAGTCTAAACATCATCATCTTGATAAATCATGGCTTCCATCTCGGGCTCATCAAGAGAATGGGTCGCTATCTCAAGCGATTCGGCACCATCAAGTGGATCAAAGTTATCACCACCAACATCCCACAACCTTGTCTTTCCTTTCGAGTAAAGATCATGTTAGGCCGAATACACAATATAATCAAGATATGTATGAGAATAACAATAAAGAACACTGTTTATGAACAATAAACTGAATTATATTAAATAACTCTTCTCTCAGTGATGTAAAATATCACAGAGAGCTGCTAGGTTACAAAAATAATGTATTCAGTATTCGCATCCCTTTTAGGGTTAACCTATCTGTGTTTATATAGTACACAGCTACATAGATTCAATCTCTAATTGATATTCCTACAAATTAGCTATACAATTTATATCAAATTAGGATTGCTTATGTCTTCTGTTCCGTTTCCTTAGCTATCTCAATATATCTTGCTTCTTTCCATCTTCAAGATATATTGCTTCTAGAATCTTCATATTAGCACCGACAGCTTCAGCAAACTTTCACCCCGTCAGACTTTAACAAACTCTGACTGGCTTCTAGCATAAACTCTGATGAGTACCTGTTGCTTAAACACTGATAAATAATCATCAGCAATTATATCTAACAATCTCCCCCAACTTGTGCATAACAAAAATGTACAAGTTAAAAGATAATTGATGATGTCAAAACATACAACAAATGCAGTGTTTATAACATAACAGAGTTTAACTTTTACTTAGAACAGAAAACTTTAAAAACTTACAGTCAACCTTTACTTTATTTCTTCAATGTCAGGCACTGTTCTGAGATAATCAATGAGTAGTCTTCTTTCAGCCTTTTCTAGCTCATCTACCATGATTTTCTTCAATTCCTTTAATTCTGGATCACTCTATCCAGTCTGGTAGATAGCAGCTCTTAGAGAATAGATGCTATTCCTCCTCATCTCATTCCCTAGCCTGATAAAATAAGACTTGTCTGACTCCAAGTTAAATTCCAAAACTTTAATTCCAAGTGTTGTATTGAATTTAGCACTGTTCCTTTTCATCTCTACAAGCTTTCCATGAGCATCTCTGTACTTAGGAACATAAGCACTTGAAATTCTGGCCCCACACAAGACTTTAGACTTCATCATTCTCTCTCTTAAAACTTGAGCAGCATTGTGAGTACTTTGATTTTTCACTCTTAGCAGATATAAAACATACTCCAGCTCTTCCCATAGCTTTAGATGAATGTCAGCTTCTCCAACTCTATAAACTCTTCCATCAGCCATAAAATATAACAGAAACTCCCTTTTGATTCCTCTGTGATATATCATCTGAACAGACTCTAACTTGTCAAGGCTTTCTTGAGTTACCCCAACACCAGGTTCTGCCAGAGATGTATGATCTAAAGGACTGTTATTTATTCTTCTCTCTCTATGTGATCCCAAACCAGATCTATCATAGGATTCCTTTCCTAACACAGTTCTGCTTTGTAGAATGTTCACATTTTCTGGCTTCAGAGTTTCATCTTTAGATGGTCTTCGAAAAGTACCTTGGAGTTGTGAAGATATTAATTGAGTTTGTACAACTTGAGCAGTGTCAGAGGTTGTCACAACTTTAACAGAATCATCAACTTGAGCAACGTCAGTGGTTGATTTATTAGATCTTGATTCAACATGAGCCATGTCAGAGGTTGAATAAGCTTTCTTTGATAACTCAGGCTCTTCAATCAATTTTCCTTTTCCTTTGTCAGTGTTTGCTCCAGCAGGCCTCCTTGAGTATTGTAAACTCTGTTGAGAGTTCACATTCTCTTTAATAATAATTCCTTTTTCCTTTCTCCTAGGAGCCTTGGCAGCTTTTTGCTTGTAAGTTCCAGCTTCAACTTTCTTTTTATGCTCTTCAGCAAGAATCTACAATTCAGCATCAATGTCTTCAACTGTGGCTTCACCACCATGTTCTTCCAAAAAGAGTTTAGCAGCAATCTCTTCATCAGTAATTGGATTAGCTGAAATAGCTAGATTTTTAAGTCTTGAAGAAGATTGAACACCAGAATTTACTCTTTCAGAGTTTGTCAGCTTAGCAGAGTTTGACCTAAGTCTCCCTTGCTCTTGAGAATTCTTTGACCTAAACTCTGAATCCTTGCTTCCACCATCAGTTGCATCATCCCTCCGTCTTAGAGTTGGAGCCCTTTTGCATTTGTCTTTAGGAACTCTCTCCCCCTTTTTGACATCATCAGGAATAAGCACTGATGTCAGCAATTCCAAAGACGCAGCAATAGAATCAATCTTTGTAGACATTTCATCTTGATTGCTCTCAACTTTGCTTAGCCTTTGCTTTATTTCCACCTGATCCTTGATCATAGAAGAATATTTAGATCTATCAATCTTCAAGGCCAACTCCTTAGCAACAATATCATTGCTCAGGCCTATCACAGCTTTGTGAGTCTCATCAAAGTGATTGGTAAGAGACTTCAATTGCACTATTGTAGCCTTTAAGTGACTAAGAAGCTCTGGATTTGAAATTTCTTTAGCAGATTTATCAACAAAATCAGCAGTCCTTTGTTTAGAGAAAATACAATCTGCTCCTGACCAGTTTGCATAATACATTTCTCGAAAATGAGCTTCAGTGGTAGTTTGATTTTCCTTGACAGTCTCAGCAGTAGGATCCCTTAGAAAAGGTATGGATTCATCAGAGTCTGCATGATCAGAATTTACAGAAGTGTGAACATGACTATCAGAAACAACCCTGTCTTCAACAACATTTTCTACTAAGGGCTCTGCAGCTTCTTCAACTACATTCTCTGCAGTAACTTCAACATTTGACTGTGCAGCTTCATCAAGAGTTTGCTCCGCAAAAGCTTCCGAGTTTACTTCCTCAGTAACTTTTTCTTCTTTATTCTTTGCTGTAACTTCATTCATTTTCTCCACAACAGCTTCAATAATCTTCTCAGATGAGACAGATTTGGCTTTCTGATCAACCTCATCACCAACTTCAAGAACTTGATTGGTGACAGAGAGAATCTCTGTATGAGTTGCCATAGACCCTTCAATTACCAGAGTGGCTTGATCAGCTGCCACATCCTCAGTGTCACAAACACTGATTGCAGGATGTGCTTCAATATCCATGTCCAAAGGATCAACAAAATGATCAGCATTTGCAGCTTCATTATCAGCTTCAAAATGGACATCAGCATTTGCTCTGTCCTCTGTGGGCACAGTAGCTTCAACATCTACAGCAGCATCCTGAATTATAACATCAGGATCTACATTCAGTTCAGCTTCAGAAACATCTACAGGAACAGCCTCAGGAACAGCTTCAGAAACATCTTCATCTAACTCATCAAACAGATAGTCAGCTACCAGTCTTCTTCTTCTATGATGTAAAGTTTCAGAATCTTCTACATCATCAGACCTTAGTCTCTTTGCTCTACTCTTCTTAGATGTACCAACAGACTTTCGCACAGAAGATTTTGATACTCCAACTTCAGTAGCTGGCTTAACAATCTTTGCAGGTTTGAAAGCCCTGTGTTTGATTCTACCACCAGTACGAATTGGTTGGGTTGGAGATGGAGAAACTTCAATATTTACTGGTTCTTGTTGTTGTTCTACTTGGATAGAATCATCCAAACACTGTTGCACTAATGCAGGCAGTAAAAGATCACCTACATTACCCTTCTTTACATCCTTGTTTATAAGATCTGAGAATATACGTTTGTGCAATTTAAAACATGGAATCACATCTGCATCAATAATTTCTACCCCACTAACACAGGCAGAAAATAAAAGCTGACAGAATCTAGCAAAGTAAACTACTCCCCTATTCTCAGTCATCTTTTCACCCAAATTAATAAGAACTAGTCTACCAAAATCAAAATGAGTACCATAAAGAAGAGAATACCCAATTTGGAGACTATCAGTAGGTATGGCATCCCAGTTTGTGCACTTCTTTCCGAACGTTCTTGTTATGCAGTCAAAGAAAAAGCTCCACTCTTTCCTTAAGAACGGTCGCTTCAATTGACCTATCTTAGTCAAAGATCCACCATAACCAATTTCCCTCATCATCCTTAGCAAATCAGCATCACCAACAGCAATAGTGTAAGCATTATGTTCACCAAAGCCCATCGCAGCACGAACAGTACCAGGAGTAATAACATACTCTGTTTCTTGAAACTCAAAAACAATGGATGGTGTTCCAGAATCACCACCATCATCATAGACACCAATTTCCCAAAAGCTTTTGATTTGAAGCACAGAAAGCTTCTCTGGTTCTACAAGAGCACGCCCGATAGGAGATTGGGCAAGAAAATTTTGCATCAAATGAAACGCCTCCGGTGCGTTCGCATTATTCAAAGGAGCAACATAATTATTTGGAACAAATTCAAGCCCAGAAGATACAAAAGCAGTAGAAGCCATTAGTACGATTAAGAAATAAACAGAGAATGGCTTAGAGAAAGTTCGAGAGTGTTTGCAGTAAAAGTGTTTGTGAAAATGTGTATGTGTGCGTATTGGAGTAAGTTGTGAAACGTTTAAACGAATATGTGTATTGTATATTAATACAAAAAGAAAGAATTAAAAACTGAACAGTTTCTAATCAATACACACAACTGTTTTACTCCGTGAATCGTGTGAGCGGGACACGTGGCACATATACAATGACTGACAGCAGTAAATGGCAGTTTCCAATGCGCATGCGCAGTAAAAATAGCAATAATTACAGCCTTTTACACTTTCCTAGACACTCAACCTCTCTCCTCTGTTAAATACACTTTTTAACAACTGTCCAATCATGCTCTTTTGAATTTTCAAAACAAATGTCTTTTCTCAAAATCATAATATGTCTGAAACAAACAAAATTTATTTTAATCATCGGAGATTAAAATTAAATTACCTCGGCGTAGAATACATAGTGCATCAGTATTTACCAATCCTCCTTCTTTATTCATAAACTCTTTTCACAAACTGTACAGATGTGAATATTTGTGTGTGACTTAGCAGAGTTTACTGAATATAAATATTTAGATCATCTCAAAGTGCATAAAATCCACAAAATAAATCAGTAAAAACTGGTTGCTCAAACTCTCATGTATAATACAAAATCTGATATCATCTAAACTCTGTACCTATAAATTTATTATTTTCACCCCTTCGTTTTTTTTTTAATTTTTCCAGTAATCAGTGGTTGGCACTAGTCACCAAAAATCAAAAATTTTAGCCCTTATTTCATACAATAAGTTCATGGGTCGTCCTAGGCACAACATGATCTCAAAGGAATTTGTGCATATTTTTGCATCTTTTGATATGAGGGTGAAATATTAGCAACTAATTATCAGAGTTTAGACTTTTCATCAGTTAATACAATTAATTTATGAGAGAAAGTGTAAACAGCTAATACAGACTCAGTGTATAGGATCAATGAACTAAGAGATGCCATAAATATAGAGACAGTATCATGCTGTGGATAAAATTTCTGCACATTTTGAAATCAGAATTTATATCACGCAGAAGGATTCATGATTACTTACTGAGAATCATGCTTCATACAATTTTCTTCATCGGTCCATATGTTTCAGACAAAATCACAATCAGAGTTTAACATCAGAGTTTAGCATCAGAGTTTAACTGACAGAGTATGACTTAACAGAGTATGATTTCAGAGTTTGACAAACTGGTATGAATGACAGTTAACATATGCAAAGAATCATGAGCAACAAATCACAGAAGTATAGATTTTGAGTCTAACCAGTATCTCTAGTCAAAACCAGAGACCATTCCAAGTTCATTTACCAGTCTTGTAAAGATAGCTTCACTCAAAGGCTTGGTGAAAATATCGGCAAGCTGTTGGTCTGTAGACACAAAATGAAGCTCAATATTTCCTTCTTCCACATGTTCCCTGATAAAATGATACCTTATGCTGATGTGCTTGGTCATGGAATGCTGTACTGGATTACCTGTCATAGCAATAGCACTTTGATTATCACAGAAAATAGGTATTTTAGAGTACCTTAATCCATAATCCAGCAATTGATTCTTCATCCATAAAATCTGTGCACAACAGCTACCAGCAGCAATATACTCTGCTTCTGCTGTGGATGTGGAAATTGATTTCTGTTTCTTGCTGTACCAAGAAACTAATCTGTCACCTAAAAATTGACAGCTTCCACTTGTACTTTTTTTGTCTATCTTACAGCCTGCAAAATCTGCATCAGAGTAACCAATTAATTTAAACTCTGACTCTCTAGGGTACCACAAACCAAGGGTTATGGTTCCTTTGAGATATTTGAAAATTCTCTTCACAGCTGTTAGATGAGGCTCTCTGGGATCTGCTTGAAATCTTGCACAAAGGCAAGTTGCATACATGATGTCTGGTCTACTTGCAGTTAGATAAAGAAGAGACCCTATCATCCCTCTGTAGTTTGTCATATCTACTGAGGCTCCTGTGTCTTTGTCTAGCTTTGTTGTAGTTGCCATAGGAGTTGTTGCAGATGAACTATCAAGCATACCAAATTTCTTGAGAAGATTTCTGGTATATTTTACTTGATTGATAAAAATCCCATCATCTGTTTGCTTTACTTGTAAGCCTAGAAAATAACTAAGCTCTCCCATCATGCTCATTTAATATCTTGACTGCATTAGCTTTGCAAACTTCTTACAGAGTTTATCATTAGTAGACCCAAAGATTATGTCATCCACATAGATTTGAACTAAAAGCAGATCATTACCAATGTTGAAATAGAACAAGGTTTTATCAATTGTACCTCTAGTGAACCCACTTTATAAAAGAAATTTAGCCAGAGTTTCATACCATGCTCTAGGTGCTTGCTTTAGTCCATAAAGAGCTTTGTCAAGCCTGTAGACATAATCTGGATGTTTGAGATCCACAAATCCAGGTGGTTGTTCAACAAAGACTTCTTCTTCAAGTTTCCCATTGAGAAAAGCACTTTTCACATCCATCTGAAAGATTTTGAACTTTTTTTTAGTAGCATATGCTAGAAAAATCCTTATGGCCTCCAATCTTGCAACTGGAGCAAAGGTTTCATCATAGTCAATTCCTTCCTGTTGAGAATATCCTTTTTCTACAAGTCTAGCTTTATTCCTTGTAATCACTCCATCACTGTCTGTTTTCTTTCTGAAAACCCACTTTGTACCAACAATAGATCTGTTTTTGGGTCTTGGTACAAGGGTCCATGTAAAGCATAATGTAACATAAGATCTAAAAGAGATAACTACAACTCAACAAAGGACAAGACAGACAATAATATTAACAGAAGCACAGGAATCCAGAATCAAAGAAGAAAAGGTAAACACAAAAAATCAAAATACGTTATGTATTCTTGAAGTCCGTAAACAGGTCACGGAAAGAAGTTCATGAAAATGTTCAAGCCTCAGTGACAGCAAAAGAAACAAGACTTTCAAGACGACAGAAGTATGTGAATGATTTAGGGTTCAGTACCACGGGATTCCAGTGATGAAGCAACCAGAAGGACAAGGGACGTATCAGCAGCATTGTATTGAAGATATAAAATAAGAATTGATCAAGTGTTATTCATCTGTGAACCAGACCAGTTGCACTAGGTGACGACACTAAAAAGATCAGGTTGTTTTATCGTCTCAGAAGAAATTGATACAGTCTATTTCTTAAACACCCAGAAGCTCAGTGGAATCATTTATGGACTAAAGACAAGAAAGAGAAATTCGATGGTTTTTCTAATTGAAAAACTATCGAATGGTAGTTGAAATGATTAATTAAAAACCAAAGTAAATTAGTTTGGCATCCGATAGTTTTGATTTAAAAACTATCGAATGACAAATTAATTTATTTAATTCGATGGATTTTTATTCATTCGATGGTTTTTTATTATGGGAGCAGGTGAAAAGAATTCCTTTTCTGAAAGGTTGATGAAGATCCAACGGCCAGGATTGTTTCTACAATTCTCATTCGATGGTTTTTCAAAACAGACTACAATTAATACAGAGAGAAGATTGTGTCTTCTTCAGTTAAGGTATTCAACACAGACACATAACTGAGAGAGAGAAGAGCCGGAGAAAATTACCAGAGAAATTAATAGTGCTCAGAACTTGATTATTGTTTTGTATTTGTGTTACCTTAAACTCATTGACGCTAATCTACGGATTAGAAATTGTAGCACCCCTCGAGGTTTATATTTATAAAAAGATATATTCCCCGAAACTTGATTTGGTTTGGTGTGTTTGATTTCGTTATAGAACAAAAGATTAATCCGCGAACGAAATTAAATTATTTGTGAGTATCGTATTCAACCCCCCCTTCTACGATACTTTGGACCTAACAATTGGTATCAGAGCGACTTGATTGATATACAAATCAGATCCGGTGAATGAGACCAAAATCAAACGTAGCGTGAAAATTCGAAGCAAAATTTTTAACTTTCAAAATTTTTCATTTAATTGGAATTTCTTGAATTTTAAACAATTTGAAATTTTCAGAAACCATGAGTGCTCCAAAGACAACCGCTGGTATTAAAGTTCCCCCGTTTACTAGAGATGATTTCGGTTTGTGGAAGATGAAGATGTTGTTATTTATCAAGGCATCTAATCCGTTGTATATTGGCATATTAGAGAACGGACCGTTTGTACCAATGAAACCAGTTAGTGAATCTACAGCTCCTGATGGTAGCAGGATTCCTTCAGGCACCCAACCTAAGGATATAAGTGAATTTACAGATTCTGACAAAGAACTGATTCGTTTGGACACCGGTTTAATGTTGATATTGGCGGACTCCGCGGACAAGGAAATGAGCTATCAGTTGATGAACTGTACAAGCGGGAAACATATGTGGGATACCATTAACCTAATTATGGAAGGAACTGAAGACGTGTAGGAAAACAGATTGGACATTCTGACTTCTCAATATGAAGCGTTTAGGTCACTGCCAGGAGAAAGTATAACTCAGGTCTTTGAGAAGTATACTAAGCTCCTCAATGAATTGGCAATGAAAGGAAAGACCTATCCACTGAGAGAATCGAACAGGAAGTTCATGATGACGCTGCCCCATAATGTAGAACACAAGTCATCATCCATTAGGGAAAGAATTGACTTCACAAAGATGTCATTAGAGATGATCTATGGCAAGTTGAAGACCTATGAGATGGAACAGGAACAAAGGGTGATAATCTACGGATCAGGGACAGTGGACAGCAAGCACAATGCACTTGTGAGATCAGCAGCACTTGTAGTGGATGAACCAATAACTTCTGAGATTCAGGTTCAAACCCAAAGAGCTGGAAAGGAGGTGATAATAGAAGCAGAAATGGATTCTGTGAATCTGGGTGTTGATGAAAGTGATTACTGCACCCTAGAAGAGCTTGAGCAAATGGAAGACAAAACCATGGCGTACTTAGCTGCAAAGTTTAGTCATATTCGTTTCAAGAGAAACCCTAAGTACAAGTTCAAGGGCTCAACCAACAGATTCCAGAAGAGCAATTATACACCTAGTACAGGCTTTAAGGGAGGCTACAAGACTGGCATGATTGATAGAAGCAAATCAAGATGCTATAACTGCAATGAGTTAGGGCATTTCGCCACTGAATGCCGGAAGCCTCGTCAAGCAAGAGACATGAAAGATGTCTATGGAAAGAAGGATTCTTATGATGAGTTGAAGAAGGAGAATGCCAAGCTTAAACAGCAGTTGGAGGCATTCTCTGGAAAGCAGAAAGGGAAGGCTTACATAGCAGAGGGAAAGCACTGGGATGATACTGATTCGGATGAAGAGGAGGAATATGTAAATGTCGCTCTAATGGCTGACTCTTCAGAGGAATCACCTCAATCATCTCAGGTACCTATCTTAACTATAATTGATATGTCTAATTCTGAGTACAAGAAAACTGTGCAAGATCTTAGTGTAGAATTGTTTAATGTACACACAAGCATGCTAGCATCTGAAATGGAAAATGCTAAACTAGTTCTTAAGATTAAAAGGCTAGAATCTAAAAATGAAGAACTAGAGCTTGTAGCTGTAACATTAGAAGATCTTAAGCAAAAGAATGCGTACTTAGAGAACAAGGTCAAGTGTAATGATGAGATAGAGACTATCCTCAGGAAGCAGATTTCAGATCTAGATTTGAAGCTGAATGCTTTTAAGAATTCCGCTCTAGTGGCTAAGGAAATCATTGATACTCAGGCCGTAGAGAATAAAACTGCTATAGGATTTGACTATAACAAGAAAGCTGGTAAGAAGATTTTGGAATTCCCTGTGACACCTTCAGTTGTCAAAAGGAATACTCCACATGTTCTTAAGAATGTTGATTGTCCAGTTTTTGTTAAGCCATTTCCACCTCTCTTTTATGAGGATGATCTTTTCATAGCTCAAGAATTGCTTGAGGAGGATTTAGTGAAGGAAAAAGAGGTAAAGACTAAGTTACCTAGGAAATCAGTAAAGAATGCATTACCTAAACCTGATTTACCTAAAACTGAAGTAGGTTCCTTAGTTAGTAATGTTAAAAAGAACAGGAATGGGAGGAAAAAGATTGTTAATCAGGAATTGGTTCCATCTTCTCCCATTGCATCTAGGAAGTTGTGTTCTATTTGTAATTCTGCTGGACACCTTACACATGCATGTAAAAAGGTTAAAGTAGAAACTGCTAATACTTCTGAAATGCATAACATGTCTGACATGCCTGATAATCATGAGCCCTGTGGAAAGAAATAGTGTTTGATATGTAAGTACAACATCATGCATGCTTATTTTAAGTTGATGTCTGATAGTAGCAATAGCACTGATAATGTTAAATCCACAGATACTATGAATATCAAACAGGGTAAGACCAAATTGAATGTTACTCCTGTTAAATCATCTAAACCTTCAGGACCCAAACAATTTTGGGTACCAAAGTCCGCTTAATCAATCTGTGATTGCAGGGTAAGGTTAAAAGCTCAAAGGTTGTGTGGATTCTGGATAGTGGCTGTTCTAGACACATGACAGGTGAAGAGTCCCTGCTTACAGAGGTGGTTAAGAAGACCGGCCCGATTGTAACCTTTGGAGATGACAGCAAAGGATTCACTACGGGATATGGTAAATTGAAAGCTGGAAATGTCATCATTGAAAACATCTCTCTTGTTGAAGGATTAAAGCACAATCTTCTAAGCATCAGTCAGTTCTGTGATAAAGGCTACAATGTAGATTTCAGAAAGGACAAGTGCTTGATCACCAACAGGAAGGATGAGAAGCTTACTCTACTGGGAGTGAGAAAAGGAAATTTGTTTATAGCTGACTTAAGTTCTACCAGTGAAGGAGAAGTTACATGTTTCTATGCAAAGGCATCTTCAGAACAAAGTTGGCTATGGCACAAGAAGCTCTCACATCTGAACTTCAAAACTATGAACTCTTTGGTAAAGAGAGAGTTAGTGAGAGGGTTGCCCCTGATGGAATTCAATCAGGAGGGACTATGTGAAGCATGTGAAAAAGGGAAGTCGAAGAAAGCATCACATGGAAGCAAAGGAATGACAAGTATTACTGAACCATTACAGCTGATTCATATGGATTTATTTGGTCCAGTTAATGTTATGTCACTTTCAAGAAACAGATATGCATTGGTGATGGTGGACGACTACTCCAAGTACACGTGGGTGTTGTTCATACAAACAAAGGATGAAGCAACACAACTAATCATTGATCACATCAAGAAGATAGAAGTGGAAGCTAAGCTACCTGTGCGGACAATCAGATCAGACAATGGAACTGAATTCAAGAATGCAGTTCTAAATGATTTCTGCTCAGAGAAAGGAATATCAAGACAGTTTTCAGCACCAAGAACTCCTCAACAGAATGGAGTAGTGGAAAGGAAGAACAGGACCTTGGTTGAAGCAGCAAGGACCATGTTGAGTGAATCAAAACTTCCCACTTACTTTTGGGCTGAAGCAGTGAATACAGCTTGCTACACTCAGAATCGAACCCTGATCAACAAAGATCATGAAAAGACTCCGTATGAGTTAATGGCCAACAAGAAGCCAACACTGAAGTATTTTCATGTGTTTGGTGCAAAGTGCTTTGTACTTAAAGATGGAGAACATCTTGGCAAGTTTGATGCCAAAGCAGATGAAGGCATTTTTCTGGGCTATTCTCTGGAATCTAAGGCTTTCAGGGTATATGTGATTGAAGATAAGAAGGTGTTGGAAAGCTTTAATGTAACATTTGACGACACTAAAAGACCAGGCCTGCAAACTGGAGAGAACTCTGAATCCTTGGTATTTGAAAATCTATCAGGAGATCTCTCTGACAATGAAGAAGTACCTGAAGTTGTTACAGTCATTAATAATAATCATAATGATAATGATTCTGGACCAAGTGGTGACCAAAGTGGAAATCCTCAACATACAGGATCCACTAGTCAGTCTTCAGAATCAACAGATCAAACCGTCAACAACTCAGGGGGAGCAGGAGAAGGATCAACTAGTCACACTCCACAACATCTAGAACAAGGAGAATCATCAAGATCGCATCTGCCAAGACAAAGGGTATGGAATAGAGATCATCCCTTTCACTTGATCATTGGTGATCCTGACACAGGAGTGAGAACTAGGAGAACATCACAAAATGAATGTCACTATTCTGGGTTTCTTTCAGAAACAGAACCTAAGAAAGTTGAAGATGCTCTAGATGATCCAGATTGGGTAATTGCTATGCAAGAAGAACTCAATCAGTTTGAAAGGCAGAAAGTTTGGAAGCTGGTACCCAGGCCTAAGGGAAAATCTGTTATTGGAACAAGATGGGTATTCAGAAATAAGTTGGACGAAGATGGCATTGTAACGAGAAACAAAGCCAGACTGGTTGCTAAAGGTTACTCTCAAGAAGAGGGTATAGATTATGATGAAACCTATGCACCAGTAGCTAGACTTGAGGCCATCAGAATGTTTCTGGCATTTGCTGCACATTCCAATTACAAGGTATATCAAATGGATGTGAAGAGTGCTTTTCTGAACGGGGAGTTAGAAGAAGAAGTGTATGTGGAACAACCTCCAGGTTTTGAGGATTCAAAACTGGCAGACTTTGTGTACTTTCTATTCAAAGCTCTCTATGGACTCAAACAAGCTCCAAGGACATGGTATGACACTCTCTCTGAATTCTTACTTGAAAATGATTTTACAAGAGGTGTTGTAGACAAAACTCTCTTTGTCAAAAAGCATAAAAATGATTTGATATTGGTGCAAGTATATGTTGATGACATAATATTTGGTTCTACTAATGATGATCTATGCAAGAGATTTGCTAAGTTAATGCAGAGTCGTTATGAAATGAGCATGATGGGTGAATTGTCATTCTTTCTTGGATTGCAAGTATACCAGAAACAAGATGGTATATTCATTTGTCAGTCCAAGTACATCAAGGATCTTCTTAAGAAGTATCAAATGGAAGACTCATCTACAGCAAAGACTCCTATGCCAACTGCCACTAAGCTTGATAAGGATGAAACTGGTAAGAAGGTTGACATCACAGGCTACAGAGGTATGATAGGCTCATTACTTTATCTCACTGCAAGTAGACCAGATATAATGTTTGCAACATGCTTGTGTGCTAGATTTCAGTCTGATCCTAAAGAATCTCATCTAATAGCTGTTAAGCGAATATTTAGATATCTTAAGGGGACCCCAAATCTTGGAATTTGGTACCCTAAAGATACAGGATTTGATCTTATTGGATACACAGACTCTGATTTTGCAGGTTGTAAGATTGATCGGAAGAGTACTTCAGGAAGCTGTCAGTTTCTTGGAAGAAGATTGGTTTCCTGGCATAGCAAGAAGCAGCATTCAGTGTCCACATCAACAGCTGAGGCTGAATACATTGCTGCTGGTAGCTGTTGTGCTCAGATATTGTGGATGAGAAACCAACTCCGTGACTATGGACTTCTGTTGACAAAGATTCCTATATTTTGCGACAACACAAGTGCCATAGCAATCTCAAACAACCCAGTGCAACACTCGAGGACGAAGCACATCGACATCAGGTATCATTTTATCCGAGAGCATGTCATGAATGGAACTGTGGAGTTACACTTTGTACCCACAGAGGATCAAATTGCAGACATCTTTACTAAACCGCTTGATGAATCCACTTTCAATAAGCTGGTTGGTGAACTTGGGATGTTAAATCTTTCTGATTAATTGATTTTGATTAGAAGTCAGTAACTGCAGAGAGTCCTGGTGAATACATGAGTTTAAGAATTGCTATATCCTTAGGACTCGTGAATTTATTTTCTGGAGCAATTCTCGTAGTTAGGATTACTGTACTAATTTCATGTCACGATTATGGATGATATATCTTCTGGCATTTAATTAGTTATTAATTCTAAAATTATTCAAGTGCTAATATTTGTTCTAAATATTCAAGCATTTATTTAATTGGAATTAATTTACTTTGTTTTTAACATTGTAGATTAATGCAGCACAATTGATTAGTTGTTAATTGGTTAATATCACTCAATGATATTTAATTGATTTTATTCTAAGAAAATTGTGAATTTTCTGTTAAGAATTGATTTTGGTAAATTTGAAATAATTTATTAGAATTAAAATTTGACAGGAGATACAAAAAGTCTAATTTTTAAAACAAGAACAGGTTTTAAAAAGAAGACAGAAGCAAAAATATCGAATTTAAGGAAATTCGATAGTTTTTCAAAGTACAATGATAAATCTATCGAATTTAATTTCGATGGTTTTTGAAAGGGAAAAAGAAAATCTATCGAAAAATTTCTCGATAGTTTTTGAGAATAATTTTAAAAATATATCGAAGTGAATTAATATAATTCTATATTTAATTCTCGATAGTTTTTAGAAATCCAAGTGAAAATCTATCGGGACCTCGATAGTTTTTCCAAAAGAACAGTTCGATAGTTTTTCAGAATTTCAAATAAAAATACCTCGATAGTTTTCTAATAAAACCTTTTAAATTCTCAGAATTCAAAAACCTCGATAGTTTTCAAAATCTATCGAAGTCCAGTTGACAGGTTTACCCCTTGCAGAAAAATATCGAGAGTACATTAAAATCTATCGAAACCTGAAAAGACCTTTTTACCCCTGTCAGTTTTCAGAGTATTTAAACGTGCCTTAGCTTTTTTTTCTTTTCACTTTTTACAGATCTATCAAAAGCTTTTGTCGATTTCAATACTTACAAAGATATACACACAAACACAAGAACTATTCGATAGTTTTCTCCATTATTAAGCAAGAAAACCTTAAAAAACTTACTGTTTGTCACTGTTGATTCACTTTTAACCGTGAGAACTGAAGTTTTTTTTGTTTTTGGGAATTTCTGAGAAAGAAATCATCGAACTTGGCTTTTTGATTTGAATATTGATTTCTCTTATTCAAGGGTTCAACAGTTCACAAGTGTTCGAATTTGTGTGTGAGTGTTAAAAGGGGTGATTTTTTTTTTAGGGTTATTTTGTATTAAAAGTTTGATTAATTATTTTTAATTAATTAAATTTTAAGTGCAAATTTAGTTTTGGTTTAAAAAATTAATTTTCTGGAAATTTGAAACATAATGGCTGGAGAATTTATCGTAACCAAAACTAATCATGTCTCGTTTCAAAATCTGCAATCCATAACGAATCCTCAAATTCGTGCATGGGCAGAGTTTTTGAATACACGTTCGTTAGTGGCATACGCTGTAAGTACTCCCGTGGTCCTTTGCATTGATCAATTGACTGCGTTGTACACAACCGCCACGGACACAAGTGAGAACAATGTACGGTCCTTCAGTTTTGTTGTGCCAGGGGGCAGAACAATTAGGGTTACGGAACATGACTTCAATAGAATACTTCATTTCCCTACAGAAAACCTTGTTCCGGATCCCTCAACTGAGGAAATACATGCTTTTTTCACTCTTATCAGAAGTCAACAACCCAACTTCTTGGTGGGAGAGTTCCTAAAGCATTACCTGCCAAAGCCATGGAACTTTTTCTTTCATACCCTGATACATGTTTTTACTGCCAAGCTTACTAATCTGCATGGCATTCCCTTATTCCTTCAAAAGATAGGGTTTGCCATTGCGAACAATAGGCATATTAACATAGGACGGATAGTGATTGATCAAGTCATCATGTGCATGGGACCACTGGATGAAAGAACAGGCATAAATGAAGATGTGCTCTGTTTTTATCCTAGGTTCCTATAGCTAATTCTCAATGATGTCTTAACAGATGATGAACGTGAGACATTTGAAGCTGAAGACACAATGGAGTGTACGAAGATGAAGAGCAATGCCATAACCGCTCTGATAAGGAAGAACAACTATCTTCCAGGGGTACCCACTATTCTCACTGAATATCTAAGAACGGTGCCCCTACCTCTTCTACCCCCAGGGGAACAGGTAATTCAAGGTAACATTCCTGAACTTGAACTGGCACCTGAACCTCAACCAATGGATGTTGATCCAGAGCCCTCAGTGGCCATTCCAGACCAGGAGGTTGCAAACCCACAACCTCTACCCACGGTCGAAGAGCCTTTGAACGAGCCAAATGAAAACATAAATGATGCTCCTTCCCCTCCTATACCCAGTAAAGAAACATCCCTGAGTGTAGAGGGAGATAGTGCCAAAGTAGCACCACATAAGGAGATACACCCTTCAACAGCAGCTCTGCCTTCCTCTAAAAGGAGAAGAACAGAAACTGAGGCAACTGCTGATACTTCATTTCTCTCATTCAAAGAGCCCTTTACTGATTTTTCTGATGCTGATTGGGCTACGCTAACGAAAGCAATATCTGAACCAATAGCTCAATCAAGTAAGGAAGAATTGACGGAAGCAACTGGTGTTCCGACCATATTACGGTCAGGTTCACTGGTTGAAGGTTCTCTGAACCAAGGGTCTTCACAGACGTCGAGAGAAGGCTTTGACCTAAATGCACAATCTAAAAGGTCATTGTCTACCTCCCCAGATGGAACATATCTGGATCCTGCGGGTAAAGGGTCTGACGTAGGTGCAGATCGGCAACTCGTTGACAGTGAATCAATTACTATTGAGGAGTCAACTGAGGTGAAGTCTTTACAGACTCACGGGGAAGATTCGGGATCTCTGCTGTTAAAAGAGCCTGTTTCTAACCCCCTAAAGATTCAAACTCTAGATCCTACAAAGGATATATCATCTAAGGATGATCAGCAACTTGGTTTAACCAAGGACGGGGACTTGCAAAGCCCCATTGCACCACCGGTGACCTCCTTAAGGACGGCTACGGTGTTTTCTTCTGCAGGTACAACCAGCACAATGGATTTGAGTGAAACACAAACACTTACACCTGGCCTGAGTGGGAAAGGAAAAATGAGTGAAACACTAACAGAAACTGTGAGTGAACACCCAGAGCCAAACGTGAGGAGTGACACCCAAACCCTAACTCATATTGATGATCTGCTGTTACCAACAGAAAGAGAGCTACAAGTTCAATCTTCCCTCAAGGAGATGACAGTTCATGATAAAGAAGGAAATCCATTATTCAAGGTTCCACTGCGACCTTCCTTTGACCAAGGGATCACCTCCAGTCAAGACAATGTTTCTTTAAAGTCTATTCAAGAGAAAGTTGACTTGGCTGCAGCTGATTCCAGAAGAACATTCAGGGTCATTGGCAGTGCATCTGGCACTATAACAGGTACGAAGCAGGCAGTGGACTCCTTAAAGAAGGAAGCTATGGAAGAGCTGGTCGATTTGAGGATGGACGTAAGGGAGCTTAAAGATGGATTCATGAATGAAGTAACTGCACTGTCCCAGGGACATGAAGCTTTGAAAGAGGACGTTCTGGTTATCCGGGATGGTCAAGCGCGGGTGAAGGATGCAATGGACAACCTTTCAAGAGTGGAGTCTAGACTCAACAGGAGGCTGGATCATATGGAAAAGACTACCAACTCAAGATTGGAAAACATTGACCTGTCGTTAGCTTCTATAAATGACTTTAATAAGCAGCTTATGGATTTCTTGGAGAATCAAGGCGATGGAGTACAGTCTATATGGAGTATGCTGAAAAACCAACAATCTGGACAACCTGGTCCCTCCTATCAACAACCTGATCCTTCTAATGTCTTTTATGCTGAGGATGCTTTTATCGAGGATTCCTCAACTAAGGGGGAGAAAGTTGGAGAAGGGGAGAAGGAGCAAACTAAGGATGGATGGAGAGTTTGGGAAACAGTTGAAGCTATTCCTATCAGGCAGTACTGGATAGAAGAACTTGTGGAGGAAGAGAAGAGTGAAGAGGAATTTGAATTCATGCAAGAGCAACCTATTCAAGAGGAGCATGAACCATATTATCCTGAACCAATAGAACATCCTATCTTGGATGAGGATATTATGGAAGAAGAATCAAATTCTCTGTCACCAGAAGAAGAAGCTGCCTTGGAAGCAATAAGAGCTCAGAGAGCTGCAATAGATGCCAGGCAAGCTGAGAAAGAAAAACAGCAAGCAATTCTGAGAAGTGAAAAGCTAAAGAGAATGAAGGTGTATAATGAAGTGAGGAAGAAGAAGATGATAGATCTGGCAAAGAAAGATGGTGCTGAATGGGAAATGGCTTATAAAACCTTTTGTGGAGTTGAAGACGGATTACAAGTCAACGACAATGCGGAGGTGGAAGTCATTATTCAGGACATCAGAAGTGCTAATCTTGATGATCAGACTTACTTCAAAGCACTGAGAAGCTCTATAATCTGTCTGAATGCTGGGGTTAAAGCAAATGGTGCCTGGAGCTTATTAATCAGTTTTCTGGAGAAAGGTACATTTGTGATTTCTACTAAGTTTTTAGAACAGAGGACATATACAGAATTGCAGGCTATACTCATCAAGATCCAAAGAACTACAAGGCTAAATGAACTGCTCCGAGAGCATGTTAAGGAGATCGTGATGAAAGTCAGTCCAGAGATTACTGAAGATCCTCCAATGGTTAGATTCATGACGAATGACTTGTTCAGAATCTGCTATTTGGCTGAGGACAAACTGAGGGACTACCCAAGCAACTATCTAATCTCAGTTGAGAAGTATCTTAGATCCACTGGATTCTCTTCAACGGAGAAGGACAAAGCAGCAGACACTCTTAGAAGATTTCTAATGGAGAATGTTCCTTACTATAGGAAAAGAGTGGAAAGAGGATTGGAAGTGCATACCAGACTGCCAAACATGCCAAAGCCAAACAAGAAAGATGTTAACATTGCATGGTTGTGGGCTGGAGTGGGTCAAGAGGTTGAGTATATTGGAAGACACATCAGAGGAGCAATCCTTAAACCTGGAGAACCACTGCACTATCCATCAGTGATTGATTATCAAGCTGCTAACTCCGATCCAATGATTGAAGAAGGTGAGATTGGAATGGACTGAATGATGAAGCAAAGAACAAGAGAACTATCAGCTCAGACTAGAGGAGCAACTTCATTGTATAAAGTTTAATTGTTTTTTGAATTATGAAATCTGGAAATGTATAAATATCTGATCCAGAATGCATTAATATTATTACGCTGTCTTACTTTAAGTAGTTTCATGTTTCCTTAGTTAGTTGAGTTATCCTCGAAGTATTTGCTTGTCGAACTCTATCCAATCAAATAGGGGGAGATTGTAAAGCATAATGTAACATAAGATCTAAAAGAGATAACTACAACTCAACAAAGGACAAGACAGACAATAATATTAACAGAAGCACAGGAATCCAGAATCAAAGAAGAAAAGGTAAACACAAAAAATCAAAATACGTTATGTATTCTTGAAGTCCGTAAACAGGTCACGGAAAGAAGTTCATGAAAATGTTCAAGCCTCAGTGATAGCAAAAGAAACAAGACTTTCAAGACGACAGAAGTATGTGAATGATTTAGGGTTCAGTACCACGGGATTCCAGTGATGAAGCAACCAGAAGGACAAGGGACGTATCAGCAGCATTGTATTGAAGATATAAAATAAGAATTGATCAAGTGTTATTCATCTGTGAACCAGACCAGTTGCACTAGGTGACGGCACAAAAAAGATCAAGTTGTTTTATCGTCTCAGAAGAAATTGATACAGTCTATTTCTTAAACACCCAGAAGCTCAGTGGAATCATTTATGGACTAAAGACAAGAAAGAGAAATTCGATGATTTTTCTAATTGAAAAACTATCGAATGGTAGTTGAAATGATTAATTAAAAACCAAAGTAAATTAGTTTGGCATCCGATAGTTTTGATTTAAAAACTATCGAATGACAAATTAATTTATTTAATTCGATGGATTTTTATTCATTCGATGGTTTTTTATTATGGGAGCAGGTGAAAAGAATTCCTTTTCTGAAAGGTTGATGAAGATCCAACGGCCAGGATTGTTTCTACAATTCTCATTCGATGGTTTTTCAAAACAGACTACAATTAATACAGAGAGAAGATTGTGTCTTCTTCAGTTAAGGTATTCAACACAGACACATAACTGAGAGAGAGAAGAGCCGGAGAAAATTACCAGAGAAATTAATAGTGCTCAGAACTTGATTATTGTTTTGTATTTGTGTTACCTTAAACTCATTGACGCTAATCTACGGATTAGAAATTGTAGCACCCCTCGAGGTTTATATTTATAAAAAGATATATTCCCCGAAACTTGATTTGGTTTGGTGTGTTTGATTTCGTTATAGAACAAAAGATTAATCCGCGAACGAAATTAAATTATTTGTGAGTATCGTATTCAACCCCCCCCCCCTTCTACGATACTTTGGACCTAACAGTCCATACTTCATTCCTTTCAAATTCATTTAACTCTTCCTGCATAGTTGTTATCCAGTTAGCATCTTGAAGAGCTTCTTCCACTTTCTTGGGCTTAGTTTTAGACAAGAATGCATGAAACAGACATTCATTAGTTGTAGCACTTCTAGTTCTCACACTAGCTTCTGGATCTCCAATTATCAAGTCAGGTGTGTGAGCTTGTGTCCACCTTCTTGCTGTAGGTAATTGGCTTCTATTATCATTATTAGATCCTCCCCCTTGATCCATCCTTTCCTGATTTTCTTCTTGACCATTTTCATTCTCTGAGGCTCCCCCTGAATTGAACTGCTCAGGGTTTGGATTTTCAGTGTTTGACTCAGAGTTTGGGATAGATTCTTCAGCTGACTCATTTTCAGAATTTGAGTCATCATTTTGAGATGTTGCTGAAGTATCTTCACGCTCCCCCTCAACTGGTTCTCTATTTTGTTCTGTCAGAGAAACTTCCTCAGTGTTTACCAGTAGAGGTTCATAGTATGCTTCATCATAGTTTGTTGGATTTGCTTCATCAGAGTTTAGATCTTCATTTTCAAAGCGAAGTCGATCATGATATTCTTCATCTTCTATTCCAGTTATTTTCTTGTCATCAAATGACACATGTATAGATTCCATGATCACTTTAGTTCTCAGATTGTAGACTCTGAATGCTTTAGTTGACAGTGGGTATCCAACAAAAATTCCTTCATCAGCTTTTAAGTCAAACTTGGTCAACTGTTCAGGATGAGTTTTCAACACAAAGCATTTGCATCCAAAAATATGAAAATATTTCAAATTTGGCTTCTTTTCTTTCACCATCTCATATGGTGTTTTCCCATGCCTGTTGATCAGTGTTGCATTTTGAGTAAAACAAGCAGTTTGAACAGCTTCTGCCCAGAAATAAGTTGGCAATTTTGCTTCTTCAAGCATTGTTCTGGCAGCTTCGATTAAGGTTCTGTTCTTTCTTTCAACTACACCATTTTGCTGTGGAGTCCCTGGTGCAGAAAATTCTTGCTTCACTCCTCTCTCTCTGCAAAATTCTTCCATTATTGCATTTCTGAATTCAGTACCATTATCACTCCTGATAATTTTCACTTTATACTGTGATCCTTTGTCCAGTAGCTTTACATGATCCATCAGAGTTAAAGCAGTTTCATCCTTCTTTGCTAAGAAATACACCCAAGTGTACCTAGTGTACTCATCAACAATGACAAGAGCATATTTATTTCTGCCAAGAGACATTATATTGACTGGACCAAATAGATCAACATGAAGAAGATGATAAGGATCCACAAATGAAGATTCAGACTTACTCTTGAAAGATGACTTCCTTTGCTTGGCCTTTTGACAAGAATCACACAGACCATCTAAGCTGAGTATTGACTTTGGAAGTCCCCTTACAAGATCTTTTCGAATTAGCTCATTGATGTTGTTCAAGTTTAGGTGAGAGAGCTTCTTATGCCATTTCCAACTCTCTTCATTTGATATTTTTGCAGACAAACACACAGCTTTTCCTTCAGAGTTTGTTACCAAACTTGCTTCATAGATATTGTTACGTCTGTGTCCAACTAGAACAACTTTCCCTGTAGATTTACAAACAACCTCACAGTATTCAGGTTGAAAATCTACATGATATCCTCTGTCACAGATTTGACTCACAGATAGCAGATCATGCTTGAGTCCTGGGACAAGAGCTACATTTGTGATGATGACACTTCCAAGATTGATATTGCCATATCCCATAGTACGTCCTATGTTGCCATCTCCATAGGAAACTTTTGGGCCAGCCTTCTCTTCATAGTCTGATAGCAGGGCTTTATTTCCAGTCATGTGTCCTGAACATCCACTGTCCAAGACTAGGGTGCTTTCCCTTATGCCCTGCAATCACAAACAATTACAAAGAGTTAGATTTAAGGATCCAGACTTGCTTGGATCCTTTGGCTTTCTTAACATAGTTAGCTTTTGCAGCGGAAAAACTTTCAACAGAGTTTAAGCTAACTGTGTCAGACTTTACACTTGCAGAGTTTGCTCTAACCCATTTCAAGTTGGGTTTTAACTCATAGTAGTGATAAATAGCATGGTAATTTTTGCAAGTATAAATGGAATGCCAAGTGCTCCCACAGTATGTGCATAAAGTCTGTGGTCTAACCCTAACAAAATCATTCTTCACTCCAGACTTGGAAGGTAAAGAATTAATATCTTTGTTTTTCATGCAGAAACTTGCAAGATGGTTAGTACTACCACAACTATGACATGTCTTTCTAGGAGCATCATAATTAGGCAGATAATCATTTCTTTTATTAATGCCTACTTTTCCATTCATATTCTTCCTGGACACTTTCTGTTTTTCAACAGACTTTACCTCTTTGAGCTTATACTTGAATTGTTTCTCTGTCATTAAACCAACATTCACCTGTTTAACACAAGTTTTTACTGATTCTTTAACAGCTTCTGTTTCAAGTACAGAGGTTTGCTTACTCGATTCAGAGACAAATTTCACAGGTTTAAGTTGTGGTTTAACTTTAACTTTATCTTTAAACCTAAGTTCATATTTTTCACAGTAACCTAACCCAACTGTATCTGTTTGAAAAACTTGATGTGTGTCTTTTCCAGAATTAGTCCAGGTTTTAATTACCCTCCTCTCTTTTTCCAAATCAGATTCTAGTTGTCTAAATCTCTTTAACAACTCTTGCTCAACATAAACAGCATCATCTCTTTCCTTTTGAACTTGTTGCATGTTAACAAGCTCTTCTTCAAGAAATTTATTTCTATCTTTAAGCTTAAGATTCTCAGTTTTAATTCTCTCATTTTCTAAAGTCTGATCTCTATAACTAACATGTATGCTTTTAAGATAAATTCTCAATTCAGATATATTATCAATATCATAAGCATAAGTTGTTAGAGGTACCTTATTCTCAGATGTTTCAGATTCATTTTCAACAGTTGCCATAAGAGCATAGCTAACATCTTCATCAGAATCTGAAGTGTCTGCCCAGTCTTTTCCTTTAGTGATGAGTGCTTTCTCAGATTTTCCTTTCTTGCACTCTGGAGCATAATAACCCATCTCTTTACACTTGTAGCACTGGATCTCAGACTTGTCTTTCTTTCCATACTTGGTATCCCTTCCTTCAGACTTTCTGAAACTCTTTCTTTCAGAGTTTGAATCTTTTCTTGAGAATCTTTTTCCCTTCTTGAAGTTCTGAAAACCCATCTTCTTGAAGGTTTTCACCATCAAAGCAGCCATTTGCATCATTTGTTCTTCATCATCCTCAGATTCAGAAGAAGCATCAGAGTTTGAATCACCATCAGAGTTTGATGACTCATTTTCAGAGTTTATGACCAAAGCTTTTCCCTTAGCTTTCTTCTTTGATGTTTCTTTCTTCATGAGTTTTTCTTCAACTTTGAGAGCAACAGATTTTGTCTTCTTTCCAGACCTTTTGTTTCTTTGTTCTATCTCAAGTTCATGAGTTTTAAGCAACCCATAAATTTCATCAAGATCTGTTTCTGCAAGATCATAGTTATCTCTTATTGTTGTTGCCTTTAAATCCCATCTTTCAGGTAGAGATAGTAGAAACTTGAGATTTGACTCTTCAAGGTCATATTCTTTATCAACAAAAGACAAATCATTCAACAGTTTACAGAATCTGTCATATGTATCTATCAAAGTTTCATCAGATCTAGAGTCAAAGTGTTCATATTCCTGTGTTAAAATAGTCTTCCTGTTCTTCTTTATAGCACTTGTTCCTTGACACCTGACTTCTAAAGCATCCCAGATTTCTTTGGCAGTTTTGCAACCAATAACTCTGTTAGACATGACATTATCTAAGGCACTATGAAGAAGATGTCTAACTTTTGCATCCTTCACAATTGATGAGATGTCCTCAGGAGTCATATCTTTCTTTTCCTTCGGAACAGTCTTTTGTTCTTGACCAGCAACTACAGGAGACAGTTTAGTTGGCATATGAGGACCATCATAGATTCTATCAAGGTATTCTGGATCTGTGGCTTCTAGAAACATGGTCATCTTAACCTTCCATATTGGATATTCCACTGGTTTGAGCATTGGAACCCTAATTGACTCATATCGACTTACAGAAGCAGATTGAACCTTTTGAGCATTCGAACCTCCATTAGAACCTGCCTGAGTGTTTTCAGTCATGATTATACTTGTGTTTTAGATCAATAAACTGTATATATTAAACAGCCTTAGCTCTGATACCAATTGTTAGGCCGAATACACAATATAATCAAGATATGTATGAGAATAACAATAAAGAACACTGTTTATGAACAATAAACTGAATTATATTAAATAACTCTTCTCTCAGTGATGTAAAATATCACAAAGAGCTGCTAGGTTACAAGAATAATGTATTCAGTATTCGCATCCCTTTTAGGGTTAACCTATCTGTGTTTATATAGTACACAGCTACATAGATTCAATCTCTAATTGATATTCCTACAAATTAGCTATACAATTTATATCAAATTAGGATTGCTTATGTCTTCTGTTCCGTTTCCTTAGCTATCTCAATATATCTTGCTTTTTTCCATCTTCAAGATATATTGCTTCTAGAATCTTCATATTAGCACCGACAGCTTCAGCAAACTTTCACCCCGTCAGACTTTAACAAACTCTGACTGGCTTCTAGCATAAACTCTGATGAGTACCTGTTGCTTAAACACTGATAAATAATCATCAGCAATTATATCTAACAGATCACTCTTTCTAGAAAGGAGGCGAAGGTTGGTGTGCACATAAACCAAGTCCTCCGCCCTAGTTGGTAGTATCTTATTCCTTCTAACCGAATGAATAAAGGAATAAGTACTCCAATTTCTCTCACAACAAGAAGAAGAGCAAGGCTGTCCTAATAGCTTCAAAGCTATTTTTTGAATGTTTGGAGCGGAAGCTCCATGAACAAGGCACCACATCTTTGGTTCCATAGTGGCTCTATCTTCTATAGAGTCGGCATTACCAAAGATATCCATCTGGCCTGAAAATCGGGCAAACTCAATACTTACAGTTGTTCTTGCCTCCCCATCCGGAAAATATCTTTTGATGCAGTTGTTTCTTTCTTGAGATAGCTCGATATCTCGATGAGGAGGAAGACGATTTTGAGCTCCACTAAGCCATTCATGACTATAATACCTACACAAATTAATTGCCATACATCATTAAAAAACCATGGGATTGAAAGAATAAACTAGAGAATGATGTTGAGAGGTTATACGTTTACCTTGGATTGAGTGAATGTGCAAAACAATGAATTGGTGAAGAACTCTTGGTCCATCTAGCAATGAGAATAGCATAGACTACATCATAAAATGTACAATCCTCAGAGAGCTCTTTCTTCTCATGCCTATATATGATATTCTTCACTTTCTCAATCATATCATCCCACATGTCATAAACCAAGTGTAGTGAAGGCTTATCTGTATCGGTAAAACGAAGCATATCATATATAGGAGCTGTGAACTCAAGAATATAATCAACCTTATCCCACCAATATTCATCAAGTATCGTCATTCTCATGATTTGAGCTTTCGGTTGATCATACTCACGATAAGTACTCCACTCCTCACAAAGTACTAATCTTTCAAAAGCACGTTTGAGTAGTTTAAACCTCCTAAGCATGATGATGACAGATTCAAATCTAGTTTCAGCAACACAAAGAAGTTTCAAGGGAGCATAAAGGTTGAACATTGTCAACACCATGTTGTGATTAAGAATGAAATTCTTAATCAACACTGCTGAGCTAGCCACCTCTGTAATCCAATGGCACTCATCATACACTGCTCTATTGGACTCATTATTCTTGGCATCACAAATATTTTTCAACGCCACATTAAGAGTATGCACCACACATGGAGTCCAAAATATATGAGGAAATGAGGCCTCAATGATCATACCTAACGATAAACTCATAATTAAGATAGTATAAATATTAAAATGGTGGACAATTCACAATATATATATATATATATATATATATATATATATGTATATATATATATGTTTTATTCTCATACCTGCCGCCTTGCAAACGGGAGCATTGTCAGTGATAACTTGAACTACATTTTGAGGTCCCACCTCCATGATCACTTCTCGAATCAAGTTGGCCATGTGAAATTTATCTTTGCTACCTTCATAATTGACCGCTTTCAAGAACATAGGACCATTCTCCGTAACCGCCATAAAATTTATTAGTGGCCTTCTTTGACTATCACTCCATCCATCGGAAACTACGCTCACACCTTTCTCTTTCCAAGTGGTCTTGATTGATTCCATTAATCTTTCAACATTAGCCCTTTCTTTTTGCAACAAAGTTGTGCGCAAAGCATTATAAGTGGGAGGGACATAACTTGAAAGGTTGAACTCGGAAGCCATTGTATATGACTTGATATAATGAGGATTTCTAGCATAGTGGAAAGGCAAGCCCCCGGAGAAAAAAGCTAGAAAAACTAGATTAGACATCACACTTTAGACATCAGGTAGAAAAGCCACTGATGTTAAAAGTATCTCTTACATCGATAAAAATAAAACCGATGTCTAATAATAATCTACACATCGCTTACTTGAATAAACGATGTCTGAGCCTTATTTTTCAAAAAATAAACACGCGCTTCCTCTTTTTCCTTTCCCCCTCTTTTAACAAAATATTCCCCTCAGCCAAATTCACCTCCCGCTCTGTGCCTTAAACATAAAAAATCAAAAACATAAAAATACTAAACCCACCCACCACCACCCCCCAAAAATCAAAAACATTACAATCAAACACCCCGTCCCTCTTTTCTCAAGAACCCTAACCTGCTCTTTCAACAAAAGGTTTCAATTAGCCTTTCAAATTATTCGATTCTCTATACCCTTTTTAATTTATTCAATATTAGGTCGATTGTCTCTACGCCCTTCAATTTATTCAATATTATTAGTTCGATTCTCTCAACCCCTTTCAATATTAGTTCAATATTAGTCGATTATCTCCATTTTTCGATTTGAACTAATGTAATTGTTCGATATGTTTAACATATCTGGAGCTTGGAGCTTCGAGTTTGGAGTTCATGATTGTTTAACATTTCGTAATTAGCTCGGTTTGGTAATTTTTTTGTACCTTTTCTTTTCTTTTTTGATTGCATTTGCTTTTTTTGATTGTATTTGTTTGACTTGTTCAACTGCATGTATGTTCCGCTTGGATCCATTGTTGGAGGCTTAAGTATTGAAGAATGTCGCGTTGCACAAGAAATAGCAAGGTGAAATGTAACAGGTTTTGTAAACTCATCCCTGTATAAATTTTACTTCCAATTTGAGTTCTTCCTTGTTTTATATAATTTTCTCGAATTTTAAAGATTGTATTTTTGGGTTTGTTTTTTTTTGTTATGGTTTTGTGAAAAATCAAATTCACTGATCAGTGATGTTATTGTTATTTCTTGTCTCCTAAGTTCTTCTATGCCTTTCTTTGTTTGTGATACATGTGTTGAAATGCATTGATTATGTATGATATAGCTTCATTGATCAATGAAATGCATATCTTCTTTTGATTATGTAAATTGATACTTTATTGCAGACCTGAATAGATTGTGCTTTAGGTGTATATATAGATATAAACTAACTAGTAGTTCTTACAGATAATCATCTAGTCTAGAGTTTGGTTAACATTCCCCCTCAAGTATTACCATTAATGATGTTGTTTTGTGGTGGATTGCAGCTACAGCTTTACCAGAGTTGTACCCTCATGGCCAGCCTGCCTCGTCGCACTGTCCAGGACGGCCTAGTTCTAAGATACTTGCTGGAAAGCCTACTGAGCATAATTCAGCAGATGAGAATACCTCTCAGAATAACAAGAGAAAATATCGAAAGACCTCAAAGCTGGCAACAAATTCAGTCACCAGTGCAAAAGGTAGGCAGCCTACAATCATGGATGTATTGAAGAAAGAAGGTGTCCTCCCTAGTGTGTCAAATGATGATTCATCTGGGTCGCCTGTTACGGGAACTACATCTGAGTCCAGTGAACAAGTCAATACGTACGAGTCAGAATATGTAGAGGTCTCAGCCTCCACCAAGTATTTAGAAGTTTACAGATGCAAATTCAGGCCTATTTTGGTTGAGTGCTTTTCTATGTTGTCATTTTCTCAGGTACATAGTGTACTTTATGCTCCTTTAATTTGTATCATTTATGTTGGGCATTGATCTCATATGAATACTGATCTCATATGAATACTGATGTGCTTCATCTAAAGAATGAAAAATTAATCGGACTAAACATTAGATCGAAAATTAAGTACGTAGTTTGATTAGGGAGTTTGAGAACATGATCTCTCGATTTGAAAACATTCAATTCAAGCTTGTTATATATCATTTTGGATGTTGTTGCCTGCCTGATTCAGAATCTAGATAGTTTCTAGTAAACAATGCAAAGTTCTTTTGCCTAATAAATTGAGGTCCCTAGCACCAGTTAAGACCATTCAGGTCAAATTGCTTACATCTTGAAGTTGCATCAATATCATCATGTATATTTAGGTCCAACTTTGGCATGAAGCAGGAGAGCTGTAGCTCTTGCATTGTGTCATCATTTTCCTGCTTAGCTTTAGCTGAATCTGTTCTTTTCGTAACTCGATCAAGAAAACTAGCGCCATGGTTCGTTTTTTGGAAACCTTCATATTGCTGTTGTCCTCTTTCAGTTTTCCTCTTTGAATACTCATGGACAAGTCAATAGTTTGTAGCTCAACATCAAATGCGTTGTTTATCGTATCATAGTCGGTTTCACTACGATTCATGGGTGCAAAAACCAAATTTGTCGATTATTTGTTTGATGCTGTTGTTGCCGATGATGATACATGTTGTTGTCTCTAAAATGATTGCTATAATAATCAGTTTCATGATCAGAGCACATCAACATTACTAAATTTAAATATCAATGACGGTTGGGTTTTTACCTTCCAAGGTGATGTTCACCTAAAGATTATCTGATATATGTTTTTAGATAGCTACAATTTTTAGGTATTACAAAGTAATATGTGCTTAACTTTCCTCGATGCATATATTATCCTTGGCGGAAATGGATGCTTTATAATTTATAAATCTTTTGGTTGGCTTAAAAAAAGAAGAATTAAATGTAATATGTGTATCAGGCAAGGCCCTTGCTCACTAGAGCTTTGGAAGAGGGAAATTTTGACAGTCTAGTTGATTCTCGGTTGCGAAACAATTATAACCAGAGCGAGATGTCACGCATGGTTTCTTGTGCAGCTGTCTGTGTTCGCCATTCAGCAAGGCGTAGACCACGAATGAGTCAGGTAACTGTATTTGCTTATAGAGCTTGTATAGGCTTGAATGCTTGATTTTATATGTGAACATCTGCACTTACTAACCAAAAACATTGTTCAAAGTTGAATAATGTAGGATTTATGAATTGTTTTAGTTTGAATTTAGAATTAAAGTCTTGTTCATAGGGACGAGATATATTTCTTTTTTAACTAGAACGCATTCGGAAGTTATGTGAGAATGGAAGTTAATCAGGTGTGTTCTGTGTGTCAAACTCTTTCGACCTAATGAGCCTTTTTAGATGGATCTAGAACTCATCAAAACTTCTGCTCCAGGATGCTGCAGCGTTCAGTTTTTAACTTTTTAACCTAAAAATTTACTCCATGGTGTGTTTCTTAGGTTTTGTCTTTGAAGAATACTTTAGCAATGGCAAACGTGATCATTTAAAAACGAAACAGTCATTCTCTCACTATTCTGTAATTAAGTTTCACTATATGCTTATAAAGATACTTATTTATTTCACGAGGAAACCAATGAATATTGGCATGCAATAGGGCAGTAATTATCTTTACAGTAGGCCACAATAGGGCTACGATATCAAGATGATATAACTCAGCTGCAAGATTTTCTCAAAGCTTTTATGTTTAACATCATACTATGTATTGGTTCAGTTAGATTGATCCTATCTCTCTTTATTGCAGGGTTATTGTTGTTCTAAGTAGTTAAAAGTGAAATTAAAGGGAACAAGAATGAGGGAGGATGGCTTTGTCTTGGCACATTGCTAGCGTAAGGAAAGCCACACCACAACTAGAGATGCAGCATTACCAGAAGTTTCTATATGAAATGTGCCTATATGAATGTAGTTTTGATATTTGGATGGTTTGGATTATGTAGTTAGTTTCGATATGAATTGGATAATGTAGTTGGCCTATTGAATTATATATTTGGTTTTAGTATATATTGGCCTTTTGATTTCGATATTTGGTTTTGGTTTGGCTTTTTGATTTTGGTCATTTGGATTTGGTTTTTGGTCATGTCAAATAGGGCATCCATGTATTAAAAAAATACAAAACTTACATCACTTTCGCAAAAAACCGTTGTTAAATATCACAAGTAACATCAGAACATTAATGTCTAAAGAATAGAAACTGATGTAAAAGAGAAACATAGACATCAGTTCCTTATTAAGAAACCGATGTTAAAAAGGAACATAGACATCAGTTCCTTATTAAGAAACCGATGTTAAAAAGGAACATAGACATATGTTGCTTATTAAAAAACCGATGTTAAAGATTAACATAGACATCGGCTAAAAACCGATGTCTAATACCCCTACCTTTCTCTACACATGCAAAGACATCGCTTCTCTTTTTCAATAGACATCGGTTTTTAGCCGATGTCTAATGCAGTTTTTCTAGTAGTGGCGCTCTTGCAATCTCGCCATCCAATTGTGCTCTCAAGTCCATATTGTATGCTTTCATTACAGGATTGTTGACGTCAATTGCCTTTATTTTTAATGTATCCAATTTCTTCTAATGAGCTCCTCCCCAGTCACTACTACATGACTGAGTTTGAGATGAAGAAGGTAGTGGAATTTCAATTGGTTTCCTTCTTTCTTCCTCCTCCGCCAACTCTCTTTGCATCTGACTATAAATTTCCGGAGTGATTTTTGAACAAATTTTGAACTCCCATATTCTTAATCCTCATGAAATGTGCTTTAACTCTTGAATATGAGCCCGTGAATTCAAAATTACAAAAATTGCATTTGATTTTTGCATTTCCGCTTCTTCCACCCGATTTTGTAATTTTCGTTACATATTTCCATAAAAGATCTCCCGTTGGTTGGCTTTGAGAAGCCTCAGTAGTTGCAGCAGAACTTGTTGATGATTCCATACAATAAAAAAAGAAAAAAAAACAAGTCAAACAAATTTGTAAAACAGGCCGTAGCCTACTGTACTGCCTCTTTAGTCTTCACTGCCCAAAATTTATATCCATATTTACATAACAATTAATACATCTCAGATTCTCAATTTATATATATACATAACAATTAACAACATTTAGCAACAAAAAGTCAAAAACAAAAAGAAACAAAAGAACAATACATACACAGATACACGCATATACAGTGAATTAGAATCAGAAAAGAAGTTGCTGAAAAAGGATATGCATGTCATATATATACATACATCAAGTCATCAATAGATCAAAACATCAATTACTTACGAAAACAAGATATATACACGCATATATGCTGAAATGAGGAGAGAAACGAGGTCGAGCAGCACTGCAGCACAGAAATGAGGAGAGAAATTGAGTCGGAAATTACTTACGAAAACCGGAATCTGAAAGTCGGGGATCGTCTTTAATGGATGAAAGTCGGGGATACGCCACCTCCCTAGTTTATCAATTAGGGTTCAAATGGATTTGGGGGTCTTGAATTGGATTTTGGACGCCTATTCTTTTAATTGTTTGTTTTAAAACTGGTGTGAAATTACTCTTTATACCCCTCCCGCACCCCCCTTCCTGCACCCCCACGAATCGAAAAGCTGAAATTCGTGGATACGCCACCTGGCGCACCGCGTACGCACCCCGGTGCACCGAGGCACACCCCCGCACCGGCGCGTATCCCGTTCGCGACACACTACCAAAGTGCAGTATCCCTGCTTCACAGATTCTTCCCCTTTTGCCTACAAATTGAAGAACAATAGTTTTCTCATGCCTATTCCACACACACATATATAGATATAACCTTGGACATAGCTTTTTTAATTCAGTAAAATAAGTTATGGAACGCCTAAGGGTGAAACAAGGTCATGATGAGTTGGTCACAAAGCTGGTGTTTTTGTTTGCGTTTTATAATTATTCACTTAAATCTGTTCTCCGTGATGGGATGACAGAGGTGGATGTGATTGGTCCAGAAGCGTGTGTTAATATGAAACAAGGTGGAATAGTGTTGAGAGACCGGGTTTATGAGATTTCTTAATAGTTTTATATGATTTGCAAGAGAAGTTTGTTTTGGGGAACTGGTGGAAAGTGATAAGACAGCAAGAATTAGATGAAGAATGTTGGTACAGGTGAAAGAGGATATTCTCGTGTTATGAGGAGGTGTCACAATCCTCTATTAGCAAAAAACAATTGTCAAATGGTGCGTGCTATATACATACACTTTCGCTTTTTAAGATGTCTAACATTTCTTAAAATAGTATATTTTCTTCATTAATTTTAGTAGGTCCCACCAACTCACCCCCTCTTTCTTTCCTTTTCTTCTCGTGCCCCCACCAAAATTTGACGGAGGGAGTGTAAAGATATATTTTTGGATAAATTATTTCGTGTGGCATTTACGTTGTGCAAAAGACAAATATTTTATGTGTATTTATTCAAATTTATATTATTCAAAATCTTAATTCTTTGTTAATTTTTGAAATATGTAATTTTAATATGTTATTGAGTTGATTCGAAACTTAATTTTTTGTTAGTATGTTATCAATATTAGAATAAAGATCTCGACTCATGAGATAGTGTAATTGATCATTTGAGTGTATTATATCAACTATCTAATTACTCCACTTTTCTAATTTATAAATAAATCAAAATATATGTTAGGTAAATATTTAACAATAGATGATTAGATTTATTTGTTTACATGTATTGTGATCTTAAGAAAAGTATGGTGAGATTAACCTCATGATCTTTTTTCTCTATAAGTATTATATTTAAAATTATCGTTAATAAATATGAAACTCTCAATTTTTAATAATATTTAATATTATCCTTTTATATTTTTTATATGTAAAATAATATAATATAATTTGGATGAATTAAATTGTATGTCCCTTAAAAAGTGTTATGTTAATATTAATTAACTAAGTCGTTTTACTTATAAATTCTAGAGTAAAATTTGCAACATAACGTCTCTTATAACATAGGTGCATGCGTATTATTGTTAGTCATGGTATACATGAGTATTATATTGAGAATTTTTTAATAATATGATTTTTGACCATGGTATACATGAACTTTATATTGAGAATTTTTTAATAATGTAATTGATATGAATCGATATCTCAAAATTTAGTTTAACAATTTTTATCAAACTGGAACTACTCATAAATTAAAGAGAAAAAAGAGTTTTCAATTTTTATATAGAGAATTCTATCTAATACATAAAACTCAATTATATTTGGTTTAGATTATCAAAATACAATTTTTAGTTTTTAAATATAATTCTACTATTAATCAAATACACTTTTTAGTTTTTAAATATAATCCTTCAATTAATCAAATACTTTTTTTTTATATTAGATTTAACTATTATCATCTATCATTTAAGATCTAACGGTCCTTATTAATTTGATTGTACAATGGTCGTATAGGAATCGGATTATCAAAGTTTTGAATAAGATTCTTTTACGATTATTTTATATAAGGATATAATTTATTTGATCGAGATTTGACAAATAACATTATTTACAGAAATACTAATAGGTATTGTTTTCACAAAATTGTTGTATTAATTGTCCATGAACGTACTTTTCAAAACACAAATTCCCTCGGTTGGTTCCTTAAGTCCTTTAATATTAGTATCTTATAACCCATGCAATTCATGAGTTTTTTTTAATATTTATAATTATATTACTTTTTAATTTTTTTTATAATTTTATGTTATTAATTTTTAGACTTTATTTATTACGTTTCATACGCTTAATACATTACTTATGTTGTGTTTTGAGTTCTAAACATAAGATTTAAACAATTTTACAGCCCACATAACTCACAAAATAATCTGTAACTTAGTGATGGTTTAACAAATTTTTTTCTCAATTAAAACTAGCATGAAACTAAAGAAAAAATAAAATGTCAAATTTTAACAATAGTTATATTCAACTTAGGAATATAATTAAAATAAAGAAAAACTTCTCAACTTAGAATTAAAGTATATACCAACAATCGAATAAAACTACCGAACTTAGAATTTGAACTTACAAATTTTTATATTGAGAATTCTATTTAACTTAGAAAACATACTCCTATTTAATTTATATTATTAAAATAAAAAATTTTATTATTAGATCTAAAAGTTCTCATTCATAACGGTCACTATTGATTTGGTAGTATATGACCAAAGTTTTGGATAAGACTAGCTTATAGCCGGTGCAAAGCACATATATTCTTTTTAATATTTTAATCTTTTTATTATGAAATTTGTAATTTGTAATTTTTTACTTTGAAATAAGTTTATATATAAATTAAATGTACATATTTTCATTATATAAATTGACTAATTGAAAGTTCTTTTTTATGATTAATAGTTGTATATTGTAATATCAATTTTCTATATGGATATTTTTTAATAATTTAATTTCTTAGATAATGAAATTTATAATTTTTTATTATTAAGTTTGAAATAAGTTTAATCGTATGTTAAATGAATAAATTTTCGCTATATTAATTGACTAATTGAAGTTTGTTTTTGTGATTAATAGTTATATACTGAAATATGATTTTTTTTACTTAAAAATTAATGTTAAAAAATATTAATTTTATTTGTTTTGAAAATTATTATATTAAAATTGCAAATATTTACTCACAATTAAAATATTTGTGGTTATAAGAATTTTCTATTTTGTATTTGTATAATTATTTTTTAGTTTCAAATGATTTTAATTGTACTTAAATTTTCATTATATATATTTTGACAAATGAAGGTTTATTTTATGATTAAAAGTCACATTTTGAATATCATTTTTATACATTAAACATATAGTTAAAGAAAAGTATATCATCTAATATGATAGTGCCGTAATATTTTGTATTATAATTTTATGATATGGTATAATATTGTAACCCAAATAAAGAAAAATTAATAAGTTTTTTTTTTGTTCGCATGTTGAATGTATCAGCCCTAATACAATCAAGATATATTTATCTATTTTGTTCAAAACTTTATTATGGATCAGATTTTGTAGCCTTCATCCTTTTCAAATCAGTTACTTCCTCCCTCCTCCACTCAACTAGACTCGGAGTGCTAATCTTTTTGCCCGCAAAACTGTATCATTTAATACTTACGTGTACGTTCTTGCAAGAAAGGCTCCTACTGTTTGTTTTTGAGTTTTTTGCAGCTCATATTGGATTGAAGCTTTGCAGTCTGCTTAAATTGCCATGATTAACATTGGTTGCGATCATAACTCATAGGGACCTTAAATTTCTTTTATACTGGACAATGATTCTTCTGATATGGAGATTATGATTTGTAGTCTCTCAGAAGCAGCTCAATTTCTTCTACCACCCTCAAACTCTGAAACCATGCCAATATTGTTGAAGCCTTTCTGTGTACCAAATTGCCATTTTATACGAAACAGTTAGAAATTCCACATCAAATGCATAAACGACTTTGAGCTGCAATTATATAGACAAAAAAACAAAAATATTAAAAAAAAAATGAGTTTGTCGAGTTTATATAAATTTTATTAATAAATTATATACGCATGTAAAGTATAATTTCCGATACATAATTGTACAAAATATTAAAATCTTTGAAAAAATGGTATGGTTAAAGCATTCTTTGAGGCAGTAAACTGCTTTTACCAATACTATCAGGTGTATTATAAACTGCAATCTGGACTCGCCGTATGGACCAATATTAACACTTTGGGAAAACTGCACGATATGTATGGCAATTCTACAAAGGACAAAAGTCATATTTGATCTACGCTTTCTCGGTGTATAAACTTTACCATTTATGTTCCTTTCTACCTCCTTTAGAGATCTGAACTTATGCCCAGTTGATGGCTGATAGTAATCCTGAAGTGTAGACATCACATACATGAGCAAAGCATGTAGATATAAAGCATCTAGTAAAGTTTCCCCCTCATTTATTCAGCTTATGCAGTGGGATACATAAATGTAATGGGATGCAAAGATTATTTGCTTGTGCAAGTGAATCATTTTACAAAGGCAATAACTGAATATATTAATTCATAAACTCTGCAGCAACACTACTAGAAAAAGGTCAATAGACATCGCCCATATAACATCAGTTGTTGGGACCACCGATGTAAAAGATCTTAATTAACATCAGTTTCAAAATAACTGATGTCTATGTATTGTTACAACATCAGATTACATCTGAACCGATGTATAAACGTTGTCTTTAAAAATATTTAATCGCCCGCTAATACTTCCCCCTTATACCAAATGTTTCCCCCTGTTAGTCATGCATACAGGTAAGAATATGCAAGTCTGCAGTTTTACATTACTCTTCTACGTAATTTTTTTTAATTATCGATTAATCTTCTGCTGGTTTGTCCTCCTCCAGAAATTTTCACTCTGTCATGAAGAAGGTTGAAAATATTTATAACAAGAGCAATATAAAGCTTGTAGAACTGAAACATATCAAGTTGGTGACAGATAGTCCTCAATTCATCCATTAAAAATAATTACCTACTCGCCATGTTCAGTAAAATACATTAATTTCATCTCCGAGATTTTGTTGTTAGAATTTTAAAGGTTTAAATGCTGCATAAATCTTCCATGTAAAATAAACTTCATATGTTTCCTTGATGCATTAAGAAATTAAAGTATATAAACAAAATTGAAGAATCAAATTTATCTATTAACTTAATGTGCATTGAATGGTAACATACCTTTTTTGCTGCTACTGTTTGATCAAGTTTTTCATTCTCTTGTTCAATACCGTGATGCGTCTGTCTCCCTTTTAGTTGAAAGAAAGCTGAATGATTTTATAGAAACTATCTGAGATGTTTGAATGGTGACAATTGCAGCACTACAATAAATGGATGGGTATTTACAATCCCATGTGGTTTTAATGCAGCAGCAAGGTAAAGTCCCTTAGCATATTTGTACAACACTTAATTTAGATATACAGAGATATGATCAATAAAATTAAACTGATTATATATGACAACGTGAGAGTAGGAAATGAGCTTGGAGCTGGACATCCAAAGGCAGCAGCATTTTCAGTAGTAATAGTGAACATAGTGTCTGACTTGGTTTCTACTTTGATATGGGTGCTAAGGTAATCAAGATAATATCTTCTACCAATATAATTACAGAATAAGCTAAGCAAATGGGATGATTATCTATGTACAAGTTTTAATTTACTGTGATGGATTTGTGATGTAGGGAATATGGTCTCGTATGATTGGTGGGACAACAATGAAAACCCTTATACTAATATGGGTTACATACCAGACAATCTCATGTTCAGTATTTAAAAATTGAATATTCTCAAATCACTTTTTCTAGTTTGAAACAAATACGATCCTGGGATCCTAAATTTCGTATATGCAGTATTGACTAGTCTGATGTCATATATGCAGTATTTACTAGTCTGATGTCATCAGTATTTCAATTTTATGTTTTGCATATATCATTTCTGTGATAACAAATGATGGGCGCAATATATTGGTGAGTATCTTATTAGTGAAACTTTGCTATATTTGGTTAAGTGCATTTACTAGATTTTATCATTGTTTCTTTGCAGGAAATTTTACTAGATAATCCCTTTCACAATATGAAATTAATGGGTGTTCAAAACATATGCAAGAGCCAAAAGTCTAACCCGTGGACGGAGTTTGATGTGGTGCGTTAGGAGACTCGAGTTTATAAAAGATCGCATGTAAATGACTAGTAATGTAATGGCATTTTCACTTGATGATGTAGTAGCTTTGAGAATTATGTTTTCGGTTTCATCGTTGTTATAGTGGAATCTTTCGAATTGTTTTGGTAATGATAATCAAAGTTTTGGTTATTTATATATGATAGCTTGGGGTTATTTTTGTTTTTGCTATATTTTGGTGCTTATATACATGATTAGAGCAGGAAAATGTTTAATCAAAGACATCAGTTTATAAATAATAATTAATATCCAAGAGGACTATTTACATCAAAGCCGATGTTAAAGATTTTAGACATCAGCTAGAAACTGATGTGAAGAAAAATTCAACAGATGTCTTTGTCGGTGTAGAGAAAAGTCCTTGTCTTTTACATCAGTTCATGGTCGATGTCTAAGACCGTTTATAACATCGGTTACTTACATAAAACTGATGTTTTAGATACTTTTAGACATCGGTCGAAAACCGATGTAAAAGGGTATGACTTTTCTCTACACCCACGAAGACATCGGTTGGAAAATTATCAGACATCAGTTTATAACTGATGTCTATTGACCTTTTTCTAGTAGTGCAAGATGTAATTTTCCTTAAACTCGGCTTTGATCTTCTATATATGTGTTGTTTTCATATATTTTTTCCACCATCGTAGTATCCAAATCGCAATAGTTTCTTTCACAGATCACATGATTAATGATGTTCTTAGGCTGTTTACTGAATAGAAGGCTCACCAGTTGACATGCAAAACGAACCTAAAATTTAAAAAAATTACATTTAGGAAGGAAAACAAACACTGTTCTTTATGAAACATGGCTACACAACACTATTGCCTAAAGACATGATTATTAAGCACCTCATCACAGCTTAGCACTCATTTAACTGTCACCTAACACATGTAATTGGACCTGACACCATTACAGGGTACCTTGAATTTGTAAATACTTGAGCTAGAGATTCTCAAGAAATATAAAAATTGTGCATTGCATAATTTCTAAGCTTATCGTATTCTTCTTTACTGCACTCACCTTTCGTCATCCTGTTTTTCTCAACGCTAGGTGATTTCACATTTCTTTTACAATTAATAACATTCTTGTAGGTTAAAATAGATGATTAAATGAATGTATATGAGAAAACTATATTGGGGTAATAATTACCTTATATAAGCTTCTTCCCGGGAGAGAAGTTGAAAATTAATAATAAAAATCAGGATGGAGGCAGGGTACCTGTTGCTCTGCCCAGGCGGGTTAACATTAAAAATCTAAATAAGTAGCACATGAATAACAATGGACCAATTTGGCTGCAACAACCTGTTTGTAGCCATGGATTGCGCGGAGAGGAACGTGAGATTTAAAAGAGGTATCCAAAACCTAACAGAAGTGGGTGGTTTATTATAGAGCAGCATGCAAGTCAAAAACCGTTATATTCTGGGAAGTGGGATAAAGCTGTCAAAGATAGAAAAAGGTAAATGATTGAATTTGAAGGAAAATGTTAATGACAGGTGAAGTCATTAACAATGTTATCTTAATGCTATGAAGGCATTTCATATGTTCTCTCTTTCCACTAATCTCATCATTTAATACGGAGTGGGACTACAATTTAGGTGAACACATTTACTAAGCAAAACATAATTTCACGATGAAATCAAAAACATACCCTCAAGTGCTCATACCAAAATATGATCCATAAATTGTTCAAAGTTTATCCTTGTCGGCCCGTCTCCCCAGCTATATCCTGCATACAAAGATCCTAAAATTCGCATGTTAAAATCATGACTTAATATGTTTTAATTTGGAGATATTTTTTTAAAAAAACATTACTACATCCGGTATTCTTTACATCTAAAATAGAAGACATGTCGCAAACCACAATAAAAAAAATTACAACATATAACCTCAAGCCATAAGCAACCAAACTGCAACAATTTAATATTTAAACTGCCAAACATTATAAAAAAAATAATTGTAGAGATAAAGTGATGAATGTAATATCGGATATAATTCGATACGCTAATAATTAAGTTAAGACGAAGTGAAATCAATATATTAACGATTAATCATGAGGGTCTCTCCTTTATCTATTTTTCCAATCTCCTATAATGTGGGTGGTTGGGGGTATTTATAGCAACAATTTATAAGTGGACCTATTACAAATGGGCATATATACAAACTATTTATTTAAGCCCTATTGGCAAGTGGGCTTTGGCCCAACATATGTCCCCCCTCAGTGAGAGCCATATCTTTAGATTTGCTTAGGGCCTGAAACATAAGACAAAACTCGTTATGACATAAGTGAAAGTCAATTTAATAAATTCAATAAAAATACCCGAAAATTCGAGATTTGATCTTTGGGGAAAGGGAAATAAAACAGAGAATTGTTGTGCCGTATATTTGTTTATTATTATTATTTTTTTGTGGGAATATCGGGATCTAGCCATGGCGTTTCAACTTCCAAAGTAGCCGGGAGCGCCTTCTTCTTTTCCTTTTCCACGACATTTGCAAGGATATCCTCCCTACCTCTACAACTTCTTTTACTCAGGTGTGTGCTCTTCCCGTCATTTTCCGATAATCGTATTTTATAAACTATCTTGATTTGTGTTATCTCTAGAAATTTGAATCATGTTTATTCCCTCTAGTTCGTCTGAAACTACTGTTAGCCAAAACCCAAATAGGAACATGTCGATAGATCGAAACCTTGACCCCCCCCCCCCTATTAACTTGGATCACTTAGAGATTTCCGACGTCGGAATTGACTCTGGGTTTAGTTTTTCTGGAAACGGAGAGGAAGATGAGGTTCACGCTTCTCCCCCTTTGAGTCCTGGTACGGTGGCGGAGCGCGAAAGGGTGATTGGGGAGGCCCTCGTCGCCGGAAAAATGGAATTCGGTGAAAGTGTTAGTCTTAACATGTCGAGTATCTTTTCAAATCCTTCTATGCGAGTGGATGTGAACAAGAACTGGGTTGACCTATCCGTAGGGGGTAATCGATGTGAGATCCCTAACCTCGATGATCGGATATGGAATATGCCCGAGTATGGGATGCATGGTATACCTTTAATTCACTTTGACTACGGACTACGTCTACCCCTTCATCCCTTCTTCTTATGCATGTTCGAAGCCGTTGAGTGTGGGGTGGCTCAGATGACCCCTAACGCCATTGCGCAGATAAGTGGTTTTATAGCTCGATGTGCTGAGGTCAACCGACTGCCCTCATTGAATCTATTTTTTTCAGTTTATAGCATACACTACGCGCATGGTCAGATTTATTTTTATAAGCGAGCTGGGGTTCGCCTAGTGAATGTGAAGTTGTCTAACCATGGCTGGCATGGTAAATGGTTATTCTAGTATGGTAAGGACCACGAATTTGTGCCCTCCTGTCGGGCTGTTCCTAAGGACACCATCGACCTCTTAAATAACTTGAGTAAATATGATGTCGCCTTCTTAAGAACTTTTTTAGGATCTTGGTCGCCGTACGACTGGTCGCAGTTGAAGGACGAGTCTTTTTTAGGGAGTCACAACCGTAAGATTGCATATTGTTGATTACATTTTATTATTGTGTGTGCTAATGTCGCTACTAACCTTTTCTCGTTTGTGCAATTATTTTTCAGTTTCTGGGCGATCTTTGCGGCAGGTGTTGGACGGTGGGTTAAAGGAAGAGATGGATAAAGCTCTGATGTTGCTTGCCAGGAAACCTCGCTCTCAATTGCAGTGAGGTGACATGGAGGTCGTTCCTGGTGGGAGTGGTTTGGGAACGGGTGCCGACAGAAATGTGACTTCAGAGTCTGTGCCAATATTGGAAATCAATGAGGAGACGAGCTTGGATCTTGGCGAGAATAACGAGTTGGTGTCTCGCGAGCGCAAGAGGTCTCGCGTTGAAGTGGTGAATGATGGTCCTGAGAGGGTTGTCGCCAAACGGGGGCAGGATTCGTCAAAGCCTGGAGGTGCTAAGTCATTGACTATTACGAGGCTCCGGAATTGCAATCGTCCTCCAGTTCTTCAACCCGAGAGTGCCGTGGAGCCAGCTCGTTTTGAGATTCAGCCTTTTGAACGTTGGACCGCGGGATCACACGTGCCGTTACGGGTATGTTTTGCTTATTTTATCGATAATGAGCTCTGATATTGCTCTGTTACACTATTCTGTTAAAACTTAGCACATGTTGGTAGGTTTTTGAGGCGTTCGACCTGCCACAAGATTTCAGTTCGTATGTGGACCGTGCTCGAGATGATGTTGTTGATCGTTGTCTTACTCACGCAGGACGGGTAAACCTCTTTTTTAATTTCCAGTTTATTTCGTTTTGCTATTATATCGTCATGGCTTCTTTACCCGAGGCTCACTCCCGTTTTTGATGTTTCAGTTCCTGGCCGGATGAAGCACATCGTTCGCGAGTATCGGGCTGATGTGGATGGTCAGTGGCGAGCTGAATCGCTGCGGGAAATGGCTACGATGAAAGAACAACGATTGGTTGTCGAACGACGAGCTGCTGATGCCGAAAAGCGTGTTAAGGAATTGTCTGCTGAGTTTGAGAATTTAAAGGTGGAAAATGGCAAGGCGACGCAGACAATCAAGGAATTATCAGACGAGTTAGAGAGATGGAAGAAGTTGTTTGAAGAAAAGCAGCAAGAGAATGAGGCAGTGGGGTCGGAGCTTGATCGTTGCTGAGGTGACAAGGCAAATCTAGCGAAGGAGATCGATGGCTTAAAGGCCGAGGTGGAGAAAGGCGTTGAAGAAATTGCTAAAGGCCTTGAAGTCGGGTATGGCCATTGTTATGCTTGCGCGGTCGCTGCTGGGCTAGACATGACCGGTCATACTTTTGACGACTCATGCTCTGATTTGGCTCAGAAAGCACAGGATGCGGGGCCGGAAGACGTGCCGAACTGAAGGCGGGGAATGCCTCGTAGCTTTGTACTTGTCAATTCTGTTCAGTCCTAATGTCCTGTTGTTTCTTTTGAACTGTCTGGTGCCCATGATGTTAACATTTCTTGGTAGTTGTTTCCGTAAACATTCGTCAGCTTTGGTCCTTGAGTTGACTTGAAACCTTTGATTCATGGTGTTTAGAGGATTTTTAACAACATTTGTAGTACCCTTTGAGGTTATAACCATGTATTGGTCTCTTGTAATTTAACATGTTTGGTAATTGATGTGCTCGGCCAACTTTTGCCATTACACTTGTCCAAGTCCTTTTGTGTGTGCAACGTAAGGTAAGTGAAGAAATAATGCATGAAACGAGTATTGTCAGCAACCTATTTAAGAAGCAAGTTGCATATAAGAAGATATCTCCCAGTTTGACTTATCCATGGCCTAAATTTGTATTCTTGACTTAAACATAGTTAACAATAACTTAGTAGTAACATGTCCATGACTAGACTTAATTGAAAATAACTTAGTAGTAGCAAGTGAGCGCATAGGCTTCCGCTGCTCATGGGAAAAACGTCTTCAAGTGGATCGCATTCCATGCGTTCTTTACTGGCTCGCTGTTGAGTTGAGAAAGCTCGTAAGTGCCTGAGCGGAGGACTCTAGAGATTTTGTATGGACCTTCCCATGGTGCCTTGAATTTCCCGGTAACAGTTGGTTGAGATGAGGCGGATTCCCGTAAGACAAGGTCATTCACCTGAAAAAAATTTGTTTTTACCTTCTTTTTGAAATATTTGGCCACCATTTTCTGATGACGTGCAGCAGCCAGGTTGGCCTCGTCTCTGACCTCCTCCAGTAGGTCGTTGTCGAGACTGAGTCCTTCTAGCGAAGCATCCGGGTTAAAGAAACCGATTCTGGGCGAATTTAGACTTGTTTCCAGAGGCACGACGGCTTCTGTCCCGTAGGCCAACCTGAATGGAGTCTCTCCTGTTGAGGTTTGTGGTATAGTTCTATAGGACCATAATACATTGGGGAGCTCGCCTGTCCATGAGCGAGGTTGCTCTTGAAGTCGTTTCTTTAGTCCTTGGAGAATGATTCTATTTGTGACTTCCACTTGCCCATTGGCTTGGGGATAGGCTACCGAAGGTTTAGAGTGCTTGATGTTGAGGTCCCACAACATGGTTTCAAACTTGTCACCAACGAATTGGGTGCCATTGTCGGTGACGACCGACCTGGGGATCCCAAAGCGAAAAACAACAAATTCCATGAAGAATTCAATCATTTCCTTTTTCCGGATGCGCGCTAATGGTTTAGCTTCAACCCACTTCGTGGCATAATCAATGGCGACAACCACATATTGAAGCTGGCCCTTAACTTTTGGGAGCGGACCCACGATGTCGATTCCCCACTAGAAAAAGGGGCAAGGGCAAAGAATTGGCGTCATTGCCTGCGAGGGAGCATGACTAACAGACCCATAAAGTTGGCAAGGAACACAGCTTTTAACGTAAGTCTCGCAATCCTTCCTCATTGTGGGCCAATATAGGCCTTGCCTGATGATTTTAAGCGCGAGGTTTTTGCCCCCATGTGCTATCCGCATATTCCAGTGTGTGTTTCTAGAATTGCGAGCTGGGATTCAGCGGGTCCTAAGCAGCGAAGGAGTGGCTCCGTTAGAGCTCGTCAGTAAAGCTTAGAGTCTAAGACACAATAGTTGCGGGCTTTAAACATGATTGAGCGAGCTTCTTTTTTGTCATCAGGGAGCTTGTTGTCAACGATGTAGTCTAGAAATACCGAGCGCTAGTCTGGAGATGTTGTGACCTCGCTTATGGTGAGTTCGTGGATTGTCGGGATTAACAACTCCTTGACGTACATAGGGTGAGAGCTGACCAATACATTTGATGAGGCAAATTTGGATAGCGCATCGGCCCATTGATTCTCCATTCGATCCACATTTGTGATCGTCCAAGACGTGAAGTTTTTCAGAAGTGAGTGGGTTTTGTCCAAGTAAGATGATATCCTATCGTTATGAGTTTTGAATTCGCCCATGATCTGTTTTACCACTAGCTGAGAATCGCTGAAGATATCAATAACTCTAGCTTCCAGCTCGTTTGCCAGTTTGAGTCCTGCTATCAGAGCCTCGTACTCCGACTCGTTGTTGGTAGCTTTGAATGAGAACTTGATTGCTTGATGGACCTGAAAGCCCTCTGGGCTAATCAGGATGACCCCTGCGCCACTGGTCTCAGTTGTGGACGAACCGTCGACATAAAGAGACCAGGGACGTAAAGAAGTAGGATTTATCTCCTTTGATGCGCTTTCCTCCTGGGAAAACTGGCATTCTACAACGAAATCTGATAATGCTTGAGCTTTCATCGCTGTTCGCGGTTTGTATTCGATGTAGAATTGGCCTAGTTCGACCGTCCATGCGGCGAGGTGTCCTGTCATTTCTGACTTATGCAATATTCGCTTCAAGGGTTGATTAGTCATGACTTTTATATCGCGACCCTGGAAATAATGTCGCAGTTTCCGACTTGCGATGACGAGGGAAAAAACCAACTTCTCAATTTGTGGGTATCGTGTTTTAGCGTCGCGAAGTGTATGGCTAACGTAGTACACCGGCGATTCCATGCCTTCACTGTACTTTACAAGAACAGCTGTGATACTAACGTCAGTAGCAGCGAGATAACCCGCAATGGCTCACGAGGAACCGCTTTGATTAGTATGGGAGGAGTAGTTAGAAATCTCTTGAGTTCGGCCAATGCCTCTTGGCATTTATCGTTCCAATCGATTTTTGATGTTTTGGATGTCTCTTTTATTACCTGAAAAAATGGGGCACATCGTTTGGAGGACTGGGGGATAAACCGTCTTAGGGCGGTAATGCACCCTGTTAAGACCTGGACATCTTTCAAGGTGGATGGGTTCTTGATGTCCATGATAGCTTTGATTTGAGAGGGGTCGGCCTCAATCCCTCGTTGTGTGATTAAGAAACCCAAGAACTTGTATGTTGTGAGACCAAATGAGCATTTCGTAGGATTAAGTCGCATACTATGAAGACGAATCGTTTGGAAAGTTTCCCGCAAGTCGTTGACGTGGTCCAGGGCCTTTTGAGATTTGGTAATCATGTCGTCGACGTAGACTTGCATATTCCGGCCAATTTGTGAGGAGAATATGGTATCCATCATTTGTTGGAATGTCGCCCCTGCGTTGATGAGTCTAAAGGGCATGTTTTTGTAGCCGAAGACTCCTCTATGAGTAATGAAGGCGGTTTTCTCCCAATCTTGGCTATCCATTTTGATTTGGTTATAACCCGAAAATGCATCCATAAATGAAAAAAGCTCGTGGCCTGCTGTGGTGTCAATCAGTTGGTCGATGTTTGGTAAAGGGTAGAAGTCCTTAGGACATGCTCTGTTGAGATCGGAATAGTCAACACACATGCGCCATTTGCCGTTACCCTTTTTCACTAATACCGCATTGGCGAGCCAAGTGGGGAATTGTACCAGTTCTACAAACCCAGCGGCGAGTAAACGATCCAGCTCGGCGTCAATTGCATGTTTATTCTCTTCCAAGAAAACACGTTTCTTTTGTTTCACCGGTCGAATTTTTGGATCAATATGGAGTGAGTGGCGAGCTATGATCTCTGGGATTCCCGGCATATCAGTGGGATCCCAAGCAAAAATATCAGAGAATTCGTGTATGAGGTGGATGATATCCTGGCGCGGAGGATTTTGAAGACCTTTCCCAATTTTAATCTTTTCTCCGAATTTCCCTATTCGATCTCAATCTCATATGTGTCTTCCATGGGGACGCATGTTGGGGTCATTGGAATCTCAATAATGTCGTTTGGGTCAAATTCTACGACCTGATTGATGGAAGAATCGTCCCCGGATTTCTGTCGTGGAATAACGGCAGATAAGTAACATTGCCGAGCTGCCACCTGATCTCCCGCAACCTCGCCTACGCCGAAGTCAGTAGGGAATTTCATTTTAAGATGGGGGATTGACGTAATGGCCTTGAGGGCTGTCAGCGTGGTTCTGCCGAGAATTGCATTATAGCTCGACGTCGCGTTAACGACATGGAATTTGACCATTTGCCAAGTCTGATAAGGGGATGTGCCGAACATGACGGGTAAATCAATGGTGCCTACGACCTTGACCTCATTTCCTGTGAATCCATACAGAGGAATATTGACATTTTCCAATTTGCGGTCCCCGAGATTCATCCGTGAATAAGCGTGATGGTAAAGAATATCTACATAGCTGCCATTGTCAATCAGGATTTTCTTCACCGTATTTGTGCCTATTTTGGCAGTGATGACAAGGGCATCCTGGTGAGCTTCAATTATTCCCGACGGATAATCCTCATATGAGAAAGATATGATTGGAGTCGGGTTATATCTTGGCTTCTTGGGAGCCTCTGGATTGACAGAAAACACCTCGCGAGCATATGATTTTTTGGAGTTGTTGGAGGTGCCTCCTGCGGAGTGGCCCCCAGCGATGACATCGATGACCCTGTCCTGGTCATGACTTCGCAGTGGGGGTGATTTTTATCGTCAACGAAGTGGACTAGTTGTCCTCGGTGAATCTTACTCTCGATAAACGAGCTTAGTTGAAAACTGGCATCCGTTGTGTGACCTGTGTCCTCATGATACTCGCAGTATCTAGAACTTGGAGGTCGTCCTGGCTTCATTGGCCTTGGGGGTCGATAGTCGGGTTCTATTTTAAGAACAACAAGTATGATTGCTTTGTCAGTGTTGAGTTTGGTGAATTCTTTCTCATTTCGGTCGCGTATTTTCCACACCCTTTCTGTTTTGTCCCTCCTTTCTGATCTGTCAGGCAACGGAGTTCGTCGATCATAGGAACGAGAGTGGGGCTCATAACCGCGCCTTGTGTCACTTAGTGGAGATCGTCGACGCGGACTGCGACTTCTATCTCATTTCTGGGAGAATCGTCGTGGAGATTGTATGCTCCCAACCGCCTCTTGCAATGTCATCCTATGTTCAACAATTTGAAATGCGGATTGGAGAGTGCGAGGATTTTTCTCGAAAAATTCCTCTAAAAGGAGTGTGTGACGATGTTTGTTGATTCCAGCTGCTAGGTAATTAATGGTGAGTTCCTCAATTAAATTTGGGATGTCAGCGACCTCAGCCCGGAAGCGAGCTAAGAAGTCTCGCAGTGGTTCAGAATGTCGTTGGCGAATCATCATCAGGGACGCGGTTATATTGCCCCCATTGTAGTTGCTAGAGAAGCGACTTTGAAATTTGCTTTTTAAAGTTTGCCATGAGTCGATGGATCGCGGTGCCAGGTTGCTGTACCAACGTAACGATGTGTCTTTCAAGCATGTGGAGAAGAATTGGCACCTGGCGACTTCCGAGTGGCCGAAAAATACCATTCGCCCATCAAAGGTGTTCAAGAATCCAATGGGGTCGCATGACCCATCAAAATGGTCTAGAGCTGGGTTTTCAGAGTCCTGTCAATTTTAGCAATCTCAATGGATCGAGACAAGGGACTTTCAGTAGAGGTAGGTTGGCCCGAATGATTTTTGATGTAATCCTGACACATAGCGAGATCGTTCTGCATCTTGGCAATATCCTCCGGGCGGAAAGACTCACACGAGTCGCTTCGCCACGAGGCTTCACTTGATGTCGATGTGAGACGCTGCTTTGGCGGTGGTCGAGAACATTGAGATTCGTTGGATACTTCATTGTCGAGGTTGTAGTCTTCCTCGTAATCATCATCTTGGTGCATTTGGGAATCTTTATCACGACGAGATATTGACGTCTGTTGTAACTCACGCTGTAGACGACGAATCTCCCGGTGTTTTTCTAAATGAGCTTCCAGTAAGCGTTTCTGCTCTTCCAAATATGCCAATTCGTCATCCGACCCAGCAAGATCCTCGAAACGGTGAACCTGGAGTGATTGTTTCTTTTGCTTTCGAAGCTTGAGCAAATGTAAGCGTGCATCACTCGTTAATACTTTCTTTCCCGTAGGGGTCATAATTCTTAATCGTTTATCAACGGGGGGTCTGGGAGATCCCTCGATTTGATCATTGTTAGGGGGAAATAACTCCCTAGGTTGAAGCACAAGGGAGAAGCTGCATTTCCTCTCGCCGGGGTATAGTCGCAACCTCGGTCGTACCACCAATTTTCGAAATAAGTGGTTCGCCTTCTTCCATTTCGAGTGGAATCACAGATAAAAAGAGCTCCTTCTAGCGCCAAATGATGAATGTAATATCGGATATAATTCGATACGCTAATAATTAAGTTAAGACGAAGTGAAATCAATATATTAACGATTAATTTTACATTTTTTCAGGAGGGTCTCTCCTTTATCTATTTTTCCAACCTCCTATAACGTGGGTGGTTGGGGATATTTATAGCAACAATTTACAAGTTGATCTATTACAAATGGACATATATACAAACTATTTATTTAAACCCTATTGACAAGTGGGTTTTGGCCCAACATAAAGTTAAGAAATTTTATTACTATATTAAATCCTTACAACCAATACTTCCAGAATTGACAGATTAATATTTAAATTGCAAACTCTTAAATAATTAATCTCGGGTAATAGTTTGGTCCATCGGTAAAGATCGACCAATGTACCTTGAGTTGAGTTTAAACTTTCACAACAACTCAGAATTGCCAAATGTAGTCTTTTAAGAGGGTGCGGGCTAAAAAAACAGGAGTCTACCTATATTATTATACTATGAAACAAAAGAAACCAGATGGCTGCAGGCCAGGCCACACATACACATAGCTACCATCACATCATAAAATTAAAGAACCAAGTGCTAATTTCAGGCAAAAAAAAAAAACAATGATTATCGTGGCTATCCTATGAGCCCAAACTATGCTACGAATAAAACTTTAAATCATTTAACATAATAATTTCAATTTTCAATTGAATAGTAGGTTTTTACCTTTAGGTCGGACAATCATTTATCGATTGCGGTCTTTTGTTGGGATTGTAACGCGTTGGGACTGTAATGGAGGAAGAGACGTATACGTGTGTATTGTGTATTTGTGGGGAAGATGGTAAGAAATGTATATATATGTATTTGTGTTTTTTTTTAATTTTGGAAAGTGGTATTATTGTTTTTCGAATGATCAAATCAATTAATTATACGTGTTTCGCTTATAAATATAGTATAGATAAGGATTTAATTGTATAAATAAGGATTTAATAAGAATATTGATTCAAAACCGGTAATCAAAAAACAAAAAAGTTAGAATTTCAAATTGCAGAAGGTAATGGTTTTTATTTTCTAACTACAATTTAAATTGGTACTTCCTCCACAATAAAATATACATGACATTTGATTTTCGTACAAAAGTTAAAGTTTAAAGTATTTGACCGTAAACTTAAAATTATTATTTTTAAAAATTTTACTTTTGTAGATTATAAGATGTAATAATAATTCAAAGAAAAGATCAAAAACTTTAATTTTAATAAGAATAAATTACAAAGTCGTGATTGTTAATTAGTCAACTTGAAAATTTGACCACATTAATGAAATTGGGGATAAAATACGATTAATTCTCTATAATTTACTGTTTTAACGATGTGGTGTAAAAATCAAGCGTTATGTATTTTAAACCGGAGGAGTTTTAATATTAAATATAAATATCTGTTGCTTTAGATCTGATCTGGAACACAAACATAAATAGAGAATATACAAAAATCTGTATGAATCAAGCGAAGATGAACAGTGAGATAAACAAGTTTGTGAAAATATGGATGACAGCCATTTCATGTATATGCTACTGTTACTATATTTCTGCAAGATTTCCAAAAGGGATCCTCAGATTACTCACCATCTTTCCGATCATCTATCTCTTCATCATTCTCCCATTTAGTCTCTCCTCTGTTCATCTTGGTGGCCCTACAGTCTTCTACCTTGTTTGGCTATCAAGCTTCAAACTCATACTCTTCTCTTTTGACAATGGCCCTTTATCCACCACCCCACCTTTATCACTCCTTCATTTCACTTGTGTTGCTCTTCTTCCCATCAAATCCAAACACCCCCTTAACAAAACAACTACTTCTTTTAGTTCTACTTCACAACTTAAAAAGTCAACTCTTGTTGCTGTAAAAGTGCTACTTTTGGTAATGATCATATATGCTTATAAGCAAGATTTACATCCGCATGTGATACTGTGTCTATATTGTTGTCATGTATATCTAGGTACTGAGCTGGTTCTAGCCATTACTGGATTTCCAGTTGGAGCCATCTTGGGACTTGAGATAGAGCCACAGTTTAATGAACCCTACTTGGCTACATCACTTCAAGATTTTTGGGGTCGTAGGTGGAACCTTATGGTAACAAGTATACTGCGTCCAACCATATACAACCCGGTGTTGAATCTTTCGACTAGGTGTGGATTGGGGCCACTGTGGATTCGGGCACCCCCGACTTTTGCCACATTCTTGGTATCGGGATTGATGCATGAGTTGATATTTTATTATCTGACACGTGTCGGTCCGACGTGGGAGGTGACGTGGTTTTTTGTGCTTCATGGGGTTTCTACTGCGGCTGAGGTGGTTGTGAAGAAGGCTGCGGATGGTAAATATAGACTGCATAGGGCAGCTTCTGGGATAATGACGGTGGGGTTTGTGGCTGTAACGGGAGTCTGGTTGTTCTTTCCGCAGTTAATAAGAAATGGGGTCGACCAGAGAGCTATAGAAGAATATGCAATACTGGCTGATTTTGCGAGAGATAAGTTTATGTTTTTCACCACCTAAAAGTTGGAACGCATCTGCAATGTTATTCTGATAAAAGTAATCACCAAACTAATGGATTTCAATATTCATGTTCTTCATTTCATTCTACTTTAGTTTTTACCCAAGTCAAAACTGATCAAATTCTACACGCAAAAAGTTTAAACATTTGTAGTCTTCGTTGACAGTTAAGAAGTACCTCAGAATTCCCAGAAAGTAGAGACAATATCGTAATATGGTAATCATTGGCCATTGTAAATTCTCATACAATGGAATAACTTTGCAGCATAAACACAACTTACAATCAAGAAGAAAAAATAAAGTACTTGTCCCAATAAGATTGGGTTATGTGTGTAATTTAGTAGTCATTTACAACAGCAGGGTATGCTTAGCAACATAAGACAACATTAACAAGCAAAGACACCACCAACTGGGCAAAATCACACACAGACAATTAGGTCAACTTGCTCTGCTCTCACAAGTATTTCACGAGCAACCATATGACCACCACCAGACCAACAATTCCAAGCACTGCTAATAACATGCACATGCAGGTGCAACCACCCTTCGTGCGCTTGTTCAGTATAGCCAAAGTCCTTTGCACTCGCTGTTATCACGCAAGGTAATAACATAATATGCAAATGTTTTTACATTAAATCAAGAGGCAGTAAAACTGGAAAAGCTAAACATTACTAATTATTAATCAGGGAAAGAATAATAACTACCAAAATTCGGGTATTAGTAACATTTCCAGCAATTTCCTTTCTTAGATAAAGCAAATCATATAAAGTATATATGGAATAGAGATGTAGAAGAAAGTTATGCTAATTTAGTATGGTGGAAAAAAGGTACTATTTGGTTATTATTGACACAAAAAGCTTGATAACCCCTGCCTCTGAAAGAAAAATCAAGTCTCTCACATGGCCCACTGATCAAAAAAATGAACAGCTTTTATAGTTATTAGTTTCTTTCAGGGGTATGTTGCATGATTTTCAATAAATTAGACTTTAAAGTATGAGGGAAGGGGGAGTAACGTTTCAAACATATTTAGCATTGTTCAAACATAAACAAGTAAATTTGCTAAAAACATAAAAAAAGAGGAGCTTCTGAACATTTTGTCAGTTAACGATTATGACCTGCAAACGGGAGTTTGTAACATCGACATGTTCATCCAAGTTTTCCTGTAAAGCATTATAGCAAAAAGCCCCATAAGCTTCAATATCATTATTTTACTGGAAGTAGTGAATTATATCCAAGAAATAAAGACATACGATTAATCTTGTGTGCAAGTCGAGTTCTTCATTTATTGTCAGTGCAATATGTTTGGTACTTAAAACAGTCTCCTCCAATTTATCTAGCCCCTCGTCTTGTTCTGTTTTCACAACATGCAACAATCAATTCAGGATGGCAAAAAGTCATCTCAGCAATACCAGAACTGCATTCACTCTGAACAAGTTAAAAGTGCTTGCCTTTCATAATTTGGCGTTGGAGACCTACGACGCCATGGTTATCCAAGCCCGATGCTCTGCTCATAGCATCAACTGGCTTACTTTCTGGCCCAAGCAAGCTGTCCCTATTGGCGAAGTTTGACATATTCAAAGTCGACGCCATCTGGTTTACTTTTGATCTCAAATTTGCAAGCATGTCCTTCCGCCGATTCATCTCTTTGTCTGTTCTGTGTACAGAATATTAAAAAATTTAACACCCATACATATTTCTGGGGACAATAATAACAGAAGATAAATAAGTAGTCGAGAACTGAGATAATGTGAAGATTTATATATTCACACCCACACACATGTAAAACACATACATGTGTGCGTCTGAGATATATAAAGCTATTATCTATGCTGAAAAGGGAACAAAAAATGTAACGAATAACAATAAAATTAAAAAACATGTTACTGCTTTTGCTTTTATTTATGCTACAATGAACAATGCCAAAACCTGCATGATGATAATTGATAACCCTTGGCTTATAGCCTAGTTACCCCCTCCTCTTGGTCACATGACGTACCGGATTCAAGCCTTTTATCAAAGGCATAGTGTGCAAGTATTTCTAATTCTTCTAATAAAGAACACAGCAGGATCAGTGAGCATGGATACAGTCAGTCAATCAGATTCCTGGAAGTCCTGTTTAAAAAATAAAAGGGCGCTATGTGTCCAGGCTTAAATTCTGCTTTCATATCTAGCTTATCCACATCGCTTTAACTATATGTTCTTTTGCAATCGTATTTCCTTTCCTTTCATTCACTCCTATTCAGGTGGGTTGTCAAATTTAAGGTCATGATGGGTGCCAATACTGCGTAATAGTCTCACTGACAAATATATGTCAAGGGAAAATTAGCAATCAATATGCTGCATGGCTTAAGCACCACGGTTGGCTGAAGACTAGAAGACCATATAAAACGTAAAAGAAATGCAACTACTGCATAAATTTGTATGCGCCAATGGAATGCCATCTCAATAACTTTTATTGTGTGACCTCTAAACATATAATATTAGAGTCGGCAAGAAATACTTTAGCAAAGTCACAACTTCGCCAAAAATCGACTTTTCATGAACTAAAAAAGTGAGATATCATGTCATCCTCATAGCACAAGAGTACATATTATATTAATTATACTTACAAAGGTTTTCCTGGAAGCTTCGACAGAAGAGACTGCAAGCTATCCAGTCTAGTTCTTAATATGGTTATTTTTCTTCTAATTGCAGACGAATGACGTTGTGCTTCTGGCCCAGATGTTGGTGCCGAACTCATTTCAGAAATCATGCCAGTTATATCATCAGCAAGTTTTACTGCTTCATTATATTCCCTTGGCCATGAATCCATTGATGAAGCCATTATTCTGAAAAACAGTTGCAACACATTGGTGGATGAGTCAACTATGGATATCTAAAAGATGTCTAAGCCAAATGCAACATAATAGTTTTAGTATTTCTACTTCGTAAACAGTTTATTAAAAAAGCAAACAACCAACACATATTAAGATGGTTGAAAGCGAAAACCATAAACAACAAATTGATACAGCTTCCTTATCATCATGTACAGTCAATATATAACAAATCCTTCTCTTAAAGCAACTTTCTTTACCACCAAATTATTTAATATTGTGTATACTTAAAGCAACTCAACTAACAAAATATCTAAATTAAATCCTTCATGTCTTCACTGGTGGGACCTATCATGTTAATATTTGTGGAAAGCAATTGGAGCGAATACAATACATTTGTCCTAAACTCCTGACGACAACAATAATGTCAGCATTTAACACAAGTAAGGTGGTTGTATTATACATAAATCTGTATACGCAAAATTTTGATTGAATTTTCAGGTCCAACCAACTATTTTAAGCTCCTCCGGTACTATATACAGTTTGCTGAACAAATTTATTTAAGCGGAGTACATATTGGTTACACTTAAATATACATTTAAAGAAATGTGATAGTGGTATTTTGTAACACGGGACTATAGGACAATACTACAACTCAAACTCATGACACCCTTATGGTGTGTTTGGTTGGGATGAATGAAAATGGAAGGAATGAAATGAAATTTGAACTACAATATTTGTGTTTGTTCATATTTTTCATTCCTTCCTCCATTCCATTCACAATCACCTAAACCAAAACTCAAACACCCCACAGGAATGCTCCATTCATCCTCATATTCAGTTTCTTTACAAATCCTATCATAACAAATTTGCACTCACTCTTTTTATCCAAAATCTTCCCTCCAAACTATATAATTTCCCATTAATTTTACTCATTCCATTGTCCCCAACCGAACACAACATAAGGCCTTTCACCCTTCCTTCCTTTTATTGTGCAGGAAAGCCACATGATAAGCTTAATAAGAATCAGGATCCCTTTAGTTAACTTGAGTCAAGTCATAGTAACAAATGAACTACAGTTCAACAAATCAATACTTCCATTGCAGCTACAAAACTCAACCTTAATTGTTTTACAACGAAAGAAGCATCAAACATGATATCACGAAAACACAAACTTGATCAGCAACCAAAAATTGTCCAAAGATTACACAAGAATTTTATTGTCCTGTAGAAATTTAAAAAAAACTAAACTAAACTAAACCGAAAAATACCTAATATTGTATCTCATAACTAGGAGTCAACGGCAACGAAATTAGTAAAATTAGAAAAGACTTAGTACACGCATCGGCCTACACATCATGTTCTATGTATAAAAGAGGAACAATGCAAATAAAACTATAATTTGGGTAATCAGGTCAACAAATATATAATCTGACAAAAAGACGTGAAAATAATAAAACAATTAGAGTAAATTGATGAATTAAGCAAGATAGAGAAGCGTGAAAAAGCGTAATTAGGGAATTGAAAACATCATATAATTACCAGCGAATAACTCAAATTGCGAGAGAGAGAAAATCGGCGTATTCACTTTCTTCTTCTTTTTGTTATTCGTTCTCTGCGTCTGTATGTTCTCCCTCTCTCTCTCTAATTGGCTTGGCTTTTGGATGTATGAAACGGAAGCAGAAGAGGGATGGCTGAGGATGTATCTGTAAATGTTGGTATATTTTCTTCTTCTAGTTGTATGAGGATTGATGGTTTCGTAACTTTTGACTAGAAATCAATAGCATAATACTCTTCCTATTTTATTTATACGCCTGTGCCGGTCCTGCCTACAATTTTTTTTAATGCGTCTGCATTTAGAAAATATTAAAATAACTAGCGTAAAAGCCGGCGTATTGATATAATTTTTCTTCCGAAATCGTTTATATATTGATATAATTTTGTAATTAGAAATTCGAAAAAGGTTAAGATTTTGATTTTATCTCATATTTTATAATAATTTTTTAATATGGCATGTCAATTACATCAATATATAATTTTATAACTTGATTAAATTTCATAAAATTTGAATAAATATACATACGATAATACTCACATGTTTACTGCTAAAAAATTAATATGATTTTCAATGACGTGACATTAACTTTATCAAATTAATAATTTGAGCATAAAATAAATTAATTTTTTATCAAAATTGTCGGTATAGAACATAAACGATGTGATTTTAACATTGTCAGAGTATATTTGTAAAAAATCAATATATACATAAGACTGAGATATATTACGAATTTTTTTCAATATTATGTAAATTCATCCATGCGGTGTCTGACTCATTTTTTTCATATATTTTTGTAAATATTCATACACTTCTAAACTCATATAATTAGTTTTAGTCTAATGTTTATTACACAATATTGAAGTTCTATTTTAAAATTTTGATAAACTGAAATATCTTTTATTTTATAATTTTGAATTACCTTTTTACTCAATTTTAAATTTTCACAAATATTATGATCATGTAAATTATGATTAGATGACCTTAATGACACGTGCATCTTCAAGATATTTAAGATCAATTTTTTTGATTTCATCGTAGATTGATTTAAGCATATGTCAAAACATATTGTATTGATCAATTTACTATATTATATAAAAAAATTTATTACGTTATTATTAATAACTATTGCAGTTTTGCAATATCTATAATTCAAAAAATCATATAATTTTTTCATTTTATATTGAATATTATTTACGTTATTTTCTATATATAACATAAATCCTATTTTTAGATTTGTCATATTTTTAACATAAATTCAATTTTTTTTATATATATTTTATGTCTTTAGACCAATCATACCTTTAAATCGCTTAAAGTCTAAATAGTTGGTTAACCAAATATCTCTAATATGGCTCGCATATTTAAAATATTATATACCTAAAAATTATGTGATGCAATCATTTATTATATATGATTTAATAAATCCATACCTGTTAGGATTTTTGGATGATGGCTATGAGACAACTTAACTAGACATTTTACTTACTTAATTTTATTAAGTATGAACATTGTAATAACCTCAAATTTTGGACTTAGATAAAAAAATTTTGATGAATAGTAAATGTGATGAATAGTAAATTTGCTGATGGAAAATTTTTTCAGACCACACTATGTGGATGATATAGAATTAATGTTTCGAGGTTATATTATTGATGTATAGGAAGAATAAGTGAATGTAAACGCGATCAGAATCAGAAGATTCCAAAAATAAATTTTGTTCACTATTCATCGGACAATCAAGGATTTATTGATTTGATCGTTTTGAGAAAATATGTAGAATGAGAAATCTAGGATAATATATTAAACCAAGGTAGTGGAAAGATCAAGGAATTATTCCCTAGCTTTGGTACAGATAAACGTTTTTAAAATCATTTGAAACTATCGCAAAACAAAAGCGTAACAAATTATGGATTAAACCCTAACCAAAGGAGGAGTATTATATAAGATCATCAAGTGCAATATATAAAAAGATTGAGGATACAAATTATGACATAAGCATGATGCAAGAGGATGACAAGATGATGACCAAGTGATGACAAAGTGGTGAATCATCGCCTTGTCACCACTTTCACCACAACCACACAATCAAAGATGATGTGTCTTGGATGACAAAACCAAATAAAGACCACACAATTATATGGCTGGTATTTAGCATCATTTGGACAAAGAAAAGAAAAGAAAAAGCAAGCAACTATCCATCTCCCTCATTTCTCAGGTTTTCTGCCCAGCATGAGCAAGGAGCAAAGAAAAATTCATAACTCACGTTATACTCATCCTAAAATCACCAAATTTGAACCATAGCTCCCTCACTATATACCCAAGGTACGTTCAAAAGTTTATGGCCATCAAAGAAGTGTAGCATGGTTAAATATTGGATCAAAGTGGAGGCATGAATAGTAAAACTCATAAGATCTTGTTTTGTTTTGATGTTTTTAGGTTTGATTAGCATGGTTAAGGAGCAAGGAAGGATATACCATCCATATATAGCCTTTTTTAACTTCCAAGGAAGGTATAAAACTTCTTCCCTTTTTGAGATTATGCTAGATCTAATAGTTATAAGTGGTTGTTTAAGAGTTATGTAGTAATGAAGCATGTATGCATGATTTTAAGTATGTTTAATGGTTGATTTGTGGAAAAACTTATGAACTAGAGCATGACCATGTTTGGACAGAAAAGTGTAGTATTAACTTGAGGTTTGATTGGTGGTTGGTTGATTGTGGATTGGTGATTGTAGTGAGTGTTTAAAAACACGGGAATCGCGTTTAAGCGCCGTTACCATGTCGAATTTTACTTAGGTAGTTTGGACAGAGATCACGAATACTCTAAAGGGTATAAACATAAAGTTTCTGACCATGAACATGTAGGCCCTGTTTCCTAGTTTGTTTTAGCGAAAGAATCGCATCGTTTTGATTTACGGTTTAGGAGAAACGTCCGTTTTAGTGAAAACGGTTTCACGTAACTAAGTGGTTCATTATATGAACTTTGAGATTGTGATCAAGCCCTTTAAAAATGGAATTAGGTCATGATATTAAAATGGATACTAACATGGACAGTTAGTAAGTGAATAGAGAAGGTTTTGGGTTAAAAAGACAATTTTTCGATTTTATAAAAATGTCGGAACCAAAGCTACGCGAGGAGTAAGTGGTTCTGCACTCTACTGCCTAAACCTGCTACTCTCGGGATTTTGATCCCCTTAAGCAGAAAAACATTTTCAAGGATTTTGTTCTATTCCTTTTCTAGATCGCGCACGCGAAAACGGTGTGTCATTTCGATTAACGGTTAAGGAGATATGAGCGTTTTAGTGAAAGGCGTGCGAATAGTAACTTTCCGTAGCTCATCCAAGTTTGAGAAACATTTCACCAAGTGAAACCCCTGTTTTGAGATCGAAACTTTTATGATAAATATTACAAATACTCAAGATGATTTTAGAAGTGGTCTCGTATTTAAATACGAGTTTTCGGATTTATTAAAAAATGTTAGAGTGCGAGTCACGTAATAGTAACTTTATGAAAAGTCAACTCTAGAGTACTACTTTGACCAACCATTGCGACTAAGATAAAAGGAGTATTTCGAGTCGATTAAAATACGAACCTTGTTGAGGAATAGCGTGACTACATGATGTGTTTAACATATAGTTGACTTTAAATGAGAGTTGTGAACGGATGATTACGTTAGGGGACTGATCGAGTAATTCTTTGTTTATAGATTTGCGACAAGACTCGAACCCCTAATACCAAGGACTCAAGGCAAGTTTTCTCATTCCATGCTATGTTTTAAAGTACAATATTCTGATAATATGCATATGATAGATGCATGCTTTCAAATGTAATATATGCATACAATATTAGGCATGCTTTCAAACCTCACGTCATATATAGATGTGATGGTATTAACATTGTTGAGATGAAAAATATGCATATGATAGATGCATGCTAGTTTTCCAACTCTACATCTGATATAAGATGTTGTTGTGATATATACTGTTTTAAATTGTTAAAAGGACTATGTATTGATGTACGCTTTTGGTTAAAAGCTTTCGTAAGATGGATGGTTTATATGCTATGATTACATTAGATATAAACCGAGGTTTTATAAAGACTCTAAGTATAGAGTACTTGTACGATAGTTTTAAAACTTAGACCGGGAGTTAAAGTATTATTTTGTTTTGATCCTACTGTCAGAAGCTGGAAGGTTCCAGGGACAGTTATATTTTAAAGATTTATTAAATATTCCAATATTATGGGATATTTAAGGTGAGATATTTAAATATTATTATAATAAATATTATTTGAATATTATTTAATTAAGTGAATATTATTTTGAATATTCACTTAAGTGGTTTTATATTGAATAATAATTTAATATTATTATTTGGGTATTTATTAAATATTCCAAATATGATTTAAAAATCATAGAACCTTATTATATGATTAAAGGTTCTATTATTTACACAAAATATAAATTTCTGATTTTCAGAAAAGGTGTTAAAATAGAGATTCCCAACTATATTCTTAAGATATTTAAAGGTAATTAAATGCAAATAGTGTTTTCTAACTCATCGAAAATTTGGGAATCTAGTTCAAGAAGTCGATGACAGAGTTTTATTTTCACTGTTCCTCTAGAATAACTATAACTGGGGATGGCTCCCCCATTCAAGTAAGTATTTCAAACTTGCTAAACTCTGAAATTTCAATAAACTCCATGGTCATGATTTCAAAATACGTAGTAATCATCGGTAGTTTCGTTGACTAATGTCAACCCACACTTTGACTTACTCCTTTCAATTACTCTGGAGTAAGGAATTCTGAACGGTTACAAAGTTTTTGACAAATAATTGTACTTGGGGAAAACAGGATTAACTTTCATTTCCCGTGACGTTGATTTTCATCTGGGGACTGGAATTAGCTCGTGCTCGGCAATGAAACAGGTGCCAGTATAGTACGAAGTCATGCTCGGCAATGAAATAGGTGCCAGTATAGTATGACTCCATGTTCGGCAATGAAATAGGTGCCAGTATAGCATGAAGGGCCCAAATGCGGCCAGGGTGATAACCGAATAGGAAGTCGTCCTTCTACTAGTAGAAAAGTTAAGTTGCGATATAACGGCTGATCACCGTGTATCGTGTATTCCAGTATATCCCCTTCTTCCACTTGGAATTGTGCTGCACATTGTAACGAAAGCCTAGGTGCTGAGTTACCGATAATGTGACAGAAATTGAACAATGATGTTCCGTGTATAGTATTTGAACTACATTGCATGTTCTGACGAAAAGAGTATCTAATATATCATTCTATATACGAATGAGGTTTTAAAAGCTTTCAGCTATGATATCAGCTCACATATATGATTATGTTGCTATATATTATTGTCGAGCTATAGTGCTCATTCTTGCTTCTTTTATATATCACAACCCAACAGCTTCAAAAAGGTGTTCATTACTGATATTTTACAGTATTTTGAACAGTATGAGATATCTAAATAGATATGCATGTATATATGTTGAGAAGTCATTTAAGATATACAGTATATTGAATTGTATAGTATTTTGAATCAATGGATGGGTTTAAGCCTTGATTCCAATATTAATATCTATTTTAAAAAGAGATGTTTTGAGACTTGGTTTACCATCTTGATACCAAGGATCCCTAAAAGGATTTACGAAAAGTATTTGAGTATGATTATAAATCATACGGTATTTTGAACGATATACTATTTTGGGGATAAACCCTAGTAGTTTTTAAACATGGATCCCATATGGATTATCTTCCTAAAAGGTTTAAAGATTTAAACTGGGATAGATTTCTTGCTGAGCACTATTAGCTCATTCTTGCTTTATTAAATCTTTCAACATGAAGAAAACATTGTCGATTCACCTCGTGTTACGAGAGCAAGGGAATGGAGAGACCACCCTTGAGTTAGTTCAGCAAGATGGATACTGTCGGATTTAGCAGAACAGGTGTAGACTGAGTTAGTAAGAATTGTTTTCGAATAGGTTTGTATTATTAAACCTTGTATAGAATTGTGAGGTCTATTATTTTAACTTCAGGTAGAGGTTGTAAATGATAGATGAGATCCTGGATAGTACATTTGATTTGTAATAACAAATGTTACTTATTGTTGCTCATTTCCAAGGCTATAACTTGTGTGTGTGTGCGTAAGTGATTGGGGTCTTTTGGAGTTATATTATTAGAATGTTGTAAGTAATGCAGGTATTATATAATTGATGGAGTGTGACAACCCAGATTCCTGACCCCGGATCTGGGGGTGTTACAGAAATTGTATCAGAGCGTTAAGTTATAAACTTGGATATGAGAGTGTTAAGAGTTATAAGTGAGAGAATGACGTGAGGACTCATATAGAGTTCGTTAAGTGGACTACCGGAGGTAGTGCCATCGAGGATGTTAAGATTAAAGAGTTTAGTTGAGAACTTATCGGAGGACCGATAGGACTATTGAAGATCATTATAATGATGAGAAGGACGTTTAGAATTGTACACGGATTATCAAAGAGATTAAGATAAGACGCGGAGCAGAGTCTCGGTCGCAGCTGAGGTAAGGTCAGAATGGCCAATACCAATGGATAACTTGACTTAGTAAGAACCTAAGTGTTTGTAGTTCATCGTAGTTTGCCACGAGAAGGCAGCATATGTGAAGATTGAGACGTTTACAGTCCTTTACGCGATCCGAATTACTAAATTGCGTGGACTAGTTAAGGCATTATCTTGCGTGTGAGGTCTAAACCTTGGGAACAACGATTCCACCAGAGTTGGTGTCTTTTCCGTCGATGGGTATTTTGTTACCTAAGAGGAAGACTTTTGCGTACGTATAGTACCAGAACGTTATCGTGAGACGAACGCGCTAAATCGCATCGTGAGTATATTTCGTACGATAGGCCATGAGGGCTCAACTCAGAAATCAAAGACATGAAGAATGGATAGCGTGATTCTAATGAAGACACGTATGGTTGCGACAAGCAATGCGACAATCTCAGGACCTACAAGGGATGAGACCTATGGTGGCCTGGGGTTGGATTCGTTCGATACGATTGGTGATAAGAAATTACACATACGTTAATCGACCTTCATCTTTTGAAGATGTGTTGATGCGGCCGTAGGAGGCCCAATCTCTGGACGATTATCGTGGAATGACAAATATGTTCGAACTCCCGACCTATCTAAGGACTTGTACGATTTTGAGGTACTGTTGGTTAGTACCCTAAGCCATGAAGGCAGAAAGATAAGATCATCCTCGTACGGGTGATGTTAGAAACTATGATGACCATTGACTTTTGGTATCTACTTGCTGGTGCACTACTCAATCTAAAACCATTCATGTCCGTGTTACCTTGAATAGTTCATGTCAGGTAACCTTTCTAATTTCCTACTTCAACTTGGGATGCAACCAACTATTGTTAAGTATTCATCTTATTTCTTCATATTTGGACTCCTCAGTCGAGTTCATAAATATCTAGCTATGTGTTTAAAACATAGATGATGTATATTTCAGAGACTACTCGTGAATTCTTTTCTTCTATTAAGGAGAGATTTGCACATCAGACGTTGAAATCGTAGAAAGGATATCAATTTGATATTGATATTTCGAATTCAATTCTATCGGAGAATTTGACAAAGTTTATGTACGGAGACACCTTTGGGTGAACCGTTTCACTAATGAGAAATGTTTGGTGGAAGGTTATCGATTGTTCCGATACCAAGAACCATCTATTTTAGACCTTATATTCTATTCAAGGGTTATAATTACCTTGTTCGTCCCAAACTTATTTACTCTTCTTTTCAATTTATTATCCGAGTAGTCAAAATTTTGTTTTCTTTCTTTCTTCGGCTACGATGTCGAGATTTTGTACTAGTAGATTGAAAATGGCTAATTACATGTGCCATAATGAGTGACTAGTTAATTGTTCTAACTAGTTGAAATTTTAATGATATGATGAAAATCTAGCTAATCATCCTAGCTAGATGCTGCATCCCAAACTAATCGAACTAGCAAATTTTGTTCAGCTAATTGTTAATGTTTATTGAAATGAACTAGTTATTGTATCACTAAGTTCAACTTTCGGTCAAATTTATATAAGTGAATTCACGATGCATTTGTATGCAGTGAAGTATGGTGGGAAGATTTTCAAACGATAATTTGATTGAGACCTAACCAGGTCGCCCCCTCAGCAAGAATTTTTACAAAGTTTTTTTTTATATATATAAATCATTATGTTGCTTGAAGTATTCTTGGTGCCATGCAAGTATTTTCCTTAGTATTTGGAAAAGTAGAGTGTTGAAGCTGAGAGCTAAAACGAATGAGTACGATAAGTTATGAATCGAGGATTACGGAAATTGCCAAGGTTTGTTTCGCATGATGCGAATTCAGAATAACAGAGTGTTCGAAACGACTGATTATGTTACCTTGGTTAATGAAACGATTGTGATAGAAAGAAGGTAAGAATTCAGATTGTCGGACGAGGGAACGATTGATCTCGAAGGATGTGAAACTTGTTTAGCAACTGTGATGGATACGAAACGGGAAGTACCCAGTGTACATAATATACCTGTTGTCAACGAATTCGAGGATGTATTTCCAGAAGATCTCCCAGGATTACCACCCGATAAAGAAATAAAGTCTGCTATAGAATTAGCTCCAAGAACGGCGCCAATTTTGAAGGCCCCGTACCGACTAGCTCCGGTCGAGATGAAGAAATTAATTGCTCCATGGTAGAAATGGTAAGCGAAAGGAATGATAAGACCAAGTGCGTCACCGTGGGATGCACCAGTGTTAATTGGTGAAGAAAAAGGACGACAGCCTGAGGCCGTGCATAGAGTATCGAGAGCTAAATAGGCTAACCGATAAGAATGAATACCCCTGCCAAGGATCGGTGATTTGATCGATCGGCTGCACGATGCAGTTAAATTCTCGAAGATTGATTTGAGAACTGGATACCACCAGTTGAATATTAAACCTGAGGACGTAACCAAGACTGCGTTTCACACCAAGAATGGACACTACGAGTTTTTAGTAATTTCGTTTGGGCTGACGAATGCCCTTGCAACTTTCATGGACTTGATGAATCGAGTTTTCAAGAAATATTTGGATAAGTGTGTCATAGTGACGTCGACAATATTTAGGTTTACCTCAAAGACCGAGGAAGAACATGCAGAACGTTTGAGGATAGTGTTAGAAACACTGAGAAGAGAAAAGTTATATGCCAAGTTCTCAAAGTGTGAGCTTTGGCTAAGGGAAGTACAATTTTTAGGATATGTAGACAACCGTGAAGGAGTGCTGGTTGACCCTGCTAAGATAAAAGCCGCTTCAAACTGGGAAAGACCAACCACACCAATCGAGGTGAGTAATTTTGTGGATTTAGTCGGATATTACCGGAGATGTGTACAAGATTTTGCTATGATAGCAGCCCCACTGACCAGACTTACCCAAAAGACTGAAAAGTTGAATGGATCGAGAAATGTGAGAAAAATTTCCAGAAATTAAAGAAGAGACTAGTCACCGCCCTGTGCTGGTACTGCCAGACGGGAAGGGAGATTTTGTGATCTGTAGCGACGCATCGCATAAAGGATTAAAGTGTGTGCTTATGCAGCACGGAAAGGTAATTGTGTATGCATCCAGACAGTTAAAGGAATATGAATTTAGATACCCTACGCATGACTTAGAATTGGCAGCGATAGTTTTCGCTTTAAAGGTTTGGAGGCACTACTTGTATGGAAAGAAGTGCGAGAATTACTCAATTATAAGAGCATTAGATACACCTTCCCAGAAAGAACTTAACATGAGAACAGAAAAGATAGCTAAAGCTAATCAAGGATTATGATGGTGGGATTCTTTACCACCCAGGGAAGGCCAATGTGGTGGCCAATGCCCTTAGTAGGAAAAAGAGACCTAAGATGATAACATCGTCGGATAAGTTAATCCAAGGATTTGAGAAAATGGAAATTGAGGTTAAGATAACCGGAAATGGTATTGAGAGACTAGTTGAGATTACAATGCAACCGAAATTGCTGCAGGAGATCAAGTTATGTCAAGAGCGAATGACGAGTAAAGGTAGGAAGTCAATGTTGGAGGAAGCATTAAAGACTGAGAAAGATGATAAAGGAATCATAAGGTATTTTTACCGAGTTGGGGTTCCCAATGTTCAAGAGATAAAGAATGCTAATTTTTCGGAATGACTAATAAGAGGGACTGAAAGGATGAAGTCCGAAGTTAAGAGTATAGCAAGGATTATTTAAAGGTCCTGATTGAGCCAGAATGAATTAAGGAATAAAGATCTGTCATAAAGAGACAGCTACACCGAGAGTAAAGAAAGTTAAGGAAATGTCATAAGTGATGGGATAGATAAAAAGGATTTATCAATTATTAAGTAAATATTGGATATGTCAGAAAATGAAGGCAGAATAAAGACCTAGTTGACTATCACAGTTAGTAGAGATTCCTGATTAGGAATGTAATTTTACTATAATGGATTCTGTGATAGGATCAACAAGAATCGAGTCGGACTATGACGTCAATTGAGCTATAATTGATGGATTAAATGAGTCTACTCATATTTTGTTATTAGCAAGAGATCGTTAACCGAAGAGTTACGAAAGAGATAGTTGGGTGACGTGGAGTTCCAGTCACCATCGTGTCAGATAAGAACCAATGATTGAACTCTCGATTCGGGAGGAGTTTTCCAAACATGTTTGGCAACGAGAGTGAGTGTGAGCACTACGTAGGATCCGCAGACCGACGGACCGACCGAAAGAAACATTTCAGATAACCGAAGTTACGGTAAGCGTTGTACCGCCGATTGCAAGAATAATCGGATGTTAATAGAGAATGGGTGTATAAGAGTACAACCAGAATTGACTTATATAAAGCGTCTGGTAGATAGCACAGACCGGAATTAGTAAGAGTTGTAATGAGACCAGAGGGTTGAAGGGTCAACCTGGAAACTGTGACCCTGGAAACTGGAGATTTCTATACTGGAAAAGTAACCTCGGCTATTTTCTTAGATTCCGGGACGGAATCCTTTTAAGGAGGGGAGACTGTAATAACCCCAAAATTTGTACTTAGATAATTTTTTTTGATGAATAGTAAATGTGATGAATAGTAAATTTGCTGATGGAAAATTTTTCAGACCACACTATGTGGATGATATAGAATTAATGTTTCGAGGTTATATTATTGATGTATAGGAAGAATAAGTGAATGTAAACGCGATCAGAATCAGGAGATTCCAACAATAAATTTTGTTCACTATTCATCGGACAATCAAGGATTTATTGATTTGATCGTTTTGAGAAAATATGTAGAATGAGAAATCTAGGATCATATATTAAACCAAGGTAGTGGAAAGATCAAGGAATTATTCCCTAGCTTTGGTACAGAGAAACGTTTTTAAAATCATTTGAAACTATCGCAAAACAAAAGCGTAACAAATTATGGATTAAACCCTAGCCAAAGGAGGAGTATTATATAAGATCATCAAGTGCAATATATAAAAAGATTGAGGATACAAATTATAACATAAGCATGATGCAAGAGGATGACAAGATGATGACCAAGTGATGACAAAGTGGTGAATCACCACCTTGTCACCACTTTCACCACAACCACACAATCAAAGATGATGTGTCTTGGATGACAAAACCAAATAAAGACCACACAATTATATGGCTGGTATTTAGCATCATTTGGACAAAGAAAAGAAAAGAAAAAGCAAGCAACTATCCATCTCCCTCATTTCTCAGATTTTCTGCCCAGCATGAGCAAGGAGCAAAGAAAAATTCATAACTCAAGTTATACTCATCCTAAAATCACCAAATTTGAATCATAGCTCCCTCACTATATACCCAAGGTACTTTAAAAATTTCATGGCCATCAAAGAAGTGTAGCATGGTTAAATATTGGATCAAAGTTGAGGCATGAATAGTAAAACTCATAAGATCTTGTTTTGTTTTGATGTTTTTAGGTTTGATTAGCATAGTTAAGGAGCAAGGAAGGATATACCATCCATATATAGCCTTTTTTAACTTACAAGGAAGGTATAAAACGTCTTCCCTTTTTGAGATTATGCTAGATCTAATAGTTATAAGTGGTTGTTTAAGAGTTATGTAGTAATGAAGCATGTATGCATGATTTTAAGTATGTTTAATGGTTGATTTGTGGAAAAACTTATGAACTAGAGCATGACCATGTTTTGACAGAAAAGTGTAGTATTAACTTGAGGTTTGATTGGTGGTTGGTTGATTGTGGATTGGTGATTGTAGTGAGTGTTTAAAAACACGGGAATCGCGTTTAAGCGCCGTTACCATGTCGAATTTTACTTAGGTAGTTTGGACAGAGATCACGAATACTCTAAAGGGCATAAACATAAAGTTTCTGCCCATGAACACGTAGGCCCTGTTTCCTAGTTTGTTTTAGCGAAAGAATCGCATAGTTTTGATTTACGGTTTAGGAGAAACGTCCGTTTTAGTGAAAGCGGTTTCACGTAACTAAGTGGTTCATTATATGAACTTTGAGATTGTGATCAAGCCCTTTAAAAATGGAATTAGGTCATGATATTAAAATGGATACTAACATGGACAGTTAGTAAGTGAATAGAGAAGGTTTCGGGTTAAAAAGACAATTTTTCGATTTTATAAAAATGTCGGAACCAAAGCTACGCGAGGAGTAAGTGGTTCTGCACTCTACTGCCTAAACCTGCTGCTCTCGGGATTTTGATCCCCTTAAGCAGAAAAACAATTTCAAGGATTTTGTTCTATTCTTTTTCTAGATCGCGCACGCGAAAACGGTGTGTCATTTCGATTAACGGTTAAGGAGATATGAGCGTTTTAGTGAAAGACGTGCGAATAGTAACTTTCCGTAGCTCATCCAAGTTTGAGAATACATTTCACCAAGTGAAACCCCTGTTTTGAGATCGAAACTTTTATGATAAATATTACAAATACTCAAGATGATTTTAGAAGTGGTCTCGTATTTAAATACGAGTTTTCGGATTTATTGAAAAATGTTAGAGTGCGAGTCGCGTAATAGTAACTTTATGAAAAGTCAACTCTAGAGCACTACTTTGACCAACCATTGCGACTAAGATAAAAGGAGTATTTCGAGTCGATTAAAATACGAACCTTGTTGAGGAATAACGTGACTACATGATGTGTTTAACATATAGTTGACTTTAAATGAGAGTTGTGAACGAATGATTACGTTAGGGGACTGATCGAGTAATTCTTTGTTTATAGATTTGCGACAAGACTTGAACCCTTAATACCAAGGACTCAAGGCAAGTTTTCTCATTCCATGCTATGTTTTAAAGTACAATATTCTGATAATATGCATATGATAGATGCATGCTTTCAAATGTAATATATGCATACAATATTAGGCATGCTTTCAAACCTCACGTCATATATAGATGTGATGGTATTAACATTGTTGAGATGAAAAATATGCATATGATAGATGCATGCTAGTTTTCCAACTCTACATCTGATATAAGATGCTGTTGTGATATATACTGTTTTAAATCGTTAAAAGGACTATTGATGTACGCTTTTGGTTAAAAGCTTTCGTAAGATGGATGGTTTATATGCTATGATTACATTAGATATAAACCGAGGTTTTATAAAGACTCTAAGTATAGAGTACTTGTACGATAGTTTTAAAACTTAGACCGGGAGTTAAAGTATTATTTTGTTTTGATCCTACTGTCAGAAGCTGGAAGGTTCCAGGGACAGTTATATTTTAAAGATTTATTAAATATTCCAATATTATGGGATATTTAAGGTGAGATATTTAAATATTATTATAATAAATATTATTTGAATATTATTTAATTAAGTGAATATTATTTTGAATATTCACTTAAGTGGTTTTATATTGAATAATAATTTAATATTATTATTTGGGTATTTATTAAATATTCCAAATATGATTTAAAAATCATAGAACCTTATTATATGATTAAAGGTTCTATTATTTACACAAAATATAAATTTCTGATTTTCAGAAAAGGTATTAAAATAGAGATTCCCAACTATATTCTTCAGATATTTAAAGGTAATTAAATGTGAATAGTGTTTTCTAACTCATCGAAAATTTGGGAATCTAGTTCAAGAAGTCGAGGACAGAGTTTTACTTCCACTGTTCCTCTAGAATAACTATAACTGGGGATGGCTCCCCCATTCATGTAAAGTATTTCAAACTTGCTAAACTCTGAAATTTCAATAAACTCCCTGGTCATGATTTCAAAATACGTAGTAATCATCGGTAGTTTCGTTGACTAATGTCAACCCACACTTTGACTTACTCCTTTCAATTACTCTGGAGTAAGGAATTCTGAACGGTTACAAAGTTTTTGACAAATAATTGTACTTGGGGAAAACAGGATTAACTTCAATTTCCCGTGACGTTGATTTTCATCTGGGGACTGGAATTAGCTCGTGCTCGGCAATGAAACAGGTGCCAGTATAGTACGAAGTCATGCTCGGCAATGAAATAGGTGCCAGTATAGTATGACTCCATGTTCGGCAATGAAATAGGTGCCAGTATAGCATGAAGGGCCCAAATGCGGCCAGGGTGATAACCGAATAGGAAGTCGTCCTTCTACTAGTAGAAAAGTTAAGTTGCGATATAACGGCTGATCACCGTGTATCGTGTATTCCAGTATATCCCCTTCTTCCACTTGGAATTGTGCTGCACATTGTAACGAAAGCCTAGGTGCTGAGTTACCGATAATGTGACAGAAATTGAACAATGATGTTCCGTGTATAGTATTTGAACTACATTGCATGTTCTGACGAAAAGAGTATCCAATATATCATTCTATATACGAATGAGGTTTTAAAAGCTTTCAGCTATGATATCAGCTCACATATATGATTATGTTGCTATATATTATTGTCGAGCTATAGTGCTCATTCTTGCTTCTTTTATATATCACAACCCAACAGCTTCAAAAAGGTGTTCATTACTGATATTTTACAGTATTTTGAACAGTATGAGATATCTAAATATATATGCATGTATATATGTTGAGAAGTCATTTAAGATATACAGTATATTGAATTGTATAGTATTTTGAATCAATGGATGGGTTTAAGCCTTGATTCCAATATTAATATCTATTTTAAAAAGAGATGTTTTGAGACTTGGTTTATCATCTTGATACCAAGGATCCCTAAAAGGATTTACGAAAAGTATTTGAGTATGATTATAAATCATACGGTATTTTGAACGATATACTATTTTGGGGATAAACCCTAGTAGTTTTTAAACATGGATCCCATATGGATTATCTTCCTAAAAGGTTTAAAGATTTAAACTGGGATAGATTTCTTGCTGAGCACTATTAGCTCATTCTTGCTTTATTAAATCTTTCAGCATGAAGAAAACATTGTCGATTCACCTCGTGTTACGAGAGCAAGGGAATGGAGAGACCACCCTTGAGTTAGTTCAGCAAGATGGATACTGTCGGATTTAGCAGAACAGGTGTAGACTGAGTTAGTAAGAATTGTTTTCGAATAGGTTTGTATTATTAAACCTTGTATAGAATTGTGAGGTCTATTATTTTAACTTCAGGTAGAGGTTGTAAATGATAGATGAGATCCTGGATAGTACATTTGATTTGTAATAACAAATGTTACTTATTGTTGCTCATTTCCAAGGCTATAACTTGTGTGTGTGTGCGTAAGTGATTGGGGTCTTTTGGAGTTATATTATTAGAATGTTGTAAGTAATGCAGGTATTATATAATTGATGGAGTGTGACAACCCAGATTCCTGACCCCGGATCTGGGGGTGTTACAAAGATATTGTCACAGCCAGAGTATGTCTTTGTAACCGTTTTTGTTTGCTGCAAATAAGATTTTAGTACATTTTGGTAGAAGTTCATTAGTTTGTTCAAGCCTCAAGAAGTACTCAAGATGAACAACAAGAATAAAGATTACTGTCACAGCACTGACAGTAAGGTTACTTGAAGACAACATGTTGCGAGTCACGACAGTACATTCACTCTAACAGCAACATTGGCGGGAGCCTTCTGACATCAACTTTACCTTAGCCTGACAGCAAGCTTGGAAATCCTGACAGCACCTTTAGCGGGGATTTCTTACTGTCACCAAAAGCGCATTCCCGTGACAGCAAGCTTAGCCATCAGGATACTGTCATGAAGGGATAACATTTGTATTGGTAAACAATCCAGTCAAACTCGTGACAGTTTGGATGTTCAAGAAACATGCGTGTTGCAGCATCCCAACACTGTAACAGGTCTGCAAGACTACGATTGAAGCTTGAGAGATCACATGACAAAGCTCACCAATTCAAGAGTATGACAAATCTACATCTACTGAATTGTGTTAGCTTAAAATAGAATGTTTCTAGATTGCTTTGTAATGTATTGATAAGCTGTCTATATAGCAATTTAGGAAAGAATCACGGGCAGGCAAATTGTAAGAAGCTGCCACTTGAAAATGACAGCAGCTTCACAAAGACCCGTGATTGAAAGTGATAGGTTTAGCCTACTTAGTCTATCTCTCAATTCATTCTTTGTAATCACTCGAGAAACTGAAGCTCAAGAAAAGATACACTTTTTCTTGAGGTTGTAGCAACCCATTGCAAAATAAATAAAACATTTATTTTGTGAGAATTACTTGAGTGTCTACTTGTGTTTGCAATTGTTAAACTGATAATCTTTAATCTTGGTTTTAGTTGTTGAAACGTAGATTGAGCTTTATCATTATTGCATTCAACCCCCCCTTCTGCAATAGTCAAGGACCAACAACTGGTATCAGAGCAGACAAATTGTTCAACAAATCTAAGATCATGACAAGTTTGCAGAAGTCATGTAGCATAAAGATTCCAGCTTTTGATAAGGAAAACTACAATGTATGGAAAAGAAAAATCATGTTGTTTATCAAATCTGCGAATCCATTATACTTGGGAATCCTCCAGAATGGTCCCTTCGTGCCACGTAAAGAAATTGAAGCCTCAACTGTGGACGGCGTTCTTATTCCAGCCTACTGGGTCAACAAATTACCTTCGGAGTTTCTGGAGCCAGAAAAAGAAAAGGTGGCCTTGGATGATTACTTGCAACTCATCTTACTGGATGCTCTCACTTTGGAAAAAGCCATGTGTGGGAACGTCATTGGGTGCTCATCAGCCAAGGATATGTGGAATAAGATCGAGCTGCTGTGTGAAGGAAGTGAAGAAGTGAAAGACAACCAAAGACAAATCCTTATCTCACAGTATGAAACCTTCATGGCAAAGTCAGGAGAAGACCTAACAACAATGTTTGAGAGGTTTAGTAAACTTATGACTGAGCTACAGATTCATGGAAAGTACTATGATAGAAAGGAATTAAATGTCAAATTCTTGCTCACACTTCCTGAGCATCTTGAGCACAAAGTCACTGCCATAAGAGAAGGAAGAAATCTGAACAATATCTCTCTTGAAACTCTATATGGTGTGCTTAAATCATATGAGCTTAAGTTTTTCCAGAAAAGAGCTATTCTAGCTGGATCCAGAGGAAAGATGGCTAATATGTCAGGTGTTTTAGTGGCTCATGTGCCAAGAATCACTCAACCTAGTGAAGAAGTTCAAATCACTCAACCTGCTTCAGCACCCTCTCTTATGATCGAAGAGGTTGTGGATGATGAGGAGAAAGTTGTACTGCAGATAACTGATGTTGAGGATGAAGACTTCTACTCCTTAGAAGAAATGGAAAAGATGGATAATCCAACCATGGCTTACATGGCTAAGAAATTCAAGAACATAAGATTCAAGAGAAACAAGCCATATAAGTCTCAAGGTCAAACATCAAGGTTCAGCAAAGGGAACTTCTCCAAAGTTGAAGGTGGTGCCACAAGAGGTGGATACAAAACAGGGATGGTGGACAGATCCAAGTTCAGGTTTTACAACTACAATGAGCTTGGTCATTTTGCTACTGAATGCAGAAGGCCAAAGCAGAATCAGAGGATGGATAAAGGGTCAAGTGGACATTTCAAGAAAGGACAGGGAAAGGCCTATGTGGCTGAAGGAAAGTGCTGGGATGACTCTGATGATGAAGAGGAAGAGGAGTATGTGAACTTAGCACTTATGGCTAAATCTGAAGAGGCCTCCTCTAGCTCTCCAAGTCAGGTACCCTCACTAGTCTTACTTGATATGTCTAAAGATGAATACAAGCAAACCGTTGAGGAATTAAGTGTAGAGATGTTTCATGTTCATACTAGTTTAACTGCAGCTAATGAAGAAATTGCTAGGTTAACTAAATTGAATGAAGAACTCACTTCTGAAAATGATTTGCTTTCTTTAAAGACCAATCGATTAGAATCTTTAACACAGGAGAATGCTAAACTGAAAAATGAATTAGTCTATGCTAAAGAAATTGAGGAGTTTCTAAGGAAAGAAATTAGTGAAAATGAATTCAAGATTAAAGCCTATATAAACTCATCCAAACAACTTCAGGATTATCATGAGAAACACACAGAGGATCACAAGGTAGGAATAGGTTTCGAATATGGCAAGAGACCTGGTAAGGAAATTGTTAGTCAGGATTGTTCAACTGATGCTACTGTCAAACCTCATGTCCTTAAGAAACTCAACAAACCAATTTTTAAACCTTCTGAACTTGAGTTTGATGAGGAAGCCATGCTCATCAAGCAACAACTTGATGATGAGGATGAAGGCAATGACAGTACAACAGTTGACGGAAAAGATGCTGTCAAAATCCCCAAGACAGTAACTTTGCCAAACAATCTGACAGAATGTTCCAAAGATGCTGTCAATAATGGCAGGACAGTATCCTCTAAAGATACTGTCAAGAGGGCTTCAAAGACAGCAACTTCCAAACCTACTGTCAAGACAGAAGGTATGAAAGGTACTGTCAAGAAAAGCTCGACAGCAACTTCAGAACATCTTGTTGACTCAATAACCTACAAGTCTAGAAACAGGAATGGCAAGTTAGGAAATGGCAATGCTAATGCTCCTAGAAAACTATGCAATAATTGTGGCTCTTCATATCACCTAACTCATGTTTTTAAGAAACCAAAGGAGGTAAAAAACAATGTGACTATGCTAGATGGTAACTTACACAGAACCCCCATTATGCATAGACCTATGGTAGTATGTAATAACATTGATTGTATGCCATGCAAGATAACTGCCATGAGTACTTGTTTTAATTTGCCTATTTCATCTTCTGAACAATGTACCTACTAGCAAACTTTTGAGACTTCTGAGCCTACTGGAAACAGTAAGAAGGCCTCATCCACTAAGAAGAAGACCAAGTGTAATTCTAAAGATAAGTGGGTGAAGAAAGGAGTCCAACAGAAGATTCCTGATATGATGGTTAAAGTTGAAAATGATGATTATGCTTGTGATACTGAAGTGACTGGACCCAACAAGGATTGGGTACCATATGCCTCTTAAATACAATTTGTCTTGCAGGGTAAGAATAAGGAGCAGATCACTTGGATCATTGACAGTGGCTGCTCTAGACACATGACTAGTGATAAAACCCTGCTGTCACAATTTGTAGAGAAAGCTGGCCCAATCATAACCTTTGGAGACAATAGCAAGGGTTACACAGTGGGATATGGCTGTTTGGAAATTGGAAATGTTGTCATAAATGACATTGCAATTGTTGATGGATTGAAGCACAACCTGCTCGGTGTCAGCCAATTCAGTGACAGGGGATTCAAGGTTGATTTTGACATGATGGTGTGCAACATTTATCACAAGAAGGATGGAAGCCTTTCTTTGAAAGGAGTAAGAAAAGGAAGCTTGTTTGTTGCTGACTTAAGATCAACAAAGAAGGACAAGATTTACTGTTTTTACAGTAAAGCTACTGTTGGTGACAGTATGCTTTGGCACAGGAAACTCTCACACCTCAACTTCAAAACAATGAATATGCTGATGAAGAAGGAACTAGTGAGAGGACTACCTCAACAGGAATTCTGTCAAGAAGGACTGTGTGAGGACTGTCAAATGGGAAAACTGAAGAAAGCTGTGCATAGATCAAAGCAAGTCAACACCAATACTGAACCACTCAAACTAATTCACATGGATCTCTTTGGACCAGTCAATGTACCATCATTAGCCAAGAAAAGATATGCATTAGTTATGGTGGATGACTATTCTAGGTATACTTGGGTGAAGTATCTAGAATCAAAAGATGAAGCAGCTCAAGTCATCATTGATCACTTAAGAGTTCTTGAAAGAGCTCCAAATGCCAAAGTTCAAATAATAAGGAGTGACAATGGGACTGAGTTCAGAAATGCCACTCTGGGTAATTTCTGTAAAGATGAAGGAATTGTACAACAATTTTCTGCTGCAAGAACTCCTCGGCAGAATGGAGTTGTAGAAAGGAAGAATAGGACTCTCATTGAAGCTGCCAGAACTATGCTTCATGATGCAAAATTACCTACATACTTCTGGGTAGAAGCTATCAACACAGCCTGCTACACACAGAACAGAACCTTGATCAACAAGACTCATGGGAACACTCCTTACTATCTGCTAAATGAAAAGAAACCTACTATCAAGTATTTTCATGTGTTTGGAAGCAAATGTTTCATGATGAAAGACAACCATGAAAAGAAAGGGAAATTTGACACCAAAGCTTTTGAAGGAATTTTCATGGGGTATGCTTTAGAAAGGACTGCCTACAGAGTTTATCTTTTGGAACACAAAATCATTGATGAAAGTGTGAATGTCACATTTGATGAAACCAAGTTTCCTAGACTGCATGAAGAAGGTCAAATGCAGATTCTTAGGTTTGAGAATCAAGGATACTTGGAGGAAGAAGAAGTTGTTGATGAAGAACCTACTTTCACTCAAACTGTTGAAACAGAAAAGGATGCTGTCATTGAAAAGAATGTCAATCAAACTCCAGCCCAGTCACAGACCATCACAGGAAATACTCAAATTGATGGCGACTCTGGAGACATTGAAGAAAATGGTGGAGACAATTGCCCTGGTGAAGATTCAGTTCCTCAATTTGAAGTTACTATCTCAAATCAAACAAGGAGCTTACCCAAAACCATTAGGTGGAACATGGATCACTCAAATGATCTAATAATTGGAGATCCCTCTTCCGGGGTGAGGACCAGGAACAATGTTTCTGCTGACAGCATGTTTTCTTGTTTTCTTTCTCAAATGGAGCCTAAAGCAATTGATGAAGCATTGTTGGATTCTGATTGGGTGATTGCTATGCAAGAAGAACTCAACCAGTTTGAAAGAAACAATGTTTGGAAGTTGGTTCCAAGACCAAGAGGAAAGTCAGTTATTGAGACAAAGTGGGGTTTCAGAAACAAAATGGATGAAAATGGAAATGTGACTAGAAACAAGGCAAGGCTAGTAGCTAAAGGTTACTGTCAACAGGAAGGGATAGATTATGATGAGACATTTGCACCTGTTGCCAGACTTGAAGCTATCAGGATTTTCCTAGCCTTTGTTGCTCACTGTAATTTCAAGGTGTTCCAAATGGATGTCAAAAGTGCTTTTCTAAATGGAGAGTTGGAGGAATAAGTGTATGTTGAACAACCACCTGGCTTTAAAGATTCTGAGATGTATGATTTTGTGTATAAGCTGTTCAAGGCACTTTATGGATTGAAACAAGCTCCAAGAGCATGGTATGATACCCTCTCTGCCTTTCTATTGGAAAACCAGTTTACAAGAGGTGTAGTAGATAAGACCTTATTCTACAAGCATCATGGCAAAGACATCATTTTGGTTCAAATTTATGTTGATGATATCATTTTCGGTTCATCAAATAAGAAGCTGTGTGAGAAGTTTTCATCTCTAATGAGAAATAAGTATGAGATGAGCATGATGGGAGAACTGTCATTCTTCCTGGGTTTACAGGTTCTTCAGAAAGATGATGGAATCTTCATTTGTCAAGCAAAATATGTCAAGGAACTTCTCAAGAAGTTCAACTTGGAAGATTCATCACCTGCCAAGACTCCTATTTCTACCTCAACTAGTCTGGATCTAGATTCCAAAGGAAAGAAAGTGGACTCTAGTGCATACAGAGGCATGGTTGGATCCCTTCTTTATCTAACTGCTAGCAGACCTGACATAATGTTTGCTACATGTCTCTGTGTAAGGTTTCAAGCTGATCCAAAGCAGTCACACTTGGTAGCAATCAAGAGAATTTTTAGACACCTTAAGGGCTCTCTTAGTATCCTAAAAACACTGGATTTGAGCTAGTGGGGTATTCTGCTTCAGATTATGCTGGATGTAGGATTGACAGAAAAAGCACTACAGGAAGCTATCAATTTTTTGGTGGAAGATTGGTATCCTGGTTCAGTAAAAAGCAACACTCAGTTTCTACATCTACTGCAGAAGCTGAATACATTGCTGCTGGAAGTTGCTGTGCACAAATCTTGTGGATGAAGAATCTACTGTTGGATTATGGCTTAGTGTTAAATAATATCCCTATCTACTGTGACAACACTAGTGCTATAGCCATCTCAGACAATCCTGTTCAACACTCTAGAACTAAGCACATTGATATCAGACATCATTTCATAAGAGAGCATGTTGAAAGAGGAACTGTGAAGTTGATCTATGTGCCCATAGAAAAGCAACTTGCAGACATTTTTACAAAACCACTGGATGAAGCAACCTTCAACAGGTTGGTAAGTGAATTGGGAATGCTAAATCTGGTATGTTAACTTACTTGTTTTTCATTCTATTATTCAAGTGAAGCTTGTGACAGTAACATCTTCAGAAGTTGCTGTCATGAGAAAAGTTACTGTCTACCTAAGTCTCTATCTGTTTTTGACAACACATTTACTTTGACTTTGTTAAAATTGAACTTTGTGCTAGTCTTGTACTTGAAAGTTGATTTTTGTATGACACTAACTTGCATGTTTGTTAAAATTGAAATTGGTCAAGGATTCTCCTTAATTGGTCAGTTTTGCCTTGATTGTTGTATTAGTGGTAGACATCACTTAATTGCAATATGAGGTAGTTGTATGGATATTCCAAACTGTTGACCATTTACATCCCTCTTAACCTAGTATGCCTATAAAATGAATCTTAGGCCATATTAGTGAATCATTTGGAAAAAGGGTAAAATGGAAAACAAATTAGGAATTGAGTACATGCCTAAGCCTTGTAGTAGTGAACCCTACAATGAAGAGGTAGAAGCACTGTTTGATGAGTTATGGGATATCGTCGATGAGGAAGAGGAAAAAGAACTTGCAGCCAAGGCCGCTGAGGAGGCTAAGGTGCAAGAAGAGGAAAAGGAGTTTCAAGCACTCCTCAAGGGAGAAGGAACCTCAGAAGAGATAGTTAGGGCAGAAGTACTAGAATTGGTTAAGTAAGACTGTACTGATTAGTTTATCTCACCAATTGTAGCTTTTTCCTTTCTTCATTTAATTTAATCAATAAAACTTCTCTTTCTGCTGTTTCCATTTGCTTCCTGTGTGTATTTCTTAATTGCTTAACTAGTTGAATGTTATTATGAATGACTAATGAATCAGTAATAAACCATGTAAATGTTTAACTGGTGACTCCTCAGTTAAAGTTTTTAATCATAACAGTTTCAATTCAAAGTCCTGACAGTTGTTGTTTTCCCGCAAAGGTTGCTGTCATCTAGAAAAGTTGATGTCACAATTCTTTGACAGCTAACTTCTCGACAACAGTAAACAACCTTCTGTCATGACTCGTAAAAGATACTGTCATATGAGAACTTAACGATGATAGTAAGTTTTGCGCGTAATGTTTCTGTCACGCAAAACATGTTGTCATCACACTAAAGTTAGTGACACGGTTGTTTTGAGCGCACAGGTTACTATCAAATTAGTGGACCGTTAAAATTGGACACACATCCTCCACGAGGAGAGAGAAATTAGCCAGTAACCCACGTGACTGCTAAGTGGGTTAAGACACGATTTCACTTTCCACTTTGTCAGTTAAACGCTTGAACTTCCCTCTAAATTCATCAAACATTCAACTGTTCTCAAAAAGCAAACACAATACTCACCTTTCTCTTATCTCCAAGCAATTCATCTCTTACCTTCTCTCTTCTTCTTCTCTCAAGCAAAACAAATGGTCCCCAAACAATCAATTTCACAAACTAACTTTGCTGGCATCTACTCTCTAAGTGATGCTGGTGAGGGTTTCAAAGGGCTTGTTTATTTCATGAATAAGTCTTATCTTGGGTATGCAATTACCTCCACTCCTGTTCTTGACCTAGACAGGATTGAAAATTTCTGGGAGACAGCCGTTGCTCAAGAAGATGGTGACATCTCCTCTATTCAATTCAAAATCAAGGAGCACAGCTACTCTCTCACTGTTCAGGGTATCAATGCAGCTCTGGGAATTGTGCTAGAACCAGGAAAGGATTATGTTGAGCTTGCTAGTGATGAGACCCTAAAGAAGCTCTTCTTGAAGATTGGGTACTCTGGCCCTATTCTTGAAGAGGGAACAACAAAATGGTACCCTTCTGGTGAAATGGACAGGAAATATCTCCGCAAGGAGTGGAGTATGGTGTTTGATGCTATGGTGAAAGTGTTCTCTACCAAGACCACAAGATGGAATGGAATTCCCACCTACATCAAGAAGCTCACTCACTCTCTTGTTCATGGGTACAAAGTGGATGTTGGAAAGCTGCTCATGGCACACTTCAAGGCTGCCATAGGTAAAAAGGTAAACATTTATCCTCGCTTTTTAATGTTGATCTATCCTCGCTTTTTAATGTTGTGCATCAATTCTTTATGTGACTTTGATAAGAATGCCCCTCGTTTGGAGGTGTGCCCTGTACTAAAAAGAAACACTCACACAACTCTCACCTCACAGAATTTGAATGCACATATTCCACTATGTTTCACCAAACACATGGTTGATCAAGTGACTGACCTTGATTTTCCATTACCGTCTGGTTTTGATACCTTCACTATTGAGAATGAGACTGCATTAGACCCCAATTCAGTCAACCCTCATTCTGACCCATACACTCAGCCTAGGTTCTCTAGACTTCCCAAAGTACAGAGGCTAGCTTACAAGAAACCAGTAAAAGGCCCCTAGAGACTGGTGGTAGTGGTAGTGTTGAGAGTCAAGAGGGAGTTCCTGCACCTAGTGCAGCAAATAAGGAAGGTAGTCCAACAGAACCCACAGTGATTCCTCCTAAGCCTAAGAACAAGAGAGCTAAGAGGACCAAAACCACTGTCAGCCACCCTGCAGTCTCCCAAAAGACTGTAGAGGAAACAAGGGAAATAAACTCCTCCCTAGATGTGCCTTCTCAACAAGGGACATCTATTGAAATTGGCCTGTCTCCCAAGGCAACCTGTAAAGAGTCTGCACAACCTCATGTTCCAACTCATGAGGAGCCTCCACTTGTAGAAACACACATGGAGTCAGGACAATGTGAGGATTTCACTTCCCCTGTTGATACTTCTCAAGTTACATCTGAGAAGCAGCCACTATTCTCTTCTCCACTTTCACCTTCTTCCTTCCCTACACATTCATTTGTTTCTTGTCCACAACCTAGAGAGGGGGACAGTCCCAACCCTTCAGGTGTTGATCATCCATCTTCACTCATGGATGAGCCCCCATCAAGTGGTCCACAAGAACCCATTTCTCAAAGTGAGATGGACACCACTCCTTCAAACACTGAGAAAGAGCAAAGTACAACTCTTCTAGAAAATGAAACAGCCAGTACTTTGTTCAATCTCCAAGGAGCATCTTACCTCAGGGAAGATGCTGTCACAGCCCAAGTTGCTGTCAAAGACACTGTGGATGTTGCTGTCACAGGTGATTCTGCTGTTAAGGACTTAGTTAAAGTTGCTGTCACAATCAACCCTGCTGTCCACGTTGCAGTGGAACCTACTGTCAATATTCCAACTGACAGTAACATTCATGGCAAAGCTCCTGTCACCTCTACACAGCCTGACTTTGATGTTGTACTTCTTGAGGATGTCTCTGATGATGATGTGCCACTATCTGAGTTCTTAAAGGTACATTCTAAACCATCTATTTCATTGCATGACAGTACTGCTCATACCCATGCATCTAGGATGAGTGAGGGTGTACAAAAGAAAAGAGAGATAAAACAAAAGAGAGGTGAGCATCAAAATGAGAGGCAGCCAAATGAGCTGGCAAAAGGTGAGGGACTTGAGCATGTCCAGAGTGAAATTGAGGGAGCCACACATGTCCATGCCTTAGGCCATGAGAGTTCTGTTGTGAGGAGTGATGAGATCACTCAGAAAAACACTGAGAGTGTGAGAACCCCCACAGCCTCCAAGCCCCATTCTTTTCCTTCACCCCCAAGAAGGTTAAGATCAGATGGCCCCTCTACATCTTCCAGGTTGCATGCTCTAGAGAACAGATGTCTGTCCATGGAACTCAAAATTGACAGTCTATCTACCATGGTGGCCTCTGGTTTTTCTACCATTCAGGAAGCCATTCAAGCTCTATCTGCAAATCTTGGTGCTGCCAACTTACCTAAGGGGGAGACAAAGGTAATATCAGAATCTCAAAAGGCAAAATCAGGAACAGAAGGTATCTCCAAACAGGATGTTGCTCAGGGGGAGCCTGGCTCAAAGAAGGCTTCAAGGAGTGAGGGGGAGCCTGGAACTAAAGGAAGGTCAGTGCCTGCTAAGAGAAAAAGGGGAACTCAAGGAGATTCAGGAAGTAAGGGGGAGCAAATGCAAGAAGCTGAAAATCTCTTTGAATATGAGATAGCTGGAGAAAAAGTTCTAATGTCCAAGGAAACCCTGGAAGCTATGCAAAAGGTTGTTTCTTCCAAGAACCCAATACTTTCTCCTGTGACTATAAGAGAGCCAACTCCAACTCCAAAGGAGAGTGCTCTTGAAAGGCAATGGAGAGAAAAGGAGGAGCAGAACAAGTTGGGAAAAGGGAAAGACAAGATGCCTGAATACATCCTGTCTGGAAACACCTGGAGTGAAGGAACAGAGTTCAGCCAAGAAGATGCTAATGCTCTAATGGTTGACTATAGGGAAAGTACTCTGAAGAATCATGATGAAGACTTCTACAAGGTAGTTGATGAAGCTATGAAGGAGCCTAGAAGAAGATTGAGTAACTGCTCAACTTTGCTAAAGGAGAAAATCACCAGTGTATGTGTAAAGATCAATGAAGAAAGGAGGTGGGCTATTGATGTGTACTTAAACACTGGAATATCCATGTTCATTACTATGCAGCTGCTGCAGAGTCTTCCAGCAAGAGTGCTAACAGTAATGAAGAACAAAATCACAGCAAACCATACAGCCTTTAATGAGATCTTACATCTGCAAATGCTGAGTTTAATTTCAGAAAAACTCCGAGAAGTCTACACCAATCCATTTTGTGTCTACTATGCAGGTACCACCAAAAGTGGTAGCAAGAGATGTGCATACATGAGTCTAGGAGGCACTTCAACAATGGAGTCAAAGTCAATCTTAAAGGTGTTAAACATGATTCTCAACTCCAAAGCTAACAAGGAAAGAGTTCTTGTTGTCAAAGCAATTTATGACTTGCTGGTGAAAAGGGACAAGGAACTGAGCTCTACTATGAAGAAGATGATCTCCAAAGCAATCTCCAACAGAGCTGAACAAGGAGAAAGCTGCTCCTATGAGGTTCCTCATGATGATGATGATGAGTTGGATGGTAGTGGAGGAACTGGAGAAGCAGGAAATGCTAGTGGAAGCACCTCTAGGAATGTTGGATCAAAGTCCCAGGAGGAAAATAAGGAAGAAGCTCATGTACAAGAAAAGGAAGATGCTGAAGCAATAGAAGAAGATGAGTCAGTAATTTTTGAAGCTTTGGAGGCAAATATCTTAAGATGTGCTATTGACAGTATAAATGCTGAAAAAGATATTGTCATCAAAGAGACTGTCACAGAAGACACTGTCCTCAAGGAAGTTGTCAGCAAAGAAACTGTCACAGAAGACACTGTCCTCAAGGAAGCTATCAGCAAAGAAGCTGTCACAGAAGAAACTGTCAAGAAAGATACTGTCATGGAGGACACTGTCAACAAAGATGCTATCAAATAAGGAATCAAGCCTACTGTCAAGCCAAAGAGGACAAAAACCTTGGCAAAGACCTGGTTCTCTAGACAGGAACCTGAACCTGGGGAGATTTCAAAAGCAATAAAAGGAAAACACAAGTACTCAGGAAAGGAGAAAGCCACTGGGCTTGGCAGAAACTTGAAGAAGCCTATCCAATCAAAACTCTACAGCTCTCTGGATCTTTTGGAAAAGGAAGCTGATCAAATCAAGATCGTCGAGGTAAAGTTGGATAACAACAATGAAGCAACTGAATATATTCTTTGGTTTGATGCATCAAGACTTGTGAAGGTCAAAAAGGACTTTTCCATGGAAGTGTCATCATATACTGTATCAGCAACTCTTTCAATGGAAAGGAGAACAGAAACAAGGAGAGTTGAATACTTCTACTTGGTAAGGATGGTCAATCTAATGCAAGGTTATGACAACGTTCCCGAAAGTGTCATGAACCATGTGTTGGCATACAAAGCCCTGAGGGATGAAGAATTCTATCAGAAGTTTGGAGAATGGTCACTATATGATGATAATGACATTGCTCACTTACTTGAATATTCTGATGAAGAAATGACTGAGTATGAAGATGATGTTCCTGAAGAAGTGGTGCAAACCCAACCAAGTCAAGAAGAATCCTCAAAGCCTACAGAAAGAGAAACCACTGAAGATACATACGACACATTCTTGGATAAAAGCAGAGAAGCCAACAGGATGGAAAGTGAAGGACCCAATTACCAATCTTGTATGCTTGAGAATCCTATGAGAATCAAGTTCATATGGGAAGAGATTCTAGTAAGAAGCTTTCACAAACTTAGAACCAGTGCACTGAAAGACTTACTTTTCCTGGTGATTGGATCAATTCATCCATTGGAACAACAATGCTCCTTTGAGATTGAGAGCATTATTCAAGCAAGAAAGGGTGAAGACTCAAAGCTGGATAGGTTAAGGAGAAAAACTCTGAATGCATACCATGGAAGCAGATTGAAAGACTTTAATGGCACACTGAAGTTCAAAACTCATGCTTTTGGCAAAGAGTTATGGTTGGATCTTCCGGATGCTAGAGTATGTCTCTCCAAGACACTCCAGAAACACATTGATGAAATTGAAGATGAGGCTATCACTCCTGATGAAGTAGCACTGGTGGAAGGACTCAGAGAAGTTCTTAAAGAAGCTCTCAACAGAGAGGATGAAGCAAGACAGAAAAGAAAATCTGAAGCTAAGTAAAAATCTTTTGTCAGATTCTGATCTTGTTAGTTAAGTTGTCAGCTAGTATTAATTGTAAATTTGATGTTATTATCCATAAAATCAAATTGGGAGAGATTGTTAGGATTTTTGGGCGATGGCTATGAGACAACTTAACTAGACATTTTACTTACTTAATTTTATTAAGTATGAACATACTGTCACAGCCAGAGTATGTCTTTGTAACCGTTTTTGTTTGCTGCAAATAAGATTTTAGTACATTTTGGTAGAAGTTCATTAGTTTGTTCAAGCCTCAAGAAGTACTCAAGATGAACAGCAAGAATAAAGATTACTGTCACAGCACTGACAGTAAGGTTACTTGAAGACAACATATTGCGAGTCACGACAGTACATTCACTCTGACAGCAACATTGGCGGGAGCCTTCTGACATCAACTTTACCTTAGCCTGACAGCAAGCTTGGAAATCCTGACAGCACCTTTAGCGGGGATTTCTTACTGTCACCAAAAGCGCATTCCCGTGACATCAAGCTTAGCCATCAGGATACTGTCATGAAGGGATAACATTTGTATTGGTAAACAATCCAGTCAAACTCGTGACAGTTTGGATGTTCAAGAAACAGGCGTGTTGCAGCATCCCAACACTGTAACAGGTCTGCAAGACTACGACTAAAGCTTGAGAGATCACATGACAAAGCTCACCAATTCCAGAGTATGACAAATCTACATCTACTGAATTGTGTTAGCTTAAAATAGAATATTTCTAGATTGCTTTGTAATGTATTGATAAGATGTCTATATAGCAATTTAGGAAAGAATCACGGGCAGGCAAATTGTAAGAATCTGCCACTTGAAAATGACAGCAGCTTCACAAAGACCCATGATCGAAAGTGATAGGTTTAGCCTACTTAGTCTATCTCTCAATTCATTCTTTGTAATCACTCGAGAAACTGAAGCTCAAGAAAAGATACACTTTTTCTTGAGGTTGTAGCAACCCATTGCAAAATAAATAAAACATTTATTTTGTGAGAATTACTTGAGTTTCTACTTGTGTTTGCAATTGTTAAACTGATAATCTTTAATCTTGGTTTTAGTTGTTGAAACGTAGATTGAGCTTTATCAGTATTGCATTCAACCCCCCCTTCTGCAATAGTCAAGGACCAACAATATCTTTTTCGGACTCGATTACATTTATCTATAATTTTATCTTTTTTTAAAAAAATTTTATATCAATCATTTATAATGGCAAAAGAGAATTGTAGAGTATGCTCAATCCATTAAAATATTTTTTATAATTATATACTATGCAATATTTTATAAATATTAGAAACCAACATTTTATTTACTTAAAAATTTCAAAAAAAAAGGGAGAAAAGGAGAAAATGTGGTTTATCTAATAAAGTTTTAAAGAAAACTCAAAATAAAATGTAGTACGTTTCTTATGTATGAGCTTGATTAGAGAAGGTTAGTGATTCGATTCCCAACACTAACATAATTTCATCTACTATTTGCATAAATATAGAAAGAGTGGCGTTTTTGTAACTTTTTAACATGTATGGAAAAAATAAAAAATCCACATATATTAAAATGGCATATATCATTAATTTAAATTGGCAAAAGAGAATTATAGATTATGCTCGATTGCAAGAAATATTTATTGTAACCATATACTATGCAATATTCTAGCAATAATATAAATCAATGTTTATTTACTCGAAACTAAAAAAATAGATGGGAGGAGAGGTGGTTTATCTACTAAGAGTTTGATACTAAACTTAACACAAAGTATAACAGAGGTGGTTATGGCGCGAGTTTGATAGGTAAAAGTTTGTGGTTTGATTCCCAACACTAACATAATTTCAAAGGATGGCATTTTTGCAATTTTAAAAAATTTAAGGATAAAATCGTAACTTTACAGCCATTAAAATGACAATCTTTGACCTTGTATTGAGGTTTAATATATAGTAATAGAAGATAGATTTTTTATCCGGATTCAATTACATATGTGTATAATTTAGAAGTTTATTTTTGTAAATTATATTAACAAACAATTTATCTACTCAAAAGTTTAAACTAAAAAGAGACAATATGATAATAAGAGAACATGCGGTTTATCTAATAAGATTTTTAAAGTAAACTCAACAAAGTATTGTAGCGCTATGGCTATGACATTAATTTCCTAAGAGGAGATCGGGGGTTCGATTCCTAAATCCAACCCAAATTCAATATTTTTTACATATATAATAGAGGGATGACAATTTTGAATTTTTTTAACAAATAAGGGTAAAATCATATTTTCACAGACATTAAAATGGCTCAAATTGCCCCTAGACGCCATTTAATATATATAAATAGATAGATGGAAATCCCTGACAAAAACCAAGCTCCTAAAAATGATATAGTTCACGCTTGTAAAAGATGCAAGCAAAGTTCACAATTAGCATAAATAAACATACATCAAACTATTTTTTTTAATAACCATACATCAAACTATTCTAAGCATAAAAACATAAAAACATCCAACTAGTCCACCACAATCCTAAGGCCCGGATCTCTTCCCCTGTGCACTTCTTCCATTCTCGGAAGCATCAACCCTTTTGCATAAGCCACTGATTGCGGTTCTTTGTCGTCTTCTGCTTCCAGTGCTTCCAGCACATCAATCCTTGGAGATCATTGATACTGCAGCACGCCTGTTTCTTGAACATCCAAACTGTCACATGTTTGACCGGGTAGATCCCCAATTCAAAGTTTATCCCTTTGAGACAGTATCCTGATCTCCAAGCTTGCTGTCACAAGAATGTGCTTTTGATGACAGTAAGAAATCCCCGCAATTGATGTTGTCAGGAGTTCCAAACTTGCCGTCAGGATTTCCAACCTTTCCGTCAGGATTTCCAAACTTGTTGTCTCAGGGATTCCGCCAATGTTGCTGTCAGAGTGAATATGCTGTCTTGACTTGCAACATGTTGTCTTCTTGTAACCTTATTGTCAGTGAGATGACATTAACATTTATTCTTGTTGTCGTCCTGATATACTCCTTGAGGCTTGAACAAACGAATGAACTTCTTCCAAGATTTATAAACAAGTTTATTACAGCAAGTGAAATGGATACAAGAACATACTCTGGCTATGACAGTATGTTCTACTTAATAAAATTAAGTATTACAAAACACAAAGTTAAGTTGTCTTCTAAGCTATCACCCATAAATCATCATTCAATGACCAGTCTCCGTGTTTCTGATAGAATTCTTCATCTCTTTCAGTTTTGTATGTCAAAACATGTTTCATGACTTCCTCAGGTACATTGTCATAACCTTGCATTAGATTGACCATCCTCTCCAAGTAGAAGTACTCAATTCTTCTTGTGACCATCCTCTTTATGCGCTTAAGATCTTCTGTTATCTCATGTGAAACCACCTCCATGATAAAGTTCTTATCAACAATTACTGACCTTGACTGATCAAACCAGAGAACATACTGGACTGCTTCTTTGTTGTCATCCAACTTTACCTCAACATTCTTGATTCCTTGAGATTCTTTTTCCCGAAGATCAAAAGAGCTGTATAACTTTGTTTGGATTGGCTTCCTAAGATTCCTGCCAAGTCCCGTGGCTTTCTCCTTTCTTGAGTACTTAGTCTTTCCTTTCTTTGCTTTAGTAGTCTCCTCAAGTTCATGTTCCTGTCTAGAGAACCAAGCTCTTGCTAAGGATTTTGTCCTTTAAGGTTTGACTACTTTCTTGGTTTCATCTTTGACAGCTTCTTCCATGACAGTGTCTTCCTTGACAGTGTCTTCTTCTTTGTTGACAACATCTTTCTCAGCATTGATACTATCAATAGCACACCTTAAGATGCTTGCCTCCAAAGCTTCAAATATCTCACTTTCCCCTTCTTCTGTAACACCGGCATCTTGCTTTCCTTGTACAGAGGCTTCTTCCTTGCTTGAATCTCAGGCTTGACTTCCTGTGTTCCCAGCAGTTGATCCACCAACATTCTTAGTAACTCCAGAACCTCCACTTCCATCCAATTCATCATCATCAAGAGAGTCATCAAATGTACAGCTTTCACCTTGCTCAGCTCTGTTAGCATTAGCTTTGGAAATTAACTTCTTCACTTTGGTGTTTAGCTTAGCATTTCTACTTTCCAGAAGCTTGTGAATTACTTTGACAGTCAGGACTCTTTCCTTGTTGATTTTGGATTTGAGGATTACATTTAGCACTTTCATTACTGTCTTTGTCTCCATTCTTGAAGTGCCTTGCAAATCTAAATATGCATGCCTCTTGACACCATCTTTAGAGACTGCTCCATAACAGACACAGAATGGATCTAAATACACCTCTGGAAGTCTCTCTTTCATTAGATCCTGAAGTTGCACTTGTAATATCTCATCGAAGGTTGAGTTATTTGCTTTAATCTTAGCCTTCATCACACTCAGCACCCTCACTTGTAGGTTTTGTAACAACTGCATGTTGATGAACATTGAGATTCCTGTGTTCAAGTACACATCAATTGTCCATCTTCTTTGTTCATTAATCTTCATACATACACTCACAATTTTATCCAGCAGAGATGTTGTGACTTGAGATGGTGTTACACTTGGCCTCCTTATCACATCCTCAAATACTCTGCAGAGTTGCTCATCATGATTGTGCAGTGTACTCTCCCTGTAATCCACCATTATGGTATTTGCCTCTTCCTGATCAATTTCAGTTCCTTCAGTCCAAAGGAATGGTGCATTGTAGTATTCATGCAACTTCCCTTTGCCTTTCCCCAACTTATTTTGCTCCTTCTTTTCTCTCCACATCTTCTGTAGAGCAGTTTACTTGCAGGCTCCCCCTGAGTTTCAGTATCAGGTAATTCTTGTGTTCACATCTTGCTCTAGGACAAATTCTGATCTTACACTTTTCTCCCCCTTATGTAAGTTGGCAGCATCAATATTGGCATATATAACCTGAATAGCTTTCTGAATACTAGAGAAACCAGAGGCCACCATGGTAGACAGGCTGTCAAGCTTAGTTTCCATGGATAGACACTTGTGCTCTAGGGCTTCCAACTTGAGAGCAGTAGAGGGGCCACCAGTTCTCAACCTTCTTGGAGGGGAAGGAAAAGAATGGGGCTTGGAGGCTGTGGGGGTTCTCACACTCCCAGGGTTTTTCTGAGTGATCTCATCACTCGTCACAGAAGAACTCTCAAGGCCTAGTGCCTGAACATTGTGGGCTCCCTCAAATTCACTCTGGACATGCTCAAGTCCCTCTCCTTTTGCCAGCTCATTTGGCTGCCTCTCATTTTTATGCTCACCTCTCTTTTCTTTTATCTTTCTTTTCCTTTGCACACCCTCACTCAACCTAGATGCATGGGTATGAGCAGTACTTACATGCAATGAAATAGATGGTTTAGAATGTACCTTTAAGAACTGAGAAAGTGGCACATCATCATCAGAGACATCCTCAATGAGAACTTCATCATAATTGGGATGTGCATAGGTGACAGTAGCTTTTCCATAAATGTTACTGTCAGCTGAAAGATTGACAGTAGGATCCATTGCATCTTGGACAACAGGATTGGTTGTGACAGCAACTTTGACTCAGTCCTTGACAGCAGGGTTACCTGTGACAACAACATTTCCAGAGTCCTTGACAACATCTGAGGCTGTGACAACATCTTCCCTAGGGTAAGATGCTCCTTGGAGATTGAACAAGGCACTGGCTGTTTCACTTTCTGGAAAAATTGCACCTTATTCTTTCTCAGTGTTTGAAGGAGTGGTGTCCATCTTACTTTGAGAAATGGGTTCTTGTGGACCACTATATGGGGGCTCATCCATGATTGGAGATGGATGATCAAAACCTGAAGGGTTAGGACTGTCCCCCTCTCTAGGTTGTGGAGAAGAAACGAATGAATGAGTAGGGAAGGAAGAAGTTGAAGGTGGAGAAGAGAAAAATGGTTGCTCCACATATGGGACTTGTGAAGTGTTAGGTCCCGATATGTTTGTAGAAGGGGGGTTGAATACAAACTATACCGTTTTATCGAATTTGTTCGTTTAAAGATTAAACAATGGATGAACAAATTATTGCGGAATTAAATGAAATAGAATTCAAGTTAAATATAACATATTAAACTTGAAATGTGTTACAATTTTTGGTACTAATTACAGAATAAAATCTCAAACTAATTAAAACAAATCTAAAATAAATTCGACATGAATTTATCTATTTTTGTAATAAAAAGAGAAATAACGATAAACGATAGTTCGAGATTCGTTCTAGGGATAAAGATCCGCTAGATAGTCAATACAATACAAGCAAATGATTTCTAGTGGTTTGAATTCAACACTAAGTTCTAGAAATAATTTCTTGTTCTTAGAAATTGACTCGGCAGTATGAACTTGTTCTTGACAGAATGTGTTAAGATGTTATGTTTTTTATCAACAACTTTTCTTCTGTCTTGATCTTGATTATATGTTAAAAAAACCAAGCTAAACTGCACGTGCATTTGTTAAAGGTAGAAAGACTAACAAAATTAAAGCAGAAAGACTATTCCTTTTAATCAGAAAAAATATTTTATTTTCAGAAAGACTATCCTTAGTCTATAAAGACTTTCGGTAAGACTAAGAGGAATATAAAAATACTTTCTAAAATACTAAGTAAATTCAAAAAGACTTTCGGCAAGACTACCAAAATAGTCTTTCTAAAATTACTTTTAGTTTTTCTGATTTTAGAATATTTAGAATTAATTCTAAATTAATCATCTACTTAATTAATTTACCAAATAAATTAATTCTGAATGAAAACTAATTTCTTAATTAAAGAAATAGTCCTGAGAACCACTTTAAATAATGATAAACTACCATTGACTATTGTTGACACTCGATGTACTGTCTGGTTCATGAGCGACTAACTTCAATGGTTGTTCTTCATTTTTGACTTTAAAAACTGTGATTCTCTTCTCTTTAAATCCCTTCAATGAACCACTGGAACCTGTACCTTTGCTGTCACACTCTTGAAATATCTGTCATTTTAATTAATCCACTTTCTTGTAAACTTCACTGAGGCTTGATCAATCTAATGAGCTTCTTTCAATGTAGAATTACTTCAAGTCTGTAGATGACTTTTAACTTCATTCTTTTGACTGTTATGATCTTCTGAGATTCCTGTGACAATTTGAATTATTACTTACTTAGTACAAACTTGTTTAAGTTGAGTTAATTCCTCGATGTTAACAAATAGTGTTAGGTCCCGATATGTTTGTAGAAGGGGGGTTGAATACAAACTATACCGTTTTATCGAATTTGTCTGTTTATGAATAAAACAGTTCAATGACAAATTGGTGCGGAATTAAATGAAACAGAATTCAAGTTAAATATAACTTATATTAAACTTGAAAGGTGTTACAATTTTTTGTACTGATTACAGAATTAAATCTCAAACTAATTAAAACAATCTAGAATAAATTCGATATGAATTTATCTATTTTTGTAATAAAAAGATATAACGATAAACGATAGTTCGAGATTCGTTCTAGGGATAAAGATCCGCTAGATAGTCAATACAATGCAAGAAAATGATTTCTAGTGGTTTAGAATTCAACACTGAGGTCTAGAAATAATTTCTTGTTCACAGAAATTGATTCGGCAGAAGTTTTGTTCTTGACAGTTTGTTGAAGATGTAATGTTATGATCAACTGCTTAATCTTCTGTCTTCAATCTGTTTTGTATGTTAATCCACTTGATCAATTACACTGCACGTGCAATTCACTTTAATAAAGTCAGAAAGACTATCCTAATTAAAGTAGAAAGACTATTCTATTTAACAGAAAGACTAATTTAGTACATAGAAAGACTATTTCTATTTTCATAAATACTATCCTAAGTCTATAAAGACTTTTGGTAGGACTTAGTGAAATATAGAAATCATTTCTAAAATACTAAGCAATTTCAAACAGACTTTCGGTAAGACTACCAGAATAGTATTTCTGAAATTACTTTAAGTCTTTCTGACTTTAGAAAGCTTAGAATTAATTCTAAATTAATTATCTACTTAATTAATTTACCAAATAAATTAATTCTGAAGAGAATGTTTTTTTCAGCCTGGGTTTCTTGCAACTGTTTCTGAAGAGCAGCTAATTGGGTTAACAACAAAGCAGTATTTGTGTCAGTGTGTGCACTCACCTCAATTTCTCTCAGTGGTGTTTCACTCAACTCACGTGCTTGTGTATCACTCCGTGTTTGTCTCTCAGATCTCAGCACTAGCTGTCTTTCCAGATTATCAGAAGATGTACCTGCATGAAAAATCACCGTAGCCCCTTCTTGAGAGGTCAGTGGTGGTGCAATGGGAGTTCGTAAATCCCAATCCCCAGTGAAGTCCAAGAAGTGATCTGAACTTTGAAACTGAATTGCTTCAGTGTTGAACTCACTAGGTTGCCTTCCACTTTCTCCAGATAAATCTACGAGTGGAAAATCCCTTAAGGGAGCCAGAGATGTTCCCTCTGGGAGGGGAGAAATGATTCTATTTGAGATGGCAAAGAATCAGATTTTCCCTTAGATGCCTATGAAGGCACTTCTACCGTAACTATGGTAGGCACTGTATCAAACCCTATGTGCTCTCCTGACAAGGTGTCATGAGTATCATCTATTTGGATGTCTTCTCCCATTGTGAGTAATGGGAGTGTGCTTGACTCAGTACAGATTGCCATGACCCTTTGGCGAATTTCAATAGATTCATCCGGTTGAGAGGATGTCTCTAGAGACTGTTCAATGGCCATTTCCAAATCTATATCCTGTTGGGAGGATACAGACGGGCTAACAGATGCCTCCCTGTATGTTTTTCTCTTTTTGAGTGGTGGAGACAGAGCTGTGGGTTCTCTCATTGAATCTTCTCCACTATCACTACCATGAAAGATATTTATATTAAGCTCAGGTTGTGTGGATATAGGAGTTGACTCTGTGTTTGGCTCTATGACCTGGGATAGAGTTTGTGGTTCTACAAACTCATGGTCATCCCTATGAACCTCTTGGGTTTCAGTAATATTTTGAGATGAAGAGCCAGGGTTAGGAAATACTACCTGTAATGGAGTTGCATCTTCAGTTCCAGCATGGGTGGATTGATCCATTGGAGGTTGTTGCTCAGGGACTGGCACTCCAAAAGCAGGGAGTTGAATAAACTGGGTCATAAAAGGTGTAATGACCACACGGACTCTGAGATATTTGAAGGTGGTGTTTAGTCTTTGAAAGAATTTGACATGAGTAGTCTGACAATTTTCAGACATACCAAGATTAAACAACTGTTTGTGTTCATCAGTGAGTACATGGTTAATCATTAGAGTGAGAAAGCGAGGATAAAAACATTTTACTTTCCTACTGTTGTGGATTAAAAAACGTACTTATATATTAATTTCTAGGATTTATGAGCTTTCGAGCTTTAATGGCTGCACTTGTGTTTTGAGACTAAATCGATCCTCACAAGATGCCTACATATCTCAATTATTACTGAGAATCAAGCCAAATTAACGTAGTTCTTGGTATTGCCCTCGGGGCTATGGTGGCAGGGGCACACCAAGGACGTAGTGACTTGTATGTCCTTATTCGGGGATGAAGTCTAAAACGTAGTTCTAGGGGTGCCTTCGTGGCTTGTTGCGTCTTCGAGGCGTTGTGACATATGGAGTTGTGCCCAAAACGTAGTTCTGATTGTAGGATCAGGGTCCTTATATAGGCGTCTGGAGCCTGGTATTTATGGTATGTTTAGGAGACTTAGCGAATAAGTCTCCTTATTGATAATGGATAAACATCGTATTTCTTGCTGGAGAAGTCTTTTCCTTGTTGATAAAGGCTATGACTCATTAATTGGGATTCTGGATCCTTTTTTGAGAAATTTACCATATTTTGGACTCTTTTCATGAGCTGTATATTTTCCTTATTTATTAATTTCGTAATTATTAAATAATCAGGATTTTAGGCCTTAAATATTTGGCCTTTCCAAAGAATCAGCAATTATATTTCTATAATTACGTTTCTGTCCATATCATTTGCCCCTCAACTTCTAGGAAAATCTCCTTGGGGTTTTCGTAGAAGTTATAGCGTGTTTTTCCTCAAAATTTTCTATTTAAAGGGTATTTTCGACCTCAAAATAGGTCATTTTCGACCTCATTTTTGACCATGATTTAGGTCATTTTCGACCTCATTTTCGACCCGGATTTCGGTCATTTTCGACCAGGATTTCGGTCATTTTCGACCTCAACTGGTGTGAGGTCGAAGGTTTCGAACTCGATTTCCCAGTCTTTTTCGACCTCGATCGTTCGACCTCGATCACATATACTTTCGACCTCGTTTTGGTGCGAGGTCGAATGCTTCGACCTCAATTCTTAGTATGTTTTCGACCTCAGGTCTTTGACCTCGAACCTATACATTTTCGACCTCAATTTGGTGTGAGGTCGAAGGGTTCGAGCTCAATTCTCAGGTGTTTTTCGACTTCGAGTCTTCGAACTCGATCTAAGGTCTTTTCGACCTCAAAATTTTAATTTTTTGATTTTATTTGGGAGCGAGGTCGATGGATTCGACCTTGATTTCTCGTGTATTTTCGACTTCGAGCCTTCGATGTCGATCTAAGGTGTTTTCGACCTTAGTTTCATTATTTTTCGTTCTTTTTTGGGCCTTAACTAGCCCAAATTTTAATTGGATTTCAATTTATTCCAGCCTTGGGCCTTATTTGGCCTTATTGGGCCTTAAATTGTTTAAGCTTTGAATTCGCCTGAGTTTTAATTTGTTTGGGCTTTGATTTTTGTAATCCATAAATGGATTTATGGGCCTTAACTGGCCATAGACGGTTGCCCTTCCCTTAACCGGTTGGGTGACCGGTTGTCTCGATTATAAAAGAGTGGGATTTCCACTATCACTCTTCATTTCATACTTTCACTTTCTAAAAATTTCTCTCTTCTTATTCCGTAGTAAGGCGATTTCCGGCGAAGTTTCCGCGGTTGTATTCTTTGATTTTCTGGGTTCAATCTTCATCCTTTGAAGATTTTCGGGGTACAATCTTCATCCTTTGAAGATTTCATAGAAGTTATACCGGTCTTTTTCGAGACTTAGGGTCTTTTTATCCCTTACCTGGGACTTACTACCCTTTTTGGGGATTTTAATATACACTAGTGTTTCACGAGTATCGTCTTGGTGTAAAGTGTGGAGCGACCTACACATTTACGACGATTTTGCCTTATTCGAGGCTAACTTGACATTTGCATAAGCCTTTTATGTCTTATACCGTCTTGTTTTGGCTTCAAGCCTTTCATTGAGCATATCGAATGATGGGGTTTGGACTGAATGTCTTAGGTTTCTGGGGTTTCAACCCTTCACCCTTACGAGTTCTTACTGATGGCTCCACTCGTAGTGATTCATTCTCAAGTCTATCATATCAAACTTCTCTTGAGCTTCAAATTTTTGCTAATTAACAATAAGCATCTTAGGCTTTCTTTTGTATGTTTATTAGCAACATTCACCCATCGGGGTTCGTTGTATTCAGCTCTATTTGTGCAGTTGACATGCATATTTTGTATGCTTTCCTTTGCATTCATTTGTAGTTTGTCTTGGAAATGCTTTGAGGATGTTTCTACCAATCAAAACGGGTTCAACCCTTCATCTTCTTTCCAGGAAGCTCATGATTTCATCGAACCATACTTCTACTTGTCCTACTAGCGGATCCTTTTAGGATGCACTAAACATAATAGACTTTCAAATTTGAGGCATGCCAAGTCCTTGGCACCTCATGCCCTTCGAGGGTTTCCAATTTGTAGGAGCCTCGACCAAATACGTTCTTAACGCGATATGGTCCTTCCCAATTTGGGGCCAGCTTGCCTTTTTGTCCAACTCCGGATGCCTCAATCTTTCATAGAACCAAGTCTTCTTGTCGAAAGAACCTTTCTTTAACCCTTAGGTTGTAGTAGAAAGATGCCTTCTTTTGATGTTCAACTATCTTGGCGTTTGGATATCATTCTCTTCACAATACTTCTTGAACTCATCATTGTTAAACTGAGTTCCATTATCCGTAACCAGGATTCGTGGGATTCCATATCTGCATATTACATTTTCCCAGAAGAAGTGCATCACTTGTTTGGTGGTTATCTTGGCTAAAGGTTTAGCCTCAGTCCACTTAGTGAAGTAGTCGATTGCCACTATCAAGAATTTTCTCTGCGCACTTGCCATTGGAAATGGTCCAAGTATATCCATTCCCCACATGGCAAATGGGATTGGTGAGTTTATGGATGTCAACATCTCTGGTGGTTGCCTAACCACTGGCGCATGTTTCTGGCACCGTTCACATTTTTTCACATAACTTTTAGCATCAGCAAGTATGCTTGGCCAATAGAAACCTAGACGGGTGATTTTATGAGCAAGGGCTCTGCCCCCAAGTGTTGCTCACAAATTCCTTCATGTACTTCCTTTAGGGCCAATTCTGCCTCTTGGGGTCTCAAGCATTTCAGATAAGGAATGATGAAAGACTTCTTGTATAGAATTCCCTCAATCAGGACATACCTTAGTGCTCTCACATATAGCTTTCTTGCTTCTGAAGTATCGTTGGGTAGCCACCCAGTTTCCAGATGAGCTTTGATGGGATCCATCCAACAACTAGCAACATCAATGGGTGCTACCAACTTTCTATTGATGTTTGGGGTCTTCAAGACTTGGAAGTATACACTTCCTGCATAGTTTTCAATTTCTGAAGAAGCAAACTTAGACAAGGCATCAGCCTTCATGTTTTCTTCCCTAGGAATGTGCTCAACATAGCATTCGTCAAACTGAGTCATAATGGCCTTGACAAGCTTTAAGTGCTTGGCCATGAATTCATCTCTGGCCTCAAACTCCTCATTTACTTGGGAGACCACCAGCCTCGAATCTCCACATACTTTCAGAGTTTTGAATCTTAAGGCTCCAGCCAGCCCCAGGCCAGCTATCAGGGCTTCATATTCAGCTTCGTTGTTTGTCGTTGGGAAGTCTAGTTTTAGTGCATACTCTATGAGGAATCCATCAGGACTTTGTAGCACTAAACCGGCTCCACTTGATTTTGTTTTTGATCCTCCATCAAAATAGAGCACCCAACATTCTTTGGAGACCATTTCTTCATATTCCTTGTCTTCCACTGATACTTCCTGCCCCCCGACTTCTTGGTTGTCAATGGTGCATTCAACCATGAAGTCAGCGAGTGCTTGAGCTTTGATGGCCGTTCGAGGCTTGTACATGATGTCAAATTCCCCTAGTTCAATGGCCCATTTGATCAACCTTCCACTAACTTGAGGGCTGTTCAAGATGTTTCTTAGAGGTTGATTGGTCAAAACCTCTATCTTGTATGCCTGGAAGTATGGGCGTAGCTTTCTTGAGGCCATTATCAAGGCTAAGGCAAACTTCTCAATCATAGAGTAGTTTATTTCTGCTCCATGTAGGATCTTGCTCACATAGTAGATGGGTTTCTGAACCTTCAATTCTTCTTTTACCAAAACAGCTCCGAGGGTAGTGTTAGATACTGCCAAGTATAGATAAAGAACCTCTCCTGGTTTTGGTTTGGCCAATAGTGGTGGCTCAGCCATGTACTTCTTCAAGGCTTCAAAGGCCTCTTGGCTTTCAGCTGTCCATTCAAAAAATTTCACATTCTTAAGTTCTTTGAAGAAAGGTAAGCACTTCTCTCCTGACTTGGAGATGAATCTTCCCAATGCTGCCACTCTTCCAGTTAGCTTCTGGACTTCCTTAATAGTCCGTGGTGGTTCCATGTCTAGAATTGCTTTGATTTTGTCGGGATTAGCCTTGATTCCTCTCTTGGAAACCATTAGGCCTAAAACCTTTCCCGAGCCTACACCAAAGGCACACTTAGCTGGATTCAACATCATTTTGTGGTGCCTTAGCACTTCAAATGCCTCTCGGAGGTGCTCAATGTGGTTGGCCTTATCGAGGCTCTTGACTAGCATGTCATCTACGTAGACCTCCATGGTTTTTCCAATTAGGTGTTCAAAAATTTTGTTCACCAACCTTTGGTATGTTGCCCCTGCATTCTTAAGTCCAAATGCCATGACTAGATAACAGAAAACACCAAAGTCAGTGATGAATGATACCTTGGAGATGTCATCTTTGTGCATCTTGATTTGGTTGTATCCGCTGAAGCCATCCATGAAACTTAGCATCTCATGCCCAACTGTTGCATCTATTAGAGCATCAATCCTTGGTAAGGGAAAACAATCCTTAGAACATGCATCGTTCAATTCGGTTGAGTCGACGCACATCCTCCATTTTCCATTGGCCTTTTTGACCATCACTGGGTTAGCCAACCATTCTGGGAATTGAATTTCCTCTATGAACCCGGCTTCTAAAAGCTTTTCAACCTCTTGTTTTATGGCTTCAAGCCTCTCTGGAGCAAAACTTCTCTTCTTTTGTTTCACCGTCTTCCTTTCAGGATCCACATTTAATTTGTGAGTTATCAATTGGGGATCAATCCCTGGCATGTCGGTCGCTGTCCAAGCAAAAACATCATTGTTCTCTTGAAGAAAAGATATGAGTTTGCTTTTCAATGGTTCAGGTAACAAAGCCCCAACGTAGGTCACCTTCTCTGGCTCACCTAGGACTAAGAGAATGGGGATCAAATCCTCGGCTGGTTTCCCTCTTCTGTCCTCATTGTCGTTTGTATTCATGTCCCCAATTGGGAGAACCTGCCCCCCGATTCCATCAGGCCTTAAAGCGGCTACATAACAGCTTCTAGCCATCTTTTGGTCTCCCCGCTCTTCTCCAATCCCATTCCTCGTTGGGAACTTGTTTTTCAGATGATAAGATGAGGCAACGGCCTTAAACGCATGAAGTCCAGTCCTTCCAAGGATCGCGTTGTAGGTTGAATTTGCCTTTATAACTACAAAGTTCAACATTTGAGTAGATGTATTAATTCCTTGCCCCATGGTCATTGGGAGTTGGATAGTTCCTTCCACCTTTGACTCCACTCCATTGAACCCATATATGGGCATATTCGAGGGTGTCAACTGAGAATAAGTGTAACCCATCTTGATAAAAGCATCGTGAAACAAGATATCCACTGAAGCTCCATTGTCAACTAGGACTCTCTTTGTTTCAGAATTGCCTATCACATGTACGATGACAAGAGGATCATCGTGGGGGAACTTCACCCCTTCCAAGTCGGAATCATCAAAACCTATCGATACTTCTATTCTTGCACGCTTTGGTGCTTCTCCAACCACAGTCATTACCTCTCGGGCATAAGCTTTTCTTGAGTTCCGGGAGGACCCAGCAACAGTTGGTCCTCCAAATATCATGTTGATGACTGGCCTTCGGGGCTTAGGGTTACGATCTTGGTCGTTGTCCCTTCTGTCGTAATCCTTTCTTTCATAATTTCCCCTATGACTTCCTTGATTTCCATCCTTGGTAAATTTGCTGAGTTTTCCTCTTCGTATCAGAAACTCAATCTCATCTTTCAGTTGCCTACAATCGTCGGTGTCATGACTAACTTCTTTGTGGAACCGACAAAATTGGTTTTGATTTCGCTTGGACAGGTCAACCCTCATTGGCTTTGGCCATTTGAGATCCTCTTCCTTTGCTATCTCCATCAGAATTTGACTCCTGGGAGTATTCAATCTTGCATACTCTGTAAACTTTGGCCCAAAATTGCTTCTCTTAGGTGGAGAATCAGAGCCCTTTGACGTTCTAGGAAATTTCTCCTTAACATCATATTCCTGGGTTTCCTTCCTCTTCTTTGAGTTTCCATTACCACCAGTAGTGGGTTCATGCTTTCTCATGCTTTCTTCAGCCTTGATGTATTTGTCGGCTCTATCTTGGAGCTTTAACATGCTCTCGGGTGGATGTTTTGTCAATGATCTTTTGAAGTGATCATCAGTAGTTCCTTGTTGTAGGGCTATCATAGCCACTTTGTCCTCCAAGTCTGGGACTTTTAGAGCCTCTCTAGTAAATCGATTAATGTAATCTCTCAAGGCTTCATTCTTTCCTTGTTGAATTCCCATGAGGGATGCAGAGCTTTTCTCGTGCACCCTCCCACTTACGAATTGGTTGATGAACGCCTTGCTCAACTCCTTGAAGGATCCAATAGAATTGGGAGGCAAACGGTTGTACCAATGTTGTGCCATGCCCTCCAGGGTTTGTGGAAACGCTCGGCACTTAACCGCATCATTGGTTGGCTGCAACAGCAGTGCGTTGGAGAAGGTTCTCACATGGTTAACGGGATCTCCCGTTCCATCATAAGCCTTGATTGTCAGCATCTTGAATTTTCTAGAGATGTTGGCTTTCATGATGTCTTGAGTGAAGGGCGGTGTTGGATCATCAGGATTTCCCAGGGGCAACAAAACGGTGGGATCACCTCTTGGAGCCTCAGCCCTTTTGCTTCTTCTAGGTGCTGGATCCAAGTTGATTATCGGGACTCCTCCCGTTCCTTGGTTTTGTGTCCTTATGGCTTCTTCTTCGGCCAGTAGCTTTTTGAGCCTTGCAGTCTCGGCTTCAAGGGCCGCAAGTTTTTCCTTAGTAGTTGGTGTTGTTCCCGATTGGTTTGGGAGGAGCGTCTCCTTCTTGGGGCAACGTCCCTCTCATCTCCTGTTGAGTAATTCTCATCCTCGGTGTAGGGACCTGAGTAGTCTTGAAAAGGGGTTCGCTGATTTTGGGGTCCCAGACCTTAAATATATGGGGGCACATATGCCTCATGATAGATGGGGTTTGCACCGCTACTGCCCACCGGGGGTCGAGGAGGCATACCATAGGTTGGCATACCGAGAGTTTGAGTCGTGTATTGGGGAAGATCCGTGGTATGAAGTTGGAGGCCACGTGGGGCTTTTGCGAGCAGTGAAGAGGTTGTGATTGGTTGCTGGTGAACGATCTCTTATGGATTTGGCCCATGAACGACCATTTGTAGGGGATTCGTCCCTTCAGCAGTAATTGGGACTTCCGGTCCTTGAGTGGTAGTGATGGGGATATCTGTCCCTTCAGCGCCAGTGATTGGCGGTGGTTGGCTTCCATGAGTCTCTGTTGCAGAGGTAAGAGGAAGTCCATCAGAAGTATGAGGATCACAAATTGTTCTTCGTGTGTTTGCCATGGTTGATGTTGTTTTCCCACAGACGGCGCCAAATGTTGTGGATTAAAAAACGTACTTGTATATTAATTGCTAGGATTTATGAGCTTTCGAGCTTTAATGGCTGCACTTGTGTTTCGAGACTAAATCAGCCCTCACAAGATGCCTACGTATCTCAATTATTACTGAGAATCAAGCCAAATTAACGTAGTTCTTGGTGTTGCCCTCGGGGCTATGGTGGCAGGGGCACACCAAGGACGTAGTGACTTGTATGTCCTTATTCGAGGATGAAGTCTAAAACGTAGTTCTAGGGGTGCCTTCGTGGCTTATTGCGCCTTCGAGGCGTTGTGACGTATGGAGCTGTGCCCAAAACGTAGTTCTAATTGTAGGATCAGGGTCCTTATATAGGCGTCTGGAGTCTAGTATTTATGGTATGTTTAGGAGACTTAGCGAATAAGTCTCCTTATTGATAATGGATAAACATCGTATTTCTTGCTGGAGAAGTCTTTTCCTTGTTGATAAAGGCTATGACTCATTAATTGGGATTCTGGATCCTTCTTTGAGAAATTTACCATATTTTGGACTCTTTTCATGAGCTGTATATTTTCCTTATTTATTAATTTCGTAATTAATAAATAATCAGGATTTTAGGCCTTAAATATTTGGCCTTTCCAAAGAATTAGGAATTATATTTCTATAATTACTTTTCTGTCCATATCATTTGCCCCCCAACTTCTGGGAAAATCTCCTTGGAGTTTCCGTAGAAGTTATAGCGTGTTTTTCCTCAAAATTTTCTATTTAAAGGGTATTTTCGACCTCAAAATAGGTCATTTTCGACCTCATTTTCAACCTCATTTTCGACCAGGATTTAGGTCATTTTCGACCTCATTTTCGACCAGGATTTTGGTCATTTGCGACCAGGATTTCGGTCATTTTCGACCTCGTTTTCGACCTCAACTGGTGTGAGGTCGAAGGTTTCGACCTCGATTTCCCAGTCTTTTTCGACCTCGATCATTCGACCTCGGTCACATATACTTTCGACCTCGTTTTGGTGCGAGGTCGAATGCTTCGACCTCAATTCTTAGTATGTTTTCGACCTCAGGTCTTCGACCTCGAACCTATACATTTTCGACCTCAATTTGGTGTGAGGTCGAAGGGTTCGAGCTCAATTCTCAGGTGTTTTTCGACTTCGAGTCTTCGAACTCGATCTAAGGTCTTTTCGACCTCAAAATTTTAATTTTTCGATTTTATTTGGGAGCGAGGTCGATGGATTCGACCTTGATTTCTCGTGTATTTTCGACTTCGAGCCTTCGATGTCGATCTAAGGTGTTTTCGACCTTAGTTTCATTATTTTTCGTTCTTTCTTGGGCCTTAACTAGCCTTCGATGTCAGTGGACACTATAGTAGTAGAACATAAAATCCTCAAGGGTTCATGTTTTAAAGGAACATTCATTGTGATAGCAGGACTAATAATGGAATGCTCGTTTAAAAACTGAATCCAAGGCCTAAAACGTTCAACGGAACATTTTAGAGGATCAATATAACCTAAAAAAATTGTTTTTAACAATTTCAAAAGCCATATTAGAGAAATGAAATAATTAATAAAAATTAATAAGAATTTTAAGGATTTTAAGTATTGAAAACAAATAATCCACAAAATTCAAATCAATTTAACACAGAAATTGGTTCAGTTAAAATCAGAAAAGAAATGCTTGAAAAGATTTAATCAGGAAAAAAAAATGGCAGCACTTCTTTTAGAAAAAGAATTAAAAGAACCAAGGGAGAGAGAAAATCTAAGTAAAAACTTGAGCTTGAAAGACTAAGTGAATTTACAAAAGAAATGAATGTAGGTATTTATAGAAAACTCGGCAAGACTATCAGGAAGACTATCAGGGATAGTCTTACCGGTAGTCTTTCTGACTCAAACAGACTGAAGACAAAATAAAATAAAACAAAATTTTTTTAACTAAAAACAGTTAAAATAAATAATAAAAATCAGAAAAACTGTCAATAAGACTATCCAGAATAGTCATACTGATAGTCTTTCTGGATTAAAACTAGAAAAACTATTAATTATAACATTTTAAATCTAATTAAACAAAGGAAATAAAATAAAAGAAAAACAAATAACCAAGAAATTAAATTTCTATTTCAATAATACTATCGGTAAGACTATTAAATAGTCTTTCCGGTAGTCTTTTTGAAAAAGAAATTCATAAATCTGCTACAGAATTAAATAAAAACAAGCAGGAATGCAGAAAAATAGCAGAAAATTAAGGAAAAATCAGTAAAAATGCAAGGAAAATTTATAAAAATACAAGAAATATATATAAACAGTTTGAACAATTATTTAAATATTTCTAAATTCATAAATTTGCAGTAAAACTAAATTTCTCAATAGAAAAATCTGAGAAAAATATTTTTAGAGCAAATAAACTATTTAAAAATACTTAACCTAGAAACTTTAACAAACTAGATTGCAGCATGACACTAAAGATTAGTAACTTATATAGCAACTATGAAAATGTTTTGATAAACTAAAATACAAGTGAGTTTCAGAAAATATACAACACATAACACTTGTATTTCAATCAAGAACAAACATTAAATAAATATCAGTTCTAATCACTAAAGCTATTTAACATACCCAATTTACCAACTAACCTGGTAAAAGTGGATTCATTAAGAGACTTAGTGAATATATCTGCTGTTTGTTCCTCTGTGGGTACAAAATGTAACTCCACAGTACCATTCATGACATGTTCTCTGATAAAATGATACCTGATGTCAATGTGCTTTGTTCTCGAGTGCTGAACAGGGTTGTTGGAGATTCCTATGGTACTTGTATTATCACATAAAATAGGAATTTTGTTTAATACAAAGCCATAGTCCTTAAATTGATTCCTTATCCATAAGATCTGAGCACAGCAACTTCCAGCAGCAATATATTTAGCTTATGCTGTTGAATTAGAAATTGTTTGCTGTTTCTTGCTATACCAGGAAATCAATATACCTCCTAGGAATTGACAACTCCCAGAGGTACTCTTTCTATCCACAACACTACCTGCATAATCAGAATATGTATATCCAACAAGATTAAAACCAGAATCTTTAGGGTACCAAATACCTAAATTAGGTGTACCCTTAAGATATCTCAAGATTCTTTTAACAAGATGTAAATCTCTAGGGTCCACTTGGAACCTTGCACATAAGCATGTAGCATGCATAATATCATGTCTACTTGAAGTAAGATAGAGTAATGAGCCAATCATACCTCTGTAGCTTCTAATATCTACCTTGATAGAATTGTCACAAGCTCCAAGTTTGACAGTTGTAGATGATGGAGTCCTTGCTGATGCTGAATCCTCCATGTGATACTTCTTGAGGAGTTCTTTAAGATACTTGGATTGACAAATAAATATTCCATCTGACCTTTGATTTACTTGCAATCCAAGAAAGAACTTCAGCTCACCCATCAAACTCATCTCAAACTTACTCTGCATTATCTTAGCAAATCTCTTACAGAGATCATCATTAGTAGACCCAAATATGATGTCATCCACATAGACTTGGACTAAAATCATATCATTTTGTGTTTCTTTGAAAAAAGAGTTTTGTCTATGATACCTCTTACAAAACCATTTTCTAAAAGAAAACCAGAGAGAGTGTCATACCATATTCTTGGGGCTTGTTTGAGACCATAGATAGCCTTGAAGAGAAAGTACACAAAGTCCAGCAACTCCTGATTTTCAAAGCCAGGGGGCTGTTCCACATACACTTCTTCATCCAGCTCACCATTCAGGAATGCACTCTTAACATCCATTTGATAGACTTTAAAATTGGAGTAAGCTGCAAATGCTAAGAACATCCTGATGGCCTAAAGCCTAGCCACTGGTGCATAGGTTTCATCTGTTGGAACGGATGATTACTGTTCTGCGTTTTACTATATGATTGATTACGAGTTCGAAAAGAAAACTTTACCTTAATCGATACGATTCTGATCCACGTCTTCTACTGAATTCCTTGATTCCCTTCGAGCGAAGTGTGGCCTTCGATCTCCCGAAGTTTCCTCTCCTTAAAGCCTCGAAATCCCAAAACCCTAGCTCCTTGCGGCTGCCCTAGGTTTTAATCTCGAATTATGAAAAACTGAAAAAACGTTTTCAGCCTTTAGGAGAACAAGAATATTTATAGGCTCCAGTAGGGATCATGGACAATTAGGTCGGGCCTCCCAATGACATTCTGGGTCAAGCCCAATGTCATTAAATATTAATTCTATCCACTAACGAATTAATATCTGCACTACCTTTCCTAATACCGTAATTGCTTTATTATTAAATTCGGCTCATATGTTATTTGCTTATTAAATTCCCCATGTTTAAGATATCGTATGTCCATTAATTAAATTAATTTCTGATAATTAATTTAATTAATATCTTTTTATCCTTGATCATCCACTCAACCTTATAATTATGCAAGAACAAATCTGCCTGCAGGACTAAAGCATAATTATCTTTATGTGCTTTCAAGAGGACATCATCAACCCGAATATTATCAGGACATGGTTTCCTTATGTAATTAATATCCCACTCTGCATGCAATGTCATTGCTCAATACATAATTTTGTAATTAATAATTAATTACATCACATATGAATCAAAGCATGTGCATTTCATACAAGTGTCAATCACTACACTTGGATTGAGAACCTAAGCATTAATAATATCATAGAATCTTAGCTCTTCTTTATTGTCAGAATAGAAGAACAATTCTAATATTTCGATCCTGTTCAATATACACAAAGTATACAAGTATTATTTAATAGTCAAGATAAACTATTCCCAAATAATACTTCAGTTATTCCAGTGGTTTGTCTAATTCCACTTAAACTGTGAACCCTTTATATTATATATAGACACTGATAATTTAATCTTCTGTTATCCCATTTGATACTAAATTATCCACAATATATAATAAACAGACAATGTAAAAATATGCAATCAAGATTCTCAATAAAATGGACAATGTTTATATACTACTAATGAATAGTTTAGTATAAAACCCAACAATCTCCCACTTATACTCAAGCTATTCTTTGAGTATATCAGTGTTTATTAATATAATCCGCTACCAGTTTAAATAACTATTCCGTGACCAGACATCTGACTCCTATCGCCTCCACGTGTTCTTCAAAAACCTTAGCTGGTAAACTCTTCGTGAAAGGATCAGCCCGGTTGTCCTTTGATGCTATATCAGTCACAATAATATCTCCTCGCTTAACGAACTGTCGTATGAGGTGATACTTACGCTCAATGTGTTTTGCTGCTTTATGTTATCGTGGTTCCTTTGTATTTGCAACAACACAAGTATTATCACAATAAATTGTGATTTGCCGTGGCAAATTAGGAACTACATTCAAATCCAGCAGGAAATTCCAGAACCATATAGCCTCCTTGGCTGCCTCAGAGGCTGCCACATATTCAGCTTCCGTGGTTGAGTCTGCGATGCATTTCTGCTTCACACTCTTCCATATTACAGCTCCACCTCCTAAAGTAAAAACACACCCCGAGGTTGACTTCCTCTTATCCCTATCTGTCTGGAAATCTGAATCGGTATATCCCACAGGAAACAAGTCTGAAGCCTTGTAAATTAACATATACTTCTTAGTCCTTCGCAGGTACTTAAGTATCGTTTTTACTGCACTCCAATGTTCCTGACCTGGATTGGACTGATATCTACTGACCATGCCTACGGTAAAGCAAATATCAGGTCTCGTGCATAACATAACATACATTAAGCTTCCACATGCTGAAGCATAAGGAACTGCTTTCATGTTCTCTATCTCCTTAGGTGTCTTAGGACACTGTTCCTTTTATAGAGAGACTCCATGTCTAAAAGGTAAATTACCCTTCTTAGAGTCCTGCATGTTAAAACGAGCCAATACCTCATCAATGTACGGTTCTTGAGATAAAGCCAACGTTCTTTTCTTGCGATCGCTTATAACTTTGATCCCAAGAATGTATGCGGCTTCACCTAAGTCTTTCATTTCAAATTGTTTGAACAACCATGCCTTAATAGATGACAACATCCCTACATTGTTTCCAATGAGCAAAATGTCATCTACATATAGTACTAGAAAAACCACTGCATTTCCTTCACTTTTCCTATACACACATGCTTCGCTTGGACTCTGATCATAACCATTTGTCTGGACGGCCTGATCAAAACGAATGTTCCACTCCCTGGAAGCTTGTTTCAGTCCATAAATGGACTTCTTAAGCTTACACACTAGATGCTCTTGGCCCTCTTTGATGAATCCCTCTGGTTGCTGCATATGGATGTTTTCATCAAGACTTCCATTTAGGAAAGCTGTCTTGACATCCATTTGCCAAATCTCATAATCGAGATGAGCTGCTATAGATAAAAGAATCCGGATTGACTTAAGCATGACTACCGGTGAAAAGGTTTCCTCATAATCAATTCCTTGTTTCTGAGTATACCCTTTCGCAACAAGTCTTGCTTTCCAGGCTTTCACCTTTTTGTCAGATCCTCTTTTTCTTTTGTAGATCCACTTGCATCCAATGGGTTTTACACCATTGGGTGGTTCCACGAGATCCCAGACTTTATTGGAATACATAGATTCCATCTCAGATTGCATAGCCTTTTGCCAAAGATCTGCATCCTTATCTTGCATTGCTTCTTCGTATGTCCTGGGATCCTCATCCTGTTCACCAGAGACTAAGTCCGAAGACTCTCCCAAAAACATGAACCTCTCAGGTTGTTTAACAACCCTCCCACTACGACGAAGCATTGGAGTGGTATTAGTGATAGGTTGTTCATTTACTTGTGGTTGTTCTACTTGTACCGGTGGCATATTAGAATTATCTTGTCCTCCCACTATTTCATCTAAAACAACAGTACTCTTGGGTTTGTGATTCATTATATAGTCTTCCTCTAAGAATATAGCATTGGTGCTTACAATGACATCCCGATCCTTAGGACTATAAAACAAATACCCTTTTGTTCCCTTGGGATAACCCACAAACAGCCTCATTTCTGTACGAGAATCTAACTTAGTCACGTTCTTGTTCAGCACATGTGCTGGACAACCCCAAATCCGAATGTGTTTCAAACTAGGTTTGGTACTAGTCCACAATTCTTTTGGAGTTTTTGGAACTAACTTAGAAGGTACCAAGTTTAGAAGATAAGCCGCTGTTTCTAGAGCAAGCCCCCAAAACGACTTGGGTAAATTCGAATAACTCATCATCGATCTAACACTCTCTAAAAGAGTCCGGTTCCTTCTTTCTGCTACACCATTCTGCTGAGGTGTGCCAGGTGCAGTCAACTGGGATGAAATCCCATGTTCTGATAAATATTCTCTAAATTCTCCAAGCAGGTATTCGCCCCCACGATCTGATCGTAGTGACTTGATACATTTTCCTGAATGTCGCTTCTCCGCACTTGCTTTGTACTCTTTGAATTTTTCAAAGCACTCAGACTTGCGGTGCAACAGATAAATGTATCCATATCTCGAATAATCATCAATGAAAGTGACAAAATATTCATACCCACCTCTCGCTTGGATATTCATAGGTCCACATAAATCAGTATGAACCAATTCTAACACATCTTTGGCTCTATTTCCTTTTGCCTTAAAAGGTCTACTGGTCATTTTTCCTTCCAAGCAAGATTCACAGACTGGAAATGGCTCCACTGCCAACGAGCCTAAAGGCCCATCTACTACCAATCTTTGAATCCTCCTCAAGTTAATATGACCTAATCTCAAGTGCCAAAGATATGTTTGGTTCAATCCAGAAGGTTCCTTTCTTTTACTAGAGGTAGAAAATGTATTATTAATTTCACTTGGTTGCAGCATTAGTTATATAGGATTAATAATATATAAATTGTCTTGCAATGTACCAGAACATATAACTCGTTTATTCATCATAATGGAAACATTACGATCCAAACAAACATTATAACCATCCATAGCAAGTTTAGAAACCGAAATTAAATTCCTTCTAAATGAAGGTACATAAAGACAATTATTCAAAACCAAAATCCTATCATAACCAAAAGATAAAGAAATAACTCCAACTGCAACCACTGCTACTTTCGTAGCATCTCCCATGAACACATATATCTCGCCATCTCTAAGCAGCCTGGTTTTCTGGAACCCCTGCATAGAATTACAAACATGATCAGTGGCTCCTGTGTCTACACACCAAGTGCTCGTAGACATAGCCGCTATATATGTTTCTGTAACAAGAGAAAGAGACATACCAGCATTGTTCTTCTTAGACAGAGGACAATCCTTTTTCCAGTGACCCGACTGCTTGCACTTGAAGCACTTGCCCTTAGGCTTCTTCACTGAATTCTGAACTCCCAATGGTTTCACAACTTTCTGTGTCTGAACCTTCTTCTTCTTCTTTCCTTTCGGCTTTGAAGAAGAAACTTTCTCAGCCACATTTACCTGAACATGCTGCTGAAATAATGATTCCGCTGCCTGAAGCTCTGTCAGAAGTTCTGCAAGACTATACAACTTCTTGTTCATGTTGTAATTCAAGCGAAACGGCTCAAAGCTTTTTGGCAAACTCATAAGTATGATATCGACCTGCGTTTCCGCATCAATATCAGCACCAAGGACCTCTAGTTCATTTATATAAGACATCATCAGAAGAACATGGTCCCTTACAGGTGTTTTTTCAGCCATCTGAGTGTTCATTAGAGACTTCATTGCTACTTGCCTAGCAGCCCTATTCTGATCTTCGAAAAGCTCCTTGAGATTAAAGAGCATATCTGCAGCAGTGGTCATGGCCTGATGCTGATGTTACAAAACACCCGACATTGCTGCCAGAATGTAACATCGCGACATCTCATCTACCTTAGTCCACTTCTTAAAATACTCTTTTTCCTCATCCGGAGCATCTGCAGCAGGCTGGTCCGGTTGGGGTTCAATAGTACAAAATTTGAACTCTTCAGCAGTCAACACTATGTCCAAATTGCGTTTCCATTCAATATAGTTAGGTCCGGTAAGTTTGTTATCCTTAAGTATGGTGAAAAGTGGATTAAAGCCCATTCTATCCTGAGAATCATGCATATATCACTTAATCAGAAAATTGCATATATCTTAAAACCTATTGTTTTCCTCTAACAATTAATTAAAATTAATGCACTAATATTTAAATTCCATAAATATCTGGTACGCCATGATGGATGACATATATACCATTTAAATTTAAATATTACTTTGGTCCTACTACTAAATAATACGCCACGTTAGGGTGGACTATATATTATCTTTCATAGCTAAGTGTATACCATTATTTAGATCTTAAATTGCCTTTAGTCAGACCCATCCGTTCGATGTATCAATGGATAAATCCCAGGTGTTTTCGGTGAAGTCACAGACGGACTCGATTAAGAACACAACTCCGTAGACAGAAATATCCATTATCAACATCAATCAAGGAATGTCCAACTTTTTTCTCGAATTCTATGAAACTTGGTTTGTCACGATGGGGTGAGCTTACCTTTCAATATTCGTGATTAACTTAAGAAGATTGTCCTAGTAATATCCAATATCCTTAACACTACCTAGACGTCATAAATCATACGCCACGATGGGTGACATATATCCAATTCATAATCGTCCTAGTGTTAAATTACATACAACCAATAATGGATGACCATGGGATCTAATATCAAATTAATTCCCTCTCCCACTTAGTATTTTACTTTGAGGATTTTTTTAAATCTACATGCATCGTCCTATGTTAATTCTTCGAGGTCCACATGTTATTATAATAACAAGACAAAGAACACATAACATAGAAGAACATGGCATGACGATCAACATAATTAAAGCATAGCATATAACCCTATGTCCATGTCGTTCTAGCATACTAAGGTTAGTACTGCATGGCATGATAATCACATAAGGCATATAAAATTGCAATAATTAAAATAAATAGCAGAAATTATGTAAAACATAATAAAACACATCCACTATTATGGCCCCAGAAAATCAGCTTCGAATTCTTTCGTTGAAAAATTTCCCGAAATCTTCAGGAGCCTGTTTGAAGGCTTAAACAGCGTCAGAATGGGTCGAAATCATGGAGAACGGATCTTTTGATCGGTTCCTTCTGTTCGTCTCGTTCTGCCGTTTCCGAAAAGTGCTTATTCGCCCAAATCGGACATCGTATGCAAAATCTGCAGCCAAAACAGCGAAGCTCCCACGAAAACAGTGTGGCGCAGCGGAAGAAACTCTGTTTTTCGTATCTCCGATGTTTAAACGATTACATACAACATAATACAGCAAAACAAACCTATTCTAATACATACATCTGATCATAATCTTAACTATCACGATAAACCCTCGTGATTTACAACAATCAAACATTCACGATAAACCACGTGATTTACAACAATCAAACATCCACGATAAACCACGTGGGATCCAATCACATAATCAAATAAAACATGACCATAATAGTGGATTACAACCTGCATCACAGAATCAATACAAGCAACCACCATATACATGCATATATAATTACGACATGGACATCATATCATAAAACGCATAACTGCATAACCAGGCTCTTGATGCCAATTGTTGGAACGGATGATTACTGTTCTGCGTTTTACTATATGATTGATTACGAGTTCGAAAAGAAAACTTTACCTTAATCGATACGATTCTGATCCACATCTTCTACTGAATTCCTTGATTCCCTTCGAGCGAAGTGTGGCCTTCGATCTCTCGAAGTTTCCTCTCCTTAAAGCCTCGAAATCCCAAAACCCTAGCTCCTTGCGGCTGCCCTAGGTTTTAATCTCGAATTATGAAAAACTGAAAAAACGTTTTCAGCCTTTAGGAGAACAAGAATATTTATAGGCTCCAGTAGGGATCATGGACAATTAGGTCGGGCCTCCCAATGACATTCTGGGTCAAGCCCAATGTCATTAAATATTAATTCTATCCACTAACGAATTAATATCTGCACTGCCTTTCCTAATACCGTAATTGCTTTATTATTAAATTCGGCTCCTATATATTTTTTGCTTATTAAATTCCCCATGTTTAAGATATCGTATGTCCATTAATTAAATTAATTTCTGATAATTAATTTAATTAATATCATTTTATCCTTGATCATCCACTCAACCTTATAATTATGCAAGAACAAATCTGCCTGCAGGACTAAAGCATAATTATCTTTATGAGCTTTCAAGAGGACATCATCAACCCGAATATTATCAGGACATGGTTTCCTTATGTAATTAATATCCCACTCTGCATGCAATGTCATTGCTCAATACATAATTTTGTAATTAATAATTAATTACATCACATATGAATCAAAGCATGTGCATTGCATACAAGTGTCAATCACTACACTTGGATTGAGAACCTAAGCATTAATAATATCATAGAATCTTAGTTCTTCTTTATTGTCAGAATAGAAGAACAATTCTAATATTTCGATCCTGTTCAATATACACAAAGTATACAAGTATTATTTAATAGTCAAGATAAACTATTCCCAAATAATACTTCAGTTATTCCAGTGGTTTGTCTAATTCCACTTAAACTGTGAACCCTTTATATTATATATAGACACTGATAATTTAATCTTCTGTTATCCCATTTGATACTAAATTATCCACAATATATAATAAACAGACAATGTAAAAATATGCAATCAAGATTCTCAATAAAATGGACAATGTTTATATACTACTAATGAATAGTTTAGTATAAAACCCAACATCATCATAATCAATGCCTTCAGCTTGTGAATACCCTTGAGCAACCAGTCTTGCCTTGTTCCTTATAACAATGCCATCCTCATCCAGCTTTATTCTGTATACCCATCTTGTACCAACTACTTTCTTGTTCTTTGGTCTCGGTTGCAGCTTCCAGACTTGCTGTTGTTCAAATTGATTGCGTTCATCTTGCATAGTAATCACCCAATTTGGATCTGTCAGTGCTTCCTCAGTCTTCTTTGGCTCCATCTCAGATAGAAACCCTGAATAATGACATTCATTCTGAGTAGCACTCCTAGTTCTAACTCCAACACCTGGATCACCAATGATCAACTCAAAAGGATGAGCTCTATTCTAAACAGTTTGTCTTGGAAGATTTGATCTTGATGATTCGCCTTGAAATTCAGTTTGGTGTTGTGAATGACTAGTTGACCCTTCATTTCCTCCCCCTGAGTTGTTGCTTGATTGCCTTGATGATTCTTCTCCAGTGTTGGTGGTATCTCCATTGTTACCAATGTTTCCACCACCACCACCATGATCATTATCATCATTATTATTGTCATTACCAGCAACATACTCAGGTGGGGCTTCATCATCTGATTCTGAGTCTGGAAATTTATTAAACTTCAGTTTCTCAGATGAATATTCTGATTGGATACTAGGGAGCTTAGTGTCATCAAATGTAACATTGACACTTTCCTTCACATGGTGACCATCAATCAAGTACACTCTGTATGCTCTTCTTGAATAACCAATAAAAATAGCTTCTTGTGCCATGGCCTCAAACTTTCCACGTTTCACATTGTCATCCTTAAGCACAAAGCATTTACCACCAAATACATGAAAGTATTTGAGAGTTGGTTTCTTGTTGTTCATGATCTCATAAGGAGTCTTCATTAAGTCTTTGTTGATTAAAGTTCGATTCTGAGTATAACAAGCAGTATTCACAGCTTCAGCCCAAAAGTACATTGGAAGTCTTGATTCACTTAACATAGTCCTTGCAGCTTCAATCAATGTACGATTCTTCCTTTCCACCACTCCATTCTATTGAGGAGTTCTAGGGGCTGAATACTGTCTTGTTATTCCTTTATCTGCACAAAAGTCATTTAGGACTGCATTTTTTAATTCAGTTCCATTATCTGACCTTATAACTCTAATAAGGAATCTAGAATCCAGCTCAATAAACTTTATATGATCAATAACCATCTGTGGGGTCTCATCATTGGAATGTAGGAATAAAACCCAAGTATATTTGGAATAATCATCAACAATCACAAGTGCATACTGTTTCTTTGACATGGACATCACACTAACTGGACCAAACATATCCATGTGCAGTAGCTGAAGTGGTTCAGTTATTGATGATGTGTTAGTGCCCATGTGAGAAGCTTTCTTTGACTTTCCTTTCTGACATGCCTCTCACAGTCCTTCCTGTGTAAATTCCATCTGAGGCAAACCTCTAACCAATTCCCTCTTGACTAAAGAGTTCACGGTTTTGAAGTTAAGGTGAGAAATCTTCTTGTGTCATAGCCAACTTTCATCTGATGAAACTTTAGCATAAAAACAAGTAACTTCATCTTTGGATCCAGAGTGCAGATCAGCTATGAACAAATCACCTTTCCTTACTCCTTGAAGAGCAGGCTTTCCATTCTTCTTGTGAAGGATCTGACATCTATCTTTCTCAAAGGAAACAGCATATCCTCTGTCACAGAAATGACTGATGCTGAGAAGATTGAACTTCAGACCTTCCACAATAGATACATCTTGAATGATAACATTTCCAAACTTCAAACAGCCATATCCTCTGGTAATACCCTTGTTGTTATCTCTAAAGGTAACTCCTGGGCCAGCTTTCTCAACCACATTTGATAGCAGGGCTCTATCTCCGGTCATATGCCTTGAACATCCACTGTCCAGAACCCATATAACACGGTTTACTTGTGCCACGCCCTGCAATATCAAATTGATTAGTCCTTCCTCGGAACCCAAACTTGATTGGGTCCGACATACTTAATGAACTGGCCTTTGTCAGGCAAAACAACATTTTTAACTTTAACTACAAAGACCTCTTTCACAAAAGAGCGTTTCCATTTATAGCCAGCCTTAACACATTTCTGAGTAGGCTTAGGGATAAATGGATCCACTCTAGTCTTTGGAGGACTAGTAGTATTAGATCTAACATGCTTCTTATTATTAACATGTTGACGTGGAGCAGTCTTATTATCAGATACATGATTACTATTAAAATAAGCATACATAACATTGAAAGCACAAGACATGCAATTAACCACACCACATGCTTTATGAGAAAGATTAATAGCAGGCATGTTGGTTCTATAGTTGTTTTGATCCACTTTATGAATGTCTGACTTAGTCTCCGTTGCTGAAACAACTTTGACTGGTTTGTGAGACTTACAGTTATTGGACTGATCAAGATCAAAAGCACGATCCTCCATATGTATCTCCTCTTCAATAATGATAGAGTATTCATTTAGAGGATCTTCCAAGGATTCTCTAAAGAAAGGTGTTTCAATACCCTTAAGCACATATGGTATACCCCTTTCTTCAGCACTGACTCTATTAGGGGTGTTTATGCTTAATTCACCAATAGACTCATTATAGTCATACCCTATTCCTATTGTATGACCAATACTTTGTTTATTGATGATTTCTTTAGTAGTCTTACAAGAGTTATAGTAAGCATTAGCCTTGACTTTAAGTTCACTAATCTGATCCTTAAGAATGGTTTCCAGTTGAATATAACATTTAACCCTATTCTCAAGAAATGCTATTTTCTTAGTAAGTTCATCTTGATTAACATGCACAAGTTTTAATTCTTTTATCTCCTTTTTAAGAGCTGTGTTCAAAAGAATTATTCTATCATTTTCACTACGTGCACATGAAACAGTAGTACTAAGATGATAGATCATTTCAGTATCAGTAAACTTTACCTCTGACATGAATGTTGATGAAGTGCTTGCCTCATTAGCCATTAAAGCTAGGTTTCCAATTTCACCTGCTTCTTCATCACTATCAGTATCATCCCAACTCTTTCCTTCGGCAACATAAGCTTTCCCAATCTTATTCTTCTTGCTAGAATCAAATGAGTTCCTTCTCACTTGCTTTGGCTTTTTACATTCTGTAGCAAAGTGACCCAACTCATTACAATTGTAGCACCTGATTGTGCTTCTTTACACATTTCCAGTTTTATTTCCACCCCTTGTGCTATTTGAAGAGGAAGAATGTTAGATCAGAATTCAATGATCATCAGAAGCTAGACTCAACTGATCAGGATTGCTGACGTCATCAGTATTGCATGGTCATCAGTATTTGATCAAGCGTCAGTATCTTATTGATCATCAGGATTCCTACTCAGACTATGATCAGGTTTGATCATCAGGACTTGAAGCTGATCAGGATTCCTACTTCGAGTTATATTTGGAGTCTAGATAAACATGGAAGTTTGTTCCTGGTTTGTAGAATGCAGCTATCGATTAAAGATATGTTTCTATCTTTGTTATGATTAGGACTTATCTTGTTATTGATAGAGAAGCTGTGTGCACTATATAAACACAGTTTTGGTTTCGATTTATGTATTATTTCGAGAGAGAACATAATCGAAGAGAAGCTCTTAAGAACAGAATTTCTTGAGAGAGTTTTTGTAAGCTAGCAGCTCTTAAGAACATCAGAATTTCTTAAGAGAGTTTGTAACAGTTTTATATCAAAGTTAATAAAGCTGTTATTGTTATTGTTATTGATCTTTCATATTTGTGTTATATAAAGTCGAGAATCTTAAACAATTGTATTCAACCCCCTTCTACAATTGTTATTTACTGGGCAACAATTGGTATCAGAGCAAACTGATTTAATTCTGAATCAGATACGATCTAAAGATGTCGACAACCAAGTATGAAAGCATGAAGATTCCCATCTTGAAGATATCAGAATATCCCACATGGAGGGTAAAGATGCTGATGTACCTGGAGGCTATGGATCCTGACTACTTGGACAGGATTCGTGATGGACCATATATACCAACAAAGTTCGTAGAACGAACAGATACAGTACCAGAACATTATGTGGTCAAAGCTAAAGCTGAATGGACTCCAGAAGAAAAAGCTCATGTACTCAGGGAACCAAAGATAAAGAATATCTTGCATAATAGCCTTGATGCTGTTATGTCAAACAGAGTGATTGCATGCAAGTCTTCAAAAGAAATCTGGGATACTTTGGAAACTCAGTGCCAGGGATCTGCATCTGTCAAGAAAAACAGAAGGGCTCTATTGATTCAAGAATATGAACAATTCGATGCAAAACCTGAAGAGAGCCTGACTGATCTATATGATAGATTCCTGACACTATTGAACAGCTTATCCTTAGTTGACAAAGTATATGAAATCGAAGATTCAAACACCAAATTTCTTAGAGCTTTACCTGAAGAATGGGATACTCAGACCTCAATCATTAGACACCAGTATGATCTGAACATTGTGTCTCTTGATGAGATCTATGGGATGCTAAGAACTCATGATCTTGAAGTTCAACAGAGAAAGAACAAGAAAAGTAGCAAGGCAAAGTCAATTGCTTTGAATGTAGAAGCAAAATCAAAAGGGAAAGCTATGGAGGTCTCTAGAAGGAAAGCAAGAGTAGCTGAGTCAGATCCTGACGACTCTTCATCAGATACTGATGGCAATCCTGATGCCAATACTGGTGATGAATCTTCTGATTCAGACATGGAAGAGATGGTTGCTATGATTGTCAGAAACTTCAGAAGGATGAAGTTCAGGAAGAATAGAAGACAAGGCAACTTTCAGAAAAAGACCTTCAAAGCAGACAAAGACAAGTATATCAAAAAGGACAGCAAGGGTAGCAAATTTGACAAGTCAAAGGTTAGATGCTACAAGTGTAATGGTATGGGTCACTTTGCTTCTGAATGCAACAAGACAAAGGCACTCATCACATCAAGCAAGGGTTGGATGGACTCTTCCTCAGAATCTGATACTGAGGTAGTCAACTATGCGTTAATGGCCAATGCTGATGTAACTGCTGCTCCTGATGATAAGGTACTAAATACTATCTTTGATTTTGATACTGATAATGCTTCTGAGTTAAGACGTTTTCTAAAGTCATTACATATTAGCTTTAGAAGTCAAACTGCTGAGAATACTAGAATCTTATCTGAGATGTCTGACCTTAGAAAAAGGAATGAGATATTAGAAGCTGAATTTTCTCGTATGCAAGAAGTACAAAAAGAATGTGATAATGCTAAACACATGCACTTAGAGATGTCATCTAAATGTACTTCCCTTGAAAAAGAACTTGAATATGCTAATGAGAAAATCAGAACCTGGACAGACTCTGGTAGGAAATTTCATGAGATTAATACCTCTAAGAATTGGAAAGAGTGTCTAGGATATAAGTCAGATGAAGATAAGAAATTGAAAGAGAAAATTGTCATTGATGAGACAGTCAGTCCAAAGACCTATAGACATGTTATAGACTCAACCAAATCTAAGATTACTCCTGTTAATTTTGTTTTTGGTAAGGATTCCAATTCTACTTTTGAAAAGGGATCTTCTTCTACTCAAGGAATTAAAATTATAAAGTCTAAACCTGTCATGAACAAAGTCACTAAGAATCTAGGTCTATTGTCTCAGAAACAGCTTAAGGATAAAATCTGTAAGGTTACAGATAAGAAAAAGGAAGCTACTGTTAAGAGAAACAGGAATGGTAAAATTGGGATCAATAAAGAAAATGGTTATAAGTATATCCCAAATGCACCTAGAAAGAGTTGTTTTAACTGTGGTAACTCTAATCATCTTGCTGTTGATTGTAAAAAGAGTAAGAAGAAAATTGCTGAAATTCCTAAGTCTGATGTTAGGAATAGATCAGTATTTTACAAACCACAGAATTCCTGTTTTCATTGTGGTAGTCTATGGCATTCTATTTATACATGTAAAGAGTATCATGATTTGTACTATAACTTTTATGATCCATTGCCTAAGTTTGAAAGTAGTACAAAGTCTGATAAAACTGAAAATGTCATAGTGAAGCATGCTTTTGTTAATACTGATACTGACAAAGCAAATCCTGATGGAGTAAATCCTGTCAGGACTGCTAAAGTCAAAAAGTCTTCTGCTGTTAAATTTAATAAAATGCATGAACAAGGAATCCAACAAGTGTGGGTTCCTAAACATTCTGACTTGTGTTTTACTATTCTGATGCAGGGTAAAAAGAAAAATGTGTTAGTCATGGATAGTGGATGTTCTGTGCACATGACTGGAAACAAAGCCCTGTTATCAGAATATGAGGAAAAAGCAGGCCCAACTGTGTCTTATGGAGATGGCAACATTGGACAAACCTTGGGATATGGCAATATAATCATTGGAAATGTCATCATTGAAAAAGTAGCTCTAGTGAAGGGACTAAAACACAACTTGTTGAGTATTAGTCAAATCACTGACAGAGGTTATCATGTCAATTTCTATTCCACACATTGTGAAGTAGTCAGTAAAGCAACAGGGAAGATAGCACTAACTGGCTACAGGCATGGTAACATATATGAAGCCAACATTCTCTCAGATACTGATGGCTCCCCTACATGTTTCATCAGTAAAGCTTCAGTAGATGAAAGTTGGAATTGGCACAAGAAGCTTTCTCATCTCAACTTCAGCAACATCAATGAGTTGGTTAAGAAAGAGTTAGTAAGAGGATTACCTAATGTCTTATATATACCTGATGGACTCTGTGATGCATGCCAAAAAGCAAAACAAAGAAGGACATCATTCCAGAGTAAATCAGAATCCTCTATTGAAGAACCATATCACATGCTTCATCTTGATCTGTTTGGTCCAGTCAACATCATGTCCATCAGTAAGAAAAGGTACACTCTTGTAATTGTTGATGAATATTCTAGATTCACCTGGGTGTATTTTCTGCACAGAAAAGATGAAACTCCTGAAGTTCTGTTGGATCATGTGAGAATGATTGAGACAACCACAAAGTACAAAGTCAAGATTCTGAGAAGTGATAATGGTACTGAATTTAAGAATTCAAAGATGGAAGAGTTCTGCAAATACAAAGGAATCATTCAACAATTCTCTGCTCCTGGCACACCTCAGCAAAATGGAGTAGTAGAAAGGAAGAATAGAACTCTTATTGAAGCTGGCAGAACTATGTTGGAAGAAGCTAAATTACCTACATATTTCTGGGCAGAAGCAGTCAACACAGCATGCTATACACAAAATCTCACATTGATAAACAGGCATGGTGTCACTCCTTATCAGTCACTCAAGGAGAAGAAACCAAGTCTGAAGCATTTGCATGTGTTTGGCTGTAAATGTTTTGTTCTCAGAACTCATCCTGAACAGCTAGGGAAATTTGAAACAAAGGCTGATGAAGGAATATTCATAGGTTATCCTACATCAAGAGCCTTCAGAGTTTTTAATTTGAGAACAAGAACTGTCATGGAGTCAATACATGTATCTTTTGATGATAAGAAGATAACTGGAATCATTGAAGACTCGCATGATAGATTGTTATTTGAAAATGAAGCTTCCAAGGAACCTGAAGAAAGTGAATCAGAAGCTGTCCATTCATCCAGTACTGACGGGTCACCAAATCCTGATGACTCACCAGGTACTGATGGTGCTAATACTGATGATGCAAACAACAGTAATACAACTAGTAGTGCTAATGTTGAGGGGGAGCAACGGCATTCAACTACAAGTTCAGAGTCAACTCAATCATCAGAACAGAATTCTTCAGATACTGATTCAAGTGAAGATCTTGATAACACATCAGGAGGGCATAGCAATAATTCAGGGAGAGCTTCAAATCAATCAAATTCTTTCAATCAAGATAACACCAATCCAGGGGGAGCATCTACTTCAAGAAACAATTTGACACCAGCAAGGAAATGGACAAAAGATCATACTCCTGATTTGATAATTGGAGATCCTGATGCAGGTGTTCAAACAAGAAGTGCAACTCAGAATGAATGTTTATATAATAACTTTCTATCCAAGGAGGAGCCTAAGAAAGTTGAAGATGCACTTAAAGATGCTGATTGGGTTACTGCAATGCAAGAAGAACTGAATGAATTTGATAGGAATGAAGTCTGGAAACTGGTACCAAGACCAAAGAATAGATCAATTGTTGGTACAAAGTGGATTTTCAAGAACAAGACTGATTCTGATGGAGTCATTATCAGAAACAAAGCTAGACTAGTTGCAAAGGGGTATTCCCAACAAGAGGGAATTGACTATGATGAAACTTTTGCTCCTGTTGCAAGACTAGAAGCCATCAGGATATTTCTTGCTTATGCAGCACATAAGAAATTCAAGGTTTTCCAGATGGATGTTAAAAGTGCTTTCTTAAATGGTGAACTGGAGGAAGAAGTTTATGTTGAACAACCTCCTGGTTTCATTGATCCTAAATATCCAGATCATGTCTACAGACTGGATAAGGCACTTTATGGACTAAAGCAAGCTCCAAGAGCATGGTATGAAACCTTAGCTCAATTCTTACTGGAAAGTGGATTCAAAAGAGGTGCAATTGATAAAACTCTATTTTATTTGAATCATGGTAAGGAGTTGCTGTTAGTTCAGATTTATGTTGATGATATCATTTTTGGGTCAACAAACAATAAGCTGTGTGAAAAGTTTTCCAAGCTTATGCAGTCAAGATATCAAATGAGCATGATGGGAGAAATGAGTTACTTTCTGGGTCTTCAAGTTAAACAGACTGATGAAGGGATTTTTATTAATCAGTCTAAATACACAAGGAATTTACTGACAAGGTTTAACATGCAAGACAGTACTTCTGCTTCAACTCCCATAGCTACAGCTACCAAACTTGATCCTGATCAAGGTGAAGAGGTAGATGTAACTCACTACAGAGGAATGATTGGCTCTTTATTGTATCTCACTGCCAGTAGACCAGATATCATGTTTGCAACCTGTCTATGTGCAAGATTTCAAGCAAAACCTAGAGAACCACATCTGATTGCAGTCAAGAGAATTTTCAGATATCTCAAAGGCACTCCTTCACTTGGCCTTTGGTATGCAAGGGAATCAGATTTTGGGTTGTGTGGTTATTCAGATGCTGATTTTGCAGGATGCAAAATAGACAGGAAAAGTACTTCAGGAAGTTGTCAGTTTTTGGGTGGAAGACTAGTTTCATGGTTCAGTAAAAAGCAGAAATCTATTTCCACTTCAACTGCAGAAGCTGAGTACATTGCTGCAGGAAGTTGTTGTGCTCAGATAATGTGGATGAGAAATCAGTTGTTAGATTATGGCCTGTCATACTCAAAAATCCCTATTTATTGTGATAACCAAAGTGCTATTGCAATGACAGGAAATCCAGTTCAGCATTCTCTTACTAAACACATCAGTATCAGATATCACTTTATAAGAGAACAGGTTCTGGAAGGAACAATTGAACTTCACTTTGTTCCTACTGATCAACAACTAGCTGATATATTCACCAAGCCACTACCTGAAGCTACTTTCAATAAGTTGGTGAATGAACTTGGAATGATGAATTTTGAGAATTTCTGAGGAAAAGCTACAGAGAGGAAATCCTGATAACTGTCAAATCCTGATGGTTATTCAGAAAGGTATGTATCTTTGATCAAATCCTGATAGGACTCAATCCTGACAGGAAATCAATTGGTCAAATCCTGATGTTCAGATATTGAAGCTGGTATGAAAACCAGAGGTTCTATGCTAATTTGTCATTAACACTCCTGGTAAACTCTGGACAATTAGATTATTACTTAGTCTTTGATTAAGTTTTCAGTCTTAATTATGAATTTCAATTTCATTATTAACAGAGTTTATTATTTATCATCTCTATATCACTTTGAGTGTTACTAACAAATTTTGCAGGCAAGTACAGGAAGCAAACAATTGAGAAAATAGACAAATTTCATTAATACTTGAAGATACATTACACATGAAATATGGAAATTACATATTTGTTTTCCTAGTCTATTTTCTACTCAGGAACTCGTGCTTTACAGATAAGCATGAACACGTGCCCTGCAAATTAGCATGAATGCTCCTGAGCAGCTTCACAGTCCTTCAGAACTGGAAGGTCTCTTGTTCCATCCTTAAGAGACAAGAAGAGGAGCTGCTTTACTTGAAGGCGGATCGTCACCGTGACCACCGGGACGCCTCCGTGCCTCCAACTTGCATGACATACAAGCATCACGGACTCTCTTCTTACGTTTCTCAAGCTCTCGGATGAGCTCTTCATCATCTTCATCCTCATCCTCTTCATCATCCCAATCGTCTTCATCCTCTTCATTGACAACGATGAGATTTTCAAGAGGATTCCAATCAGGATTTGCCTGATGGAAGTTATGAAGAAGCACATCAGCCATTGCATTCACAAAAGCATGATGCTCATGTGGATCAGGAATAGGCTGAGGTCCCTCTTGCTCTGCAATCTCTGCTAGAGCCTCATCCATTTGTTGCCATCTATCAAGTTCTTCATCAGGTATGTTGTTTTGATTGTTGGCAGCCATTGAAAAACAAAGAAGGTGAAAGGTTTCGTAAGTTTTTCTCTGGAGAGGGTTTGTGTTTTAATAGATATATGATGATTGTTTAACAGTTCTCTTTTATAGAGAATGTGTATTAAGGGTGCAGGTCATTTCTACAATCTCGATGAGACGGTTCGGTTTTCCATAAATATTTTTGCCTCGTTTACTGGTAAGCGTGTTTTAATTCTATGACCATTAATTTGGTTATTTTTCTTAAACCAAAACGCTATTCAGGATTGTTAAAATAAATTTTGTTTTCTTAAATAAAATTTTATTTTAATCTTATTGAATATTTTGTTTTTCAATCCTGATATGGCAAAATATTTTGTGCGGACATGCTTTTATTCCTGATGAGGTTAGGTTTTTCTTACATCAGAAAATGCCTACTCGTTATGGACTACTTTCTAATGCTATGGTACAAGGACCAACCCATCTTGTTCCTGACACAAGCATGCAACCTAAACAGTCTAAACAGTTAACAACCACCTCTACTGTCTCTCAAAAGACTTTAGTTGTAATATCAAAGAAATCAGCTAGAACTGATGTGTCTGGAAGGCAATCAGGTTCAAAGGATTTTTCCTCTACACCACTCACTAAAAGGAAGATACAAGGGGGTGTACAAGGGGTCCTGGTGAAGAAAGCTGATAAGGTTGTTAAGAATGTTCCTGTGAAAAGGAAGTTAAGGTTGATTGATGAAAGTGATTCAGAGGATGACTTACCTATATCCTCTGTGATGAATGTGAACAAGGAAGTTGCTGATACTGCTACTAAAGCTGTGGTACCTTCATCAAAACCACAACAGACAAGGAAATTATCAAAGAGCAGGTATCATATTCCTTTGACAGTGCAAATGAAGGATACTGATATTCAGACATCAAATCCTGATGTTAGTATTCCTGATGCAACAACAAAAGTTGTCTCTATATCAGACTCTCCAGCCTCTCCATCTCAGATTCGAGGACATTCTTGGGAGAAGGTATCTACAACTGCTTCCTTGGTTGGTCTTACACCTACATCAAAGAAAAAGAGGAATGCAGAAGAGTTAGTCTATCAGAGACAGAAGAAGCTGAAAGGATCAAGCCCACAAGAACCTGAATTTCAGAGTAATTCAGCAGCTACTGTTGATCCTGCCACACAAGAACCACTCAATCAAAGTTTGGGTGAAGGCTTAGCTAGTGGAATGGTCACACAAGAACCATTTTCTCAAAGGGAGAATGAAGACATCAACATTCCAGCTACACAAGAACCATCTTCTCAAAGTGAAGATGCAGGCAAAGCTACAGCTTCTGTTGAAAGATTGGTCGAGAACATTGTCAATGAGGGAAGCACACAAGAACCTTTAACTCAAAGTGTTGAAGCAGCTTCTGAACCTCAAGCTCCACAAGAACCATTGGTAGCAAATACTGATGCAAGCATATCAAATCCTGACGATGTTCATCCTGACGCTAGTGGTGCTCCTGATAATGAACCTATTTTGATACAGCCACTTCGTTCAAGACCAATGGATCATCCTATCTCAGAATTACAGGATAAAATGAAAGGTATTGCAATTCCTGATCCTGATATATCTCATGGTTCTGATGATGATAATTCTGATGATGATAGTGATGATGATAATGAGAATCGAAAAGAGAAGGAACAGCTTGCTACAGCACTCAAAATTAGTCTTGGAACTAATTTTGGTTCATCAAGTACATATATGGCTAGCAATGCTTTCACTGGGAAAGATCAGAGACAAGATTTTTCTACTCCTTCCTTTGATCCTGCAGAGGCATTTAGACAGAATGAATGGAACAATTCATGGCATCAATCTGATGAATCTATCAGTTTTTCTTCTGCTATTGAACATGCCTATAATGTAGTGAAGTCTATCGAGAATCAAGACTTGAAGAATCATCTGAAGGCTACAACTCTGTTATCCAAAAGTCTGAAAAGTGAGATTGATTCTATCAAGGGTTCAACTGACAAAGTGAGGACTGATATCTTTAATAATTTTACAAAGGTGCCTACTACGACTTTCCAACTGAGGGTAGTGGAATCCCAAGTGAAATCTATTGTTTCAGAACAAACCTCAATCAAACAAAGAATTGATTCTCTGGATACTAAGGTAACTGAAATTTAAACCTCTCTTTCCTTAATTTTGCAATTATTGTCAAATCCTGATGTCAAAAAGGGGGAGAAGGTTATTCAGACAAAATGTACACCTGATCTAGTATTAAGAAATAATGATGATGATACTGGAGATGATGGTGGTGACAAAGCGATACAAGGAGAAACCTCTGATGCTGTTGTTATGAAGTCTACAATTCAAACTTCACAAAGTCAAACAACACAGTCAACTCATGTTTCTGATTCTGGAGTTAAGACAGTAAGAACATTGGTGCAATCTCAGATCCTGACGGAAGATCAAATCCTGACACCTGGTCATGGACATATTCTTGCTACAATTCCTGAAGGTGATGAAGATGTAATTATTGATAATCCTGAAGATGCATCAAATTTATTCCAGAAGTTTTCTACAAAAGACGGCAGAATTGTTACTCTATATCACACTGATAAAAGAGTTCAACAATTATATGCAAGAAAAGCACTCTCTACAGCAAGTGAAGAATATCCAGATCTCTCACATGAAGAATTCTTGAGACTACAAAGAGAGACAATGGAAAGCTATACTGCTCCTGCTAGAGGTAGAGGAAGCAGAGGTAGGAGAGGTGCTAGAAGAAATAGAAGAGGTTCTTCAACTCAAACAGTACCTAGACAGACAAGGTCTAGAGGGTTAAGAATTGAAGAAATTCCTGAAGCTTCACAAAATCTAATAGATCCTGTTATCAAGGATATCATGGAGAAAGAAGATAAGGAATTTGTTGAAGAAGAACCTGAATTGAAAAGAAAATCAAGTAAATCAACTCTCAGCAATACAAATCAAATTGAAGATTCTAATCCTGACAATATTCAAGATCCTGACGAATCTGAAATTCTGCAAGAGGTTGATTTGATAATCTTATCTACTGTTGTTGATTGTCACAACAAAGAAGTAGATGAAGAAGAAGAAGCCAGAAGAAGAGATATTACAAGAAGAACAAATAAAGATTTCAATCTCTATCTACAAAGGCTTAAAGTTTCAAATGAAAGACAATGGAGAAATTCAAGCAGACAAGAATCTTTACTTGAAAGAAGCTACGCTCATGAAAAGGAGAAATACAAGAAGTGGAAACATATTAGCACATTAAGTTGTGATACACCTATCAATTTTCAGTCTGGTGGAATTATTACAAGCGCTTCAAGTGTTGTTGATTTGTCTGATATGGCTAGATCAAAAACACTCTGGTTAAAGATGTTTTCGAGTCTGAAGCAATTGTCAAGTAATTCAAGAGGAGGTATTGGACACAGAGATGGTGAATATCTGAATATGTCATATGTTGATCCTTACTCCTTGACAGAAATTGGAGGTACTTTAACTTCTGAAAACCTGAACAATTTATTAGCTGTTGATATAGTTATAGATTGTCATGATGGTTTTGAAAAGAAAGAAAAGCTTCTGTACTTCATGAAAGATGGTAGTGTGAAGATTCTATCTATTCAAGATCTGCTGATGAAAACTACACAGGAACTGAAATATGTTCACTATCTGTTAAGATGGAAGAACCAAGTGTACAAAGAATGGAGTGACATGATTTTGTCAACTATAAGAAGAAGACTGGATGGAAACAGTAATTTCGATGGTAATTATACTCCCATGTACTTAAATCAAAGAGGTCAGGATGTGGAAATGCAAAGGGGTACTGCTGTTAAAGAAGTAAATTTTGGCATGACTCATCTTTCTCTCAATCCTGATGGAAAGGAAATTGCTTATCTTTTGCTTGAAGAGCACAGTCTACAGAGAAACTCCATACAGAATCTCAGAGCAGCTATCTACCAGATTAATGAGGAAGATGAAGAACTCAGAAATCTTAAGGAAAGACTGATTCAAATTCTTGAAGAAAAAGAAGAAAGTTTATTATCCAACTTCTTGAAGATGAATCTGTTCTATCAAAAAGCTTAAACAGATAAGTTGTTTCTGAAGATACTCGTACATTTTGATACATGTTTTTGACATCATTGAATATTTGGAATCTATACTTTATTTCACAAAGTATGAGATTGGGGGAGATTGTTAGATCAGAATTCAATGATCATCAGAAGCTAGACTCAACTGATCAGGATTGCTGACGTCATCAGTATTGCATGGTCATCAGTATTTGATCAAGCGTCAGTATCTTATTGATCATCAGGATTCCTACTCAGACTATGATCAGGTTTGATCATCAGGACTTGAAGCTGATCAGGATTCCTACTTCGAGTTATATTTGGAGTCTAGATAAACATGGAAGTTTGTTCCTGGTTTGTAGAATGCAGCTATCGATTAAAGATATGTTTCTATCTTTGTTATGATTAGGACTTATCTTGTTATTGATAGAGAAGCTGTGTGCACTATATAAACACAGTTTTGGTTTCGATTTATGTATTATTTCGAGAGAGAACATAATCGAAGAGAAGCTCTTAAGAACAGAATTTCTTGAGAGAGTTTTTGTAAGCTAGCAGCTCTTAAGAACATCAGAATTTCTTAAGAGAGTTTGTAACAGTTTTATATCAAAGTTAATAAAGCTGTTATTGTTATTGTTATTGATCTTTCATATTTGTGTTATATAAAGTCGAGAATCTTAAACAATTGTATTCAACCCCCTTCTACAATTGTTATTTACTGGGCAACAAAGAACCACCTATCTGAAACCTGGGCTTGAACTTAAGATTGGGATTCCTTCTGAATCTGAATTTGCCAAACTTCCTCACTATCATTGCCAAGTCACCATCCTCCAGCTGATCAAGTTCTTCCAAAGAATAGAAGTCACCACCAGATTGATCAATAGATGTTAAGCCATATTCAGCATCAATTACATCCAAGTTAGAACTGGAAGGTTGAATAACCTTCACTTCCAGTTTCTGTGGGACTTCTGTTGTCAATGCAGTATAAGTACTAACTATCTTTCCAGTTCCATATATCTCCTTTTGTTGAATCTGCTCCAGCTCATAGGTCTTCAGAACACCATAAAGTCTTTCCAAAGAAATCTCTCCAAGATCTCTTGCTTCTCTGATTGCAGATATTTTGTGCTCCAAATGAGATGGAAGTGTCAGGAGGAACTTCTTGTTAATCTCCTTGATAGTATAGTGCTTTCCATTGAGATTCAGATCATTTATCAATTTATTGTATCTCTCAAAAACCTCAGAGATACCTTCACCAGGGTTTGATCTGAAATGCTCATATGAAGATGTGAGAATTTCCAACTTATTCTCTCTAACTTCCTCTGTCCCCTCATTGATTATCTCTATTGTGTCCCAAATGTGTTTGGCAGTAACACAGTTTAGAACATGATTATAGGGCTGAGCAGAACCGAACCAGAACCGAAAAACCGAACCGAATAGTGTAATTTCGGTTCGGTTCGGTTCTAATTTTCAGAAAATTCGGTCTTTTCGGTCCGGATCGAATAGACCGAAATAAATTTCGGTTCGGTTCGGTTCTTTCAAAAAAAATTCGGTCTGAACCGAATAGACCGAAATATTTTTATTTTATATTTATATAATTTTTATATATTAATTTTACATGTATGTATGTATTCAAACTTTTGCATGGCTTATTTTTGGTTCGAGATTTGAAGTTTAAACTATTACTGTTAGATATAATTGCTGATGTTTGTTTAATCAGTGTTTAAGTAACATGTACTGTTCAGAGTTTAGTCTGAAGTACTTATCAGAGTTTACTGGAAGCCAGTCAGAGTTTGTTAAAGTCTGACGGGGTGAAAGTTGATTTAGCTGTCGGTGCATATCATGAAGATTCTAGAAGCAATATATTCTGAAGATGAAAAGAAGCAGAATATATTGATACAGCTAAGGAGACTGGACAGAGGACTGAAGCAATTCTAATTGATTGCAAATTGTATAGCTAATTTGTAGGAGTATCAATTAGAGATTGATTGTAACTGTGTACTATATAAACACAAATAGGTTATCCCTAGAAGGGATGCGAACATAGAATTATTATTCTTATAATCTAGAAGCTCTTTGTGATTCATTAACATCATAAAGAGAGAAGCTGTTAATACAATTACAGTTTATTGATTCATAAACAGTGTTCTTGATTATTGTTATTCTCATATATATTTGATTATACTGTATTTGACCTAACAATTGGTATCAGAGCTTAGGCTGTTTAATATATACAGTTTTACGATTCAAACACAGTAATAATCATGTTTGAAGAAAATCAAGCTCCTCCCAAGGTTGAACAGGTTAAACCTAATTCTGTGAGTCGATATGAAACAATCAGGGTTCCAATTCTCAGGCCAGTGGAGTATCCAATTTGGAAGGTGAAGATGACCATGTTTCTGGAGGCTACAGATCCAGAATATCTTGACAGAATCAATGATGGTCCTCATATGCCGACTAAATTGTCTCCTGTTATTGATGGTCAAGAACAAAAGACTGTTCCAAAGGAAAAGAAAGATATGACTCCTGAGGACATCTCATCAATTGCAAAGGATGCAAAAGTTAGACATCTACTCCATAGTGCTTTAGACAATGTTATGTCTAACAGAGTAATTGGTTGCAAAACTGCAAAAGAAATCTGGGATGCTTTGGAAGTCAGGTGTCAAGGAACCACTGCTATAAAGAAGAACAGGAAAACTATACTCACTCAGGAGTATGAGCACTTTGATTCAAGAACCAATGAAACCTTGACTGAGACATATGACAGATTCTGTAAACTGCTGAATGATTTATCTCTAGTTGATAAAGAATATGATCTTGAAGAATCAAATCTCAAATTTCTCTTATCTTTACCTGAAAGATGGGATTTGAAGACAACAACTATAAGAGATAATTACGAACTTGCTGAAACTGAACTTGATGAGATTTATGGGTTACTGAAAACTCATGAATTGGAAATAGAACAAAGAAACAGAAGATCAAGCAAGAAGACAAAATCTGTTGCTCTCAAAGTTGAGGAGAAGCCTATCAAGAAGGAATCATCAAGGAAGAAAGCCAAGGGAATGGCTTTAGTCATTAAATCTGACAGTGAGTCATCAAACACTAATGATGGCTCAAACACTGATGATGAAGCTTCTGACTCTGAGGATGATGAAGAACAGATGATGCAAATGGCTGCATTGATGGTGAAGACCTTCAAGAAGATGGGATTCAAGAATTTCAAGAAAGGAAAGAGATTCTCAAGGAAAGATTCAAACTCTGAAAGGAAAAGTTTTAGAAAGTCTGATGGAAGGGAGACCAAGTCTGGCAAGAAGGATAAATCTGAAATCCAGTGCTACAAGTGTAAGGAGATGGGTCACTATGCCCCAGAGTGCAAGAAAGGAAAATCTGAGAAAGCACTCATCTCTAAATGCAAAGACTGGGCAGATACTTCAGACTCTGATGATGGAGTAAATTATGCTCTTATGGCAACTGTCAAAGATGAGACTGAATCATCTGAAAATAAGGTACCCCTAACTACTTATGCTTATGATACTGATAATATATCTGAGTTAAGAGTATATCTGAAAAGCGTACATGTTAGTTATAGGGATCAGACTTTAGAGAATGAGAGAATTAAATCTGAGAATCTTAGCCTTAAAAATAGAAACAAGTTTCTTGAAGGAGAACTTGAAAATATGAAGCAGATGCAAAAAGAAAGAGATGATGCTGTTTATATTGAACAGGAGTTGACTAAGAGATATAAGCAGCTAGAATCTGATCTAGAAAAAGAAAGAAAAATAATCAAGACTTGGACAAACTCTGGAAGAGACACTCATCAAGTGTTTTAGACAGATTCTGTAGGTTTAGGCTATTGTGAAAATGATGAACTTAGGTTTAAAGACAAGGTTAAGGTTAAACCACAACTTAAACCTATGAAATTTGTTCCAGAGTCCACTAAGTTAAAATCTGTTGTAGTAAGAGAAGCTGATATGGAATCAGATGAAACCTGTGAAAGACAGGAAAATATTATAACAGAAAATCTTATGGAAATAGAAGCTGTTAGAAAGCCAGTAAAAACTTGTGAAAAACAGGTTAATGTTGGCTTGATGACAGGAAAACAGTTCAATCATAAGCTCAAAGAGGTAAAGTCTGCCATGAAACCAAAAGGGTCCAAGAAGAATAGGAATGGAAAGATAGGCATAAATAAAAGAAATAATCATTTGCCTACTGCTGTTGCTCCAAGGAAAACATGTTATAATTGTGGTAGTACTAACCATCTTGCTAGATTTTGCAATAAGAACAAAAATATTAATTCTTTACCTTCTACATCAGGAGTAAAGAATGATTATGTAAGGGTTAAACCACAGACTTTATGCACACACTGTGGGAGCACTTGGCATTCTATTTATACTTGTAAGAGTTATCATGCTATTTATCACAACTACTATGAGCTAAAACCCAATCTGAAGTGGGTTAGAGCAAACTCTGCAAGTGTAAAGTCTGACAATGTTAGTTTAAACTCTGTTAATAGTGATTCCGCTGCAAAAGCTAACAATGTTAAGAAAGCCAAAGGATCCAAGCAAGTCTGGATCCTTAAAACTAACTCTTTGTAATTGGTTGTGATTGCAGGGCATAAAAGAGAGCACCCTTATCTTGGACAGTGGATGCTCAGGACACATGACTGGAAATAAAGCCCTGCTATCAGATTTTGAGGAGAAGGCTGGCCCAAAAGTATCCTATGGAGATGGCAACATAGGACGTACTCTGGGATATGGCAATATAAATCTTGGAAGTGTCATCATATCAAATGTAGCTCTAGTCTCAGGACTCAAGCATAATCTGCTATCAGTGAGTCAAATCTGTGACAGAGGAAACCATGTAGATTTTCATACTGAACACTGTGAAGTTATCAGTAAATCCACTGGAAAAGTTGTTCTAGTTGGACACAGGCGCAACAACATTTATGAAGCAAGTTTGGTAACAAACTCTGATGGAAAAACAGTGTGTCTGACTGCAAGAATGTCAAATGAAGAGAGTTGGAACTGGCATAAGAAGCTCTCTCATCTCAATTTGAACAACATCAATGAGCTAATAAGAAAGGATCTTGTAAGGGGACTCCCAAAATCAATACTCAGTCTAGATGGCCTATGTGATTCTTGTCAAAAGGCCAAGCAAAGGAAGTCATCTTTCAAGAGCAAATCTGAAACTTCAGTAGTGGAACCTTATCATCTTCTACATGTTGATCTCTTTGGACCAGTGAATGTGATGTCTATGGGCAGAAAGAAATATGCTCTAGTAATTGTTGATGAATATACTAGATATACATGGGTGTATTTCTTATCAAAGAAGGATGAAACTGCTCAAACTCTGATGGATCATGTAAATCTACTGGACAAAGGATCACAGCACAAAGTCAAAATTATAAGGAGTGATAATGGAACTGAATTCAGAAACTCAATCGTGGAAGCTTTCTGCAATGAAAGAGGAGTGAAACAAGAATTTTCTGCACCTGGAACTCCACAGCAAAATGGTGTAGTTGAAAGAAAGAACAGAACTTTAATTGAAGCAGCCAGAACTATGCTTGACGAAGCAAAATTGCCAACTTATTTCTGGGCAGAAGCTGTTCAAACTGCTTGTTTTACTCAAAATGCTACACTGATCAACAAGCATGGGAAAACACCATATGAGATGGTGAAAAATAAGAAGCCAAATTTGAAATATTTTCATATATTTGGATGCAAATGCTTTGTGTTGAAGACTCATCCTGAACAGTTGACCAAGTTCGAGTTAAAAGCTGATGAAGGAATCTTTGTTGGCTATCCATTGTCAACAAAAGCATTCAGAGTATACAATCTGAGAACAAAGGTGATCATGGAATCTATACATGTGTCATTTGATGACAAGAAAATAGTTGGACTTGATGACTTAGATGAATATGATCAACTGCGCTTTGAAAATGAAGGTTTATTCTCTGATGATGTAAACTCTGATGAAGCAGTACCGACAAACTCTGATGAAGCGGTTCTGATAAACTCTGACGAAGCATACTCTGAACCTTTACTGGTAAATAATGGAGAAACTGAAAATTCTCAAAATAGAGAACCAGTTGAGGGGGAGCGTGAAGAAGCTCAACAAGACACAGCAAGTGAGTCAGTTGAGGAAACTGATTCAAACTCTGACAGTTCAAACTCTGAGCCATCCAATTCAGGGGGAGCCTCAGATGCTGCAGAAAGTCAACATATGAATCAGGAGAGCATGGATCAAGAGGGACGATCCAATAATGATGCAAGAAACCACTTACCAACAGCAAGAAAGTGGACACAGGCACATACACCTGATCTTATAATTGGAGATCCTGATGCTAGTGTGAGAACTAGAAGTGCAACAAATAATGAGTGTCTGTATCATGCTTTCTTGTCTCAAACAGAACCAAAGAAAGTGGAAGAAGCTCTTCAAGATGCTAACTGGATCACAGCTATGCAAGAAGAGTTGAATGAATTTGAAAGAAATGAAGTCTGGACACTTGTACCTAGACCAAAGAATAGATCAATTGTAGGTACAAAGTGGGTTTTCAGAAACAAGACTGACAGTGAAGGTGTGATTACAAGAAACAAGGCTAGACTTGTGGCTAAAGGTTATTCACAACAGGAAGGAATTGACTATGATGAAACCTTTGCTCCAGTTGCAAGATTGGAGGCCATAAGAATTTTTCTGGCCTATGCTGCACACAAGAAGTTTAAAGTCTTTCAGATGGATGTGAAAAGTGCTTTTCTCAATGGGAAGCTTGAAGAAGAAGTGTTTGTTGAACAACCACCAGGATTTGTAGATCCCAAGCATCCAGATTATGTCTACAGGCTTGACAAGGCATTATATGGACTAAAGCAAGCACCAAGAGCATGGTATGAAACTCTTGCTCAATTTCTTTTAGAAAGTGGGTTCACAAGAGGTACAATTGATAAAACCTTGTTTTATTTCAATTCTGGTGATGATTTGCTTTTAGTTCAAATTTATGTAGATGACATTATTTTTGGATCTACTAATGACAAACTTTGTAAGAAGTTTGCAAAGCTTATGCAGTCCAGGTACCAAATGAGCATGATGGGAGAGCTTAGTTATTTTCTAGGCTTACAGGTCAAGCAAACAGATGATGGGATTTTTATCAATCAAGCAAAGTATACCAGAAATCTTCTAAAGAAATTTGGTATGCTTGATAGTTCATCTGCTCCAACTCCCATGGCTACTGCAACAAAGCTAGACAAAGACATAGGTGCTACAGTGAATATGACAACCTACAGAGGCATGATAGGGTCTCTTCTGTATCTCACAGCAAGTAGACCTGATATCATGTATGCCACATGTCTTTGTGCAAGATTTCAAGCAGATCCCAGAGAGCCTCATCTAACAGCTGTAAAAGAGATAACTACAACTCAACAAAGGACAAGACAAACAATAATATTAACAGAAGCACGGGAATCCAGAATCAAAGAAGAAAAGGTAAACTCAAAAAATCAAAATACGTTATGTATTCTTGAAGTCCGTAAACAGGTCACGGAAAGAAGTTCATGAAAATGTTCAAGCCTCAGTGACAGCAAAAGAAACAAGACTTTCAAGACGACAGAAGTATGTGAATGATTTAGGGTTAAGTACCACGGGATTCCAGTGATTTAAATGAAGCAACCAGAACGACAAAGGACTTATCAGCAGCATTGAATTGAAGACATAAAAGGATAATTGATCAAGTGTTATTCATCTATGAACCAGACCAGTTGCACTAGGTGACGGCACTAAAAAGATCAAGCTGTTTTATCGTCTCAGAAGAAATTGATACAGTCTATTACTTAAACACCCAGGAGCTCAGAGTAATCATTAAAAGTCAAAAGACAAGAAAATGATTCGATAGTTTTTCTATTTAGAAAACTATCGAATGGAATGAAAAGTGATTCAAAGTAAACCAAAATGAATCAATTTGGCATTCGATAGTTTTGTTTTAAAAACTATCGAATGGTAAAATGATTTATTTCATTCGATGGTTTTTCAAACCATTCGATGGTTTTTAAATTGTGGAGCAGGTGAAAAGTATTCTTTGTTTTTCAAGTTGATGAAGATCCAACGGCCAGGATTGATTCTTCAAGTTTGGTTCGATGGTTTTTCAAATGAAGTCTACAATTAATACAAGAGAAGATAGTGTCTTCTTCAGTTAAGGCATTCTACACAGAAACATTACTGAGAGAGAGAACTGAGCCGGAGAAATTATCAGAGAATTAATAGTGCTCAGAATTTGATCATTGTTTTGTATTTGTGTAACCTTAAACTCATTGAAGCTAATCTAGGGATCAGAAATTGTAGCACCCCTCGAGGTTTATATTTATAAAAAGATATATTCCCCGAAACTTGATTTGGTTTGGTGTGTTTGATTTCGTTATAGAACTGAAAGATTAATCCGCGAACGAAATTGAATTATTTGTGAGTATCGTATTCAACCCCCCCCCTTCTACGATACTTTGGACCTAACAATTGGTATCAGAGCTACTTGATTGATATACAAATCAGATCCGGTGAATGAGACCAAAATCAAACGTAGCGTGAAAATTCGAAGCAAATTTTTTAACTTTCAAAATTTTTCATTTAATTGGAATTTCTTGAATTTTAAACAATTTGAAATTTTCAGAAACCATGAGTGCTCCAAAGACAACCGCTGGTATTAAACTTCCCCCGTTTACTAGAGATGATTTCGGTTTGTGGAAGATGAAGATGATGTTATTTATCAAGGCATCTAATCCGTTGTATATTGGCATATTAGAGAACGAACCGTTTGTACCAATGAAACCAGTTAGTGAATCTACAGCTCCTGATGGTAGCAGGATTCCTCAAGGCACCCAACCTAAGGATATTACTGAGTATACAGATTCTGACAAAGAACTGATTCGATTGGACACCGGTTTAATGTTGATATTGGCGGACTCCGCAGACAAGGAAATGAGCTATCAGTTGATGAACTGTACAAGCGGGAAACATATGTGGGATACCATTAACTTGATAATGGAAGGAACTGAAGACGTGCAGGAAAACAGATTGGACATTCTGACTTCTCAATACGAAGCGTTTAGGTCACTGCCAGGAGAAAGTATAACTCAGGTCTTTGAGAAATATACTAAGCTTCTCAATGAATTGGCAATGAAAGGAAAGACCTATCCACTGAGAGAATCAAACAGGAAGTTCATGATGACGCTGCCCCATCATGTAGAACACAAGTCATCATCCATTAGGGAAAGAATTGACTTCACAAAGATGCCACTAGAGATGATCTATGGCAAGTTGAAGACCTATGAGATGGAACAGGAACAAAGGGTGATAATCTACGGATCAGGGACAGTGGAGAACAAGCACAATGCACTTGTGAGATCAGCAACACTTGTAGTGGATGAACCAATAACTTCTGAGATTCAGGTTCAAACCCCTAGAGCTGGAAAGGAGGTGATAATAGAAGCAGAAATGGATTCTGTGAATCTGGGTGTTGATGAAAGTGATTACTACACCCTAGAAGAGCTTGAGCAAATGGAAGACAAAACCATGGCGTACTTAGCTGCAAAGTTTAGTCACATTCGTTTTAAGAGAAACCCTAAGTACAAGTTCAAGGGTTCAACCAACAGATTCCAGAAGAGAAATTATACACCTAGTACAGGCTTTAAGGGAGGCTACAAGACTGGCATGATTGATAGAAGCAAATCAAGATGCTACAACTGCAATGAGTTAGGGCATTTCGCCACTGAATGCCGGAAGCCTCGTCAAGCGAGAGACATGAAAGATGTCTATGGAAAGAAGGATTCTTATGATGAGTTGAAGAAAGAGAATGCCAAGCTTAAACAGTAATTGGAAGCATTCTCTGGAAAGCAGAAAGGGAAAGCTTATATAGCAGAGGGAAAGCACTGGGATGATACTGATTCGGATGAAGAGGGAGAATATGTAAATGTTGCTCTAATGGCTGACTCTTCAGAAGAATCACCACAATCATCTCAGGTACCTATCTTAACTACAATTGATATGTCTAATTCTGAGTACAAGAAAACTGTGCAAGATCTTAGTGTAGAATTGTTTAATGTACACACGAGCATGCTAGCATCAGAAATGGAAAATGCTAAACTAGTTCTTAAGATTAAAAAGCTAGAATCTAAAAATGAAGAACTAGAGCTTGTAGCTGTAACATTAGAAGATCTTAAGCAAAAGAATGCGTACTTAGAGAACAAGGTCAAGTGTAATGATGAGATAGAGACTATCCTCAGGAAACAGATTTCAGATCTAGATTTGAAGCTGAATGCTTTTAAGAATTCCGCTCTAGTGGCTAAGGAAATCATTGATACTCAGGCCATAGAGAATAAAACTGTTATAGGATTTGACTATAACAAGAAAGCTGGTAAGAAGATTGTGGAATTCTCTGTGACATCTTCAGTTGTCAAAAGGAATACTCCACATGTTCTTAAGAATGTTGATTGTCCAGTTTTTGTTAAGCCGTTTCCACCACTCTTTCATGAGGATGACCTTTTCATAAGACAAGAATTGCTTGAGGAGGATTTGTTGAAGGAAGAAGAGGTAAAGACTAAGTTGCCTAGGAATTCAGTAAAAAATGAATTACCTAAACCTGATTTACCTAAAACTGAAGTAGGTGACGTAGTTAGTAATGTTAAAAAGAACAGGAATGGGAAGAAGAAGTTTGTTAATCAGGAAATGGTTCCATTTTCTCCCATTGCATCTAGGAAGTTGTGCACTATTTATAATTCTGCTGGACACCTTACACATGCATTTAAAAAGGTTAAAGTAGAAACTGCTAATACTTCTGAAATGCATAACATGTCTGACATGCCTGATCTTCATGAACCCTGTGGAAAGAAAGATTGTTTGCTATGTAAGTACAACATCATGCATGCTTATTTTAAGTTGATGTCTGATAGTAGCAATAACACTGTTAATGTCAAATCCATAGATACTATGAATATCAAACAGGGTAAGACTAAATTGAATGTTACTCCTGTTAAATCATCTAAACCTTCAGGACCCAAACAATTTTGGGTACCAAAGTCCGCTTAATCAATCTGTGATTGCAGGGTAAGGTTAAAAGCTCAAAGGTTGTGTGGATTCTGGATAGTGGCTGTTCTAGACACATGACAGGTGAAGAGTCCCTGCTTACAGAGGTGGTTAAGAAGACCGGCCCGATTGTAACCTTTGGAAATGACAACAAAGGATACACTACGGGATATGGTAAATTGAAAGCTGGAAATGTCATCATTGAAAACATCTCTCTTGTTGAAGGATTAAAGCACAATCTTCTAAGTATCAGTCAATTCTGTGATAAAGGCTACAATGTAGATTTCAGAAAGGACAAGTGCTTGATCACCAACAGGAAGGATGAGAAGCTTACTCTACTGGGAGTGAGAAAAGAAAATTTGTTTATAGCTGACTTAAGTTCTACCAGTGAAGGAGAATTTACATGTTTTTATGCAAAGGCATCTTCAGAACAAAGTTGGCTATGGCACAAGAAGCTCTCACATCTGAACTTCAAAACTATGAACTCTTTGGTAAAGAGAGAGTTAGTGAGAGGGTTGCCCCTGATGGAATTCAATCAGGAGGGACTATGTGAAGCATGTGAAAAGGGGAAGTCGAAGAAAGCATCACATGGAAGCAAAGGAATGACAAGCATTACTAAACCATTACAGCTGATTCATATGGATTTATTTGGTCCAGTTAATGTTATGTCACTTTCAAGAAATAGATATGCATTGGTGATGGTGGATGACTACTCCAAGTACACGTGGGTGTTGTTCATACAAACAAAGGATGAAGCAACACAACTAATCATTGATCACATCTAGAAGATAGAAGTGGAAGCTAAGCTACCTGTGCGGACAATCAGATCAGACAATGGAACTGAATTCAAGAATGCAGTTCTTAATGATTTCTGCTCAGAGAAAGAAATATCAAGACAGTTTTCAGCACCAAGAACTCCTCAACAGAATGGAGTAGTGGAAAGGAAGAACAGGACCTTGGTTGAAGCAGCAAGGACCATGTTGAGTGAATCAAAACTTCCCACTTACTTTTGGGCTGAAGCAGTGAATACAGCTTGCTACACTCAGAATCGAACCCTGATCAACAAAGATCATGAAAAGACTCCATATGAGTTAATGGCCAACAAGAAACCAACACTGAAGTACTTTCATGTGTTTGGTGCAAAGTGCTTTGTACTTAAAGATGGAGAACATCTTGGCAAGTTTGATGCCAAAGCAGATGAAGGCATTTTTCTGGGCTATTCTCTGGAATCTAAGGCTTTCAGGGTATATGTGATTGAAGATAAGAAGGTGTTGGAAAGCTTTAATGTAACATTTGACGACACCAAAAGACCAGGCCTGCAAACTGGAGAGAACTCTGAATCCTTGATATTTGAAAATCTATCATGAGATCTCTCTGACAATGAAGAAGTACCTGAAGTTGTTACAGTCATTAATAATAATCATAATGATAATGATTCTGGACAAAGTGGTGACCAAAGTGGAGATCCTCAACATACAGGATCCACTAGTCAGTCTTCAGAATCAACAGATCAAACCGTCAACAACTCAGGGGGAGCAGGTGAAGGATCAACTAGTCACACTCCACAACATCTAGAACAAGGAGAATCATCAAGATCGCATCTGCCAAGACAAAGGGTATGGAATAGAGATCATCCCTTTCACTTGATCATTGGTGATCCGGACACAGGAGTGAGAACTAGGAGAACATCACAAAATGAATGTCACTATTCTGGGTTTCTTTCAGAAACAGAACCTAAGAAAGTTGAAGATGCTCTAGATGATCCAGATTGGGTGATTGCTATGCAAGAGGAACTCAATCAGTTTGAAAGGCAGAAAGTTTGGAAGCTGGTACCCAGGCCTAAGGGAAAATCTGTTATTGGAACACGATGGGTATTCAGAAATAAGTTAGACGAAGATGGCATTGTAACGAGAAACAAAGCCAGACTGGTTGCTAAAGGTTACTCTCAAGAAGAGGGTATAGATTATGATGAAACCTATGCACCAGTAGCAAGACTTGAGGCCATCAGAATGTTTCTGGCATTTGTTGCACATTCCAATTACAAGGTATATCAAATGGATGTGAAGAGTGCTTTTCTGAATGGGGAGTTAGAAGAAGAAGTGTATGTGGAACAACCTCCAGGTTTTGAGGATTCAAAACTGGCAAACTTTGTGTACTTTCTATTCAAAGCTCTCTACGGACTCAAACAAGCTCCAAGGACATGGTATGACACTCTCTCTGAATTCTTACTTGAAAATGATTTTACAAGAGGTGTCGTAGACAAAACTCTCTTTGTCAAAAAGCATAAAAATGATTTGATATTGGTGCAAGTATATGTTGATGACATAATATTTGGTTCTACTAATGATGATCTATGCAAGAGATTTGCTAAGTTAATGCAGAGTCGTTATGAAATGAGCATGATGGGTGAATTGTCATTCTTTCTTGGACTGCAAGTATACCAAAAACAAGATGGTATATTCATTTGTCAGTCCAAGTACATCAAAGATCTTCTGAAGAAGTATCAAATGGAAGACTCATCTACAGCAAAGACTCCTATGCCAACTGCCACTAAGCTTGATAAGGATGAAACTGGTAAGAAGGTTGACATCACAGGCTACAGAGGTATGATAGGCTCATTACTTTATCTCACTGCAAGTAGACCAGATATAATGTTTGCAACATGCTTGTGTGCTAGATTTTAGTCTGATCCTAAAGAATCTCATCTAATAGCTGTTAAGCGAATATTTAGATATCTTAAGGGGACCCCAAATCTTGGAATTTGGTACCCTAAAGATACAGGATTTGATCTTATTGGATACACAGACTCTGATTTTGCAGGTTGTAAGATTGATCGGAAGAGTACTTCAGGAAGCTGTCAGTTTCTTGGAAGAAGGTTAGTTTCTTGGTATAGCAAGCAGCAGCATTCAGTTTCCACATCAACAGCTGAGGCTGAGTACATTACTGCTGGAAGCTGTTGTGCTCAGATCTTGTGGATGAGAAACCAACTCCGTGACTATGGACTTTTGTTGACAAAGATTCCAATATTTTGCGACAACACAAGTGCCATAGCAATCTCAAACAACCCAGTGCAACACTCGAGGACGAAGCACATCGACATCAGGTATCATTTTATCCGAGAGCATGTCATGAATAGAACTGTGGAGTTACATTTTGTACCCACAGAGGATCAAATTGCAGACATCTTTACTAAACTGCTTGATGAATCCACTTTCAATAAGCTGGTTGGTGAACTTGGGATGTTAAATCTTTCTAATTGATTTTTATTAGAAGTCAGTAACTGCAGAGAGTCCTAGTGAATACATGAGTTTAAGAATTTCTATATCTTTAGGACTCGTGAATTTATTTTCTGGAGCAATTCTCGTAGTTAGGATTAGTATACTAATTTTATGTCATAATTATGGATGATATATCTTCTGGCATTTAATTGGTTATTAATTCTAAAAATTATTTAAGTGCTAATATTTGTTCTAAATATTCAAGCATTTATTTAATTTGAATTAATTTACTTTGTTTTTAACATTGTAGATTAATGCAGCATAATTGATTAGATTTTAATTGGTTAATATCACTCAATGATATTTAATTGATTTTATTCTAAGAAAATTGTGAATTTTCTGTTAAGAATTGATTTTGGTAAATTTGAAAAGATTTATTAGAATTAAAACTAGACAGGAAATAAAAATTCTGATTTTTAAAACATGAACAGGTTTTAAAATGAAGACAGAAGCAAAAAATATCGAATTTAGGAAATTCGATAGTTTTTCAAGTACATAGATAAATCTATCGAATTTAATTTTCGATAGTTTTTGAAAAGGAAAAGAAAAACTATCGAAAGCATTTCTCGATAGTTTTTGAGATTTATTTTAAAATATATCGAAAGAATTTACCTTATTTAATATTTAAATTCTCGATAGATTTTGGAAATCAGTAGAAAAAGCATCGAATTGAATTTAATCATTCTATATTAAAATTCTCGATAGTTTTTTCTAAAAAGATGTTCGATAGTTTTTTTTTGGTTTGTCACAGCTAAAGCATTCGATAGTTTTTCTGAAAACGTTTTATATTCTTTTTTTCAAAATACTTCGATAGTTTTTCAAAAACCATCGAAGTACAGTTGACAGTTTTACCCCTCTGGAAAACCATCGAATGTATATTTGAAAACCATCGAACCATTGAATGACAAAAATACCCCTGAGTTTTAAAGTGTATATAACATTGCCTTAGACGTTTTTCTGCAAATAATCTCAGATCTAAAGCATTTTATATACTTACAAAGTTACATACACAAACAAGAACGTCTCCATCGATATTTTCTTCAAAATCTCAGATTAAAACTTTAAAAAGTTACTTTTATTCCATTGTTAATTGATTTTAACCGCGGAGTTTGTTTCTTTTTGAGTTTTTGGAACATATCAAGAAAGGAAACCATCGAACTTGAATCCTTGAACCTTATAGAACAGTTAACAATGTTACTCTTTAGAAACCATTTGTTTATCAATTGATTTCTTTGGATTTAAGTGAATACTTGAAGTTAACAATTTAGGGTTCTAATTTAAGTTGTGTTTGGTTCGAGTTTGTGTCTTTTTAAAAAAAAAGGGTAAAGGGGTAATTTTGTTAAATCTTGATTAATTAGGAATAATTAATTAAATTTAAGTGAAATTTAGTTTTGGTTTAAAAATTTTAATTTAATTTTCTGGAAATTTAAAATGGCCGGAGAATTTATTATTACCAAGACTAATCATGTCTCGTTTCAAAACTTTCAATCCATAACGAACTTACAGTTTCGTGCATGGGCGGAGTTTCTGAACACACGTTCATTAGTGGCATATGCTGTGAGTACTCCCGTGGTCCTTTGCATCGATCAATTGACTGCGTTGTACACATCCGCCACGGATACAAGTGAGAATAACGTAAGGTCCTTCAGTTTTGTTGTGCCAGGGGGCAGAACAATAAGGGTGACGGAACATGATTTTAATCGAATCTTACATTTTCCTACAGAAAACCTTGTTCCGGATCCCACAACTGAGGAGATACATGCTTTCTTCACTCTCATTAGAAGTCAACAACCTAACTTCTTTGTGGGAGAGTTTCTGAAGCATTACTTGCCAAAGGCATGGAACTTTTTCTTTCATACCCTAATCCATGTTTTTACTGCCAAGCTAACAAATCTGCATGGTATTCCCTTATTCCTTCAAAAGATAGGGTTTGCCATTGCCAACAATAGGCATATTAACATTGGACGGTTACTGATTGATCAAGTAATCATATGCATGGGACCACTGGATGAAAGAACAAGCATAGATGACGATGTGCTTTGTTTCTATCCTAGGTTCCTACAGCTAATTCTCAATGATATCTTAACAGATGATGAGCGCGAGACATTCGCCGAAGAGGAGACCATGGAGTGTATGAAGATGAAGAGCAATGCCATAACCGCTCTGATAAGGAAGAATAACTATCTTCCAGGGGTACCCACTGTTCTCACTGAATATCTAAGAACGGTGCCCCTACCACTTCTACCCCCAGGGGAACAGGTAAATCAAGGTAACATTCCTGAACCTGAACTGGCTCCTGAACCACAACCTATGGATGTTGATCCAGAGCCCTCAGTGGCCATTCCTGACCAGGAGGTTGCAAACCCACAACCTCTAACCACGGTCGAAGAGCCTTTGGAAGAGCCAAATGAAACAATCAACGAACCTCCTTCCCCTCCTATACCCAATATTCAGACATCCGTGAGTGTAGAGGGAGATAGTGCCTTAGCAGCACCACATAAGGAGATACACCCTTCAACAGCAGCTCTGCCTTCCTCTAAAAGGAGACAAACAGAAACCGAGGCAACTGTTGATACTTTATTTCAAACTTCCAAAGCGCCCTTTATTGATTTTTCTGATACTGATTGGGCTACGCTAACGAAAGCTATATCTGAACCATTAGCTCAATCAGGTAAGGAAGAATTGACGGAAGCAACTGGTGTTCCGACCATATTACGGTCAGGTTCACTGGTTGAAGGTTCTAAGAACCAAGGGTCTTCACAGACGTCGAGAGAAGGCTTTGACCTAAATGCACAATCTAAAGGGTCATTGTCTACCTCCCCAGATGGAACATATCTGGATCCTGCGGGTAAAGGGTCTGACGTAGGTGCAGATCGGCAACTCGTTGACAATGAATCAATTATTATTGAGGAGTCAACTGAGGTAAAGTCTTCACAGACTATCGGGGAAGATTCGGGATCTCTGCTGTTAAAAGAGCCTGTTTCTAACCCCCTAGAGATTCAAACTCTAGATCCTAAAAAGGATATATCATCTAAGGATGATCAGCAACTTGGTTTATCCAAGGACGGGGACTTGCGAAGCCCCATTGCACCACCGGTGACCTCCTTAAGGACGGCTACGGTGTTTTCTTATGCAGGTACAATTAGCACAAAGGATTTGAGTGAAACAAAAACACTTAAACCTGGCCTGAGTGGGAAAGGAAAAATGATTCAAACACCGACAGAAACGTTGAGTGTACACCCAGAGCCAAATGTGAGGAGTGACACCCTAACCCTACCTAATATTGATGATTTGTTGTTACCAACAGAAAGAGAGCTACAAGTTCAATCTACCCTCAAGGAGATGACAGTTCGTGACAAAGAAGGAAATCCATTATTCAAGGTTCCACTGCGACCTTCCTTTGACCAAGGGATCTCCTCTAGTCAAGCCAATGCTTATTTAAAGACTATTCAAGAGAAGGTTGACTTGGCTGCAGCTGATTCCAGAAGAACATTCAGGGTCATTGGCAGTGCATCTGGCACTATAACAGGTACGAAGCAGGCAGTGGACTCTTTAAAGAAGGAAGCTATGGACGAACTGATCGAGTTGAGGACGGACGTAAAGGAACTTAAAGATGGTTTCATGAATGAAGTGGATGCTTTGCAACAAGGACAAGAAGCTTTAAAAGAAGACGTTCTGGTTATCCGGGATGGTCAAGCTAGGGTAAAAGATGCAATGAACACCCTTTCTAGAGTGGAGTCTAAGCTGAACCAGAGATTGGACAAGATTGAAAAGACTACCAACTCCAGATTGGATGACATTGACCTGAAGCTGGCTTCTATGCAAGAGATGAATAGGGATCTATTGGATTTCATGGAAAATCAAAGTGATGGAGTACAGTCGATATGGACTATGCTGAAGAACCAACAAACTGGCCAACCTGGTCCTTCAAATCAGCAACCTGATCCTTCTACTACCTTTTATGCTGAGGATTCTTTTATCGAGGATTCCTCAACTAAGGGGGAGAAAGTTGGAGAAGGGGAGAAAGAGAAGCCTAAGGATGGATGGGGAGTTTGGGAGACAGTTGAAGCTATTCCTATCAGACAGTACTGGATAGAGGAACTTGTAGAAGAAGAGAAGGAGAGTGAAGAGGAATTTGAGGTCATGCATGAGCAACCTAATCAAGAGGAGCATGAGCCATATTATCCAGAGCCCGTTGAACATCCAATCTGGGAGGATATTATGGAAGAAGAAGCAAATTCTCTATCACCTGAAGAAGAAGCTGCCTTGGAAGCAATAAGAGCTCAGAGAGCTGCAATAGATGCCAGGCAAGCTGAGAAAGAGAAACGGCAAGCAATTCTGAGGAGTGAAAAACTGAAGAGATTCAAAGTGTATAATGAAGTGAGGAAGAAGAAGATGATAGATCTGGCAAAGAAAGATGGTACTGAATGGGAAATGGCTTATAAAATCTTTTGCGGAGTTGAAGACGGATTAGAAGTCAACGACAATGCTGAGGTGGAAGTTATTATTCAGGACATCAGAAGTGCTAATCTTGAAGATCAGACTTACTTTAAAGCACTGAGAAGCTCTATAATCTGTCTGAATGCTGGGGTTAAAGCAAATGGTGCCTGGAGCTTATTAATCAGTTTTCTGGAGAAAGGTACATTTGTGATTTCCACTAAGTTTTTAGAACAGAGGACATATACAAAATTGCAGGCTATACTCATCAAGATCCAAAGAACTACAAGGCTAAATGAACTGCTCCGTGAGCATGTTAAGGAGATCGTGATGAAAGTCGGTCCAGAGATTACTGAAGATCCCCCAATGGTTAGATTCATGACGAATGACTTGTTCAGAATCTGTTATTTGGCTGAGGACAAACTGAGGGACTACCCAAGAAACTATCTAATCTCAGTTGAGAAGTATCTTAGATCCACTGGATTCTCATCAACGGAGAAGGACAAAGCAGCAGACACTCTTAGAAGATTTCTAATGGAGAATGTTACTTACTATAGGAAAAGAGTGGAAACAGGATTGGAAGTGCATACCAGACTGCCAAACATGCCAAAGCTAAACAAGAAAGATGTTAACATTGCATGGTTATGGGCTGGAGTGGGTCAAGAGGTTGAATATATTGGAAGACACATCCAAGGAGCAATCCTTAAACCTGGAGAACCACTGCACTATCTATCAGTGATTGATTATCAAGCTGCTAACTCCAATCCAATGATTGAAGCAAAGAACAAAAGAACTATCAGCTCAGACTAGAGGAGCAACTTCATTGTATAAAGTTTAATTGTTTTTTGATTTATGAAATCTAGAAATGTATATATATCTGATCCAGAATGCATTTAATATTATTACGCTGTCTTACTTTAATTAGTTTAATGTTTCCTTAGTTAGTTGAGTTATCCTCGAAGTATTTGCTTGTCGAACTCTATCCAATCAAATAGGGGGAGATTGTAAAGCATAATGTAACATAAGATGTAAAAGAGATAACTACAACTCAACAAAGGACAAGACAGACAATAATATTAACAGAAGCACAGGAATCCAGAATCAAAGAAGAAAAGGTAAAATCAAAAAATCAAAATACGTTATGTATTCTTGAAGTCCGTAAACAGGTCACGGAAAGAAGTTCATGAAAATGTTCAAGCCTCAGTGACAGCAAAAGAAACAAGACTTTCAAGACGACAGAAGTATGTGAATGATTTAGGGTTAAGTACCACGGGATTCCAGTGATTTAAATGAAGCAACCAGAACGACAAAGGACTTATCAGCAGCATTGAATTGAAGACATAAAAGGAGAATTGATCAAGTGTTATTCATCTGTGAACCAGACCAGTTGCACTAGGTGACGGCACTAAAAAGATCAAGTTGTTTTATCGTCTCAGAAGAAATTGATACAGTCTATTACTTAAACACCCAGGAGCTCAGAGTAATCATTAAAAGTCAAAAGACAAGAAAATGATTCGATAGTTTTTCTATTTAGAAAACTATCGAATGGAATGAAAAGTGATTCAAAGTAAACCAAAATGAATCAATTTGGCATTCGATAGTTTTGTTTTAAAAACTATCGAATGGTAAAATGATTTATTTCATTCGATGGTTTTTCAAACCATTCGATGGTTTTTAAATTGTGGAGCAGGTGAAAAGTATTCTTTGTTTTTCAAGTTGATGAAGATCCAACGGCCAAGATTGATTCTTCAAGTTTGGTTCGATGGTTTTTGAAATGAAGTCTACAATTAATACGAGAGAAGATAGTGTCTTCTTCAGTTAAGGCATTCTACACAGAAACATTACTGAGAGAGAGAACTGAGCCGGAGAAATTATCAGAGAATTAATAGTGCTCAGAATTTGATCATTGTTTTGTATTTGTGTAACCTTAAACTCATTGAAGCTAATCTACGGATTAGAAATTGTAGCACCCCTCGAGGTTTATATTTATAAAAAGATATATTCCCCGAAACTTGATTTGGTTTGGTGTGTTTGATTTCGTTATAGAACTGAAAGATTAATCCGCGAACGAAATTGAATTATTTGTGAGTATCGTATTCAACCCCCCCTTCTACGATACTTTGGACCTAACATTTATCTATTTTTGTAATAAAAAGATATAACGATAAACGATAGTTCGAGATTCGTTCTAGGGATAAAGATCCGCTAGATAGTCAATACAATGCATGCAAATGATTTCTAGTGGTTTAGAATTCAACACTGAGGTCTAGAAATAATTTCTTGTTCACAGAAATTGATTCGGCAGAAGTTTTGTTCTTGACAGTTTGTTGAAGATGTAATGTTATGATCAACTGCTTAATCTTCTATCTTCAATCTGTTTTGTATGTTAATCCACTTGATCAATTACACTGCACGTGCAATTCACTTTAATAAAGTCAGAAAGACAATCCTAATTAAAGTAGAAAGACTATTCTATTTAACAGAAAGACTAATTTAGTACATAGAAAGACTATTTCTATTTTCATAAATACTATCCTAAGTCTATAAAGACTTTCGGTAGGACTTAGTGAAATATAGAAATCATTTCTAAAATACTAAGCAATTTCAAACAGACTTTCGGTAAGACTACCAGAATAGTCTTTCTGAAATTACTCTAAGTCTTTCTGACTTTAGAAAGCTTAGAATTAATTCTAAATTAATTATCTACTTAATTAATTTACCAAATAATTTAATTCTGAAGGAATTAATTTATTAGTTAAATTAATTAAATAACATAGATAATTAAAGGAGAATAAAAACTAATTTCTTAAATAAAGAAATAGTCTAGAGAACCACTTTAATTAACGATAAACTACCACTGACTGTTGTTGACGCTCGATGTACTGTCTGCTTCATGAGCGACTAACTTCAATGGTTGTTCTTCATTTTTGACTTTGAAAACTGTGATTCTCTTCTCTTTAACTCCCTTCAATGAACCACTGTAACCTGTACCTTTGCTGTCACACTCTTGAAATCTCTATCACTTTAATAAATCCACTTTCTTGAAAACTTCACTAAGGCTTGATCAAATTAATTAGCTTCTTTCAATGTAGAATAACTTCAAGTCTGTAGATGACTTTTAACTTCATTCTTTTGACAGTTATAATCTTCTGAGATTCCTGTGACAATTTGAATTATTACTTACTTATTATAGACTTGTTTAATGTTGAGTTAATTCCTCGATGTAAACAAATAGGCCTAAACATATGCCTTTCAATCTCCCCTTATTTGTTTGTTAGAGAATAACAAGCAAATACCTAGAGGATAACTCAACTAACTAAACAAGTAGAAATAAGACTTTAGAAGCTAAGTAAATAATAACACAAAGTTCTGGATTTCATTAAACATTATCCAGATTCAAACATTACAGGTAAGTACAAGATAGATGTTCCTCTAGATTGAACATATGAATACATTGATCCTATCTTAACATACCTAAGTTCTAAACATTTAACATTTATACTACAGAGCTTCTTCAGTTGTCTTCATCCATCATCTCTCCTTCTTCTAGTTTTTCAAGCAAATCCTTGTCCAGAACACGATCAGATTCAGAAGTAATGCCACTAGGTCTGACAGGTTGAGTTGTGACTTTCTTCAGCCCATTCTTCAATTGATGATATCTTGGAATATTGGCTATGCAATAGTCTTGAATCAAATCAGCAACTTCTGTCTTCTCTTGGGTAGCAAATCCTGAAGTCCTTAACATGTTCTCCAGGTAGATAAGATGCTTGGCAGGAAAATCTTTCAAAGAGATTGAATCCACACCACAAGTCTGAAGTGCCCTTCCTTTAAAGAATTTGACTTCATAAGGCACTTCCACCACTTGAGGACTAGCTTTAATTGCAAAGTCTCTAAGCTGGTCATGCAGTAGCTCAGCCAATGGAGAAGTTCTTTTCACTTTGCACATGAAGACCCATAGTTCAGAGAAAGTTCTACTTTCCAGAAGATTGAGAGAAACTAAGAAAGTTCCCTCATTATGTGTGTAGATGTAGATCTTCAACTCCTCTCTAACTTTGTCAAATCCAGTTGTGATCCTTGAAATCTCTACATGAACAGCTTTCATATAAACAGTGTTGTCTGGATTGACCTTCTTGTATCTTTCTAGCATTCCAAGAAACTTTCCATCATTGTTAGTTCCTTCCTGATGTACAAACATCTCTCTAGCCTTGTCCCATTCTTCTCCAAGCTTCAACCTCACATTTAATTTTCTGTCCTTTACCTTCAGATTGTGAAGCGTTGTTTTTGTTGTTGTTCAACCTTTTGGATAACAAGATGCTTAGAAATGATGTCAGATACTTTTATATTCTCCTCCTCTCTTCTTTTAAGATCAGCTTTCTGTCTCACTAGCTCAGCTTCAAAGGCAGGATCAACATTAGATTCTTCTTCCCAATCACCATAATCAGCTTCTTTTTCAACCTCCACATCACCAAAGATATCTTCAGGGGCTTCTTCAGATTCAACATAGTCAAAATCTCCATGTTCACCTTGATAATAGTCAACATCCGAAAAAGTTAAATTATGCTTTCCTTTATCCTTACCTGAACCTCCAGCTTGACTTCCAGCCTGATCTCCTCCTCATTGTTTCTCCACATTCTCCCCCTTAGTTGAGGAATCCTCTACAGATTTGACTTGAGTCGCATCAGGATTAACCTCACTTTTTTCCCTTATAGCTCCTTCATCACCTTTATCTCATCCTTGATCATCCTCCTCATCATCCTTATCATCATCATCACCCTCAAAGAATTTCTTCTGTTCAGCATTGGGTTGATGTGAATTCTTGATCATGTTGTACAAGTGCTTCATCCCCTCATTAAGATGCTCCATTCCTCCTTCTATCATCGACATCCTTTCTTCATTAAACGTTTGATTTTCATCAATTGTTTGTAGAATAAAGTCCACATTGGCGGAAATAGAAGCAATCTCCTTGACACTCTCTGATATCTGAGCATTTGACGTTGTAAGATCAGAGATGTCTGAGGCCACAAGTACTTGAGACTGTTGGATGGCATTCAGCTTTGGGAGTAGAGAAACTTTCAGACCTTCCAAATCATCCTTGACAGTACCCAGCTGATTAGTTACAGAGGTGGAAGAAGAAGACCGTTCAACCACTTGTGCTTTAAGAAGATCCTTTTCAGCCATGGTTTCCATGAGTTGTTTCTGAAGACTAGCTATCTGAGCTAACAGCAAAGCAGTGTTTGTGACAGTGTGTGCACTCACTTCAATTGCTCTCAGTGGTGTTTCACTCACCTCACGTGCTTGTGTATCACTAGGTGTTTGACTCTCAGTTCTCACAATAAGTTGTCTTTCCAAGTTTTGATTTGAAGTACCTGCAGGAAAAATCACCCTAGCCCCTTCTTGAGAGGTCAGTGGTGGTGCAATGGGAGTTCGCAAATCCCAATCCCTAGTGAAATCCAAGAAGTAATCTGAATTTTGAAACTGAATTGCTTCAGTGTTGGATTCACTAGGTTGCCTTCCACTTTCTCTAGATAAATCTGCGAGTGGAAAATCCCTTAAGGGAGCCAGAGATGTTTCCTCTGGGAGGGGAGAAAATGATTCTATTTGAGATGGCAAAGAATCAGATTTTCCCTCAGATGCCTGTGAAGGAACTTCTACCGTAATTATGGTAGGCACTGTATCAAACCCTATGTGCTCTCCTGACAAGGTGTCCTGAGTATCATATTTTTGGATGTTTTCTCCCATTGTGAGTAATGGGAGTGTGCTTGACTCAGTACAGATTGCCATGGCCCTATGGCGGATTTCAATAGATTCATCCTGTTGAGAGGATGTCTCCAGAGACTGTTCAATGGCCATTTCCAAATCCATATCCTGTTGGGAGGATACAAACGGACTAACAAATGTCTCCCTGTATGTTTTTTTCTTTTTGAGTGGTGGAGACAGAGCTGTGGGTTCTCTCATAGAATCTTCTCCACTAACATTACCATGACTGGTATTCGCATTAAGTTCCGGTTGAGTGGTTGACTCGGGATTGAGTTTGTGGTTCTACAAACTCATGGTCAGCCCTATGAACCTCTTGGGTTAAAATAGTATGAGAAGAAGAGCCAAAGTTAGGAAATACTACCTGTATAAGTGTTCGCACAAAATCACGCAAGTGTACGCGGTCACAAGTAATTTATGAATAAGTCAAGTTCGTTCCCACAGAGACTGGTTTAGGTTACTACAGTTATGCATTTATGCAACAATATATGGCTATTGTTCAATGCTAAGACAAATATCAAAGTTGTGTTTTTATCAACTAAATTTACTAAGCAACTTATCAAGACTATATTTAACTAAGGAAATTACTGTCGAATTACTTATGAGAATAAAACATGGGATCCTAACTTCATTATATACTTCATCTAGAGTTTTATGCCTTTAATCAATGTATGTGACGGTTATGACAACTAATCGGACAACACGAAATTAGTACACGCTACCTTTCAGTATACGTATACCAAACCACTCAAACATCCACAAAAGAGATAGAAGTTGGGTAGACACCAATTATGCTTAGACCCTATATGTCTATAAGATTTGAAAACATAACGGTTTAACGAGCAAGTTATCCATTCAGATTACATAGGGCAGGTAAGATGGTTAAAATTACCTACGAATCATGCATGACAAACATACATAAACCTATGCTAGCATGACAAGTTCCAAACCTCTATATCCACTTTCGCAATCAATAGAGATTAACACACAACTGAGATGTTAGCTACGCATCACAGAAGAATAAGTACAGCCATACTAGGAAGCCAATAATTCATCACACACAAATCTTTAAAACAATCAACTACTAAAATCCATATATAAATCCGTTAGTATCCCATGATAACGATTAGTTCATAATCGAACCGTTCGTCATCATGGGTTCTGATGAAAACATGATAGTAATAAAGTCTAGAATACTAATTAAGAGTAATAAGGTTATGAAACAACTCAAAACAATGATCCAAAGTATCGCCTAAAGTAGAATACAAAAGATGAAGTAAAACAAGAACTCCGTTGCCTGTCACGAGCGTTGGAATTTTGCCTCCACGATGAATCTTCTGGCTCTCTCTGCTGGTAGATACGTAGATAGATAAGATGTTATTATTTTCCCTAAAATCGTCCCCAAGTGTTTTTATAGCCTCGCGGTTGACTAGTCTCTGCCTCTTTCCAAAATAGAACAAAATCAGGACTTCCAGCATTCGAGGTCGCGCGCCCGCGCACTGTGTTGCGCGCCCGCGCAGTATAACTTCCTGACAGCGCGCCCGCGCACCTGGCCGCGCGCCCGCGCGGTAGCTTCTGCAGAATTCTTCAGTTTGCTTTGTTTTTTTTTTCATTTTGCTTGCAATCACCTGGCCTTCACCTCTAATGCACATCTCCACCATATACTGCTAAATCATCACCTTTCTGCCTCTAGATGCTACTCTGTACACAACAACTAGAAAACACGTTAAAAACACCACACACTTGAGTTCAAACGATCGATTTAAGCTGAATTGAAGCGTTCCAAGTAGATATAAAAATCCACTTATCAATAGGAGTTGCATCTTCAGTTCCAGTATGGGTGGATTGATCCACTTGAGGTTGTTGCTCAGGAACTGACAATCCAAAAGCAGGAAGTTGAATGAACTGGGTCATATAGGGTGTAATGACCACATGGATTGTGAGATATTTGAAGGTGATGTTTAGTCTTTGAAAGAATTTGACATGAGTAGTCTGACAATTTTCAGACATACCAAGACTAAACAGCTATTTGTGTTCATCAGTGAGAACATGATTGATCATTAAAGTGAGAAAGCGAGGATAAAAACATTTTACTTTCCTTCCACTAGAATGATCACTCTTGGCCACTAGGACTCTTCTGACCAAATGATTCCAGATGAGATGGCCAAAATTGATACGAAGATTATTAGCAACTGCAAAACCAATATTCTGAAGAAGAGAAGGAATATTGTGAAAATTGGTTTTGGTGCAGTTTTTGAAGACCTTAGCCAGAGTGTCAAAGAATAAGTCCCACTCACTGACTAGATTGCTCTTGGATAACTTTACCAAATCTACCGGACCTTGATAATTGATGTTTGTGAAAAATTGAATTAGGTCCGCTTCAGAAGGTAGATTCACAAAGTTATCTCTGGGAAGATGTAGAGCATCACAAAGAATATATCTATTGAGTGTATAGTGTGTGTCACCGATAGAGAATGTGAAAGAAGATAAGTCAGTAGACACGATAGCAGTAGCACACAAAATCCTCAAGGGTTCGTGTTTTAAAAGAACATTCATAGTGATAGCATGACTAATAACGGAATGCTCATTTAAAAACCGAATCCAAGGCCTAAAACGTTCAACGGAACATTTTAGAAGATCAATATAACCTAAAATATTGTTTTTTGACAATTTCAAAAGCCATATTAGAGAAATAAATAATTAATAAGAATTTTAAGGATTTTAAGTATTGAAAACAAATAATCCACAAAATTCAAATCAAGATTTATGACAGAAATTGTTGGTTTAGTTAAAATCACAAAAGAAATGCTTGAAAAGATTTAATTAGAAAAACAAATAGCAGCACTTCTTTTAGAAAAAGAATTAAAAGAACCAAGAGAGGAAAGAAAGCTAAGTAAAAACTTGAGATTAGAAAGACTTAGTGAATTATGAAGAAAAAACAGTCTAGTATTTATAGAAAAATGGGAAAGACTATAGGGATGACTATCTGGGATAGTCTTACCGGTAGTCTTTCTGACTTAAAAGACTAAAAACAAAAAGGAAAAAACAAAAAACAAAAACTGTTTAAAGAAATCAGTTAAACTAAATACTAAAAATCATAAAAACTACCAGAAAGACAGATAAATAACAGTTTTAATTCTAAAAATAAAAGAAATAAAAAGAAAAACAAATAAACTAAATTAATATTTCAAAAAAAACTATCGGTAAGACTATTGAATAGTCTTTCCGGTAGTCTTTTTAGAAATAAAAATTCATAAACCGGTTAGAAAAATAATAGAAACAAGCAGAAACTCAGAAAAATAGCAGAAAATTATGCTAAAATCCGAAAAATGCAAGGAAAATGCTAAAATAACAAGAAAAAAATAAACAGTTTGAACAATTATTTAAAAATACTTAACCTCGAAACTTTAACAACCTAGATAGCATCACGACGTTTAAGATCAGGAATTACACAACAACTAAGAAAATGTTTCGATAAACTAAAATACAAGTGAATTTCAGAAAATGTACAACACATAGCACTTGTATTCTAGCCAAGAACAAACATTAAACAATTATCAGTACTAATCACTAAAGCTATTTAACATACCCAATTTACCAACTAACCTGGTAAAAGTGGATTCATCAAGAGACTTAGTGAAAATATCTGTTGTTTGTTCCTCTGTGGGTACAAAATGTAACTCCACAGTACCATTCATGACATGCTCCCTAATAAAATGATACATGCTGTCAATGTGCTTGGTTCTCGAATGCTGAACAGGGTTGTTGGAGATTCCTATGGCACTTGTATTATCACATAAAATAGGAATTTTGTTTAATACAAAGCCATAGTCCATCAATTGATTCCTTATCCATAAGATCCGAGCACAGCAGCTTCCAGCAGCAATATATTCAACTTCTGCTCTTGAATTTGAAACTGTCTGATCTTTCTTGCTATACCAGGAAATCAATCTACCTCCTAGGAATTGACAACTCCCAGAGGTACTCTTTCTATCCACAACACTACTTGCATAATCAGAATCTGTATATCCAACAAGATTAAAACCAGAATCTTTAGGGTACCAAATACCTAAATTAGGTGTACCCTTAAGATATCTCAAGATTCTTTTAACAGCAAAGAGATGTAAATCTCTAGGATCCGCTTGAAACCTTGCACATAAGCATGTAGCATGCATAATATCAGGTCTACTTGCAGTAAGGTAGAGTAATGGGCCAATCATACCTCTGTAGCTTGTAATATCTACCTTGATAGAATTGTCACAAGATCCAAGTTTGACAGCTGTAGATGATGGAGTCCTTGCTGATGCTGAATCCTCCATGTGATATTTCTTGAGGAGTTCTTTTAGATACTTGGATTGATAAATAAATATTCCATCTGACCTTTGATTTACTTGTAATCCAAGAAAGAACTTCAGCTAACCCATCAAACTAATCTCAAACTTACTCTGCATTAGCTTAGCAAATCTCTTACAGAGATCATCATTAGTAGACCCAAATATGATGTCATCCACATAGACTTGGACTAAAATCATATCATTTTTGTGTTTCTTAGAAAAAAGAGTTTTGTCTATGATACCTCTTACAAAACCATTTTCTAAAAGAAAACCAGGGGGCTGTTCCACATACACTTCTTCATCCAGCTCACCATTCAGGAATGCACTCTTAACATCCATTTGATAGACTTTAAAATTGGAATAAGCAGCAAATGCTAAGAACATCCTGATGGCCTCAAGCGTAGCCACTGGTGCATAGGTTTCATCATAATCAATGCTTCAGCTTTTGAATACCCTTGAGCAACCAGTCTTGCTTTGTTCCTTGTTACTATGCCATCCTCATCTAGCTTGTTCCTGAATACCCATCTTGTACCAACTACTTTCCTGTTCTTTGGTCTGGGTACCAGCTTTCAGACTTGTTGTTGTTCAAATTGACTGAGTTCATCTTGCATAACAATCACCCAATCAGGAACACTCAGTGCTTCCTCAGTCTTCTTTGGTTCCATCTCAGACATAAACCCTGAATAATGACATTCATTCTGAGTAGCAATCCTAGTTCTAACTCCAACACTTGGATCACCAATGATCAGCTCAAAAGGATGAGCTCTATTCCACACAATCTGTCTTGGAAGATTTGATCTTGATGATTCGCCTTGAAATTCATTCTGATGTTGTGAATGACTAGTTGACCCTCCATTTCCTCCCCCTGAGTTGTTGCTTGATTGCCTTGATGATTCTTCTCCAGTGTTAGTGGTATCTCCATTGTTACCAATGTTTCCACCACCACCACCACCATCATTGTCATCATTATTATTTTCATTACCAGTAACAACCTCAGGTGGAGCTTCATCATCTGATTCTGAGTCTGGCAAGTTATCAAACTTCAGTTCTTCAGATGAATCTTCAGTTTGGATACTAGGGAGTTTAGTGTCATCAAATATAACATTGACACTTTCCTTCACTTGGTGACTATCAATCAAGTACACCCTGTAAGATCTTCTGGAATAACCAACAAAAATAGCTTCTTGTGCCTTGGCCTCAAACTCGCCACGTTTAACATTTTCATCCTTAAGCACAAAGCATTTAGCACCAAATACATGAAAGTATTTGAGAGTTGGTTTCTTGTTTTTCATGATCTCACAAGGAGTCTTCATTAACTCCTTGTTGATTAAAGTTCGATTCTGAGTATAACAAGCAGTATTCACAGCTTCAATCAATGTACGATTCTTCCTTTCTACCACTCCATTCTGTTGAGGAGTTCTAGGGGTTGAATACTGTCTTGTTATTCCTTTATCTGCACAAAAGTCATTTAGGACTGCATTCTTGAATTCAGTTCCATTATCTGACCTTATAGATCTAACAGGGAATCTAGAATCCAGCTCAATCAACTTTATATGATCAATCACCATCTGTGGGGTCTCATCCTTGGAATGTATGAATAAAACCCAAGTATATTTGGAATAGTCATCAACAATCACAAGTGCATATTGTTTCTTTGACATGGACATCACATTAACTGAACCAAACAAATCCATGTGCAGTAGCTGATGTGGTTCAGTTATTGATGATGTGTCAGTGCCCTTGTGAGAAGCTTTCTTTGACTTTCCTTTCTGACATGCCTCACATAGTCCTTCCTGTGTAAATTCCATATGAGGAAAACCTCTCACCAATTCCCTCTTGACTAGAGAGTTCATGGTTTTGAAGTTAAGGTGAGACATCTTCTTGTGCCATAGCCAACTCTCATCTGATGAAGCTTTAGCATAAAAACAAGTAACTTCATCTTTGGATCCAGAGTACAGATCAGCTATGAACAAATCACCTTTCCTTACTCCTTGAAGAGCAGCTGAAAAAGATATAAAAGGAAAATGAGGAGTTTTAGGGGAGTAAAGGAAAATTAGCTCTGTTTTGTAAATGTTATATGTATAGAGCTTAGGTAAATCAAGACAGGTTCAATGTTATCATATGTTCAGTCTAGAGGAACACATGTCTTGCATTTATCTTTACTGGTGAAATCTGGAAATGTCATATTTGATCCAGAACTTTCTAGTATTTACTTAGGCTTAAGAGTCCTATCTTTTTCTTGTTTTTAGTTGAGTGATCCTCTAGGTATTTGGTTGTTATTCTCTAACAAACAAATAGGGGGGGGGATTGAAAGGCATATGCAATAGCCTATTTGTAATTCTAGGATTCTACTCAACTTAAACTAGAATGTAATAAGTAAATATTAGTCAGATGTCACGGGAATCTCAGAAGATTATATCTGTCAAGAGAACGGAGAATTAAAGTCATCTACAGACTTGAAGTAATTCTACATTGAAAGAAGTTCAATTTATTGATCAAGCCTCAGTGAAGTATTCAAGAAAGTGGATCTATTAAAGTGACAGAGATTTCAGAAGTGTGACAGCAAACGTATAGGTTACAGGGTTTGTTAAAAGGGAAAAGAAGATGAACCACAGCTTTAAATGTTTTAAAGATGAAGAATTATCATTGAAGTCAGTTATTCATGAACTAGACAGTACATCGAATGACGACATCAGTCAGTGGAATTAAATCATCTACATTCAGTGGTTTTCAGAAGATAAAGGAATGCAATGGTTTTAAGTTATCTTCTTGTTATTAATTAAATTATTAATCAATTTAATTAATAAATTAATTCTTTCAGAATTAATTAATTTATTAAATTAATTAATTTAGTTGTTTAAATTATTTATTAAATTAATTCTAGAAAAGAATTAATTTAATTTAGAATTTAAATTAACCAATTTAATTTAAAAGAAATAATCTTAACCCTTAATGACCTGGTTTATCTCTCAGTATGACCTTATTTTTTAAACAACAGGTCATACCGACACATTCCTCAGGTCATACCGACTCATTCCTCTCAGGTCATACCGACACATTCCTCAGGTCATACTGAGTAATAACAAGGTCATACCGACTCATTCAGAAGGTCATACTGATCATCTCTTGTTTTAAGAGGTCATACAAGTGATGTTGATTGTTTAATTAGGTCATTTTGATTTAATTAAAAGGTCATACAAGGCTAACAAAGTTGTATTTTCTCCCGAGGCTGGATAGAAATGTTCAGTACACTAAATCATCAGAACACACATACATTTTCTCTCAAGAAGAAGAAAGCCATTTGATCTCATTTCTTCTCAAGCAATTAATTCTAGTTTGTATTGTTAAATCCAAACCACTAGAAGTTGATTACTTGTATTGCTTTGATTATCTAGCGGATCTATATCCCTAGAATTTATCTCAAACATTGCTTTTAGCATTCGATCTTTTTATTACAAATATTAGAAAAGTTCATGTCAAATTTATTCTAAATTTTTATTAATTAGTTTGAGATAAATACTTTGTAATCCGTACTGTATTTGCAACACCCTTCAAGTTTAATACAGTTTATATTTAACTTGAATCTTGTTTCATTTATATTCCGCATTAATTTGTTCTTAATTGTTAAATTATCAAACCGAACAAATTCGATAAAACGGTATAGTTTGTATTCAACCCCCCTTCTACAAACTTATCAGGACCTAACACAGGCTTTCCATTCTTCTTGTGAAGGATCTGACATTTATCTTTCTCAAAGGAAACATCATATCCTCTGTCACAGAAATGACTGATGCTGAGAAGATTGAACTTCAGACCTTTCACAAGGGATACATCTTGAATGATAACATTTCCAAACTCCAAACAGCCATATCCTCTGGTAATACCCTTGCTGCTATCTCCAAAGGTAACGTCTGGGCCAGCTTTCTCAACCACATTTGATAGCAGGGCTCTATCTCCGGTCATATGCCTTGAACAACCATTGTCTAGAATCCACATAACATGGTTTACCTGTGCCACACCCTGCAGTATCAAATTGATTAGTCCTTCCTCGGAACCCAAACTTGATTGGGTCCGGCATATTTAAAGAATTGGCCTTTGTGAGGCAAAACAACATTTTTAACTATAACTACTTAAACCTCTTTCACAAAAGAGCGTTTCCATTTATAGCCAGCCTTAACACATTTCTGAGTAGGCTTAGGGATAAATGGATCCACTCTAGTCTTTGGAGGACTAGTAGTCTTAGATCTAACATGTTTCTTATTATTACCATGTTGACGTGGAGCAGTCTTATTATCAGATACATGCTTACTATTAAAATAAGCATACATAACATTGAAAGCACAAGACAAGCAATTAACCACACCACATGCTTTATGAGAAAGATTAACAGCAGGCATGTTGGTTCCACAGTTGTTTTGATCCACTTTATGAATGTCTGACTTAGTCTCTGTTGCTGAAACAACTTTGACTTGTTTGTCAGACATACACTTGTTGGACTGATCAAGTTCAAAAGCAAGATCCTCAATACACATCTCCTGTTGAATAATGATAGAATATTCATTCAGAGGATCTGCCAAGGATTCTCTAAAGAAGGGTGTTTCAATACCCTTAGAGCAACTCCAACCGGACACTAAATCACTATGATAGTGATAGGTATAGTATCAAAATAACTCCAATGGAACACTAAAATAGTGACCCAAGATCACCAAATGAGTTTTGGGTCACCAAATTTGGTGACAAAAGTACATTTGGTGATCCTTTGACACCAAATTTTGGTGACTTTCAAAATTCCAACAATACCCCTATGTTTGTTAACAAAACAAATTTCTTCCATCTATGTCCTACTAGAGTTAATTGTTTTTGTAAATTTTAACTTAAGATTTTATCAATTGAAACTTCTTTTCTTCTTAACTCTTGTTAATTCTAAAATATATTTTTGTATATTTTTATTCTAATCTTTTAAATTTTATTTTTTAATTTTTTTTACTTTAAACTTTCACAATTTTTTTTAAATCATGAATTATAAACAACACACTAGATTTAATTATAAAAATAAAATCATAAATTCATAATGATAAATAAGAAGTTATTTATAATATAAAAAATGAACAATGTTAGAATATTCTATTTTATAGGTGAAAGATTCTTTTTAGTGACAAGTATAGTGTTCCTTGTTTGGAGTTCATTTTATGGATGGTGTCTTTTTGACACCAAAATAGTGTTATAGTGACACTATTTTGGTGTTCTTGGTTGGAGATGGTCTTAAGCACATATGGTACACCCCTTTCTTCAGCGCTGACTCTATTAGGGGTGTTTATGCTTAACTCTCCAATAGACTCATTATAGTCATACCATATTCCTACAGTATGACCAATAACTTGTTTATTGATGATTTCTTTAGCAGTCTTACAAGAGTTATAGTAAGCATTAGCCTTGATTTTAAGTTCACTGATCTGATCCTTAAGAATGGTTTCCAATTGAATATAACAATTAACCCTATTCTTAAGAAATGCTATTTTCTTAGTAAGATCATCTTGATTAACATGCACAAGTTTTAATTCTTTTACCTCCTTTTCAAGAGCTGTGTTCAAAAGAATTATTCTATCATTTTCTCTACGTGCACAAGAAACAATAGTACTAAGATGATAGATCATTTCAGTATCATTAAACTTTACCTCGGACATGAATGACGATGAAGTGCTTGCTTCATTAGCCATTAAAGCTAGGTTTCCAATTTCACCAGCTTCTTCATCACTATCGGTATCATCCCAACTCTTTCCCTCGGTAACATAAGCTTTCCCAATCTTATTCTTCTTACTAGAATCAAATGAGTTCCTTCTCACTTGCTTTGGTTTTTTACATTATGTAGCAAAGTGACCCAACTCATTACAATTGTAGCACCTGATTGTGCTTCTTTCCACGGTTCCAGTTTTATAGCCACCCCTTGTGCTATTTGAAGAAGAAGAACCACCTCTCTGAAACCTGGGCTTGAACTTAAAATTAGGATTCCTTCTGAATCTGAATTTGCCAAACTTCCTCACTATTATTGTCATATCCCCATCCTCCAGCTGATCAAGTTCTTCCAAAGAATAGAAGTCACCACCAGATTGATCAGTGGATGTTAGGCCATATTCAGCCACAATAACATCCATGTCAGAACTGGTAGGTTGAACCACCTTCACTTCCAGTTGCTGTGGGACTTCTGTTGCCAATGTAGTAGAAGTACTAACTACCTTTCCAGTTCAATAAATCTCCTTTTGCTGAATCTGCTCCAGCTCATAGGTTTTCAGAACACCATAGAGTCTTTCCAAGGAAATCTCTCCAAGATCTCTAGCTTCTCTAATTGCAGATATTTTGTGCTCCAAATGAGATGGAAGTGTCAGGAGGAACTTCTTGTTAATCTCCTTGATAGTATAGTGCTTTCCATGGAGATTCAGATCATTTATCAATTTATTGTATCTCTCAAAAACCTGAGAGATACCTTCACCAGGGTTTGATCTGAAATGTTCATAAGAAGAGGTGAGAATTTCCATCTTATTCTCTCTGACTTCCTCCGTCCCCTCATTGATTATCTCTATAGTGTCCCAAATATGTTTGGAAGAAACACAGTTTAGAACATGATTATGCATGACAGGATCAAGACAATCAATCAGTATCAACTGTAAACAGGCATCCAGGGAAGCATCCTCTTTCTCATCAGCTGTGTAATCCTTGGGATCCTTGGGGTACATCCTAGCAGCTCTAGTAACAACATCGTTCTCTATCTGCTCTTCCTCAACAATCATAGGAAGCTTAGGACCATTCTTCAACACTCCAAGATATTTAACATTTGCCACTTGAAGAAACATGAGCATCTTCTTCTTCCACATAGGATAATGCTCCTTACTGAACATGGGAATCTTTACTGTACCAACCTTCTGTGTAGTAGACATTTTTGAGATTTTTGAAGAATAAAAATTTCAGAGGTTGAGAAAAAATCACAAAAAAATGGATCTTTGATTTGTATATCAATCAAAAGGCTCTGATGCCAATTTTTAGGTCCCCATAAGTTTTTAGAATGGGGGTTGAATACAAACTATACCGTTTTATCGAATTTGTCCGTTTAAAGATTAAACAATGGATGAACAAATCATTGCGGAATTAAATGAAACAGAATTCAAGTTAAATATAACTTATATTAAACTTGAAAGGTGTTACTATTTTTGTTACTGATTACAGAATGAAATCTCAAACTAATGAAAACAAATCGAGAATAAATTCGACATGTATTTATCTATTTTTGTAATAAAAAGATATAACGATAAACGATAGTTCGAGATTCGTTCTAGGGATAAAGATCCGCTAGATAGTCAATACAATACAAGCAAATGATTTCTTTTGGTTTAGATTCAACACTAAGTTCTAGAAATAATTTCTTGTTCAAGGAATTTGATCCGGCAGAAAGTTTCTTTGCTTGACAGTAGCTTTGTTCTTGATGAGATGTTAAGTTCTGTGTCTTCTGTCTTGATCACTTTTCTATTTAACTAATCCACTTGATCAAAAGTAATATGCACGTGTATTGGTTGAATAAAGCATAAAGACTATCCTAATTAAAGTAGAAAGACTAATTCTAATTATCAGAAAGATTATTATAATTTCAGAAATACTATTTCTAATATTAATAAGACTATCCTAGAGCCAAAAAGACTTTCGGTAAGACTTAGATAATATTATAAATAATTTCCAAAACCTTGCTTAAACCAGCAAGACTTTCTGTAAGACTATCATGGATAGTCTTATTGGCCTTACTTTTAGTCTTTCTGATTTTAGAAGTTTAGAATTAATTCTAAATTAATTATCTACTTAATTAATTTACCAAATAAATTAATTCTGAAGAATTAATTTATTTAGTTAAATTAATTAAATAAAATAGATAATTAAAGGAGAATGAAAACTAATTTCTTAATTAAAGAAATAGTCCTGAGAACCACTTTAATTAATGATAAACTACCACTGATTGTTGTTGACGCTCGATGTACTGTCTGGTTCATGAGCGACTAACTTCAATGGTTGTTCTTCATTTTTGACTTTGAAAACTGTGATTCTCTTCTCTTTAACTCCCTTCAATGAACCACTGTAACCTGTACCTTTGCTGTCACACTCTTGAAATCTCTGTCACTTTAATAAATCCACTTTCTTGTAAACTTCACTGAGGCTTGATCAAATTAATGAACTTCTTTCAATGTAGAATTACTTCAAGTCTGTAGATGACTTTTATCTTCATTCTTTTGACTGTTATGATCTTCTGAGATTCCTGTGATAATTTGAATTATTACTTACTTATTACAGACTTGTTTAATGTTGACTTATATCCTCGATGTAAACAAATAGGCCTAAACATATGTTAATCCCAAATGACCTAACAGAATTGTAGAAGGGGGGGGGGGGGGTTGAATACAATTCTAGATATTTTTAAACTTAAAACAACTTTTAAATAACTTAACACAGAAAATAAAAACACAAGCAAATATAAAATTTCAGTTGGATGTTTTGAGGATCCAACTGAGATGTTTTTATTGCGGAAATAATCTGTGTTACAAACGTAGCACAACTGCTCAGTTCTTAAAGTAGAGTGAGAGTGCTCTTGAAAGAAAGCTAATACAAAATTATTCTATCTCACTTCTTACAGTAAAATGAACTGCTACACTTGGTTATATATCCCAAGTTTACAATGCTATTTTTGGCTACTCTAAAATGTACAAAGGGTAACCGCCAATAGCTTGCTTTTCATTCCTTTTGTCCAATGGTCCTTGGAGATCTTGTCTTTTGTCTTCATGCTTATTATGATCACACTCAAGAACCTAATTGGAAATTGGAATGTTTTCTCATTCCCAGTGACCATTTTAATGGCTCCCAATGCAAAGTACACTTCTACATCACCTTTTGAACTGTCACTATCATTTTGTCAACTGTTCAGAAAAGTGATAGTGATTCGTTGATAGTAGTGAGATGTATTTCGTTGATGGCTTTATTCTTCATTCCGTTGATGGTACATTCTTCATTCCGTTGATAGTGTAATCTCCATTCTGTTGACATGTCTTCACTTAGGCAAAATTACAAGGCACGGAATATTTACAATTAACCAACCTATTTTGCCTATCTAGTACTTAGTCAACATGACTTAGAAAACCAATCTGATACCTACAACACATGCCTATCAAATAGTGAAGTATTGTACAGTGCAATTGCTGCATTACTCATTTCGTTGATGAGCTACCTGTCAACGGAAGCTGCAAAGCATACCAATCCGTTGACAGTTACAAAAGTGACTTAACACAAAATCTACTAAGTGTTTTTATAATTATCATCAAGAACAACATATTCCTAACAATCTCCCCCAATTTATGACTGATAGAAAAACAGCCATAAATCAAGAGCCTTGATGATAACAAAAACACTTAAACAAATTACAAATTACAAAAGTAGAAATTGTATTGAGCTTCATGATACTTTAAAATTTATTGAGAACAAAGCAGAAATTCTTACAACACAAGTGCACAGAGTTGCTCCTCTAGCTTGAGTAGATTTACCATCCTTTTCTCTGTGGCCTTGTTTTCTTCCCCTTCTTAGCATTGTTCTCCTCAATTTGAGCTTGGAGCCTCCTGTAGAAAAACTTCTCCTCTTCATCTTGATAACCCAACTTGGATTGTATAAATCTTAGAGTTTCATTAGATGCCTTTTCCAATTGGTCCTCTATTATGAAGAATCTCCTACAGTTGTCCTTGTCTCTGAATTCCATCATCCAATAGGGTTGGAGATGAATTTTCTTTCCTGTTTGAGGGACCTTTCTGGGAAGTGCATTAGGCTTGTTCCAGCTAGCTTTTACTTGACGGATCTTGGAGACAACCTCAGACTTAGCAATTTTGGTGAACCCAAAATCTTTCTTTAAGCACTTGAACACCACTAGCAATGTCTGATAATCCTCTCCTAGAATTCTGTGTAGAGGCCAAATCTGTTCCCTTCCACCCTTGTAGACAAACACTAATCTCTCTGGTAGTTTATGAGTAGCTCATATTCCTCTCACTTCCACCAAGTCATCAATATATAGGTTTAAGTCAGACTCCTCCCTTATATCTGCAATGTAGATAAAGTCTTCTGGGTTTGTAGGTGGTTTCTCAACTTGTGGCCTTCTCACCAAAACTGGTTTAGCTTTAGTAGCCCTCTGCCTTGATTTCTTCTTTGAATCCATCTCAGCCAAAAATTTGGGAAAATTAGCTTCATCAAACTCAAATGGTAGCCTCCTTTGGCACAATTGGTTGATCATGAAAATTGACTAGATGTTCAGGGTCACAAGATAATTTTGCTCCAAAACCTTGATCTGAAAAAGTTGGAGGCACAGCTGTTACAGGTGCATCTGTTACAGTGCATTGAGAATCGTCCTCATCAAAAGCCAAGTTCCTTTTAGCTCTTGTTTTAGGTTGCCTTATACTTTTTCTTTTTCCTAGCATAGCTTCAACTCTAGCTCTTTCTTCTTGCTGTCTTTCCTCTTCATCTAGAGCTTGGGCAACTGCAAGAGCTTGCATGTCTGCCCTAGCTGATTCCTCAGCTTTAGCTTCAGCAAAATTTGGGTGACCAGCCCAAACACAGATTTTTTGCCCATTCCTATAGACTATTGCTCTTTGATTCCTGATCTCAGGCACATTGCTTTCCTTGCATTTTATAATATGTTCACTCGAAATCTTGAGCTCATCTGGAAATGGAGGAGGATAGAAAGTCCTAGCAATATTTTTGTCCTTTGGTTTAGCTGGGGAATTTGGAGATAAGCATCTCTGAAAGGTAGTTGGGTCTACATCTCTGATACATGAAGTTTGTCCCTTTTCTTTCCTTGGACCAGGAATCACTCCATGTAGAAGAGGCTTTAGATCATATGAGAGTATAACCTGTGGCTCCAATTCCGTTGACACTAAGACCATGGCATTCGTTGATGTAGAAGTAGCTTGATCCGTTGATGGATGTTTATGTCTTGTACTTTCAGCTATCTTCTTAACCCGTGCATCTATATTAGACCATTTCTCTTTTATCTGTTCTGCAAGTTGTAGCCTCATAGATGTACGTTGAATCAGGTCAATTCCATCCAATTTATCCTTGATAGACTCCCCCATAGCTAGTGGCTCATGTGGTAAAGAAATGGCTGGGACCATAACTTTTGTGATTTGAATATTGAGCTCCTTTGATTTCTCCCCCTTTTTGTTATCATCAAGAGTGATGAGAGGGAGACCTTGAGCTACCACTAGCTGAGTCAGAAGTTGAGTTTGCTTCTCCTGTGCCTGGTGCATATGAGTTAATGTAACTTCCACTTTGTCCACCCTATCAGTAAGGGTTTTCAAAGTGGTTGCCACCTCATGATCCCTTCTGAAGAATTTGTCCATTTTGGTCACAGTGAGAAGTGGAAGTCTTTCATCAAACCTCCTATCATTGGAGTCCCTGAAGCTTGCAATTGTGTCCTTGATTTCCCTGGCCTCAATCCTTGTCTGTAGCATTTGGAGCCTCTGGATTTCTAGAGAGTCCAAAATGGCTTTGTAGAATTTCTTCTCATTTGGAGGTGCAGACTCATGAGCCAAGTAAGCTTCATTATACTGCCTTGTAATTGCAGCATCCAACCCTTGATATCCAAGTGAATCTTGATAGAGCCATCTTGGCTAAAGAGGCATCACAGATGTCCCAGTCTGTGTAGTGGTAGCCACCCCTTGGAAATCAGTATCAAGACTCTCATCATCACTTGAAAAATCAGCAAACTGATCACTTCCACCAGCTCCTGGAGACAAATTGGCAAGTGCATCCTTAGCCCTCATCATGGATGCAGTTGTATGAATTAGATTTAAAGTCCTCTCTGCCTCCACATTGCCCTGTTGAGCCATGATTTGGTATGCTGGCACAGGGTGAGTAAAGGTTTCAGGATCCAGAGAAATGCTATCTAGAGTTTGTTGATAAAGCTCTTGGAAAGACAATTCTCTTTCTCCCTTATTACCCTCCATTAACTCACTTGCAATGGTTGTTTCCTCCCTGTGATCTGCTGTAGTCCCTTCTCTCTCTCCACTATTTTCTTGCATCATGGGCTCCCCATGGCTCACACCTCTCACACCCTCACCTTCACCTACTAAGGTGGAACTCTTAATCTCTCCTTTTGCCTGGCTGGAAGAAATAGCCAGCCTCTCACTCTCATTCTCTCCTTTTGCCTGGCTGCAAGCCAGCCTCTCAGAATCACACCCTTTCAATCCTAAAAGTGTTTCAAATACCACTAGGTCATCTGCACTAGTTGTGTGAACAACTTGATTTTCAATAATTGGTGCAGAATGAGCTATCAACGGAATGGTAGTTGGAGCTGTCAACGGAATGGATACCGTTGATGGAGAAACACTTGTCAATGGAAGAGATAATACCGTTGATGAGGTCAATAAAGGGGTTTGAGAAATTGAAATTACAGTAGAGTCTGTGGTGATTGATTTGAAAGATGGTTCCACAGATCCTCTTGTAGTTTCAGAAAAAGATGATTGTTGGCCCAACAAATCACTTAACAAGTGATGACCACCAATTTCAGAGTGGGGCTTCTCCAAGAATAGAGTTGGAGAATCAGGAATAGATGAATGGATCATATCCACATCTAATGATTGTGTAGGAGAATTTTGTGGAGGTGTCTCAATATTAATATTGAGGGAGTGGGACTGTAACCCCAGAGTAAAAATTGGGGCTACATCAAACTGAATTTGAGAAACTGGAATTGTTGCTTCCAGTGTGTGTGCACCCTATGTGACCTGGGATTTTTGTCTTACCCTTCTTTGGTATTGGGAGATAGATGTTTGTGGGCTAGGTGTGTCCCTTACCCTTTTGGAGTGTGCTCTTGGAGGAGAGCTTGTTTCAATAACTACATCCTTTTGAGAGGATGCAATTAGACTTGAGCTAAAATCCATGTTACTCATTGTGCCTTGTTGGGAAGACACAATGGGGCTAGTCTGGGCAACACTCACCTCTCCCACCTTATCCTTGGGGTTTCTTTGATTTTCACCCCTTCCCTCACCACTCACCACACCAGCAACACTCCCCTTAGGTTGTGTAGTGGATTTTACAACAGGTGCTTTTTGAGAAGCACCTGAGGTTGGCTTGGTAGATTTAGACTTTGTAGATTTAGGTCTAGTTGCAGGGGCAGGAGCCTGTTGGGTCACAGCTACAGACTCCATTGTAACAACAGTAGTAGTAGAAGCAGAAATTGAAGTAACATTTAAATTAACAAGTTGAGAAAGTGTTACCTCAATGACTGGCAGGTACACCATTGGGACATCACCATTGTGATTGAGCCTCAATATGTCTGTTAGCACCCTCTTTTCTTGAACAAAACAGTCAAACTTGGAATTGGGGTTAGAGATAACTAATGGTGTTGGACTAACATGGTTGGCCAACATCATTAGAAATCTAGCATAATAAATGTTCTTTTTCCTAGAATGCTTATCACCCAATTTAGCACCAAGTTCATACATTAATTGAGTGCTAAAGTTATAGTACTTATTAGTGAGAAGCATGGTAAGCAAAATTAGAATGGAGTTAGTTAAAGCATCAAAATTACTGATTTTTCCAGAAAATACATTAATGAAAGCATCTGCTAAATAGCTCCATTCCCTTACCAAACCTCTCCTAATAATTTTACCTAAATTCTTAGTTGGCAAAGAGTAATTAATAGAATTAAGCATGTTAACAATTTCAATATTTGTGGGTAAAGCAAAGCAATTATTCTCAGGAATATGAAGGCATGCTTGCAGAACATCTGAATTAACAACATACTCTTTACCTTGAATTGTGAATTGCAAAGTGCAGTTAGTTCCACTGTACTCACAGGAGGTCCACATCTCCTCTATGATTTCATTATAAAGCGGAGTGGAGTGAAACATAGCATAACTGAGCTTGCAGTTCACCAAGAAATCCATCATCTTGTGAAAGATTTTGTTCGGGCTTTCCTTGACAACATATGGTATGGAGTTGTTCTTCTCATAAATGAACCCTCCAGAAGACATAAGTTTAACTATGGGCGCCATTGTTGAGTAAAGAAGAGTTCGAACTGTGTTTTGCTTTGAGAGAGAAAAAGTGAGAAAGCCTTTGGAAATTTGGAGAATAAGATAAAAAGAATTAAAGAAAGCAAATATGCTTAAATACTCCCCCAAAATTTCTCAAAAATTAAGTCCAGTAATAATTATAAATTACTGGATTGGCTTAAAATTTAACCGTTACAATTAAAATATGACCATGATTTATACTTACAGGGGTGTATGTATAGATCGTGGTAAAAAGGCGCAAATGTCAACGGTTAGATTAACAGTACTATATCAACGAATCAGAATTGGGCGTTTAAGGTCCAGCCTATTTCGTTGATAAAGCTGCATTCCGTTGACATAAAAGAGCTGTCAACGGAATACACAGAAAAATGCTAAGACTGGCAACGAAATAAGACATTCGTTGACATAGTAATTTTGACTTAGACAAAATTTCACTTTTTCTTGAGAAAATTAATTCACAGAAAATCATAGCAAATTCTTGGCTGCAATTTAACTTGCAAAAATCTCAAAAATAATTAAGAGAAATTTAGCATACCTAGCTCACTTACTAATCTTGAGAATGTTGATTCATCAAGTGGCTTGGTAAAGATGTCTGCAAGTTGTTGTTCACTTGGAACAAAATGTAACTCCATAGTATCATTCATAACATGTTCTCTAATGAAATGATACTTGATATCAATGTGCTTGGTCCTTGAATGCTGCACTGGATTCTCAGTAATGGCAATGGCAATAGTGTTGTTACAGAAAATAGGAATTTTCTCAACTCTTGATCCATAATCAAGTAGTTGATTTTTCATCCATAAAATCTGTGCACAACAACTTCCAGCTGCAATGTACTCAGCCTCAGCTGTGGAGGTAGAAACTGAGTTTTGTTTCTTGCTAAACCATGATACAAGCTTATTTCCTAGGAATTGACATATGACAGTTGTGCTTTTCCTGTCCATTTTACATCCTGCATAATCTGCATCTGAATAACCAATTAGTTCAAAGCCAGATTCTCTAGGATACCAAATGCCAAGGTTTGGTGTTCCTTTGAGATATCTGAAAATTCTTTTAATAGCAACTAAATGGGATTCCCTAGGATCAGCTTGAAATCTAGCACATAGACATGTAGCAAACATAATATCAGGTCTACTAGCTGTTAAATATAGAAGTGAGCCTACCATGCCTCTGTAACTTGAAATGTCCACAGATTTTTCCTTAATATTCAATTCAAGTTTAGTAGCATTAGGCATGGGTGTTTTGGTAGGAGAGCATTCCATTAAGTTAAATTTCTTTAACAAATCATGAATGTACTTTGTTTGACTAATGAAAGTGCCTTCATTAACTTGTTTCACTTGGAGACCAAGGAAATAAGTTAATTCTCCCATCATGCTCATTTCATATTTACTTTGCATAAGCTTGGCAAACTTTTGACAAAGTTTTTCATCTGTAGACCCAAAGATTATGTCATCTACATAAATTTGAACAAGTATAGTAGAGCCATTCACAATCCTATGAAAAAGAGTTTTATCTACAGTACCTCTAGTGAATTGATTCTCAAGGAGGAACTGTGAAAGTGTGTCATACCAGGCTCTAGGTGCTTATTTCAACCCATAGAGTGCTTTGAGGAGAAAGTACACATATTCTGGAAAATCATCATTTTTAAAACCAGGAGGTTGACTCACATATACCTCCTCTTCCAATTCCCCATTTAGAAAAGCACTCTTCACATCCATTTGATAGACTTTAAAATTGGCATGGGCTGCATAGGCTAGGAAAATTCTTATTGCTTCTAGTCTTGCAACAGGAGCAAAGGTTTCATCAAAATCAATTCCTTCTTCCTGTGAGTAGCCTTTAGCAACCAATTTAGCTTTGTTCCTTGTGACTATGCCATTTTCATCCATCTTGTTTCTGAACACCCATTTTGTGCCTATAACACTCCTGTTTTTAGGCCTGGGTACCAGCTTCCAAACTTTGTTTCTCTCAAATTGGTTTAGCTCTTCTTGCATGGCTAAAACCCAATTTGGATCTAGAAGTGCATCCTCAACCTTCTTTGGCTCATCTTGAGACAGAAAGCTACTATATAGACATTCCTCTTGAGTTGCTCTTCTAGTTTGGACTTTTGAAGAAACATCACCTATGATGAGTTCAAAGGGATTATCTTTAGTCCATTTCCTTGAGGGAGGAAGATTAGCTCTAGAAGATGTAGCTTCATGATCATGATTGCCCTGATTAGATGTTTGTCCTTGAGAAACTCCCTCTGAGTTTGTTATCTCTAAGTGATCATTCCTAGAAGCATTTCTATGACTGTCAACAGAATGCCCATTTTGACTGTCAACGAATCCTTCGTTATGACTGTCAACGGAATGATCAATTTGACTGCTAGCATTTATTCTTTTCAATCTTAATGCAGCAAATTCATCTTCACTACTGCTTTCATCTGTGCTAGACACAACAACTTTAGGTTGTTTCTCAATAGCTTTAACATGATTCACTTGATCTCCTTCCTCATTCTCAAAAGAAAGACTTTCATGGAAACCTTCATCACAGAGACCTTGAATTTTGAGATCATCAAAAACAACATGTACAGATTCCATAACAATGTTGGTTCTGAGATTATAGACTCTGTAAGCTTTCCCTGCTGCATATCCCACAAATATTGCTTCATCTGCCTTTGCTTCAAATTTCCCCAAATGCTCAGCTTGATTTCTCAAAACAAAGCACTTGCATCCAAAGACATGAAGAAAATCCAATAGTGTCTTCTTTCTTTTGAGTAGTTGATAAGGGGTCATTCCCTTGGCTTGATTAATCAAAGAAATATTTTGAGTGAAGCAAGCTGTGTTAACTGCCTCAGCCCAAAAATAATTTGGTAACTTTGATTCATCTAGCATTGTCCTCGCAGCTTTAATGAGTGTTTTGTTTTTCCTTTAAACTACACCATTTTGCTGTGGTGTCCTTGCAGCTGAAAATTCATGCAAAATACCATTTTCCTAATAGAACATCTTCATAGTTGAATTCTTGAACTCTGTCCCATTGTCACTCCTTATCCTTCTTACTTTGAAATCAGGATGATTGTTTACTATCTTGATGTGATTGATAATGATTTCATTTGCCTCATCTTTGGAGTGCAAAAAGAAAGTCCATGTAAATCTAGAAAAATCATCAACAATCACAAGACATTATTTCTTCTTTGAAATGGACATGGCATTTACAGGGCCAAATAGATCCATATGAAGCAACTCAAGCTGTTGGACAATTGATGACTCTGTCTTGCTTTTGAATGATACCTTCTTTTGTTTCCCTTTCTGACAGGCATCACACAAACCATCCTTGGAGAATTCCACCTGTGGAATTCCTCTAGCAAGATCTTTCCTCACCAAGTCATTCATAACCTTGAAATTCAAATGAGACAATTTCTTGTGTCATAGCCAACTTTCATCCTTGCTTGCTTTGCTGAAAAGACAAGTGATGGTATTTGGACTTGTGCTACTAAATTCAGCAATGTACACATTCCCTCTTCTGAATCCAGTCATTACCACATTGTTGTCTCCACATTTAGAAACAACACAGGCTTCTCTTGAAAAAGTAACTAAAAATCCTTTGTCACAAAGTTGGCTGATACTAAGCAAATTGTGCTTTAGACCATCCATCAATGCAACCTCATCAATGATGACATTTTCTCTTGAAATCAAGCCATATCCCTTAGTGTAGCCTTTGCTGTCATCTCCAAAAGCAATACAAGGGCCAGCTCTTTCCTGGAACTCTATGAGCAGGGTAGAATCACCAGTCATGTGTCTTGAACAACCACTATCCAAGTACCAAAGATTCCTTTTGTCTCCCTGCACAAAATAAAACCAAATCAAGTTGATTTTGGTACCCAAGATTCCTTGGGTCACATCATTTTTCACCTTGGGCTCAGATTGAGTTAAATCAACCTTTACCTTTGGTGTTGATTTCTGAGGGTTGCTCACATTTTCATTCATAGCATGCATATTTGGAGGAACAAACATGTTATTCACATTCCATGGCATTTGTGGCACACTAAACAAATTCATGTATGGATTAGGCACAAATGGCATGCTAGCATATGGATTTTGAAATTGTGCATATGGAGCAAACATATTAGGCATAACAGGCATTGCAGGCATAGAGGCATTCATTGCAGGCTTAGGCATTTTCACATTAGTAGGCTCCTTAACAGATTTGCAATTAGCAGATAAATGACTAACACTACCACAATTAACACATGTTTTTCTAGGAGCATACTTATCAGGTGTGTAATTGTTATGTTTGTTAATCCCTACTTTGCCATTTCTGTTATTCATTTTATTGCCCTTAACCTCAACTTGAATTTTCTCTAACTTATCTTTCAATTACTTGTTAGACAAGTGACCTACATTAGCTCTCTCAACAGGCTTCTCAACTTTCTTTGATTTACTAGACTCACTTTGAACAAAGTTCTTGGTAAGAGGACCATACTTGTTGTTAAGTCTAGTGAGTTCTTCTTTCTTTTTCTCTGTCAACGAAACATCATGATCAGTTGATGGTTCATCTGTCAACGAAAGCTTGCATTCCGTTGACGTATCAACCTTCAACGAATGATCATTGTTGTTTGTTGACTCTAATTCTGATTCTAAGGTTTCAACAACATACCCTAGCTTCTCTTTGTTCTTTTTCCATGATTGCTCACAGAAAGATTCCATACCTTGAACATTAATGATGTTGTTAGCAACATTCCTGGAATCTTTCCATTTTGCAATCAATCTATGTTCTATTTCTAGTTGTGTTTTAAGAATCTCTTCCCTTTTTAACACTTTCTCAAGTTCCAGCTTAGCATCCCTACTAACACACCTCATTTTCTCAAATTCAATGAGTTGTGCTTCTAACATGGCATTTCTATCACTTAAGAGCAAATTGGTCTCTTTAATTCTTGAGTTCTCTTTGGTAAGTGATTTAAGAGTAACACTCAAATTATACAGTACAGTAGACATTTCATTAACTGTACTATCGCATTCCTCTTTAGAAAGCTCAGAAAGATTAGTAATTGTTACCTGGTTGCTAGAGGAACTTGCTTCCTGCTCATGATTGTTAGCCATTAGAGCCAAGTTGACATACTCAACATCATCATCTGAATCTTCACCATTACCAGCCTAATCATACTCCTGAGACGTGAAAGCCTTTTCTTTTTGCTTGAGAAGTTCAAAGTATTTCTTTTGATAATCAACAGGCTCAAATTTCCTGTTGCCCTTCTCAACTTTGTGTTTGTAGGCGCTCCAACATCACATTGCGAAGGTGAGGTGAAAAAATGAACCTGAAAATTTGTAAATATTTGGCATTCTAGAAGAAGTCCCTTGAGAGTAAGAGCATGATCCTAGAAGTTGCCAAGAAAAATATCATTGTAATTTTGAGAAGAAAGAGGCACGAGCGGACCAACTAGTTTGCCAGTTTTTCCAATGTAGGAGCAGATGATTGCTACAGACAGAGCAGATTTGGCGCGCCAAGAAGATGAGGAGGCCAATCCTCTAGAAAACAAAGTTGGTGAAGACAATGCCGAATCTTGATTTTCATATCAGTTCCTGAATATTTGTATGCAATCCATTTGGCTAAGAAAAAAGTAACTCAGTTGAGCAAGACCATGTAGTTGACGCAACAACTTATTTGGCGCGACAATTGAGTTGATAATCCAAGCTTGTTCCTGTAAATAAAATTTGATCCTTAGCTTGGTGAGGTAGAGCTACTACCCCCCGAGACTAGGAAAGATTAGTTGTTGCTTCTCTGTGTAAGTAAGTGGGAAAGTCAAATAGACTTTTCTATAGATAATATCTTTCATCTCAAGTAGGTGGCTTACGCCCCGCACTACTAACAATATTTCTTACTTTCTCTAAGTAGGTGGTCGTAGCCCCGCACTACTTGTATCATTCTTCACTTCAGTTAGTAGGTGCCCGCAGCCCTACATTACTTGTAACATATCTCATAGTTCTTTCGAACATTCAAATTCATTTTGGAGGGTGTACGCATACTACCCCATGAGTGTAGAAGTATTTTATACAGCCTTCCCTTACCGGGGCATCTCACGAAGAGGATTAAATTTAAGAGTGACGATGTCACAAATTATCATCATCCCTTATAGGGGCATCTCACGTAGAGGATTAAATTTAAGAGTGACGAAGTCACAATTTATCCAGGCAAACTCCTGGTAGTCTTCGACCAAGTAAACCCTTGAAGACCTGCGAATGTCTCGGCAGAGGAGTTGGCGTGCCAACTTGGAGTTAAGGGGTCGACTTGTCAATGTTGGCGCGACAACTTATTAGAACGCATCCTAGCTCCAACCTTGGCACGCCCGACTTCGGCGCTCCAACCTTGGCACGCCCGAAGTCGGCGCTCCAACCTTGGCACGCCCGAAGTCGGCGCTCCAACCTTGGCACGCCCGAAGTCGGCGCTCCAACCTTGGCACGCCCGACGTCGGCGCTCCAACCTTGGCACGCCCGACGTCGGCGCTCCCACCTTGGCACGCCCGACGTCGGCGCTCCCACCTAGGCACGCCCGACGTCGGCGCTCCAACCATGGCACGCCCGACGTCGGCGCTCCAACCTTGGCACGCCCCACGTCGGCGCTCCAACCTTGGCACGTCCCACATCGGCTCTCCAACACCCATCAACCCCTATTCTAGAGCTCTAAGTTCATCTTTTGTTATTATTCTTTCCTAGTCAAATTTCGGGTATAACAGAGTCCTCTTTCCAGGGATAAAATTTTGTTGGATTACATTCTAGACCTTCTCTAGATCGTGCACGCGAAAACAGTGTGTCAATGGAGTTAACGGTTGATGAGTTATGAGCATTTTAGTGGAACTAGTGCGAATAGTAAAAGTCCGTAGTTGACTCGACTTTTAAAATGCACTTCACCTATTTAAACTCACGGTTTCCAAATCGGAATATTTTTTATAAATATTAAAAACACTCAAGAATCTCCTTGAAGTGGTTTCGTAATTAATTATCAATTTTTCGATTTATTAAAAGTGTTAGAGTATGAGTTGCAGAATAGTGATTCTATGGAAAGTCAACTCTAGATGTACTACCCTGGCCATTCGTTTTGGCTAAGTAAAAAGAATAATATCGAGTCGACTAAAACTCGAAAGTTGTTAAGGATTATCAAGAGAACATATTGGTGTAAAGAACGAGACTAGAAAGGATTAGTAAACGATAAAGAAGATCGTAAGTTAAGTGGACCCAAGAGAGTGAAAGTCGGGTAAAGTAGAGTTTACTTAGAATAAGTGAACTGTAAATTAAGTGACTAATTAAGATTATGTATTGTCTTGGTAAAGGTTCCAGGACTAGAAGAGAAACACCCATACCCAGTTAGAGCTCAAACATCAGGCAAGTTTACTAACCCTTACTCTATTGTTCAGAGTATGTGTATTTTCAAACGTTAAGTTATTCAAATATATGTATATGTTTTGCTCCAAGTATCATGGCAAGTTTCCAAACCCAAAGCTTAAGTATTCGGTTATTTTGTAAACTGTTGTTGTTGTATTATAACTACTTTAAATAAATGATTGTTTTGATTATCGTACGAGTTTTCAAATATCGAATGATTGTTTTATATGCGATATACGGATATAGATATATATCGGAGTATATGGTACTCTACGAGGTAGAGTGTATTTTGATATTCAACTTAGACCGGGAGTCGGAAATAGTTTTCATAAACGCTGTCATAAAAACCCGGAGATTGCTGGAGACAGATTATTTTCAAATTTTGATTTAAAATATTCCAATAAATATAAATTGGATATTTTAAATGTAAAATGATTTAATTATTTTAATAAATATTATTTGAATATTTATTTAAACAAATGAATATTAATTTGAATATTCATTTAAAAAGGATTTATTTAATTGTTAACTATTTAATAAATATTTATTAAATATTTCAAGTTGTTTAATTGTTTAATAAATATTATTTAAATATTTATTAAATATTTTTAAAATGATTTAAAAATTATTTAAGGACTTATTTAATTAATAAATAAAAATTCTGAACTTCAGAAAAATTATTTGAATAGGACTTATTTAAGGACTTATGATATTGTAACATTGTAACGAAAGCCTAGGTGATGAGTTACCGATAATGTTGACAGTGTTGAAAAGTATATTCTTGGTACAGTATCTTGAACTGTATGAAATGTTTTGACGAAAGACAAACGATATTTTAAAACTTGTGAACTAGTGTTGTCCATCTTGCAGTATCTAGAACTGCGTTCTTGTGATTTCTAAAGACCGTGCTAAGCCACAGATAGTGTCTTTCAAAACTATGAACTAAAGTCGTTCATAAGGTGGTATTTTAAACTTCATATATAGTAAGTATGAATACTTTATATTGGAAAGATCTTTGTACTACTATTATAATGTTGGACAGACTTTATATTAGTAACTACTTAACTTGCTGAGCATTCTTTAGCTCATTCTTAATTTTAAAAAATTATATTTCAGTACAAGGAGAACATGGTCATTTTGCCCGTATCATGAGGGAAAGGAAGTGGAAGATTCACCGTTAAGATAGTTCGATTCAAGATGGATACTACAGAAGTAGGTTGGATAGGTTTCAGCTATGTTAGCTATTAATGTAACTTCATGTAGAAGTTGTGATTAATAGTGTGAGATCCTGGTTAGTACATTTGGTTTGTAATAACTAATGTTACTGTGTAACGTTTCTAAGGCTATAACTTGTGTGAGTAAGAGACTGGGGTCTATGATGTGTTTTGATTGGATTATTGAGTTAATACAGGTAATATACGATTGGATGGTGACGTGACAACCTAGATTCCTGACCCCGGATCTGGGGGTGTTACAGAAATGGTATCAGAGAGATAAGAGTAACGTTAGAGCTCATATAGAGTTCGCTATTGGACTATGGGATGTTGTACCATTGAGTAAGCTAAGAGTGGAATATTTACTTGAGGTCTTATAGTATGACCGATAGAATCTTTGGAGAGCATCGGAATAATGAGGAAAGAGGCTAGAAACGTACATGATTTATCAAAGACATTGTTGTAGATAGTGGAGCAGAGTCTCAAGAGTAGTCGAGGTAAAGGCGGGATTGCCAATACCATGGATTGATTTGACTAGCATGAATTTTGTTACTCGTAGCCTTCATAATTTCCACAAGGGGCAGCAAATGTGAGGACCAAGGCGTTTAAAATTCTTTACGCGATTAAGGTTACTTAGTTACCTGGTCCAGTTAAAGGCATTATTTTGTCTATGAAGTTTCAATACCCCAAGAACAACGATTCCACCAGAGATAGTGTCCACTACCCCGTTAGGGATATAGTTGCCCTCGAGGAAGCTTTTGCGTATGTGTATTACGAGAACGTTATCGCAAGAAGAGCGCACTAGACGACATCATGCGTATGCTTCATACCTTAGGCCGAAATGGATCAAATAAGAGATCATGAGAATTGTGAATTGATGACATGACTTCGATGAAGATTGCGTAAGGTCGCAACGAGCGATACGACGATCCCAGAACCTATCAAAAAGGAGGTCACCGTGTATGGAGTTGAACTCTTTCGATATAACTCTTGTTAGAAACTACGTATAACATAACTAGTAGACCTTCATCTTTTGTTGACATATTTACTCGACCATTTGAGGCACAAATTTGGATGACTATACGGGGATGAAAGATATGTTTACGAACCCCCAATTTATTAAGTGACTTTGATATGATTTTGAGGAATTATTTTTGCTAGTATCCTACGCTTTGAGAGTGAGGACATGAGATCATCCTCGTATCGGTGATGTTAGAACTTACGAATGACCATTGACTTGTTAGGGTCATTTCATTTCATTTCTTATTCTCCTCTTATTACCTTTAAGTTTGAATATGCGTATTCGAGTTACCATTGCTTATTGGAGTACCTTGTTCGTGCTCTTGGATGACCAAAAGAGGAAATCATTATTAGTCTAACCTTCCGGATCTATATTTAATTCCTATGAATGTAAGTATCAAACCTTTGACTTTGTTTTGATCCATTAAGGTTCCATTGTGTCATATTTTAAAGATAAACTTGATACTCGTATTGCTATGTGTTCTTTCATTTTTATTTGTTATCAACCTTCGTGTTGACTCAAGGATTGAAGAACACGTCTTTTATTCATGTCTCGAGGTACATCATTCATATTCGAGAGACAACCGAGATGTAGTTGATGCTAACCGCCTTCGGCTTTTACGCCACTTTTATTCAAGGAATGGTTATTTCTAATAATTTTGTTCATTCAAGGAATATTCAATTAATCTTTCTTTAATTGTTTGACGAATATTCTTCAACGATTTTTCGATATTCGATTCCTTCTTTAATACTTGGACTCCTCCCTCGAGTTCATAAATATTCAATTTTTCGTTAAAGCATGGATGATCTATTATTCGGAGAGTCTTCGTGAATTCGTTTCTTCTATTCAAGATGAGATTTATACATCAGACATTGAAATCATCGAAAGGATTTCAATCTCATGACAAATATTTGATGATAGGTTATCGATTGTTCCGATACCAAGAACATTTATTTACTTATTTCAACTCGTTATCCGAGTAGCTCAAAATTTTCTTCAATGGCTATGTTGTTGGACTTTTACACTAGCAGCTTGAGACTGACTAGTGGAACATGTCATTTTGAACGACCAGTAACTGTTCTGACTAGTCGAAATTTTAACGGTATAATGAAAGTCTAGTTAATTGTCCTAGCTAGCTGTTAAGTCTTAGACGGATTGAACTGTCAAATGTTATTTAGCTAATTCCCAAATCATAAGAATTCTTCTGAAGTTCGTTCTATGAACTTTCTGTTGCTCAAAATATTCTTAGTACCATGCGAGCATTTTCCCTAGTATTTTAGAAGAAAGATGATGTTGAGGTTTTAGAGCTGGATAGAAAGAGAGGAGTATGAAAAATTATAAATCGTAGTTTACGAAAATTGTCGACGTTTGTTCCATATGTGGAGGATTCAGAATGATGAAGTGTCCGAGATGATTGATTATATTACAACGGTTCGTGAAGCGAACATAATAGTAATAGAAGCAAATGGAAGAGAAAATAATGGATATGCAGAAAAGAGAGTTTGAGGGCTATTGAGGAGGCCACAAATATTGAAATCGTAGGGAACCTTAACAACAGGAATAACGAAAATTATTTTGGTGAATCGTGTTGACCGCAACGTGAAATTGAGGTTTGAAGGCATAAAATATATGTAGATTTGATTCCTCTCAAGAGAGAGAATTCGATATAGATCGAGAATTGAACTGATGGATCAAATGCGATGCACAAATCGACTAAGGAGATAAAAATAATAAATTTAGATTGGCCAGTAAGGGAGAGTTGGCCTTTAAGGATGGGAGTGAACTAAGAAGTTATTACGGTAATACAAGCAAAGAGACTGTTGTGGAAAGGATGTGAACCATGTTAACACATGTGATTGGATACAATTAGGGAGGTACCAAATATAAAGGATATCCCAGTATTAAATGAAGTTATGAACGTATTTTATGATCTCCAGGAACTACCACCTGATCGAGTTATGAAACTCGTCATTAATATAGTAGTAGGGGATTGCGTCAGTATTTAAGGCATGTATCCATCTACACATGTTGAATGAGTGAATTAGATACTCGATTGCAGAGAATGAGACCCATTGTGTCGCCTTGGAGTACACCAGCCTTGTTTATTAAGAAGAGAATGGTAGCAGGAGCCTATACCTATTTGAGGATAGAGTATCACCAACTTAAGATCAACCTCGATGATGCGCCAAAGATGGCATTTCGCACCCAACATAGACATTACGAGGTTTTGTGATGTCATTGGATCAACAATTACGCTAGGAGCCCTTGTGGATTTAATGAATAGAGTTGGAAGGGTTGAAGCATAAGTAGTAAGTCTCGTTTTTAGCAATACTTATTGACTTTATGAAGTATAGCGATGCGATTAAGCAACTTAAGAAGTATGAGATATGATATCCTACACCTGACTTGGAGTTAGCCGAGAAAGGAGTTCGTAATGAAAAATTTAGAGACTTAATTTATGGAGAAAAGTGGAATTGGAACTCATTTAGAATCATGATTGTGAGATTCATTACCACCCAGGAAAGGCCAATATGGTGGCCGACACTATTAGTAGTAATGAGAAATTAAAGACACTAAGTTTTTCGAACAAATAATATAAGATAGAGCTGCAAGTGATTATTTTCAAGAAAAGAACTAGAGAAATAATTGGAATGAGGATTCAGTCAGAATTGACTGAAATGATAAATGTTACATTAAGGTAAGAATATTGGAAAGAGAAAGTGATTTAAGGACACGGAAGAATAAAGGGATATGAGAGATGAGAAAGGAATGTGAGAATATGCTCACAGAGTGCGGATCCCCAGCATGTAAGAATTTAAAAATGAGATCTTGAAATGAGCCCATATTATAGAAATTGTATTCACCCAAGGGTGCAACGGTGAATAGAAATTAAGAAATTATTATTGGAGATTGAGTGTGAAGAGTTATATTGGTAGTTATTAAGTAAGTGCTTGACACGCGGAAAATGGAAGCAGAACCACAGAAACCTAGTAGGCTACTACAACCGTAGAGATTCCTAAATGGGAATATGAGTTATGACAATGAAGTTCGCGGTAGGATTACCAAAGATTAAGTCAAACAATGATGACTATTTGGGGTTATAATCGATAGACTAACCAAGTCGACTTATCAATGAGAGATCTCCAATCAGAAAGTTATTAAGGCGTGTACGAACGATATAGTTATGCACGTGGATTTTCCATGACGATTATGTCATATAGAGACCTAAGATCAAATTCCGGATGCGAGAAGAGTTTTCAACAACGTTGACGACGAGATCAAGTACGAGCACTAATTATGGCCCGCAGGCCAGCGAATCGAGGAAGCAAATGCCTAGACCGTTAAAGTTATGTTGCGCGTCTGTGTGTCGAATTCCCCGGAGCAGTTGAAGTGACTACTTATCGCCGATAGAACTTTCATCTAAAGGTAGTTACCATACGAACATAGGGATGCCGACCTATGGATCTTATCACGAAGAGAAGGATATCGGGGAACTGCGCGAGTTCAACGAACAAAGAAGACGACGGTGTTACCTCCGAATTCGAACGTGTCCATAACGTATTTGATGTGCCTACGGTACGAAGATTCAACACGGATGTTGGGAATGCGATAGAATATAAAAGGATAGTAGTGCGACCGTAATTGCCTTACATTGAACAACTGGTAGAGATCATGGACCAGAAAGAGAACGTGTTGAAAGAACATAATGTTGCACTAGTAAGAATGCTGTGAGAGAACCAGAGGGTTGGAGGGTCGACCTGGGAACTGGAGATTATGATCTTGGAAAGATACCTCAGTTATTTCTTTAGATTCCGGGACAGAATCTTTTTAAGGAGGGGATGGTGTAAGAACCCTGGTTTTTGTAATATTTTAAAACCTCTATGAATAGTGAATTTGTGGATTTATGGAAAATTTTGAGCCACATTATATAAGTGATGGAATTTAAGAATCCGAGGATGTAGTGTGGTTGCAAGGATTAAATGAGATAATGTAAAAGTCGTCAGAATACGAAGGTTTGCACTTTAATCAAATAATTAGAAAATTGTGGGATGAAAATATATTCGGAGTCTTGAGATGATATAAATCCCATGACAAGGAATTTTAGTGGATTGAAAATGGAACCAACAAGTTTAAGTATTTAAAGACGACAAGAGAAATCTCTACGCGACGAAACGCTTTTATAGAAAAATTATCGAACTTGCATAAAAGATTAAGTGACAAGCATTGGATGATAAGTAAGCTAAGTAATAATACATGCAAGCCATGCAAACTATCTAGTTGGAAAACTAACTACAAGTATTATAAAAGTAACCAAACATGAATAGTAATGATGGACACAATTCCATGTTTTAGGGATAAAGCATGCACACTTGGTACTAAGATAGCAACTAGGGGCATGGGCTAGTACCTTGATACATTATTTGTATCACACAAGATCAGCCAATACTAATACATACAAGTGATACATATCACTTTTACACTTTACAATTATCAAACAAGCCAAGCAAAAACTCTCCCCATCTCATTTTCTGCATTCTGCCCAGCATGATCAAGGGAGGAAGAAAAACTCATAACTCGATTTATACTCATGATAAAATCGTCATATTTGGACCATAGCTTCATCAATCCATAAAAAAGGTACGTTCAATATTTAATGGCAATCCAAGTAGTATAACATGGTCAAATCTTGGATCAAAGTTGAGGCAGAATAGTAACTCCGAAAATACTCACTTGTGTTCTTGATTTCTTTTGGTGAGTTTGAGGATGATAAGCTTAGTTCAAGCAAGACCAAGGTTCTTTAAGCTATATCCAAGTGTTCTTGAGCCCAATTAAGGTATAACCCTCATCCATCTTTTGATTTATATTGTGTTTTGAGTTAAGTTTCAAAATATGTTCAAGAACATGTTGTCTAAGGAGTTTGGAGTATAAATACTTAAATCTTGATGGTTGATTGTTGTGGATTGATTTTGGTGGTATGTTTGTGAAGTTTAGAGTGTAATATATGCTAAATATGAGAGTCTTGATGGATTGAATGGTTGTTTAGTGAAGGATGTTGGTGAAACATGAAAGATAAAACTAGTATGAGCATGGTTGTGACCTTTGACACTAGGACTGCCTTGTAACAAGAATTCGGGACAAATATATTTGTGACCTTTGTCAAGATCTTGGTTTTTAGTTTGTAACCATATGAATTACATGTTTAGGAGATTTGTGGTTTGAAAGTTATACTTGTTTTAGTGAAAGTGGTTCAAAACACAAAACTCCTACAAGACACCAAATTGTGAACTGAATTCGGACCTCTTAACTGTTAAACAAAATTATGAAAACTGGAGGATAAGTAGTCCGAACAGTAGAGAAGACAATCCAAAAAGAATTATGCAAAAAGGTTAATTTTTCGAGTTTATAAAAATGTTGTAACCGAAGTGCACGACGACACCTAACCTGCATAGCTACTGCCTTGTTCGGAGAAATTCGGAAAATGAGTCCTCTGTCCAGGGATAAAATTTTGTTGGATTACATTCTAGACCTTCTCTAGATCGTGCACGCGAAAACGGTGTGTCAATAGAGTTAACGGTTGATGAGTTATGAGCATTTTAGTGGAACTAGTGCGAATAGTAAAAGTCTGTAGTTAACTCGACTTTTAAAATGCACTTCACCTATTTAAACTCACGTTTTCCAAATCAAAATATTTTTGATAAATATTAAAAACACTCAAGAAGCTCCTAGAAATGGTTTCATAATTAATTATCAATTTTTCGATTTATTAAAAGTGTTAGAGTATGAGTTGCGGAATAGTAATTCTATGGAAAGTCAACTCTAGAGGTACTACCTTGACCATTCATTTTGGCTAAGTAAAAAGAATAATATCGAGTCGACTAAAACTCGAAAGTTTTTAAGGATTATCAAGAGAACATATTGGTGTAAATAACGAGACTAGAAAGGATTACTAAACGATAAAGAAGATCGTAAGTTAAGTGGACCCGAGAGAGTGAAAGTCGGGTAAAGTAGAGTTTACTTAAAATAAGTGAACTGTAAATCAAGTGACTAATTAAGATTAGGTATTGTCTTGGTAAAGGTTACATGACTAGAAGAGAAACACTCACACCCAGTTAGAGCTCAGACATCAGGCAAGTTTACTAACCCTTACTCTATTGTTCAGAGTAAGTGTATTTTCAAACGTTAAGTTATTCAAATATATGTATATGTTTTGCTCCAAGTATCATGGCAAGTTTCCAAACCCGAAGCTTAAGTATTCGGTTATTTTGTAAATTGTCGTTGTTGTGATATAACTTCTTTAAATAAATGATTGTTTTGATTATCGTACGAGTTTTCAAATATTGAATGATTGTTTTATATGCGATATACGGATATAGATATATATCAGAGTATATGGTACTCTACGAGGTAGAGTGTATTTTGATATTCAACTTAGACCGGGAGTCGGAAATAGTTTTCACAAACGCTGTCATAAAAACCCGGAGATTGCCGGAGACAGATTATTTTGAAATATTGATTTAAAATATTCCAATAAATATAAATTGGATATTTTAAATGTAAAATGATTTAATTATTTTAATAAATATTATTTCAATATTTATTTAAATAAATGAATATTAATTTGAATATTCATTTAAAATGGATTTATTTAATTGTTAACTATTTAATAAATATTATTTAAATATTTATTAAATATTTCAAGTTGTTTAATTGTTTAATAAATATTATTTAAATATTTATTAAATATTTTTAAAATGATTTAAAAATTATTTAAGGACTTATTTAATTAATAAAAAAAATTCTGAACTTCAGAAAAATTATTTGAATATAGTAGAGGTTCCCAAATATTATTTCCGAGTTTATTAAATTATTTCAATACGAATGAATAATTCTCAACTCATCAAAAATTGGAAATCCAGCTCAAGGAGTCGAACAAATGGTTCTACTCTGTCTATTCCTCGAAAATACTCATATCCTGAGGTTTCTACCCTATCCAAAGCAAAGAATTTCAATTTTGTTAACTCTAGAAAATTCCGATTAACTCTCAGGTCATGTTTTTAAATCATTAAAAAATCTCTATATTAGTTGACAGAAGTCAACCCACATAGTATTATTACTTCCTCAAACTTCCTGGAAGTAAGTATGGTAATGAGCTTATACCTATCAACGAGCTAGTTTACATTCGGAGAACAACGATTAAGTTCGGTTCTAGTTTAAAGGATATGATTCATCATGGGACTGGTGAAAGATGTGTGTCCTAAATCCAATCATGGATGATGAGTTAGGAGATACTTTGTTCAATCTGATTCAAGTTTGTTTAATTTAATAAAATGGTAATATGTTTTATAACGGGCTTTTTCTATTTAAAGTGTTTAAATTAGATGATCCATAGTATAGAGTAAAGCTTTAATGGATTATGATGAGATCATGATAATGAGACCTTAAAGATGATAACTCTAAACTTAAATAGTTCCTGGTCGTAGGATAATTAATTGGTAGTTAATTAGTCCGCAAAGATCGGTACATACTATGCTTTCTTCATTATGAAGGATGTATGTTCTCATAGGCATTTGTGTGGTGACACTATAGCTAGTATGTAGGTGCTTATTAGGAATGAGTTCACTGAACATGACTCGATCAGTTGAACAACTAATGGAGTTCACTCATGTGTCAGTAGATGTTCATATAGTTATGGTTGTACAAGTGTCCTTTGACTTGAGATCATCATAGTCATCTTGTGTACACTGAACTATACTTTGGTTTAGCTCTTAGTCTCGAGGGACAATAATTAGTGCTCTTCTGGGTATAGGAATTTGTGCACGAATATAGTGAATGATCAATAAAGGATCTGCCCCTTACAGTGAAGGAAGAGAATGTCCTATGTTATTCCATTTATGCCATTTATGCTAGTTCAGGAATCTCTGGCCAGAGTGAATGAAATTAGAAAGAAGTTTCTAATTTGCATTAATCGGAACTAAGCATAGTGAATAGGAAAACATATGATTAAATTAGATAGGCTTGACACGAGATCCATGCCTTGTATTTAATCGGGACATTAATGGGTAGAAGGAATTGATTGTGCGGTAACTAGTCACTGAATAGGTTCTTGGTATTTTAAGCAGTGAATTCATGTTATCCGGATAGTCGCGATATGCTGAGAAGTATCACTCACGATGTAGAATAAATATGATTAATTTATTAATCGTATTTAATGAAATAGAATAATTCATATAAATAAAAATAAAATAGTTTTATTATTATTTATTTCTACTACCGGCTTAATATTGAACCTACAGGGTCACACCATAAAAGAGAATGATTTAATGGTGAAGAAATTAATTAATAATGGCTAGTCATTTTTTATTTATGAAATAAATATTTGATAGCATTTTTATAATCAATTAAATATGATTTAATTAATTATAAAATAATTAAGAAGTGTTCTTAATATTATTAATTAAGAATTTAATTTAAGAAATTAAATTAAGTGGGAGAATTATTTTCTAAAGAGTTTAGAAAAAGAATTAATTATTAAAAGAGTTTTAATGATTAATTAATTGATTAATGAGATTAATTAATTATAGGGTTAATAATAATAATATTTTATAGGATAAATTTTCAGCTGAAATATTTGCCTATAAATATACTATTATAGACCCTAAGCCTCGAACCCTAATTTTTATAAGAAAAAGAAGAAAGGAGGCAACCTTAATTCTCTCTCGAGCCACTTCCTCCCTCCATTGATTCAAACTCTTGGTGGATACTGGTGGAGTGCTTCACATATTGAGGAGCAGCTGATAAGAGTCTCTTTTCATCATCTTTGGATCGCTTTTAAAGGTTAGTAATCGATTCTTTCATTTTATCCATGAATCGTATGCGTTTTTATGGGTTTTATATATAAATAATTGTAATCCATGCTTCCGCGTATGCAATAAAACCCAACAATGGTATCAGAGCATAGGTTGTATGCATATAGATTCATGATAAAAAGTTTAGAATTTTTTATACATGTATGAATTTTGAAATTGATTTTATGATTTGGGGGCTATATCGATTTAATTATGAATTAAATCGAAAATCAATTTTTAATAATTTGTTTTCTGAAGATCTGGGTTGCTCGTATTTTTCTGGTAATTTACATATTTTTTGTGAATTTTTCTGAGCCCAGAAAGTATTTTTCTTGAAATTTTTAATGATTAATTCGAACTGAAAAATAGTTTTCTGATTTATGATGTAATCGGACACGTGGCGCACTGTGATTGGTTCTCGGCGCTGACTGTATGGCATGTCAGCGTTGCGTCAGAGTGGCGTCAGCGACATGTCAGAGTGGCGTCATCAGATGACGTTAGCATTAGGTCGGGCGCAGAAATTTATTTTGGCTCGTTTGAACGCATCCTAACTCCGATTGAGGCGTGTAAGGTACCGTTGGATTCTTTTTTTCGAGATGCACCTGCTGGGATTAATTAAAATTTTCAAGAAATTTATTTTAAATTGATTATATCCCTTAAAGTGTATTTGATGCCTTCTTTGATAATTAAATGCATGCAATAATTCGTAAATTGTTTATTATTGCGCTACATGTTATAACATGTCTACCTATGAGTTTATTGATGTTTATACATGCGATGTATGTTTAAATTTGCCATGCTATGATAGACTTAGGCGAACACAATAAACATAGGATTCGCGTTAGACGCTCTAGGTTAGTCAAAGATGTTTTATAACCTAACTAAGAATATTATGAGCACAACCATGAGATTCTTGTGTTTATGAAACATAGAGTGAAATACTCTTTTGATGTTGAAGATGGAAAATTCTGTCTAGGCCGTTGGGTTTTAAGCGGGACCGATGTGACCCCTCCAACACATTGGGAATTTTTCATTTAAATATCATAATTTTAGTTTGCTCAAGAAAAAGAGAATATCCTTGTAATATGATTATGGTTGTAACATAATATAATCCCTCTTAATTAAAATTTATATCAAGTAGTAAATGGCCAATGGCACAACGGGCTAGTGTCGGTCATAGCCTTCTAACATAATAGCAAGTAGAGTTCTTATATTGAGACATTGTAGTTTCGTGCTACAACCGAGTGCTTTGTTTTAAGATTAAGATATGCTTGTCTATCACATGAGATGTGTATGATGAATTAGGGTCCAATGGTCGTTACGTGCTACAGCCGTGGGCTACTGGAAGTCTAATTTAATTATGCAAGATGTTGGGTTTGACTTGACTTAGAATATTGAGTGAGTCGTGCCACAGCGGATACTCAATAGTTCAAGAGGCTAAAAAGATAGTAAGGAATAACATGAGATGTAGTTGACAAGAGTTGTCTTCCTATGGAACATCACATTGCGTTTCGTGCCACAGCCGAGGTGATGTGATGGAAAATAGGATCCTTATTCTCACTAAAATTATGAATGTTTAGTTATACATATAGAGGGTTGTATAACTTAAATAAAATAGTGGGAGCCACCAATGAATAAAGACCCGATTCACATGGTGCTATAAGAATAAAATTGAATATTTACTTAGTAGTTATGTGTATTCACTTATAGAATTATATATATAATATAACTTCTACACTATCACACATCATAGTAGAATAACACATTGACTTATCCCAAATATGCTGATGAACTTTGAAACTTGAGAAGTGTTCTCAAGAATGAAAAGTTAGACGAAATGTTTAACTCACTAATACAAAGTGTCTTATTTTTGATGCACATGGAGATGTATATGAGACTAGTTACAAGAGGTCTAATAATGTAAATGTTGCAAAGTAAACCAAGATGATGTCTATAAACTTAGGACTGTGTAAACAGTATGAGCACAAGGACACTCAGGGCTACCTTGTTGCTTCTATAAGAGTTGTAGAATGTGATAAATAAGACGATTCAATATAGGATATCGAATGAGCTATTCCATAATAGTTATGCTGAGGGTTGATCTATAAATAATCATAGACTCAAGACAATCAATTTGATTGATCGTCTAGGGTAGGTTGATTTTTTCATAGATGGAAGCTAAGTCGAGATATGATCTTGAAGTAGCTTCCGGATACGAACTCGCAAATTGGTTGTGAACTCTTACATGAAAAGGTTGGATATCAGATTGTCTGAAATCTACTTCATGTTAAAGATTGTTGAGACGTATTTCCTTCTTAGAGAGCTATGTTCTTCAGACTGGTAATGGTTCTGAAATCAAGTAGTGGGAGATGAACCATACCATCAAGAAGAAGTTTGTTAGTGAGTGATAGCATAATTAGTCAAAGGCTAAGTTTGACTCTAATAGCAAAAAGGTTTGCAGCCACTAAACTAAGGAGGTAATTGGAAGATCAACTACAAGAGTTGTCTTGTAGAGTTGAAGAATTGGAGAAGTTTAGGGGGACTAAAACTTCTCATTTTGAAATAGGGACTATGGAATAGAGGTAATGGAAATCCAAAGAACTGCAGGCTTGGTTGCCCGAGTGAGAAGAGTATTCGCTTATTGCATGGTGATGGGTTACAAGAACCATATGATTATTGAATCACATTATGCATGCGAAACTCGTCTCACTAGAAAGACCACTATATCTCTATTTTCTTGAAATAGAGAGATAATGAGCTACAAAAGTGTTAAAATTAGTACACATAATTGTATGTGCACCAGTGACAACACATGCCAGAAAAAGGATTCACACGTTTCATTAGAATTCACGGATATGATCCGAATTCAGATATATGTATTTGGTACAATACAAATTCGAATCTTTTGGAGTGTTTCAAAATGAATAATAATGAAATACAAAACAAAGCAGCAAGTGTTGGGACTCTTTGATAAGATCAAAAAGATATACACTTGAGTGAGTGTTTTGAGGTTATCTCAAATCTTAAGTTTAAAGCTTCACGTTGGACAGATCCTGAGATTCTACAGGTAGATGGAATGTACGAAGGAGCGAACGAACTTTGTTAGACATCGTTCGGTTCATGTTAAGCTAAATTGATCTTCTAATATATGTTTAGAGTTGAATTTTGTAAATATCAGTATATCTGCTGAATATAGTATCTTCTAAATCTGTTCCTAAGTTGTCATATGAGATATGTAGTGCAAGGAACACAAGTCTTAAACTTGTTAAGATTTGGGATGTCTGGCTTATGTCAAAATGTTTAATTTGATAAGCTAGATGGTAGATCCAAAATGTAAGTTTGTGAGATATCCTAATGATAGTCAAGGATATCAGTTGATTATTCTACTGAATATAGTGTGTATGACATACTGCCTGCTTAGAGGAATTGTTCATTCTATAAGGGTTCAGTGGGAGGAAGGTTGAACTTAACTAAGTTCAAACACCACAAATTACAAAGGGTCTATAGGAAGAACATTTTTAGACAGGATAATCTTTTGTAGGTTAGCTTAAGTATAGGTCTTGATATTTTATCACCAACCTGAGAGGTTGACTGCCTTGTCATTAAGAATGACAATGAGGTGTCAATTATATGATAATGACCTTATGACCTATACTAAAGCTATGAGTTATGACTCGAAGAAATGGCATAGTACCATGAAATCCGATATAGATTCCATGTAAATCAACCAAGTACGGACTATGGTTGAGGACCTAAAGGTGTCATAACCGGAAGGATACAAGTGAGTCTATAAAAGGGAGATTAGAGTGATTGGCTGGGTAAAGACCTATAAGTCCTTGCTTATTGTGAAAGGATTCAATCAAAGCAAAGATATTGACTTTGATGAAAAAATTTCACATGAAGTAGTGCTCAAGTCTATTCGGATTTTGTTTGCGATTGCGGCTAGTAATGACTATAATATCTAATAATGGTCGAACGGTCGACCCTCCTCGATAGGAAAATTGAAGAGGATGCGTAGTTGACACAATTAGAGGGATTTATTGCTATGAGTAGCAAATATATGGTCTAATAGCCACGACAATCCATTTATGGATTGAAGCAAGCTTCTCAATGATCGAACATCTGTTTTGATGAGGCAATCAAATAGTTTGATTTTATCAAAGACAATTATGGATCATGGATCTACAAGAAGGTTAGTGGGAGCGTGATGACATTCCTAATAATGTATGTGGATGACATACTTATGATAAGGAATGATGCATCGACGCTAAAATTAGTCAAAGTGTGGTTATCTAGCATATTCTCTATAAAGGACTTGGGAATGGCTTCCTATGATATAGGAATGAGAATTTATAGGATAAATCAAGTGTTGGGCTAAACCCAAAGTGTGTACATCATTTATATGCTAAGATGTTTAGCATAAATAACTCCAAGAAGTTACTTGAATTGTCAAGTCACGGAGTTACTTTCTCCAAGATAGTGTCTTTCTACGACATCTGAGGAGAAATGACGTATGAGTAAGATTTATTATGCTTCGGTAAAAGGATTTATCAAAATACCAGATAAAATACTAGACCTTCTCTAGATCGTGCACGCGAAAACGGTGTGTCAATAGAGTTAACGATTGATGAGTTATGAGCATTTTAGTGGAACTAGTGCGAATAGTAAAAGTCTGTAGTTGACTCGACTTTTAAAATGCACTTCACCTATTTAAACTCACGTTTTCCAAATAAAACTATTTTTGATAAATATTAAAAACACTCAAGAAGCTCCTTGAAATGGTTTCATAATTAATTATCAATTTTTCGATTTATTAAAAGTGTTAGAGTATGAGTTGCGGAATAGTTATTCTATGGAAAGTCAACTCTAGAGGTACTACCTTGACCATTCGTTTTGGCTAAGTAAAAAGATTAATATCGAGTCGACTAAAACTCGAAAGTTGTTTAGGATTATCAAGAGAACATATTGGTGTAAATAACGAGACTAGAAAGGATTACTAAACGATAAATAAGATCGTAAGTTAAGTGGACCCGAGAGAGTGAAAGTCGGGTAAAGTAGAGTTTACTTAGAATAAGTGAACTGTAAATCAAGTGACTAATTAAGATTATGTATTGTCTTGGTAAAGGTTACAGGACTAGAAGAGAAACACTCACACCCAATTAGAGCTCGGACATCAGGCAAGTTTACTAACCCTTACTCTATTGTTCAGAGTAAGTGTATTTTCAAACGTTAAGTTATTCAAATATATGTATATGTTTTGCTCCAAGTATCATGGCAAGTTTCCAAACCCGAAGCTTAAGTATTCGGTTATTTTGTAAACTGTCGTTGTTGTGATATAACTGCTTTAAATAAATGATTGTTTTGATTATCGTACGAGTTTTCAAATATTGAATGATTGTTTTATATGCGATATACGGATATAGATATATATCAGAGTATATGGTACTCTACGAGGTAGAGTGTATTTTGATATTCAACTTAGACCGGGAGTCGGAAATAGTTTTCATAAACGCTGTCATAAAAACCCGGAGATTGCCGGAGACAGATTATTTTCAAATATTGATTTAAAATATTCCAATAAATATAAATTGGAAATTTTAAATGTAAAATGATTTAATTATTTTAATAAATATTATTTCAATTTAAAAGGGATTTATTTAATTTTTAACTATTTAATAAATATTTATTAAATATTTCAAGTTGTTTAATTGTTTAATAAATATTATTTAAATATTTATTAAATATTTTTAAAATGATTTAAAAATTATTTAAGGACTTATTTAAATAATAATAAAAAATTATTTGAATACAGTAGGGGTTCCCAAATATTATTTCCAAGTTTATTAAATTATTTCAATACGAATGAATAATTCTCAACTCATCAAAAATTGGGAATCCAGCTCAAGGAGTCGAACAAATGGTTCTACTCTGTCTATTCCTCGAAAATACTCATATCCTGAGGTTTCTACCCTATCCAAAGCAAAGAATTTCAATTTTGTTAACTCTAGAAAATTCTGATTAACTCTCAGGTCGTGTTTTTAAATCATAAAACAATCTCTATATTAGTTGACAGAATGTAATAACCCCAAATTTTGGACTTAGTTAAAAAATTTTGATGAATAGTAAATGTGATGAATAGTAAATTTGCTGATGGAAAATTTTTCAGACCACCCTATATGGAAGACATGGAATGAATGTTTCGAGGTTATATTATTGATGTATAGGAAGAATAAAAGAATGTAAACGCGATCAGAATCAGGATATTCCAACTTTAAATTTTGATCACTATTCATCGGACAATCAAAGGTGAATTGATTTGATCGTTTTGAGAAAGTGTGTAGGAGGAGAAATCCATGATCATATCTTAAACCAAGGTGAGAAATCTAGAACCATGTATTAAACAAAGACAATGGAAAGATAAAGAAAGTATCCCCTAGCTTTGGTACAGAGAAACGTTTTTAAAACCACTTGAAACTATCGCGAAACAAAAGCGTAACAAATTATGGATTAGACCTTAACCAAAGGAGGAGTATTATATAAGATCATCAATTGCATTATATAAGAGGATTGAGGATACAAATGATGACATAAATATGATGCAGAGGAGTGACATAAGCATGACATAAGGATGACCAAGTGATGACAAAGTGGTGAATCACCACCTTGTCAGCACTTTCACCACCACCACAAGTTCAAAAAGAGGCATTTCATGGGTGACAAGGCTTGCTTATGACCACACAATTATATGGCTGGTAATTAAGAGTAATTAGACAAAACAAAAAGAAAAGAAAAAGCAAGAAAGTATCATCTTCTCCATTTTCTCAGAATTTCTGCCCAGCTTGACCATGGTGGAAAGACAATTTCATAACTCCAAATCTACTCATCCTAAAATCGCCAAAGTTTGACCAAAGCTTCCTCATGGCATAGGCAAGGTACGTTCAAAATGTCATGGTCATCCAATTAGTATAGCATGCTCAAATCCTTGCTCAAAGTTCGGGTGAATAGTAACTCCGAGAATTTACTAACTTGTTCTTGATTTCTTTTGTAAGTTTGAGGATTTTAAGCATAGATCGAGGCTCACTTAAGGCTTAAAAGCTCTTGTTATTATGTTAAGACTTCAAGAAAGGTATGAACACCATCCACCCTTTTGATTTACTTTGAGTTTTAAGCTTAAGTTAAGTTCTGTTTAAGCATGTGTTAGTTCTTGGAGTTTGGGTTATAAATGGCTAAACCTTGATGGTTAATGGTTATGAGTTGATGATTGGTAATGTTCTCATAAATTTTATGGACTGACCTTGAGTGTATAATTATGGATTGATGGCTTGGTTGATGTTATTGGATTATTTGGAGTGTTTTAAACACGGGATTCGCGTTTAAGCGTCGTTACCATGCCGGATTTCACTTAGGAACTTTGGACAGAGATTACGAATACCTTAAAGGCATAACCATAGAGGTTTCTGACCATGAACATGTAGCCTCTGTTCCCTAGTTTGTTTTAGCGAAAGAATCGTATCGTTTCGATTTACGGTTTAGGAGAAACGTCTGTTTTAGTAAAAGCGGTTACGGATAACTAAGTAGTTCATTGTATGAACTTTGAGATTGTGATCAAGCCCTTTAAAAATGGAATTGGGTCGAGATATTAATAAGGATATTGGTATGGACAGTTAGGAAAGGAACCTAGAAGGTTTTGTGTTAAGAAGATAATTTTTCGATTTTATAAAAATGTCGGAACCAAAGCTGCGCGAGGAGTAAGTGGTTCTGCACTTCACGGCCAAAAATCTGCTGCCCTCGGGAATTTCACCCCCTTAGGCAGAAAAACATGTTCAAGCATTTTGTTCTATTCTTTCCCTAGATCGCGCACGCGAAAACGGTGTGTCATTTTGACTAACGGTTAAGGAGATATGAGCGTTTTAGTGAAAGGCGTGCGAATAGTAACTTTCCGTAGCTCATCCAAGTTTGAGAATACATTTCACCAAGTGAAACCCCTGTTTTGAGATCGAAACTTTTATGATAAATATTAAAAATACTCAAGATGATTTTAGAAGTGGTCTCGTATTTAAATACGAGTTTTCGGATATATTAAAAGTGTTAGAGTACGAGTCGCGTAATAGTAACTTTATGAAAAGTCAACTCTAGAGTACTACTTTGACCAACCATTGCGACTAAGATAAAAGGAGTATTTCGAGTCGATTAAAATACGAACCTTGTTGAGGAATAACGTGACTACATGTTGTGTTTAACATATAGTTGACTTTAAATGAGTGTTATGAGCGAATGATTACGTTAGGGGACTGATCGAGTATTTCTTTGTTTATAGATTTGCGACAAGACTCGAACCCCTAATACCAAGGACTCAAGGCAAGTTTTCTCATTCCATGCTATGTTTTAAAGTACAATATTCTGATAATATGCATATGATAGATGCATGCTTTCAAATGTAATATATGCATACAATATTATGCATGCTTTCAAACCTCACGTCATATATAGATGTGATGGTATTAACATTGTTGAGATGAAAAATATGCATATGATAGATGCATGCTAGTTTTCCAACCCTACATCTGATATAAGATGTTGTTGTGATATGTACTGTTTTAAATCGTTAAAAGGACTATGTATTGATGTACGCTTTTGGTTAAAAGCTTTCGTAAGATGGATGGTTTATATGCTATGATTACTGTTATTCCCAAATGACCTAACAGAATTGTAGAAGGGGGGGGTTGAATACAATTCTTGATATTTTCTTGAAACTAAACACTTTATGAAATTAAACTGAACTGAATAAATAAAAACACAAGATATAAATAATTCAGTTGGATTGTTTGATGATCCAACTGAAGTGTTTTTATTGCGGAAATAATCTGTGATACAAATGTTCACAGCTGCTCAGTTACAATGTTGTAGAGAAGAAATGCTCTCAAAAAATAGCTAATACAATCTATGTGTTTTTCTTCTCTCTTTCTAAAGTGACTGCTACACTTGGTTATAAATCCCAAGTTTACAATTCTACATTTGGTTAAACTAATGAATAATAGAAGTAACCATCAGTAGCTTGCTTTTCATTCCTTTTGTCCAATGGTCCTTGGAGATCTTTGCTTTTGTCTTTATGCTCATTATAATCATTCCCAAGAGCCTTATTGGAAATTAGAATGTTTCCTTATTTCCAGTAACCACTTTGATGGTTTCCAATGCAAAGTACACTTCCATGTCTCCTTTTAGATCTGTTCAGTAAACTGTCACTATCACTTTGTCAACTGTTCAAAAAGCAACATTGATTCGTTGATAGCAAGGAGATGTGTTTCGTTGATAGCTTCATTCTTCATTCCGTTGATGGTGTTTCCCTCGTTTCGTTGATGGGTAAACTCCATACCGTTGACAGAGTAATCTTCATACCGTTGACATGTCTTCACTTAGGCAGAATTACAAGGCATAACATATTTACAATTAACCAACCTATTTTGCCTATCTAGTACATAGTCAACATGACTTAGAAAACCTATCTAAAACATATAATAGAATGCCTATCATACTGTGAAGTATTGTACAATGCAATTGCTACAACACTCATTTCGTTGATGAGCTTCCTGTCAACGAAACACTGCTAAGCATGCTATTTCGTTGACAGCTACAAAATTGACTTTACACAAATTCTACTAAGTGTTTTATGCTTATCATCAAGAACAACATATTCCTAACAATCTCCCCCAATTTATGACTGATAGAATAACAGCCATAAATCAAGAGACTTGATGATAACAAAAACACTCAGATACATCATAAATTACAAAAGTAGAAAATGTATTAAGCTTCAGAACTTTATAGACAAAATATAAGACTTACAAGACTAATGCCCACAAGTGCTCCTCTAGTCTGAGCAAATGTTTCATCTGTGACTTCTTTGTGGCATAGTCTTCTTCCCTCTCTTGGAGTTGTTTTCCTCAATCTGGACCTGTAGTCTTCTGTAGAAGATTTTCTCCTCTTCATCTTGATCACCAAGCTTGGATTGCATCAGCTTTAGAGTTTGATTAGATGCCTTCTCCAGCTGGTCTTCCATTCTGAAGAATCTTCTGCAATTGTCCTTGTCCTTAAACTCCATCATCCAATAAGGTTGAAGATGGATTTTCTTTCCTGTTGAGGGAACTCTAAGTATCCTTGGAAGAGCCTCAGGCTTGTTCCAGCTAGCCTTTAACTGACAGATTTTGGAGACCACCTCAGACTTGGCTGTTTTGGTGAAACCGAAGTCCTTTTTCAAGCATCTAAACACTGAGAGTAGTGTTTGATAGTCTTCTCCTAAAATTCTGTAGAGAGGCCACACTTGTTCTCTACCACCCTTGAATGTGAACACTAGTCTTTCAGGCAACTTTTGAGAAGCTGCAATTCCCCTTACTTCCACCAGGTTGTCTAAGTCAAGATGTAGACTGGATTCTTCCCTGATGTCAGCAATGTACATGCAGTCCTCTGGGTTTGCAGGGGGTTTTTGAGATTGTGGCTTTCTCACAAAAACAGGCTTTGCTTTGACAGGCCTCTTCTTTGTCTTCATTGGTTGGTCCTTTTCTAACAGGAACTTTGGAAAGTATGCCTCATCAAAATCAATTGGTTCCTCTTTTGGCATGATTGGTTGATCATGAAAATTGACAGGATGTGCAGGATCACAGGCCAACTTTCCCTCAAAAACTGGATTAGCAATTGTTGGAGGTGCAATAGGTATAGAAGAGTCTGATGCAGTACTCTGAGAATCAGCACTCTCAAAGTCTATGTTTCTCCTAGCTCTCTCTTTGGGTTGCCTTGTGCTCTTCTTTGAACTCCTTTCCTCTCTAGTGCTTTCCTCTTGCTTCCTTTCTTCTTCATCTAGAGCTTGAGCTACTGCAAGAGCTTGCATAGCTGCTCTTTCTGATTCCTCAGCCTTGGCTTCAGCAAAGTTTGGATGACCAGCCCAAACACAGATTTGTTGTCCATTCCTGTAGACAATTGCCCTTTGCTTCCTTATCTCATAATTATTACTTTCCTTGCTTTTTGTGATGAGTAGACCAAGAAGCTTGTGCTCATCTGGATAAGGTGCAGGATAGAAAGTCCTTGCTATGTTTTTGCCCTTTGGTTTAGCAGGGGACTTGGGAGATAGGCTTCTTTGAATTGTAGCTTGTTCCACATCCCTAATGCATGAAGTTTGTCCTTTTTCCTTCCTTGGTCCTTGAGTGACTCCATGTAGAAGGGGCTCTTGGTGATAGAAAGAATTTGTCTGTGGCTCCCATTCCGTTGATGCTAGTGCTATGGCATTCGTTGATGGCTGTTCCGTTGATGGATTTGAGTCCTTATCTTCAGTAATCTTCTTGAACTTTGCTTCTATGTTGGACCAATGTTCTTTGATTTGTTCTGCAAGTCTCATCCTCATAGAAGCTTCTTGTATAAGGTCAATACCATCCTTTTGCTGCTTGCCAAGCTCCCCCATTGCTAATGGCTCCTTTGGTAGGGAAATGGCTGGGACCATAACCTTGGTAATCTGAATGTCTAGCTCCTTAGATTTCTCCCCCTTTTTGTTATCATCAAAAGAGATGGCTGGGAGTCCTTGAGCTGCCACTAGCTGGGCCAATAGTTGAGTTTGTTTCTCCTGTTCCTTTTGCATCTGTGATAGAGTGGCTTCCACCTTGTCCACTCTAGAAGAGAGAGTCTTCAAGGAGGAATCCACTTCAGGTTCTTTAGAGAAAAACCTGTTCATCCTGGACACAGTGAGAAGAGGAAGCTTTTCATCTAGCCTCCTATCATTAGCAGCCCTAAGGTTGCTGATTGAATCCTTGATCTCTGTAGCCTCAATCCTTGTCTGCAACATTTGTAGCCTTTGAATTTCCAGAGAATCCATTATGGCTTTGTAGAATTTCTTGTCCCTTGCTCCTGCAGACTCATGAGCTAGATATGCTTCTTTGTACTGCATTGTGATAGCAGCATCCAAATTGCTTCTACCATGCATATCTTGAGAAAGCCAGTTTGGTGTAGGAGGCACCACAGAAGTCCCAGTCTGTGTAGTAGTGGCCACCTGTAGAGTGTCACCAAAGCTATCCTCATTATCAGAAAAATCAAAGTCTCCACTTGCTTCAGCTCCTGGAGGTAGATTGGTCAAGGCATCCTTTGCTCTTTGCATTGATGCAGTTGTGTGAATTAGTTGTAGTGACCTCTCTGCCTCCACATTGCCCTGTTGAGCCAAAATTTGATAGGCTGACACAGGATGAGTAAAGGTCTCAGGATCCAGGGAAATACTATCCAGAGTTTGCTGATAAACCTCTTGGAAAGTAAGTTCCCTTTCTCCCTCACTGACCTCCATTAACTCATTAGCAATGGCTGCTTCCATCCTTATTTCTCATGTAGTCCCTTCTCTCTCTCCACTCTGTTCTTGCATCATGGGCTCCCCATGGCTCACACCTCTCACACCCTCACCTTCACCTTCTAAGGTGGAACTCTCAATCTCTCCTTTTGCCTGGCTGGAAGAAATAGCCAGCCTCTCACTCACATTCTCTCCTTTTGCCTGGCTGCAAGCCAGCCTCTCAGTTTCACTCCCTCTCAGTCCTAGAAGTGTCTCAACTACCACTAGATCATCTGCACTAGTTGTGGGAACAACTTGATTTTCAATTAAAGGTGCAGAGTGAACTATCAACAGAATGGTAGTTTGAACTGTCAACGGTATGGATACCGTTGATGGAGAAACACTTGTCAACGAAATAGACTGTTTCGTTGATGAAGTCAAGAAAGCACTTTGAGAATGAGAAATTACAGTAGAGTCTGTGGTGATTGATTTTAGAGATTGGTCCACAGATCCCCTTGCAATTTCAGGAAAAATTGGTTGATGGCCCAACAAATCACTTAGCAAGTGATGGCCACCAGCTTCAGAGTGGGGCTTCTCCAAGATTAGAGTTGGAGAATCAGGAATAGATGTATGGATCATGTCCACATCCAAAGATTGAGTTGGTGAATTTGATGGAGATAATTCAAGATTGATGTTTAGAGAAGAGGACTGTAACCCCAGAGAAATGATAGGGGTTACATCAAACTGAATTTGAGAAACTGGAAGTGTTGCTTCCAGTGTGTGTGCACCCTGTGTACCCTTGGACTTTTGCTTCACTCTCCTTTGGTATTGGGAAAATGTAGACTTTGGGCTTGAAGTGTCCCTTACCCTTTTGGACTGTACTCTAGGAGGAGAGCTTGTTTCAATAATCACATCCTTTTGGGAGGATGCAATTAGACTTGTGTTTAAATCCATGTTACTCATTGTGCCTTGTTGGGAAGACACAATGGGGCTTGGCTGGTACACACTAACCTGTCCTTCCTTATCCTTGGGGTTTCTTTGATGTTCACCCCTTCCCTCACCTCTCACAACTCCAGACTCACTCCCCTTAGGTTGTGTGGTAGTTTTTACAACAGGTGCCTTTTGAGAAGCACCTGAGGTTGGCTTGGAGGATTTCTTTGTTTTTGGTTTTGTTGCTAGGGTAGGAGCCTGTTGGGTCACAGCTACAGACTCCATAGCAACATTGGAAGGTAAAACAGTAGAGGTGTTAGCTACACTAACAGGGATAGTAGTAGTTACCTCAATGATTGGCAGATACACCACTGGAACATCACCATTGTGGTTCAGCCTCAGTATGTCTGTCAAAGCACAAAGCACTCGAACCTGGCATTAGGGTTAGAGATAACTAATGGTGCTGGACTAACATGGTTAGCCAACATCATCAGAAACCTAGCATAATAGATATTTTTCTTCCTATTTGCTTTGTCACCCAACTTAGCACCAATTTCATACATAAGTTGGGTGCTAAAGTTGTGATATCTATCATTTAGAAGCATGGTTAGGAGAATTAACATAGAGTTAGTTAATGCATCAAAATTACTAATCTTTCCAGAAAAGACCTTAATGAATGCATCAGCTAAATAACTGTATTCCCTAACCAAACCTCTCCTAATTATTCTACCCAGATTATCAGTAGGCAAAGAGTAGTTTATTGAATTTAACATGGTAGTTATTTCAGTGTTAGTAGGCAAAGCATCACAGTTATTATCAGGAATATGTAAACATGCTTGCAAAACATCAGAATTAACTATGTACTCATTACCTTGAAGAGTGAATTTTAGTGTGCAGTGTGTTCCACTATACTCACATGAGGTCCAAATTTCCTCGATTATCTCATTGTAGAGTGGTGTAGAGTGAAACATTGCATAGCTCAACTTGCAATTCTTCATGAAATCCATCATTTTGAAGAACAGTCTGTTCGGGTTTTCCTTGACAACAAAAGGGATGGAGTTGTTCTTCTCATAGATGAACCCTCCAGCAGACATAAGCTTGACTATAGGTGCCATTGTTGATTAAAGGAAAGCTTCGAACTGAATTGCTTGTTAGAGAGAAGAAGAGAGAAAAAGCCTTTGGAATTTTTGAGAACAGGTAAAAAGAAATAATGAAAATAAAATTTCTTAAATACTCCCCCAAAAATTCTCAGAAAATGAATCCAATAATAAATGTAAATTACTGGATTGGCTTAAAAATATAACCGTTACTCTTAAAGTATTACCATGATTTATACTTACAGGGGTGTATGCATAGATCGTGGTAAAAGACGTGTCAATTTTTTTTTAACGGTTCAGATTAAAAGCGCTTTATATCAACGAATCAGAATTGGGCGTTTAAGGTCCCGTCTATTTCGTTGATAAAAATTGCGTTTCGTTGATACAAAAGAACTATCAACGAAACACCCAGAAAAAGTGCTAAGACTGTCAACGAAATGGTGCATTCCGTTGGCATAGTAATTTTGACTTAGACAAAATTTTACCTTTTTCTGAGAAAATTCATTCACAAAAAAAAACATAGCAAATTTCTGGCTGCATTTTAACTTGCAAATATCTCAAAAATAATTAAGAGAAATTTAGCATACCTAGCTCACTTACTAATCTTGAGAATGTTGATTCATCAAGTGGCTTGGTAAAGATGTCTGCAAGTTGTTGTTCACTTGGAACAAAATGTAACTCCACAGTACCATTCATAACATGTTCTCTAATGAAATGGTACTTGATGTCAATGTGCTTGGTCCTTGAATGCTGCACTGGATTCTCAGTAATGGCAATGGCACTAGTGTTGTCACAGAAAATAGGAATTTTCTCAACTCTTAATCCATAATCAAGTAGTTGGTTTTTCATCCATAAAATCTGTGCACAACAACTTCCAGCTGCAATATACTCAGCCTCAGCTGTGGAGGTAGAAACTGAGTTTTGTTTCTTGCTGAACCATGACACAAGCTTGTTTCCTAGGAATTGACAGGTTCCAGTTGTACTTTTCCTGTCAATTTTACATCCTGCAAAATCTGCATCTGAATAACCAATTAGTTCAAAACCAGATTCTCTAGGATACCAAATGCCAAGGTTTGGTGTTCCTTTGAGATATCTGAAAATTCTTTTAATAGCAACTAAATGGGATTCTCTAGGATCAGCCTGAAATCTAGCACATAGACATGTAGCAAACATAATATCAGGTCTACTAGCTGTTAAATATAAAAGTGAGCCTACCATGCCTCTGTAACTTGGAATGTCCACAGATTTTTCCTTAGTATTCAATTCAAGTTTGGTGGCAGTAGGCATGGGAGTTTTGGCAGGAGAGCATTCCATTAGGTTAAACTTCTTTAATAAATCATGAATGTATTTTGTTTGACTAATGAAAATGCCTCCATTAACTTGCTTTACTTGAAGACCAAGAAAGTAAGTTAATTCTCCCATCATGCTCATTTCATACTTACTTTGCATAAGCTTGGCAAACTTTTGACAAAGTTTCACATCTGTAGACCCAAAGATTATATCATCTACATAAATTTGAACAAGTAAAGTAGAGCCATTTACAACCCTGTGAAAAAGAGTTTTATCTACAGTACCTCTAGTGAAATGATTCTCAAGGAGGAACTGTGAGAGAGTGTCATACCAGGCTCTAGGTGCTTGTTTCAAACCATAGAGTGCTTTGAGAAGGAAGTACACATAGTCTGGAAAATCATCATCTTCAAAACCAGGAGGTTGACTTACATACACCTCCTCTTCCAATTCCCCATTCAGAAAAGCACTCTTCACATCCATTTGATAGACCTTGAAATTGGCATGGGCTGCATAGGCTAGGAAAATCCTTATTACTTCTAGTCTTGCAACAGGAGCAAAGGTTTCATCAAAATCAATTCCTTCTTCCTGTGAATAGCCTTTTGCAACCAATCTAGCTTTGTTCCTTGTGACTATGCCATTTTCATCCATCTTGTTTCTGAACACCCACTTTGTGCCTATAACACTCCTGTCATTAGGCCTGGGCACCAGCTTCCAAACATTGTTTCTCTCAAATTGGTTTAGCTCTTCTTGCATGGCTAAAACCCAATCTGGATCTAGAAGTGCATCCTCAACTTTCTTTGGCTCATCTTGAGACAGAAAGCTACTATATAGACATTCTTCTTGAGTTGCTCTTCTAGTTTGGACTTTTGAAGAGACATCACCTATAATAAGTTCAAAGGGATGATCTTTAGTCCATTTCCTTGAGGGAGGTAGATTTGCTCTTGAAGACGTAGCTTCATGATCATGATTGCCTTGATTGGATATTTGTCCTTGAGAAACTCCCCCTGAGTTTGTTGTCCCTAAGTGATCACTTCTAGAAGTATTCCTATGACTATCAACGGTATGACCGTTTTGGCTGTCAACGAAACGCTCATTCTGACTGTCAACGAATCCACCATCATGACTGTCAACGAAATGACCATTTGGTCTGCTAGCTGCTATCCTTTTTAACCTTAATGCAGCAATTTCATCTTCACTGCTGCTTTCATCTGTGCTAGATACAACAACTTTAGGCTGTTTCTCAGTAGCCTTATCATGATTCACTTGATCTCCTTCCTTATTTTCAAAAGAAAGACTTTCATGGAAACCTTCATCACAGAGACCTTGGATTTTGAGATCATCAAACACAACATGTACAGATTCCATAACAATGTTGATTCTGAGATTATAGACCCTGTAAGCTTTCCCTGTTGCATATCCCACAAATATTGCTTCATCTGCCTTTGCTTCAAATTTCCCCAAATGCTCAGCTTGATTTCTCAGAACAAAGCACTTGCATCCAAAGACATGAAGAAAATCCAATAGTGGCTTCTTTCTTTTGAGTAACTGATAAGGGGTCATTCCTTTGGCCTGATTAATCAAAGAAATATTTTGAGTAAAGCAAGCTGTGTTAACTGCCTCAGCCCAAAAATATGTAGGTAACTTTGATTCATCTAGCATTGTCCTTGCAGCTTCAATAAGTGTTCTGTTTTTCCTTTCAACTACACCATTTTGCTGTGGTGTTCTTGCTGCTGAAAACTCATGCAAAATACCATTTTCTTCACAGAACACCTTCATGCTTGAATTCTTGAATTCTGTCCCATTGTCACTCCTAATCCTTCTTACTTTGAAATCAGGATGATTGCTTACCATCTTGATGTGATTGATAATGATTTCACTTGCCTCATCTTTAGAGTGCAAAAAGAAAGTCCATGTAAATCTAGAAAAATCATCAACAATCACAAGACAGTATTTCTTCTTTGAGATGGACATAACATTTACAGGGCCAAATAGGTCCATATGAAGCAATTCAAGCTGCTGGACAATTGATGACTCTGTCTTGCTTTTGAATGATGCCTTCTTCTGTTTTCCCTTTTGACAGGCATCACACAAACCATCCTTGGAGAACTCCACCTGTGGAATTCCTCTAGCAAGATCTTTCCTCACCAAATCATTCATAACCTTGAAATTCAGATGGGATAACTTCTTGTGCCATAACCAACTTTCATCCTTGCTTGCCTTGCTGAAAAGACAAGTGATGGTGTCTGAACTTGTGCTACTAAAGTCAGCAATGTACACATTCCCCCTTCTGAATCCAGTCATTACCACATTGTTGTTTCCTCCTTTAGAAACAACACAGGCTTCTCTAGAAAAAGTAACAAAAAAACCTTTGTCACAAAGTTGGCTGATACTAAGCAAGTTGTGCTTAAGACCATCCACCAATGCAACCTCATCTATGATGACATTCTCTTTTGAAATCAAGCCATATCCCTTTGTGTAGCCTTTGTTGTCATCTCCAAAAGCAATACAAGGGCCAGCTCTTTCCTGAAACTCTGTGAGCAGGGTAGAATCACCAGTCATGTGTCTTGAACAACCACTATCCAAGTACCAAAGATTCCTTTTGTCTCCCTGCACACAATAAAACCAAATCAAGTCGATTTTGGTACCCAAGTTTCCTTGGGTCCTGTCTTGTTAGCCTTTGCATTCCCTTTTGTACCATTTTTCACTTTGGGCTCAGATTGATTCAAATCAATCTTTACCCTTGGTGTTGATTTCTGAGGGTTGCTCATATTTTCATTCATAGCATGCATAGTTGGAGGAACAATCATGTTATTCATGTTCCATGGCATTTGTGGCATGTTAAACATATTCATGTAAGGATTAGACACAAATGGCATGCTAGCATATGGATTCTGAAATTGTGCATATGGAGCAAACATGTTAGACATAACAGGCATTGTAGGCATGGAACTGTTCATTGCAGGCTTGGGCATTCTCACATTAGGGGTTTTCTTAACAGATTTGCAGTTAGTAGACAAATGACTAACACTTCCACAATTAACACATGTCTTTCTAGGAGCATATTTATCAGGTGTGTAATTGTTGTGTTTGTTAATTCCTACTTTGCCATTCCTGTTATTCTTTTTATTTCCCTTAGCCTCATTATGAACTTTCTCTACCTTGTCTTTCAATTGCTTGTTAGACAAGTGACCTACATTAGCTCTCTCAACAGGCTTCTCAATTTTCTTTAAAATACTAGACTCACCTTGAACAAAGTTCTTGGTGACAGGACCATACTTGTCATTAAGTCTAGTGAGTTTATCTTTTCTTTTGTCTGTCAACGAAACAGCCTGATCGGTTGATGGTTCATGTGTCAACGAAACATTGCATTCCGTTGACATATCAACCTTCAACAAATGATCATTGTTGTTTGTTGACTCTGTTCCTGATTCTAAGGTTTCACCAACATACCCTAGCTTCTCTTTGTTCCTTTCCCATGATTGCTCACAGAAGGATTCCACGCCTTGAACATTAATTATGTTGGTAGCAACATTCCTGGCATCCTTCCATTTTGCAATCACACTTTGTTCTATCTCAAGTTGTGTTCTAAGAATTTCTTCCCTTTGTAACACGTTCTCAAGTTCCTTCTTAGCATCCCTACTAACACATCTCATTTTCTCAAATTCAATGAGCTGTGCTTCTAACATTGCATTCCTATCACTTAAGAGCAGATTGGTCTCTTTTATTCTTGAATTCTCTTTAGTAAGTGATTTAAGAGTAACACGCAAATTATATAATACAGTAGACATTTCATTTACTGCATTGTCGCATTCCTCTTTAGAAAGCTCAGAAAGATTAGTAATTGTTACCTGGTTGCTTGAGGAACTTGCTTCCTGCTCATGATTGTCAGCCATAAGAGCCAAGTTGACATACTCAACATCATCATCAGAATCTTCACCATTACCAGCCCAATCATACTCCTGAGACATGAAAGCCTTTTCTTTTTGTTTGAGAAGTTCAAAGTATTTATTTTTATAATCAACAGGCTCAAATTTCCTGTTGCCCTTCTCAACCTTGGGCTTTCTGCAGTCTCCAGCAAAGTGACCAAGCATTCCACAATTGAAACATTTTGACTTAGACTTTTCAATCCAGTTTGTTTTGCTAGGTTGAAAGTCTCTTCTTGGTGGCCTTGCTTCTGAGTTTCTTTTGAACTTGAACTTAGAGAATTTTCTAGACAGAAAAGCAATGTGTTCATCAATCTCATCTAAGTCCTCCAAGTTGGCTGGTTCTGATTCTTCTTCTTCTGTCATCTTGTCTTTACCCTTGCTAACATCACTCCTACAACTAGATCGACTAGTTGTGGCCTTTGCAGCTTCTTTATTGTCATCTTCAAGTTGGTTCACTGATGCAATCAATGCAATAGATCCACCCTTCTTCTGTACCTTTTCAATTTCTTCATCTTGCTCCATTTCCAGCTCATAAGTCTTCAAGGTTCCATAAAGCCTTTCAAGAGTGTAGTCTTTGTACTCTTGAGTGTTTCTGAGAGAAACAGTCATAGGCTTCCATTCTTTTGGAAGAGCTCTAAGAAATTTAAGGTTTGAATCCTTGGTTTGATAGATCCTCCCATACAACTTTAATCCATTCAAAAGCTTTTGAAACCTACTGAACGTGTCATTTAGGGTTTCACCAGCTTTAAAATGAAAATGCTCATATTGTTGTATAAGGAGTTGCATTTTATTTTCCCTGACTTGCTCAGTTCCTTCACAGAGTGTTCTAACAGTATCCCATACTTCCTTAGAGGTTGTACAGTTGATAACATTGTCAAACATCTCTTGCTCCAAACCATTAAACAGAATGTTCATGGTCCTTTTGTCTTTATGAACTTCTGCAATATCTTCAACAGTCCATTCTGAGACAGTTTTTGGAATCTCTACATCAGGTGCATCATCTGGCAGTCCAACTCTAGAGTCAAGCTTCATGGGAACGTGTGGACCTTTCTCAATGCAGTCTACATACCTCTCATCCATAGACATGAGATGTAAATGCATCTTTACTTTCCAGTGAAAGTAATTGTCTTTATCAAGAACTGGTATCTTCACACCTGCATCCTTCTTCACCATGGTTTCTGTTTTTGGTCTTGATCTTTAAACTTCTTTTATGTTAGAAGCTCGCTCTGATACCAATTGTTATTCCCAAATGACCTAACAGAATTGTAGAAGGGGGGGGTTGAATACAATTCTTGATATTTTCTTGAAACTAAACACTTTATGAAATTAAACTGAACTGAATAAATAAAAACACAAGATATAAATAATTCAGTTGGATTGTTTGATGATCCAACTGAAGTGTTTTTATTGCGGAAATAATCTGTGATACAAATGTTCACAGCTGCTCAGTTACAATGTTGTAGAGAAGAAATGCTCTCAAAAAATAGCTAATACAATCTATGTGTTTTTCTTCTCTCTTTCTAAAGTGACTGCTACACTTGGTTATAAATCCCAAGTTTACAATTCTACATTTGGTTAAACTAATGAATAATAGAAGTAACCATCAGTAGCTTGCTTTTCATTCCTTTTGTCCAATGGTCCTTGGAGATCTTTGCTTTTGTCTTTATGCTCATTATAATCATTCCCAAGAGCCTTATTGGAAATTAGAATGTTTCCTTATTTCCAGTAACCACTTTGATGGTTTCCAATGCAAAGTACACTTCCATGTCTCCTTTTAGATCTGTTCAGTAAACTGTCACTATCACTTTGTCAACTGTTCAAAAAGCAACATTGATTCGTTGATAGCAAGGAGATGTGTTTCGTTGATAGCTTCATTCTTCATTCCGTTGATGGTGTTTCCCTCGTTTCGTTGATGGGTAAACTCCATACCGTTGACAGAGTAATCTTCATACCGTTGACATGTCTTCACTTAGGCAGAATTACAAGGCATAACATATTTACAATTAACCAACCTATTTTGCCTATCTAGTACATAGTCAACATGACTTAGAAAACCTATCTAAAACATATAATAGAATGCCTATCATACTGTGAAGTATTGTACAATGCAATTGCTACAACACTCATTTCGTTGATGAGCTTCCTGTCAACGAAACACTGCTAAGCATGCTATTTCGTTGACAGCTACAAAATTGACTTTACACAAATTCTACTAAGTGTTTTATGCTTATCATCAAGAACAACATATTCCTAACAATTACATTAGATATAAACCGAGGTTTTATAAAGACTCTAAGTATAGAGTACTTGTACGATAGTTTTAAAACTTAGACCGGGAGTTAAAGTATTATTTTGTTTTGATCCTACTGTCAGAAGCTGGAAGGTTCCAGGGACAGTTATATTTTAAAGATTTATTAAATATTCCAGTATTATGGGATATTTAAGGTGAGATATTTAAATATTATTATAATAAATATTATTTGAATATTATTTAATTAATTGAATATTATTTTGAATATTCACTTAAGTGGTTTTATATTGAATAATAATTTAATATTATTATTTGGGTATTTATTAAATATTCCAAATATGATTTAAAAATCATAGAACCTTATTATATGATTAAAGGTTCTATTATTTACACAAAATATAAATTTCTGATTTTCAGAAAAGGTATTAAAATAGAGATTCCCAACTATATTCTTAAGATATTTAAAGGTAATTAAATGCGAATAGTGTTTTCTAACCCATCGAAAATTTGGGAATCTAGTTCAAGAAGTCGAGGACAGAGTTTTACTTCCACTGTTCCTCTAGAATAACTATAACTGGGGATGGCTCCCCCATTCAAGTAAAGTATTTCAAACTTGCTAAACTCTGAAATTTCAATAAACTCCCTGGTCATGATTTCAAAATACGTAGTAATCATCGGTAGTTTCGTTGACTAATGTCAACCCACACTTTGACTTACTCCTTTCAATTACTCTGGAGTAAGGAATTCTGAACGGTTACAAAGTTTTTGACAAATAATTGTACTTGGGGAAAACAGGATTAACTTCCATTTCCCGTGACGTTGATTTTCATCTGGGGATTGGAATTAACTCGTGCTCGGCAATGAAACAGGTGCCAGTATAGTACGAAGTCATGCTCGGTAATGAAATAGGTGCCAGTATAGTATGACTCCATGTTCGGCAATGAAATAGGTGCCAGTATAGCATGAAGGGCCCAAATACGGCCAGGGTGATAACCGAATAGGAAGTCGTCCTTCTACTAGTAGAAAAAGTTAATTTGCGATATAACGGCTGATCACCGTGTATCGTGTATTCCAGTATATCCCCTTCTTCCACTTGGAATTGTGCTGCACATTGTAACGAAAGCCTAGGTGCTGAGTTACCGATAATGTGACAGAAATTGAACAATGATGTTCCGTGTATTGTATTTGAACTACATTGCATGTTCTGACGAAAATAGTATCCAATATATCATTCTATATACGAATGAGGTTTTAAAATCTTTCAGCGATGATATCAGCCCACATATATGATTATGTTGCTATATATTATTGTCGAGCTATAGTTCTCATTCTTGCTTATTTTATATATCACAACCCGACAGCTTCAAAAAGGTGTTCATTACTGATATTTTACATTATTTTGAACAGTTTGAGATATCTAAATAGATATGCATGTATATATGTTGAGAAGTCATTTAAGATATACATTATATTGAATTGTATAGTATTTTGAATCAATGGATGGGTTTAAGCCTTGATTCCAATATTAATATCTATTTTAAAAAGAGATGTTTTGAGACTTGGTTTATCATCTTGATACCAAGGATCCCTAAAAGGATTTACGAAAAGTATTTGAGTATGATTATAAATAATACGGTATTTTGAACGATATACTATTTTGGGGATAAACCCTAGTAGTTTTAAACATAGATCCCATATGGATTATCTTCCTAAAAGGTTTAAAGATTTAAACTGGGATAGATTTCTTGCTGAGCACTATTAGCTCATTCTTGCTTTATTAAATCTTTCAGCATGAAGAAAACATTGCCGATTCACCTCGTGTTACGAGAGCAAGGGAATGGAGAGACCACCCTTGAGTTAGTTCAGTAAGATGGATACTGTCGGATTTAGCACAACAGCTGTAGACTGAGTTAGTAAGAATTGTTTTCGAATAGGTTTGTATTATTAAACCTTGTATAGAATTGTGAGGTCTATTATTTTAACTTCAGGTAGAGGTTGTAAATGATAGATGAGATCCTGGATAGTACATTTGATTTGTAATAACAAATGTTACTTATTGTTGCTCATTTCCAAGGCTATAACTTGTGTGTGTGCGTAAGTGATTGGGGTCTTTTGGAGTTATATTATTAGAATGTTGTAAGTAATGCAGGTATTATATAATTGATGGAGCGTGACAACCCAGATTCCTGACCCCGGATCTGGGGGTGTTACAGAAATGGTATCAGGGCGTTAAGTTATAAACTTGGATATGAGAGTGTTAAGAGTATAAGTGAGAGAATGACGTGAGGACTCATATAGAGTTCGTTAAGTGGACTATCGGAGGTAGTGCCATCGAGGATGTTAAGATTAAAGAGTTTAGTTGAGAACTTATCGGAGGACCGATAGGACTATTGAAGATCATCATAATGATGAGAAGGACGTTTAGAATTGTACACGGATTATCAAAGAGATTAAGATAAGACGCGGAGCAGAGTCTCGGTCGCAGCTGAGGTAAGGTCAGAATGGCCAATACCAATGGATAACTTGACTTTGTAAGAACCTAAGTGTTGGTAGTTCATCGTAGTTTGCCACGAGAAGGCAGCATATGTGAAGATTGAGACGTTTACAGTCCTTTACGCGATCCCAATTACTAAATTGCGTGGACTAATTAAGGCATTATCTTGCGTGTGAGGTCTAAACCTTGGGAACAACGATTCCACCAGAGTTGGTGTCTTTTCCGTCGATGGGTATTTTGTTACCTAAGAGGAAGACTTTTGCGTACATATAGTACCAGAACGTTATCATGAGACAAACGCGCTAAATTGCATCGCGAGTATATTTCGTACGATAGGCCATGAGGGCTCAACTCAGAAATCAAAGACATGAAGAATGGATAGCGTGATTCTAATGAAGACACGTATGGTTTCGACAAGTAATGCGACAATCTCAGGACCTATGAGGGATGAGACCTATGGTGGCCTGGGGTTGGATTCGTTCGATACGATTGGTAATAAGAAATTACACATACGTTAATCGACCTTCATCTTTTGAGGATGTGTTGATGCGGCCGTAGGAGGCCCAATCTCTGGACGATTATCGTGGAATGACAAATATGTTCGAACTCCCGACCTGTCAAAAGACTTGTACGATTTTGAGGTACCGTTGGTTAGTACCCTAAGCCATGAAGGCAGAAAGATAAGATCATCCTCGTACGGGTGATGTTAGAAACTATGATGACCATTGACTTTTTGTATCTACTTGCTGGTGCACTACTCAATCTAAAACCATTCATGCCCGTGTTACCTTGAATAGTTCATGTCAGGTAACCTTTCTAATTTCCTACGTCAACTTGGGATGCAACCAACTATTGTTAAGTATTCATCTTATTTCTTCATATTTGGACTCCTCAGTCGAGTTCATAAATATCTAGCTATGTGTTTAAAACATAGATGATGTATATTTCAGAGACTACTAGTGAATTCTTTTCTTCTATTAAGGAGAGATTTGCACATCAGACGTTGAAATCGTAGAAAGGATATCAATTTGATATTGATATTCCGAATTCAATTCTATCAGAGAATTTGACAAAGTTTATGTACGGAGACACCTTGGGTGGACCGTTTCACTGATGAGGAATGTTTGATGGGAGGTTATCGATTGTTCCGATACCAAGAACTTTCTATTCAGACCTTATATTCTATTCAAGGGTTATAATTACCATGTTTGTCCCAAACTTATTTACTCTTCTTTTCAATTCATTATCCGAGTAGTCAAAATTTTGTTTTCTTTCTTTCTTCGGCTACGATGTCGAGATTTTGTACTAGTAGATTGAAAATGGCTAATTGCTTGTGCCATAATGAGTAACTAGTTAGTTGTTCTAACTAGTTGAAATTTTAATGATATGATGAAAATCTAGCTAATCATCCTAGCTAGATGCTGCATCCCAAACTAATCAAACTAGCAAATTTTGTTCACCTAGTTGTTAATGTTTATTGAAATGAACTAGTTATTGTATCACTAAGTTCAACTTTCGGTCAAATTTATATAAGTGAATTCACGATGCATTTGTATGCAGTGAAGTATGGTGGGAAGATTTTCAAACGATAATTTGATTGAGACCTAACCAGGTCGCCCCCTCAGCGAGAATTTTTATAAAGGTTTTTTTATATATATAAAGCATTATGTTGCTTGAAGTATTCTTGGTGTCATGCAAGTATTTTCCTTAGTATTTGGAAAAGTAGAGTGTTGAAGCTGAGAGCTAAAACGAATGAGTACGATAAGTTATGAATCGAGGATTACGGAAATTTCCAAGGTTTGTTTTGCATGATGCGAATTCAGAATAACGGAGTGTTCGAAACGACTGATTATGTTACCTTGGTTAATGAAACGATTGTGATAGAAAGAAGGTAAGAATTCAAATTGTCGGACGAGGGAACGATTGATCTCGAAGGATGTGAAACTTGTTTAGCGACTGTGATGGATACGAAACGGGAAGTACCCAGTGTATATAATATACCTGTTGTCAACGAATTCGCGGATGTATTTCCAGAAGATCTCCCAGGATTACCACCCGATAGAGAAATAAAGTCTGCTATAGAATTAGCTCCAAGAACGGCGCCAGTTTCGAAGGCCCCGTACCGACTAGCTCTAGTCGAGATGAAGAAATTAGTCGCTCAATTGTAAGAATTGTTAGGGAAAGGAATGATAAGACCAATTGCGTCACCGTGGGATGCACCCGTGTTATTGGTGAAGAAAAAGGACAGCAGCATGAGGCTGTGCATAGAGTATCGAAAGCTGAATAGGCTAATTGTTAAGAATGAATACCCCTGCCAAGGATCGGTGATTTGATCGATCGGCTGCACGATGCATTTAAATTCTCGAAGATTGATTTGAGAACTGGATACCACCAGTTGAATATTAAACCTGAGGACGTAACCAAGACTACGTTTCGCACCAAGAATGGACACTAAGAGTTTTTAGTAATTTCGTTTGGGCTGACGAATGCCCTTGCAGCTTTCATGGACGTGCTGAATAAACTTTTCAAGAAGTATTTGGATAAGTGTGTCATAGTGACATCGACAATATTTTGGTTTACCTCAAAGACCAAGGAAGAACACGCAGAACGTTTGAGGATAGTGTTAGAGACACTGAGAAGAGAAAAGTCATATGTCAAGTTCTCAAAGTGTGAGCTTTGTCTAAGGGAAGTACAATTTTAGGACATATGGTCAACAGTGAAGAGGTGTTGGCTGACCCCGCTAAGATAAAAGCTGTTTCGAATTGGGAAAGACCAACCACACCAACTGAGGTGAGAAGTTTTGTAGGCTTAGCCGAGTATTATCAGAGGTTGTGCAAGATTTTGCTGGAATGGCAGCCCCACTGACCCGACTTACTCGAAAGACTGAAAAGTTGAATGGATCGAGAAATGTGAGGAAAGTTTCCGGGAATTAAAGAAGATACTAGTCACTGTCCTGTGCTGGTACTGCCAGACGGGAAGGGAGATTGTATGATCTATAGCGACGCATCACATAAAGAAGTAGGGTGTGTGCTTATACAGCACGGAAAGGTAATTACGTATGCATCCAGGCAATTAAAGGAATATGAATTTAGATACCCTACGCTTGACTTAGAATGGGCAGCGATAGTTTTCGCTTTAAAGTTTTGGAGGCACTAATTGTATGGAAAGAAGTGCGAGATTTATACAAATCATAAGAGCATTAGATACACTTTCCCAGAAAGAACTTACCATGAGGATTGAAAAGGTAGCTAAGGCTGATCAAGGATTATGATGGTGGGATCCTTTACCACCCAGGGAAGGCCAATGTGGTGGCCAATGCCCTTAGTCTGAGAGATTTAAGATGATAACATCGTTGGATAAAGTTAATCCAAGGATTTAAGAAAATGGAAATTGAGGTTAAGATAACCGGAAATGGTATTGAGAGACTAGTTGAGATTGCAATGCAACCAGAATTGCTGCAGGAAATCAAGTTATGCCAAGAGCGAATTACGAGTAAAGGTAGGAAGTCAATGTTGGAGAAAGCATTAAAGACTGAGAAAGATAATAGAGGAATCATAAGGTATTTTTACCAAGTTGGGATTCCTAATAATCGAGAGATAAAGGATGCTAATTTTCAGAAAGACTAATAAGAGGAACTGAAAGGATGAAGTTTGAAGTTAAGAGTACAACAAGGATTATTTAAAAGTCCTGATTGAGCCTGAATAAATTAAGGAATAAAGACCTGTCATAAAGAGACAGCTACGCGGAGAGTACCAAAAAGGTAAAGAAAGTTAAGGCAATCTTATTGTCGGACGGATAAATAAAAGGATTTATCGATTTATAAACAAATATTGGATATGTCAGAAAATGAAGGCAGAACAAAGACCTAGTTGACTATCACAGTTAGTGGAGATTCCTGATTAGGAATGTAATTTTACTATAATGGATTCTGTGATAGGATCAACAAGAATCGAGTCGGACTATGACGTCAATTGAGCTATAATTGATGGATCAAATGGGTCTACTCATATTTTGTTTTAGCAAGAGATCTTAAATCAAAGAGTTGCGAAAGAGATAATTGGGTGACGTGGAGTTTCAGTCACCATCGTGTCAGATAAGAACCAATGCTTGAACTCCCGATTCGGGAGGAGTTTTCCAAACATGTTTGGCAACGAGTTTGAGTGCAAGCACTACGTAGGATCCGTAGACCGACGGGCCAACCGGAAGAAACATTTCAGAGAACCGAAGTTATGGTAAGCGTTGTACCGTCGACTGCAAGAGTAGTCGGATGTTGATAGAAAATGGGTGTATAAGAGTACAACCAGAATTGGCGTATATAAAGAGTCCGGTAGATATCACAGACCGGAATGAGTAAGTGTTGTAAGGAACCAGAGGGTTGAAGAGTCAACCTGGAAACTGGAACATTCCTATATTGAAAGAGTAACTTCGGCTATTTTCTTAGATTCCGGGACGGAATCCTTTTAATAAGGGGAGACTGTAATAACCCCAAATTTTGGACTTAGTTAAAAAATTTTGATGAATAGTAAATGTGATGAATAGTAAATTTGCTGATGGAAAATTTTTCAGACCACCCTATATGGAAGACATGGAATGAATGTTTCGAGGTTATATTATTGATGTATAGGAAGAATAAAAGAATGTAAACGCGATCAGAATCAGGAGATTCCAACTTTAAATTTTGATCACTATTCATCGGACAATCAAGGGTGAATTGATTTGATCGTTTTGAGAAAGTGTGTAGGAGGAGAAATCCATGATCATATCTTAAACCAAGGTGAGAAATCTAGAACCATGTATTAAACCAAGACAATGGAAAGATAAAGGAAGTATCCCCTAGCTTTGGTACAGAGAAACGTTTTTAAAACCACTTGAAACTATTGCGAAACAAAAGCGTAACAAATTATGGATTAGACCTTAACCAAAGGAGGAGTATTATATAAGATCATCAAGTGCATTATATAAGAGGATTGAGGATACAAATGATGACATAAATATGATGCAGAGGAGTGACATAAGCATGACATAAGGATGACCAAGTAATGACAAAGTGGTGAATCACCACCTTGTCACCACTTTCACCACCACCACAAGTTCAAAAAGAGGCATGTCATGGGTGACATTTGACAAGGCTTTCTTATGACCACACAATTATATGGCTGGTAATTAAGAGTAATTAGACCAAACAAAAAGAAAAGAAAAAGCAAGAAAGTATCATCTTCTCCATTTTCTCAGAATTTCTGCCCAGCTTGACCATGGTGGAAAGCAAATTTCATAACTCCAAATCTACTCATCCTAAAATCGCCAAATTTTGACCAAAGCTTCCCCATGGAATAGGCAAGGTACGTTGAAAATTTCATGGTCATCCAATTAGTATAGCATGCTCAAATCCTTGCTCAAAGTTCGGGTGAATAGTAACTCCGAGAATTTACTAACTTGTTCTTGATTTCTTTTGTAAGTTTGAGGATTTTAAGCATAGATCGAGGCTCACTTAAGGCTTACAAGCTCTTGTTATTATGTTAAGACTTCAAGAAAGGTATGAACACCATCCACCCTTTTGATTTACTTTGAGTTTTAAGCTTAAGTTAAGTTATGTTTAAGCATGTGTTAGTTCTTGGAGTTTGGGTTATAAATGGCTAAACCTTGATGGTTAATGGTTATGAGTTGAGGATTGGTAATGTTCTCATAAATTTTATGGACTGACCTTGAGTGTATAATGATGGATTGATGGCTTGGTTGATGTTATTGGATTATTTGGAGTGTTTTAAACACGGGATTCGCGTTTAAGCGTCGTTACCATGCCGGATTTCACTTAGGAAATTTGGACAGAGATTACGAATACCTTAAAGGCATAACCATAGAGGTTTCTGACCATGAACATGTAGCCTCTGTTCCCTAGTTTGTTTTAGCGAAAGAATCGTATCGTTTCGATTTAGGGTTTAGGAGAAACGTCCGTTTTAGTAAAAGCGGTTACGGATAACTAAGTAGTTCATTGTATGAATTTTGAGATTGTGATCAAGCCCTTTAAAAATGGAATTGGGTCGAGATATTAATAAGGATATTGGTATGGACAGTTAGGAAAGGAACCTAGAAGGTTTTGTGTTAAAAAGATAATTTTTTCGATTTTATAAAAATGTCGGAACCAAAGCTGCGCGAGGAGTAAGTGGTTCTGCACTTCACTGCCAAAAATCTGCTGCTCTCAGGAATTTCACCCCCTTAGGCAGAAAAACATGTTCAGGCATTGTGTTCTATTCTTTCCCTAGATCGCGCACGCGAAAACGGTGTGTCATTTTGACTAAAGGTTAAGGAGATATGAGTGTTTTAGTGAAAGGCGTGCGAATAGTAACTTTCCGTAGCTCATCCAAGTTTGAGAATACATTTCACCAAGTGAAACCCCTGTTTTGAGATCGAAACTTTTATGATAAATATTACAAATACTCAAGATGATTTTAGAAGTGGTCTCGTATTTAAATACGAGTTTTCGGAGATATTAAAAGTGTTAGAGTACGAGTCGCGTAATAGTAACTTTATGAAAAGTCAACTCTAGAGTACTACTTTGACCAACCATTGCGACTAAGATAAAAGGAGTATTTCGAGTCGATTAAAATACGAACCTTGTTGAGGAATAACGTGACTACATGATGTGTTTAACTTATAGTTGACTTTAAATGAGTGTTATGAGCGAATGATTACGTTAGGGGACTGATCGAGTATTTCTTTGTTTATAGATTTGCGACAAGACTCGAACCCCTAATACCAAGGACTCAAGGCAAGTTTTCTCATTCCATGCTATGTTTTAAAGTACAATATTCTGATAATATGCATATGATAGATGCATGCTTTCAAATGTAATATATGCATACAATATTATGCATGCTTTCAAACCTCACGTCATATATAGATGTGATGGTATTAACATTGTTGAGATGAAAAATATGCATATGATAGATGCATGCTAGTTTTCCAACCCTACATCTGATATAAGATGCTGTTGTGATATATACTGTTTTAAATCGTTAAAAGGACTATGTATTGATGTACGCTTTTGGTTAAAAGCTTTCGTAAGATGGATGGTTTATATGCTATGATTACATTAGATATAAACCGAGGTTTTATAAAGACTCTAAGTATAGAGTACTTGTACGATAGTTTTAAAACTTAGACCGGGAGTTAAAGTATTATTTTGTTTTGATCCTACTGTCAGAAGCTGGAAGGTTCCAGGGACAATTATATTTTAAAGATTTATAAAATATTCCAATATTATGGGATATTTAAGGTGAGATATTTAAATATTATTATAATAAATATTATTTGAATATTATTTTGAATATTCACTTAAGTGGTTTTATATTGAATAATAATTTAATATTATTATTTGGGTATTTATTAAATATTCCAAATATGATTTAAAAATCATAGAACCTTATTATATGATTACAGGTTCTATTATTTACACAAAATATAAATTTCTGATTTTCAGAAAAGGTATTAAAATAGAGATTACCAACTATATTCTTAAGATATTTAAAGGTAATTAAATGCGAATAGTGTTTTCTAACCCATCAAAAATTTGGGAATCTAGTTCAAGAAGTCGAGGACAGAGTTTTACTTCCACTGTTCCTCTAGAATAACTATAACTGGGGATGGCTCCCCCATTCAAGTAAAGCATTTCAAACTTGCTAAACTCTGAAATTTCAATAAACTCCCTGATCATGATTTCAAAATACGTAGTAATCATCGGTAGTTTCGTTGACTAATGTCAACCCACACTTTGACTTACTCCTTTCAATTACTCTGGAGTAAGGAATTCTGAACGGTTACAAAGTTTTTGACAAATAATTGTACTTGGAGAAAACAGGATTAACTTCCATTTCCCGTGACGTTGATTTTCATCTAGGGACTGGAATTAACTCGTGCTCGGCAATGAAACAGGTGCCAGTATAGTACGAAGTCATGCTCGGCAATGAAATAGGTGCCAGTATAGTATGACTCCATGTTCGACAATGAAATAGGTGCCAGTATAGCATGAAGGGCCCAAATGCGGCCAGGGTGATAACCGAATAGGAAGTCGTCCTTCTACTAGTAGAAAAGTTAAGTTGCGATATAACGGCTGATCACCGTGTATCGTGTATTCCAGTATATCCCCTTCTTCCACTTGGAATTGTGCTGCACATTGTAACGAAATCCTAGGTGCTGAGTTACCGATAATGTGACAGAAATTGAACAATGATGTTCCGTGTATAGTATTTGAACTACATTGCATGTTCTGACGAAAAGAGTATCCAATATATCATTCTATATACGAATGAGGTTTTAAAAGCTTTCAGCGATGATATCATCCCACATATATGATTATGTTGCTATATATTATTGTCGATCTATAGTGCTCATTCTTGCTTCTTTTATATATCACAACCCAACAACTTCAAAAAGGTGTTCATTATTGATATTTTACAGTATTTTGAACAGTATGAGATATCTAAATAGATATGCATGTATATATGTTGAGAAGTCATTTAAGATATACAGTATATTGAATTGTATAGTATTTTGAATCAATGGATGGGTTTAAGCCTTGATTCCAATATTAATATCTATTTTAAAAAGAGATGTTTTGAGATTTGGTTTATCATCTTGATACCAAGGATCCCTAAAAGGATTTACGAAAAGTATTTGAGTATGATTTTAAATCATACGGTATTTTGAAAGATATACTATTTTGGGGATAAACCCTAGTAGTTTTAAACATGGATCCCATATGGATTATCTTCCTAAAAGGTTTAAAGATTTAAACTGGGATAGATTTCTTGCTGAGCACTATTAGCTCATTCTTGCTTTATTAAATCTTTCAGCATGAAGAAAACATTGCCGATTCACCTCGTGTTACGAGAGCAAGGGAATGGAGAGACCACCCTTGAGTTAGTTCAGCAAGATGGATACTGTCGGATTTAGCAGAACAGTTGTAGACTGAGTTAGTAAGAATTGTTTTCGAATAGGTTTGTATTATTAAACCTTGTATAGAATTGTGAGGTCTATTATTTTAACTTCAGGTAGAGGTTGTAAATGATAGATGAGATCCTGGATAGTACATTTGATTTGTAATAACAAATGTTACTTATTGTTGCTCATTTCCAAGGCTATAACTTGTGTGTGTGCGTAAGTGATTGGGGTCTTTTGGAGTTATATTATTAGAATGTTGTAAGTAATGCAGGTATTATATAATTGATGGAGCGTGACAACCCAGATTCCTGACCCCGGATCTGGGGGTGTTACACAGAAGTCAACCCCCATAGTATTATTACTTCCTCAAAATTCCTGGAAGTAAGTATGGTAATGAGCTTATACCTATCAACGAGCTAGTTTACGTTCAGGGAACAACGATTAAGTTCGGTTCCAGTTTAAAGGATATGATTCGTCATGGGACTAGTGAAAGATGTGTGTCCTAAATCCAATCATGGATGATGAGTAAGGAGATACTTTGTTCAATCTGATTCAAGTTTGTTTAATTTAATAAAATGGTAATATGTTTTATAACGGGCTTTTTCTATTTAAAGTGTTTAAATTAGATGATCCATAGTATAGAGTAAAGCTTTAATGGATTATGATGAGATCATGTGTTGCCCAGTAATAATCTATTGTAGAAGGGGGGTTGAATACAATAGTATAAGATAATCGACTTCTTAATGTATATATCACAAATATGAAAGAAAGATAACAGCTTTATTAAATCTGATGTAAAACTGTTACAAACTCTCTCAAGAAATTCTGATGTTCTTGAGAGCTGCTAGCTTACAAAAACTCTCTCAAGAAATTCTATGTTCTTGAGAGCTTCTATATTACACAAATACTCAAGTGTATGATCGATTATGTTCACGTACATAAATCGAAACCTAAACTGTGTTTATATACTACACAGCTTCTCTATCAATGATAAGTCCTAATCAATTACAAAGATTGAAACCTATCCATAATTGATAGCTACATACTACAAACCAGGAACCGACAGAATAAACTTCCATGTTTAACTAGACTCCAAATATAACTCAAAGTAGGAATCCTGATCAGCTTCCAGTCCTGATGATCAAACCTGATCCCAGTCCTGATATGTATTCTGATCCTGACGACCATGCAATCCTGATGACGTCAGCAATCCTGATCAGTTGAGTCTAGCTTCTGACGATCATTGAATTCTGATCTAACAACTTTTTAAAACTTTGAGAAATATCATTCCTCACCAACTCAGTTGAGTTCTTGATAGAATCAATCTCACTTTTTAGACTTTTGGATAACAGAGTTGTAGCCTTCAGATGATTCTTCAAGTCTTGATTCTCTATAGATTTCACTGCATCATAGGCATGTTCCAAAGCAGAAGAATAACTTACAGATTCAGCAGATCTGTGCCATGAATTGTTCCATTCATTCTGTCTAAGTGCCTCAGCAGGATTATGTTAGGCCGAATACACAATATATAATCAATATATGTATGAGAATAACAATCAAGAACTCTGTTTATGAACAATAAACTGAATTATATTAAATAACTCTTCTCTCAGTGATGTAAAATATCACAGAGAGCTGCTAGGTTACAAGAATAATGTATTCAGTATTCGCATCCCTTTTAGGGTTAACCTATCTGTGTTTATATAGTACACAGTTACATAATCAATCTCTAATTGATATTCCTATAAATTAGCTATTCAATTTATATCAATTTAGGATTGCTTCTGTCTTCTGTCCCGTTTCTTTAGCTATCTCAATATATCTTGCTTCTTTCCATCTTCAAGATATATTGCTTCTCGAATCTTCAAGTATGCACCGACAGCTAAATAAACTCTCATCCCGTCAGACTTTAACAAACTCTGACTGGCTTCTAGTGTAAACTCTGATAAGTACCTGTTTCTTAAACACTGATAAACAATCATCAGCAATTATATCTAACAATCTCCCCCAACTTGTGCATAACAAAAATGTACAAGTTAAAAGATAATTGATGATGTCAAAACATATAACAAATGCAGTGTTTATAACATAACAGAGTTTAACTTTTACTTAGAACAGAAAACTTTAAAAACTTACAGTCAGCCTTTACTTAATTTATTCAATGTCAGGCACTGTTCTGAGATAATCTGTAAGTAGTCTTCTTTCAGCTCTTTCTAGCTCAGAAGTCATAATCTCTTTCAGCTCCTTAAGTTCTGGTTCTCTTTCACCAGTCTGATATATGGCAGCCCTCAGAGAATAAATGTTGTTTTTATTCATCTCATTTCCAAGTCTTATAAAGAAAGACTTATCAGATTCTAGATTGAACTCTAAGACTTTTATTCCCAGTGCACATCTGAACTTAGCACTATTCCTCTTCATCTCTATCAGCTTTCCATGAGCATCTCTATATTTAGGAATATAAGCACTTGAAATTCGAGCTCCGAGCAAAACTTTAGACTTCATCATCCTATCTCTCAAAACTTGAGCAGCATTATGAGTACTTTGATTTTTCACTTTCAGCAAATACAAAACATACTCCAGCTCTTCCCATAACTTCAGATGAATATCAGCTTCTCCAACTCTATAAACTCTTCCATCAGCCATAAAGTATAACAGAAACTCCTTTTTAATTCCCTTGTGATAAATCATCTGAACAAACTCTAACTTGTCAAGGCTTTCTTGAGTTACCCCCAACACCAGGTTCTGCCAGTGATGTATGATATAAAGGACTGTTATTTATTCTTTTCTCTCTATGTGATCCCAAACCAGATTTATCATAAGATTCCTTTCCTAACACTGTTCTGGTTTGAAGAAAATTCACATTTCCTGGCTTCAGAGTTTCATCTCTAGTTGGTCTTGCAAAAGTACCTTGGAGTTGTGGAGATATCAATTGAGTTTGTACAACTTGAGCAGTGTCAGAGGTTGTCACAACTTTAGCAGAATTATCAACTTGAGCAACGTCAGTGGTTGATTGATTTGGTCTTGATTCAACGTGAGCCATGTCAGAGGTTGAATGAACCTTCTTTGATAATTCAGGTTCTTCAATCAGTTTGCCTTTACCCTTATCAGTACTTGCTTCAACAGGCCTCCTTGAGTATTGTAAACTCTGTTGAGAGTTCACATTCTCTTTAATAAAAATTCCTTTTTCCTTTCTCCTAGGAGCCTTTTGCTTATAAGTTCCAGCTTCAACCTTCTTCTTATGTTCTTCAGCAAGAATCTGCATCTCAGCATCTATATCTTCAACTGTGGCATCACCACCATGTTCTTCCAGAAACAGTTTAGCAGCAATCTCTTCATCAGTAATTGGATTAGCTGAAATCACTAGACTTTTAAGTCTTGAAAAAGATTGAGCACCAGATTTTACTTTATCAGAGTTTGTCATCTTAGCAGAGTTTGACCTAAGTCTCCCTTGCTCTTGAGTAGATTTTGACCTTCTCTCTGATTCTTTGTTGCCACCATCTGTTGCATCATCCCTCCGTCTCAGAGTTTGATCCCTTTTGCATTTGTCTTTAGGAACTCTCTCCCCCTTTTTTGACATCATCAGGAATAAGTACTGATGTTAGAAATTCCAAAGATGCAGCAATAGAATCAATCTTTGTAGAAATTTCATCTTGATTGCTCTCAACTTTGCTTACTCTTTGCTTGATTTCGACCTGATCCTTGATCATAGAAGAATATTGAGCTCTATCAGTCTTCAAGGCCAATTCCTTAGCAACACTATCATTCCTCAGGCCTATGACAGCTTTGTGAGTCTCGTCAAAGCGATTGTGCAAAGATTTAACTTGAACAATTGTGGCATTCAAATGTGTCAACAGCTCAGGATTAGAAATTTCTTTAGCAGACTTAGCAACAAAATCAGCAGTTCTTTGTGTAGAGAAAATACAATCTGCCCCTAACCAATTAGCATAGTACATTTCTCTATAATGATCTTCAGTGGCACGTTGATTTTCCTTGACAGACTCTGCAGTAGGATCCCTTAGAAAAGGTATTGATTCATGGTCATCAGAGTCTGCATGATCAGAATTGACAGAAGTGTGATCATTACTGTCAGAAACAACCCTGTCTTCAACAACATTTTCTGCTAAGGGCTCTGCAGCTTCTTCAATTATATTCTCTGCAGTAACTTCAATGTTTAACTGTGCAGCTTCATCATGAATTTGCTCTGCAACAGCTTCATTCTTCTCAGAGTTAACTGCCTCAGCAACTTCGTCTTCTGCTAGAACAGTATTTGGAACAGATTTTGTAACAAAAACATCATCTTCTTTATTCTCTGCTGTAGCTTCATTCATTTTCTCCACAGCAGCTTCAACAACCTTCTCAGAAGAGACAGATTGTGCTTCCTGATCAACTTCCTCACCCAATTCAAGAATTTGATTGGTGACAGAGAGAATCTCTGTATGAGTTCCCATAGACTCATCAATTAGTAGAGTGGCTTGATCAGCAGCCACATCCTCAGTGTCACAAACACTGATTGAAGGATGTGCTTCAAACTCCTCTTCAATATCCAAGATTGGTTCAAACACCATCTCAGGGGCTTCATCAGCATTTACTCTGTCCACTATAGGCACAGTAGTTTCAACATTTACATTAGTTGCAGGAGCTTCATTCTGTTCAGTTGCTGGAACAGCTTCAGAATCTAACTCATCAAAAAGATAGTTAGCAATCAATCTTCTTCTTCTTTGATTGAGAGTTTCAGTATCTTCCTCATCATCAGAACGAGGTCTCTTTGCTCTCCTTTTCTTAGAAGGACCATCAGACTGTGGCATAGAAGATTTTGACACTCCAACCTCAGTAGCTGGCTTAACCATCTTTGCATTTTTAAAAGCCCTGTGTTTGATTCTACCACCAGTATTAATTGGTTGTGATGTAGATGGAGGAACTTCAGTGTTTATTGGTTCTGGTTGTGATTCTGCTTGGATAGAATCATTCAGAGAATATACGCTTGTGTAACTTAAAGCATGGAATAACATCTTCATCAAGAATATCTACCCCACTAACACAAGCAGAAACTAAAAGCTGACAGAATCTAGCAAAGTAAACTACTCTCCTATTTTCAGTCATCTTTTCACCCATATTAATAAGAACTAGTCTACCAAAATCAAAATGAGTACCATAGATAAGAGAATACCCAATTTGTAGACTTTCAGTAGGTATTGCATCCCAGTTAGTGCACTTCTTCCCGAACGTTCTTGTTATACAGTCGAAGAAAAAACTCCACTCTTTCCTCAAGAACGGTCGCTTCAATTGACCTATCTTGGCCAAAGATCCACTATATCCTATCGCCCTCATCATTCTAACCAACTCAGCATCACCAACAGCAATGGTGTAAGCAGTATAGTCACCAAAGCCCATAGCAGCACGAATCGTACCAAGAGTAATGACATACTCTATTTCTTGAAATTTGAAAACAATAGATGGTGTTCCAGAAGCACCACCATCATCATAGACACCAGTCTCCAAAAAGCTTTTGATTTGAGACACAGAAAGCTTTTCTGGTTGTACAAGAGCACGCCCGATTTGAGATTGGGCAAGAAAATTTTGCATCAAATGAAACGCCTCTGGTGCGTTCGCATTAACCAATGGAGCAGCATAATTATTAGGAACAAATTCAAGCCCAGAAGATACAAAAGCAGTAGAAGCCATTAGTACGATTTAGAAATAATCAGAGAATGACTTAGAGAAGAAATTGAGAGTGTTTGTGAAAATGTATGTGTGACAGTGAAGTGTGAATTGGAGTAAGTTGTGAAAAGTTCAAACGATTTTGTGTATTGTATATTAATACAAAATAAAAAAAATAAAAAACTGAACAGTTTCTAATCAATACACACAACTGTCTTACTCCGTGAAACGTATGAGTGGGACACGTGGTACACATGCAATGACTGACAGCAGTAAATGGCAGTTTCCAATGCGCATGCGCAGTAAAAAGAGCAATAATTACCGCCTATTACACTTTCCTAGACACTCAACCTCTCTCCTCTGTTTAATACATTTTTGAACTGTTGTCCAATCATACTCTTTTGAATTTTCAAAACAGATGTCTTTTCTCAAAATTATAATATGTCTGAAACAAAGAAATTTATTTTAATCATCAAAGATTAAAATTAAATTACCTCGGCGTAGAGTACACAGTTCATCAGTGTTTACCAATCCTCCTCCTTTATTCATAAACTCTTTCCACAAACTGTACAGGTGTGAATATTTGTGTGTGACTTAGCAGAGTTTACTGAATATAAATATTTAGAGCATCTCAAAGTGCATAAAATCCACAAAATAAATCAGTAAAAACTGGTTGCCCAAACTCTCATTTATAACACAAAATCTGATATTGTCTAAACTCTGTACTTATAAATTTATTATTTTCACCCCCTTCGATTTTTATTATTATTATTATTATTATTCCAGTAATCAGTGGTTGGCACTAGTCACCAAAAATCAAAAAATTTAGCCCTTATTTCATACAATAAGTTCATGGGTCTTCCTAGGCACAACTTGATCTCAAAGGAATTTGTGCATATTTCTGCATCTTTTGATATGAGGGTGAAATATTAGCAACTAATTATCAGAGTTTAGACTTTCATCAGTTAACACTATTAATTTATGAGAGAAAGTGCAAACAGCTAATACAAACTCAGTGTATAGGATCAATAAACTAAGAGATGCTATAAATATAGAGACAGTATCATGTTGTGTAAAATTTCTGCACACATTTGAGATCAGAATTTATATCACTCAGAAGGATTCATGATTACTTACTGAGAATCATGCTTCATACAATTTTCTTTATCGGTCCATATGTTTCAGACAAAATCACAATCAGAGTTTAACATCAGAGTTTAGCATCAGAGTATAACTGACAGAGTATGACTGATAGAGTTTTGACAAACTGGTATGAATGACAGTTAACATATGCAAAGAATCATGAGCAACAAATCACAGAAGGAGAAATTTTGAGTCTAACCAATATCTCTAGTCAAAACCAGAGACCATTCCAAGTTCATTTACCAGTCTTGTAAAGGTAGCTTCACTCAAAGGCTTAGTGAAGATATCTGCAAGCTGTTGGTCTGTAGACACAAAATGAAGCTCAATATTTCCTTCTTCCACATGTTCCCTGATAAAATGATACCTTATGCTGATGTGCTTGGTCATGGAGTGCTGTACTGGATTACCTGTCATAGCAATAGCACTTTGATTATCACAGAAAATAGGTATTTTAGAGTACCTTAATCCATAATCCAGCAACTGATTTTTCATCCACAAAATCTGTGCACAACAGCTACCAGCAGCAATATACTTTGCTTTTGCTGTGGATGTGGAAATTGATTTTTGTTTCTTGCTGTACCAAGAAACTAATCTGTCACCTAAAAATTGACAGCTTCCACTTGTGCTCTTTCTGTCAATCTTACAGCCTGCAAAATCTACATCAGAGTAACCAATTAACTTAAACTCTGATTCTCTAGGGTACCACAAACCAAGAGTTATGGTTCCTTTGAGATATTTGAAAATTCTCTTCACAGCTGTTAGATGAGGCTCTCTAGGGTCTGCTTGAAATCTTGCACAAAGACATGTTGCATACATGATATCTGGTCTGCTTGCAGTGAGATAAAGAAGAGACCCTATCATTCCTCTGTAGTTTGTCATATCTACTGAGGCTCCTGTGTCTTTGTCTAGTTTTGTTGCAGTAGCCATGGGAGTTGTGGCAGATGAACTATCAAGCATACCAAATTTCTTAAGAAGATTTCTGGTATATTTTGCTTGATTGATAAAAATCCCATCATCTGTTTGCTTTACTTGCAAGCCTAGAAAATAACTAAGCTCTCCCATCATACTCATTTGATATCTGGATTGCATAAGCTTGGCAAATTTCTTGCAGAGTTTGTCATTAGTAGACCCAAAAATTATGTCATCCACATAGATTTGAACTAAAAGCAAATCATCACCAGAATTAAAATAGAATAAGGTTTTCAATTGTACCTCTAGTGAACCCACTTTCTAAAAGAAATTGAGCCAGAGTTTCATACCATGCTCTAGGTGCCTGCTTTAGTCCATAAAGAGCTTTGTCAAGTCTGTAGACATAATCTGGATGCTTGTGATCTAAAAACCCTGGTGGTTTTTCAACAAACACTTCTTCTTCAAGTTTCCCATTGAGAAAAGCACTTTTCACATCCATCTGAAAGACTTTAAACTTCTTGTGAGCAGCATAGGCCAGAAAAATCCTTATTGCCTCCAATCTTGCAACTGGAGCAAAGGTTTCATCATAGTCAATTCCTTCCTGCTGTGAGTAGCCTTTAGCCACAAGTCTAGCCTTATTCCTTGTAATCACTCCATCACTGTCTGTTTTGTTTCTGAAAACCCACTTTGTACCAACAATAGATCTGTTTTTAGGTCTTGGTACAAGAGTCCATACTTCATTCCTTTCAAATTCATTTAACTCTTCTTGTATAGCTGTTATCCAGTTAGCATCTTGAAGAGCTTCTTCCACTTTCTTGGGCTCATTTTGAGACAAGAATGCATGAAACAGACATTCATTAGTTGTAGCACTTCTAGTTCTCACACTAGCTTCTGGATCTCCAATTATCAAGTCAGGTGTGTGAGCTTGTGTCCACCTTCTTGCTGTAGGTAATTGGCTTCTATTATCATTATTAGATCCTCCCCCTTGATCCATCCTCTCCTGATTTTCTTCTTGACCATTTGCATTCTCTGAGGCTCCCCCTAAATTGGACTGTTCAGTATTTGAACTTTCAGAATTTGACCCAGAGTTTCTATTTGATTCTACAGCTGACTCATTTTCAGAATTTGAGTCATCATTTTGAGAAGTTTCTGAAGTATCTTCACACTCCCCCTCAACTGGTTCTCTATTTTGTTCTGTCAGAGAAACTTCCTCAGTGTTTACCAGTAGAGGTTCAGAGTATGCTTCATCAGAGTTTGTTGGATTTGCTTCATCAGAGTTTACGTCATCAGAGTTTAGATCTTCATTTTCAAAGCGAAGTTGATCATGATATTCTTCATCTTCTGTTCCAGTTATTTTCTTGTCATCAAATGACACATGTATAGATTCCATGATCACTTTAGTTCTCAGATTGTAGACTCTGAATGCTTTAGTTGACAGTGGGTATCCAACAAAAATTCCTTCATCAGCTTTTAAGTCAAACTTGGTCAACTGTTCAGGATGAGTTTTCAACACAAAGCACTTGCATCCAAAAATATGAAAATATTTCAAATTTGGCTTCTTATTTTTCACCATCTCATGTGGTGTTTTCCTATGCATGTTGATCAGTGTTGCATTCTGAGTAAAACAAGCAGTTTGAACAGCTTCTGCCCAGAAATAAGTTGGCAATTTTGCTTCAGTAAGCATTGTTCTGGCAGCTTCGATTAAGGTTCTGTTATTTCTTTCAACTACACCATTTTGCTGTGGAGTCCCTGGTGCAGAAAATTATTGCTTCACTCCTCTTTCTTTGCAAAATTCTTCCATTGCAGCATTTCTGAATTCAGTACCATTATCACTCCTGATAATTTTCACTTTATACTGTGATCCTTTGTCTAGTAGCTTTACATGATCCATCAGAGTTAAAGCAGTTTCATCCTTCTTTGCTAAGAAATACACCCAAGTGTATCTAGTATACTCATCAACAATGACTAGAGCATATTTCTTTCTGCCTAGAGACATTACATTTACTGGACCAAATAGATCAACATGAAGAAGATGATAAGGATCCACAACTGAAGATTCAGATTTACTCTTGAAAGATGACTTCCTTTGCTTGGCCTTCTGACAAGAATCACACAGACCATCTAAGCTGAGTATTGACTTTGGAAGTCCCCTTACAAGATCTTTTCAAATTAGCTCATTGATGTTGTTCAAGTTTAGGTGAGAGAGCTTCTTATGCCATTTCCAACTCTCTTCATTTGACATTTTTGCAGACAGACACACAGCTTTTCCTTCAGAGTTTGTTACCAAACTTGCTTCATAGATATTATTCCGTCTGTGTCCAACTAGAACAACTTTCCCTGTAGATTTGCTGATAACCTCACAGAATTCAGGTTGAAAATCTACATGGTAACCTCTGTCACAGATTTGACTCACAGATAGCAAGTCATGCTTGAGTCCTGGGACTAGAGCTACATTTGTGATGATGACACTTCCAAGATTGATATTGCCATATCCCATAGTACGTCCTATGTTGCCATCTCCATAGGAGACTTTTGGGCCAGCCTTCTTCTCATAGTCTGATAGCAGGGCTTTATTTCCAGTCATGTGTCCTGAACATCCACTGTCCAAGACTAGGGTGCTTTCCCTTATGCCCTGCAATCACAAATAATTACAAAGAGTTAGATTTAAGGATCCAGACTTGCTTGGATCCTTTGGCTTTCTCAACATAGTTAACTTTTGCAGCGGAAAAACTTTCAACAGAGTTTAAGCTAACTGTGTCAGACTTTACACTTGCAGAGTTTGCTCTAACCCATTTCAAGTTGGGTTTTAACTCATAATAGTTGTGATAAATGGCATGATATCTCTTGCAAGTATAAATGGAATGCCAAGTGCTCCCACAGTGTGTGCATAAAGTCTGTGGTCTAACCCTAACAAAATCATTCTTCACTCCAGACTTGGAGGGTAAAGAATTAATATCTTTGTTTTTCATGCAGAAACTTGCAAGATGGTTAGTACTACCACAACTATGACATGTCTTTCTAGGAGCGTCAGAATTAGGCAGATAATCATTTCTTTTATTAATGCCTACTTTTTCATTCCTATTCTTCCTGGTCACTTTCTGTTTTTCAACAGACTTTACCTCTTTGAGCTTATACTTGAATTGTTTCTCTGTCATTAAACCAACATTCACCTGTTTAACACAAGTTTTTACTGATTCTTTAACAGCTTCTGTTTCAAGTACAGAGGTTTTCTTACTAGATTCAGAAACAAATTTCACAGGTTTAAGTTGTGGTTTAACTTTAACTTTATCTTTAAACCTAAGTTCATCTTCCTCACAGTAACCTAACCCAACTGTATCTGTTTGAAAAACTTGATGTGTGTCTTTTTCAGAATTAGTCCAGGTTTTAATTACCTTCCTCTCTTTTTCCAAATCAGATTCTAGTTGTCTAAATCTCTTTAACAACTCTTGCTCAACATAAACAGCATCATCTCTTTCCTTTTGAACTTGTTGCATGTTAACAAGCTCTTCTTCAAGAAATTTATTTCTATCTTTAAGCTTAAGATTCTCAGATTTAATTCTTTCATTTTCTAAAGTCTGATCTCTATAACTAACATGTATGCTTTTAAGATAAATTCTCAATTCATATATATTATCAATATCATAAGCATAAGTTGTTAGGGGTACCTTATTCTCAGATGTTTCAGATTTATCTTCAACAGTTGCCATAAGAGCATAGCTGACATCTTCATCAGAATCTGAAGTGTCTGTCCAGTCTTTTCCTTTAGTGATGAGTGCTTTCTCAGATTTTCCTTTCTTGCACTCTGGAGCATAATGACCCATCTCTTTACACTTGTAGCACTGGATCTCAGACTTGTCTTTCTTTCCATACTTGATATCCCTTCCTTCAGACTTTCTGAAACTCTTTCTTTCAGAGTTTGAATCTTTCCTTGAGAATCTTTTTCCCTTCTTGAAGTTCTTAAAACCCATCTTCTTGAAGGTTTTCACCATCAAAGCAGCCATTTACATCATTTGTTCTTCATCATCCTCAGATTCAGAAGAAGCATCAAAGTTTGAATCACCATCAGAGTTTGATGACTCACTTTCAGAGTTTATGACCAAAGCTTTTCCCTTAGCTTTCTTCTTTGATGTTTCTTTCTTCATGAGTTTTTCTTCAACTTTGAGAGCTACAGATTTTGTCTTTTTTCCAGATCTTTTGTTTCTTTGTTCTATCTCAAGTTCATGAGTTTTAAGCAACCCATAAATTTCATCAAGATCTGTTTCTGCAAGATCATAATTATCTCTTATTGTTGTTGCCTTTAAATCCCATTTTTCAGGTAGAGATAGTAGAAACTTGAGATTTGACTCTTCAAGATCATATTCTTTATCAACAAGAGACAAATCATTCAACAATTTACAGAATCTGTCATATGTATCTGTCAAAGTTTCATCAGATCTAGAGTCAAAGTGTTCATACTCCTGTGTTAAAATAGTCTTCCTGTTCTTCTTTATAGCACTTGTTCCTTGACACCTGACTTCTAAAGCATCCCAGATTTCTTTGGCAGTCTTGCAACCAATAACTCTGTTAGACATGACATTATCTAAGGCACTATGAAGAAGATGTCTAACTTTTGCATCCTTCGCAATTGATGAGATGTCCTCAGGAGTCATATCTTTCTTCTCCTTCGGAACAGTCTTTTGTTCTTGACCAGCAACTACAAGAGACAGTTTAGTTGGCATATGAGGACCATCATAGATTCTATCAAGGTATTCTGGATCTGTGGCTTCTAGAAACATGGTCATCTTAACCTTCCATATTGGATATTCCACTGGTTTGAGCATTGGAACCCTGATTGACTCATATCGACTTACAGAAGCAGATTGAACCTTTTGAGCATTAGAACCTCCATTAGAACCTGCCTGAGAGTTTTCAGTCATGATTATACTTGTGTTTAGATCAATAAACTGTATATATTAAACAGCCTTAGCTCTGATACCAATTGTTAGGCCGAATACACAATATATAATCAATATATGTATGAGAATAACAATCAAGAACTCTGTTTATGAACAATAAACTGAATTATATTAAATAACTCTTCTCTCAGTGATGTAAAATATCACAGAGAGCTGCTAGGTTACAAGAATAATGTATTCAGTATTCGCATCCCTTTTAGGGTTAACTTATCTGTGTTTATATAGTACACAGTTACATAATCAATCTCTAATTGATATTCCTATAAATCAGCTATTCAATTTATATCAATTTAGGATTGCTTCTGTCTTCTGTCCCGTTTCTTTAGCTATCTCAATATATCTTGCTTCTTTCCATCTTCAAGATATATTGCTTCTCGAATCTTCAAGTATGCACCGACAGCTAAATAAACTCTCATCCCGTCAGACTTTAACAAACTCTGACTGGCTTCTAGTGTAAACTCTGATAAGTACCTGTTTCTTAAACACTGATAAACAATCATCAGCAATTATATCTAACAGATTAAAGGAAGGAATAGAAAAATCTTGTCTCTGATCTTTCCCAGTGGAAGCTTTGCCAGCCATATATGTACTTGATGAACCAAAATTAGTTCCAAGACTAACTTTGAGTGCTGTAGCAAGCTGTTCTTTCTCTTTTCGATTATCATCATCATCACTATCATCAGAGTCATCATCATCAGTACTATGAGTAACATCAGGATCAAGAATAGCTATACCTTTCATTTTATCCTGTGAATCTGTGATAGGATGATCCATTGGTCTTGAACGAAGTGGCTGTATCAGGATAGGCTCGGCATCAGGAGCACCACTAGCGTCAGGATGAACACCGTCAGGATTTGATATGCTTGCATCAGTATTTGCTACCAATGGTTCTTGTGGAGCTTGAGGTTCAGAAGCTTCTTCAACACTTTGAGTTAAAGGTTCTTGTGTGCTTCCCTCATTGATAGTGTCCTCGACCAATCTTTGAACTTCATCTGCACCAGAAATCCCTTGAGATGTGTCAGGAAATTTCTCAGAAACTGTAGTTTGGCCTGCATCTTCACTTTGAGAAGATGGTTCTTGTGTAGCTGGAATGTTGATGTCTTCATTCTCCCTTTGAGAAAATGGTTCTTGTGGGACCATTCCACTAGCTAAGCCTTCACTCAAACTTTGATTGAGTGGTTCTTGTGTGGCTGGATCATCAGAAAGAGCTGCTGAACCACTTTGAGGTTCAGGTTCTTGTGGGCTTGATCCTTTCAGTTTCTTCTGTCTCTGATAGACTAACTCTTCTACCTTCCTTAGCTTTTCCAATGGATGTTTTATCCCAAGATTGGAAGCAGCAGCACCATACTTCTCCCATGAAATATCAACATGTCTTTTTGTTAGAGAGTCCTGGAGAGTCTGAAATAGAAACCACTTGACTTGGTGCAGCATCAGGAATACTAACATCAGGATTTGCTTGAGCAGTAGAAATTGATTGCTCAATCAGAATAGAAGTGTCCTGTACATCAGTATCCTGCTTCTTTTCTAAAGGAATTTGATACCTGCTTTTTGATAACTTCCTTTTCTTCTGTGGTGTAGACAATGGAACCACAGTTGCAGTAGCAGTATCAGCAACTTTCTTATTCACATTCATCACAGAGGATATAGGTAAGTAATCCTCTGAATCAGTCTCATCCCTGAGAACTAATTTTCTTTTAACAGAAACAACCTCAACACCTTTTGCAGCTTTCTTCACCAGGACCCCTTGTACACCCCCTTGTAACTTCTTTTTAGTGAGTGGTGTAGAGGAAAAATCCTTTGAACCTGATTGCCTTCCTGACACATCAGTTCTAGCTGACTTCTTTGCTTTTACAACTAAAGTCTTTTGAGAGACATTAGAGGTGGCAGTTGACTTTTTAGACTGTTTAGGATGAATGTTTGGGTTAGGAACAAGGTGTGATTGGCCTTGTCCCATAGCATTAGAAATTAAACCATAACAAGTAGGCATTTTCCTATGTAAGAAAAACCTAACCTCATCAGGAATAAAAGCATTTCCTATGAAACCATTTGCCTTATCAGGATTGAAAAATGCAAAAACTTTTAATATGAAGTAAAATAAAATTTTATTTAAGAAAACAAAATTTATTTTGATAATCCTGATAAGTGCTGTTTTTTTTTTAAAAAATGATTACAAAACAAATAGCACCTCTTTTGAATCCACTTTCCAGTAAGAATAGAGCTAAAGTTTCATACCATGCTCTTGGAGCTTGCTTTAGTCCATAAAGTGCTTTATTCAATCTGTAGACATGATCTGGATATTTAGGATCAATGAAACCAGGAGGTTGCTCAACATAGACTTCTTCCTCCAGTTCTCCATTTAAGAAAGCACTTTTAACATCCATCTGGAAAACCTTGAATTTCTTATGAGCTGCATAAGCAAGAAATATCCTGATGGCTTCTAATCTTGCAACAGGAGCAAAAGTTTCATCATAGCCAATTCCCTCTTGTTGAGAATACCCCTTTGCAACTAGTCTAGCTTTTTTTCTGATTATTACTCCATCAGAATCAGTCTTGTTCTTGAAAATCCACTTTGTACCAACAATTGATCTATTCTTTGGTCTTGGTACCAGTTTCCAGACTTCATTTCTTTCAAATTCATTCAGTTCTTCTTGCATTGCAGTAACCCAATCAGCATCTTTAAGTGCATCTTCAACTTTCTTTGGCTCCTCCTTGGATAGAAAGTTATTGTATAGACATTCATTCTGAGTTGCACTTCTTGTTTGAACACCTGCATCAGGATCCCCAATGATCAAATCAGGAGTATGACTTGCAGTCCATTTCCTTGCTGGTGGTAAATCAGTCCTTGAAGTAGATGCTCCCCCTGGATTGGTGTTATCTTGATTTGAAGAATTTGCTTGATTTGAAGCTCCCCTTGAATTATTGCTATCTCCTCCTGATAAGTTATCAGGATCATCACTTGAATCAGTATCTGAAGAATTCTGTCCTGATGATTGAGTTGACTCTGAACTTGTAGTAGAATGATGTTGCTCCCCCTCAATATTAGCACTACTAGAAGTATCACTATTGATTGCATCATCAGTATTAGCACCATCAGCATCTGGTGTGTCATCAGGAGTTGGTGACCCATCAGGATCTGATGTATTGACAGGATCTGATTCACTGTCTTCAGGTTCCTTGGTAGCTTCATTTTCAAAAATCAATCTATCATGAGAGTCTTCATTGATTCCAGTTATCTTCTTGTCATCAAAAGATACATGTATTGACTCCATGACAGTTCTTGTCATCAAATTAAAAACTCTGAAGGCTCTTGATGCAGGATAGCCTATGAAAATTCCTTCATCAACCTTTGTTTCAAATTTCCCTAGCTGTTCAGGATGATTTCTGAGAACAAAACATTTACAGCCAAACACATGCAAATGCTTCAGACTTGGTTTCTTCTCCTTGAGTGACTGATAAGGAGTACTACCATGCCTGTTTATTAATGTGAGATTTTGAGTATAGCATGTTGTGTTGACTGCTTCTGCCCAGAAATATGTAGGTAATTTTGCTTCTTCCAACATAGTTCTGCCAGCTTCAATAAGAGTTCTATTTTTCCTTTCAACTACTCCATTTTGTTGGGGTGTGCCAGGAGCGGATAATTGTTGAATGATTCCTTTGTATTTGCAGAACTCTTCCATCTTTGAATTCTTAAATTCAGTACCATTATCACTTCTCAGTATCTTGACTTTGTACTTTGTGGTTGTCTCAATCATTCTCACATGATCCAATAGAACTTCAGGGGTCTCATCTTTTCTGTGCAGAAAATACACCAAGGTGAATCTAGAATATTCATCAACAATTACAAGAGTGTACCTTTTCTTACTGATGGACATGATGTTGACTGGACCAAATAGATCAAGATGTAGCATGTGATATGGTTCTTCAATAGAGGATTCTGATTTACTCTGGAATGATATCCTTCTTTGTTTTGCTTTCTGACATGCATCACAGAGTCCATCAGGTGTATATAATACTTTTGGTAATCCTCTCACTAAATATTTCTTAACCAACTCATTGATATTGCTGAAGTTGAGATGAGAAAGCTTCTTGTGCCAATTCCAACTTTCATCTACTGATGCTTTACTGATTAGACAGGTAGGGGAGCCATCAGTATTTGATTGAATGTTGGCTTCATATATGTTACCATGCCTGTAGCCAGTCAGAGCTATCTTTCATGTTGCTTTACTGACTACTTCACAATGTGTGGAATAGAAATTGACATGATAACCTCTGTCAGTGATTTGACTAACACTCAACAAGTTGTGTTTTAGTCCTTTCACTAGAGCTACTTTTTCAATGATGACATTTCCAATGATTATATTGCCATATCACAAAGTTTGTCCAATGTTGCCATCTCCATAAGACACAGTTGGGCCAGCTTTTTCCTCATATTCTGATAACAGGGCTTTGTTTCCAGTCATGTGCACAGAACATCCACTATCCATGACTAACACATTTTTCTTTTTACCCTGCATCAGAATTCCAAAACACTAATTAGAATGTTTAGGAACCCACACTTGTTGGGTCCCTTTGTCATGCATTTTATTAACATTCACAGCAAAAGACTTTCTAACCTTAGCAGTCCTGACAGAATTTACTCCATCAGGATTTGCTTTGTCAGTATCAGTATTAACAAAAGCATGTTCCAACTTGACATTCTTAATGCTACCAGAGTTTGCACTATTTTTATCAACTTTAGGCAATGGATCATAAAAGTTATAGTACAACTCGTGATAATCTTTACAAGTATAAATAGAATGTCATATACTACCACAATGAAAACAGGACTTCTGTGGTTTATAAAATAATGATCTATTCCTAACATCAGACTTAAAAATATCAGCAATCTTCTTCTTACTCTTCTTACAATCAATAGCAAGATGATTAGAGTTACCACAGTTAAAACAACACTTTCTAGGTGCATTTGGGATATATTTATAACCATTCTCTTTATTGATCCCAACTTTACCATTCCTGTTTCTCTTAACAGTAGCTTCCTTTTTCTTATCTGTCACCTCACAGATTTTATCCTTAAGTTGTTTCTGAGACAATAGTCCTACATTCTTAATGACTTTATTCATGACATGTTTAGACTTTATGATTTTAATTCTTTGAGTAGAAGTAGATCCCTTTTCAAAAGTAGAATTGGAATCCTTACCAAAAACAAAAATAACAGGAGTAATCTTAGATTTGGTTGCATCTATAACATGTCTATAGGTCTTTGGACTGACTGTCTCATCAATGACAACTTTCTCTTTCAATTTCTTATCCTCATCTGACTTATATCCTAGACACTCTTTCCAATTCTTAGACGTATTAATCTCATGAAATTTCCAACCAGAGTCTGTCCAGGTTCTGATTTTCTCATTAGCATATTCAAGTTCCTTTTCAAGAGCATTACATTTGGATTTCATCTCTAAATACATGTGATTAGCATTATCACATTCTTTTTGTACTTCTTGCATACGAGAAAATTCAGCTTCTAATATATCATTCCTTTTTCTAAGTTCAGACATCTCAGATAAGATCCTAGTATTTTCCGCAGTTTGACTTCTAAAGCTAATATGTAAAGACTTTAGAAAACGTCTTAACTCAGAAGCATTATTGGTATCAAAATCAAAGATAGTATTAAGTACCTTATCATCAGGAGCAGCAGTTACATCAGCGTTGGCCATTAGAGCATAGTTGACCACCTCAGTATCAGATTCTGAGGAAGAGTCCATCCAATCCTTGCTTGATGTGATAGGTGCCTTTGTCTTCTTGCACTCAGAAGCAAAGTGACCCATACCATTACACTTGTAGCATCTAACCTTTGACTTGTCAAATTTGCTACTCTTGCTGTCCTTTTTGATATACTTGTCTTTGTTTGCATTGAAAGCCTTTTTCTGAAAGTTGCCTTGTAGCATCCTCCTGAAGTTTCTGACAATCATAGCAACCATCTCTTCCATGTCTGAGTCAGAAGAATCATCATCAGTATTGGCATCAGGATTGCCATCAGTATCTGATGAAGAGTCATCAGGATCTGACTCAACTACTCTTGTTTTACTTCTAGAGACCTCCATAGTTTTTCCTTTTGATTTAGCCTCTGATTTCAAAGCAATTGATTTTGCCTTGCTGCTTTTCTTGTTCTTTCTCTGTTGAACTTCAAGATCATGAGTTCTTAGCATCCCATAGACTTCATCAAGAGACACAGTGTTCAGATCATACTGATGTCTAATGATCGAGGTCTGAGTGTCCCATTCTTCATGTAAAGCTCTTAGAAACTTGGTGTTTGAATCTTCAGTTTCATATTCCTTGTCAACTAAAGATAAACTGTTCAATAGTGTCAGAAATCTATCATATAGACCAGTTAGGCTCTCATCAGGTCTTGCATCAAATTGTTCATATTCTTGAATCAAAAGTGCCCTTCTATTTTTCTTGACAGATGCAGATCCTTGGCACTGAGTTTCCAAAGTATCCTAGATTTCTTTTGAAGACTTGCATGAAATCACTCTGTTTGACATGACACCATCAAGACTACTGTGTAAGATATTCTTTATCTTTGGTTCCCTGAGTACATGAGCTTTTTCTTCTGGAGTCCATTCACTTTTAGCCTTGACCACGTAATGTTCAGGTACTGTATCTGTTCGTTCTACAATCCTTGTAGGAATATATGGTCCATCACGAATCATGTCCAGATAGTCAGGATCCATAGCCTCCAGGTACATCAGCATCTTTACCCTCCATGTTGGATATTCTGATTTCTTTAAGATGGGAATCTTCATGCTTTCATACTTGGTTGTCGACATCTTTAGATCGTATCTGATTCAGAATTAAATCAGTTTGCTCGGATACCAATTGTTGCCCAGTAATAATCTATTGTAGAAGGGGGGTTGAATACAATAGTATAAGATAATCGACTTCTTAATGTATATATCACAAATATGAAAGAAAGATAACAGCTTTATTAAATCTGATATAAAACTGTTACAAACTCTCTCAAGAAATTCTGATGTTCTTGAGAGCTGCTAGCTTACAAAAACTCTCTCAAGAAATTCTATGTTCTTGAGAGCTTCTATATTACACAAATACTCAAGTGTATGATCGATTATGTTCACGTACATAAATCGAAACCTAAACTGTGTTTATATACTACACAGCTTCTCTATCAATGATAAGTCCTAATCAATTACAAAGATTGAAACCTATCCATAATTGATAGCTACATACTACAAACCAGGAACCGACAGAATAAACTTCCATGTTTAACTAGACTCCAAATATAACTCGAAGTAGGAATCCTGATCAACTTCCAGTCCTGATGATCAAACCTGATCCCAGTCCTGATATGTATTCTGATCCTGACGACCATGCAATCCTGATGACGTCAGCAATCCTGATCAGTTGAGTCTAGCTTCTGACGATCATTGAATTCTGATCTAACATCATGATAATGAGACCTTAATGATGATAACTATAAACTTAAATAGTTCTCGGTCATAGGATAATTAATTTGTAGTTAATTAGTCCGCAAAGATCGGTACATACTATGCTTGCTTCATTATGAAGGATGTCTGTTCTCATAGGCATTTGTGTGGTGACACTATAGCTAGTATGTAGGTGCTTATTAGGAATGAGTTCACTGAACATGACTCGATCAGTTGAACAACTAATGGAGTTCACTCATGTGTCAGTAGTTGTTCATATAGTTATGGTTGTACAAGTGTCCTTTGACTTGAGATCATCATAGTCATCTTGTGTACACTGAACTATACTTTGGTTTAGCTCTTAGTCTCAAGGGACAATAATTAGTGCTCTTCTGGGTATAGGAATTTGTGCACGAAAATAGTGAATGATCAATAAAGGATCTGCCCCTTCCAGTGAAGGAAGAGAATGTCCTATGTTATTCCATTTATGCTAGTTCAGGAATCTCTGGCCAGAGTGAATGAAATTAGAAAGAAGTTTCATTAATCGGAACTAAGCATAGTGAATAGGAAAACATATGATTAAATTAGATAGGCTTGACACGAGATCCATGCCTTGTATTTAATCGGGACATTGATGGGTAGAAGGAATTGATTGTGCGGTAACTAGTCACTGAATATGTTCTTGGTATTCTAAGTAGTGAATTCATATTATCTGGATAGTCGCGATATGCTGAGAAGTATCACTCACGATGTAGAATAAATATGATTAATTTATTAATCATATTTAATGAAATAGAATAATTCATATAAATAATAATAATAAAATTGTTTTATTATTATTTATTTCTACTACCGGCTTAATATTGAACCTACAGGGTCACACCATAAAAGAGAATGATTTAATGGTGAAGAAATTAATTAATAATGACTAGTCATTATTTATTTATGAAATAAATATTTGATAGCATTTTTATAATCAATTAAATATGATTTAATTAATTATAAAATAATTAAGAAGTGTTCTTAATATTATTAATTAAGAATTTAATTTAAGAAATTAAATTAAGTGGGAGAATTATTTTCTAAAGAGTTTAGAAAAAGAATTAATTATTAAAAGAGTTTTAATGATTAATTAATTGCTTAATGAGATTAATTAATTATAGGGTTAATAATAATAATATTTTATAGGATAAATTTTCAGCTGAAATATTTGCCTATAAATATACTATTATAGACCCTAAGCCTCTAACCCTAATTTTTATAAGAAAAAAAAAAAGAAAGGAGGCAACCCTAATTCTCTCTCGAGCCACTTCCTCCCTCCATTGATTCAAACTCTTGGTGGATACCGGTGGAGTGCTTCACATATTGAGGAGCAGCTGCTAAGAGTCTCTTTTCATCATCTTTGGATCGTTTTTAAAGGTTAGTAATCGATTCTTTAATTTTATCCATGAATCGTATGCGTTTTTATGGGTTTTATATATAAATAATTGTAATCCATGCTTCCGCGTATGCAATAAAACCCAACAACTGGAAGGGCTTACACGGCAATGAAACAGGTGCCGGGGTAGTGACCATAATTATAAAGGCTTACCCGGTGATGAAACAGGCGCCGAGGTAGTGACCTTGCGTGCAAAGGCTTACACGGTAATGAAACAGGTGCCGATGTAGTGACCTTATAGCACAATGGGCCCGTATGCTACCAGGGTGATAACTGAACAGGAAGTCGTCCTTCTACTAGTAGAGAAGTTATGTTTCGGTACAACGGCTGATCACCGTGTATCGTGGTGTTCCAGAACGTCCCCTTCTTCCAATTGGAATTGTACTGTAACATTATAACGAAAGCCTAGGTGCTGAGTTACCGATAATGTTGACAGTGTTGAAAAGTATATTCTTGGTACAGTATCTTGAACTGTATGAAATGTTTTGACGAAAGACAAACGATATTTTAAAACTTGTGAACTAGTGTTGTTCATCTTGCAGTATCTAGAACTGCGTGCTTGTGATTTCTAAAGACCGTGCTAAGCCACGGATAGTGTCTTTCAAAACTATGAACTAAAGTCGTTAATATGGTGGTATTTTAAACTTCATATATAGTAAGTATGAATACTTTATATTGGAAAGATCTTTGTACTACTATTATATTGTTGGATAGACTTTATATTAGTAACTACTTAACTTGCTGAGCATTCTTTCGCTCATTCTTGCTTTTAAACAATTATATTTCAGTACAAGGAGAACATGGTCATTTTGCCCGTATCATGAGGGAAAGGAAGTGGAAGATTCACCGTTGAGATAGTTCAATTCAAGATGGATACTACAGAAGTTGGTTGGATAGGTTTCAGCTACGTTAGCTATTAATGTAACTTCATATAGAAGTTGTGATTAATAGTGTGAGATCCTGGTTAGTACATTTGGTTTGTAATAACTAATGTTACTGTGTAACGTTTCTAAGGCTATAACTTGTGTGAGTAAGAGATTGGGGTCTATGATGTGTTTTGATTGGATTATTGAGTTAATACATGTAATATACGATTGGATGGTGACGTGACAACCTAGATTCCTGACCCCAGATCTGGGGGTGTTACATGCAGACTCTGTACAAGGTGCCCTGGGAGACATGCCAATTTCAATAGATGTCCCTTGTTGAGAAGGAACATCTAGGGAGGTGTTTACTGCCCTGTTTTCCTCTATAGTCTTTTGGGAGACTGCAGGGTGGCTGACAGTGGTTTTGGCCCTCTTAGCTCTCTTCTTCTTAGGCTCAAGAGGAACCACTGTGGGTTCTGTTTGACTACCTTCCTTATTTGCTGCACTAGGTGCAGGAACTCCCTCTTGACTCTCAGCACTACCACCAACATCAGTTTCTAGGGATCTTTTTCTGGATTCTTGCAAGGATTGTCTTTGTACTTTAGGAAGTCTAGAGAACCTAGGCCGAGTGTATGGTGTAGAATGGGGGTTAACTGAATTTGGGTCTAATCCAGCCTCATCCTCAAGAGTGAAGGTTTCATACCCAGAGGGTAATGGAAAATCAAGGTTAAGCATTTGATCAACCATGTGTTTGGTGAAGCAGAGTGGAATATGTGCATTTAGATTCTGTGAAGTGAGAGTTGTGTGAGTGTTCCTTTTCAAAATACTGCAAACCTCTGTACGAGGGGCAGTTTCATCAAAATCATAGAAGGAATTAATACACAACATTAGAAAGCGAGGATAGAGGTTTATCTTCTTACCTATGATAGCCTTGAGATGTGCCATGAGTAGATTTCCAACATCCACCTTGTACCCATGAACAAGGGAGTGGGTGAGCTTCTTGATGTTGGTGGGAATCCCATTCCAGCCGGTGGTCTTTGTAGAGAACACCTTCACCATTGCATCAAAAATCATGCTCCACTCCTTTCTGAGATACTTCCTGTCCATTTCACTAGAAGGGTACCACTTAGTTGTTCCATCTTCAAGAATGGGTCCTTACCCAATTTTCAAGAAAAGCTTCTTTAGGGTCTCATCACTGGCAAGCTCTGTGTTGGTCTTTCCTGGTTCAAGCACAATTCCTAGAGCTGCATTGATGCCTTGAATAGTGAGAGTGTAACTGTGCTCTTTGATTTTGAACTTGATGGTGGTATGGTCTCCATCTCCCTGAGCACCAACAGACTCCCAGAAGTTTTCAATCATGTCTAGGTCAAGAACAGGAGTTGAAGTGATAGCATACCCGAGATAGGACTTATTCAGGAAAGAAATAAGCCCTTTGTAGTCTTCACCATCATCATTTGGAGAATAGATGCCAGCAAAGTTAGTCTGAGAAATTGATTGTTTGGGTGCCATTGTTGGTATGAGAGAGAAAACAAATGAGTTGAATTAGTAGAGAGAGAAATTGTAACACCCCCAGATCCGGGGTCAGGAATCTGGGTTGTCACGCTCCATCAATTATACAATACATGCATTACTTACAACATTCTAATAATACAACTCCAAAGACCTCAATCACTTACGCACACACACACAAGTTATAGCCTTGGAAATGAGCAACAATAAGTAACACTTGTTATTACAAATCAAATGTACTATCCAGGATCTCATCTATTATTTACAACCTCTACCTAAAGTTAAAATAATAGACCTCACAATTCTATACAAGGTTCAATAATGCAAACCTACTTGAAAACAATTCTCACTAATTCAATCTGCAATTGTTCTGCTAACTCCGACAGTATCCATCCTGCTGAACTAACTCAAGGGTGGTCTCTCTATTCCCTTGCTCTCGTAATACGGGGTGAACCGGCAATGTTTTCTTCATGCTGAAAGTTTTAATAAAGCAAGAATGAGCTAATAGCGCTCAACAAGAATCTATCCCAGTTTAAATATTTAAACCTTTAAGGTAGATAATCCATATAGGATCAAAGTTTTAACACTACTAGGGTTTGACCCCAAAATAGTATATAGTTCAAAATGTTGTATGACTTATAATCATACTCAAATACTCTCGTAAATCATTTAGAAGTCATTGGTATCAATATAATAAACCAAGTCTCAAAACATATCTTTTTAAAATAGATATTAACATTGGAATCAAGGCTTAAAGCCTATCCATTGATTCAAAATACTATACAGTTCAACATACTGTATATCTTAAATACCTTCTCAACATATATATACGCATATCTATTTAGATATCTCATACTGTTCAAAACACTGTAAAATATCAGTTATGAACACCTTTTTGAAACTGTTGTATTGTGATATATAAAATCAAGAATGAGCACTAAAGCTCAACAATAATATATATAGCGGCTTATATAAAGCTCTGCAAGCTCATATATCATTTACAACATTTGAAATGTCATTCGTATACAGAATGATGTTAAGAGTAATCTTTTTGTCAAATCATGCCTTACAGTTCAAATACTATACACGGAACATCATTGCTCAATTACTGTCACATTATCGGTAACTCAACACCTAGGATTTCGTTACAATGTGCAACACAATTCCAAGTGGAAGAAGGGGACATTCGGGAACACCCGATACACGGTGATCAGTCGTTGTATCGTAACATAACTTCTCTACTAGTAGAAGGACGATTTCCTGTTCGGTTATCACTCTGGCCGCGTTCGGGCCCATTGTGCTATAAGGTCACTACATCGGCACCTGTTTCATTTCCGTGAAAGCCTTTGCACGCAAGGTCACTACCTCGGCGCCTGTTTCATCACCGGGAAAGCCTTGATAATTATGGTCACTACCCCGGCACCTGTTTCATTGCCGTGTAAGCCCTTCCAGTCCCATGATGAATCCTATCCTTTAAATTGGAACCGAACTTAATCGTTGTTCCCCGAGCGTAAACTACCTCGTTGATAGGTATGAACTTATTACCATACTTACTTCCGGAAATGTTGAGGAAGTAATAATACTATGTGGGTTGACTATTGTCAACTGACCTCGATCCTCGAGTAAATCATTTCGCAATCATGACCCGGGAGTTTGGTAAAACATCTTTAGTTCTGATAATTCAGAACCCAAAATATAATCACTTTTAATGAAAGAGGCAAGTGAAATCATATGTTCACTTCCTGGAATGGATTCCCAATTTTTGATAAGTTCAAAACCATAGTCATCAATTGAGACAAATAATTAAAGTAGTTGGGAACCCCTACTATACTCAAATAAATCTTTTTGAGATCAGAAAATATTTTAAACAACTATTGGAACCTTACGTAATATTTAAATAAGGTTCTATGATTTTTAAATCATATTTGGAATATTTAATAAATATTCAAATAATAAATATTGAATTATTATTCAATAAAATTCCACTTAAGTGAATATCCAAAATAATATTCACTTAATTAAATAATTATTCAAATAATATTTATAATAATATTATTTAAATATCTCACATTAAATATCCAATAATATATATATTGGAATATTTAATCAACATTTTAAAATATAGTTGTCCCTGGAACCCTCCAGCTTCTAATAGTATAATCAAGACAAAATACTAATTTGACTCCCGGTCTAATGTTTTAAAATCATCGTACGAGTGCTCTACCCTTAGAGCCTTTAAAAACCACGGTTTATATCTAGTATTTACATAGCATATAAACCTTATATCTCACAAAGCTTTTTATCAAAAGCGTGATCAGTTTATAATCTTCTTTACAACATTATAGCATTATATATCACAATCACAAAAAAAAAATACAACCGCATCTTATATCAGATGTATGGTTTGAAAACTTGCATGCATCTATCATATGCATATACTATAATTTCAACATTTTTAATACGACCACATCTATATACGATGTAAGGTTTGAAAGCATGCAAGATATCCTATCATATGCAATCATCAGTATAGGTAATTGAAACACAGCATGGAATGAGAAAACTTGCCTTGGGTCCTTGGTTGTTAGGGGTTCGAGAATTTTCCGGGAAATCTATAAACAAGAAATACTCGATCAGTCCCCTAGTGTAATCATTTAAAGTGCCATTAACTTAAGCACTAACGTTCTATTAACGAACATCAAATGTCTCGCTCTTGGTCACTTATAACCTCATGACATTCCTTAAACTCTTAAGTCAAAAGTTTGGTTGATAATCCATTCACAAAACCCAAGTACTTTACCATTACTAAACTCATGGTTTAAACTATCCCCTTAAGGGTATTTCACTTGCGCAACTTTGATTCTCACATTTTTATAAAATCGAAAAATCATCTTTTTAACACGAAACCTTCTCGGTTCCCTTCCTAACTGTCCATACTATTATTCACCTTAGTATCATGACCTATTTCCATTTTTAAAGGGCTTGATCACAAGCTCAAAGTTCATATAGTGAACTACTTAGTTATCTGAAACCGCTTTCACTAAAACGGGTGTTTCTCCTAAACCGTAAATCGAAACGATACGATTCTTTCGCCAAAACAAAATAAAAAACAGAGTCTACATGATCATGGTCAGAAAGCATTTTTGTTATGCCTAGAAGGTAACCGTGGTCTCTTTCTAAACTTTCTAGGGAAAATCCGACATGGTAACGACGCTTAATCGTGATCCCCGTGTTTAAAACACTCCAATCAATCCATTATGTAACACCCCCAGACCCGGGATCGGAGATCTGGGTTGTCACGATCCCTTGTTCCGTACAACACTTAATACTTGAACTATAAAACAGTAAATCATCACACATGGTGACCCCACCATCAATTTACTCACGCCAGTTATGTCTCAGAAACGAACTTACAATACAGTAGTCATATGATCCACAAATTAAAGTTATTACAACCCAAAAGTAAAATACTGCAACCTACTACCAATATGATTTCTATGTGAAATCATAAGGTAGCGCAAAAGTTTGTTCTTGTTCATTAATATACATAAGTGATACTCATAATTAAACCAGAGCAACCAGAATTACACTCTGAACCAACTCAGTACTTCTACCTGAGGTGCTGCAACTGCCATCCTATGGGCGGCCTGTATGGCCCTGACGCGTTTCCGAGCGGTATGACGAATCCTGGCCATCTACTCTAGCTGTTGTGTTGTGATATATATATATATATATATATATATATATATATATATAAAAGAAAGCAAGAGTGAGCACAAAGCCCAGCAATAATACAATGCAGCATAAGCATATATGTAAGCTTAGGAAGTTCATCCATATAGGATCAAAGTTTTTAACACTACCAGGGTTTGTCCCCAAAATAGTATACCGTTCGAAATACCGTATGACTTATACTCATACTTAAATACTCTTCGTAAATCATTTGGAAATCCTTGGTATCAGTATGATAAACCAAGTCTCAAACATATCTTTTTTTTAAAATAGATATCAAATGTTGGAATCAAGGCTTAAGCCCATCCATTGATTCAAAATACTATACAATTCAATATGATGTATATCTTAAATAACTTCTCAACATATATACATGCATATCTATTTAGATATCTCCTACTGTTCAAGATACTGTAAAATATCAGTAATGAACACATTTTTGAAGCTGTTGTATTGTGATATATAAAGAAGCAAGAATGAGCACTATAGCTCGACAATAATATATAGTAACATAATCAAATGTGTGAGCTGATATCATAGCTGAAAGCTTTTAAAACCTCATTCGTATATAGAATGATATATCGAATACTCTTTTAGTCAGAACATGCAATGTAGTTCAAATACTATATACGGAACATCATTGTTCAATTCCTGTCACATTATCGGTAACTCAGCACCTAGGCTTTCGTTAAAATGTGCAGCACAATTCCAAGTGGAAGAAAGGGATATAATGGAATACACGATACACGGTGATCAGCCGTTATATAGCAACTTGACTTTTCTACTAGTAGAAGGACGACTTCCTATTCGGTTATCACCCTGGCCGCATTTGGGCCCTTCATGCTATACTGGCACCTGTTTCATTGCCGAACATGGAGTCATACTATACTGGCACCTATTTCATTGCCGAGCATGACTTCGTACTATACTGGCACCTGTTTCATTGCCGAGCACGAGTTAATTCCAGTCCCCAGATGAAAATCAATGTCACGGGAAATGGAAGTTAATCCTGTTTTCCCCAAGTACAATTATTTGTCAAAAACTTTGTAACCGTTCAGAATTCCTTACTCCAGAGTAATTGAAAGGAGTAAGTCAAAGTGTGGGTTGACATTAGTCAACGAAACTACCAATGATTACTACGCATTTTGAAATCATGACCAGGGAGTTTATTGAAATTTCAGAGTTTAGCAAGTTTGAAATACTTTACTTGAATGGGGGAGCCATCCCCGGTTATAGTTATTCTAGAGGAACAGTGGAAGTAAAACTCTGTCCTCGACTTCTTGAACTAGATTCCCAAATTTTCGATGAGTTAGAAAACACTATTCGCATTTAATTACCTTTAAATATCTTAAGAATATAGTTGGGAATCTCTATTTTAATACCTTTTCTGAAAATCAGAAATTTATATTTTGTGTAAATAATAGAACCGTTAATCATATAATAAGGTTCTATGATTTTAAATCATATTTGGAATATTTAATAAATACCCAAATAATAAATATTAAATTATTATTCAACATAAACCCACCTAAGTGAATATTCAGAATAATATTCACTTAGTTAAATAATCTTCAAATAATAAGTATTGAATTATTATTCAATATAAGACACTTAAGTGAATATTCAAAATAATATTCACTTAATTAAATAATATTCAAATAATAAATATTGAATTATTATTCAATATAAGACACTTAAGTGAATATTCAAAATAATATTCACTTAATTAAATAATATTCAAATAATAAATATTGAATTATTATTTAAATATCTCACCTTAACTATCCAATTATATAGATATTGGGATATTTAATAACTCCTTAAAATATAACCGTCCCTGGAACCTTCCAGTTTCTGACAGTAGTTTTAAAACAAAACAAAATAATAATTTGACTCCCGGTCTAAGTTTTAAAACCATCGTACAAGTACTCTATACTTAGAGTCTTTAACCTTTAACCTTGGCTTATATCTAGTACTTATCTAGCATATAAACCTTATACCTTATACAGCTTTGTATAAAAAGAGAAAACAGTTTATAAGTCGTTTCACAGCATTAAAGCAGCATATATATAGCAGTACCACAACATATATCACAACAGCATCATTATATGGTGTAGGGTTTGAAAACTTGCATCTATCATATGCATATATTACCTCTCATTATCTTTAATACCATCACATCTATACACGATGTGAGGTTTGAAAGCATGCATAATACATGTGCTTATACGATAAGTAAAACAGTTCGTGCATTTGTAGTAGTTATATCACAACAACGACAGTTTAATATATAGCCGAAGGCTAGAGCTTCGGGTTTTGAGAAACTTGCACGATACTTGTAACAAAGAGTATACATAATTATTTGAACAACCAAGTATTATACGTTTGAAAATATACCTACTCTGAACAATAGAGTAATAATTAGTAAACTTGCCTTGGTGACTTGGTGGTGTGGTAGTGGGGGCTTGAGAGTGTGCGCGTCGATCTAAAACGGACGTTTCTCCTAAACCGTAAATCGAAACGACACGATTCTTTCGCTAAAACAATCTAGGAAACAGAGCCTACATGCTCATGGTCAGAAACCTCAAGTTTATGCCCTGTTTTGCAACCATGGTTTCTGTCTAAACTACCTAAGTAAAATCCGTCATGGTAACGGCGCTTACGCGTACTTCCCGTGTTTTTAAACACTCAAACCAATCTACAATCAACCATCAACCAACCACCAATCAAACTCAAGCTAATACTACCATTTTTCTGTCCAAACAAGGTCACATCCTAGTTCATAAGTTTATCCATAAATCAACCGTTAAACATGCTTAAAATCATGCATACATGCTTTATTACTACATAGTTCTAATCAATCACTTCTAACTACTAGATCAAAGCATAATCTTAAAAAGAAAGAAGTTTTATACCTTCCTTGGATCTTAACAAAGGCTATATATGGATGATATATCCTTCCTTGCTCCTTAACTAAGCTAATCAAACCTAAAATCATCAAAACAAAACAAGATTCTATGAGTTTACTATTCACATCACTATTCATCATCAACTTTAAATCCATTTTTGACCAAGCAATGATCCATGGATGAGGCTAAGATTAGAGATCTACCTTGGATATTGGAAGGGGGTGATTTAGAGCCCAAGATCAAGAATTATGGTTGAGTGGAAGTTGGAGCAAAATTTTTAAGCCTTGGAAGAAGAAGAAAATTTGAATGGTTGTGTTCTTCATGGATGCATATTCTTTCTTTGATTTTCTTTTCTTTTGTTTTGTCTAATAAACACTTAATTGGATGCATCTTATTTGTGTGGTGTAGGTTGAGTTTTGTCATCAATGACAAGGCTCTTTTTGAACTTGTGGTGGTGGTGAAAGTGGTGACAAGGTGGTGATTCATCACCTTGTCATCACTTGTCATGCCTATGTCATTCCCTTGCCTCATGCTTATGTCATCCTTTGCATCCTCAATCCTTTTATATATTTCACTTGATGATCTCATATATTACTCAGTTAGGGTTTAATCCATGATTTATTACGCTTTTGTTTCGCGATAGTTTCAAGTTAAAGACGTTTCTCTGTACCAAAGCTAGGGGTACTTCCTTTATCTTTCTATTTCCTTTGTCTAATATATAATCTTAGGTTTCTCACCTTGGTTTAAGATGGATTTCTCATTCCACATATTTTCTTAAAACGATCAAATCAATACGTTCTTGATTGTCTAGTGAATAGTGATTTAAAACTCGGATGGGAATCTTCTGATTCTGATCGCGTTTACATTCTTTTATTCTTCCTATACATCAATAATATAACCTCGAAACATTCATTCCATATCATCCTCATAGTGTGGTCTGAAAAAATTTCCATCATCACATTTACTATTCATCAAAAATTTTTAACTAAGTCCAAAATTTGGGGTTATTACACATTAACACAACCAAACCATCAATACTTCTCATTCATCATCTAAACTAACCCATGATCTTTAACCAACAAGTCAAAACCAACATCTACAAGATCATCCATCAAAACAACCACTTAATCATTCATCAAAACCAAGATTCATCATCTCATTCATACTAACATAAACTATCATCAAAATAACCATAATAATCAAATTATAACTAAAGGTTGGAGATGTTTATACCTTCCTTGGTGCTTGGTAAAGACTATCAAGAGCTTATATATCCTTGCTTGATCCTTAAACATCATTAACAAGCCTTAAACTTCAAGAACAAATCAAGAACACTAAAAGTTACTATTCAAAACACTATTCATGCTCATCTTGTAATCAAGATTTGGATATGATATCATCCATGGATGAAGCTAGGATTAAGAGATTACCTTAGTTTGAAAATATGGAAGCTTTAGAATCCATCCTTGCAATTTTTGGAGAAGTGGAAGTGGTAGCAAAATTTTTAAGGACATGAAGAACAAAGAAAAGCCGGATGTTTGATGAAGAAATGGGGATGATATTTGCTTGCTTTTCTTTTCCTTTCTTTTGTCAAAATAATTCTAAATGTATGCATCCATTTTGTGTGGTTTTGGTTGAGTTTTGTCACCCAAGGACACATGTCAAGCTATTGTGGTTTGTGTGGTGAAAGTGGTGACAAGGTGGTGATTCATCACCTTGTCATAACTTTGTCATCACCTATGTCATCCTCATGTGTCAGGCTTATGTCATTTCTTGTATCATCAATCCTCTTATATGATGCACTTGATGATCTTATATGATACTTCCCCTTCGGTTAGGGTTTAATCCATAATTCGTTACGCTTCTGCTTTGTTGCTAAGTTTTGAGATAGGTTCAAGGGATTTTGAAAACGTTTCGTTGTACCAATGCTAGGGGATATCCTCTTGATCTTTTATTGTCTTGGCTTAATATTTGATCATGGATCTTCTCGCTTTCTTAATTCTCATAACGATCAATTAATAAATCCTCGACTGCCCGATGAATAGTGAACAAAATTTAAAGTTGGAATCTCCTGATTCTGATTGCGTTTACATTCACTTATTCTCCTTATACATCATTAATATAACTTCGAAACATTCATTCCCTGTCTTCCACATAGTGTGGTCTGAAAATATTTTCATCATCAACATTTACTATTCATCAACATTTACTATCCATCAAAAATTTTAACTAAGTCCAAAATTTGGGGTTATTACAGAAATAGAGCAGAAAGTTGTTTTGCTTTTTGGTTGTTCTGTGTCAGGTTTGACATTGTTTGATTAACTGATGTATAAAAGGGTAGTTCAAGCGTTATGCGGAAAAAGGGGTTATTTGGAATCGTGCTTTTTTTTGCCCAGTAACTCCACCACGTGGGTTACTCCCTTTATTTTCTGTCAACGTGGAGGTTGAATTAACAATTGTAACGGTCCACTACTTTTGACAATAACATGTGCGCTGAAACAAGCTGTCAGTGACATTTGGGTGATGACAGTAGGTTTGTCATGACAGTAACATTGTCGCGAAAAACTTACTGTCATCGTTTAGTACTTCAATGACAGTATCTTTTAAAATTCTTGACAGAATGTTATTCACTGATGTCAAGAAACTAACTGTCATTAAATTCTGTGACAGTTGCTTTTCTTGATGACAGTAACGCTTGAGGAAAACAGTAACTGTCATGAATTTTAATGGATGTTGTCATTAATGTACTTAACTAAATAAACACCATTCACAAATATTCAATTGAGAGCTAGGTATCAGGCACAGTAAATGAATCAGATAATCAACACAAAGACAATTCACATAAAGAAAGAAACATGGAAGTTAATGGAACAGGTTTTATTAATAAAATCATCTTTTGAAACAGGAGAATACAAATTATGATTTCACTATTTATTAACTATTCTTAAAATTTCTAAACGGGTTCCTTCTTCAGTGCTTCCTTCCTCCTTGAGGAGCTTTTGAAATTCAACATCTTGCTCCTGCCATTTAGCCTCTTCAGTGGCCTTGGCAGTAGCCTATCTCTCTTCTTCCTCATCTAGACTGTCTTCTAATTCATCGAACAGTTTCTCAACCTCTTCCTTGTGTGAAGAAACACTCTGAATCTTAGGCCAGTACTCGATTCCTACTTTATTTTCCATTTAACCTTTTTCTGATAGTTATAACTAATATGACCTAGTGATCATTTTATAGGCATATTAGGGGAATGGTAAGGTAAACAGTCAACAGTTTGGAATATCCATACAACTACCATATAGAGCAATTGAGATTCATGTCCTCCATTAATCCAATAATTAACACACAACAGCCAATCAACGCAAAGTCTTTGACCATAGATCTCAAACTTTGAGGTCATCCAAGTTAATGACACAAAGTTTTATTACTGACAATAAGACTAGCACAAAATTCAATTTAGCAAAGTCATAGCAAACATGCTATCGAAAAGAATAAAAACTTATGTGACAATAACTTCTCATGACAGTAACTTGGAGGTTACTGTCACAAGCTGCATTCAGAATGAAAATGTAAAAACTAGTAAGTTAACATACCAGATTAAGCATTCCCAATTCACTTACCAGCCTGTTAAAGGTGGCTTCATCCAATGGTTTAGTGAAGATGTCTGCAATTTGCTTTTCTGTTGGGACATAGATCAATTTCATAGTTCCTCTTTGTAAAGAATAATGTAACATAAGATGTAAAAGAGATAACTACAACTCAACAAAGGACAAGACAGACAATAATATTAACAGAAGCACAGGAATCCAGAATCAAAGAAGAAAAGGTAAACTCAAGAAATCAAAATACGTTATGTATTCTTGAAGTCCGTAAACAGGTCACGGAAAGAAGTTCATGAAAATGTTCAAGCCTCAGTGACAGCAAAAGAAACAAGACTTTCAAGATGACAGAAGTATGTGAATGATTTAGGGTTAAGTACCACGGGATTCCAGTGATTTAAATGAAGCAACCAGAACGACAAAGGACTTATCAGCAGCATTGAATTGAAGACATAAAAGAAGAATTGATCAAGTGTTATTCATCTGTGAACCAGACCAGTTGCACTAGGTGACGGCACTAAGAAGATCAAGTTGTTTTATCGTCTCAGAAGAAATTGATACAGTCTAAAACTAAAACACCCAGGAGTAATTACTAAAGGACAAAAGTAAAGAAAATGAATTCGATAGTTTTTCATTTGTGAAAACTATCGAATGAGTTTAAAAGTAATTATTTGAAAACCACTTTTACTTTATTTGGTATTCGATAGTTTTGTTTTAAAAACTATCGAATGGTAAATAAAGTAATTCCATTCGATGGTTTTCAAATTGGAGCAGGTGAAAAGTTTGGTTTGTCTGACAGGTTGATGAAGATCCAACGGCCAAGATTGTTTGTTCAAGTTTGGTTCGATGGTTTTTCAAATGAAGTCTACAATTAATACGAGAGAAGATAGTGTCTTCTTCAGTTAAGGCATTCTACACAGAAACATTACTGAGAGAGAGAACTGAGCCGGAGAAATTATCAGAGAATTAATAGTGCTCATAATTTGATCATTGTTTTGTATTTGTGTAACCTTAAACTCATTGAAGCTAATCTACGGATTAGAAATTGTAGCACCCCTCGAGGTTTATATTTATAAAAAGATATATTCCCCGAAACTTGATTTGGTTTGGTGTGTTTGATTTCGTTATAGAACTGAAAGATTAATCCGCGAACGAAATTGAATTATTTGTGAGTATCGTATTCAACCCCCCTTCTACGATACTTTGGACCTAACACTCTTTCAACATGTTCTCTAATGAAGTGATGTCTGATATCAATGTGTTTTGTCCTAGAGTGTTGAACAGGATTGTCTGAGATGGCTATGGCACTAGTGTTGTCACAATAGATAGGAATGTTGCTCAACACTAATCCATAGTCCAACAGTTGATTCTTCATCCACAGAATTTGTGCACAGCAACTTCCAGCTGCAATATATTCAGTTTTTGCAGTTGATGTAGAAACTGAATGTTGTTTCTTGCTAAACCATGACACCAATCTTCCACCAATAAATTGACAGCTACCTGTTGTGCTTTTTCTGTCAATTCTACATCCAGCATAATCTGAGTCAGAGTACCCAGTAAGCTCAAATCCAGTATTTTTGGGATACCAAAGGCCTAGATTAGGAGTTCCCTTTAGATATCTAAAAACCCTTTTGATAGCAACTAAGTGTGACTCCTTTGGATCAGCTTGAAACCTTGCATAGAGACATGTAGCAAACATTATATCTGGTCTGCTAGCAGTTAGATAGAGAAGTGATCCCACCATGCCTCTATAAGTACTAGAGTCCACTTTCTTTCCCTTGGGATCAAGATCCAGATTTGTTGATGTAGAGATAGGAGTCTTAGGAAATGATGAATCTTCTAAGTTGAACTTTTTGAGAAGTTCCTTGACATATTTGGCTTGACAAATGAAGATTCCATCATCTTTTTGAAGAACTTGTAGACCAAGGAAGAATGACAGTTCTCCCATCATGCTCATCTCATACTTGTTTCTCATTAGAGATGAGAACTTTTCACACAGCTTCTCATTTGAAGAACCAAAAATAATGTCATCCACATAGATTTGTACCAGAATGATGTCCTTGCCATGATGTTTGTAGAACAGGGTTTTATCTACCACACCTCTTGTAAACTGATTTTCCAATAGAAAGGTGGAAAGTGTATCATACAAAGCTCTGAGAGCTTGTTTCAATCCATACAGTGCTTTGAACAGTTTGTAAACAAAGTTATACATTTCAGCATCTTCAAAGCCAGGTGGTTGTTCAACATACACTTCTTCTTCCAACTCTTCATTTAGAAAAGCACTCTTGACATCCATTTGGAACACTTTAAAGTTGCAGTGTGAAGCAAAGGCTAGAAAGATCCTTATAGCTTCAAGTCTGGCAACAGGTGCAAATGTTTCATCATAATCTATTCCTTCATGTTGACAGTAACCTTTTGCCACTAGCCTTGCTTTGTTTATTGTCACCATTCCATTTTCATCCAACTTGTTCCTGAAGACCCACTTTGTCTCAATGACTGATTTCCCTTTTGGTCTTGGAACCAACTTCCATACATTGTTCCTTTCAAACTGGTTAAGTTCTTCTTGCATAGCAATCACCCAGTCAGAATCCAACAATGCTTCATCAATTGTCTTTGGTTCCATTTGAGACAGGAAACATGAGAACATGCTGTCAGCAAAGACATTGTTCCTAGTTCTCACCCCAGAGGAAGGATCACCAATGATTAGATCATTAGTGTGATCCTTATTCCATCTTGTAGATATGGGCAAGCTTCTTTGTTGAACTGGTGGGTTGACTTCACTTTGAGGAAATGAGTCTTCACCAGTGCAGTTGTCTTCACCATGCTCTTCATTAACTCCAGAGTCACCATCATTTTGAAGATTGGTTGAAATGGTTTGTGACTGAGCTGGAGTTTGATCAACATTGACAGCATCTTTCTCAACCTCAACAGTTTGAGTAAATTTGGGTTCTTCATCAACAATTTCTTCTTCTTCCAAGTACCCCTAATTTTCAAATCTAAGGGTCTGCATTTGTCCATCTTCATGCAGTCCTAGAAACTTGGTTTCATCAAATGTGACATTCATACTTTCTTCAATTGTCCTGTGTTCTATGACATGGACTCTGTAAGCAGTCCTTTCCAATTCATATCCCATGAAAATGCCTTCAAGAGCCTTGGTATCAAATTTTCCTTACTTCCAAATACATGAAAATATTTGACAGTAGGTTTCTTCTCAGTCAACAGATGGTAAGGTGTGCTTCCATGAGTCTTGTTGATTATGGTTCTGTTCTGTGTATAGTAAGCTATGTTGATTGCTTCTTCCCAGAAGTATGTTGGTAATTTAGCATCATGCAACATAGTCTTAGCAGCTTCAATCAAGGTTTTGTTCTTCCTTTCTACAACACCATTCTGCTGGGGTGTCCTTGCAGCAGAAAATTGTTGAACAATGCCTTCATCCTTGCAGAAGTTCCCAAGTAGGGCATTTCTGAACTCAGTACCATTATCACTCCTAAGTATTTGAACTTTGGCATTTGGAGTTCTGTCAAGAACCCTTATGTGATTAATGATTACTTGAGCAGCTTCATCTTTGGACTCCAGAAACTTCACCCAAGTGTATCTAGAGTAGTCATCCACCATAACTAAAACATATCTCTTTCTGGCTAAAGATAGAACATTTACAGGGCCAAAAAGATCCATGTGAATTAGTTTGAGTGGTTCAGTGTTGGTGTTGACTTGCTTTGACTTGTGCACAGATCTTCTGAGTTTTCCCATTTGACAATCCTCACACAGTCCTTCTTGGCAGAATTCCTGTTGAGGTAGTCCTCTCACAAGTTCCTTCTTCATCAGCATATTCATTGTTTTGAAGTTGAGATGGGAGAGGTTCATGTTCCAAAGCATGCTGTCACCAACAGTAGCTTTACTGTAAAAACAGTAAACTTTATCCTTCTTTGTTGAGCTTAGGTCTGCAACAAACAAGCTTCCTTTTCTTACTCCCTTCAATGAAAGGCTTCCATCCTTTTTGTGATAGATGTTACACACCATCATATCAAAGTCAACCTTGAATCCTCTATCACTGAATTGGCTGACACTGAGTAGATTATGTTTCAATCCATCCACAAGAGCAATATCATTTATGACAACATTCCCAAATTCCAAACAACCATATCCCACTATGTAACCTTTGATGTTGTCTCCAAAGGTTATGATTGGGCCAGCTTTCTCTACAAACTGTGATAACAGGGCTTTATCACATGTCATGTGTCTTGAGCAACCACTGTCAATGATCCACATGACCTGTTTCTTTTTCTTTCCCTGCAAAACAGATTGTTTTTAGGTTGCATATGGTACCCAATCCTTGTTGGGTTCTGCAGACTTAGTGACACTTGTGTTTCCATCATTTTCAACATTAATATGACAATCAGAGAATTTCTGTTCAACTTCTTTTGCCACCCACTTAGGTTTATGATAAGACCTTGTCTTTTTCTTAGTGGGGGTTGCCTTGTTACTGTTTCCAGTAGGCTCAGAAGTCTCACCAGAATGCATGTAGGAGCACTTATCAGTTGACAGAATAGGCAAATTGAAGCAGGTACTCATAGCAGTAATTTTACATGGCATGCAATCAGTATTATTATAGACATCCATGGATCTATGCATAATGGGGGTTCTGTGTAAGTTACCCTTGACCTCAGTCACATTGACTTTAGTCTCAGTAGGTTTTTTACAAACACTTGTTAAATGATGTGAGGAGCCACAGTTATTGCATAGTTTCCTAGGTGCATTCTTGACATAAGCATACCCATTACCCTTGTTAATTCCTACTTTGTCATTCCTGTTCTTAGACTTGAAAGTATCTGTGTTGACTGCATGTCCTGAAGTTGTTGCCGAGTCTTTCTTGATAGTAACTTTTACATCCACTGTCTTGACAGTAGGTTTCGAGGTTACTGTCTTAGATACTCTCTTGACAGCATCTTTAGAAGATTCTGCCTTGTCATTGTTTACAGCATCTTCAGAACATTCTGTCAGATTGCTAGGCAAAGTTACTGTCTTGAGAGATGTGACGGTATCTTTTCCTTCAACAATTGTGCTGTCAACACCGTCATCCTCATCAAGGATCTGTTGTTTGATGAACATTGTTTCCTCATCAAAATCAAATTCAGAAATCTTGAATTTTGGTGCATGAACCTTTTTGAGGATTTAGGGTTTGACAACAGCAACAGTTGTACAATCAAGATTTACAGATTCCTTTTCTGGTCTTTTACCATAATCAAAACCTACCCCTACTTTCTGATTCTCGGTGTTCTTTTCATTAAGATCCTGAAGCAACCTAGAGGAGTTTCTGTATGCCTTGAGCTTAAATTCATTTTCAGTTATTTCCTTTCTTAAGAACTCTTCTACTTCCTTAGCACAAACTATATAATTTTTAAGTCTTGTGTTTTCCTGAGTTAAGGAGTCCAATGTACTGGTCTTAAGTAAAAGCAAATCATTTTCAGAACTGAGTGTTTCATTTAACTTAGTTAACCTATGTTAGGTCCCGATATGTGTAGAAGGGGGTTGAATACAAACTATACAGTTTTATCGAATTTGTCCGTTTAAGAATAAAACAGTTCAATGACAAATTGGTGCGGAATTAAATGAAACAGAATTCAAGTTAAATATAACTTATATTAAACTTGAAAGGTGTTACAATTTTTGGTACTGATTACAGAAATAAATCTCAAACTAATTAAAACAAATCTAGAATAAATTCGACATGAATTTATCTATTTTTGTAATAAAAAGATATAACGATAAACGAAAATTCGAGATTAGTTCTAGGGATAAAGATCCGCTAGATAGTCAATACAATACAAGCAAATGATTTCTAGTGGTTTAGAATTCAACACTGAGGTCTAGAAATAATTCTTGTTCAAATGAATTTGATCCGACAGAAAGTTCCTTGTTTGACAGTAGCTTTTGTTCTTGATAAAAATGTTCTGTGTAATGCTTCTGTCTTGATATCTGCTTTTATATCTAATCCACGGATTAGATTTTAACTACACGTGTAATCTGCTTTTGTAAAGTAGAAAGACTATCTAATTAAAGTAGAAAGAGTAATTCTAATTACCAGAAAGACTATTATAATTTCAGAAAAAACTATTTCTAATATTAATAAGACTATCCTAGAGCCAAAAAGACTTTCGGTAAGACTTAGTTAATATTATAAACAATTTCTAAAACCATGAATAATTCAGCAAGACATTCGGTAAGACTATCATGGATAGTCTTACTGGCCTTACTTTAAGTCTTTCTGATTTTAGAAGTTTAGAATTAATTCTAAATTAATTATCTAATTAATTAATTTACCAAATAAATTAATTCTGAAAGAACTAATTTATTAGTTAAATTAAATAAATAACATAGATAATTAAAGGAGAATAAAAACTAATTTCTTAAATAAAGAAATAGTCCTGAGAACCACTTTAATTAATGATAAACTACCACTGACTGTTGTTGACGCTCGATGTACTGTCTGGTTCATGAGCGACTAACTTCACTAGTTGTTCTTCATATTTGACCTTGAAAACTATGATTCTCTTCTCTTTAAATCCCTTCAATGAACCACTGTAACCTGTACCTTTGCTGTCACACTCTTGAAATCTCTGTCACTTTAATAAATCCACTTTATTGAAAACTTCACTGAGGCTTGATCAAATTAATGAGCTTCTTTCAATGTAGAATAACTTCAAGTCCGTAGATGACTTTTATCTTCATTCTTTTGACAGTTATAACCTTCTGAGATTCCTGTGAGAATTTGAATTATTACTTACTTATTACAGACTTGTTTAATGTTGAGTTAATTCCTCGATGTAAACAAGTAGGCCTAAACATATGCCTTTCAATCTCCCCCTATTTGTTTGTTAGAGAATAACAAGCAAATACCTAGAGGATAACTCAACTAACTAAACTAGTAGAAATAAGACATTAAAAGCTAAGTAGGTAATAACACAAAGTTCTGGATTTCATTTAACATTATCCAGATTCAAACATTAAAGGTAAGTACAAGATAGATGTTCCTCTAGACTGAACATATGAATACATTTATCCTATCTTGAATCACCTAAGCTCTAAACATTTAACATTTACAAACATAGCTTCTTCAATTATCTTCATCCAACATCTCTCCTTCTTCAAGTGCTTCAAGCAAATACTTGTCCAGAACACGATCAGATTCAGAAGTAATGCCACTAGGTCTGACAGGTTGAGTTGTGACTTTCTTCAGCCTATTCTTCAATTGATGATACCTTGGTATATTGGCTATACAATAGTCTTGAATCAAATCAGCAACTTCTGTCTTCTCTTGTGTAGCAAATCCTGAAGTCCTCAACATGTTCTCCAAGTAGACAAGATGCTTGGCAGGAAAATCTTTCATAGAGATTGGATCCACACCACAAGTCTGAAGTGCCCTTCCTTTGTAGAATTTAACTTCATAGGGCACTTCCACCACTTGTGGACTAGCTTTCATTGCAAAGTCTTTTAGCTGGTCATGCAGAAGCTCAGCTAATGGAGAAGTTCTTTTCACCTTGCACATGAACACCCGTAGTTCAGAGAGAGTTCTGCTTTCTAGAAGATTGAGAGAAACTAGAAAAGTTCTCTCATTATGAGTGTAGACATAGATCTTCAACTCCTCTCTAACTCTGTCAAATCCAGTTGTGATCCTTGAAATCTCTGCATGAAGAGCTTTCATATATACTGTGTTGTCTGGATTGAACGTCTTGTATCTTTCTAACATCCCAAGAAACTTTCCATCATTGTTAGTTCCTTCTTGATGTGCAAACATCTCTCTAGCCTTGTCCCATTCTTCTCCTAGCTTCAACCTCACATTCAATTTTCTTTCACTAACCTTCATATTGTGAAGCCTTTGCTTTTCTTGTTGTTCAGCTTTTTGAATGACAAGATGCTTAGAAATGATGTCAGATACCTTTACATTCTCCTCCTCTCTTCTTTTCAGATCAGCCTTCTGTCTTACTAACTCAGCTTCAAAGACAGGATCAACATTTGACTCATCTTCCCAGTCAGCATAATCAGCTTCTTCTTCAACCTCCACATCACCAAAGATATCTTCAGGGGCTTCTTCAGATTCAACATAGTCAAAATCTCCCTGTTCACCTTGATAATAGTCAGCATCAGAAAAAGTTAACTTTTGCTTCCCTTTGTCCTTGCCTGAACCTCCAGCAACTTGACTTCCAGCTTGATCTCCTCCTTGTTTCTCCACATTATCCCCCTTAGTTGAGGAATCCTCTACAGATTTGACTTGAGTCGCATCAGGATTAACCTCACTTCTTCCCCTTATAGCTCCTTGATCACCTCCATTTCCTCCAACATCATCCTCATCATCATCAGCATCACCCTCAAAGAATTTCTTCTATTCAGCATTGGGTTGATGTGAATTCTTGATCATATTATACAAGTGCTTCATCCCTTCATTAAGATGCTCCATCCCTCCTTCTATCCTTGACATCCTTTCTTCATTAAACGTTTGATTTTCATCAGCTGTTTGCAGAATAAAGTTCACCTTGGCAGAAATGGTAGCAATCTCCTTGACACTCTCTGATATCTGAGTATTTGAAGTTGTAAGATCAGAGATGTCTGAAGCCACAAGTACTTGAGACTGTTGGATGGCATTCAGCTTCGGGAGTAGAGTACCTTTCAATCCTTCCAAATCATCCTTGACAGTACCCAGTTGATTAGTTACAGAGGTGGAAGACTGTTCAACCACTTGTTCTTTGAGAATGTTGTTTTCATCCTGGGTTTCTTACAACTGTTTCTGTAGAGCAGCTAATTGGGTTAACAACAAAGCAGTGTTTGTGTCAGTGTGTGCACTCACCTCAATTTCTCTCAGTGGTGTTTCACTCAACTCACGTGCTTATGTATCACTCCGTGTTTGTCTCTCAGATCTCAGCACTAGCTGTCTTTCCAGATTATCAGAAGATGTACATGCATGAAAAATCACCCTAGCCCCTTCTTGAGAGGTCAGTGGTGGTGCAATGGGAGTTTGCAAATCCCAATCCCTAGTGAAGTCCAAGAAGTGATCTGAACTTTGAAACTGAATTGCTTCAGTGTTGAACTCAATAGGTTGCCTTCCACTTTCTCCAGATAAATATGCGAGTGGAAAATCCCTTAAGGGAGCCAGAGATGTTCCCTCTGGGAGGGGAGAAAATGATTCTATTTGTGTTGGAAAAGAATCAGATTTTCCCTCAGATGCCTGTGAAGGCACTTCTACCGTAACAATGGTAGGCACTGTGTCAAACCCTATGTGCTCTCCTGACAAGGTGTCCTGAGTATCATCTATTTGGATGTCTTCTCCCATTGTGAGTAATGGGAGTGTGCTTGACTCAGTACAGATTGTCATGGCCCTATGGCTTTGTTCAATAGATTCACCCTGTTGAGAGAGTGTTTCTAGATACTGTTAATTGGTCATGTCAAAGTCCATATCCTGTTGAGAGGATACCGATGGGCTTACAGTTGTCTCCATGTATGTTCTTCTCTTTTTGAGTGGTGGAGACAGAGCTGTGGGTTCTCTCATAGAATCTTCTCCACTACCATGACTGATATGTACATTAAGCTCAGGTTGAGTGGTTATTGGAGTTGACTCAGTGTTTGGCTCTATGACCTGGGTTAGAGTTTGTGGTTCTACAAACTCATGGTCAGCCCTATGAACCTCTTGGGTTTCAGTAATATTATGAGATGAAGAGCCAGGGTTAGGAAATACTACATGTAATGAAGTTGCATCTTCAATTCCAGCATGGGTGGATTGATCCACTGGAGGTTGTTGCTCAGGGACTGGCACTCCAAAAGCAGGGAGTTGAATAAACTGGGTCATAAAAGGTGTAATTATAACGACTCAGAAAAACGCTTGTACAGTATTAATATTTAATAATATTTGAAATCTATAATATGTGAATATTGTGTGAAAGGTGAATATTAGAAAATGTGATGATTAGATGTTTACTTGGTGAATGGTATGGGTTAAAATCTATGTGTATGTTTTTAATTGCATTTTATATGAATTTCTTATTAAAAATCAATTCTTTTTGACCTTCCGGGAATTTTATAAAATCATCGGAGACTCTTTTTATTGTGAAATCTTTTTCACAACCTTTATTTTATATTATATTATTTTCTAAAATTAGTGGATGAATTTATTTCTGGCTTTAAGGATTTAAAACTGATTTTATGAGTTAAATGTCATTTAAGTGATCAAAACTTTGAAAATTCATATTTAATTCAATTTTGATCACAAAAATATTTTAAAAATATGGGTGAGCTTGTAAATTCGTATTCTTTGTTTTACAAATAAAATTTTGATTTTTAGATATTATCTTCATTTTATTTCGAATTTTAGAAAGGCATTATATTGGTTTTCTTCTATTAAAAATCAGATTTTAGAATTTTGAACTTACTATTTTGCCCTTGGGGCTTATAAAACCCCCAAGCCCAGCATTCTCCCTTTTTCTTATTTTGGTCGACACCTCTGCTCTCTCTCTCTTTGTTGTTCTCTCTCGGCCATTCTTCTTTTCACTAAAAATCTTTTCTCTTCTCTTTTCTCTCCACATAATTGATTGATATATATATATATATGACCATGTATACATGTATGTGTGTGTGGGTGTGTGTATATGTATGTATCGAGGTGTGTGTGTAAGGTGGAGGGTGACATGCAATGGTGAAGAGGTAGTGTTTGAGTGAATTGGTGGAGGAATAAGGACGGATATTGTGATTGGGGGTGGTGTGCGGTTGTGTGGACCCATTCCGGCCATCACCGTGAACCACCGCCACCGGCGGTGATCGGAAGTGAGCCGGTGGCCTGGGTTTGAAGTTAAATAGCTCTATCTTGATTTTAATCCATGTCTTTAACTCTGCATGTTAGTTATTTTTATGTTATGTGAATAATTTCAGTTTGCATGTGAATTCTTTGACCGGAATTGATGTGTAAATGGAAGATTGTGAATGATTTTGAGTTATTATGAATTGCATGTTAATATTTCAGTGGTTATTAGTTTGGTCTTAGCAGAGAAATCAGTTTTTATAATAATGATAGGTGTTAGGGGTCTTAGTGTTTGGACTTTAATTAAAAAGATGATGAGAATCATGTTGGTTTGTCAAGAAACTGCCCTGTTCTGCTCTGGAAATTCGTGACTGCTTGTTCCCTGTTTTTGACAGTGGGTATAGAATGTAAATGTTCTACTCAGAGTCTAGTTTGTCCACGCGAAAACCTTGTGTCATTTAATTTAACGAGTAAAGAGTTATGCATGTTTTACTAAAGGTTGCGCAGCAGGATTTTCTGTGCTTCAGTATACACTTTAAACCTGTTCGTTTTTAGTCTAAATGAACTGTTCTGAATTTGAAAGTTTTATGCTAAGTTGGATTAGTAACCAGGAAGTAGCCTATCAAATATGGTATTTGTTTGATTATTTTTGGATTTATGATAAATGTTTTGGTACGGCATGCGCAGCAGATTTTTCAGCTTTTGAGATGAAAACATTGTTTGTAAAGGTGTTAAGGATATGGTTAGCATTGATCAAGATGATTTAAGGGTATACCAAGTGTGGTATGATTTGAAAGTCAGATTATATATTTATATATATTTATATAAAGGGAGTATGTTATGTGTAATTAAATGGCGATGTGCGCTTACGTGAGTTGTTGCCTATTACCTGATTGTAAATGTTATGTGATATAACTATTATGTGTTTACGCGCTTAGGATGCGTTGGGTAGTTTAGAATAAAGGTTAGCATTTTATAGAGAGCATACTAAGATAGAATATACTCTTTTGTAGAGTCACGAGACGTGGAACATAGAGATAAAGGCAAAGCGAAGGCAGAAATTCAGTGAGTACGGTTTGTTCTAAAAGCTACTTAAGAATCCAAAGAAGTAGAGTCTAGAAATAAAGGAAAGACCAAGGTGGAGAACCAGTGATTTCTCATAACCGTTTTTGCTATCAAGGCAAGTAATTCTGACTTGCTTTCGCTTCTAAATTCCATTATTTCATTTCGACATATATGAATTGCTATCTTGTTTATATACCCTTTTAATCCTGAAAACATATCATGTTCATTTGGTAAATCCTTATTTCTGTTCATATACCTTGTTGGTTCATACACCATACTATGTTTAGTTCTTTCTTTGAACCTTTACACCCAAAAGTGAATATATCAGAACTCACATTTTAGTACATATCCAAAACATACCTATGACATTTACTTCTTGATTTCCCATTGATAGAAATCCAGATTGATCAGATTGAACTTATCCAATTCCCAAAAGACTCTTTTATATACAAACATTATAGACACAACACAATGTCTTGTGAACCATATCTTGCTTAAACTTTTCTTCAGACCTTATCATTATCCTTTGATTATACCTACATTTTAACCTGAGATGCTATTGCATTAGATTTGAACTTGTACCTATGAATCACATACTTACTTGAAATTGAGAGTACATGAACCTTCACTTGGGTACTATACAAACACACATCCAATGCTTTACAAAGGATTTCTTTCATAAGAAAGAATTTAAAAGAAAGGAAGTTTCAAAGTTTGGATTCATTTAAATTCTGATTTATGGTTTCCACGGATTCCTAAGATTGGAGGCGTAAGAGGCCGAGTGACGCCGGCCCAGCACTTTTTAATTATAATAAATGGACTAGGGATGGACTAGTCTAAAGGCCAATGTGTGCCTATTGGGACCCAATACAAGGACCAGAGGGACTGTGTGTCCGGTATGGGGACTTTACGTGGCTGATCACCCGTATTGTCCGGTGCGTTGTGAAAAATCTCCAAATTACTTATTGTTTTTCTTGAAATCATATATATTTATAAGAAAATTGGTTTATCCTTTGAAATTGTATATTCATGTCATTGTTCTGATAATCCCTTGAGATGGATTCTGCTATACCCATGACATACATATTGATATTGGAAACTGTTTCACAGTGGTTAACTATTTGGATATATTATTACTTGCTGAGCATTTGGCTCATTCTTTCCCCTGTTCTAACCCACAGTTAAAAGAGAAGATGGTACGCACTTTTCATTCAGCTAGGAAATCTTCCTATAGGGTTATTTTTGGGATGCCAGCTCAGGCAGGTGATGAAGACTTGTAGAAGGTGTTTTGTATAAGGGAATGTAGAACTTTTAAGACACGGTTGTAATAACTTTTGAGACTTTTATTATGTAATAAAATGAAGTAGATAGTTGATGCTTGTTTCATACCATTACCTGTTAAAGATCCAGGTTGGAGTTGGGGTCGCGTCTGCATGTTTATATTATTTATTCACAGGTTTATAAGTATAGAGGTTGTAGTGACTCCCCCAATCATGACCCCAGATTGGGAGGGCGTCACAGGTTGGTATCAAAGCGGTCAGTTTTTTTGGTCACTGAAACAAGCCAGGATTAGGTATAACAATAATGAGAGAATTTAAGGTGAGAGGTAGGACTTAAGCTTCATAGGTAAGATAGGATTTGTAGATGTAGGTTACGTTTAGGATGAGTATTAGTAGAATTAAGATAACCCTTTACCGTTTTAGTATCTTCTTGGTTTATTATTGTGTTGTTGCAGATAATGGCTGTTTCGAGAGATTAACCTTCATTTGAGAATCCTTTTCCCAAGCCAGAGTCGTCAATATCAGTATCAGTGCATGCACACGGCCAAGTGGAGATTTCCATTACCCTTTGGGTAAATTTCTTTTCTGATAGTATAGCTGCAAGTCAAGGTAGATTTATTTATTTTACGTATAAAATGAAAGGGATTGGAGATGGACGGAATATTGAATGGATTATGGATTATGTGTGGATGATTGAGTTAGTATTTGAGATATTTTTAAAACAGGGCATAGTCCATTTTACGAATAGGTCATGCCGAATTTTCTACAGAAATATTAGCTTAAGTTACGCACTTTCATGTTATATAGTATTCCGACATATCGAGCGAGTATACGCTGGAACCATCTGAAGATCGGGTTACGGACGAGGAAACTAATTCGAAGCTGGAGGAATCAATCGGAGAATCAAACTACCAGTTCGGAAGACATCACTTGTAGATCCTTATGTACTTTACAGAACTTCGGCTGCACCGCGGAAGCTATAGGAAACACCACGCCAGGTGTCGTATCAAGTGTGGTTAGAGTTGAGCAAGAGTAGAATCCCCAAGATAACGTCTAGAAACACTTAGATAGATTCTTTACGATATAATAACGATTTTCCCCCGCGATAGAGACATTTGCCCAGAGAAGTGGCCTAAGTGTAGATTCTTTCTTTATTCAAGATTACATATAGTTGATTTACTATCGGGACATACCTATAACCTCAAACTAGAAATTAACTCCCCTAAGGACCATCTACATGAGACAAGGCATGATTATCTCCATACGATCGATGTAAGGATAAGTCGGTTCATAACTAGCCATTGATTTTATTCAATTCACCTTTTTTAAAAGATTCAATTTTTCATTTCTATTATTTTACCCTTTACGAAATATCTCTATTGTTCAGAGGCTAATTGATCCAATATTATATATATATAATAAAAACTTTTGAAACTCTTAAACCTTTCATATGTTCCTCTTAAATTTTTATCCTCCTTGTTGTAACTGAGATGAACAACCCTATATATATATAGGGGATTCAGGTACTTTCTATCTGTGTGATAGAAGTCTGGTGGGACGCCATCAGTGGTGTGTTTGTCATGGAAGTACTAAAGGTTGGCCACCTTCTGTACCTTGTTGTTTAAATTGACAAATGCAACCTGATAAAGTTCGATGATCATTTTGATCTCTTAGTTTGATTCTTTTTACCAGAAATTCTTACTAAACATACTTGTCATATATCCATATCTATTGACACCTTCCTATCTATTGATTCATTCTGTCGGAAACTCTTAGAGGTATCAGCGATTTGAAATTGCAAAGGCGAATGGCGGTATTCTGAGTGTCAAGCTGTACTTATATTGACGGGAAACTGTTTTGATCAAAAATGGGAAATTGCTTTAAAAAAAAAAAAGAGGATTGGATGTCGAGTTAAATTTGCTCATTAGACTTACAATATGATGTCAAGGTTTATTATTACCGAGAGTTTGGTATGGACAAGGAGAAGGTAACAAAAGGATATACGAATACTAATCGTGTTGAAGTATGAAGTAAAGTGATATTGGATATACTAAAAAGGAGTTGATTATTGTTGATGAAAGACTATTATTCTACTTGTCAGAAAAGTATATATAAGCACTTGTTTATCCTATATTTCACTTTGGATATAGTAGTTAAAACATTACAAGGTTTTGAACGTCTTGAGACCAAATGTTGGACATAAATTTTAGAACCGAAGCATGATAACTTGAGCGTAACATGGTTTGAACCAAAAGGGGATTAGGAGTAAAGTGATTGTAATTGACTTGACTATTTATACAGTTGTGGTATGGAAGGCTATGAGAATCAAAAGTGAAAGTGATTGATCAGAAACAGAAGAAGCTAGAAAAAGGGAAGCCAGAGACACCGGAAGGAAGCCAACAAATAGGGAACTTTTAGAACCATTTCAATATAAGGCCTGAGTTTCAGTCAAATAGGAATGTTGGATTTGGAAGACCAGAAATTGGAAGTGATGGGCAAGGGAACCGTCCACAAGATTTGGATCAACAAAGACCTCTGAAACCTCCGATACCGGAATATAAAACTTATGGAAAGAAGCAACCGAGATTTCATAATAAGATCAATGTGGTGTGTTACAAGTGTACTCAGAGAGGACACTACGCCAATGAGAGTCTGAATCCGAAGGCAAGAGTCAAGAGCAACAAGTGTAGGAAGGTATGACATTCCTTAAGAGATTACAAGCACTAGACCCAGTAAGCATTATGTTAAGGGTAACATGACCATTACACACTAAGTAACCAAGGACAAGAATCCTCAATATAACCATGAGTGATACAGTAAAGAACAAGGATGTGGTTGCGGATACGTTTCATATTAGCTACATAAGTGCCAAAGTGTTAACGGATTCGAAGCCACAAAGTATTTTATTTTCAGAGAATTTGCTCGTAAGTCGGACTGTAAAACGCAACGGTTAAGTAAAGTTTTGGCTACATGAATAGCTACTCAGGAGCATATATCGATTAATCTAGCTTGTCCTCACTGTGAGATTGATATAATAGAAATCTGATGTAAATTCTAAGAATGGATTGGTTAACAGAGTAGGAAGAAAATGGAAATTTCAAGCCCTGGATAATTTAAAAGTTGTTATCCGAGGCCGAAAGCAGACGAAGAGGTATCTAACTATCAAAGGTAAAAGATTATTGTGTCAAGGTTGTAAAGCTTATCGTCATACGAGGTAAATGTTAGGAAAGAAACACCTTGGACAGAGAAGATTCTAGTAGCTAACGAATTTCAAATTGTATTACCTGACAATCTTTTAGGTTTACCTCCCGCCAGGGAAGTAGATTTGTTGAAGACTTAGCACCCGGGACAAAACCAGTTTCGACGGCTTCATATAGAATGGCATAAGTAGAAATGAAAGAGTTAGCAATTCAATTGCAAGATCTTAGGAAAAAGGGAGTTATAAGGTCTAGTGTATTCCCATGGGGTGCACCAAGTTGACCATTAAGAAAAAATACCCATTGTCAAGGATTGATGATCAGACCAGTTAAAGAACACAGTGTGCTTTTCAAAATTTATTTATGATTTGGGTACCGCCATTTAAAAAAATAAAACTCGAAGATATTCCTTATACGACGTTCTGAACCTGATATATATGGACACTACGAGTTCGTAGTGATGGAGTTCGGTTTGATGGATATAACTGCCACTTTTATGAACATGATGAATAGAAATTTTAAGAAATATTTGGATAAGTTTGAGAATGTTTTCATAAGTGACATCTTAAGGAATTCAAAGATGGAAGAAGAGCATACAGATCATTTGAGAATAACCCTAGAATTTTACGAAAAGAGATATTGTGCGCAAAGTTTTCTAAGTGCGAGTTTTGGTTGAAAGAATTACAATTACTAGGACAGGTAATTAGTAGAGGAGGAATCCAAGTGGATCCAGCTAAGGTTGAAACGTTAATGAATTGAGTAAGGTCTAAGACACCTACAAAAGTTAGAGGTTTTATGAGATTGGATGGAGATTATCGAAGGTTTTTCAAGGATTATACCAAGATAGCCACACCATTAACCAAGCTTACTAGAAAGCATCCAAGAGTTAAGATAAATGGAAAAGGAAGTATTTAAATTGCTAGAGGAACGAAACTCTTTAGTCGAGCCATAATGGTAAAATAGATTCATTGTTACTGGAAAATGATGACTCATGTACCTTAGGACAATATCAACAACTAAATTGAGAACACAACTTTGTGTTAAGAATCAAGACTGACTTAACATGTTAAGATGACTGTATATAGTTCTAGACAACTGAAGAACCACGAGTGGAAACACCCGACACATGACTGAGAACTAGCCACAATAGTCTTCGCATTGATTTGGAGGCTTACTTGTAGGAAGAAAAGTATGAAATCTATTCGGATCATAAGTATTTGAAATATATTTTCACCGAAAAGGAGCTGTATACATAAGGTAGAGAAAATGGTTAGGACTGGTCAAGGAATTTGAGAAAGTAGGAATAGAGAGGTTCGTATTTCAGATCAAGCGACAGAGATGATAAACATATATACAATGACTTTTCAACTTGAGCTGCTAGAAAAAATTAGAAAACTGTCAAGCAGAAGTGATGAACGATAGCATGAGTAACTTTACAGGAGAAAGTAGAAGGAGTCAAAAGGATGATAAAGGAATTTTTAGGTTTTTCTCTAGAAATTGGATACCCAATGTGACATGGTTAAAGAATGAAATACTAAATGATGCACGTGAATTCGAAGTATTCAATCCATCCCAGAAATACGAAGATGTAACAAGGCTTAAAAGAAAATCTTGGTGGACATATATGAAAGAGATATTACTGGATGAGTAAGTAAGTGTTTTACTTGTCAGAGAGTTGAAACTGAACATCAAAGACCTAGTGGATAATTACAACCAGTAGAAACTCCCGAGTTGAAATAGGAACATCTCATGATGCCAATTGAGTCATGTTCGACAGATTAAACAAGTCGGTACATTTCCTTTTTCCATCAACAAGAAATATTCATTGGATAAATTGGTTTTATCTGTAAGAGACATTAGTAAAGCAGGAGGTTCAAGTATCAATCGAATCTTACCAAGACCCTCATTTTAATTCAATATTTGGAAGAAAGTTTTGACATGCTCAGAAACCAAGTTAAATATGTGTACCGTTTATCGTCCTTAAGCATATAGTCATAGTGAATAGACTATCCAGACAATCGAAGATATACTTCGAATTTGTGCGATGGATTTTGAAAGCAATTGAGGTGATTATTTACCATTAGTGGAATTCTTTTGCCGCAACAGTTATCACGCAAGTACTGGAACACCCCCGTATGAAGCATTGTATGGAAGGAAATATAGGTCACCTGTGTATTGGAAAAAGTGGGAGAACGAAAAGTTTTGAGACCCGAGCTAGTACAACAAACGAAAGAAAAGATTGAAATCATTCAGAAAAGACTAGTTACGACACAAGACAGACAACGGAAGTACGCTGACCAAGACAGGAAGGATATAAGCTTTGAAGAAGGAGATCAAGTGTTGCTAAAAGTGTCGCCATGGAAAGGAGTTCCGAGATTTGGCAAGAAAGGGAAACTTAGCCCGAGATATGTAGGACCGTTTGAGATACTGAGACGTATTGGAAAAGTTACATATGAGTTAGCGTTACCACCACACATGGAGCACATTCATAACGTTTTTCATGTGTCAATGCTTAAGAGATTTAATCCTGATACAAATCACGTGATCGAGTATGAACCTATTGAGATTGAGCCAGATTTATCTTATGTAGAACAACCTGTAGAAATTCAGGATCATATGGATAGGAAACTAAGGAATAAGACTGTTAAGTTAGTTAAGGTTTTGTGGAGGAATCCCAGAGTTGAAGAATCGACTTGGGAACTTGAGAGCGAGATGCTTGAAAAGTATCCGCATCTATTTTCATAAGGTTAGATTCTGAGGACAGAATCTTTTTAAGGGGGGAAGGTTATAACGACTCAGAAAAACGCTTGTACAGTATTAATATTTAATAATATTTGAAATCTATAATATGTGAATATTGTGTGAAAGGTGAATATTAGAAAATGTGATGATTAGATGTTTACTTGGTGAATGGTATGGGTTAAAATCTATGTGTATGTTTTTAATTGCATTTTATATGAATTTCTTATTAAAAATCAATTCTTTTTGACCTTCCGGGAATTTTATAAAATCATCGGAGACTCTTTTTATTGTGAAATCTTTTTCACAACCTTTATTTTATATTATATTATTTTCTAAAATTAGTGGATGAATTTATTTCTGGCTTTAAGGATTTAAAACTGATTTTATGAGTTAAATGTCATTTAAGTGATCAAAACTTTGAAAATTCATATTTAATTCAATTTTGATCACAAAAATATTTTAAAAATATGGGTGAGCTTGTAAATTCGTATTCTTTGTTTTACAAATAAAATTTTGATTTTTAGATATTATCTTCATTTTATTTCGAATTTTAGAAAGGCATTATATTGGTTTTCTTCTATTAAAAATCAGATTTTAGAATTTTGAACTTACTATTTTGCCCTTGGGGCTTATAAAACCCCCAAGCCCAGCATTCTCCCTTTTTCTTATTTTGGTCGACACCTCTGCTCTCTCTCTCTTTGTTGTTCTCTCTCGGTCATTCTTCTTTTCACTAAAAATCTTTTCTCTTCTCTTTTCTCTCCACATAATTGATTGATATATATATATATATATGACCATGTATACATGTATGTGTGTGTGGGTGTGTGTATATGTATGTATCGAGGTGTGTGTGTAAGGTGGAGGGTGACATGCAATGGTGAAGAGGTAGTGTTTGAGTGAATTGGTGGAGGAATAAGGACGGATATTGTGATTGGGGGTGGTGTGCGGTTGTGTGGACCCATTCCGGCCATCACCGTGAACCACCGCCACCGGCGGTGATCGGAAGTGAGCCGGTGGCCTGGGTTTGAAGTTAAATAGCTCTATCTTGATTTTAATCCATGTCTTTAACTCTGCATGTTAGTTATTTTTATGTTATGTGAATAATTTCAGTTTGCATGTGAATTCTTTGACCGGAATTGATGTGTAAATGGAAGATTGTGAATGATTTTGAGTTATTATGAATTGCATGTTAATATTTCAGTGGTTATTAGTTTGGTCTTAGCAGAGAAATCAGTTTTTATAATAATGATAGGTGTTAGGGGTCTTAGTGTTTGGACTTTAATTAAAAAGATGATGAGAATCATGTTGGTTTGTCAAGAAACTGCCATGTTCTGCTCTGGAAATTCGTGACTGCTTGTTCCCTGTTTTTGACAGTGGGTATAGAATGTAAATGTTCTACTCAGAGTCTAGTTTGTCCACGCGAAAACCTTGTGTCATTTAATTTAACGAGTAAAGAGTTATGCATGTTTTACTAAAGGTTGCGCAGCAGGATTTTCTGTGCTTCAGTATACACTTTAAACCTGTTCGTTTTTAGTCTAAATGAACTGTTCTGAATTTGAAAGTTTTATGCTAAGTTGGATTAGTAACCAGGAAGTAGCCTATCAAATATGGTATTTGTTTGATTATTTTTGGATTTATGATAAATGTTTTGGTACGGCATGCGCAGCAGATTTTTCAGCTTTTGAGATGAAAACATTGTTTGTAAAGGTGTTAAGGATATGGTTAGCATTGATCAAGATGATTTAAGGGTATACCAAGTGTGGTATGATTTGAAAGTCAGATTATATATTTATATATATTTATATAAAGGGAGTATGTTATGTGTAATTAAATGGCGATGTGCGCTTACGTGAGTTGTTGCCTATTACCTGATTGTAAATGTTATGTGATATAACTATTATGTGTTTACGCGCTTAGGATGCGTTGGGTAGTTTAGAATAAAGGTTAGCATTTTATAGAGAGCATACTAAGATAGAATATACTCTTTTGTAGAGTCACGAGACGTGGAACATAGAGATAAAGGCAAAGCGAAGGCAGAAATTCAGTGAGTACGGTTTGTTCTAAAAGCTACTTAAGAATCCAAAGAAGTAGAGTCTAGAAATAAAGGAAAGACCAAGGTGGAGAACCAGTGATTTCTCATAACCGTTTTTGCTATCAAGGCAAGTAATTCTGACTTGCTTTCGCTTCTAAATTCCATTATTTCATTTCGACATATATGAATTGCTATCTTGTTTATATACCCTTTTAATCCTGAAAACATATCATGTTCATTTGGTAAATCCTTATTTCTGTTCATATACCTTGTTGGTTCATACACCATACTATGTTTAGTTCTTTCTTTGAACCTTTACACCCAAAAGTGAATATATCAGAACTCACATTTTAGTACATATCCAAAACATACCTATGACATTTACTTCTTGATTTCCCATTGATAGAAATCCAGATTGATCAGATTGAACTTATCCAATTCCCAAAAGACTCTTTTATATACAAACATTATAGACACAACACAATGTCTTGTGAACCATATCTTGCTTAAACTTTTCTTCAGACCTTATCATTATCCTTTGATTATACCTACATTTTAACCTGAGATGCTATTGCATTAGATTTGAACTTGTACCTATGAATCACATACTTACTTGAAATTGAGAGTACATGAACCTTCACTTGGGTACTATACAAACACACATCCAATGCTTTACAAAGGATTTCTTTCATAAGAAAGAATTTAAAAGAAAGGAAGTTTCAAAGTTTGGATTCATTTAAATTCTGATTTATGGTTTCCACGGATTCCTAAGATTGGAGGCGTAAGAGGCCGAGTGACGCCGGCCCAGCACTTTTTAATTATAATAAATGGACTAGGGATGGACTAGTCTAAAGGCCAATGTGTGCCTATTGGGACCCAATACAAGGACCAGAGGGACTGTGTGTCCGGTATGGGGACTTTACGTGGCTGATCACCCGTATTGTCCGGTGCGTTGTGAAAAATCTCCAAATTACTTATTGTTTTTCTTGAAATCATATATATTTATAAGAAAATTGGTTTATCCTTTGAAATTGTATATTCATGTCATTGTTCTGATAATCCCTTGAGATGGATTCTGCTATACCCATGACATACATATTGATATTGGAAACTGTTTCACAGTGGTTAACTATTTGGATATATTATTACTTGCTGAGCATTTGGCTCATTCTTTCCCCTGTTCTAACCCACAATTAAAAGAGAAGATGGTACGCACTTTTCATTCAGCTAGGAAATCTTCCTATAGGGTTATTTTTGGGATGCCAGCTCAGGCAGGTGATGAAGACTTGTAGAAGGTGTTTTGTATAAGGGAATGTAGAACTTTTAAGACACGGTTGTAATAACTTTTGAGACTTTTATTATGTAATAAAATGAAGTAGATAGTTGATGCTTGTTTCATACCATTACCTGTTAAAGATCCAGGTTGGAGTTGGGGTCGCGTCTGCATGTTTATATTATTTATTCACAGGTTTATAAGTATAGAGGTTGTAGTGACTCCCCCAATCATGACCCCAGATTGGGAGGGCGTCACAGTAATGACCACAGGGACTCTGAGATATTTGAAGGTGGTGTTTAGTCTTTTAAAAAATTTAACATGAGTAGTCTGACAGGGTTCAGACATACCAAGACTAAACAACTATTTGTGTTCATCAGTGAGTACATGGTTAATCATTAGAGTAAGAAAGTGAGGATAAAAACATTTTACTTTCCTACCATTAGAATGATCACTCCTAGCCACTAGAACTCTTCTAGCCAAATGATTCCAGATGAGATGGCCAAAATTGATACGAAGATTATTAGAAACTGCAAAACTAATATTCTGAAGAAGAGAAGGAATATTGTGAAAATTGGTTTTGGTGCAGTTGCTGAAGACCTTAGCCAAAGTGTCGAAGAAAAGATCCCACTCACTGACTAGATTGCTCTTAGATAACTTAACCAAATCTACCGGACCTTGGTAATTGATGTTTGTGAAAAATTGAATCAGGTCAGCTTCAGAAGGTAGATTCATAAAGTTATCTCTGGGAAAATGAAGAGCATCACAAAGAATATCTCTATTGAGAGTATAGTGTGTGTCACCGACAGAGAATGTGATAGAAGATAAGTCAGTGGACACTATAGCAGTAGAACATAAAATCCTCAAGGGTTCATGTTTTAAAGGAACATTCATTGTAATAGCAGGACTAATAATGGAATGCTCGTTTAAAAATTGAATCCAAGGCCTAAAACGTTCAACGGAACATTTTAGAGGATCAATATAACCTAAAAAATTGTTTTTAGCAATTTCAAAAGCCATATTAGAGAAATAAATAATTAATAAAAATTAATAAGAATTTTAAGGATTTTAAGTATTGAAAACAAATAATCCACAAAATTCAAATCAATTTAACACATAAATTGGTTCAGTTAAAATCAGAAAAGAAATACTTGAAAAGATTTAATCAGAAAAAAATGTCAACACTTCTTTTAGAAAAAGAATTAAAAGAACCAAGGGAGAGAGAGAGAAACTAAGTAAAAACTTGAGCTTGAAAAGACTATGTGAATTTACAGAAAATGAAGGCAGGTATTTATAGAATTCTGGGAAAGACTATCGGGAAGACTATCAGGGATAGTCTTACCGGTAGTCTTTCTGACTCAAAAGACTAAAAACAAAAGGAAAAAACAAAAAACAAAAACTGTTAACTAAAAACAGTTGAAATAAATAATAAACAAAATCAGAAAAACTGTGAGTAAGACTATCCAGAGTAGTCCTACCGATAGTCTTTCTGGATTAAAACTAGAAAAACTATTACTAATAAGAGTTTAAATCTAATTAAGCAAAGGAAATGAAATAAAATTAAAGAAAAACACATAAACAAGTAAATTAAATTTCTATTTCAATAAAACTATCGGTCAGACTATTAAGTAGTCTTTCCGGTAGTCTTTTTGAAAAAGAAATTCAAAAAACGGTTACAGAATTAAGTAAAAACAAGCAAAAATGCAGAAAATCAGAAAAATGCAAGGAAAATTTCTAAAAATACAAGAAAAATATCTAAACAGTTTGAACAATTATTTAAATATTTCTAAATTCATAAATTTGCAGAAAAAATAAATTTCTCAATAGAAAAATCTGAGAAAAATATTTTTAGAGCAAATAAACTATTTAAAAATACTTAACCTAGAAACTTTAACAAACTAGATTGCAGAATTAAACTAAAGATCAGTAAATTATATAGCAACTAAGAAAATGTTTTGATAAACTAAAATACAAGTGAGTTTCAGAAAATATACAGCACATAACACTTGTATTTCAATCAAGAACAAACATTAAACAAATATCAGTTCTAATCACTAAAGCTATTTAACATACCCAATTTACCAACTAACCTGGTAAAAGTGGATTCATCAAGAGACTTAGTGAATATATCTGTTGTTTGTTCCTCTATGGGTACAAAATGTAACTCCACAGTACCATCCATGACATGCTCTCTGATAAAATGATACCTGATGTCAATGTGCTTTGTTCTGGAGTGCTGAACAGGGTTGTTAGATATAATTGCTGACGTTTGTTCATCAGTGTTTAAGTACCAGGTACTCATCAGAGTTTACTAGAAGCCAGTCAGAGTTTGTTAAAGTCTGACGGGGTGAGAGTTTACTTTAGCTGTCGGTGCATACTTGAAGATTCTAGAAGCAATATATCTTGAAGATGGAAAGAAGCAAGATATATTGAGATAGCTAAAGAAACGGGACAGAAGACAGAAGCAATCCTAAATTGATATAAATTGTATAGCTGATTTATAGGATATCAATTTGAGATTGATTATGTAACTGTGTATTATAAAAACACAGATAGGTTAACCCTAAAAGGGATGCGAATACTGAATACATTATTCTTGTAACCTAGCAGCTCTCTGTGATTCTTTAACATCACTGAGAGAAGAGTTATTTATATAATTCAGTTTTTGATTCATAAACAGTGTTCTAAATTGTTATTATCATACTTATATTGATTATATATTGTGTATTCGGCCTAACAATTGGTATCAGAGCCAAGGCTGTTAAATATATACAGTATTCGATCTAAACACAAGTATAATCATGGCTGAAAACATCCAGGCAGGTTCTAATGCTCAAAAGGTTCAATCAACTTCTGTAAGTCGATATGAGACAATCAGGGCTCCAATTCTCAGACCTGTGGAATATCCAATATGGAAGGTAAAGATGACCATGTTTCTAGAAGCCACATATCCCGAATACCTTGATAGAATCAATGATGGCCCTCATATGCCAACCAAACTGTCTCCTGTTGTTGATGGTCAAGAACAAAAGACTGTTCCAAAGGAAAAGAAAGATATGACTCATGAGGACATCTCATCAATTGCAAAGGATGCAAAAGTTAGACATCTTCTCCACAGTGCCTTAGATAATGTCATGTCTAACAGAGTCATTGGCTGTAAGACTGCCAAAGAAATTTGGGATGCTTTAGAAGTCAGGTGTCAAGGAACAAGTGCAATAAAGAAGAACAGGAAGACTATTCTCACACAGGAGTATGAACACTTTGATTCAAGACCTGGTGAATCTTTGACTGAGACATATGACAGATTTTGTAAACTGTTGAATGATCTGTCTTTGGTTGATAAAGAATATGAACTTGAAGAATCAAATCTCAAGTTTCTTCTATCCCTACCTGAAAGATGGGATTTGAAGGCGACAACAATACGAGACAATTATGATCTTGCAGAAACAGATCTTGATGAAATCTATGGGTTGCTTAAAACTCATGAACTTGAAATAGAACAAAGAAACAAAAGATCTGGAAAGAAGACAAAATTTGTTGCTCTTAAAGTTGAAGAGAAGCCTGTCAAGAAGGAATCATCAAGAAAGAAAGCCAAGGGAAAGGATTTAGTCATTAAATCTGACAGTGAGTCATCAAACTCTGATGATGGCTCAAACACTGATGATGAAGCTTCTGATTCTGAGGATGATGAAGAAGAGAGGATGAAAATGGCTGCTTTGATGGTGAAGACCTTCAAGAAGATGGGATTCAAGAACTTCAAGAAAGGAAAGAGATTCTCTAGGAGAGATTCAAACTCTGATAAGAGAAATTTCAGAAAGTCTGATAGAAGAGATACCAAGTCTGGAAAGAAAGACAAGTCTGAGATCTAGTGCTACAAGTGTAAAGAGATGGGTCATTATGCTCCAGAGTGCAAGAAAGGAAAATCTGAGAAAGCACTCATCACTAAAGGCAAGGACTGGGCAGACACTTCAGACTCAGATGAGGGAGTCAATTATGCTCTCATGGCAACTGTTAAAGATGAAGCTGAGTCATCTGAAAATAAGGTACCCCTAACAACTTATGCTTATGATACTGATAATATATCTGAATTAAGAATTTATCTTAAAAGCATACATGTTAGTTATAGGGATCAGACTTTAGAGAATGAAAGAATCAAATCTGAGAATCTAGGTCTTAAAGACAGGAATAAATTTCTTGAAGAGAGACTTGTTAACATGCAACAAGTTCAAAAGGAGAGAGATGATGCTGTTTATGTTGAACAGAAATTGCTTAAAAGATATAGGCAAATAGAATCTGAGTTGGAAAAAGAAAGGAAAGTGATTAAAACCTGGACCAATTCTGGAAAAGACACACATCAAGTTTTTCAGACAGATACTGTAGGATTAGGTTACTGTGAGGAAGATGAACTTAGATTTAAAGATAAAGTTAAAGTGAAACCACAACTTAAACCTGTGAAATTTGTTCCTGAATCCAGTAAGCTAAAATCTGTAGTTGTGAAAGAAGCTATTATGGAGCCAGTTGAAACTTGTGATAAACAGGTTAATGTTGGTTTAATGACAGAAAAACAATTCAATCATAAGCTCAAAGAAGTAAAGTCTGTCATGAAACAGAAAGGGTTCAAGAAAAATAGGAATGGAAAAGTAGGCATTAATAAAAGAAATGATTATCTGCCTAATTCTGCTGCTCCTATAAAAACATGTCATAGTTGTGGTAGTACTAACCATCTTGCCAGGTTTTGCAAGAAGAACAAAAATATTAATTCTTTACCCTCCAAGGATGGAGTAAAAAATGATTATGTTAGGGTTAGACCACAGACTTTATGCACACACTGTGGGAGCACTTGGCATTCCATTTATACTTGCAAGAGTTATCATGCTATTTATCACAACTATTATGAGCTAACACCCAACTTGAAATGGGTTAGAGCAAACTCTGCAAGTGTAAAGTCTGACAATGTTAGTTTAAACTCTGTTGATAATGATTCCGCTGCAAAAGCTAACAATGTTAAGAAAGCCAAAGGATCCAAGCAAGTCTGGATCCTTAAATCTAACACTCAGTGATTGTTTGTGATTGCAGGGCATAAAAGAGAGCACTCTTATCTTGGACAGTGGATGCTCAGGACACATGACTGGAAATAAAGCCCTGCTATCAGATTTTGAGGAAAAAGCTGGCCCAAAAGTTTCCTATGGAGATGGCAACATAGGACGTACTCTGGGATATGGCAATATCAATCTTGGAAGTGTAATCATCACAAATGTAGCTCTAGTCTCAGGACTCAAGCATGATCTGCTTTCTGTGAGTCAAATCTGTGACAGAGGATATCATGTAGATTTTCATACTGAACACTGTGAGGTTATCAGTAAATCTACCGGAAAAGTTGTTCTAGTTGGACACAGGCGCAATAACATTTATGAATCAAGTTTGATAACAAACTCTGAAGGAGAAGCTATGTGTTTGTCTGCAAAAATGTCCAATGAAGAGAGTTGGAAATGGCATAAAAAGCTCTCTCACCTAAACTTGAACAACATCAATGAGTTGATTCGAAAAGATCTTGTAAGGGGACTTCCAAAGTCAATACTCAGCTTAGATGGTCTGTGTGATTCATGTCAAAAGGCCAAGCAAAGGAAGTCATCTTTCAAGAGTAAATCTGAATCTTCAGTTGTGGAACCTTATCATCTTTTACATGTTGATCTTTTTGGTCCAGTGAATGTAATGTCAATGGGCAGAAAGAAATATGCTTTGGTAATTGTTGATGAATACACCAGATACACCTGGGTGTACTTCTTAGCAAAGAAGGATGAAACTGCCTTAACTTTGATGGATCATGTGAAGCTATTGGACAAAGGATCACAGTACAAAGTGAAAATTCTAAGGAGTGATAATGGTACTGAATTCAAGAATTCTGAAATGGAAGCTTTCTGCAAGGAAAGAGGAATGAAGCAAGAATTTTCTGCACCTGGAACTCCACAGCAAAATGGTGTGGTTGAAAGAAAGAACAGAACTCTAATCGAAGCTACCAGAACAATGCTTGATGAAACAAAATTGCCAACTTATTTCTGGGCAGAAGTTGTTCAAACTGCTTATTTTACTCAAAATGCTACACTGATCAACAAGCATGGGAAAACACCATATGAGATGGTGAAAAATAAGAAGCCAAATTTGAAGTATTTTCATATTTTTGGATGCAAGTGCTTTGTGTTGAAAACTCATCCTGAACAGTTGACCAAGTTTGACTTAAAAGCTGATGAAGGAATTTTTGTTGGATACCCACTGTCAACTAAAGCATTCAGAGTCTACAATCTGAGAACTAAAGTAATCATGGAATCAATACATGTGTCATTTGATGACAAGAAAATAACTGGAATAGAAGATGAAAAATATCATGATCAACTTCGCTTTGAAAATGAAGATCTAAACTCTGATGACGTAAACTCTGATGAAGAAAATCCAACAAACTCTGATGAAGCATACTCTGAACCTCTACTGGTAAACACTGAGGAAGTTTCTCTGACAGAACAAAATAGAGAACCAGTTGAGGGGGAGCGTGAAGATACTTCAGCAACATCTCAAAATGATGACTCAAATTCTGAAAGTGAGTCAGCTGAAGAATCAAATAGAAACTCTGGGTTAAACTCTGAAAGTTCAAATACTGAACAGTCCAATTCAGGGGGAGCCTCAGAGAATGCAAATGGTCAAGAAGAAAATCAGGAAAGCATGGATCAAGGGGGAGGATCTAATAATGATAATAGAATCCAATTACCTACAGCAAGAAGGTGGACACAAGCCCATACACCTGACTTGATAATTGGATATCCAGAAGCTAGTGTAAGAACTAGAAGTGCTACAAATAATGAATGTCTGTTTCATGCATTCTTATCTCAAACAGAGCCCAAGAAAGTGGAAGAAGCTCTTCAAGATGCTAACTGGATAACAGCAATGCAAGAGGAGTTAAATGAATTTGAGAGGAATGAAGTCTGGACACTTGTACCAAGACCAAAGAACAGATCTATTGTTGGTACAAAGTGGGTTTTCAGAAACAAAATAGACAGTGATGGAGTGATTACAAGGAATAAGGCTAAACTTGTGGCTAAAGGCTATTCACAGCAGGAAGGAATTGACTATGATGAAACCTTTGCTCCAGTTGCAAGATTGGAGGCAATAAGGATTTTTCTGGCCTATGCTGCTCACAAGAAGTTTAAAGTCTTTCAGATGGATGTGAAAAGTGCTTTTCTCAATGGGAAACTTGAAGAAGAAGTGTTTGTTGAACAACCACCAGGGTTTTAGATCCCAAACATCCAGATTATGTCTACAGGCTTGACAAGGCATTATATGGACTAAAGCAGGCACCTAGAGCATGGTATGAGACTCTAGCTCAATTTCTTTTAGAAAGTGGGTTCACTAGAGGTACAATTGACAAAACCTTGTTCTATTTTAATTCTGGTGATAATTTGCTGTTAGTTCAAATCTATGTGGATAACATAATTTTTGGGTCTACTAATGACAAACTCTGTAAGAAATTTGCCAAGCTTATGCAGTCAAGATACCAAATGAGCATGATGGGAGAGCTTAGTTATTTTCTAGGCTTGCAAGTAAAGCAAACAGATGATGGGATTTTTATCAATCAAGCAAAATATACCAGAAATCTTCTCAAGAAATTTGGTATGCTTGATAGTTCATCTGCCACAACTCCCATGGCTACTACAACAAAGTTAGACAAAGATACAGGAGCTTCAGTAGATATGACAAACTACAGAGGCATGATAGGGTCTCTTCTTTATCTTACTGCAAGCAGACCAGATATCATGTATGCAACATGTCTTTGTGCAAGATTTCAAGCAGACCCCAGAGAGCCACATCTAACAGCTGTGAAGAGGATTTTCAAATATCTCAAAGGAACCATAACCCTTGGTTTGTGGTACCCTAGAGAATCAGAGTTTAAATTAATTGGTTACTCTGATGCAGATTTTGCAAGCTGTAAGATAGACAGAAAAAGCACAAGTGGAAGCTGTCAATTTTTAGGTGACAGATTAATTTCTTGGTACAGCAAGAAACAAAAGTCAATTTCCACATCCACAGCAGAAGCAGAGTATATAGCTGCTGGTAGCTGTTGTGCACAGATTTTATGGATGAAGAATCAATTGCTGGATTATGGATTAAGGTACTCTAAAATACCTATTTTCTGTGATAATCAAAGTGCTATTGCTATGACAGGTAATCCAGTACAACACTCCATGACCAAGCACATCAGCATAAGGTATCATTTTATCAGGGAACATGTGGAAGAAGGAGATATCGAGCTTCATTTTGTGTCTACAGACCAACAGCTTGCAGATATCTTCACCAAACCTTTGAGTGAAGCTACCTTTACAAGACTGGTAAATGAACTTGGAATGGTCTCTGGTTTTGACTAGAGATACTGGTTAGATTCAAAATCTATACATGATTGATTTTATGCTCATGGTTCTTTGCATGTGTTAACTGTTATTTGTACCAGTATGTTAAACTCTGATAGTAAACTCTGTTAGTCATAAAGTGTCAATCATACTCTGTCGGTTAAAGTCTGAAGTTAATCTCTGATGTTATACTCTGATTGTGATATTGTCTGAAACATATAAACCGATGAAGAAACCTGTATGAAGCATGATTCTCAGTAAGTAATCATGAATCCTTCTGAGTAATATATGATCTGATCTCAAAATGTGCAGAAATTTTACACAGCATGATACTGTCTCTATATTTATAGCATCTCTTAGTTTATTGATCCTATACATTGAGTCTGTATTAGCTGTTTGCACTTTCTCTCATAAATTAATTGTATTAACTGATGAAAAGTCTAAACTCTGATAATTAGTTGCAAATATTTCACCCTCCAATCAAAAGATGCCAAAAAGTGCACAAATTCCTTTGAGATCATGTTGTGCCTAGGAAGACCCAGGAACTTATTGTATGAAATAAGGGCTAAAATCTTTGATTTTTGGTGACTAGTGCCAACCACTGATTACTGGAAAAATTAAAAAAAAAAAATCGAAGGAGGTGAAAATAATAAATTTTATATTACAGAGTTTAGATGAGATCAGATTTTATTTTATACATGAGAGTTTGGACAACTAGTTTTTACTGATTTATTGTGTGGATTTTATGCACTTTAAGATGCTCTAAGTATTTATATTCAGTAAACTCTGCTATTCACACACAATTTTTTCACAACTGTGCATTGAGAGAAAAGAGATTATGAATAAAGGAGGAGGATTGGTAAACACTGATGAACTGTGTACTCTACGCTGAGGTAATTTTATTTTAATCTCTGTTGATTAAAATTAATTATTTGTTTCAGACAGTTAACAATTTTGAGAAAACATTCTTGAAAACAAAAGAGTATGATTGGTAACGGTTCCAATTTGTATTAAATAGAAGAAAAAGGTTGCGTATCTAGGAAAGTGTAAAAGGCGGTAAGTATTGTTGTTTTTACTGCGCATGCGCATTGGAAACTGCCAATTACTGCTGTCAGTCATTGCATGTGTGCCACGTGTCCCACTCACACGATTAACGGAGTAAGACAATTGTGTATTAATGATTAAAAACTGTTCAGTTTTTAATTTTGAATTTCATATTTAAACAATACACACACATACGTTTAAACCTTTCACATCTTACTCCAATTCACATCTATTGTCACACACACATATTCACAAACACTTTTCTACTTTCAAACTCTTTCGAGCTTTTGCATCTGATTCTCTGTTATTCTTTCAAATCTTACTAATGGCAACTACAACGTTTGTTTCTTCTGGTTTAGAGTTCGTTCCTAACAATTATGCAGCACCACTAAACACTGCCAACGCACCAGAGGCGTTTCACATGATTCAGAAATTTCTTGCTCAGTCAGCGATTGGGCGTGCTCTAGTAGAACCAACAACACTTTCTGGTTCGCAAATCAAGGCTTTCTGGGAGACGAGTACTTATGATGATGGTGGTGATTCTGGCAACCCATCTATAATCTTTGAATTTCAAGAAGCAGAGTATGTAATTACTTCTGGTACAATTCGAACTGCAATGGGGTTTCCTGAGTTTTCTTCATATACAATTGGAATGGGTGACACTGATTTGCTAAGGATGATGCGAGAGATTGGGTATTCTGGGCCCTTGACAAAGATAGGACAGTTGAAGCGACCGTTCTTGAGGAAGGAGTGGAGCTTCTTCTTTGACTGCATAACAAGAACGTTCGGGAAGAAATGCACCAACTGGGATGCTATTCCCACGGACAGTCTGCAAATCGGGTATTCTCTTTTATATGATAATCATTTTGATTTTGCAAGACTTGTCTTAACTAATTTAGGGGAGAAAATGACAGAGAATCGAGGGGTAGTTTACTTTTCTAGATTTTGTCAGATTTTATTCTCTGCCTGTGTTCAAGGGGTAGAAATAGTTGATGAAGATGTTATTTCTTGTTTTAAATTACACAAGAGGATATTCTCTGATCTTATCAACAAGGATGTTAAGAAAGGGGTTGTTGGAGATTTGTTACTTCCTGCAACTGTGCAACAGTTTGTAAATGATCAAATCCATCCACAAACACAAACTCCTTCTCAATCAGAACCCCAACCAGAACCTTTACAAACAGAACTTCCTCCATCTACATCTGTCAAACCTAAATCCAGTGGTAGGACTAAGCATGTTGGTTCCAAACCTGTAAAGTCTGTTAGACCAGCCACTGAAGTGGGAGTGTCCAAGTCTTCTGTGCCAAAGGGTGTTGGTCATTCTAAGAAGAGAAGAGCAAATAGACCAAAAACTGATGATGAGGATGATGTTGATAATGAAACTCTTCATCAGAGGAAAAGAAGATTAGTAGCTAATTATCTTTTTGATAATTTGGATGAATCTACATCAGACACTGAAGCTGTCCAGGATGAAGCTCCAGAAGTTGTTGTTCAGGAGTCTGCTGTAAATGATGATAATGAGGACAGGGTCTTTGTGGATAATGAAGCTCCTGAAGTTATTATTCAGGAGGCTACTGAATATGTTGAAGCAGCCACTGTGCCTGACATGGCAAATGCTGATACAGAGGCTGAAATGTTTGAGCAAGATGCTTTATCTGTTGATTTTGATATGGATAAAATTCTTGAAGCACATCCTAGTATCAGTGTTTGTGATACTGAGGATGTGGCAGCTGATCAGCCCACCCTAATTATAGAAGAGTCACTTGCTACTCATACAGTAAATCTTTATGTGACTAATCAAGTTCCTGAAATGGGTGAGGAGGTTGATCAGATTCCTGCAGCTGCTGAGGAGAAATTGGATAATGCTACAGCAGAGAATATGCAAGAAGATGCTGTTGAAAAGGTAGTTCAAGAAGAAGAAGTTCTTGCAGAGTCTGTTCCTGTAGAAGCAAAGGTTCTTGTAAATGCAAACTCTGAGATTCATGAAGCTGCACAGATAAACGCTGAGGCTACTGCAGACAATGTTGCTGAAGAAATTGCAGAGCAGATAGCAGAAAATGTTAATGAAGCTAGAGTTGATTTTGATAATGCTGATCACACATCTGTAAATTCTGATCATGCAAACTCTGGGATCAATGCTGCACTTTCAAACTCTGATGATAATGAGTCAATACCTTTTCTAAGGGATCCTACTGCAGAGTCTATCAAAGAAAATCAACATGCAACTGAAGCTCATTACAGGGAAATGCATTATGCAAATTGGTCAGGAGCTGATTGTATTTTCTCCAAGCAAAGGACTGCTGATTTTGTTGCTCAATCTGCAAAGGAGATTTCAAATCCTGAGTTGTTGACACATTTCAAGGCTACAATTGTTCAAGTCAAATCATTGCACAATCGCTTTGATGAGACTCACAAAGCTGTCATTGGATTGAGTAATGATATTGTTGCTAAGGAGTTGGCTTTGAAGAATGAAAGAACTAGATTATCTTCCATGATCAAGGATCAAATGGAAATAAAGCAAAGGCTAAGCAAGGTGGAAGAGAATCAGACTGCTATGTCTTCTCAACTTACTTCTATTGCTACATCACTAGAGTTGCTGACAGCAGTTTTTATTCCTGATGATGTCAAAAAGTGGGAGAAAGTACCTAAAGACAAATGCAAAAGGACTCCAACCTTGAGACTGAGGGATGATTCTAATGATGGTGGAAGCAGAGGAGCAGAGAACAGGTCAAAGTCTTCTCAAGAGCAAGGGAGACTTAGGTCAAACTCTGCTAGACAGACATACTCTGAAAGAATAAACTCTGGTGGTCAATCTTCTTCAAGACTTAAGAGTCTAGTGATTTCATCAAATCCAACTACTGATGAAGAGATTGCTGCTAAACTGTTTATGGAAGAACATGGTGGTGAAGCCACAGTGGAAGATATGGATGCTGAGATGAAGTTTCTTGCTGAAGAACACCAGAAGAAGGTTGAAGCTGGTACTTACAAGAAAAAGGCCAAGGCTCCTAGGAGAAAGGAACTGGGAATTTCTATTAAAGAAAATGTGAACTCTCAACAGAGTTTACAATACACAAGGAGGCCTGTGATTGCAAATACTGATAAAGGAAAAGGTATACTGGTAGAAGAAGGACAGTTACCAAAGAAGAATTATTCAACCTCTGATGTTGCTCAAGTTGAATCAAGGCTAAATCAATCAACCTCTGACGTTGCTCAAGTTGAATCAAGGCTAAATCAATCAACCTCTGACGTTGCTCAAGTTGATATTTCTACTAAAATTGTGACAACCTCTGACAATGCTCAAGTTGTACAAACTCAGCTATCTCCACAACTCCAAGGTTTCTTAAGACCTGTACTTTCTGAAACTCTGAAGCTAGAAGCTATGGACTTTTCTCAAACTAGAACAGTACATGGAAAGCAATCTTATGATAAATCTGGTTTGGGTTCACACAGAGAAAAGAGAATCAATAACAGTCCTTTTGACCATTCATCACTGGAAGAACCTGGTGTTGGGGTATCTCAAGAGAGCCTTGATAAACTAGAGTCTGTTCAGATGGTTTATCATAGAGGATTAAAGAAAGAGGTTCTGTTATACTTTATGTCTGATGGAAGAGTATACAGAGTAGGAGAAGCTGATGTTCAATTGAAACTATGGGAAGAGCTTGAGTATGTTCTATATCTTTTCAAAATCAAAAATAGAAGTACTCATAATGTTGCTCTAGTTCTAAGAGATAGGATGCTGAAAACAAAAGCTATGCTTGGAGGAGGTGTTTCAAGTGCATATATTCCTAAGTACAGAGATGCTTATGGAAAGATTGTTGAAATGAAAAGAAACAGTGCCAAGTTCAAGACAGCACTGGGAATAAAGGTTTTGGAATTTAACCTAGAGTCAGATAAATCTTACTTTATTCGGCTAGGGAATGAAATGAGAAAGAACAACATTTATTCTCTGAGAGCTGCTATCTACCAGACTGGAGAAAGTGATCCAGAGCTTAAGGAATTGAAAGAAATCATGGTGGAAGAGCTAGAAAAAGCTGAAAGGAGGCTACTCATTGACTATCTCAGGACAGTGCCTGATATTGAAGAGATTAAGTAAAGTCTGACTGTAAGTTTTTAAAGTTTTCTGTTCTAAGTTAAAGTTAAAATCTGATATATTTTAAACACTGCATTTGTTATATGTTTTGACATCATCAATTATCTATTAACTTGTACATTTTTATTATGCACAAGTTGGGGGAGATTGTTAGATATAATTGCTGACGTTTGTTCATCAGTGTTTAAGTACCAGGTACTCATCAGAGTTTACTAGAAGCCAGTCAGAGTTTGTTAAAGTCTGACGGGTGAGAGTTTACTTTAGCTGTCGGTGCATACTTGAAGATTCTAGAAGCAATATATCTTGAAGATGGAAAGAAGCAAGATATATTGAGATAGCTAAAGAAACGGGACAGAAGACAGAAGCAATCCTAAATTGATATAAATTGTATAGCTGATTTATAGGATATCAATTTGAGATTGATTATGTAACTGTGTATTATAAAAACACAGATAGGTTAACCCTAAAAGGGATGCGAATACTGAATACATTATTCTTGTAACCTAGCAGCTCTCTGTGATTCTTTAACATCACTGAGAGAAGAGTTATTTATATAATTCAGTTGTTGATTCATAAACAGTGTTCTAAATTGTTATTATCATACTTATATTGATTATATATTGTGTATTCGGCCTAACAAGGGTTGTTGGAGATTGCTATGGCACTTGTATTATCACATAAAATAGGAATTTTGTTCAATACAAAGCCATAGTCCTTTAATTAATTCCTTATCCATAAGATCTGAGCACAGCAGCTTCCAGCAGCAATATATTCAGCTTCTGCTGTTGAATTAGAAACTGTTTGTTGTTTCTTGCTATACCAGGAAATCAATCTACCTCCTAGGAATTGACAACTCCCAGAGGTACTCTTTCTATCCACAACACTACCTGCATAATCAGAATCTGTATATCCAACAAGATTAAAACCAGAATCTTTAGGGTACTAGATACCTAAATTAGGTGTACCCTTAAGATATCTCAAGATTCTTTTAACAGCAACGAGATGTAAATCTCTAGGATCCGCTTGGAACCTTGCACATAAGCATGTAGCATGCATAATATCAGGTCTACTTGCAGTAAGATAGAGTAATGAGCCAATCATACCTCTGTAGCTTGTAATATCTACCTTGATAGAATTGTCACAAGCTCCAAGTTTGAAAGCTATAGATGATGGAGTCCTTGCTGATGCTGAATCCTCCATGTGATACTTCTTGAGGAGTTCTTTAAGATACTTGGATTGACAAATAAATATACCATCTGACCTTTGATTTACTTGTAATCCAAGAAAGAACTTCAGCTCACCCATCAAACTCATTTCAAACTTACTCTGCATTAGCTTAGCAAATCTCTTACAGAGATCATCATTAGTAGACCCAAATATGATGTCATCCACATAGACTTGGACTAAAATCATATCATTTTTGTGTTTCTTTGAAAAAAGAGTTTTGTCTATTATACCTCTTACAAAACCATTTTCTAAAAGAAAACCAGAGAGAGTGTCATACCATTTTCTTGGGGCTTGTTTGAGACCATAGATAGCCTTGAAGAGAAAGTACACAAAGTCCAGCAACTCCTGATTTTCAAAGCCAGGGGTTGTTCCACATACACTTCTTCATCCAGCTCACCATTCAGGAATGCACTCTTAACATCCATTTGATAGACTTTGAAATTAGAGTAAGCCGCAAATGCTAAGAACATCCTGATGGCCTCAAGCCTAGCCACTGGTGCATAGGTTTCATCATAATCAATGCCTTCAGCTTGTGAATACCCTTGAGCAACCAGTCTTGCCTTGTTCCTTGTAACAATGTCATCCTCGTCCAGCTTGTTTCTGTATACCCATCTTGTACCAACTACTTTCTTGTTCTTTGGTCTGGGTACCAGCTTCCAGACTTGCTGTTGTTCAAATTGATTGAGTTCTTCTTGCATAGAAATCACCCAATCTGGATCTGTTAGTGCTTCCTCAGTCTTTTTTGGCTCCATATCAGATAGAAACCCTGACTAATGACATTCATTCTGAGTAGCACTCCTAGTTCTAACTCCAACACCTGGATCACCAATAATCAACTCAAAGGGATGAGCTCTATTCCACACAATCTGTCTTGGAAGATTTGATCTTGATGATTCGCCTTGAAATTCATTTTGGTGTTGTGAATGACTAGTAGATCCTTCATTTCCTCCCCCTGAGTTGTTGCTTGATTGCCTTGATGATTCTTCTCCAGTGTTGGTGGTATCTCCATTGTTACCAATGTTTCCACCACCACCACCAGGATCATTATCATCATTGTTATTGTCATTACCAGCAACATTATCAGGTGGGGCTTCATCCTCTGATTCTGAGTCTGGCAAGTTATCAAACTTCAGTTGTTCAGATGAATCTTCAGTTTGGATACTAGGGAGCTTAGTGTCATCAAATGTAACATTGACACTTTCCTTCAGATGGTGACCATCAATCAAGTACACCCTGTAAGATCTTCTTGAATAGCCAATAAAAATAGCTTCTTGTGCCTTGGCCTCAAACTTGCCACGTTTCACATTGTCATCCTTAATCACAAAGCATTTTGCTCCAAATACATGAAAGTATTTGAGAGTTGGTTTCTTGTTGTTCATGATCTCATAAGGAGTCTTTATTAAGTCCTTGTTGATTAATGTTCGATTCTGAGTATAACAAGCAGTGTTCACAGCTTCAGCCCAAAAGTACATTGGAAGTCTTGATTCACTTAACATAGTCCTAGCAGCTTCAATCAATGTACGATTCTTCCTTTCCACCACTCCATTCTGTTGAGGAGTTCTAGGGGCAGAATACTGTCTTGTTATTCCTTTATTTGCACAAAAGTCATTTAGGACTGCATTCTTGAATTCAGTTCCATTATCTGACCTTATAGCTCTAACAGGGAATCTCGAATCCAGCTCAATCAACTTTATATGATCAATCACCATCTGTGGGGTCTCATCCTTGGAATGTAGGAATAAAAACCAAGTATATTTGGAATAGTCATCAACAATCACAAGTGCATATTGTTTCTTTGACATGGACATCATATTAACTGGACCAAACAAATCCATGTGCAGTAGCTGATGTGGTTCAGTTATTGATGATGTGTCAGTGCCCTTGTGAGAAGCTTTCTTTGACTTTCCTTTCTGACATGCCTCACACAGTCCTTCATGTGTAAATTCCATCTGAGGCAAACCTCTAACCAATTCCCTCTTGACTAAAGAGTTCATGGTTTTGAAGTTAAGGTGAGACATCTTCTTGTGCCATAGCCAACTTTCATCTGATGAAGCTTTAGCATAAAAACAAGTAACTTCATCTTTGGATCCAGAGTGCAGATCAGCTATGAACAAATCACCTTTCCTTACTCCTTGAAGAGCAGGCTTTCCATTCTTCTTGTGAAGGATCTGACATCTATCTTTCTCAAAGGAAACAGCATATCCTCTATCACAGAAATGACTGATGCAGAGAAGATTGAACTTCAGACCTTCCACAATAGATACATCTTGAATGATAACATTTCTAAACTTCAAACAGCCATATCCTCTGGTAATACCCTTGCTGTTATCTCCAAAGGTAACTCCTGGGCCGGCTTTCTCAACCACATTTGATAGCAGGGCTCTATCTCCGGTCATATGCCTTGAACAACCACTGTTAAGAACCCACATAACACGATTTACCTGTTCCACACCATGCAGTATTAAATTGATTAGTCTTTCCTCAGAACCCAAACTTGATTGGGTCCGGCATATTTAAAGAACTGGCCTTTGTCAGGCAAAACAACATTTTTAACTTTAACTACATAAACCTCTTTCACAAAAGAGTGTTTCCATTTATAGCCAGCCTTAACACATTTCTGAGTAGGCTTAGGGATAAATGGATCCACTCTAGTCTTTGGAGGACTATTAGTCTTAGATCTAACATGCTTCTTATTATTAACAAGTTGACGTGGAGTAGTCTTATTATCATATACATGCTTACTATTAAAATAAGCATACATAACATTGAAAGCACAAGACATGCAATTTACCACACCATATGTTTTATGAGAAAGATTAACAGCAGGCATGTTGGTTCTATAGTTGTTTTGATCCAATTTATGAATGTCTAACTTAGTCTCCGTTGCTGAAACAACTTTGACTGGTTTGTCAGACATACACTTATTGGACTGAACAAGATCAAAAGCACGATCCTCCATATGTATCTCCTCTTCAATAATGATAGAGTATTCATTCAGAGGTTCTCCTTGGGACTCTCTAAAGAAAGGTTTATCAATACCCTTAAGCACATCTGGTATACCCCTTTCTTCAGCACTGACTCTATTAGGGGTATTTATGCTTAATTCACCAATAGACTCATTATAGTCATAGCTTATGCCAACAAATTGACCAATAACTTGTTTATTGATGATTTCTTTAGCAGTCTTACAAGAGTTATAGTAAGCATTAGCCTTAACCTTAAGTTCACTAATCTGATCCTTAAGAATGGTTTCCAGTTGAATATAACATTTAACCCTATTCTCAAGAAATGCTATTTTCTTAGTAAGTTCATCCTGATTAATATGCACACGTTTTAATTCTTTTACCTCCTTTTCAAGAGTTGTGTTCAAAAGAATTATTCTATCATTTTCTCTACGTGCACATGAAACAGTAGTACTAAGATGATAGATCATTTCAGTATCAGTAAACTTTACCTCTGACATGAATGTTGATGAAGTGCTTGCCTCATTAGCCATTAAAGCTAGGTTTCCAATTTCACCTGCTTCTTCATCACTATCAGTATCATCCCAACTCTTTCCTTCGACAACATAAGCTTTCCCAATCTTATTCTTCTTGCTAGAATCAAATGAGTTCCTTCTCACTTGCTTTGGATTTTTACATTCTGTAGCAAAGTGACCCAACTCATTACAATTGTAGCACCTGATTGTGCTTCTTTCCACAGTTACAGTTTTATAGCCACCCCTTGTGCTATATGTAGATGAGGAACCACCTCTCTGAAACCTGGGCTTGAACTTAAGATTGGAATTTCTTCTGAATCTGAATTTGCCAATTTTCCTCAATATTATTGCCAAATCACCATCCTCCAGCTGATCAAGTTCTTCCAAAGAATAGAAGTCACCACCAGATTGATCAATGGATGTTAAACCATATTCAACATCAATAACATCCAAGTTAGAACTGGAAGGTTGAACAACCTTCACTTCCAGTTTCTGTGGGACTTCTGTTGTCAATGCAGTAGAAGTACTAACTATCTTTCCAGTTCCATATATCTCCTTTTGTTGAATCTGCTCCAGCTCATAGGTCTTCAGAACACCATACAGTCTTTCCAGAAAAATCTCTCCAAGATCTCTTGCTTCTCTGATTTCAGATATTCTGTGCTCCAAATGAATTGGAAGTGTCATGAGGAACTTCTTGTTAATCTCCTTGATAGTATAGTGCTTCCCATTGAGATTCAGATCATTGATCAATTTGTTGTATCTCTCAAAAACCTCAGAGATACCTTCACCGGGGTTTGATCTGAAATGCTCATAAGAAGAGGTGAGAATTTCCAGCTTATTCTATCTAACTTCCTATGTCCCCTCATTGATTATCTCTATAGTGTCCCAAATGTGTTTGGCAGTAGCACAGTTTAGAACATGATTATGCATGACATGATCAAGACAATCAACCAGTATCAACTGTAGACAGTTCAATGACAAATTGGTGTGGAATTAAATGAAACAGAATTCAAGTTAAATATAACTTATATTAAACTTGAAAGGTGTTACAATTTTTGGTACTGATTACAAAAATAAATCTCAAACTAATTAAAACAAATCTAGAATAAATTCGACATGAATTTATCTATTTTTGTAATAAAAAGATATAACGATAAACGAAAGTTCGAGATTAGTTCTAGGGATAAAGATCCGCTAGATAGTCAATACAATACAAGCAAATGATTTCTAGTGGTTTAGAATTCAACACTGAGGTCTAGAAATAATTCTTGTTCAAATGAATTTAATCCGGCAGAAAGTTTCTTGTTTGACAGTAGCTTGTGTTCTTGATAAAAATGTTCTGTGTAATGCTTCTGTCTTGATATCTGTTTTTATATCTAATCCACTGATTAGATTTTAACTGCACGTGTAATCTGCTTTTGTAAAGTAGAAAGACTATCTAATTAAAGTAGTAAAACTAATTCTAATTACCAGAAAGACTATTATAATTTCAGAAAAACTATTTCTAATATTAATAAGACTATCCTAGAGCCAAAAAGACTTTCGGTAAGACTTAGTTAATATTATAAACAATTTCTAAAACCATGAATAATTCAGCAAGACATTCGGTAAGACTATCATGGATAGTCTTACTGGCCTTACTTTAAGTCTTTCTGATTTTAGAAGTTTAGAATTAATTCTAAATTAATTATCTAATTAATTAATTTACCAAATAAATTAATTCTGAAAGAACTAATTTATTAGTTAAATTAAATAAATAACATAGATAATTAAAGGAGAATAAAAACTAATTTCTTAAATAAAGAAATAGTCCTGAGAACCACTTTAATTAATGATAAACTACCACTGACTGTTGTTGACGCTCGATGTACTGTCTGGTTCATGAGCGACTAACTTCACTGGCTGTTCTTCATATTTGACCTTGAAAACTATGATTCTCTTCTCTTTAAATCCCTTCAATGAACCACTGTAACCTGTACCTTTGCTGTCACACTCTTGAAATCTCTGTCACTTTAATAAATCCACTTTATTGAAAACTTCACTGAGGCTTGATCAAATTAATGAGCTTCTTTCAATGTAGAATAACTTCAAGTCCGTAGATGACTTTTATCTTCATTCTTTTGACAGTTATAACCTTCTGAGATTCCTGTGACAATTTGAATTATTACTTACTTATTACAGACTTGTTTAATGTTGAGTTAATTCCTCGATGTAAACAAGTAGGCCTAAACATATGCCTTTCAACCTAGCTATTTCTTCATTAGCAGCAGTTAAACTAGTATGAATATTGAACATTTCTGCACTCAATTCCTCAAGAGTTTGCTTGTATTCAGTATTAGACATATCAAGCAAGACAAGTGAAGGTACCTAAGTTGTAGAGCTTGATGATTCTTCTTCAGAATTAGCCATGAGGGTTAAGTTCACATATTCTTCTTCCTCTTCCTCATCAGACTCATCCCAATAGCCACCTTCAGCCACATAGGCTTTTCCTTGTCCTCTTTTGTACTGTCCACTTGACCCTTTGTCCATTTTCTGATTTTGCTTTGGCCTTCTGCATTCAGTAGCAAAATGACCAAGCTCATTGCAGTTGTAGCATCTAAATTTTGACCTATCCACCATTCCAGTTTTGTATCCTCCTCTAAGCCATGGTTGGATTATCCATCTTCTACATCTCCTCTATAGAGTAGAATTCCTCATCTTCAACATCATCCAGTTGCAGCACCACTTTCTCCTAATCATCCACCACCTCTTCAATCTTCAAGGAAGATACTTGAGTTGGATGAATGATTTGAACTACTTCACTAGGCAAAGTGACCTTTGGCTCATGAGCCACAAGAGCACCAGACATATTGGCCATCTTTCCTTTCGATCCACTCTGTATGGCTCTCTTCTGAAAGAGTTCTAGCTCATATGACTTGAGCACACCATACAATGTTTCAAGAGAGACACTTTTCAAGTATCTTCAGGAAGTGTGAGTAAGAACTTAAGGTTGAGTTCCTTCTTCTCATAGAACTTGCCATGAATCTGTAGTTCTGTGATAAGTTTGCTAAATCTCTCAAACATTTGAGTAAGTTCTTCACTGGGCTTTGCCATGAAGGCTTCATACTGGGAGACAAGAATCTGTCTTTGGTTCTCCCTGACCTCTTCACTTCCTTCACATAACAACTCGATTTTGTTCCATATTTCCTTGGCTCATGAGCATCCAATGACATTCCCACACATGGCTTTATCCAAAGTGAGAGAGTCAAGCAGAATGAGTTGGAAGTAGTCATCCAGAACTATCTTTTCTTTTTCTGGCTCCAAAAACTCGGATGGCTTCTTGGCAACCCAATGTGCTGGTATGACAACACCATCAACGGTCGAGGTTGCAATTTCTTTCTGTGGAATAAGGGGACCATTCTCGAGGATTCCAACATACAGTGGATTCGCAGCTTTGATAAACAGTGAGATTTTTCTTTTCCAGACATTGTAGTTCTCTTTATCAAAAGCTGGGATCTTGATACTACTCGACTTTTGTATACTCGTCATGATCTCAGATTTATATATCAATCTGTCGCTCTGATACCAGTTGGTTGGTCCTTGAGTATTGCAGAAGGGGGGTTGAATGCAATACTGATGAAATTTATCTTTGCTTCAACAACTAAAACTAAGATTAAATCCCATCAGTAGAAGAAATGCAATCACAAGTAGTTTTCTCACAAAATAAATATTTTATTTATCTTGCGAAAGTGTTGCTACAACCTTGAGAGAAAATGTATTTTTCTCAAGCTTCGGTTTCTCGAGTGATACATAGAATGAAGTGAGAGATATTCTAAGTAAACTAATCTTATCTCTATCATCATGGGTTTGTGAAGCTGCTGTCATTTTCATGTGGCAACTTCTTACAATTTGCCTACCCGTGTGTCTTACCTAAATTGCTATACAAACAAGTTTATCAATACTAGAAAAAGCAATCTAGATACATTCTATATTTAGCTAACACAATTCAGTAGATGTTGATTTGTCATACTCTTGAATTGGTGAGCTTTGTCATGTGATCTCTCAAGCTTCTGTCGTAGTCTTGCAAACCTGATGCAGTGTTGGGATACTGCAGCACGCCTGTTTCTTGAACATCTAAACTGTCACATGTTTGACTGGGTAGATCCCCAATTCAAAGTTTATCCCTTTGAGACAGTATCCTGATCTCCAAGCTCGCTGTCACAAGAATGTGCTTTTGGTAACAGTAAGAAATCCCCGCAATTGATGCTGTCAGGAGTTCCAAACTTGCCGTCAGGATTTCCAACCTTTCCGTCAGGATTTCCAAACTTACTGTCTCAGGGCTTCCGCCAATGTTGTTGTCAGAGTGAATATGCTGTCTTGACTTGTAACATGCTGTCTTCTTGTAACCTTACTGTCAGTGAGATGACAGTAACATTTATTCTTGCTGTCATCCTGATATACTCCTTGAGGCTTGAACAAACGAATGAACTTCTTCCAAGATTTATAAACAAGTTTATTACAGCAAGTGAAATGGCTACAAGAACATACTCTGGCTGTGACAGTATGTTCTACTTAATAAAATTAAGTATTACAAAACACAAAGTTAAGTTGTCTTCTAAGCTATCACCCATAAATCCTAACACGAACCAAGCATATAAATCTTTACACATACAACAATGTCAGTTGTAGTAGTGAGATTGCTCAAATTTTTCAGAGTTCGCAGATCGAAACCCAAAGGAGTGCCTACCGCACTTGCAAGCATACAAATACCTTTAACAGACCAAAATCAAAATGGAACCCTTTGTAATTGAACCCAAATGTTAACTAATTCCCCAACCCCATGAAACACACCTTCATTCCATGATTTAAACAATAACTCACAAGTACCATTCTTTGAACATAACTGAATAGATCCATTGGCAACCACATTCAATAAATTTTGAAAAGTGTTAAACTTCAGAACCAAAAACCCTAAATGATGCTTAAAAACATCCAATAGATCGGAAGTCTTGAGTTCAATCATAGCTAATTTTTGAACAAGATAAAAATCAATTTTTTCCTTGACAATAGCTACACAACAAAATTTCCATTATTCAAAAGCATCATCGTAAAAGGAATCTGGTGGTGTAACCAAAATCGAACCATCCGTACTAAGACTATGAGAATTAAACCTCTTAATATCACAATGAGTAAAGACAGTCAGAGAATTACCAGATCCGGGGAAAGAGGGAGTAGCACCACTGGTAATGGGAGTAAAACAAGTCGGTGACCTCACGACACCTTCCGTTTTAGGACAAGTCCTCCGCTCCACATTACGCTGGCTAGGCACACAAAAATTCGCAACTAAGCTCCGTTCTCTAGAATATACCCCCAACCTAGAACCCAAACACTTCCAAGAAGGAGAAACTTTCTCAGTTATAGTCGCTAGGAACAATAAAGGAGAACACCGAAAGAAGAGAGAAAAAAACCGGAAAAAAAGGGGGTAAGAAAAGGGTTTGAAGAAAGAAGATGGAGACACAAAGAAGAAGAGAGAGGGAGAACTGAAGTGAAGAGGGATGGAAGAGAAAAAAGGAAATGAGGGGGAGAGGAAGGGTTTTTTGGGGGGAGAGCCGCCTCTCATTGATGAGTTCACTACCTACAACTACTAGACAAGATTTGTTCACATTGGGATCCCAACGGGTCTCATCAATTAGAATTTTACAAAAATTAATTTTCATCTAATATTTTTCGGTCCAATTTGATATGGGCTAAAAGTAAGCCCTAAAAACACATTTAATATGGCATTAATTAGACCTAAACATGGTCAAAACGTTAGGCCCGATAAAAGGCCCGAAACCCTAATTATTTATTATTTTCGTAATTAATAAATAAGAGAAATACACAGCTCATTAAATGAGTCTCAAATACAGTAAATATCTTCATAGAAGGATCCAGAATCCCAATCAAATACAATGATGAGTCACGTCGCTTATCAGATAAGGATAATACTTGCCTGCCAAGTAATACACTCCTTATCAGTTATCAATAGTGAGACTTATCAGCTAAAGTCTCCTTAACCTACCATAATTACGAGGCCCCAGACGCCTATATAAGGACCCTCGTCCTTATATTCTAGAACTACGTTTTGGCTTGATTCTCAATAACGAGATACGTAGGCACTCTGTGAGGACCGATTAGTCTCGAACACGGAAACAGCCATTAAAGCTCGAAGCTCATCATCAACCCTAGCATTAATTACATACAAACCCTAGCCGCAATTCGATAACCTAGTTTTTATTCCACAACATTTGGCGCCGTCTGTGGGAAGCCTTACATCAACCATGGCTAGAACACGAAGATCAGCAACTGCTACTGAATCAACTGTCGTCACCACTACTGTTCCAATCACCACGGAACCAGGGTCGTTACCCCTCACGACAATGGTTTCTCAACCACTAGGCACGTTGCCCATCACCACAGAGGTGGTTTCTCAACCACAAGGGACGAATCCCCAAACTTCCATACCTCAGAATGAGACGAACCCTCTTCAGATGGTTGTCTCACCTCTCGACCATAACCTTCCCCATGAAGCACAGATCTCTACTACTGTGCTTCCTGTGAGTACAAATCCAGCGTACGGATTGCCCAATTATCCCCCTGAGACCGGAGGGAGTGGCCATGCAAATCAGGGACCATACATTCGAGGATTGGGACCCATCCCTGAAGGAAGATATCTGGATTATTCTGGACCCTACTCTGACAACTCGTCTGATGAAGGACGAGAACGAGCACCCAGAAGAAGAAGAGCTAGCAAAGAGCCCATTGAAAGGAGAAATCGGGGGGCAACTACAAGGGCACCTATGACTACCATGGAAAGGATAAGGGCCCATGAGGCCGAGATCCAGAAACTAAAGAAAAACATGGAGATAGAGCAACAAAGGAGGCAGACTCAGCCTTCGAATCAAGGGGCAGGAGATGTCCCCCTAATTGATTTAGGAACGCCTTCAAGAGGGCAAGAGCGAACTAGAAGGACAGAGATTCTCAGGTCAGATTCCCGTGTTTTAACACAGCTGGGTGACCCAGACGATCCTATTCCACCTTTTACTGAAGAGGTAATGGACGCTCATGTATCAAGGAAATTTAAGATGCCTACTATCAAAGAATATGACGGAACGGGTGATCCCGCAACCCACGTGAGGACTTTTTCGAATGCACTGTTGCTGCAACCAGTCACTGATGCTCTTAAATGTAGAGCGTTTCCTCAAACCCTGGCTGGCATGGCCCAAAGATGGTATAGCCGCTTGCCGCCCAACTCTATCAGTTGTTTCAGAGATCTGAGCACGGCCTTCATCAACCAATTCATCAGTGGACGAGTACATGAGAAAAGTTCTGCTTCACTCATGAATCTTACTCAAGGAAAGAACGAGACATTGAGAGATTATCTCAAGCGTTTCACCAAGGAGACATTGAATATACCTGATTTAGACAATAAGGTAGCTATGATAGCCCTTCAACAAGGAACCACAGATGTCTTTTTCAAGATGTCATTGGCTAAACACCCCCCTGAGAGCATGACTGAGCTCCAACAAAGGGTTGGAAAGTACATCAAAGCTGAGGAAAGCATGAAGAAAACCGACACAGGTGGTGAAAATAATGGTGGCTCGAATAAGCGAAAGACGGAGCAAGAGTATGATGTCAAGGACAAATATCCTCGCACGACTAGAGACTCTGATCCAGACACGAAATTTACTGAATATGCAAGGTTGAATGCTCCAAGGAGTCAAATCCTCTTTGACATTGAGAAAGATAGGGACTTTCGATGGCCGAAGCCACTAAGGGGAGATCCTGAGAAGCGAAACAAGAACAAGTACTGTAGGTACCATAAAGACTCGGGCCATGATACTGATGATTGTAGGCAACTCAAGGATGAGATCGAGTTCTTAATCCGAAAAGGAAAACTCGATAAGTTCACTAAGGATGGGAATCGAGGAAATCAGCATGGAAACTATGAAAGGAAAAATTATGATACAAGGGACGACGATCAAGATCGTAATCCTGAGCCCCGAGGGCCTGTTATCAATATGATATATGGAGGACCAGCTGCAACGATAAGGCCTGATAGAGTCGGGGGGCAGGTTCTCCCAATCGAGGTTATGGATTCAAGAGATGACGAAGAAATAAGGGACTGAGATGCCAGGAACATGGCATGCCCCAAATTTGAAAGTTTATTATGTTTAATTGTTTCCTAATAGTACAAGTAGCAATAAGGTTGACGAAACCATTATAAGCTTTTCAGCTCTTAATAGAAAGTAAAGCACTATGTAAGGGTTGAACCCTCTTTTTTAAAAGAAAATATTCAAGCTCTTTTTCACTATTTTATTACTTATCTGTGTTTGAGCATTTCCTTATCGTTTTGTTAAAGAGCAAGTTGTACCAATAGCATTTGATCAAAATGCCAGTCCATTCAAGAGGCCAAGTACTAGGAATTGCCTTACAAAAGATAAGTTAAATAAATATAAATGAGCAAACAAAACAGATATAACATAAATAGCATGTATGAATGGAAGGTCCCGAAGGATCAAAGAGTTACAAACGCCAAATAAAATCCTAAAGTCCCTAAAAGGACCTTAAATAAAAACAAGAGATAGAGAGCCACGCAGGGCCAATAAAATCTACTCCAAGTCATCAGCGGGTCCTTGTCAAGAACAAGGGCATCCCCACGATGGGCATCTAAGTCCTCTATGAAGTCATCAGTGGTCTCGGACTCATACAAGCCTCGAACGGCTATTAAGGCCCAGGCATTAGCTGACTTCGTGGTTGAATTTACCGTTAACAACCAAGAAGTCGGGGGGCAAGAGATAATACCCCATGAATACCCGAAGTTGGGTGTTCTATTTTGATGGACCATCAAAAACAAAATCAAGCGGAGTAGGTTTAGTGTTACAAAGTCCTGATGGATTTTTTATAGAGTATACACTAAAACTTGACTTCCCAACGACAAACAATGAGGCTGAGTACGAAGCCCTGATAGCTAGCTTAGGGCTGGCTGGAGGATTGAGAGTTAAAACCCTGAAAGTAGGTGGAGACTCGAGGCTAGTGGTTTCCCAAGTAAATGGGGAATTTGAGGCCACAGATAAAGTCATGGCCAAGTACTTAAAACTTGTTAAGGCCATCATAACTCAGTTTGATGAATGCTATGTAGAGCACGTTCCGAGGGAGGAAAATGTGGAGGCTGATGCCTTGTCTTCAGAAACCCATCTACTACGTGAGCAAGATGTTGCATGGAGCTGAGTTGAATTATTCTACCATTGAGAAGTTTGCTTTGGCATTGATAACAGCTTCGAGGAAGCTACGACCTTACTTTCAGTCACATAAGATTGAAGTCCTGACGGACCAGCAGCTACGAAGTATTTTGCATAGCCCGAAAGCCAGTGGAAGGCTGATCAAGTGGGCAATTGAGTTGGGAGAATTCGATATCACTTATAAACCTAGAACAGCCATCAAGGCTCAGGCATTGGCTGACTTCGTGGTTGAATGTACCATTGGCAACCAAGAAGTCGGGGGGCAGGAGATAGTGACCACTCCTGGTCTTGAGAATAAGGATGAAGAGCTTGAACTTGATCAGAAGGAATATTGGGTACTCTATTTTGATGGAGCATCAAAAACAAAATCTAGTGGTGCAGGCTTGGTCTTGCAAAGCCCTGATGGGTTCATAGTCGAGTATGCTCTGAAGTTGGACTTCCCGACTACTAATAATGAAGCTGAGTACGAAGCCTTGATAGCCGGTTTAGGCTTGGCCAGAGTAATGAGAGTTAAGAATCTCAAAGTCTGTGGGGATTCAAGGCTGGTGGTCTCGCAAGTAAATGGTGAGTTTGAAGCCAAAGATGAAACTATGGCTAAGTACCTGAAGATTGCAAAGGGCATTATGACTCAGTTTGATGAGTGTTATGTGGAGCACATTCCAAGGGAGGAGAACGTTAAGGCCGATGCCCTGTCAAAGTTCGCCTCTTTTGAGATAGAGAATTATGCGGGAAGTGTTTACTTCCAGGTCTTGAAGGCCCCGTTCATCAACTCAAAGTTGGTGGCACCAATCAATATGGGGAGTTGTTGGATAGATCCCATCAAAGCTCACCTAGAAACTGGATGGCTCCCTGACAATGCCTTGGAGGCACGAAAGCTGTCAGTAAGGGCATTGAGATATGCTTTGATTGAGGGTCTTCTTTACAAGAGGTCTTTTGTCATCCCGTACTTGAAGTGTTTAAGGCCCCAGGAAGCCAAGAAGGCATTGGAAGAGGTTCATGGAGGGATCTGTGGGCAACACTTGGGGGGCAGAGCCCTAGCTCACAAGATCACTCGTCTGGGATTCTATTGGCCAAAGATGCTAGCTGATGCACAGGATTATGTCAAGAGGTGTGAGAGATGCCAAAAGCATGCTCCAATCGTAAGGCAGCCGCCTGAAATGCTAACTTCGATCAGTTCTCCTATTCCATTTGCAATGTGGGGAATGGATATCCTTGGTCCTTTCCCAGCAGCTTCAGCACAAAGGAAGTTTCTGATAGTGGCCATTGACTACTTCACTAAGTGGATTGAGGCTAAGCCGCTAGCCAAGATAACCACTAAACAAGTTGCCCAATTCTTTTGGGAGAACATAATCTGTAGGTATGGAATCCCACGAATCCTGGTGACGGATAATGGGACACAGTTTAACAACGAAGAGTTCAAGAAGTACTGTGAGGAGAATGCTATTGAACTTCGCTTTACCTCGGTAGCTCATCCTCAAGCCAATGGGCAAGCAGAGGTAGCCAATCGAATTATCCTTGATGGACTGAAAAAGAGGGTCGAACGTTCTAGAAATACTTGGGTGGATGAGTTATTGCCTATCCTTTGGGCGTATCGCACCACCTGTAAAGTTACAACAGGAGCAACCCCGTTCTTGCTGGCTTACGGAGCCGAGGCAGTTGTACCCTTGGAAATTATGCATGCGTCACTTCGGGTGGAAGCATTTGAACCAGAAGCTAATGAAGAAGGCATGAGGCTTGCCCTAGACCTAATCGATGAGGTTAGGGTCGAAAATCCTGCTCGAAATTACACTAAGTCCTGGTCGAAATTTCCTGTTCGAATTTACACTGAAAATTAGCTTCGAATTCTTTCGTTGAAAATTTCCCGAAATCTTCAGGAGCCCGTTTGGAGGCCTAAACAGCGTCAGAATGGGTCGAAAAATCGGGGAATGGTCCTAAAGTACATTCCAGTCTGTTCGTCTCGTTCTGCCATTTCCGAAAAGTGCTTATTCGCCCAAATCGGACATCATATGCAAAATCTGCAGCCAAAACAGCGAAGTCGATAATTTGAGGTCGAAAAACAATTAAAACGAGCTCGAAGAATCAAGGTACAAAGTGAAACTTCAAATAAAGCTATAGATGGCCAACATTGATGTTAAGGTTCACATGTCGATGGTCGATGTCGGTATGGCTTCGGGTGAAAATTGCTAGTCGACTGGGCTCCTAGACGACCGCCTCCACGCGAACGCCCCGGCCGACCGAACATCCAGCCGACCGCCCCACTGAGGACGTTTCGGCCAACCGAGATTGGTCACCGGTACGGGTTTTTAGCTCCTATTTTCCCAAAAAAAAAAAAAAAAAAAATAATAATAATAATAATAATAAATCCCGGCCGACCGGAACCGTCCGTCGGTGCGGGTTCGCCACAGCCGACCGAAGTCCCAGCCGACCGGCCTCCTGGAACGCGCCCCGGCCGACCGGAACCGTCCGTCGGTGCGGGTTCGCCACAGCCGACCGAGTCCCCAGCCGACCGGCTCTTCCGCGGGCGTCCCGGCCGACCCGGGTCGACGGACGGTCCGGGTTTTCGGAATTTGTGTCAAAAAAAAAAAAAAAAAAAAAAAAAAAAAAAAAAAAAAAAAAAAATCCAGCCGACTGGATTCCCGGCCGACCGGTCCCCCGGGCACGCTCCAGCCGACCGGAGGCGACTGTCGGTCCGGGTTCGCTCCGGCCGACCGCCAACCCAGCCGACCGGCTCTTCCGCGGGCATCCCGGCCGACCCGGGTCGACGGACGGTCCGGGTTCGCTCCGGCCGACCGAGCCTCCAGCCGACCGGCTCTTCCGCGGGCGTCCCGGCCGACCCCGGTCGACGGTCGGTACGGGTTTTTTGCTCGGCCGACCCCGGTCGACGGTCGGTACGGGTTTTTGCTCGGCCGACCCCGGTCGACGGTCGGTACGGGTTTTTGCTCGGCTGACCCGTGACGATGATCGAGTCAAGTCTGCGATTTTTTATTTTGTATTTTTCTTATTTTATTTATCTCCGATAGCGCCGTTTAGTGCCATTTAGCGCCGTTTAGTGCCACTTAGTGCCATTTAGCGCCGTTTAGCGCCTTTTAAGCGCCATTTAGCGCCGTTTAGCGCCTTTTAAGCGCCGTTTAGCGCCGTTTAGCGCTGATTATTGCCGTTTAGCGTCGCTTAACATTGTTTAAGCGTCGTTTAAGGCTACTTAGTGCCGTTTAGCATCGTTTAACATTCGTCGTAAATGCGTCGGTCGCTCCACGCTTTACAAAAAAGACGATACTCGTGAAACACTAGTGTACCGAGATAAACCCTGACCCAAGTCTTGAGAAAGGCCGTTATAACTTCAAGGAAAGCCTGATCAGCTTTCCTAGAAGTTGGGGGGCAAATGATATGGGCTAAAAGTAAGCCCTAAAAACACATTTAATATGGCATTAATTAGACCTAAACATGGTCAAAACGTTAGGCCCGATAAAAGGCCCGAAACCCTAATTATTTATTATTTTCGTAATTAATAAATAAGAGAAATACACAGCTCATTAAATGAGTCTCAAATACAGTAAATATCTTCATAGAAGGATCCAGAATCCCAATCAAATACAATGATGAGTCACGTCGCTTATCAGATAAGGATAATACTTGCCTGCCAAGTAATACACTCCTTATCAGTTATCAATAGTGAGACTTATCAGCTAAAGTCTCCTTAACCTACCATAATTACGAGGCCCCAGACGCCTATATAAGGACCCTCGTCCTTATATTCTAGAACTACGTTTTGGCTTGATTCTCAATAACGAGATACGTAGGCACTCTGTGAGGACCGATTAGTCTCGAACACGGAAACAGCCATTAAAGCTCGAAGCTCATCATCAACCCTAGCATTAATTACATACAAACCCTAGCCGCAATTCGATAACCTAGTTTTTATTCCACAACACAATTGTATATTTAAATAAAAATTCAAATCTGAAATATTGGATATTTTTTTAAAATTTTAGGGTTTAGTTCAAGTTTCACTTAATTTTCGGATTTTGTATCCAAGTTATGTTATGTTCGGCACAATAAAGAATCAAAACTGACCCAGAATTTGTCCGGGTTATGAAAATAAAAATAAATCCAAAACTCGAAATCAAAACTTCAAGTTCAATTAAACTCATTCAAATTAAAATGAATCGGTGTCCATTGGTTCAATACAAACTAGATTATAGCTCGTGTTACATACACGGTATTTCAAAAAATTATTTTATTAAAATCATAAATATTATAATAATATTGGTAAATTAAACAAATCAAATAATTGTATATTTGTAATTAAACAATGTTATTGTGAAAGAAATAATATTAATAAAAAAGTGTTGTTTTTATAAATTATAAAAATGCATTTAAGATTAATTCAATTAGATATTTTATTGTATGTATTATATGATAATTTGCATTAACGAACTTTTTAAAATCAAAAGATTTTTGAATTATTATTAATGAACTTATAATAGACATAATAAATGACATTGATGATATTTAAAAATTAAATATAGGCTTTTTATAGTTAAGAATAGAACTATTGTTAAAAGTCGTCATTTTATTTTTTCTTCAGTTTCAGGGTAATTTTAATTGAAAAAAATAAATTGTTAAACCATCACTAAATTAAAGATTATTTTGTGAGTTTTGTGGACTGTAAAATCGTTTAAATCTTATGTTTAGTACTCAAAACATAACATAAGTAATGTATTAAGCGTATGAAACGTAATAAATAAAGTCTAAAAACTAATAACATAAAATTATTAAAAATTTATGAATTAACATAATTGTAATTTTTTAAAAAAAACATACATTGCATGGTTATAAGCTACTGATATTAAAAGGCTTAAGCAACCTACCTACTCCAAATTGCCTAGGAATGAGAGATGATCGAGAGAATTTATGTGTTAAAAAGTGTTAACGGAGGAATTTGGTGATAACAAATTTCGGGGATTGCTGGAATAACGAATTTGTAATAATAGGGGGATTTGGGATTTTTGGGTGTTTTGGGCTGGACTTGAAAGGTGTCTCGACTTGGTAGATGTGTCGGATCCTATTCCAAGATGCATGCGTACCCTGTTTATATATAGGGATCAAGCCAACGCAGTTCTGTGATAGGATAATATTTTTAATCCATGTGATTGTTAAGGGATATGTTGAGATAAGCTGATTTATCTTTTTAGAGTTATATTAGCGTTGTGATTCTTTCCTAATTTGAAAGAATCGTTTGGAGATATTTTTAGTAATTGATTGATTTAGATTGATTGTTTCATCATTTCAGAGAGAGGATATTACTTAGTGGTTAAGAAATAATTATTATTAGATTCAATATTGGGAAATTAGGAGATAATTGAGGCAACCGAAATTATGGCGTAACAACTACCCCCCAGTTCTTCAGTGCAGCTTGATGGACTGGAGAACTAAGTGTGCTTTCATCTTCCGAATTTCCTGAGTCAATGAAACAACTAGGAGTAGAAGATTAACAGATAATATGAAGAAGATAATTACCCGTAATATGCCTGTAAAATCGAGAGAGACAACATGATGTGCCCGTAATATGTCTGTACTTGCGAGAGAGACAACATGCGAGATGTGAGAAGAACATATGTACGAGTAACTTTGTAAGTGTAGGAGAATGAGAATAAGATAATTACCTCGCCTTTTTATACACTCATGCAAAGCAGAGTTTAAGAAAAGGGAAGAGTAACCTCGCCTTCTTATACACTCTATGCAAAACAGAGTTTAAGAAAAGAGAAGAGTAACCTCGTCTTCTTATACACTCTATGCAAAGTAGAGTTTAAGAAAAGGGAAGAGTAACCTCACCTTCTTAAGAGGTAGAACTCTCTTCTTGGTGAGCTTTCCGGAAGTACAGATAAGCACCCCGGAAGTACGGGTTTACCAAGGTACTCCAAGCAACACCTTCCACAAAGAAGGGCCTTCAAAATAATTCCAAGCAACACCTTCATAAAGAAGGCCTTAAAAAATAATTTCCAAGCAACACCTTAAAGAAGGGCCTTCAAAAATAATTCCCAAGCAACACCTTAAATAAGGGCCTTCAAAAATAATTTCCAAGCAATACCTTAAAGAAGGGCCTTCAAAAATATTAACATCTTCAATAGAGGGTCTTCAAAAATAATTTCCTCTTCGAAAGAGGGTCTTCAAAAATATTATCCTTCTTGGAAGAGGGTCTTCAAAAATATTATCCTACTCGAAATAGGGTCTTCAAAAATATTATCCTACTCGAAATAGGATCTTCAAAAAATATTATCCTACTCGAAATAGGGTCTTCAAAAATATTATCCTCCTTGGAAAAGAGAGCTTTCGAAAACATTACCCTTATCAGATAAGGACCTTACACACTTATTTTTTTCCATGCACGAGCTAGTGAAGTAATCAAATCATGTGCTACGAATATTGCATCACAATTCTTTAACATCTCCGTGATTCAGATTCTGTCCAGATCTGTTTTCTACCTTTTTGACCCTGTAAACGATATTTTCTTGGAAAACACAAAACATGAAAGTTGTAGGAAACGAAAAGATCTTTCCGATGATATATGGCTCGTCAGAAACGGACTTATAACGAATCGGGAATCAAATAAAACTTCTGCTGATTAACTTCTCAATACTGAAAAACGGGATCTGATTATGTTTTGTGATTTCGAGAATAGATCGAAACATAATCTCATAAAACACCAATAACTAAAGTTGTAGGAAATCACAAAAGCTTTCCGGATCATAAAAAATCATCAAAATCTAACATGTAATAAATTTACTACGAATTTTATAAGATAGCTTATTTGTACGGACAAAATCATAAGAAAACTTATCTTTATTTTGAATAGAACCACGAACGAACGCCTCCACCGTTCTGCTCCTCAATTAAAGCCGCTCCAGATCCATAATAACCCCCATGCGTATTTTATAGATTGATTGTCCTCCACAATCAAAAATTATCCCCTCCTTCTAGCGCCAATTGTTAACGGAGGAATTTGGTGATAACAAATTTCGGGGATTGCTGGAATAACGAATTTGTAATAATAGGGGGATTTGGGATTTTTGGGTGTTTTGGGCTGGACTTGAAAGGTGTCTCGACTTGTTAGATGTGTCGGATCCTATTCCAAGATGCCTGCGTACCCTGTTTATATATAGGGATCAAGCCAACGCAGTTCTGTGATATGATAATATTTTTAATCCATGTGATTGTTAAGGGATATGTTGAGATAAGTTGATTTTATCTTTTTAGAGTTATATTAGCGTTGTGATTCTTTCCTGATTTGAAAGAATCGTTTGGAGATATTTTTTAGTAATTGATTGATTTAGATTGATTGTTTCCTCGTTTCAGAGAAAGGATATTACTTAGTGGTTAAGCAATAATTATTATTAGATTCAATATTGGAAAATTAGGAGATAATAGAGGCAACCGAAATTATGGCGTAACAAAAAGTATGATCACGAAGAATTAATACAACAATTTTGTGAAAGCAATGATTATTGTATGTGCAAGTATTTCTGTAAATAATGTTATTTGTCAAATATCGATCGAATAAATTATATCTTAAGAAATTAACATTTGGGCGTGGGAAAAAAAATTAAGAAAAGGGAAGAAAAAGTGGGTAAGTTGGTGGAACTTGCTAAAATTAATGAAGAAAAATATATCATTTAATGAAATGTTAATAATTGGATGAGATATCTTAAAAAGTAGAATGTTGACAATTTGTTGGGACAGAGAGAGTATATTTTATACATAATTTTGGCCGTCACGGTACAATAGCATAACAAAATAAGAATAGTTCAACTTTCAAATAAATAGATGATAATCTTGAGGTGTTCGAACTTCATCAACGATTTATCAAATATAAAAATTAATATTTTTATCTCTAAATATATTAAAAAAGAAAGTCCAGAGTTTTGGTCTTTAAGGGACGATAATGCTACAAAAAAGTAAGTATCTTTGGATCTTAAAATAAATAGATTAGAACCGTTAATAAAATTCGCCAACAATATATATTAAAAAAATTATATTTTAGAATTATAAATATTAATAAAATTAAAATTTTAAAAAGAATAAGAATACTAATAAAATTGTGAATTAATATGATAAAAAATATTTAAAAAAAATATCTGTGCATTGCACGGGCTATAAGCTAGTAGTATATAATTAAAAGTAATTATAATTTAATAAAAAAAACCAGTTCCATTAATACTGATATTCAATTCCTTTTACATATCAAAATAATAAGGATCGTTACATTTTAAAATAGATAGATGAGAATCGTTGCATTGAATATGAAAAAGTGTATTTGATTGCTAGTTAAATTATATTAAAAATACTAAAAAAATGTATCTTGATAATTTAAACCAAATACATGAAAATTTCCTAAATCGAATAGAATTCTCAATGTAAAAGTTTGCCACTTTCTTCTATTTTTAGTTCTAGTGTAGTTTTAATTGTAAATTTTTTTGTTAAACCGTCATTAAATTAAAGATTATTTTGTTAGATCTTAAAATAGATATATGAAAATCGTTGATGTAATATTAAAAAGTGTAGTTGGTTGTTAATACAACTACATTCACATACTAAAAAGAGTATTTTGTTATAATCTAAACCAAATATATAAAAATTTCCCAAGTTCAATAAGAATTCTTAATGTAAAAATTCGTCACTTTTTCTCTCTTTAGTTTCATGGTATTTTTTTATTGGAAATTAAATTAAAAATTATTTTATGAGTTTCGTGGGTGCCGTATGGTATTTTTTTATTGGAAATTAAATTAAAAATTATTTTATGAGTTTCGTGTGTACCGTAAAACGTTCAAATCTAATTTTTAGAACTCAAGATATAACACAAATAGTTAATTTAGTTAATTGGCGTCTAAAATCAATAAATAAAGTCTAAAAATTAATAACATAAAAATATTTAAAAAAATACAAATTAATACAATTATAGATATTAAAAAAAGAGTTGTGCTTTGCACGAGATTTTATCCAAAATTTTGATCCTTGTGCCGTCAAACTAATAAGGGGACCGTTGATTTTGAAACAGGTAAATAAGCATCGTTATATGTATTATTAAAAAGTGTATTTGATTGTTATTAAAATTATATTAAAATACTAAAAAGTGAATTTTATTAATATAAACCAAATATAAGTAAATTTTTTAAGTTGAATAGAATTATCAATATAAAAATTCGTAATTTTTTTTTCTAATTAATCGGATTCTGAGTAATCAATATACTTATATAAAGGAGAAGACGGAGGCGATGAGGTGGCGCCTCTAGAATCGCTCCGTTCTATTTTTCTAATTTTCTCAATTTTTCTCAATTTTTAATTTTAATAATTACAACTTCCTTTATTATTTTCAATTTTGTAGGAAGGAAATTGAAAATTACACTTTTATTATTTTCAAACTTGAAAGAACTTTCTTTTATTATTTTTAAACTTTATAGAACTTTCTTTGATTTAGAAAATTACAACTTCCTTATTATTTTCGAATTTGTAGGACTTGATATAACTTTCTTTGATTTAGAAAATTACAACTTCCTTATTATTTTCGAATTTGTAGGCTTGATAGAACTTTCTTTTATTATTTTCAAACTTGATAGAACTTTCTTTGTTTTAGAAAATTACAACTTCCTTATTATTTTCGAATTTGTAGGACTTGATAGAACTTTCTTTGATTTAGAACATTTATTTGATTTAGAAAATTACAACTTCCTTATTATTTTCGAATTTGTAGGCTTGATAGAACTTTCTTTTATTATTTTCAAACTTGATAAAACTTTCTTTGATTTAGAAAATTACAACTTCCTTATTATTTTCGAATTTGTAGGCTTGATAGAACTTTCTTTTATTATTTTTAAACTTGATAGAACTTTCTTTGATTTAGAAAATTACAACTTCCTTATTATTTTCGAATTTGTAGGACTTGATAGAACTTTCTTTGATTTAGAAAATTACAACTTTCTTATTATTTTCGAATTTGCAGGCTCTTATGTTAATAATTGCAATTTTCTTTTTTATTATTTTCAATCTTGATAAAACTTTCTTTTATTATTTTCAAACTTGATAGAACTTTCTTTGATTTAGAAAATTACAACTTCCTTATTATTTTCGAATTTTCAGGATCTTATGCTAATAATTGCAATTTTCTCTTTTATTATTTTCAATCTTGATAGAGCTTTCTTTTATTATTTTCAAACTTGATAAAACTTTCTTTTATTATTTTTAAACTTGATAGAACTTTCTTTTATTATTTTAAAACTTAATAGAACTTTTCTTTTATAATACTTCTTGACTTTTAAACATAATGGATTTCCATGTTATTCACCTTACAAACACCTATAAATTAAAGGTCATTCATAACAAAAAATCTACACCGAAACTTTTTTACATAACTTTAAATTTTTACAACCATATTTACAATCAATACAACTATGGTCTACACCATGTTGGATGCTTTGAACGACATCAACTATACTTGGATGATAAGGACATCAACATACTCTCAGGTTTTTGATGCAGTAATATATTAGAGCAATATATAAGTAATACTATTATATAAGTTAGAATTCAAACTATCATGTTATAATATTATTTTTTCTATGTTGATTTAGATGTTGTGGGCTGCTTGACCTACTTGGGTGGCATTGAAGTTGTCAAAGACGGTTGGAAAAAAAGAGATCTCAAAATTGTCACAAATTAGTAAGTTATGCATTATATTAATTTTAATATAATTGTTAATTTTTTTTATTGTTCTTGTAATTTTATATTACTTTTTTGGTTACCCCAATTTATTTGTTTTACTTATTTAATTTGTTCTAATTTGTTTCTTAAACAGCTCCACCACCAGTACCATAACTTTGTGGGAAAAGTTGGCCGAGATGGTTGATACAAATTTATACAAGGAGTATGGTGGACCCTATATAATAATTGTCTTCAAAACAAAACTTAATTTTATATTAGAAATATTATTTTATTTTAAAACGTATTTTGTAGAATATTTTTTGAGAAAATTTAGAGATATTATTATAAAGCCGCTGCGAAGCGCGACTTAGTAAACTAGTTTCAATTGAATAATAATGAATGAATTATTTTTAATAAATTAATATAATTATAAATTTAAAAAATTAATAGCATTGCACATATTATAAGCTGTATGCAAACGAAAAATTTACTAGTCGGGTTACTCGGGTACCAACGGGACTACGGGAGTCTCCTCCATTGACTCTAATTACAATAATTAATTAACTTGCATACAGTACAGAGAGAGAGAGAGAGAGAGGAGAATTCAGAGGTCTGGCTGAAACACAATGTCGTCGTCGTGGTCAGACCTAGACAGGCAAATAGAGCATCTCAAGAAGTGCGAGGCTCTTAGTGAGTCAGAGGTCAAGTCGCTTTGTCTCAAAGCCATGGAAATTCTTGTTGAAGAAAGCAATGTTCAAAGGGTCGATGCCCCTGTCACTGTAATGCCCCCCTCCTCTCTCTCTCTCTCTCTCTCTCTCTCTCTCTCTCTCTCTCTCTCTCTCCCTCTCTATTTTCATAAAAATTTAATTATAGAGCTCGCCTAGCCTAGGGCTCTGTTCTCTTCTTTAATTTACTTATTGGACTACTACTGTTCTGTATTATCTTTTAGGGTTTTGTGTTTTTAATAAATATTGAATGCCCCCTTTGCCCAATTTATTACAGTCATTTTAAACTGCTAAACATACTCGAACTCAAAATTTTCCCACTGTCATATTGAATCTTTGCGAATTTGGAATCAACTATGCATATTTGATTCAAGTATACAATTGCTTTAGACTGGTAAATTTTGCATTTTGTTCCAATATGGCAATGCAACCAAGTATAGCATTGCATTGGACTTGCTCATACAGCAATGGCTATAGCTATTTTTGCATTTAGCATTGGACTTGCTCTAAGGTATCCAGTTATGAGTTCACTCGTTTCTTCGTCAAAGTATTTAAAGCAATTACATTATGCGGACATTTTTTCGAAATTACTAACAAAATTGATGTACTCCTTTTTTGAGACATTGATATGCCTCTTGTACCTTTTTTCTTTTATTTTAGCCCCCCTCCCCCAGATCTGCGGTGACATTCATGGGCTATTTATGTTAGGGTTTTGTTTTCTTAATATTGAATGCCCTCTTTGGCCAAACAATTAAACTGCTAATCATACTCAACCAACTCAAAATATTTCCACTGTCATTTATTTTTTCAAATTTGGAACCAACTATGCATATTTGCATTCAAAGTTTGCAATTGAGTGGTGAACTTTTGCATTTAAATCCAATATAACAATGCAAACAAGTATATCATTGCATTGAACTTGCTCTTATAGGCTATAGCAATGGCTATAGCTATTTTTCATTTAGCACTGGACTTGCCCTAAAGTAATCCAGGAATGAGTTCACCCATTTTTTCTGGTACCATCATGAAAGTTTGTTTAGAAATTACATTATGCGTACAATCTTTCTTAACTACTACCAAAATTGACATACTACACTTTTGAACATTGATTTGCCTCTTGTAACTTTTCGCTTTTCTCAACCCCCCCCCCCCCCCCCCCCCCCAATAGATCTGTGGTGACATTCATGGGCAATTTTATGACTTGAAAGAGCTTTTTAAAGTTGGAGGTGATTGCCCAAAGACCAATTACTTATTTCTGGGAGATTTTGTTGACAGAGGGTTTTATTCAGTGGAGACATTTCTGCTTCTGCTTGCCCTCAAGGTATATATCAATTTTTTAATGTAGAAATTATCTGATATTGTGATTCTTTCTCCTTCGCTTCGTTTTACTGTTCTAATTTATAGACTATCTTGACAAATTTTCAAGTACTGCCTTTTAGTGCTATTGTCCCATGTGAACCTCCTTAACTTTCCAACCACCTATACAAAGATAAATGCTTTTATAGAATAAATAGCAAAACTAAGAAAATAATTGGGTTGTGCACAACGTAAGAAGATAGTTCAAAACTTTCACTATAACAATATATATTGTATTTTATGTGCAAAAGTAGCAGGTGAATAGATTATTAAAAGTCAAGACCCACAAAAGATGAGGCGATCTTTGAGAATCAGGAATCCAAACTTTTGTTCTTGTATAATAGTGACTTGCATAAATGGTAGCATTCATTTCCCTCGCTAATTTTTTCCCACGCGGCACTAGTTATTCTAGGTCTCGTGACATATGTGTACTACATATTGGTAATTATGAAAGAAAGAACAAAGTACAATAGCAGAGAAATCAGTCAAATTTTGTTTCTGAATTATGACATGCTATCACTAGTAAACGAGTAAACCATATTTAATGTGTGTTGGAGGATGCAATCAATATTTAGAAGAAAGTAAAGTATTACTTAAAAGTTTTTGTGGAGAGTCCAAGTCATGGGTCGATGTCTTTACTTGAAAGTACACAGATTCTACATGTTTAGCATGTGCAAAAATTTGCAACAAGGAGTTCCCCAAGTTGCATGCTTTTGTAACTTTTTCTTCAAATATGCCCTTGTTATGTCTGCTCCAACTTCCAACAAAAGGTTTCTGTTCAAATCAGGTCAGATATCCGGATCGAATAACACTTATTAGGGGAAATCACGAGAGCCGGCAAATCACTCAGGTTCAGTCTCTACTATAAATGTTATAGGCATACATCTTCATTCTTGAATTTATAATGTTCTCTTTGCCAGGTATATGGATTCTATGATGAGTGCCTCAGGAAGTATGGCTCTGCAAATGTTTGGAGATATTGCACAGATGTATTTGATTATTTAAGGTCTGACTACTCTTAATAAAGATTAGCATGAGTCTTGCGTCATGAAATAAAATATAGACTACGGATACACATAAACTATTAGTATTTACAAGTCTATGTGCACATTTTGTTTCATTTTTTATTTGTCAAGAATATAAATTAAACTAGTAATATCCTTATTTTATTTTATGAAAAATGGAAAAAAAAAATCTCTTTATGTGCTGACTTCTGCTTTAAAGCATCACAAAAAACTGGGACGTAGCTTCTAGGATTGATGCTTTAACATACAGATCAATTTGTGTGGGCAATGTTTAACTTAATTAATGTAGTACAATATTTTTGCATTATCACCTATTATCTTCATTGCATTTTTCATTTTGTCAACAGTTGCATACATATTTGTGTAAACAAGGCAGATACAGCAGATATGCGCACAATTTTCTGTCAAGCTACTGGAAACACGACCTCAGTTCATGTTAATATTGTTAAGCTCTTTGTGAAACTATAACAATTAAAGTACTGTTTGTCTACCCAGTCTTTCAGCTTTAATTGAAAACAAGATATTTTCCGTTCACGGAGGCCTATCTCCTTCTATTTCCACATTAGACCAGGTTTGAGAGCCCAGCCCCCATACTCTTTTTTTATTGTCTTAAAATGCATATTATTGACATAAGCTGCACCTGCATGACAGATACGCACTATCTTCAGGAAGCAAGAAGTGCCCCATGATGGTGCCATGTGCGAGCTACTATGGTCTGATCCAGAAGACACTGTGGAGGGTTGGGGTTTGAGTCCTCGTGGTGCTGGTTTTCTCTTTGGTGGCAGTGTTGTTAATGCTTTTAATCGCTCTAATAACATTGACTACATATGCCGTGCCCATCAATTGGTTATGGAAGGGTATAAGTGGATGTTCAATAACCAGATCGTTACAGTCTGGTCAGCTCCAAATTACTGCTATAGGTAACATTAGCAACTAATCCAATTTTTTCTTCAAAGTTATCTAAGAATTAATTTCCTTATTCATGCTTAAATGTGTTGCAGATGTGGTAATGTAGCTGCCATTCTTGAGCTCGATGAGAATCTTAATAAGAAATTCCGTGTTTTTGAAGCAGCACCACAGGTTTAGTGAATTTACAGTAGTGTTTTGTTTTATGTGTTTTGCTGTTTCTGTCCTCGCTAGCATAGCTTGTCAGTTTAACATATACTTTGCGCACTGTCATGGCCATGCCTTTTCGATTCAGCAAAACGTTCTTCTAACTAATTAGTAGAAATGTTAATTATAGACTCGTGGGTTTTCGTACAATACCGTAAATACTGTTTGAGAAAGAGCATGTGCAGTTTCTTCGGTTATGTAGCTGGTGATGATTCAAATTTTGAAATTGTGTTGAGGCTTGATAAAATCCCTGGTATATCATTTTTGAAAATTTCAAACCATTAAGAAACAAGAAGGAAATTTGTAAAGCTGCTTTATCTCTGTTGTATTTGCCACTTAGTATTATGTTTATGTGTATTCGAAATAGTCCTAGAGGTTCTTGAATGCTTAGATTTTGTTTTGTGATATATCAGTTAAAGTTTGGGTCATTGCTTTTTTTAAGAATGAAGCAATTAGACACTCGCTAGATACAAGTCACCAAGATGTTTCTTCATTCTTTAAACATGGTGGCATGCATATTATATATATATATATATAGGCTAGTGATCAAATAGAAACTAAAATTAAAATAGAAACTAGAAACTAATCTAAGCCCTTAGATCAATCTAATCTAATGGCCTCCTAGAGGCACCACACACAATTAAAATACACTCTCCCATACACAATCCCACCTAATCCCCTCCGTTTCTAATTTGATTTTTCCCGTCAATCGGTAAGATTTTTTTGAAATCTGACTTCACTGTATTTTTCTCCATCTCTCAACGATCAATTTGCATACCATATGTGATATATTACGACGTAATTTAAAAAAAAAATATTTAGTTTCTAGTTTCTAGTCTAAGAGGGGTTTCTATTGGAGTAAGACTATATATATATATATATATATATATATATATATATATATACACACACATAACTCTCTCTCTCTCTCTCATATATATACATGGTCATCCTCAAGCGAGAACTAAGTTAAAATGAGAACTGTGAGGACGAAAGCAACAAATCACTAAGATTTAGAATGATATATGAAAGTTTGGTGAGTTTTGTATAGAAATTTAGCAACATGCTTTGGTTCTTATAGTTCTCATTTTAGTTCTCATTTCAGCACCATCATATGTTTATGTGTGCTAACTTGTTACTTGTGCATTACGTGTGTGTTGTTTTATAATTTATTTTATTTTGTGTATGTTATATATTTTTAGTGGTATTTAGTTTTTATGGTCTATTATTATTATTTTTATAATTTTGTTATTAAATTTTTATGAGTAATTATGTTTTTTAATTTTTATGATTTGTAGTTTTGCACATATGTGAAACTTTGTTGGCTATCTAGAAATTTGTTAAAATGGGACTCTGATTTTCTTATTATTTTTAATTAGTTTCTGGTTTTCCCCCTGGTGTCAAACGACCAAATACCAAATTCAGTCCCTTACCTGATTATTGTAAAATAAGAATAAAGTTTATAAAAATACTAACACATATATAATTAAAAAGTAAAGCTTAAATTAAATTTAATAGAAAATTTTGAGTATTTTAATAGGATTGTATATAATCAAAATTGTAATAGGATCGAGAGTAAATTTTAAGTGAAATTAACATATATAAGGTCAAAATTGTAATAGAATTAAAAGTTAATTTTAACTTAGAATTAACATATACAAAATGTTACAAGTAATTTTAGATTAAAACTAACATGTGGAACTAAAATCGGAATGCTATTGAAAGTCAATATTAGATTAAAATGAATATAAAAAATAGTATACTAATTTTATATAATAGCAAAAATATTTTTAAATACTAAGTATGATTTTACTTTTAAATAAAATAACCCGTTTTTAAATGAAAAAATATATTTTTAATTCCCATTATATAGTATCTAATTCTTATTTGTTAGAGTCTATATTTTTATTATGTTAATTTGATCCAAAAGAGTAAACCAATCCATATGATTCTATTTGAAAAGCTTATGTTTTTTGTGATTTGAATTTGGCCTAAAAGATCAAAGGTGTCACAATTTTTTATTTTAAATAGGCGATTGAACCTACCAATTAGTATATACTCCAACCGTCCCATACATTTCTTTACACTTTACTTTTATGGATGCCCCCCTCAATTATTTAAATATAGTATGTACTCTTTTTTTTTTCCTTTTCTCCATTTTTTTTATACTTTTTCCTAGCCTCCGTGCCAAACTCATTTGTAAAGAAATGAGAGGGACGGAGGAGGGAGTATAAAAATTAACCTTAATTAATATTAACATATACAAAATATTTTAAAATATAATAAAATGAGTAAATCGCATGTCGTAAATTGTGTGTAATCTTAAATAGAAATTTATATATAGATATATATATATATATAGGTCATTGTTCCATAAAGAACACTCTTGTATAACACCATAGAATCTTATATATAATTGCATTTTGATTCTAATTTTCACACCAAAAAAGGTTTTTTATGAATAAAAATAGAATTTAACAAAAAATTAGGATAAATTATAACATGATTACACATAATTTCATTGTTACAAGTATATGTATAAGATTCTATATTGGATTCTATATAACGTTTGATTTTTAAATTTAGATAAGATTCTACGTTAAATTCGATATGTTAAATTTGAGTGTTGTTATATTTTGTAATTCTAATCTTAGCAAATCAGTTTGTATGAAAAATGAAGTGTTATGATGGTGTACTTTATTGTTCTATATATAAAATGTAAATTGTAGATTGCAACCCTATATATTTACATATATATAAAAAAAATTAAAACATTACTGAAATACAGTTTTAAATGAAAACTTACATGTACATGGTCAATGAAATTATAAGAGCAATGCAATGTCAAACTTGATGGCATTGCTATAAATTGGCACCAAATGCAAAAAATATCACCTCCAAAGAAGTTGCATATGTAGATGCAAATATGCATAAATGCATAGTTGGTGCCAAGTTTGCATCTAGTCACATCATCAATCTACCATAAATGTTATGCAAGTTGGTCTACTTTAAATGAAATTTAGGTGAGTTGGACAAAAAGTTAGTTAAATATGTAAATATATGGTTGCAAAATGCAACTAGCATCGGAGTGCATGTTATTTTTGGTGCCATAATATAGCACTGATTATATCATTTTGCATCTAGCATTGGATTTGTTCTAATAAATTTGAAAGTAAATTTTAAAATAAAATTTAAGTGTTTAACAAATGCAAAATATATGGGTCTTGGTGCCTCGCAAGCGACTCTATCCGATTTTCCGCGAATAGGAATTTTTTGTGAATAAATTATAAGATAAACAATGAAAATTGATGTGAATGTTGGGGCAAAATCACTCTATATGTGCTTAATTTTTTCTTTTTCAGGTCATTTATCTGTGGAAAATTTCTGCGAATAGATGGTTTCTCTTGCTAGATATTAAGTGAATTCTGATAGAAATTTAACATTTATAGAAGAGATGAAATTGGAATAGAATTGAAAGTGAATTTAGATTAAAATTAAATAAATATAATATTTTAATATACGTATAGATATTTTAGCTTAAGCACTTGCATGTACCATACATGATTTTAGTTGTAAAAGGTATCTTCATTGTAACTAAAACTAGTAATTTATTATGAGTAAAGTGCACTTTGTGTACTCGCACTTTAGTCAAGACACCACTTGCAATACTATAGTTCAAAATCGAGCAGTTGCAATATCAATGTTTGTATTTCAATGCACTTTGTTGCATTCCGTTAACTGAGGTTAACTCCGTTATTAATTTAGGGAGTAAAGTGCATTTTGTGTACTCGCATTTTACTCTAAAGTGCATTTAAACTATAATATTGCAAGTGGTGTCTTGACTAAAGTACGAGTACACAAAGTGCACTTTACTCATTTATTATTCTTTTCCCGTTATATGATATCTAAAATTTTATTTATTAAAAATTATGTCTATTCTGTTATGTGACCGAAAGATTAGCATAATTTGCATTATTGAATTATTATTATTATTTAAAATTATGATTTTACCATCAAATAGATCATATTGTTGTTTAGCAAAAAAATAAATAAATCATATTGTTATTATTTTAAATAGACCCAAATACAAATGAATCAAAACTGACTATCAAATTTTTAATGTTTTGGTTTTCTTAATGTTGTTTTGATATTAATGTTAGGACTTGCATTATGTATATGTCCAAATATCTATAAATACTTATATTTGGTGATACCATTTTAGCTGATGTAGGATCTGAAATTCAACTAGATTTAGATTCTTTGGTTTATATATTACCACTTTATAATCGATAAGCAACCTTTTAAAGCTGTATTAAATAGTGGTATGTCGGTGAATTGATATGCAGGAATCAAGAGGAGCTCCTGTGAGAAAGCCACCACCTGATTATTTTCTATGATAAAATTATCGAAGAGGTGCAAATTCCTGGTGTAATGACTACTAAAACTCTACACCAAAATTTGATGATGTGGGATACTGAGGATTCATGGATGCACATTCTTGCCAAGGGGCATTCTCGAGCTAGACAGGCTGGATGGTATTGCACATTTTTGAAAATTAGTGTATATATGTAGAGATTACTTCATTTGGCCGACCGATATGTTATTATTTTCTTCTTCTTACAAATATTGTACTTGTAGTCTAGCAATTTAATTGTTACAGAATGAGCGTAGTAAATTTTGACGTGCAAACGGGCTATTTGAGTTATATTTTCCGTATAAGTCATGCATGAGGCCGTATTACTGTTTTGTGTAGGTTGTGTTGTTTGAGAAGTCAGGGTCCAAACAACTAAGGCGTTTATTTTTTATTTTTGCAATTTTATGAAGCTAATTTTGAATTATGTATTACTGTTTTGCAATTTTATAATTTTATGAGGCTAATTTTGAGTTATATTGTTAATAATCTAGAAAAAAATCGGATTAAGAATAAATAAACCACGTAGTTGAGTTGGAAAAGTAATACCCATCTGCTGAATATGAAGGATATCAACTACTTGTTGCAACCTAAATCTCACTCTTTTCTTTATTCCGGTTTGGCTTTACTGTTAAAGCATCCTTCTTCACTTCATCATCATCAATATCTGACTTCAACATCTCTAGGCCGTAAACTATAGAAGTAGAAGCCATCTCAGATGAAGGATGAATTCTACCAGAGAACTGCTTGAAAATTGAAAAACACCCAAGTGGTGAGGATGGTTTTAGCTATTTCTTCGACTGAATCATAAGAAATCACCCAAGGACGCTTGGCCGGTATTTTTATAAGGAAAAGTTGAGGTAGATAATATCTATGAATCAAGGTGAAAAGAGAAGCCAAAGACGAGGATGTTATGAAATGCATGCATGGAGACTAGTCATGCGTAGATTACAACAAATCCAAAAACGTTAAACTGCAAATTTATATGTTCATAATAACCTTTGAAGAGGAGATGATGACTTTAACAACTATTCAAAAAACACAATGCAGGCCCGAATCAAATGATATAGGCAGTTTAATCATTTTTTGTCGAGTGCAACAATCATTTATTTAGAGATTAAAGTGCAACAACATTACAACTAGACAACACTGAGAGAGACTAGTTCATGCAACTAGACAAATGAATGAATTTGTCAGGTGTATTCACATTTGGAAGCTAGAGTATGATGCTATTTTATTCAACTTCTCTGGGAGCAACGACTATATTCATTACTAAAATTTAACACTCAGGAAACAGCACAGCTCTGAATCAATTTTTTTACCAAGTGTAATATTAAATTTTAGGGTATGATTTCCATAGTCAAGTATGCACAACATAAGGTTTACCAAAGATATTATCTTTGTTACTTCCCCAAAGTAAGATGTCTTTACTAATCTTAAACTTGAGATGAAAGTCGAAAATGTTTAAAATATTAAGAAGATCAAGCAGCTGCAACAAACATGTATTCTGCATTGACAGGACTGCACTTGCCATTTGCCAAGTATAAAGATCTCATCCTAATGCTTACAGTGCAGAACTGACAAGGTCACTTTCCAAGTATAAAGATCTCTTACAGTGCAGAATTGATAAGGTCTTGCAATCTTCTCATCTTATACTTCAACTATAGAAGCTACCACCCACCCAGTCTCTTTACTATATAATGACTACCTATTGAACTATGTATTACCACTAGCAAGTAGCAACTACCAAACTGGCCATAACAATTTATATATCATAAAGTATAGACCTTTTTATCACGTTTCCTTGACTATTACGGTGTACTAGGACGAGGCTCAGAGGCAGAAATATATGATGCAGCATCCTCTTTTGGTAGAGCAACATAATTCACAGGAGCAACCGGCCTCATGTCCCTCTTCCTATCTTTATTTATGGACCTTGACCCATTCTGATGGGCAAGAGACAATCTTCTTCCAGGTGTTCCATTTGCATGTGGGCCCACCACCTTCTTGGAGCTTAGAGGTCGTGCTGGGCTAGGCTTTGAACCGAATATTGCTTCTTGTTCTGTATTCAGCTGTTCATGAAACTTCTTCTGATCCTGTACAACACCAATAAAATATCATGACAGCCCAAAACCAACACATTTAAGCACTGCCATAATCTAAAGCCTTTAAACAAGACCGTGAAACTTGTAAGTGAAAAATATCTCAATAGAAGCATGCTACAGCAGTCTGAAGTATAGAAATTAATATGTAAAAAATCTATTGTCTGATCAAAAAGAAGTTTAGAAATAGAAGAGCAGAAATTGACCCTCATCCTTTTTTTCTCTTCTTCTCTGTCATGCCTAAGATTTGCATATTCGTCGAGCATTGCGAGTAGCGGAACACCATCATAACTGAATGTTGACCCACGTTCTTCCTCCCAAGTTCGTGTTTTGGCAACTAATGTATCAACAAGAGCTACATTAAGATATTAATAAATATCAGTCATGCAGTGAGCATTACTAAAGTCAAACAACCAAGATTACAAGTCAATATATAAAGTATCATTTCCTTTGTTTGAGTCAACAAAGAAGTAGCAAGTTCCTACTTGAGAAAAATGTTTCAGTAATTCTGTACGTTCAACTTTGGTGAACTTGTTTAATCGAATCAAATCCTTGTTATTGCTAACACCTGTGTCTCTATAGCTTAATTGTTAACATTGTGCGTGCTACCTGGCCATATTTTTAACAGTTGTAACCGTCCACCATCTCATAGCTTTAGTTAATTGCACAACAGATCCCTCTATCATGTTGATGAAATCTCCATGCATCACAAACTCAAGTTGCATATAGAGATAGAATTATATTTCCTACAATCTATCTTTTCGTGTTAGTTGGAAGTTGGAACTAAACCACTAACTTCATATCTAACTTAAAATGAATTGCACAACCATATCTACCAACTCGAAGTATCTCAAGCTTCATTACAACTAACACCATCCAATCTCACAGTTACATATTCAATAAAAATAGTGAAAGGGCAACAGATGTTGACCCACAGGTTCATTACACATACCAATCATCATAAACCACAAGCCCTGCATAATTATATATTATATAATAAGAGTAATTTGTAATATCTGGAAACAGTTTCAGAAGTAACACGTACCTGGTATTTTGTTGACTAATATCCTAGCTTTTTCAGCTCGCTTAAGATTTAAGTGTGCACCTCTACTGGCGTTATACCTGTTGTCATCCTGTTGTAACAAGTGACGGTACTTATAAACTTATGGAGAGCACAACAAAAAAACTGAAGAATTAAATAATCATGATGAAGTTCATGCAGTTTTACAATACAACAGCATTAAACACTCTGTTTGGTTGCAAGAGTTTAATTGTACTCTATTAACTGCATGTTAAAGTAAACTAAAATTCAATGATTTTTATCCAGCATGTGCCGATAGATATTCTCAGTGCACCAATTACGGACAACGAATAGGCAAATATATTCGGCAAATATATTCGGCAAAATAACAGTATATCAATATGTGGGGTAGTGTTTAAGGTTAGTGCGGCTATCAGGTATTTAAAGTTCATGACTTTAATTGTTCAGAAAAAGAGTTAACTTGAATGAGGGTTAGATATTTGTGAATTATGATCCTCAACCATTTTCAGAAAATAATAATAGCAGGATCACATAACCCTAGCAACGACGTAACATGCTGAAGGCCGAGTCAAAGAAAATATATACCCTCATGTAGTCTTCAAGCCAACTCTCTTCTTCACAAGCTGACATCCATTTTTCCACCTTATCTAGTATGTCTTTTCGGCTAAGAGCCACCTCTTTTGCTTTTATAATCTTATTATCCATGTCAGACAGTAACTGGGAAGGCTCAACATTCCCAGAATCAATCAAGGCCAATATTTTCCCACGATCAGCCTCAGTATCAATCTCTACATGGGCACGAGCAAATATTTCTTCCAGTTCAGCTTGCCTCTTAAAAGCAATTTCCTTCATCCTGCTAGCTTTTAGTTGATCCAGCCTTTCAACTTCCACTTTGGCCTAGCAATGAATATATTTAAATAAGTATTCAGAGGTTCAAATATATTTAAACCAAGTAGTAACCTAAATACCTGATTAATCAGATCCAAAGCAAGAGCTCCGGGATTAGTGACCTCACTAACGGAAGCTGATATGTTGCATGTAACATGATTAAACAAGTGTCTCTCTTCCTCTGAGGTGTCCATCAAATTCCACAGATCAATTAGCTCTATAGCTAATTCTTGAAGCTGTAGAAGAAAGATATATCAAATGACTATACTAGGTGTATAACTTTGCAAGACACAAAAAACAATCTAGAGCTGAAATTTGTAAAGTCAACAAGGTTCTGACACGGACCAAGAGATTTACCTAAGCCCAAGAGAATATTTCAGGCCTAAAACAACTGAACAAATGTAAAGCAAAAAGCTTCTTTTAAAATATGCATTACACCTAGTAGTAGTCTTGTACAAAAATAACAATGAAAACATGTAATTAACAATACACATGTTATCGCCCATACACTTAACGATGAGAAGTTGAGAACTCCTTTCGAGAACAATAATCATGTAAAAATTTAGTGTACCCAAAGATCGAAATTATAGTGACATACAACACTCATGTTATAATTGATGAGAATCATCTACTACAATATAAGGCTTTAAAAGAATAATAACATCGTCATGTAGAACAAAGAAAAGCTAACAATCAAGCATGACAAGTCTTGCTATCTGTTAAAGATTAGCAGATTCTCCAAATGGTGTGTAATAAGTGTCATTTAAAACTCAACCGATAAAAGGAACAACTTGTTTTAACATATCTGACCAGACAATTCATCCACAGAGTAATATTTAAACATAAAATAAAAAGGTTGCAGCTGATCTAATAAGTCGGGTATAAAATTGTTACCTTAAGCAACCTTTGTTGCTTATCTTCTTGCAGGGCTAAGACAGTCTTAGCTAGCCGAGATAAGGTGTCATTGCTAATACTTTTAGATTTCAAGCCACTAGAGTCGTTAAGGCTTGGATGAACATCAGTCACAGTACTAAAGAAGTCTATTCCGAGGACAGCACAAAGATCATGCACAGTACTCACAAAATCAAGGACCTTATTTAGCCTCTCGCTCTGCCAGACAGAAAAAAAAACCGAAGGGTTCAGCCATTCTCTTGTTGGCTTACTGAGCACAAACAGTGTCATTTATAAGAAACTTTACCTTCTCTTTCTCCAGTTCTTGAAGCTGAGCATGAAATTCTTCTAATTTCTTCAGCGATAAATCAGATTCGTCAACTGCAAGGTTCCCTACGTGCTCAGTAGTCCCTGCAATTTCACCATATATCTTTTGTATCTGAGACTGTACATCTGAGAACTCTTTGATCCTCTTATCTTTTTGCTTCCATAGTTGTTCTAGTGCTGGTGCTATAGCTGAAAGCTGTTCCTTGATTGTTCCTGAGCTCTTGTCAGGCTGCAAATCAAACAGGACATTACGATGTATCAAGTTAAGAACCCAAAGACACATTTGAGGAGTCTTGACTGCGTTTTATTGCATTGCATTTGAATTGTAGTTCATGCAAATATATAGCAGGAGGTAATCGAATAATCCATCAGACAAGTGAAGAATATGGTAACTTACGATTCCAACAAAAGTCTTCTCTCCGAGAGATGCTAAAAGACTTGTTAACTCAACTCTACTATTTTCCAGTGCCTGAAGTAGCTTTGCCCTTGACTTTGCAGCCAAGTCAACCTTTCTTTTGTACACATCCAAGCACTCCTGTTCTAACTGAAGAAGCATCTTATCTCTTTCCTCGTCACTTTGACCAACCTCATCCCAGATATGCTGCATTGAAGAACAGCTTAGGTGTTACATGTAAATACTAATTAATGGAGCAATTACAAAAGGTACAAGGAACAGGTATGGAGAACTAAAGAATTACAGAAAAGGTATCACCTGCAACTGCTGCAGCAAAGAACCACAAGTGGTTTCTCCAAGAAATAAATTTGGTGCTTCAATTGCTGCCATTTGGTATGATTACAACCTAAGGACCATACAAGTTTGTTTAGTACCCTTTATATTTTGATCGGATTCCAGCCAACAAAGAGAAACAAAATCGAAGTTCCAAATTCAAGTTCATGTTCACATACCTTACTCATAAGACTACTAGCATGCATAATTAGGACAAACTTAAGTAGCATAATACTGTATTGTTCAAAAAAAAAAAAAATACAAAGTATCATAATACTGTAGACTGCTATCGTCACTATAATATATATGTATATTGCATTACACTAAGAAATAATCATTTTAGAGTGACTGCAAGTGTCTTCGTTTTAAAGAAAGTTATTGAAATAAGTAGACTATTCATATTAAAGAAACAAATACTAATCGTAATAAATCAGCAAATCCATAAAACTTTAACATAGCAAAAACTGCAATTACCATGAACATAGAACTAAATAAGGAGAAAAGAACACTATGCAATTAAAACATTAACAAAATCTATATAACTCACACAAAACAAGTCGGTGAAACTCACACAAATGGGAGCACATTTCGACATTCAGCCACAAAAAATTTCAAGAAAACCACGACTCAAGTCAAATTCACAGACTGCTACATAGACAAAAGATAACAGTATTCAGATAATCAACAAGAGATATGAATGTTGGTAAGTAGAATCTTGAAAAATTAGCAGTTTGATAAAATTAGAGTCAAGTAAAAAGAAACAAAATTGTTGAAAACCCCATAAGGGTTTTGTCAAATAGAACCCAGATCCCATACAAAAGCCAATAGAATCAACAACACAAAAACCCCAAATCGAAGAACAAAAATTTAAAAAAATAAGAAACTGGGGGAGGGTGTAAAACAAAGAATGAATACTTACAGAAACCAAAGAAATGGGGAGGGGGTAGAGTGAAAGAGAACGTTCGAAGAAGTTGGCGTCTTCAGCCAATTATGCGTGTGTATGTATTTTGTGTGTATATATATTGCAAAGTATAGCTTGTCGTCCAGATTTTGAATTTTGGAAGCAAACTTAACGCCCGGGATTGGGCTTTACTTTTTAATTTTTATTTACCGTTAACACACCAACAACACTTGAAATTTTATATAAATTTTATTGAGAAATTATTTAAAAGTAATATTATTGTTCTAGAAAATTAAATATTTATAAAAGTATGATTTGTAATCAAAGGTAAAAAATATAGCTTTATTTTACATGTTTTGAAAAATAGTTGAAATAGTTCTGGTTAGCATTCAGATTTATTTTATTGTAAAATCGTATTTTCACAAAAAAAGAACCTAATGTTGCAAAAAAAATTGAAAAAATGTACTTAGGAAAAAAGAAATTGTATTTTTTTAAAAATTCAATTTTATTTCATTTAGCTTATTATTTTACTATATATATTGAAATAAATTAATTATTAATTAACATACATTATTTAGAGCTGATTTGTCTGAGTTTTAAGCATGAAGCCTAAAGTGATTTTTAACTTTAAACTCAAAATGTATGTTTGTGTAATAAGCTGAAAAACGACTTAAAGTTGAAAAAAACAGCTAGAGATACTTTTTTCGATCAAGTTAATTTTTTTTATTTGACAGAAGTTAATTTTATCATACATGTATATAATTTATATAAATTAATTTTATATTTTATATTTGTCATAACTCATGAATTATATAAAATAATTTAATTGTCCAAACAAATGTAACTTAAATTTTATTTTTTTTAAATTTTATTTTTTTCGAGAAATAACTAACTACTTGATTCGAGAACTGTACTTTGAATTGCTAGATATCTCTGAGTTCTCGTTCAAGCCTCTTTAAGATATCGATTGTTACTTCTTGAATAAGTATTCTTACTTCTGGAATTCTTGAGATATCGAGTAAGTGTTTTGACTTGTGGAATCCTTTACATGTCGATCACAGTATTTTACTTCTCGATTCCTTGACATATTGAATAGTACGTACACTTGACTTCTGGAATGTTTGAGATCTCGAGCAAGTAAATGAAACTCTATAAATTTTGATGATCACATAGTGGCAAAGATGTTTGTATTTATAGATGTAAAGCAGCAAACTATATGCTTTATCCTAACTTGTTGCAGGGCAAGATGACTTACTGATATGAAATATCAGTGCATATAAAATAACATGCCATTATCATATGTACTAACTTGGTTTTGCAGGGCAAAATAGATTACTGATATGTATGTCAGTTTATCTAAACATCAATCCATTAGTGCTAGACTGAGTCAGTTTGGCAAGCCAACTTCACATGTTCAATATACAAACAACAAGCCAAGTTGTCCTGTCAGAATCTGTCAAGATCGTGGATCATGGATCTATCTTAGGAAACTTGATTAAATATATTGTGAGGGCTCTTTTAAGACTCAATACGTACATAATATATTTAGAGCTCAAAATCTTTTATCAAATCTTTTTTAATAATCGCTTTCCAAAATTCTAGGAGCTTGCCATGTTTAAAAGATTTTTTCCTACAAAACCTCCTATACATGTTTTTGACACACACAGACAAAAGGGTTTTGTTTTTTCTTCGATTTATCTTCTCCAAACCTCTATCAAACGGTCACATGAACGTTGCTAAAATCTCTCCAACCAATTGAACGTTAAAATTGGATTCTAGACATTGGTAATTGATTGGTTGATTTTTGAACATTGTTTGTGAAGCTATTTAAACCTGTTCTTGTGTCTTTTTCTATCATCCATCCAATCTCAACAAGAACACACAACTCAGTTTTACTTTGCTATATTCAAACAAATTCTCTCGAGCTCTTTATATATCATATATATACTATATATTTGAGAGTTCATGGGTTTTGAGTTGTAATCACTTTATTGATTTGTATTGCTCTATTTGTAATCAGTAGTTGCTGGACATATTGGCTAGGGAACAAGGGTTTGGTGAACGTTGCTAGAGAAGTATACTTGGGAAGTATTGTTGCCCAGTAATTAACAATGGTAGAAGGGGGGTTGAATACAATTATATAAGATTTTCGACTTAATACTAATATAAAACACAAATATGAAATAATAACATCTTTATTAATTCTGGTATAAAACTGTTACAAAACTCTCTCAAGAAATTCTGATGTTCTTGAAAGCTGCTAGGTTACAATGATACTCGTGTAAGCGATTATTATATGCAAAACCTAAACTGTGTTTATATAGCACACACAGCTTCTCTATCAAATACAAGATAAGTTAAAATCAATTACAAACTATATCTTATCTGACAGCTAAATTCCTATAAACTAGGAACCGACAAATCAATCTTCCTTATTTTTTTGGACTCAATAGTTATCTTGAAGTAATACTGATCAGCTTCCAGTCCTGATTATCCTGATGATAATCCTGATCTCAGTCCTGATAACAATCCTGATACTGACGGTATGCAATCCCGATGACATCAGCATCTCAATCCCGACCAGTAGTCCAGATACTGATGATCAGTGAATCCTGATCTAACAATCTCCCCCAATCTTATACTTTGTAAAATAAAGTATAGATTCCTAAATTCAATGATACCAAAAATATATTTACAAAATGTACAAGCAATTTCAGCAACAAACTTATCTTTAGATTTTCTAGTAGAACAAATTCATCTTCAAGAAGTTTGACAATAAATCTTCTTCTTTGTCTTCAAGAATCTGAATCAGTCTTCCCTTTAGATTTTTGAGTTCTTCATCTTCCTCATTAATCTGATAGATAGCTGCTCTGAGATTTTGGATAGAACTTCTCTGTAGATCAAGCTCTTCAAGCAGTAGATAAGCAAATTCTTTCCCATCAGGATTAAGAGACAATTATTTCAAGCCTAAAGACATTTCCTTGACAACACTGCCTCTCTGCATTTCCACTTCTTGACCTCTAAGATTTAAGTACATGGGAGTGTATTCACCATCATAGTTCCTTCCTCCATCAAATCTTTGTCTAATGGTTGATATAATTATATCAGACCATTCCTTGCACACTTTATTCTTGCCTTTGAGCAGATAATGAACATATTTCAGTCCTTTGTAGATTTCACTAGTAGCTCCTGAATAGACATTTTCTTCACACTTCCATCTTTCATGAAATAAAGAAGCTTCTCCTTCTTTTCAACACCATCATGACAATCTAAAACTATATCCACAACTTGTAGTTTGTTCAGGTGTTCAGAAGTTAAATTTCCTCCAACTTCAACCAATGCATGAGGATCAACATATGACATGTTTGTGAATTCAACATTTCTATAACTTATACCTCCTCTAGTGTTATGTGGCATCTGCTTCAAGTTTGAGTACATTTCTGTCCACAGTGCTTTGGATCTTTGAGAAGATTTGTAATTATGCCACCAGGTTGAAAGTTGATAGGTTGTAAAGCATAATGTAACATAAGATGTAACAGAGATAACTACAACTCAGCAAAGGACAAGACATACAGTAATATTAAAAGAAGCACAGGAATCCAGAAGTAAAGAAGAAAAGGTAAACTCAAAAAATCAAAATATGTTATGTATTCTTGAAGTCCGTAAACAGGTCACGGAAAGAAGTTCATTAAAATGTTCAAGCCTCAGTGACAAATAAAGAAACAAGACTTTCAAGACTACAGAAGTATATGAATGGTTTAGAGTTAGTACCACAGGGTTTCAGTGATTTAATTGAAGCAACCGGAACGACAAAGGACTTATCAGCAGCATTGAATTGAAGACATAGAAGAATTGATCAAGTGTTATTTATCTGTGAACCAGACCAGTTGCTCTAGGTGTCAGCACTTAAAAGATCAAGATGTTTTATCGTCTCAGAAGAAATTGATTTAAGTCTAAATCTAAAACACCCTGAAATTCAAAAGGATTTTCAAAAGATCAAAGTACAAAAGAAAAGGCTCGATGGTTTTCTTTTAAGAAAAACCATCGAATATGATTAAGAGAATCTATTAGAAAAACCTTTTAAAAGTAATTTGTCATTCGATAGTTTTTATTTAAAAACTATCGAAGGAGAAATTATTTATTCATTCGATGGTTTTCTAATTGAAGGAGCAGGTGAGATTTTAGTTGTGTGTCAGGTTGATTTGAAAAATGGACGGCCAGGATTATCTTGATTCTGGTTCGATAGTTTTTCAAAACAAAAGACTACAAATAGAGAATGAAGACAGTGTTCTTCTTCAGTTGGTTGGCAGTTGTGATCGTATTTACTCAGAAGAATTAAGAGCTCAAGAACAATTACTAGAGAAAATTTATAGTGCCTTAATTTTGAAAGTGTGTATTGATTACGTTAACCTGAACTCATTGAAGCTAATCTACGGATTAGATTTGTAGCACCCCTCGCGGTTTATATTTATAAAACGATATATTCCCCGACTCGTGTTTTGATTTGGTTCATTTGATTTCGTAGTTGAACTGAATGATTTATCCGTGAACGAAATTAAATAATTTGTGAATATCGTATTCAACCCCCCCTTCTACGATACTTTGGACCTAACAATTGGTATCAGAGCTATTTGATTGACGTACAAATCAGATCCGGTGAATGAGACCAAAATCAAACAAGGCTTGAAAATTTGAAGCAAATTATTTAACTTTCAAAAATTTTCATTTGATTGGAATTTCTTGAATTTTAAACAGTTTGAAATTTTCAGAAACCATGAGTGCTCCAAAGACAACTGTTGGTATTAAAGTTCCCCCCTTCACTAGAGATGATTTCGGTTTGTGGAAGATGAAGATGCTGTTATTTATCAAGGCATCTAATCCGTTGTATATTGGCATATTAGAGAACAGACCGTTTGTACCAATGAAACCAGTTAGTGAATCTACAGCACCTGACGGTACCAGAATTCCTCAAGGCTCAACCCCAAAGGATTTATCTGAGTACACAGATACAGACAAAGAACTGATTCGATTGGATACAGGTTTGATGCTGATATTGACAGATTCCGCAGACAAGGAAATGAGTTATCAGTTAATGAACTGTGTGAGCGGGAAACAAATGTGGGATACCATAAATTTGATAATGGAAGGAACTGAAGACGTGCAGGAAAACATATTGGACATCCTGACTTCTCAATATGAATCATTTAGGTCACTTCCTGGAGAAAGTATAACTCAGGTCTTTGAGAAGTATACTAAGCTGTTAAATGAGTTGACCATGAAAGGGAAGACCTATCCTCTGAGAGAGACAAACATGAAGTTCATGATGACACTGCCCCATCATGTAGAACACAAGTCCTCATCCATAAGGGAAAGAATTGACTTTACTAAGATGCCATTGGAGATGATATATGGCAAGCTTAAAACTTATGAGATGGAGCAAGAACAAAGAGTGATAATCTACGGACCAGGGACGGTGGACAACAAGAATTCTGCACTCGCAAGATCAGCAGCACTTGTAGTGGATGAACCAACAACTTCTGATATTCAGGTTCAAACCCCTAGAGCTGGAAAAGAGGTGATTATAGAAGCTGAAATGGATTCTGTGAATCTTGGTGTTGATGAAAGTGATTACTACACCCTAGAAGAGCTTGAGCAAATGGAAGACAAAACCATGGCGTACTTAGCTGCAAAGTTTAGCCACATTCATTTCAAGAGAAACCCTAAGTACAAGTTCAAGGGCTCAACCAACAGATTTCAGAAAAGCAAGTATTCACCATGCACTGGCTTTAAGGGAGGCTACAAGACTGGCATGATTGATAGAAGCAAATCAAGATGCTACAACTGCAATGAGTTAGGGCATTTCGCCACTGAATGTCGGAAGCCTCGTCAAGCAAGAGACAGGAAAGATGTCTATGAGAAGAAAGATTCTTATGATGAGTTGAAGAAAGAGAATGTTAAGCTGAAACAACAACTGGAAACCTTATCTGGAAAGCAGAAAGGAAAAGCTTATATTGCAGAGGGTAAAAGTAGGGATGATACTGATTCGGATGAATAGGAAGAGTATGTAAATCTTGCCCCTAATGGCCGACTCCTCAGAGGAATCACCACCATCATCTCAGGTACCTATCTTAACAACAATTGACATGTCTAATTCTGAGTACAAGAAAACTGTGCAAGATCTTAGTGTAGAATTGTTTAATGTACACACAAGCATGCTAGCATCAGAAATTGAAAATGCTAAGTTAGTTCTTAAGATTAAAAATCTAGAATCTAAGAATGAAGAACTAATGCTTGTAGCTGTCACATTAGAAGATCTTAAACAGAAAAATTAGTACTTAGAGAACAAGGTCAAGTGTAATGATGAAATAGAGACAATCCTCAGGAAGCAGATTTCAGATCTAGATTTGAAACTAAATGCATATAAGAACTCCGCCCTAATTGCTAAGGAAATAATTGATACTCAGACCTTAGGGAATAAAACTGTTATAGGATTTGAATACAACAAGAAAACTGGAAAGAAGATTGTGGAATTTCCTGTGACATCTTCAGCTGTCAAGAAGAATACTCCACATGTTCTTAAGAATGTTGATTGTCCAGTTTTTGTTAAGCCGTTTCCAGCACTTTTAAATGAGGATGATCTAATCATAAGACAAGAATTGCTTGAGGAGGATATGCTGAAGGAAATAGAGATAAAAACTAAGTTGCCTAGGAAGTCAGTAAAAACTGAATTACCTAAAACTGATATAGGCAATAAGGTTAGAAAGGCTAAAAAGAACAGTGTTGCCCAGTAATAAACAATTGTAGAAGGGGGGGTTGAATACAATTGTATAAGATTCTCGACTTAATAAATTATGTATCACAGATATGAAAGAATAATAACAGCTTTATTAAATCTGATATAAAACTGTTACAAACTCTCTCAAGAAATTCTGATGTTCTTGAGAGCTTCTAGGTTACAAAAATACTCGTGTATATTATCTCCGATATAAATCAAAACATAAGCTGTGTTTATATACTACACGGCTTATCTATCAATTACAAGATAAGTCCTAATCAATTACAGGGATTGAAACATATCCTAAATTGACAGCTACATTCCTATAAACTAGGAACCGACAAAATAACCTTTCCTTCTTTAACTAGACTCCATAAATAACTCGAAGTTGTAATCCTGATCAGTTTCCAGTCCTGATGATCAATCCTGATCACAGTCCTGATATACATCATGATGACAATCCTGATACTGACGCTTGAGCAATACTGATGACCATGCAATACTGATGACGTCAGCAATCCTGATCAGTTGAATCTAGATCATGACGATCATTGAATCCTGATCTAACAATCTCCCCCAATCTTATACTTTGTAAAATAAAGTATAAATTTCTAGATTCAATGATGTCAAAAACTTATTTACAAAATGTACAAGTATTTACAATAACAACTTATCTGTTCAGATTCTTTGATAGAATAAATTCATCTTCAATAAGTTTGACAATAGTCTTTCTTCTTTGTCTTCAAGAATTTGAATTAATCTTTCTTTAAGATCCTTGAGTTCTTCAACTTCCTCATTTATCTGAAAGATAGCTGCTTTGAGATTCTGTATAGAGCTTCTTTGTAGACTGTGCTCTTCAAGCAAAAGATAAGCAATTTCCTTCCCATCAGGATTAAGAGTAAGCTGAGTCATGCCAAAGGTCATTTCTTTAACAGCAGCGCCCCTTTGCATTTCCACATCTTGACCTCTCAGATTTAAGTACATGGGAGTATAATCACCATTGAAATTTCTACCTCCATCCAGTCTTCTTCTAATTGTTGACAAAATCATATCACTCAATACCTTGCACACTTCATTCTTCCATTTTAGCAGATAATGAACATATTTCAGTTCCTTTGTAGTCTTCACTAATAAATCTTGAATGGATAGAATCTTCACACTACCATTTTTCATAAAGTACAGAAGTTTCTCTTTCTTTTCATTACCATCATGACAATCTATAACTATATCAACAGCTAATAAATTGTTCAGGTGTTCAGAAGTTAAAATACCTCCAATTTCAGTCAAGGCATGAGGATCAACATGTGGTATATTCAGAAATTCAGCATCCCTGTGTCCAATACCTCCTCTTGAGTTGTTTGTCATTTGCCTTAGATTTGAGAACATCTGTAACCAGAGTGCTTTTGATCTATATGAATCAGAAAAATTAGCAACACTGGAAGCACTTGTTATAACTCCACCAGACTGAAAATTGATAGGTCTATCACACCTAAGTGTGTCAATGTGTTTCCACTTCTTGTCTTTTTCTTTCTCAAAAGCATAACTTCTTTCCAACTCAGGTTGTTGTCTACTTGAATTTCTCCACAACCTTCTATTTGAGAGTTTAAGGCTTTTGTACATAGAGATTGAAATCTCTATTTGTTGTTCTTGTTATCTTTCTTCTTCTTGCTTCTTCTTCTTCATCAACTTCACTATTGTGAGAATCAACCACAGTGGATAATATTAACAAATCAACCTCTTGTAGAATTTCAGATTCATCAGGATCTTGAATAGTGTCAGGAACAATGTCAGGATTAGAATCTGGAATTTGAGTTGTATTACTGATGAGTGTTGATTGTCTTGATCTTCTTCTCAATTCAGGTACTTCTTCAATAATTCCATCATCACCAAAAGTAGACTTGTCAAGAACTACTTGAATTTGAGTAGGCTCAGGAATTTCTTCTATTCTTAGACTTCTAGACCTTGTCTGTCTAGGCATATGTTGAGTTGATGAGCTTCTTCCTCTATTTGCACTTCTTCTTGCACCTCTTCTACCTCTGCCTCCTCTACCTCTAGCAGGAGCAGGATTCTTAAAACTCTCCATCATTTATCTCTGTTGATTTAGAAATTCTTCATGTGAGAGATCAGGATATTCTTCACTAGCAGTAGAAAGTGCCTTCCTTGCAAATAACTGTTGAACTCTCTTATCAGTGTGATAAAGAGTAACAACATTACCATCTCTTGTTTTGAACTTCTGGAATAAGTTAGCAGCATCTTCAGGATTTGCAATTAGAACATCTTCATCACCTTCAGGAATGGTAGAGAGTGTATGTTTATGACCAGGCGTCAGGATTTGATCAGCTATCAGGATTTGATCACTTGTCAGGATTTGATCTTCCGTCAGGATCTGAGATTTCACCAGTGTCCTTACTGTCTTAACTCCAGAATCAGAAACATGAGTTGACTGCATTGTTTGACTTTGAGAAGTTTGAATTGTAGACTTCATCATAGCAGCATCAGAGGTTTCTCCTTGTAATACCATATCATCAAAATTATTTCCAGTATGATCATCATCATTGTCCTTTCTCAATACTAGATCAGGTGTACATTTTGTCTGAATTACCTTCTCCCCATTTTTGACATCAGGATTTAAGAGATTTAAAATCAAGGCAAGAGAGGTTTGTATATCAGTTACCTTAGAATCAAGAGAATCAATTCTGCTGTTGATGAAAGACTGTTCATTACTGATTGACTTAACTTGGGATTCTACGACCCTGAGTTGAAGAACAGTAGGCACCTTTGTAAAGTTCTGAGAAATATCAGTCCTCACTCTTTCAGTTGTTTCTTTGACAGAATCAATTTCATGCTTGAGGCTTTTGGATAAAAGAGTTGTAGCCTTCAAATGATTCTTCATATCTTCATTCTCAATGATTCAGGCAGCATGAGCAGCATGTTCCAATGCACAGGGAAAACTAACAGAGTTATAAGATCTATACCATTCATTCTCCCATTCATCTTTTCTCAGAAGCTCAGCTGGATCAATTGGTGAAGGACCAGAAAAGTCTTGTCTAAGATCCTTTTCCTTGCCATTCATGAAAGTGCTTGAAGAACCAAAGTTGGTTCCAAGACTAGATTTAATTGATGTAGCAAGCTGATCCTTCTCATCTTGATTATCATCATCACTATCATCACTATCATCAGCATCAGAATCATGAGTAACATCAGGGCCAGGAATAACAATACCTTTAAGTTTATCCTATGATGCTGTGATAGAATCTGTCATTGGTCTTGACCTAAGTGGTTGTATCAGGATTGGCTCAGCATCAGGAGCACCACTAGCATCAGGAGCAACGCCGTCAGGATTTGATTGGCATGCATCAGTATTTGCTACCAATGGTTCTTGTGGAGCCTGAGGTTCAGAAGCTGCTTTAACACTTTGAGTTAAAGGTTCTTGTGGACTTCGCTCATTCACAGCGTCCTCGACCAATCTTTCCATTTCAGGAATATCAGAAGCCCCTTGAGCATTGTCAGGAAACTTCTCTGAAACTGTAGCTGTTTGACCTGCATCTTCACATTGAGAAGATGGTTCTTGTGTGGCAGGAATGTGAATGTCTGCATTCTCCCTTTGAGAAAATGGTTCTTGTGTGACCATTCCTTCAGCTATGCCTTCACTCACACTTTGAGTGAGTGGTTCTTGTGTGGCTGGATCATCAATAGCTGCTGAACCACTTTGAGGTTCAGGTTCTTGTGGGCTTGATCCCTTCAGTTTCTTTTGTCTCTGGAAGATCTTCTCTTCTGCCTTCCTCTTCTTCTCCATTGGATGTGTAAACCCAAGATTGGAAGCAGCAACACCAAACTTCTCCTATGAAATATCAACATGTCTTGTTGTTGGAAAGGCTTTGGCTGGAGAGTCTGAAATAGAGACAACTTTACTTGAAGTACCATCAGGATTACCAACGTCAGGATTTGCTTGAGCATCAGGATTTGACTGCTCATCAGGAATTGAAGTATCCTGTCCATCAGTATCCTGCTTCTTTTCTAAAGGAATATGATACCTGCTCTTTGATAATTTCCTTTTCTTCTGTGACTTAGATGATGGTGCCACGGCTACAATAGCAGTATCAACAACTTCCTTGTTTATCTTCAACTTAGAGTATATTGGCATATCATCCTCGGAATCAGTCTCATCCCTTAGAACTAACTTCCTTTTCACAGAAACAACCTCAACACCCTTGGCAACCTTCTTCACCAGGACCCCTTGTAACTTCTTTTGAGTGAGTGGTGTAGAAGAAGAATCCTTTGATCCTGATTGTCTTCCAAACACATCAGATCTAGCTGATTTCTTTGATTTTACAACTAAAGTCTTTTGAGAGACATTAGAGGTGGCAGTTGATTGTTTAGACTGTTTGGGTTGGATGCTTGTGTCAGGAACAAGGTGTGATTGGCCTTGCCCCATAGCATCAGAAACTGATCCATATTGAGTAGGCATTTTCTCTTTCAATAAAAGCCTGACCTCATCAGGAATATAGGCATTGCCTGTGAAACCATTTGCCTTATCACTGTTGACTAAGGACTTCAAATTATTTTATGTAATTCTACAAATTGGTAGAATCACATCTTCTTCAAAGACAACATTAGGACATAAGTGACAGAATATTAATTGGAAAAATCGAATAAAACAGACATAACCTAACTTATCTGCTTTTCTATCACTTAAAGCTTTCAAAACAAATGAGCCATAATCAAAAACTTGAGAGTAGATACGAGAGTACCCAATCTTTAGAGATCCTGATGGCAGAGCATCAAAATTCGATGTCTTATTCAGGAAGCATCTGATGATTGTGTCAAAAAAGAAATTCCACTCCCTTTTAAGCTTTGTCCTGAAGAGGCTTCTATACCTCTTGACCTCACCATTGTAACCCAACTTTGTGACAAACTCAAAAATTGTAGAGTCTGTAACAGTATCAGGAACATTGTCACCCAGAATTGGCAAATGCAGTGCCTTTTCTATAACAGTTGGAGTGACATGATGAGTAACACCATTGAATTCAAACTGCATCAATACATTACCAGTTGGCCCTTTGCCAAAAACAGCTGTGTTCCATACATGCATCACAGACTTAAGAGAAACACTCGCAGGTTCTGTTAGAGCATACTTCAATGGGCTTGAAGTAAGAAAATCTTGGATTATGTGGAACTCATAGGGCAAATCCTGATGAGATAGAACGACTACAAAATTATTAGTGGCAAAAGTAACACCACTAATTACTGTCTGCTTGTTCATGAATGATGAAAACGCCATTAAAACAGTATTGTAAACTTGAGAATTGAGATTTAGAAATTAGGGTTCTTGAGCACATAGAGAGAGAAAGAAGATGAAAAACTGATGATTAGAGAGTAAACGGTAATTTGGAAAATCAAATGTATTTTGTTAAAACAAAATATTACTCTCAGTGACAGGTGGCATGCTGTGATTAGTGCATAAATGATTAGTGGACAAATTACATGCGTAATTAAACATAACTGCACCGCTTTTTATGTGTATCTATATGTATATATCTATTAGTGTGACACACGCGCGCATACAGTTGTCCAACTAAAACTCAAACGTTTCTCATCAGTAATTGACGAAAAATCAGGCACAAATTAAGCAACGAAATACTGACCTGTACATCAGGATTGACCAGTTGACTTCCTGTCAGGATTGTGTCCTATCAGGATTTGATCAAAATTACATACCTTGAAGAATGACCATCAGGACTTGATAATCATCAGGATTTCCTCTCTGTAGCTTTCCTAAAAAATTCTCAAAGTTCATCATTCCAAGTTCATTCACCAACTTATTGAAAGTAGCTTCAGGCAGTGGCTTGGTGAATATATCAGCTAGTTGTGGATCAGTAGGAACAAAGTGAAGTTCAATTGTTCCTTCCAGAACCTGTTCTCTTATGAAGTGATATCTAATACTGATGTGTTTAGTAAGAGAATGTTGAACTGGATTTCCTGTCATTGCAATAGCACTTTGGTTATCACAATAAATAGGGATTTTGGAGTATGACAGGCCAAAATCTAACAACTGATTTCTCATCCACATTATCCGAGCACAAAAACTTCTTGCAGCAATGTACTCAGCTTCTGCAGTTGAAGTAGAGATAGACTTTTGCTTTTTAATGAACCAAGAAATTAGTCTACCACCCAAAAACTGACAACTTCCTGAAGTACTTTTCCTGTCTAACTTGCATCCTGCAAAATCAGCATCTGAATAACCACACAACCCAAAATCTGATTCCCTTGCATACCAAAGGCCAAGTGAAGGAGTGCCTTTGAGATATCTGAAAATTCTTTTGACTGCAATCAGATGGGGTTCCCTAGGTTTTGCTTGAAATCTTGCACACAGACAGGTTGCAAACATGATATCTGGTCTACTTGTAGTAAGATACAAAAAAGAGCCAATCATCCCTCTGTAGTGAGTTACATCTACCTCAGCACCTTGATCAGGATCAAGTTTGGTAGCTGTAGCAATAGGAGTACTTGCAGTAGCACAATCTTGCATGTTAAACCTTTTCAATAAATTCCTTGTATACTTTGACTGATTGATAAAAATACCATCATCAGTCTGTTTAACTTGAAGACCAAGAAAGTAACTCATTTCTCCCATCATGCTCATTTGATATCTTGACTGCATAAGCTTAGAAAACTTTTCACACAGCTTATTGTTTATTGACCCAAAAATGATATCATCAACATAAATCTGAACTAAAAGCAAATCCTTACCATGATTCAAGTAAAATAGAGTTTTATCAATAGTACCTCTTTTGAAACCACTTTCCAGTAAGAATTGAGCTAGGGTTTCATACCATGCTCTTGGAGGTTGCTTTAGTCCATAAAGTGCCTTATCCAATCTGTAAACATGATTTGGATATTTAGGATCAATGAAACCAGGAGGTTGTTCAACATAAACTTCTTCCTTTAGTTCACCATTTAAGAAAGCACTTTTTACATCCATCTGGAAAACCTTGAATTTCTTGTGAGCTGCATAAGCCAGAAAGATCCTGATGGCTTCTAGTCTTGCAACATGAGCAAAAGTTTCATCATAATCAATTCCTTCTTGTTGAGAATACCCCTTTGCAACTAGCCTTGCTTTGTTTCTGATTATTACACCATCTGAATCAGTCTTATTCTTGAAAATCCATTTTGTACCAACGATTGACCTATTCTTTGGTCTTGGTACCAGTTTCCAGACTTCATTCCTTTCAAATTCATTCAATTCTTCTTGCATTGCAGTAACCCAATCAACATCCTTAAGTGCATCTTCAACTTTATTAGGCTCCTCCTTGGATATAAAATTGTGATATAGACATTCATTCTCAGTTGCACTTCTTGTTTTAACACCTGCATCATGATCTCCAATTATCAAATTAGGAGTATGATCTCTTGTCCATTTCCTTGCTGGTGGTAAATTATTCCTTGAAGTAGATGCTCCCCCTGGATTGGTGTTATCTTGATTAGAAGAATTTGCTTCAGAAGAAGCTCCCCCTGAATTGTTGTTATCACCTCCTGATGCATTATCAGGATTGTCACTTGAATCGGTATCTGAAGAATTTTCCCTTGATGATTGAGTAGACTCAGTATTTGTAGTAGATTGCTGTTGCTCCCCCTCAACATTTGCACTACTAGATGTGTCATCATTATTTGCATCATCAGTATTAGCACCATCAGTATTTGGTGCTCCATCAGGATTTGGTGAGTCATCAGGATTTGATGGATCATCAGGATTTGATGACCCATCAGTATCTGATGGTGTATCAGTATCTGATTCCATTTCTTCAGGTTCCTTGGTAGCTTCATTTTCAAAAATCAACCTATCATGTGAGTCTTCATCAATTCCTGTTATCTTTTTATCATCAAAAGATACATGTATTGACTCCATGACAGTCCTTGTTCTCAAATTGAAAACTCTAAAGGCTCTTAATGCATGATAGCCAATGAAAATTCCCTCATCAGCCTTTGTTTCAAATTTCCCTAGCTGTTCAGGATGAGTTCTGAGAACAAAACACTTACAGCCAAACACATGCAGATGCTTCAAACTAGGTTTCTTCTCCTTGAGCATTTGATAGGGAGTTACACCATGTCTGTTTATCAATGTGAGATTTTGTGTATAGCATGCTGTGTTGACTACTTCTGCCCAGAAATATGTAGGCAATTTAACTTCTTCCAACATAGTTCTGCCAGCTTCAATAAGAGTTCTATTTTTCCTTTCTACTACTCCATTTTGCTGGGGTGTGCCAGGAGCAGAGAATTGTTGAATAATTCATTTGTATTTGCAGAACTCTTCCATCTTTGAATTCTTGAACTCAGTACCATTATCACTCCTCAGTATCTTGACTTTATACTTTGAGCCAGTCTCAATCATTCTCACATGGTCCAACAGAATTTCAGGAGTCTCATCTTTTCTGTGCAGAAAGTACACCCATGTGAATCTAGAGTATTCATCAACAATAACAAGAGTGTACCTTTTCTTACTGATGGACATTATGTTGACTGGTCCAAATAGATCAAGATGTAACATGTGATATGGTTCACCAATAGAGGATTCAGATTTACTCTTGAATGATGTCCTTCTCTGTTTAGCTTTTTGACATGCATCACAGAGTCCATCAGAAGTATACAAAGCTTTAGGCAATCCTCTAACCAAATCTTTCTTAACCAACTCATTGATATTGCTGAAGTTGAGATGAGAAAGCTTCTTGTGCCAATTCCAACTTTCATCTACTGATGCTTTACTGATGAGACAAGTAGGAGAGCCATTAGTATTTGCTTGAATGTTGGCTTCATAAATGTTACCATGCTTGTAGCCAGTGAGTGCAACCTTTCTTGATGCTTTGCTGACTACTTCACAATGTGTGGAATAGAAGTTGACATGATAACCTCTGTCAGTGATTTGACTAATACTCAACAGGTTGTGTTTTAGTCCCTTCACTAGAGCTACTTTTTCAATGATGACATTTCCAATGATTATATTGCCATATCCCAAAGTTTGTCCAATGTTGCCATCTCCATAAGACACAGTTGGGCCAGCTTTTTCCTCATATTCTGATAACAGGGCTTTGTTTCCAGTCATGTCCACAGAACATCCACTATCCATGACTAACACATTTTTCCTTTTTCTCTGCAATCAGAATTACAATCCGCTAGTTAGAATATTTAGGAACCCACACTGGTTGGGTTCCTTTTCCATGCATTTGTCTAAATTTAACAGCATAAGACTTTTTGACTTTAGCAGTTAGACAGGATTAAATCCATCAGGATTTGCTTTGTCAGTATCAGTATTGACAGATGCATGTTTCACATTGACATTCTTAATGATACCAGAATTTGTACTTTTATTAAACTTAGGTAAAGGATCATAAAAGTTATAGTACAAACTATGATATTCTTCACAAGTATAAATAGAATGCCATTTACTACCACAATGAAAACAAGACTTCCGTGGTTTATAAAATACTGATCTACTCCTAACATCAGACTTAGGAATTTCAGTAACTTTCTTTTTACTCTTCCTGCAATCAATAGCAAGATGATTAGAGTTTCCACAGTTAAAGCAACATTTTCTAGGTGTGTTAGGAATATGTTGTTCTTGATGATAAACATAAAACACTTAGTAGAATTTGTGTAAAGTCATTTTTGTAACTGTCAACGAAATGGCATGCTTTGCAGCATTCCGTTGACAGGAAGCTCATCAACGAAATGAGTGTTGTAGCAATTGCATTGTACAATACTTCTCAGTATGATAGGCATTCTGTTATATGTTTTAGATAGGTTTTCTAAGTCATGTTGACTAAGTACTAGATAGGCAAAATAGGTTGGTTAATTGTAAATATGTTATGCCTTGTAATTTTGACTAAGTGAAGACATGTCAACGGTATGAAGATTACTCTGTCAACGGTATGGAGTTTACCCGTCAACGAAACGAGGGAAACACCATCAACGGAATGAAGAATGAAGCTATCAACGAAACACATCTCCTTGCTATCAACGAATCAATGTTCCTTTTTGAACAGTTGACAAAGTGATAGTGACAGTTTACTGAACAGATCTAAAAGGAGATATGGAAGTGTACTTTGCATTGGAAGCCATCAAAGTGGATACTGGAAATAAGGAAACATTCCAATTTCCAATAAGGCTCTTGGAAATGATTATAATGAGCATGAAGACAAAAGCAAAGATCTCCAAGGACCATTGGACAAAAGGAATGAAAAGCAAGCTACTGATGGTTACTACTATTATTCTTTAGTTTAACCAAACGTAGAATTGTAAACTTGGGATTATATAACCAAGTGTAGCAGTTACTTTAGAAATAAGAGAAGAAACACAAATAGATAGTATTAGCTATTTTTGAGAGCAATTCTTCTCTACAACCTTGTAACTGAGCAGCTGTGTACTTTTGTATCACAGATTATTTCCGCAATAAAAACACTTCAGTTGGATCATCAAACAATCCAACTGAATTATTTATATCTTGTGTTTTTATTTATTCAGTTCAGTTTTATTTTATAAAGTGTTTAGTTTCAAGAAAATATCAAGAATTGTATTCAACCCCCCCCTTCTACAATTCTGTTAGGTCATTTGGGAATAACAATTGGTATCAGAGCAAGCTTCTAACATACAAGAAGTTTAAAGATCAAGACCAAAAACAGAAACCATGGTGAAGAAGGATACAGGTGTGAAGATACCAGTTCTTGATAAAGACAATTACTTTCACTGGAAAGTAAAGATGCATTTACATCTCATGTCTATGGATGAGAGGTATGTAGACTGCATTGAGAAAGGTCCACACGTTCCCATGAAGCTTGATTCTAGAGTTGGACTGCCAGATGATGCACCTGATGTAGAGATTCCAAAAACTGTCTCAGAATGGACTGTTGAAGATATTGCAGAAGTCCATAAAGACAAAAGGACCATGAACATTCTGTTTAATGGTTTGGAGCAAGAGATGTTTGACAATGTTATCAACTGTACAACCTCTAAGGAAGTATGGGATACTGTTAGAACTCTCTGTGAAGGAACTGAGCAAGTCAGGGAAAATAAAATGCAACTCCTTATACAACAATATGAGCATTTTCATTTTAAAGCTGGTGAAACCCTAAATGACACGTTTAGTAGGTTTCAAAAGCTTTTGAATGGATTAAAGTTGTATGGGAGGATCTATCAAACCAAGGATTCAAACCTTAAATTTCTTAGAGCTCTTCCAAAAGAATGGAAGCCTATGACTGTTTCTCTCAGAAACACTCAAGAGTACAAAGACTACACTCTTGAAAGGCTTTATGGAACCTTGAAGACTTATGAGCTGGAAATGGAGCAAGATGAGGAAATTGAAAAGGTACAAAAGAAGGGTGGATCTATTGCATTGATTGCATCTGTGAACCAACTTGAAGATGACAATAAAGAAGCTGCAAAGGCCACAACTAGTCGATCTAGTTGTAGGAGTGATGTTAGCAAGGGTAAAGACAAGATGACAGAAGAAGAAGAATCAGAACCAGCCAACTTGGAGGACTTAGATGAGATTGATGAACACATTGCTTTTCTGTCTAGAAAATTCTCTAAGTTCAAGTTCAAAAGAAAATCAGAAGCAAGGCCACCAAGAAGAGACTTTCAACCTAGCAAAACAAACTGGATTGAAAAGTCTAAGTCAAAATGTTTCAATTGTGGAATGCTTGGTCACTTTGCTGGAGACTGCAGAAAGCCCAAGGTTGAGAAGGGCAACAGGAAATTTGAGCCTGTTGATTATAAAAAGAAATACTTTGAACTTCTCAAACAAAAAGAAAAGGCTTTCATGTCTCAGGAGTATGATTGGGCTGGTAATGGTGAAGATTCTGATGATGATGTTGAGTATGTCAACTTGGCTCTTATGGCTGACAATCATGAGCAGGAAGCAAGTTCCTCAAGCAACCAGGTAACAATTACTAATCTTTCTGAGCTTTCTAAAGAGGAATGCGACAGTGCAGTAAATGAAATGTCTACTGTATTATATAATTTGCGTGTTACTCTTAAATCACTTACTAACATGGCATTTCTAGTATTCTAAAGACAAGATGACAGCTCATTGAATTTGAGAAAATGAGATGTGTTAGTAGGGATGCTAAGAAGGAACTTGAGAACGTGTTACAAAGGGAAGAAATTCTTAAAACACAACTTGAGATAGAACAAGGTGTGATTGCAAAATGGAAGGATGCCAGGAATGTTGCTGCCAACATAATTAATGTTCAAGGCGTGGAATCCTTCTGTGAGCAATCATGGAAAAGGAACAAAGAGAAGCTAGGGTATGTTGGTGAAACCTTAGAATCAGAAACTGAGTCAACAAACAACAAGGATCATTTGTTGAAGGTTGATATGTCAACGGAATGCAATGTTTCGTTGACAGATGAACCATCAACCGATCAGGCTGTTTCGTTGACAGAGAAAAGAAAGGATGAACTCACTAGACTTAATAACAAGTATGGTCCTGTCACCAAGAACTTTGTTCAAGGTGAGTCTAGTAAATCAAAGAAAGTTGAGAAGCCTGTTGAGAGAGCTAATGTAGGTAACTTGTCTAACAAGCAATTGAAAGACAAGTTAGAGAAAGTTCAGGTTGAGGCTAAGGGAAATAAAAAGAATAACAGAAATGGCAAGGTAGGGATTAACAAACACAACAATTACACACCTGATAAATATGCACCTAGAAAGACATGTGTCAATTGTGGAAGTGTTAATCATTTATCTACTAACTGCAAATCTGTTAAGAAATCTGCTAATGTGAAAATGCCCAAGCCTGCAATGAACAGTTCCATGCCTAAAATGCCTGTTATGCCTAACATGTTTGCTCCATATGCACAATTTCAGAATCCATATGCTAGCATGTCATTTGTGCCTAATCCTTACATGAATATGTTTAATATGCCACAAATGCCATGGAACATGAATAACATGATTGTTCCTCCAACTATGCATGCTATGAATGAAAATATGAGCAACCCTCAGAAATCAACACCAAGGGTAAAGATTGATTTGAATCAATCTGAGCCCAAAGTGAAAAATGGTACAAAAGGGAATGCAAAGGCTAACAAGACAGGACCCAAGGAAACTTGGGTACCAAAATCAACTTGATTTGGGTTTATTGTGTGCAGGGAGACAAAAGGAATCTTTGGTACTTGGATAGTGGTTGTTCAAGACACATGACTGGTGATTCTACCCTGCTCACAGAGTTTCAGGAAAGAGCTGGCCCTTGTATTGCTTTTGGAGATGACAGCAAAGGCTACACAAAGGGATATGGCTTGATTTCAAAAGAGAATGTCATCATAGATGAGGTTGCATTGGTGGATGGTCTTAAGCACAACTTGCTTAGTATCAGCCAACTTTGTGACAAAGGATTTTTAGTTACTTTTTCGAAAGAAGCCTGTGTTGTTTCTAAAGGAGGAAACAACAATGTGGTAATGACTGGATTCAGAAGAGGGAATGTGTACATTGCTGACTTTAGTAGCACAAGTTCAGAAACCATCACCTGTCTTTTCAGCAAGGCAAGCAAAGATGAAAGTTGGTTATGGCACAAGAAATTATCCCATCTGAATTTCAAAGTTATGAATGATTTGGTGAGAAAGGATCTTGCTAGAGGAATTCCACAAGTGGAATTTTCCAAGGATGGTTTGTGTGATGCCTGTCAAAAAGGGAAACAGAAGAAGGCATCATTCAAAAGCAAGACAGAGTCATCAATAGTCCAGCAGCTTGAATTACTTCATATGGACCTATTTGGCCCTGTAAATGTTATGTCCATCTCAAAGAAGAAATACTGTCTTGTGATTGTTGATGATTTTTCTAGATTTACATGGACTTTCTTTTTGCACTCTAAAGATGAGGCAAGTGAAATCATTATCAATCACATCAAGATGGTAAGCAATCATCCTGATTTCAAAGTAAGAAGGATTAGGAGTGACAATGGGACAGAATTCAAGAATTCGAGCATGAAGGTGTTCTGTGAAGAAAATGGTATTTTGCATGAGTTTTCTGCAGCAAGAACACCACAGCAAAATGGTGTAGTTGAAAGGAAAAACAGAACACTTATTGAAGCTGCAAGGACAATGCTAGATGAATCAAAGTTACCTACATATTTTTGGGCTGAGGCAGTTAACACAGCTTGCTTTACTCAAAATATTTCTTTGATTAATCAGGCCAAGGGAATGACCCCTTATCATCTACTCAAAAGAAAGAAGCCACTATTAGATTTTCTTCATGTCTTTGGATGCAAGTGCTTTGTTCTGAGAAATCAAGCTGAGCATTTGGGGAAATTTGAAGCAAAGGCAGATGAAGCAATATTTGTGGGATATGCAGCAGGGAAAGCTTACAGAGTCTATAATCTCAGAATCAACATTGTTATGGAATCTGTACATGTTGTTTTTGATGATCTCAAAATACAAGGTCTCTGTGATGAAGGTTTCCATGAAAGTCTCTCTTTTGAGAATGAGGAAGGAGAACAAGTGAATCATGATAAGGCTACTGAGAAACAGCCTAAAGTTGTTGTATCTAGCACAGATGAAAGCAGCAGTGAAGATGAAATTGCTGCATTAAGGTTAAAAAGGATAGCAGCTAGCAGACCAAATGGTCATTTCGTTGACAGTCATGATGGTGGATTCGTTGACAGTCAGAATGAGCGTTTCGTTGACAGCCAAAACGGTCATACCGTTGATAGTCATAGGAATGCTTCTAGAAGTGATCAATTAGGGACAACAAACTCAGGGGGAGTTTCTCAAGGACAAATATCCAATCAAGGCAATCATGATCATGAAGCTACGTCTTCAAGAGCAAATCTACCTCCCTCAAGGAAATGGACTAAAGATCATCCCTTTGAACTTATTATAGGTGATGTTTCTTCAAAAGTCCAAACTAGAAGAGCAACTCAAGAAGAATGTCTATATAGTAGCTTTCTGTCTCAAGATGAGCCAAAGAAAGTTGAGGATGCACTTCTAGATCCAGATTGGGTTTTAGCCATGCAAGAAGAGCTAAACCAATTTGAGAGAAACAATGTTTGGAAGCTGGTGCCCAGGCCTAATGACAGGAGTGTTATAGGCACAAAGTGGGTGTTCAGAAACAAGATGGATGAAAATGGCATAGTCACAAGGAACAAAGCTAGACTGGTTGCAAAAGGCTACTCACAGGAAGAGGGAATTGATTTTGATGAAACCTTTGCTCCTGTTGCAAGACTAGAAGCAATAAGGATTTTCCTAGCCTATGCAGCCCATGCCAATTTCAAAGTCTATCAAATGGATGTGAAGAGTGCTTTTCTGAATGGGGAATTGGAAGAGGAGGTGTATGTAAGTCAACCTCCTGGTTTTGAAGATGATGATTTTCCAGACTATGTGTACTTCCTTCTCAAAGCACTCTATGGTTTGAAACAAGCACCTAGAGCCTGGTATGACACTCTCTCACAGTTCCTCCTTGAGAATCATTTCACTAGAGGTACTGTAGATAAAACTCTTTTTCACAGGGTTGTAAATGGCTCTACTTTACTTGTTCAAATTTATGTAGATGATATAATCTTTGGGTCTACAGATGTGAAACTTTGTCAAAAGTTTGCCAAGCTTATGCAAAGTAAATATGAAATGAGCATGATGGGAGAATTAACTTACTTTCTTGGTCTTCAAGTAAAGCAAGTTAATGAAGGCATTTTCATTAGTCAAACAAAATACATTCATGATTTATTAAAGAAATTTAACCTAATGGAATGCTCTACTGCCAAAACTCCCATGCCTACTGCCACCAAACTTGAATTGAATACTAAGGAAAAATCTGTGGACATTTCAAGTTACAGAGGCATGGTAGGCTCACTTTTATATTTAACAGCTAGTAGACCTGATATTATGTTTGCTACATGTCTATGTGCTAGATTTCAGGCTGATCCTAGAGAATCCCATTTAGTTTCTATTAAAAGAATTTTCAGATATCTCAAAGGAACACCAAACCTTGGCATTTGGTATCCTAGAGAATCTGGTTTTGAACTAATTGGTTATTCAGATGCAGATTTTGCAGGATGTAAAATTGACAGGAAAAGTACAACTGGAACCTGTCAATTCCTAGGAAACAAGCTTGTGTCATGGTTCAGCAAGAAACAAAACTCAGTTTCTACCTCCACAGCTGAGGCTGAGTATATTGCAGCTGGAAGTTGTTGTGCACAGATTTTATGGATGAAGAATCAACTTCTTGATTATGGATTAAGAGTTGAGAAAATTCCTATTTTCTGTGACAACACTAGTGCCATTGCCATTACTGAAAATCCAGTGCAGCATTCAAGGACCAAGCACATTGACATCAAGTACCATTTCATTAGAGAACATGTTATGAATGGTACTGTGGAGTTACATTTTGTTCCAAGTGAACAACAACTTGCAGACATCTTTACCAAGCCACTTGATGAATCAACATTCTCAAGATTAGTAAGTGAGCTAGGTATGCTAAATTTCTCTTAATTATTTTTGAGATATTTGCAAGTTGAAATGCAGCCAGAAACTTGCTATGTTTTTCTGTGAATTAATTTTCTTAGAAAAAAGTGAAATTTTGTCTAAGTCAAAATTACTATGTCAACGAAACGAACCATTTCGTTGACAGTCTTAGCAGTTTTCTGGGTGTTTCGTTGATAGCTCTTTTATATCAACGAAACGCAGCTTTATCAACGAAATAAGACGGGACTTTAACCGCCCAATCCTGATTCGTTGATTTAGCGCTTTTAATCTGAACCGTTGTAATTTGACACGTCTTTTACCACGATCTATGCATACACCCCTGTAAGTATAAATCATGGTAATACTTTAAAAGTAACGGTTATATTTTTAAGCCAATCCAGTAATTTACATTTATTATTGGATTCATTTTCTGAGAATTTTTGGGGGAGTATTTAAGAAATTTTATTTTCATTATTTCTTTTTTACCTGTTCTTAAAAATTCCAAAGGCTTTTTCTCTCTTCTTCTCTCTAACAAGCAATTCAGTTCGAAGCTTTCCTTTAATCAACAATGGCACCTATAGTCAAGCTTATGTCTGCTGGAGGGTTCATCTATGAGAAGAACAACTCCATCCCTTTTGTTGTCAAGGAAAACCCGAACAGCCTGTTCTTCAAAATGATGGATTTCATGAAGAATTGCAAGTTGAGCTATGCAATGTTTCACTCTACACCACTCTACAATGAGATAATCGAGGAAATTTGGACCTCATGTGAGTATAGTGGAACAAACTGCACACTACAATTCACCCTTCAAGGTAATGAGTACATAGTTAATTCTGATGTTTTGCAAGCATGTTTACATATTCCTGATAATAACTGTGATGCTTTGCCTACTAACACTGAAATAACTACCATGCTAAATTCTATAAACTACTCTTTGCCTACTGATAATCTGGGTAGAATAATTAGGAGAGGTTTGGTTAGGGAATACAGTTATTTAGCTGATGCATTCATTAAGGTCTTTTCTGGAAAGATTAGTAATTTTGATGCATTAACTAACTCTATGTTAATTCTCCTAACCATGCTTCTAAATGATAGATATCACAACTTTAGCACCCAACTTATGTATGAAATTGGTGCTAAGTTGGGTGACAAAGCAAATAGGAAGAAAAATATCTATTATGCTAGGTTTCTGATGATGTTGGCTAACCATGTTAGTCCAGCACCATTAGTTATCTCTAACCCTAATGCCAGGTTTGAGTGCTTTGTGCAAGAAAAGAGAGTATTGACAGACATACTGAGGCTGAACCACAATGGTGATGTTCCAGTGGTGTATCTGCCAATCATTGAGGTAACTACTACTATCCCTGTTAGTGTAGCTAACACCTCTACTGTTTTACCTTCCAATGTTGCTATGGAGTCTGTAGCTGTGACCCAACAGGCTCCTGCCCTAGCAACAAAACCAAAATCAAAGAAATCCTCCAAGCCAACCTCAGGTGCTTCTCAAAAGGCACCTGTTGTAAAAACTACCACACAACCTAAGGGGAGTGAGTCTGGAGTTGTGAGAGGTGAGGGAAGGGGTGAACATCAAAGAAACCCCAAGGATAAGGAAGGACAAGTTAGTGTGTACCAGCCAAGCCCCATTGTGTCTTCCCAACAAGGCACAATGAGTAACATGGATTTAAACACAAGTCTAATTGCATCCTCCCAAAAGGATGTGATTATTGAAACAAGCTCTCCTCCTAGAGCACAGTCCAAAAGGGTAAGGGACACTTCAAGCCCACAGTCTACATTTTCCCAATACCAAAGGAGAGTGAAGCAAAAGTCCAAGGGTACACAGGGTGCACACACACTGGAAGCAACACTTCCAGTTTCTCAAATTCAGTTTGATGTAACCCCTATCATTTCTCTGGGGTTACAGTCCCATTCTCTAAACATCAATCTTGAATTATCTCCATCAAATTCACCAACTCAATCTTTAGATGTGGACATGATCCATACATCTATTCCTGATTCTCTAACTCTAATCTTGGAGAAGCCCCACTCTGAAGCTGGTGGCCATCACTTGTTAAGTGATTTGTTGGGCCATCAACCAATTTTTCCTGAAGTTGCAAGGGGATCTGTGGACCAATCTTTAAAATCAATCACCACAGACTCTATTGTAATTTCTCATTCTCAAAGTGCTTTCTTGACTTCATCAACGAAACAGTCTATTTCGTTGACAAGTGTTTCTCCATCAACGGTATCCATACCGTTGACAGTTCAAACTACCATTCCGTTGATAGTTCACTCTGCACCTTTAATTGAAAATTAAGTTGTTCCCACAACTAGTGCAGATGATCTAGTGGTAGTTGAGACACTTCTAGGACTGAGAGGGAGTGAAACTGAGAGGCTGGCTTGCAGCCAGGCAAAAGGAGAGAATGTGAGTGAGAGGCTGGCTATTTCTTCCAGCCAGGCAAAAGGAGAGATTGAGAGTTCCACCTTAGAAGGTGAAGGTGAGGGTGTGAGAGGTGTGAGCCATGGGGAGCCCATGATGCAAGAACAGAGTGGAGAGAGAGAAGGGACTACAGGAGTAATAAGGATGGAAGCAGTCATTGCTAGTGAGTTAATGGAGGTCAGTGAGGGAGAAAGGGAACTTACTTTCCAAGAGGTTTATCAACAAACTCTGGATAGTATTTCCCTGGATCCTGAGACCTTTACTCATCCTGTGTCAGCCTATCAAGTTTTGGCTCAACAGGGCAATGTGGAGGCAGAGAGGTCACTACAACTAATTCACACAACTGCATCAATGCAAAGAGCAAAGGATGCCTTGACCAATCTACCTCCAGGGGCTGAAGCAAGTGGAGAATTTGATTTTTCTGATAATGAGGATAGCTTTGGTGACATTCTACAGGTGGCCACTACTGCACAGACTGGGACTTCTGTGGTGCCTCCTACACCAAACTGGCTTTCTCAAGATATGCATGGTAGATGCAATTTGGATGCTGCCATCACAAGGCAGTACAATGAAGCATATCTAGCTCATGAGTCTGCAGGAGCAAGGGACAAGAAATTCTACAAAGCCATCATGGATTCTCTGGAAATTCAAAGGCTACAAATGTTGCAGACAAGGATTGAGGCTACAGAAATCAAGGACTCAATTAGCAACCTTAGGGCTGCTACTGACAGGAGGCTAGATGAAAAGCTTCCTCTTCACACTGTCTCCAGGATGACAAGGTTTTTCACCAAGGAACCTGAAGTGTCTTCATCTTTGAAAACTCTTTCCTCTAGAGTGGACAAAGTTGAGGCTACTCTTAGTCACATGCAAAAGGAGCAGGAGAAGCAAACTCAGCTACTCACCCAGCTTCTGGCAGCTCAAGGGCTCCCTATCATCTCACTTGATGCTAACAAAAAGGGGGAGAAATCTAAGGAGCTAGACATTCAGATTACAAAGGTTATGGTCCCAGCCATCTCCTTACCAGACGAGCCATTAGCAATGGGGGAGTTTCCAAAGAAGAAAAAGGACAGTATTGACCTGATCCAGGAAGCCTATTTGAGGATGAAACTTGCAGAACAAATCAAGGATCACTGGTCAAATATTGAAGCAAAGGTCAAGAAGCTAGCTGACACTAAAAAGGTATCATCTGTACAAGCTACTTCAATACCACCATCAACAAATGAAATGGTGACAGTGCAAATGGAGCCACAATTCAGGAGTTCCTATGTCATGGAACCCCTTCAGCATGGAGTCCTTCAAGATTCAAGGAATGAGAAAGGACAAGCTTCATGTTTGAGGAATGTGGATGCAAGAGGGATATCTCCAGTATCTCCCATAAAACCCAAAGGCAAGAACATAGAAAGGATAGCTTATCCTCCACCAAAGCCAGATGAGTTCAAAGTCTTAGGGAAGCTGATCAAGGAGAGCAAAGAAAGCAATCATCCAAGCATAAGGAACAAGAGGGCACTCATCTACAGGGATAACAAGGAAATCTACATTTGGGTTGGTCACCCAAATTTTGCTAAGGCCAAAGCTGAAGAAAGTGAAAGGGCAGCAATGCAAGCTCTTGCAGTTGCTCAATCACTTGAAGATGAAGAAGCCCTACAGGAAGAAAAGGCCAAGGATAAAGCTAAGGAAGCTGGAAAGAAGAAGAGAACAAGTCAGCCAAAGGCTAGAGCTAAGAGGAATCTGAACTTTGATGAAGATGATTCTCAAGAAACTGCTCAAGACACTTCCACAACAAGTGCACATCAAATTCCTGGTGATCTACCTATTGAGGAAAAGTTGGCTTGTGATCCTGCACATCCTGTCAATTTTCATGATCATCCAATCATGCCAAAAGAGGAACCTTTTGATTTTGATGAAGCCTACTTTCCAAAGTTCCTGTTAGAGAAGGACCAACCAATGAAGACAAAGAAGAGGTATGTCAAAGCAAAGCCTGTTCTTGTGAGAAAGCCACAATCTCAAAAACCCCCTGCAAACCCAGAGGACTGCATGTACATTGCTGACATCAGGGAAGAATCCAGTCTACATCTTGACTTAGACAACCTGGTGGAAGTAAGGGGAATTACAGCTTCTCAAAAGTTGCCTGAAAGACTAGTGTTCATATTCAAGGGAGGTAGAGAACAAGTGTGGCCTCTCTACAGAATTTTAGGAGAAGACTATCAAACACTACTCTCAGTGTTTAGATGCTTGAAAAAGGACTTTGGTTTCACCAAAACAGCCAAGTCTGAGGTGGTCTCCAAAATCTGTCAGATAAAGGCTAGCTGGAACAAGCCTGAGGCTCTTCCCAGGATACTTAGAGTTCCCTCAACAGGAAAGAAAATCCATCTTCAACCTTATTGGATGATGGAGTTTAAGGACAAGGACAATTGCAGAAGATTCTTCAGAATGGAAGACCAGCTGGAGAAGGCATCTAATCAAACTCTAAAGCTGATGCAATCCAAGCTTGGTGATCAAGATGAAGAGGAGAAAATCTTCTACAGAAGGCTACAGGTCCAGATTGAGGAAAACAACTCCAAGAGAGGGAAGAAGACTATGCCACAAAGAAGTCACAGATGAAACATTTGCTCAGACTAGAGGAGCACTTGTGGGCATTAGTCTTGTAAGTCTTGTATTTTGTCTATAAAGTTTTGAAGCTTAATACATTTTCTACTTTTGTAATTTATGATGTATCTGAGTATTTTTGTTATCATCAAGTCTCTTGATTTATGGCTGTTATTCTATCAGTCATAAATTGGGGGAGATTGTTAGGAATATGTTGTTCTTGATGATAAACATAAAACACTTAGTAGAATTTGTGTAAAGTCATTTTTGTAACTGTCAACGAAATGGCATGCTTTGCAGCATTCCGTTGACAGGAAGCTCATCAACGAAATGAGTGTTGTAGCAATTGCATTGTACAATACTTCTCAGTATGATAGGCATTCTGTTATATGTTTTAGATAGGTTTTCTAAGTCATGTTGACTAAGTACTAGATAGGCAAAATAGGTTGGTTAATTGTAAATATGTTATGCCTTGTAATTTTGACTAAGTGAAGACATGTCAACGGTATGAAGATTACTCTGTCAACGGTATGGAGTTTACCCGTCAACGAAACGAGGGAAACACCATCAACGGAATGAAGAATGAAGCTATCAACGAAACACATCTCCTTGCTATCAACGAATCAATGTTCCTTTTTGAACAGTTGACAAAGTGATAGTGACAGTTTACTGAACAGATCTAAAAGGAGATATGGAAGTGTACTTTGCATTGGAAGCCATCAAAGTGGATACTGGAAATAAGGAAACATTCCAATTTCCAATAAGGCTCTTGGAAATGATTATAATGAGCATGAAGACAAAAGCAAAGATCTCCAAGGACCATTGGACAAAAGGAATGAAAAGCAAGCTACTGATGGTTACTACTATTATTCTTTAGTTTAACCAAACGTAGAATTGTAAACTTGGGATTATATAACCAAGTGTAGCAGTTACTTTAGAAATAAGAGAAGAAACACAAATAGATAGTATTAGCTATTTTTGAGAGCAATTCTTCTCTACAACCTTGTAACTGAGCAGCTGTGTACTTTTGTATCACAGATTATTTCTGCAATAAAAACACTTCAGTTGGATCATCAAACAATCCAACTGAATTATTTATATCTTGTGTTTTTATTTATTCAGTTCAGTTTTATTTTATAAAGTGTTTAGTTTCAAGAAAATATCAAGAATTGTATTCAACCCCCCCCTTCTACAATTCTGTTAGGTCATTTGGGAATAACAAGGTGCATTTGGGATAAACCTATAGTTATTCTCTTTATTAATCCCAACTTTACCATTCCTGTTTCTCTTGACAGTTGGTAGATTTTGTTTACCAATTTCATCACTAACTTTTTCCCTAAGTTGTTTCTGAGACAATAAACCTACATTCTTTTTTTTTTCAGTTTTCTTGACAGGTTTAGACTTCACATAAGAGACTGAGTTATCAGAAGTAGATCCCTTTTCAAAAGTAGAATTGGGATCATTACCAAATACAAATTTAACAGGCTTAATCTTTGATTTGGTCTTGTCTATAACATGTCTATAGGTCATTGGTCTTACTGTCTCATCTATTACAACTTTCTTTTCCAACTTCTTATCCTTGTCTGACTTATAACCTAGACACTCTTTCCAATTCTTAGAAGTATTTATTTCATGAAATTTCCTTCCAGAATCTGTCCAGGTTCTGATTTTCTCTTTAGCTTCCTCAAGTTCTTTTTCAAGAGCAGTACATTTAAATTTCATCTCCAAATACATGTGTTTAGCATTATCACATTCTATCTGTACTTTTTGCATTAAAGAGAATTCAGTTTCTAAATGCTCATTCCTTTTCCTAAGTTCAGACATCTCAGATAAGATCCTAGTATTCTCAGCAGTTTGACTTCTAAAGCTAATATGCAATGACTTAAGAAAACGTCTTAACTTAGAAGCATTATCAATATCAAAATCAAAGACAGTATTTAGTACCTTATCATCAGGAATAGCAGATTCATCAGTATTGGCCATTAGGGCATAGTTGACCACCTCAGTGTCAGATTCTGAGGAAGAGACCATCCAATCCTTGCTTGAAGAGATGAGTGCTTTAACCTTCTTGCACTCAGTTGCAAAGTGCCCCATTCCATTACACTTGTAGCATCTAACCTTTGACTTGTCAAATTTGCCACTTTTGCTGTCCTTTTTGTTGTACTTGTCTTTGTCAGCATTGAAGGTCTTTTTCTGAAAGTTGCCTTGTCTTCTAGCCTTCCTGAACTTCATCTTTTTGAAGCCTCTGACTATCATAACAACCATCTCTTCCATGTCTGAGTCAGAAGAATCATCACCAGTATTGGCATCAGGATTGCCATCAGTATCTGATGACGAGTCATCAGTATCTGACTCAACTATTCTTGATTTCCTCCTAGAGACCTCCACAGCTTTTCCTTTTGATTTAGCCTCTACTTTCAAGGCAATAGACTTTGCCTTGCTGCTTTTCTTATTCTTCCTTTGTTGAACCTCAAGATCATAGGTTCTCACCATCCCATAAACTTCATCCAGAGACACAATGTTTAGATCATACTGATGTCTAATGATTGATGTTTGTGTATCCTATTCTTCTGGTAAAGCTCTCAGAAATTTGGTATTAGAATCTTCAGATACATTCTCTTTCCCTACTAATGATAGATTATTCAAGAGAGTCAGGAATCTATCATACAAGTCAGTAAGGCTCTCATCAGGTCTTGCATCAAATTGTTCATACTCTTAAATAAGTAGAGCCCTTCTGTTTTTCTTGACAGATGCAGATCCTTGGCATTGAGTTTCCAAAGTATCCCAAATTTCTTTTGCAGATTTGCATGCAATCACCCTGTTGGACATGACATCATCAAGACTGTTGTGAAGGATATTCTTTATCTTTGCATATCTGAGAACGTCAGCTTTCTCTTCTGGAGTCCATTCACTTTTTGCCTTGACTACGAAGTGTTCAGGTACAGTATCTGTTTATCCAACAATTCTTGTAGGAATATATGGACCATCACGAATCTTGTCCAAATAATCAGGATCCATAGCCTCCAGGTACATCAGCATCTTTACCTTCCATGTTGGATATTCAGTTTTCTTCAGGATGGGAATTTTAATGCTTTCATACTTTGTCGACATCTTAGATCGTATCTGATTCAAATTTAAATCAGTTTGCTCTGATACCAATTGTTGCCCAGTAATAAACAATTGTAGAAGGGGGGTTGAATACAATTGTATAAGATTCTCGACTTAATAAATTATGTATCACAGATATGAAAGAAAAATAACAGCTTTATTAAATCTGATATAAAACTATTAAAAACTCTCTTAAGAAATTCTGATGTTCTTGAGAGCTTTTAGGTTACAAAAATACTTGTGTATATTATCTTCGATATAAATCGAAACCTAAACTGTGTTTATATACTACACAACTTCTCTATCAATTACAAGATAAGTCCTAATCAATTACAGAGATTGAAACATATCCTAAATTGACAGCTGCATTCCTATAAACTAGGAACCGACAAAATAACCTATCCTTCTTTAACTAGACTCCATAAATAACTCGAAGTTGTAATCCTGATCAGTTTCCAGTCCTGATGATCAATCCTGATCACAGTCCTGATATACATCATGATGACAATCCTGATACTGACGCTTGAGCAATACTGATGACGTCAGCAATCATGATCAGTTGAGTCTAGATCCTGACGATCATTGAATCCTGATCTAACAAACATGAATGGGAAAGCTAGTGTTAATCAGAATATTGTTTCAACTATTCCCATTGCATCTAGGAAGTTGAGCACTATTTGTAATTCTGCTGGACACCTTACACATGCATGTAAAAAGGTTAAAGTAGAAACTGCTGATACTTCTGCAATGCATAACATGTCTGACATGCCTGATCTTCATGAACCCTGTGGAAAGAAAGAGTGTTTGCTATGTACATACAACATCATGCATGCTTATTTTAAGTTGATGAATGCATCTGGTAGCAATAGCGCTGATAATGTTGAATCCACAGATAATATGAAAATCAAACAAGTTAAGACTGACTTGAATGTTACTCCTGTTAAAGTATCTAAACCTTCAGGACCCAAACAAGTTTGGGTACCAAAGTCCGCTTAATCAATTTGTGATTGCAGGGTAAGGTTAAAAGCTCAAAGGTCGTGTGGATTCTGGATAGTGGTTGTTTTAGACACATGACAGGTGAAGAGTCCCTGCTTACAGAGGTGGTTAAGAAGACCGGCCCGATTGTAACCTTTGGAGATGACAACAAAGGATTCACTACGGGATATGGTAATCTAAAAATTGGGAATGTCATCATTGAAAACATCTCGCTTGTTGAAGGATTGAAGCACAATCTTCTAAGTATCAGTCAATTATGTGATAAAGGATACAATGTGGATTTCAGAAAGGACAAGTGCTTGATCACAAACAGGAAGGATGAGAAGCTTGCTCTACTGGGAGTGAGAAAAGGAAATTTGTTTATAGCTGACTTAAGTTCTACCAGTGAAGGAGAAGTTACATGTTTCTACAGTAAGACATCTTTAGAACAAAGTTGGCTATGGCATAAGAAGCTCTCACACTTGAACTTCAAAACTATGAACTCTTTGGTAAAGAGAGAGTTGGTGAGAGGGTTGCCCCTGATGGAATTTTATCAGGAGAGACTATGTGAAGCATGTGAAAAAAGGAAGTTTAAGAAGGCATCACACAGAAGCAGAGAAATTACAAGCATTGCTGAACCTCTACAGCTGATTCATATGGATTTATTTGGTCCAGTCAATGTTATGTCACTTTCAAGAAAAAGATATGCATTAGTGATGGTGGATGACTACTCCAAGTACACGTAGGTGTTATTCTTACATTCAAAGGATGAAGCAACACAACTAATCATTGATCACATCAAAAAGATAGAAGTGGAAGCTAAACTACCTGTGTAGACAATCAGATCAGACAATGGAACTGAATTCAAGAATGCAGTTCTTAATGATTTCTGCTCAGAGAAAGGAATATCTAGACAGTATTCATGTAACAGCCCCAAATCCGGGGTCAGGGATTTAGAGTAGTCACGATCCACTTACTTCTTGCCTTGCCTGCTTTACTCACACTAGACACAATTCATCTGCTTATGACCCCACAATGTATATCTCTCTCACACACACACACATGTTAGAGTCTCATAAACGACACAAATACAACCATTGCGGAATAAATAATCTTTATTACAATACCCAAATGTCTTTTGAATTTGCTACTGATACAACTCCTAAGTAATGGTACATTACCAACTTAGCCTTGTAATACTCACCACCCTCTCATACCATTCATATCTATACATAAGATGAATACCAAAAGCTCCAGCTTGATCTGACTGGGTCACACTACTTCCAGGATCACTGCTAGAAACTGCTCACGAGAATGCCTTGCGCTTACCACTCGCCTGAGGGATATGCGCCGAATCCTTGGTATCCTACTTCGCTGCTATATAATATTTATAAAACAATAGCAAGAGTGAGCGATAGCTCAGCAAGGTAATAAAAGTATGGCATAATCCTGCCTTTAACTCAACCCAGAATAAAGCGTGTATAAGACAATAATTTGTCAAAATATCTCGATACTGAAATTATTTCCTTGTTGGAATGTATTCCAAAAACAGTACCATTATTGTATTTCAAATATCATTTTCATAATATTTCTGCAAAGTTTTACTATATTATGAACAAAGTTCTAGTATAATATAAAAGATGAGGTTTCAAAGTAAACCAATATAACCTTTCCGAAAAATATCTGCTATGTAAGCAGATTATCAACATATAACTTAAAAGATGAAGTTATAAGGTGATTCAGTATACACAACTCCCTTACCATAACTCATGTTATGTAAGGTATCCACAGAGTCATATGATATAAAAGATGAAGTTACGAGGAAAATTTCATATAATGTTCCGTAACCCAAAATTCACTTATGCATATATAATCTGAGTAAGGTTTTATCAGAGTCATAACTCATAAAATAAAAGATGAAGTTGCAAGGATTTATTGTAACTTCATTTTTGAATATTTTTCAGATCCCTGCCAACATGATCGGTAAACCTGAACCAAGGGTGTTATCCTTAGTCCCTTTCAATACATGTTGCAGAATTATCCATAATTGGATGATGAACCAATACTGGAGTAATCACCGCGCCAGTTGTCCCAACCTCACTATGATCAGTAGCAGTTCGTACAACTAAAAATGTTTTCTACATGTAGATGGAAGAACACGACAGCCTGACATTGTCTACCGCCTTTCTGGATCTCCCGGCCCATTTGGGGCAATAAAAATGATGGGTCGGCGCGACTCGACCTCTTATACCGCTCCTAGTTCGGATGCAATCCATGACTCTGAAACGTAAAGATCGTCCTCCTTTCCCCAAGTGTATTACTCGTTGATAGGACTCCACAAAGTAGTCGTATCTAATTGGAAAGGAAAATTTACCAATATTTCCCAAGCTATTGCTTGTTAAAGGATATCGACTTGTTCCATCAATTTACTCCTCGATCGTTGAGGTAGTAACACAACATTTGACTTGCAGCAATTCAATTGCTCAGAGAAAATATCTGTCCCCTGACAGTTTTGAGTTGAGAGTTTAAAATGAGTAGCAGTCACTTAACTCAGGTTTCCCATATTCTGGATAGTTGAGCGATTATTTAAATCCTCTTAAAAGATAGATTTAAATGGAAAAACAGTGTTTGGGAACCTCCCCTTGATTTAAAATAATTAGTAATACCGCTTAGAATATCCTTCATAATTGTTGAAGGTCAAGGATAAACTTTAAATAATATAACTCGTTTTAAAACGGGTTAAAAGTATTTAATAAATAATCGAATAATATTTATTAAATAAATAAACCTTAAACGAATATTCAAAAATAATATTCATTAAATAAATAATGATTGAATGAATATTCAAAATAATATTCATTAAATAAATAAGGATTAAATGAATATTCAAAATAATATTCATTAAATAAATAAGGATTAAATGAATATTCAAAATAATATTCATTAAATAAATAATCATCGAATAACAATTACATGATATCTTTATCGGAAAAATAATCTTTAACATGTACCGAAAATATAACTACTCCCGGTCTAAAGAATAAATCATACGCCCTTTTACCTAGGGCATTTATAAAAAAAACTGGCTTCTAACTAATATCTCATATCTAGCTTAGAAGCCCATAATCAAATCATAAAGCAAGTATCACAATATACTTTCGAAAACAGTTATGCCTTCCATTAGCATATATAACTGAAATAGTATTCAAATAGTATTTCTCGACTGAGATAATACTCAAATAACATTCCTTGAAAGATATAGTAAGCAAATATCATTCCTCGAATGATATCATACTCAAATAACAATCCTCAAAATACATAGTATTCTGCCGATGGAATCCCTCCGGGTTTCCACGGCTATCTACATATCTCAAAATACCGACTCCCGATTTAGAGTCGAAAACAATGAATATGCTCTTATATTTGGAGCTACCAGGTAAACCGGTTCATAACTACTTAACTCAAAAGATTTTATATAATCCAAAGGTGAAATCTATTTCAACAAGAGATAAGATATATCGCAAAACTGTCCAATTTTATACATGGAAAAAGCAGTATTATATAGTCAATACTTCAAAGTATAGATATAGAAACTTGCCTGATGCTCGAGAAGTGATAGGGTTTCGTGACGATGTCGGACAATCTAGACAAAGTCAAAGAAAACGCACGATTAATCCCCTGGATAATCCACTTGTACTAAATGCTTAAACACGTAAGCGAAACACAACCAATGCATTAATAGCTCGTTATAGGCTCATACTAAGTCCATGTTAATCGACAATTACTTAAGTCGTAGGTTTAGTCCGAAATCGATCCTCGAATACAAGTTATACTTAACCATTTACAACATTGGTTTCTAAGTCATGTTCTTAGTGGTTTTCACTTGTGCAACCTCGGCTAACACATTTTTATAAAATCGAAAAATAATTTTTTGGACTCGAAACCTTCGTACAAACTTTCGTAACTGACCTTGGCACTTCAATACAAAATTTCATATTTCAAAACAACTCTTAAGGGTCTCAAACATAGCCACAAAGTTGGTACATTTCTGCAATCTCATTCCTTGAACCCCTTTCACTAAAATGGTCATATCTCATAAACCGTAAATCGTAATGACATGATTATTGCACTCACGTAAACTAGAAACAAAGCTCTACACACTCATGTTCATCACTGAACCAAAAGAGGCATTTAGGTTTTCAGATTCTAGGCAGTTTTTAGCGTTACCGAAAATCGGGCATTACGTCGGCTTAAAACTTAACATTTCCGAGATTCAAATCTCATTCCAATTCACCACCAATCATCATACACATCAATTAAAACACTTAAAGTCCATTATCAATCCCAAGCCGATCCAAACCAGTTGGTATAACATTTAAAATCCATCCACAACTCATCCAACAACTAAACAAACTACATAATCCACTTACTCGTGACCTTAACAATACATTCATGCTTCCATCTTTTAATTATAAACATAGAACTCAACAAAATACTATTCATCATCTTTTTTAACTTAATTAAAGAGATATATAGAGGTGGTGGGTAGTGGAGATTATACCTTAGATAGAACAAGCTTTCTTCCCTCTTTCTTTTAAGCCCAAGAACTCAAATTTTGGTAAAGAATTGCTTAGTCATCCATCTCCTTCTTCTTCCTCTCTTAGCCACGTTTTTTTCTTCAATAAATGGGGGTGAGGGGCTGCTCCCTTTTTGTGTGTGTAATGTGTGGTGGAAGTGTGGTGATGGTAGATATTTTGTTTTTAACAAAATGCAAGTTAGCCCCTCAAGTTTGGTTAAGCTTACAAGCTTCTTTAACACACTTCTTCCACTAATTCATTCCTTTCCCTTTTTCTTTTAATACATATATTATTCTTTATTTCCTAAGTTATAATACGTCCAAGGTTGCTCCTTCGAACGGATTTTCGATTCTCGTTTTCGTTTGCGATTTCTGACTACGCGATTAGTAACCGTTTATTATTCCTGAACTTCCGCTGAAATATAGGATCAATCGGAGACTATAAAATTTTACTATTCACCTTGGAGCACTATTCATCAATGTTACTATTCATCCTTGTTTTTGTTCCTCCTGAAACGATTCGAAAATATCTCCTAAAAATAGCGAATAAAACTCTACGCGATTCTCGTAGTGAATAGTAACTATTCACTATTCGCTCCAAAAATCGATTCCTTAAATCGACTTTAATAAAATAATAAAATATAAAATCCTTGGATTCTCAATTTAAATAAATCACTCTCTTGATCTCATCAATATGCTCTTCACTGCCCGATCAAATATTCCATAACAATAAAGTTTGGATTTTCTGAATTCCGATCATCTTTACATACACTTATTTACTTTGTAGATCACTAATATGACTTCGGAATATCCACACCACGTCTCGTACATAGGTGGCATGAAATTTTTTTTTAACCCTCAAAATCACTATTCATCCACCAAATTCACTATTCACTGATGCACTTAATCATAATAAGAAACGTTTTAATTTTACCAAAAATTCGGGTTATTACAATTCAGCACCAAGAACTCCTCAACAGAATGGAGTAGTGGAAAGGAAGAACAGAACATTGGTTGAAGCAGCAAGGACAATGTTAAATGAATTAAAACTTCCCACTTACTTTTGGGCTGAAACAGTGAATACAACTTGCTACACTCAGAATCGAACCCTGATCAACAAAGATCATTAAAAGACTTCGTATGAGTTAATGGCCAACAAGAAACCAACACTGAAGTACTTTCATGTGTTTGGTGCAAAGTGCTTTGTACTTAAAGATGGAGAACATCTAGGCAAGTTTGATGCCAAAGAAGATGAAGGCCTTTTTCTGGGCTATTCTCTGGAATCTAAGGCTTACAGGGTGTATGTGATTGAAGATAAGAAGGTGTTGGAAAGCCTTAATGTAACATTTGATGACACCAAAAGACCAGGCCTGCAAACTAGAGAGAACTCTGAATCCTTGGTATTTGAAAATCTATCAGGAGATCTCTCTGACATTGAAGAAGAACCTGAAGTTGTTACAGTTATTAATAATAATGATAATGATAATGATTCTGGACCAAGTGGTGATAGTGGTGGAGATACTCAAACTACTACTGGATCCACTAGTCAATCAACAGGGTCAACAGATCATACTGGCAACAACTCAGAGGGAGCAGGAGAAGGATCAACTAGTCACACTCCACAACATTTTGAACATGGAGAATCATCAAGATCGCATCTGCCAAGACAAAGGGTATGGAATAGAGATCATCCCTTTCACTTGATCATTGGTGATCTAGACACATGAGTGAGAACTAGAAGGACATCACAAAATTAATGTCACTATTCTGGGTTTCTTTCAGAAGCAGAACCTAAGAAAGTTGAAGATGCCCTAGATGATCCAGATTGGGTGATTGCAATGCAAGATGAACTCAATCAGTTTGAAAGGCAGAAAGTTTGGAATCTGGTACCCAGGCTTAAAGGAAAATCTGTTATAGGAACAAGATGAGTATTCAGAAATAAGTTGGATGAAGATGGCATTGTAACGAGAAACAAAGCTAGACTGGTTGCTAAAGGTTACTCTCAAGAAGAGGGTATAGACTATGATGAAACCTATGCACTAGTAGCAAGAATTGAGGCCATCAGAATGTTTCTGGCATTCGCAGCACATTCCAATTACAAAGTATATCAAATGGATGTGAAGAGTGCTTTTCTGAACGGGGAGTTAGAAGAAGAAGTGTATGTGGAACAACCTCCAGGGTTTGAGGATTCAAAACTGGCAGACTTTGTGTACTTTCTATTCAAAGCTCTCTATGGACTCAAACAAGCTCCAAGGACATGGTATGACACTCTCTCTGAATTTTTACTTGAAAATAAATTTACAAGAGGTGTCGTAGACAAAACTCTCTTTTACAAACAGCATAAAAATGATTTGATATTGGTGCAAGTATATGTTGATGACATAATATTTGGTTCTACTAATGATGATCTATGCAAGAGATTTGCTAAGTTAATGCAGAGTCAATATGAAATGAGCATGATGGGTGAATTTTCATTCTTTCTTGGACTACAAGTGTATCAAAGGCTAGATGGAATATTCATTTGCCAGTCCAAGTACATTAAAGATCTTCTGAAGAAGTATCAAATGGAAGACTCGTCTACAACAAAGACTCCAATGCCAACTGCCACTAAGCTTGATAAGGATGAAACTGGTAAGAAGGTTGACATCACATGCTACAGAGGAATGATAGGCTCCTTACTATATCTCACTGCAAGTAGACCAGATATAATGTTTGCAACATGCTTGTGACGCCCTCCAAACCTGGGGTACAGATTTGAGGAGTCATCCGACCAACGGAACACTATTTAACACATGCATAATATATAAAGACACAAATACCCCTTAACCAAGACCGCATCCAGATTATGGCAATGAACACAAGCTACTACAATCTTTTATTAATACAATACCAGTTTTATCAGAGTTATTACATCACAACTTAGGTTCAAATCTAGACATCTAATCTAGAAAAGCAAAACAACAACAAGCAAGAGTGAGCCAAACAACAAGGATAGGGTTAGAAAACAACAAGCAAGAGTGAGCCAAAAGTGCTCAGCAAACATCAATGTATCATTTCTATCACAGTTGTAAGGATATGAATTTATGATATCAGAATCAACAATATTTAGCTAACACATGTTATGTATCAATAACAATTGAAGAAAAGAATTAGAATTTGGTTTATACATTTTATTCAAATCAAAGGTTGTGCTGCTGGCCAGCCACGCATCAACCCCAGACTAGCTCACGACATAGTCCTCTACTGGATCCTAGGCCAATCTGGGCCTTAAGTTATTCCGACCATAAATATGGCCCGACCAATTACCGGTCCATTTTAAAACATGCCAAATCTATCATAGGGTATAAAAAATAACATGCTCAATAAGATAAACTTAATGTATAATAATTGCAAAAGAGCTTCAACTGCTCAGTATCAAATGAAGATCGAGAAATAATCATGGAATAATTTCAACGGTACAGTGTACTTATTCAATAAGGAAATCAATATTGGTAATCGATAATCGATGACCGTAATCAATAGTCAACGATGGAAGTCAAATGATCAATGGTTGTCAATAACAATCAAAGGATGATAATCAATAATAAATGGTGGTAAACAATAATCAAGTGAATTGGAAATAAGGGTTTCCGATGCAGATCAAATCAAAGAATCAAGAATCTCTAAGGAAATGGAATCAGTTGTCCAAATGCGGTTAAAAGATTGATAATTTGAATTGTTCTGGGGATAATGGTATTCAAGTAATCAAGACAATAATAATTTTTATCACAAGTAAAGGCACAGATACTTGCCTGGTCTAAGCTACTGTCGGATCGATTCTGCTCACTCTACATTTCCCTTTCCCTTGCTCCGGGAACTCAATTCTATAATTAAACAACTCATCACAATAAGTCTAACTATTCTCGTTCTACTCTCGACACTTATTCAATCAATAATCACATTTAAACAAGTAACCGGTTACGTATCGGACGTCCAGTATGATTTACGATATTTAAAACTCAGATATTTGCCCTAGTATGGGCACATACAGACTATAAAACACAACACACAATTAATATGAACCATATAGCACTTATAAACATTTTTAAAACATCATACGAAACTTATTTGAATTTTAAATAAGTCACGATTAATTTTTAAATCAAAACTCGGATTTTTAAATCCAATATAAACATTAAAATGCAATTAAATCAATTAATAAAATTAATTGACACTCTTTAAATACTCAAACTATTTTTTAAATAAATAAATAGGCTTGAAAATAATTAAATCTAATTAATAATTAATTTTTAAGAATTAATTGATTTAAAGAAATAACCAATTAATTAATAAATTAATTATTAATTAAAAATAATTAAAATAATTAAAATAATTAAGTTTAATCAATTTTCAGATTTAAAATAATAAATATAATTTTCCAGAATTTTTCTGATATTAAAATATATTTTTAAAATAAAAATATGAATTTTTAAAGTTTTTAAACTATTTTCGAATTAAATTTAAAAATAAAATCCAAAAACAGTTTTCAGAAAATGGATTAGGGTTTTGAAGATTGAAACCGGGTCAAACTTCGGGTAAACGGGTTGGGAAGAACGAATCCGGGTCGCCAAGAACAACCCACCGGATTCTGGGTTTTCCAGAATCCGGCCGGTGTCCGACGACCAGAATCGTTCATTCCCGATCAAACACAAACAATTTCATAGGGCTTTTGTTCGCTTTTTCAAGACAAACATAACCCACACACAAACACATACGTACGATGCCGGAATTGAGCCCATAATCCGGTCAAAGAAACCGTCGGCAACAACTCCGGCCGGAAACCCGATCTACTCATTCCGTACATGAAACTCGACGTTTAATATGTTAAAATGAAGCTTATAACTCACACAATCAAAACCCCATATCAAAATCAATGTCAGATCAATATCAAGAACAGACTATTCAAAATAAGAATTCGGGTCAAAACCCGAAAATCAAACCCGAATAAATTGAACTTAAACACGAAATTAAATCATGGATTCTTGCTAATTAGAACCCTAGGAACATGTTAGAAGCAACCAATTGAATGGAGAATCAACAGAATGAAAATCCCCAAATTAATCAAGAACCCTAATTTAATTCGAATATTGAAAAATTCATAATAAATCGAAAAATTACCAGATGATGATGAGGTTGGAAGATTCTGAAACTAGAGATCAAGAGCTTTGATTTGAGTACAAGAACTTCAGATTTGGATTTCAATAACACCTTGAACGAATGGTTTGATTCTTCAAGAACACGAAGAACACGGTTCGGGGATTTTTATTATTTCGAGAATTAGGGCTGCAGATTATGATAGGTTTAAGGTTCGATTCGTCTTTTTATATTTTTGGAAAAATAATACCCCAAACAACATTTTTGGATCGATATAGATCCACTGGTTCGTTTAAAAACCCTAATTAGGTTAAAAACACGTTTTACGAGGAAGAATCAGTTAAAAAGGTTATGATCATCCAATTGATATATATATCATTATATAACTAATGCTCAAGAATACCGGGGCTATAACAAATGTAATATTGATATAAAACGATATATCCGTCCCCTTAAGCAATTAGGGTTCAGAACAATTTTTCTCTTTTTGAACAAAACGAATTATTCTTGCAGAATCAAATAGGTAGGAATGAAATGATACGAATATCTCTCCCGATAATGATTCGAATACGAAAGATGAAGAGATAATAATTAATGTACGAAATTCCAACGGGGCCCTTGAATTATCAAAACGGGGCTCAGATTTGAAGAAAATTCCAAATGACAGAATATTTGAAAGGGGCTTCCGACTCACCATTTAGCACATAATCACACAATAATTATCATTTAATAATATTCCAATACTCCACAACAAATATTTTCATATTAAATATATCATTTATTTAAATAATAAAATTCACGGATATTACATCCTTCCCCCCTTAATAGGATTCTGTCCTCAGAATCAGATCAAGGAAACAACTGGGGATACTTCTCTAGCATCTCACTCTCTAACTCCCAGGTAGACTCTTCTACTTTAGGATTCCTCCACAAAACTCTCACTAACGCTACTGTCTTATTCCTTAGTACTTTCTCCTTACGATCCAATATCTGAATCGGTCGTTCTACATAAGATAAATCTGTCTGGACCTCTATGGGTTCATACTCTATTACATGATTTGAATCTGGTCGATACCTCTTAAGTATAGATACATGAAATACATTATGAACGTGCTGCATATGCGGCGACAATGCTAACTCGTAAGCTACCTTGCCCACTTTCTTCAAAATCTCAAACGGTCCAACATATCTCGGACTCAACTTCCCTTTCTTTCCAAACCTAACCAATCCTTTCCACGGTGAAACCTTTAGTAACACTTGCTCTCCTTCTTCGAATCCCACATCCTTTCTGGCTAGATCTGCATACTTTTTCTGTCGGTCCTTAGCTGTTATCAATCTTCTTTGAATCAATTGAATCACTTCCTTTGTTTGTTGCACTAGTTCTGGTCCTATCATCTTCCGTTCACCAACTTCTTCCCAATACACTGGAGATCGACACTTTCGTCCATACAAAGCTTCGTAAGGTGGCATTCCGATGCTCGCGTGAAAACTATTATTATATGAAAATTCCACCAAGGGTAGATGATCGTCCCAACTGCCTTCAAAGTCAAGTGCACATGTCCTAAGCATATCTTCAATAGTCTGAATTGTTCTTTCGCTTTGACCGTCCGTCTGCGGGTGATAAGCCGTACTCATTCTTAGCTCGGTGCCCAAACATTCTTGAAAACTCCTCCAAAATCTTGAATTGAATCGAGGGTCTCGATCAGACACTATCGATACTGGAACTCCATGTCGTACTACGATTTATTTTATGTAAATATGAACTAACTTATCCAGCGAGAATCTTTCGTTAATCGGAAGAAAATGCGCAGATTTCGTCAATCGATCCACAATAACCCAGATGGCATCATGGTTAGTCTTTGTTCTTGGCAATCCTACCACAAAGTCCATCGCAATATGTTCCCACTTCCATTCAGGAATTTCCAATGGTTGAAGTAATCCACTTGGTCTCTGATGTTCCGCCTTGACTCTTTGGCATGTAAAACATTTACTCACCCATTCAGCAATCTCCCTTTTCATATCTGGCCACCAAAAGTTTGTCTTAAGATCTCGATACATCTTCGTACTCCCTGGATGAATTGAATACTTCGAGTTATGCGCTTCGTGCAAAATTTCACTTTTCAGTTCCGTTACATTAGGTACCCATATCCGAGAAGCAAATCTCAAGATCCCTTTGTCATTCGGTTTGCTACATATTTCCTCACCTGTCATCTTACTCACGTCATCATTCATAACTTGCTCTTGACACTTCCATATCTTCTCCAACAATTCCGGCTGGAACGTCATGGTATAAATCACTTCCGTCGCATCCTTCGGAATACTTACTTCGATCTATAACTTCTCAAATTCCTTGTATAACTCTTTGGCCATCGTCCGTGTATTTAATCTCTCTTTTCTGCTCAGTGCATCTGCTACCACATTTGCCTTGTCGGGATGATAGTTGATAGAAACGTCGTAGTCCTTGATTAGTTCTAACCATCTTCGTTGCCTCATGTTCAGCTCTTTCTGAGTAAAGATATACTTCAAACTCTTATTATCGGTGTAAATTTCACATCTCTCTCCATACAAGTAGTGTCTTCATATCTTCAAAGCAATGCTAACTCCAAATCATGTGTAGGATACTTCTGTTCGTGGGGCCTCAACTGTCTTGACACATAAGCAATCACCTTGTCATGTTGCATAAGTACGCAACCCAATCCTTTGTACGACGCATCACTATAGATTACGAATTAACCTTGATCGTCTGGTAACATCAATACCGGTGCCATAGTTAGTCTCTTCTTTAACTCTTGGAAGCTTTCTTCGCATTTATCGTTCCATATAAATCGCTCGCTTTTCCTTGTCAGCTTGGTCATTGGAGTAGCTATCTTCGCAAAATCTTGCACAAATCTCCGGTAGTATCCGGCTAATCCCAAGAAACTTCTGACTTCAGTCGGTGTCCTTGGTCTCTCCCAATCTTTCACTGCCTCTATCTTTGCTGGATCTACTTTGATGCCTTCTCTGCTCACCACGTGTCCTAAGAAATGAACTTCTCTCAACCAGAATTCACACTTGGAAAACTTCGCATATAGTCTTTCTTGTCTCAATGTTTCCAACACAATCCGCAAATGGTCTGCATGCTCTTCTTCTGTCTTTGAGTATATCAAGATGTCGTCGATGAATACCACTACAAACTTGTCCAAATATCTCTTGAAAATCCTGTTCATTAAGTCCATAAAAGCTGCGGGTGCATTTTTTAGTCCAAACGCCATTACTAAAAATTCATAGTGCCCATACCTTGTTCGAAAGGCTGTCTTCGGTATGTCGTCTGGTTTAATCTTCAGTTGGTGGTATCCTGACCGTAGGTCAATCTTTGAAAAATGTACCGCTCCTTTCAGCTGGTCAAACAGATCATCTATTCGGGGTAACTGATACTTGTTCTTAATGGTCAGCTTGTTCAATTCACGATAGTCTATACACAATCTCATGCTTCCATCCTTTATTTTGACAAACAATACTGGTGCTCCCTATGACGAAACGCTGGGTCTAATAATTCCTTTTTCTAGCAAATCTTGCAGTTGATTAGCCAACTCCTTCATCTCCACTGGTGCCATCCTGTAAGGGGCCTTAGATACTGGCTCCGCGCCTGGTACTAAGTCTATCGCAAATTCAATCTCTCTATCTGGAGGTAAATCGGGTAATTCTTCCGGAAAAACATCTGGAAACTCATTTACAACTAGAATATCTTCTAACTTAGAAACTTCCTTCTCTATATCTATCACATAAGCTAAATACGCCTCACAACCTTGCTTTAATAATCTCTTAGCCTGAATCATCGTCATGAACCTCTTTCTTTGCCTCTCTCCTCTAAATATTATTTCTTTCTTTTCTAGGGTAATCAAAGTAACCCTCTTATTCTTACAGTCAATACTCGCATCATACTCAATCAACCAATCCATCCCTAATATCACATCAAATTCACCTAACTTAAAAGGTAACAAGTCAACATAAAAATGATTTCCCAAAATCTCTATCTCACAACGAGGATAATATGAACTGACCGCTATACGATCCTGATTAGCTATCTATATATGTTGGTTTTTATACTAAACTATTCATTTGTAGTATATAAACATTGTCCATTTTATTGAGAATCTTGATTGCATATTTTTACATTGTCTGTTTATTATATATTGTGGATAATTTAGTATCAAATGGGATAACAGAAGATTAAATTATCAGTGTCTATATATAATATAAAAGGGTTCACAGTTTAAGTGGAATTAGACAAACCACTGGAATAACTGAAGTATTATTTGGGAATAGTTTATCTTGACTATTAAATAATACTTGTATACTTTGTGTATATTGAACAGGATCGAAATATTAGAATTGTTCTTCTCTTCTGACAATAAAGAAGAACTAAGATTCTATGATATTATTAATGCTTAGGTTCTCAATCCAAGTGTAGTGATTGACACTTGTATGCAATGCACATGCTTTGATTCATATGTGATGTAATTAATTGTTAATTATAATATTATGTATTGAGCAATGACATTGCATGCAGAGTGGCATATTAATTACATAAGGAAACCATGTCCTGATAATATTCGGGTTGATGATGTCCTCTTGAAAGCTCATAAAGATAATTTTGCTTTAGTCCTGCAGGCAGATTTGTTCTTGCATAATTATAAGGTTGAGTGGATGATCAAGGATAAAAGATATTAATTAAATTAATTATCAGACATTAATTTAATTAATGGATATACGATATCTTAAACATGGGGAATTTAATAAGCAAATAATATAGGAGCCGAATTTAATAATAAAATAATTACGGTATTAGGAAAGGTAGTGCAAATATTAATTCGTTAGTGGATAGAATTAATATTTAATGACATTGGGCTTGACCCAGAATGTCATTGGGAGGCCCGACCTAATTGTCCATGATCCCTACTGGAGCCTATATATATTCTTGTTCTCCTAAAGCTACAAAAAGAAGAGAAAAAAATAATTCGAGATTAAAAACCTAGGGCAGCCGCAAGGAGCTAGGGTTTTGGGATTTCGAGGCTTTAAGGAGAGGAAACTTTGGGAGATCGAAGGCCACACTTCGCTCGAAGAGAATCAAGGAATTCAGTAGAAGACGTGGATCTGAATCGTAGCGATTAAGGTAAAGTTTTCTTTTCGAACTCATAATCAATCATATAGTAAAACGCAGAACAGTAATCATACGTCCCAACAATTGGTATCAGAGCCTGGTTATGCAGTTCTGCGTTTTATGATATGATGTCCATGTCGTAATTATATATGCATGTATATGGTGGTTGCTTGTATTGATTCTACGATGCAGGTTATAATCCACTATTATGGTCATGTTTTATTTGATTATGTGATTGGATCCCACGTGGTTTATCGTGGATGTTTGATTATTGTAAATCACGAGGGTTTATCGTGATAGTTAAGATTATGATCAGATGTATGTAATAGAATAGGTTTGTTTTGCTGTATTATGTTGTATGTAATCGTTTAAACATCGGAGATACGAGAAACAGGGTTCTTCCGCTGCGCCATACTGTTTTTGTGGGAGCTTCACTGTTTTGGTTGCAGATTTTGCATACGATGTCCGATTTGGGCGAATAAGCACTTTTCGGAAATGGCAGAACGAGACGAACAGGTTAGAATGCATTTAAAGAACCATTCCCCGATTTTTCGACCCATTCTGACGCTGTTTAGGCCTCCAAACGGGCTCCTGAAGATTTCGGGAAATTTTCAACGAAAGAATTCGAAGCTAATTTTCTGGGGCCATAATAGTGGATATGTTTTATTATGTTTTACATAATTTCTGCTATTTATTTTAATTATTTCAATTTTATATGCCTTACGTGATTATCATGCCATGCAATACTAACCTTAGTATGCTAGAACGACATGGACATAGGGTTATATGCTATGCTTTAATTATGTTGATCGTCATGCCATGTTCTTCTATGTTATGTGTTTTTTGTCTTGTTATTATGATAACATGTGGACGTCGAAGAATTAACATAGGACGATGCATGTAGATATAAAAAAAAAAAAATCCTCAAAGTAAAATACTAAGTGGGAGAGGGAATTAATTTGATATTAGATCCCATGGTCATCCATTATTGGTTGTATGTAATTTAACACTAGGACGATTATGAATTGGATATATGTCACCCATCGTGGCGTATGATTTATGACGTCTGGGTATTGTTAAGGATATTACTAGGACAATATTCTTAAGTTAATCACGAATATTGAAAGGTAAGCTCACCCCATCGTGACATACCAAGTTTCATAGAATTCGAGAAAAAAGTTGGACATTCCTTGATTGATGTTGATAATGGATATTTCTGTCTTAGGAGTTGTGTTCTTAAGCGAGTCCGTCTGTGACTTCACCGAAAACACCTGGGATTTATCCATTGATACATTGAACGGATGGGTCTGACTAAAGGCAACTTAAGATCTAAATAATGGTATACACTTAGCTATGAAAGATAATATATAGTCCACCCTAACGTGGCGTATTATTTAGTAGTGGGACCGAAGTAATATTTAAATTTAAATGGTATATATGTCACCCATCATGGCGTACCAGATATTTATGGAATTTAAATATTAGTGCATTAATTTTAATTAATTGTTAGAGGAAACAAATAGGTTTTAAGATATATGCAATTTTCTGATTAAGTGTTATATGTATGATTCTAAGGATAGAATGGGCTTTAATCCACTTTTCACCATACTTAAGGATAACAAACTTATCGGACCTAACTATATTGAATGGAAACGCAATTTGGACATAGTGTTGACTGCTGAAGAGTTCAAATTTTGTACTGTTGAACCCAAACCGGAACAGACTGCTGCCGATGCTCCAGATGAGGAAAAAGTGTATTTTAAGAAGTGGACTAAGGCAGATGAGATGTCGCGATGTTACATTCTGGCAGCAATGTCGGGTGTTTTGCAACATCAGCATCAGGCCATGACCACTGCTGCAGATATGCTCTATAATCTCAAGGAGCTTTTCGGAGATCAGAATAGGGCTGCCAGGCAAGTAGCAATGAAGTCTCTAATGAACACTCAGATGGCTGAAAAAACACCTGTAAGGGACCATGTTCTTCTGATGATGTCTCATATAAATGAACTAGAGGTCCTTGGTGCTGATATTGATACGGAAACGCAGGTCGATATCATACTTATGAGTTTGCCCAAAAGCTTTGAGCCGTTTCGCTTGAATTACAACATGAACAAGAAGTTGTATAGTCTTGCAGAACTTCTGACAGAGCTTCAGGCAGCGGAATCATTATTTCAGCAGCATGTTCAGGTAAATGTGGCTGAGAAAGTTTCTTCTTCAAAGCCGAAAGGAAAGAAGAAGAAGAAGGTTCAGACACAGAAAGTTGTGAAACCATTGGGAGTTCAGAATTCAGTGAAGAAGCCTAAGAGCAAGTGCTTCAAGTGCAAGAAGTCGGGTCACTGGAAAAAGGATTGTCCTCTTTCTAAGAAGAACAATGCTGGTATGTCTCTTTCTCTTGTTACGGAAACATATATAGCGGCTATGTCTACGAGCACTTGGTGTGTAGACACAGGAGCCACTGATCATGTTTGTAATTCCATGTAGGGGTTCCAGAAAACCAGGCTGCTTAGAGATGGCGAGATATATGTGTTCATGGGAGATGCTACGAAAGTAGCAGTGGTTGCAGTTGGAGTTATTTCTTTATCTTTTGGTTATGATAGGATTTTGGTTTTGAATAATTGTCTTTATGTACCTTCATTTAGAAGGAATTTAATTTCGGTTTCTAAACTTGCTATGGATGGTTATAATGTTTGTTTGGATCGTAATGTTTCCATTATGATGAATAAACGAGTTATATGTTCTGGTACATTGCAAGACAATTTATATATTATTGATCCTATAGAACCAATGCTGCAACCAAGTGAAATTAATAATACATTTTCTACCTCTAGTAAAAGAAAGGAACCTTCTGGATTGAACCAAACATATCTTTGGCACTTGAGATTAGGTCATATTAACTTGAGGAGGATTCAAAGATTGGTAGTAGATGGGCCTTTAGGCTCGTTGGCAGTGGAGCCATTTCCAGTCTGTGAATCTTGCTTGGAAGGAAAAATGACCAGTAGACCTTTTAAGGCAAAAGGAAATAGAGCCAAAGATGTGTTAGAATTGGTTCATACTGATTTATGTGGACCTATGAATATCCAAGCGAGAGGCGGGTATGAATATTTTGTCACTTTCATTGATGATTATTCGAGATATGGATACATTTATCTGTTGCACCGCAAGTCTGAGTGCTTTGAAAAATTCAAAGAGTACAAAGCAAGTGCGAAGAAGCGACATTCAGGAAAATGTATCAAGTCACTATGATCAGATCGTGGGGGCGAATACCTGCTTGGAGAATTTAGAGAATATTTATCAGAACATGGGATTTCATCCCAGTTGACTGCACCTGGCACACCTCAGCAGAATGGTGTAGCAGAAAGAAGGAACCAGACTCTTTTAGAGAGTGTTAGATCGATGATGAGTTATTCGAATTTACCCAAGTCGTTTTGGGGGCATGCTCTAGAAACAACGACTTATCTTCTAAACTTGGTACCTTCTAAGTCAGTTCCAAAAACTCCAAAAGAATTGTGGACTAGTACCAAACCTAGTTTGAAACACATTCGGATTTGGGGTTTTCCAGCACATGTGCTGAACAAGAACGTGACTAAGTTAGATTCTCGTACATAAGTGAGGCTGTTTGTGGGTTATCCCAAGGGAACAAAAGGGTATTTGTTTTATAGTCCTAAGGATCGGGATATCATTGTAAGCACCAATGCTAGATTCTTAGAGGAAGACTATATAATGAATCACAAACCCATGAGTACTGTTGTTTTAGAGGAAATAGTGGGAGGACAAGATAATTCTAAAATGCCACCGGTACAAGTAGAACAACCACAAGTAAATGAACAACCTATCACTAATACCACACCAATGCTTCGTCGTAGTGGGAGGGTTGTTAAACAACCTGAGAGGTTCATGTTTTTGGGAGAGTCTTCGGACTTAGTCTCTGGTGAACATGATGAGGATCCCAGGACATACGAAGAAGCAATGCAAGATAAGGATGCAGATCTTTGGCAAAAGGCTATGCAATCTAAGATGGAATCTATGTATTCCAATGAAGTCTGGGATCTCGTGGAACCACCCAATGGTGTAAAACCCATTGGATGCAAGTGGATCTACAAAAGAAAAAGAGGATCTGACAAAAAGGTGAAAGCCCGGAAAACAAGACTTGTTGCGAAAGGGTATACTCAGAAACAAGGAATTGATTATGAGGAAACCTTTTCTCCGGTAGTCATGCTTAAGTCAATCCGGATTCTTTTATCTATAGCAGCTCATCTCGATTATGAGATTTGGCAAATGGATGTCAAGACAGCTTTCCTAAATGGAAGTCTTGATGAAAACATCCATATGCAGCAACCAGAGGGATTCATCAAAGAGGGCCAAGAGCATCTAGTGTGTAAGCTTAAGAAGTCCATTTATGGACTGAAACAAGCTTCCAGGGAGTGGAACATTCGTTTTGATCAGGCCGTCCAGTCAAATGGTTATGATCAGAGTCCAAGCGAAGCATGTGTGTATAGGAAAAGTGAAGGAAATGCAGTGGTTTTTCTAGTACTATATGTAGATGACATTTTGCTCATTGGAAACAATGTAGAGATGTTGTCATCTATTAAGGCATGGTTGTTCAAACAATTTGAAATGAAAGACTTAGGTGAAGCCGCATACATTCTTGGGATCAAAGTTATAAGAGATCGCAAGAAAAGAACATTGGCTTTATCTCAAGAACCGTACATTGATGAGGTATTGGATCGTTTTAACATGCAGGACTCTAAGAAGGGTAATTTACCTTTTAGACATGGAGTCTCTCTATCAAAGGAGCAGTGTCCTAAGACACCTAAGGAGATAGAGAACATGAAAGCAGTTCCTTATGCTTCAGCATGTGGAAGCTTAATGTATGTTATGTTATGCACGAGACCTGATATTTGCTTTGCCGTAGGCATGGTCAGTAGATATCAGTCCAATCCAGGTCAGGAACATTGGAGTGCAGTAAAAACGATACTTAAGTACCTGCGAAGGACTAAGAAGTATATGTTAATTTACAAGGCTTCAGACTTGTTTCCTGTGGGATATACCGATTCAGATTTCCAGACAGATAGGGATAAGAGGAAGTCAACCTCGGGGTGTGTTTTTACTTTAGGAGGTGGAGCTGTAATATGGAGGAGTGTGAAGCAGAAATGCATCGCAGACTCAACCATGGAAGCTGAATATGTGGCAGCCTCTGAGGCAGCCAAGGAGGCTATATGGTTCCGGAATTTCCTGCTGGATTTGAATGTAGTTCCTAATTTGCCACGGCAAATCACAATTTATTGTGATAATACTGGTGCTGTTGCAAATACAAAGGAACCACGAGAACATAAGGCAGCAAAACACATTGAGCGTAAGTATCACCTCATACGACAGTTCGTTAAGCGAGGAGATATTATTATGACTGATATAGCATCAAAGGACAACCGGGCTGATCCTTTCACGAAGAGTTTACCAGCTAAGGTTTTTGAAGAACACGTGGAGGCGATATGAGTCAGATGTCTGGTCACGGAATAGTTATTTAAAATGGTAGCGGATTATATTAATAAACACTGATATACTCAAAGAATAGCTTGAGTATAAGTGGGAGATTGTTGGGTTTTATACTAAACTATTCATTTGTAGTATATAAACATTGTCCATTTTATTGAGAATCTTGATTGCATATTTTTACATTGTCTGTTTATTATATATTGTGGATAATTTAGTATCAAATGGGATAACAGAAGATTAAATTATCAGTGTCTATATATAATATAAAAGGGTTCACAGTTTAAGTGGAATTAGACAAACCACTGGAATAACTGAAGTATTATTTGGGAATAGTTTATCTTGACTATTAAATAATACTTGTATACTTTGTGTATATTGAACAGGATCGAAATATTAGAATTTTTCTTCTATTCTGACAATAAAGAAGAACTAAGATTCTATGATATTATTAATGCTTAGGTTCTCAATCCAAGTGTAGTGATTGACACTTGTATGCAATGCACATGCTTTGATTCATATGTGATGTAATTAATTGTTAATTATAATATTATGTATTGAGCAATGACATTGCATGCAGAGTGGGATATTAATTACATAAGGAAACCATGTCCTGATAATATTCGGGTTGATGATGTCCTCTTGAAAGCTCATAAAGATAATTTTGCTTTAGTCCTGCAGGCAGATTTGTTCTTGCATAATTATAAGGTTGAGTGGATGATCAAGGATAAAAGATATTAATTAAATTAATTATCAGAAATTAATTTAATTAATGGACATACGATATCTTAAACATGGGGAATTTAATAAGCAAATAATATAGGAGCCGAATTTAATAATAAAATAATTACGGTATTAGGAAAGGTAGTGCAAATATTAATTCGTTAGTGGATAGAATTAATATTTAATGACATTGGGCTTGACCCAGAATGTCATTGGGAGCTCCGACCTAATTGTCCATGATCCCTACTGGAGCCTATATATATTCTTGTTCTCCTAAAGCTGCAAAAAGAAGAGAAAAAAATAATTCGAGATTAAAAACCTAGGGCAGCCGCAAGGAGCTAGGGTTTTGGGATTTCGAGGCTTTAAGGAGAGGAAACTTTGGGAGATCGAAGGCCACACTTCGCTCGAAGGAAATCAAGGAATTAAGTAGAAGACGTGGATCTGAATCGTAGCGATTAAGGTAAAGTTTTCTTTTCGAACTCATAATCAATCATATAGTAAAACGCAGAACAGTAATCATACGTCCCAACACTATATTCAACACTCCACTTAAGGGTTTCATTACGCAATTCAATCTACGAGCAAACGTTTCAGAAATAAAAGACTTCGTCGCTCCCGAATCTATTAACACTTTAACAGGAATAGAATTTACTAGAAGTGTACCTGCCACCACGTCGGAATCTCTCACTACTTCTCCCATTGTGTTGCCCAATAATAATCTATTGTAGAAGGGGGGTTGAATACAATAGTATAAGATAATCGACTTCTTAATGTATATATCACAAATATGAAAGAAAGATAACAGCTTTATTAAATCTGATATAAAACTGTTACAAACTCTCTCAAGAAATTCTGATGTTCTTGAGAGCTGCTAGCTTACAAAAACTCTCTCAACAAATTCTATGTTCTTGAGAGCTTCTATTTTGATTCAAAAATATTCGATTATGTTCACGTACATAAATCGAAACCTAAACTGTGTTTATATACTACACAGCTTCTCTATCAATGATAAGTCCTAATCAATTACAAAGATTGAAACCTATCCATAATTGATAGCTACATTCTACAAACCAGGAACCGACAGAATAAACTTCCATGTTTAACTAGACTCCAAATATAACTCGAAGTAAGAATCCTGATCAGCTTCCAGTCCTGATGATCAAACCTGATCCCAGTCCTGATATGTATCTTGATCCTGACGACCATGTAATCCTGATGACGTCAGCAATCCTGATCAGTTGTGTCTAGCTCCTGACGATCATTGAATTCTGATCTAACAATCTCCCCCAATCTCATACTTTGTGAAATAAAGTATAGATTCCTAAGATTCAATGATGTCAAAAACATATATACAAAATGTACAGAATCTGCAACAACAACTTATCTGTTTAAATTCTTTGATAGAACAGATTCATCTTCAAGAAGTTGGATAACAAATTTTCTTCTTTTTCTTCAAGAATTTGAATCAGTCTTTCCTTAAGATTTCTGAGTTCTTCATCTTCCTCATTAATCTGGTAGATAGCTGCTCTGAGATTCAATATGGAGCTTTTCTGAAGACTATGCTCTTCAAGCAAAAGATAAGCAATTTCCTTCCCATCAGGATTGAGAGTAAGTTGAGTCATGCCAAAAGTTACTTCTTTAACAGCAGTACTCCTTTGCATTTCCACATCCTGACCTCTTTGATTTAAGTACATGGGAGTATAATTACCATTGAAATTACTGTTTCCATCCAGTCTTCTTCTTAGTGTTGACAAAATCATGTCACTCCATTCCTTGCACATTTGATTCTTCGATCTCAAAAGATAATGAACATATTTCAGTTCATGTGTAGTTTTCATCAGCAGATCTTGAATAGATAAAATCTTCACACTACCATCTTTCATGAAGTACATAAGCTTTTCTTTCTTGTCAAAACCATCATGACAATCTATAACTATATCAACAGCTAGTAAATTGTTCAGGTTTTCAGAAGTTAAAGTACCTCCAATTTCAGTTAAGGAGTAAGGATCAACATATGACATATTTATATATTCAGCATCCCTGTGTCCAATACCTCCTCTTGAATTACTTGTCAATTGCTTCAGATTTGAAAACATCTTTAACCAGAGTGCTTTTGATCTAACCATCCCAGATAAATCAACAACACTTGAAGCGTTTTTAATAATTCCTCCAGACTGAAAATTGATAAGTGTATCACAACTTAGTGTACTAATATGTTTCCACTTCTTATCCTTTTCCTTTTCAAAGGCATAGCTTCTTTCCAGTGAAGATTCTTGTCTGCTTGGGTTCCTCCACTTTCTTCTGTTTGAGAGTTTAAGCCTTTGTACATAGAGATTGAAATCTCTATTTGTTGATCTTGTAATTTCACTTCTTCTGGCTTCTTCTTCTTCATCTACTTCCTTGTTGTGAGAATCAACCACAGTAGATAAAATTATCAAATCAATCTCTTGCATAATTTCAGAATCATCAGGATCTTGAATATTATCAGGAACAACATCAGGATTAGATTCTTCAATTTGATTTGTATTGCATAGAGTTGATTTTCTTGATTTTCTTCTCAATACAGGTTCTTCTTCAATATTTCCATCATCACCAAAAGTAGATCTGTCAGGAACTACTAGAGTTTGAATAGGTTCAGGAATTTCTTCAATTCTTAACCCTCGAGACCTTGTCTGTCTAGGTATTGTTTGAGTTGAAGAACCTCTTCTACTTCTTCTAGCTCCTCTCCTACCTCTGCCTCCTCTACCTCTAGCAGGAGCAGGATTATTAAAGCTTTCCATCATTTCTCTCTGTTGTCTTAAGAATTCTTCATGTGAGAGATCGGGATATTCTTCACTTGCTGTAGAGAGTGCTTTTCTTGCATATAATTGTTGAACTCTTTTATCAGTGTGATATAGAGTAACAATTCTGCCATCTTTTGTAGAAAACTTCTGGAATAAATTTGATGCATCTTCAGGATTATCAATAAAAATATCTTCATCACCTTCAGGAATTGTAGCAAGAGTATGTCCATGACCAGGTGTCAGGATTTGTTCTTCCGTCAGGATCTGAGATTGCACCAACGTTCTTACTGTCTTAACTCCAGAATCAGAAACATGAGTTGACTCTGTTGTTTGACTTTGTGAAGTTTGAATTGTAGACTTCATAACAGCAGCATCAGAGGTTTCTCCTTGTATCACTTTGTCACAACCATCATCTCCAATATCATCATCGTTATTCCTTAATACTAGATCAGGTGTGCATTTTGTCTGACTAACCTTCTCCCCCTTTTTGACATCAGGATTTGACAATAAATTCAAAATTAAGGAAAGAGAGGCTTGAATGTCAGTTACCTTGGTATCCAGAGAATCAATCCTTCTGTTGATAGAGGTTTGTTATAATAACCCGGATTTTTGGTAAAATTTAAAATTTTTCTTATTATGATTAAGTGCATCAGTGAATAGTGAATTTGGTGGATGAATAGTGATTTTGAGGGTTAAGAAAATTTTTCATGCCACCTATGTACGAGACGTAGTGTGGATATTCCGAAGTCATATTAGTGATCTACGGAGTAAATAAGTGAATGCAAAGACGATCGGAATTCAGAAATTCCAAAATTTATTTTGGTGTAGTATTTGACCGGGCAGTGAATTATATGTTATTATATTCAAGAAATGAGATATTAAAATTGAGGATTTGAGGATTTAATATTTTTGAAATTTATTATTTTATTAAAGTCGATTTAAGGATTCAATTGTTGGAATGAATAGTGAATAGTTACTATTCACTGCGAGAATCGCGTAGAGTTTTATTCGCTCTCTTTAGGAAATATTTCGAATCGTTTTAAGAGGAACAAGACAACATTTACAGGATTAAATATAGACATGGAAGTAACATGTAACAAGATTAATTCAAGGAATGCAACATTTGGATCATCCATGTGAAAAGAAACGAATCAGTAAAGCAAACCAGTAAAGTTACTTTATCTCAACCAGTGCATGTTTGACAAGTGTCGCAAGGAGAAGACATCAAGGTGATGACTCATCACTTATACAAAATATCAGCATTATTGTTATTAATCAAGACAAAGAAAGAAAAAGGAAAAAGGAAGAACTCTCCCCCATTTTCCAGAATTCTGCCCAGCAGGAGCATCAACGAAAGAAAAATCCATAACTCCATTTCTATCCATCCTTAAATCACCAAATTGTAACCATAACTTCTCCACTCCATGGGCAACGTTCGCTCAAAATTTCATGGCCAAAAAAGTAGTGTATCCTAGTCAAATCCCTTCCCCAAGTCGGAGAACAGAAACTGTCCTGCTTTTCCAGTTTCGACCACTCACCTTAGAAAGCCAATAAGTCGAGCTTCAAGAATCCCCTGGTGATGAGGTAGGACTCAAAAGAAAGCCCTTGAAGAGTAGAAGGTGGGGTAAAAATCTCAGAACCAAACTCTTGTTTGTCGATTTTATATGGATTTTACAAAGTAACGATGAATAGTAACTTGTATTTTGTTTTGTTTTTGGATATTGAGTTTGTGGCTTCCAAAGGTTGTATTAAGCAAGGATCTAAGGTTACATAAGGAATTTAGCAGCAAGCAAGCTCGTAGAAGGTATAAATCTTGAAACCCTTGAAGTATTATGGGGTTTATGGATCATTAATGGTGTTATGCATGTTTATAGCCTTAGTTGTTAAGATTGGGCTTTGATTTAAGTTATAATGAGTTATATGAACGGAAAGGCATTGCTTGGCCTCAGTTCTATGTTATATAAGATGTATGTGTTGTGTGGAGTAATCGATATGCATTTTGGATGATTTGAAATTTGGGAATATCCGAGTTATAGCCGTCGTAATGCCCAAATTTTTACCTACTGATTGGTTCCCTGTTTTTCCTCTGTTAGAGTTCGACCCTTGAGTCCTACTACCCATTATTGTGTAGTTTATGTTATAAGCTTCATAATGTTATGTGGTTCGCCTAATCTGGCCGAACGGTTTAAGAGTTATGCTAGTTTTAGTAATCGTGGTTCGAGAGGTTTCATCGCAGAAATGTAACCACTTTGATGCTAAGTCAAAGACCTTTAAGAGTTGAATTAAAATGTGAAACTTTGTGATATAATGCTAGAGACAGTTAGGAAGGCTTAATTTTATAAAAATGTTTTAGTCGAGGTCGCGCAAGTGAAAACCACCAAGAACATGACTTAGAAACCAATGTTGTAAATGGTTAAGTATAACTTGTATTCGAGGATCGATTTCGGACTAAACCTACGGCTTAAGTAATTGTCGACTAAACGTGGACTTAGTATGAGCCTATAACGAGCTAGTAATTCCTTGGTTGTGTTTCGCTTACGTGTTTAAGCATTGAGTTATAAGTGGTTTATCGAGGGGATTAACCGTGTGTTTTCGTTTGACTTTGTCTAGATTGTTCGACATTGTCACGAGCCCTATCACCTCTCGAGCATCAGGCAAGTTTCTAAAACCATATTTTGAAGTATGCTTATACTAGATGCAAGTTTTCAAACCTATGCCTCTATAAACTGTTGTTGTGATAAATAAAAGATTTTGAGATATATGTTATGTGTTTTTGATTTCGAAATGATACTTATGGTGCTAAGTAACAGTTATTGATATGAGTTGAGCTTATAAGCTATGGTTATAGCAATATTTTGAGATGATGTGTTAAGAAAACCCTCAGTAGGGGGGTATATACTCTGTATTTAAACTACGGACCGAGAATGGTATCAGTTATTATCTAGAGTTATATTATATATACTCTGTACTTATACTACGTACCGAGAATGGTATCAGTTGCTATCTAGGGTTATTTTATTAATTTATTTTCCATTCTTTGTTAAGGAAGTGTGTGGAAATTACTTTTAAATAAATATTCTTTATTAAATATAGCTTGCGTTAATTATTTAAAGCCCTACTTCTTAAGGAAGTAATTTGTGAAAACTATTCTTTAAACCCTAGATAGCTAATAAAATTTTATTCAGTCAATTATAAACATAATTAGAGAAGGTTCCCAAATCTATTTCCCTTTTAAGTCTATATTCAGAAAGACTTAAATGTTCGCTCAAACTACAAAGATGCATGGAACCTTTCTCAAGATTTTATGCTTGTTTCCAGTAGACTGCCCGGTCCTAAATCTTTTTAAATCAATGAAATTATCAGTCAGATATACTACCATCAAAATGATTTTGATTACTTCCTCAAAACTCGAGAAGTAAGATCAGTGAAATTAGTGATATCCATTAACAGGCATCAACCTGGGAAATATGAGTGAATTTCCTTTCCAACCAGATACGACTACTTTGTGGAGTTGTATACTTGGGGAAAAAGGGAAAGGAACTTTATGTTTCAGTGTTATGGATTTACTCGAACTTGGAGATATGTAAGGGACTGAGTAGCGCCGGTCCCCTAAGGGAATTACAATATGGCCGACGGACTGGTGAACGGGTCTGTTATTCCCTTAGATGATTATCAGTGCCCGACCGTAGGATAAGTGGAGAGTAACAGAATCGACCGTCTATGAACGGGTCTGTTCTTCCTGCCTACAACCGATTGGCGGGGAGGTAAGTCGGTGTGAGACTGATTATCTTCCCTTCTACGTAGAAAAACATCAGGGGGATACAGCTTGCGACTGATCATCGCAGGGGTATCCTCGGCGCCTAGCATCTCCATCTACAGTTCACTATTCATGAAAGAGCACATTTTGTGCAAGTTTTCAGAGAAAGAGAAATTATTCCAGTTACTCAGTTTTATGCAAGTTTTCAGAAAAGAAAGTTTATTCCAGTCATTCAGTTCTATGCAAGTTTTCAGAAAGAGAAAGTTTACTCAAGAGTATTCGAGTTTATTCCAGTATATGAGTTTATCAGAAAGCATATGAGATTACAAAAAGGTATATGATTGTTTTGAAAAAGATATATGAAATCAGATGAGTTTAGAAAATGGATTGGAAATATTTTACCTTGTATTTATTTCCACATTATGATATGAGGTAAATGTTTGATATGAAAGATGATATTTGGAAATTCCTACAACTTCATCTTTTATTTTATGAGTTATGACTCTGATAAAACCTGATTAAGGATATATATATGAAATAGTGGATTTTGGGTTATGGAAACCTTATATTGAATTTTCCTTATAACTTCATCTTTTAAGTTATATGTTGATAGTCTGCTTATATTCTATATAGCAGATATTTTACGAAAAGGATATACTGAGTTATCCTGTCTTTTATTTTATACTAGAACTTTGTTCATAGTATGAATATCGAAAGTTTACAGAATATTATGGAGAGGATATTTGAAATACAACAATGGTATTTTTGGAATATATCCCGATAAGGAAATGATTTCAGTATCAAGACATTTTGACAAGTTATTGTCGTATACCCGCTTTATTTCTGGGTTGAAAAAAAAAGAGGCAGAATTATGCCATACTTTCATTACCTTGCTGAGCTATCGCTCACTCTTGCTATTATTTTATATATATTATATAACAGCGAAGCAGGATGCCAATGGGACGACACGTACCTCGCAAGGCGTTTTCATAAACAGTTTCTAGCAGTGATCCCGGGAGTAGTACGAACCAATCGAATCAGGCTACGGCTTTTGGTATTCAACTTATGTATAGACATGAATGGTATTAGAGAATTGTGAGCATCAGAAGGCTAAGTTGGTAATGTAACAATACTTAGAAATTGTATCAGTAACAGATTCAAAAGACATTTGGGTATTGTAATAAAAATTATTTATTCCGCAGTTGTTGTATTGTGTCGTTTCTGAGACTCTAACCTGTGCGTGTGTGTGTGTGAGACATATGTTGTGGGGTCATGAGCAGGTGAATTATGAATGGTGTGAGTAATACAGGTAAGGCAAGGAGTACATGGATTGTGACAACCCTAAATCCCTGACCCCGGATTTGGGCTGTTACAGAGATGGTATCAGAGCGTTAGGTTACAGTCCTCAGAAACGATAGGAGATCGAGTCTTACAATACCCTTAATAATAATAAGAACATCTAGAGCTCAAATTGAGTTCGTAGTCGGGTTAGAGGACATGACCCTGACTGTTTAAGATGAAGCCCGAGAGGGGACTTCTTTTGGGAAACCGTACTTAGGACTTCGTGGTTAGTCACCTCGATTCGTATGAGTTATAGATGGATGGGACTCTGAGATACCAGATCCCGAGGCCTTCGAGTAGGCATTTGATAATGCGCTCCTTGAAATGGACGGAGACCCGATAAAGGAAGATCTATAGGAGGATCTAGAGGAAGACCCCATAGCGGGTCAAGGAAAGAATCTTGTAGAGGACGTGTTGATTGATAAAGATGTGGTGTGTTACTTGAGGTCTAGTAATAAGACCGGACGAACCTTCAAGGGATAAATAAGTGACGAGACGAGAGTTTAAGGATAGTTCATGATTCATCAAGAGGTATGACAAAGAAAATGGAGTAGAGTCTCCAAGGCAGAAGAGGTAGAGGCAGTATAGCCAGTATCAGTGGATTGATTCGACTTGAACGAAACCTGTTACTCGTAGTAAGTTATAGTTGCCCATAAGGAGGCAGCATATGTAAGAGCCAAGGTGTTCATATTTTCACGAACGATTAAGGGTACTTAGTTGCCTAGAATAGTGTAAGGAATTGCTTTGACTATGAGGTTTCAATCCCCCACGACCAGCGATTCCACTGGAACTAGTGTCTATTACATCATTGAGGAATGTTATTATCTCAAGGAAAATTTTGGTTATATGTACCATGCAAATGTCATTGTAAGACAAGCACGCTAAGACGGAATCGAGAACGAGATTTACCACCCTCAGGAAACCAGGAAGGAATTATGAGGATAGAACAGAAAGGTCGGAAATCAGATCCGAGTATTACTAGTAGGTAAATAGATTGATCAAATTTCCCAGATTTGGAGGGAAATTCAGCAAATTTTGGCAAACCTTGTCTTTCTGATTACCAGAGGATGTCACCAAAGAGAGTGGAAATTAGAGCGAACCCTGTGGATTGGGTAAGATAGCCGTTATGTGGACAGACCCTGATTGCTATAATTGATTGTAGAGATAAAATGATGAAGTTGAGATTGGACGGTAAATGCGAAATATATTTAAGGACCAAGACGGACTGAGAAGTTCCGGGATTGACTTAAATGAAAAGGCTATTGTGCCAAAAGTGTGGAGTACCGCCCAGTCAACATGAGGAATTGTCATTGCTATGGGCGACAGCGGTATCGAAGTCTTCTTATAGAACATAACGCTTATTTGAGATGTATGCGCCTAGTCGAATAGAATTCCCTGCGATTGCAAATGTTGATGGTTGAATTATTAGCGACTATTATAAGTCGGCAATGATGTAAGTATCGAGCACCTTAGGGTGTGCCTGAAGAAGAAAAGCTTTAGAATGGAACGATTATCCATTAGAGGAGCCGACATAAAAAGGCATCCGTAGAGACCTTGGTAGTACCCTCCCCATTTGCAAATTATGTGGGGTACCTCCCCAATCTATGATCTATCTTGACCTCTCTCCAAGAAAGAATTCTGATAAAGGGTATATTCCCTCTTCGAAGTTGTTTTATAACACTTGTGCTAAACCATATTCAGTTTCACTTGTGCCAGAGGCTGTCACAATGCCTACTTTCAGACTTTCGAAGCCCTGCCAAATGATGTTATTTAAACTTTCACTTTCCTTCAAATAATGAATGACCCTATGGTGATACATCACCACTTGTTTGTCAAGTACCAGTATCTTTATGGTTATTCATTTCTTTGGAAACCGCACCTTTGGAATCTGTTCAATTTTAATCCAAGGTGTTCCTTTAAAGAAATATTGCCGAAAGACCATAATCATTAAATTGATATCGAATTGCTTTCATACTTTTCAACTTCCACTGAGACGAACAACCCTATACTTATAGGGGCTACAAGGACTATCTGTCTGTGTGATAGAAGTCTGATGGGACGCCATCACTTGTAAGTTGTGAAATACAAGAAGGCTAATTACCTTTAGTAATGTCTCAATTGAGACACACAACGTTGATTTCTTATGATCATATTGATCTCTCGGTAAAATTCTCTTACCTCCAATAAGGTTACCTTAAAACTCATAACCTTATGATCACCAGTGTGCGACATTTTCTTTGATATGGGAGCTATCTTTCAAGGCCCCATAATTTTTGTTATCCTTATTGAATTCTAAGGGGAGGCCAACCAGGTCAAATAAGTCAAAATTCGCTGATAGGAATTAGATTCGCAACGAAGTCGCCTATGACAGGAGCGAATCCCTAAGACGAATAGAATGTTAGTGACATATCGATGAAATTGGTTTATTCTCCCAAGGATATTATGATAATGGAAAGCGTGTCAATCGATATATATGAAAGAAATAGCGATGTGCCGTGAACTCCAATGACAACGGTGTTAGACAGATGCCCCATAGTGAGATTGTGATTTTGGAGGAGTTGTTTACGAATGGACACTACCTCTGGGTTAGCAAGATAGGTACTGACGATGGAGTCAGAGGGAGCTGGTATTGTGACTTGGGAGAGGTGCAGCGTGTGTTGTTATTAGAGGAATAATTTTCGGAAATATATGGAGACCCGGATGAAAATGAAAGTTAAAGAGTTAAAACAAGAAACCATGACTATGACCGAGTATGAAGCCAAGTTTTCCGAATTATCGAGGTTTGTTCCGGAGTTTGTGAACACAGAAGAAAAGAAAGCCAGCAGGTTTTAACCAGGGCTACCTCCAACAAGCAGCCCACTGTCAGGACCTTTAAATAGCAGGTGCCCTTCTATACTGTTTAGACAGAGCTAATGTATCGTTGTATATCAAGAAATTGCATGACAATTAAACCTTAAGGCCGAGATGCTAAGGGAATAATTACAAGTAGAAATAGCCATTCGAGGGATTTTCCCATAAGACTGGTACATCCAGGTTGTGAACTAGAAATATGAGGTCGACGCTTTTGATAGACCTGATTCTTTTCAAGTTGGGAGAAGTTGATATTATAATAAGAATGGGTTGGTTGACACCCCATGGAGCCCAGACTGATTGTAAGGGAGAGAGAGTAATAAATAAAGAATGGAGACAGATTCAGAGATTCTTGAGTATAGTTCAGACTAAGAAATTATTATGCCAGAAATACGAGGCTTAAATTAGCTCTTATGGTTGACGCCAAGAAAAGAGATACCAAGTATAAAGGGAACTACAATGGTTTTGGGAGATTGTACAAGGTTTTAATGAGCTACCAGATATCGATTTGGATGACATGAGAATGAATACCGAGTATTCAGGGTATAGTGGGAATGAAAGAGTTAGTGACTCAGTTACAAGAGTTGTTGTATAAGGGTATGATAAGACCCAGTGTACCACCGTGGAGAGCCCGGTGTTGTTGTAAGAGAGAAAGATGTTAGCACAAAATTATGTATCGAACCTCGAGAGTTGTATGAGTTCGACATGGAGAATAGGTACCCTTGTAAATGATTGTTTGATCATCGGAAGATCGCTGTGTATTTCCAAATCTATTTAAGAACTGGGTATCACCAGTTGGAAGTTAAATCCGAGGATATACCCAAGACTGCGATTCGTACTAGGAATAGACACCTCGAGTTTTCAGCGAGGTTATTTTGGGTGGACTAATGCACCCACAAATTTTATGGAATGTAATGAATTGGATTTGAGTTACCCGTGATAGTAGATAACATGAGATGGAGAAATGGCTAGAATTAACCTAGAATTATGACTGTGAGATACACTACCATCCGGGGAAGGCCAATGTGGTGGCCGATACCCTTAATTAAAATGAGACAGAGATGGATTCCGAATGATCGGGGAATTAAAGGATAAGATTTTATACAAAACCCAAGTTAGTCCAACAAACTAGAAAGACAAAAGATTTCACCAACAAGCGGCTAGTGACAACCACGACAGACAGAGAAAGTATGCGGACTAAGCCCGCGAGTATAGAGATAGTACTGCTATTGATAAGCTAAATGGCAAGTTAATGAATGACAAGCAAGTTTATGCTGGTGTATTTCTATACAAACAAGATAGAGAATATGAGGTTAGAGATTCGTGATGCTAAAGGTATCTCCAAGGAAAGAATTAATGAGATTTGATGTAAGACCCCAGATTTTGGGTAGAATTAAAACTTTTATTGTATGATGATGTATATATATATATGTGGATGGTGGTAATGGTTTTTGGAGAATTAAGTATGAAATGAATATGGATTTCAGTTTTCAAACATTTTGAGAATAATAAGAATGGACGGAACATATAAATAAGAACAATCAATCTGGAAGATAAGAATACAATACTCCAGGGAAGGAAAGTATTTTTATGTCATCCAAATCAATATCTGGAATACATCCGATAACTCCGTAAACAAGATAGCGTATGCCCGAGCATTGGAATAAGTTTTCATGCGAGCATTGGAATGCCGCCTTATGAGGCCCTTTATGGAAGAAGGTGCAGATCTCCCTTATATTGGGATGAAGTTGGTGAGCGTAAGTTGCTAGGGCCTGAAATGGTTCAAAGGACAAAGGACATAGTGGATCTAATTCGAGGACGGCTAGTAGCAGCCCAGGATAGACAGAAAAAGTATGCAGATTTGGCTCGGAAGGGCAAAGAGTATGAAGTAGGAGACCTAGTGTTCTTGAAAGTGTCTCCTTGGAAAGGATTGATGAGATTTGGAAAGAAAGGAAAGTTGAGCCCTAGATACATTGGGCCATTTGAGGTTTTGAGACGTATTGGAAAGCTAGCGTATGAACTGGCACTACCCCCATATTTGCAACAAGTCCACAATGTGTTTCACGTTTCGATGCTAAGGCCCTACAAGTCGGATGCTAAACATATAGTGGAATACGAGCACGTAGACATACAACCAGACTTGACCTATGTGGAGCAGCCAATGGAAATTATAGATCGAAAGGAACAAGTGCTCCGAAACAAGGTCATCAAACTAGTCAGAGTGGTGTGGAGGAATCATAATGTGGAAGAATCAACTTGGGAGATAGAGAGCGAGATGCTAGAAAGATATCCCCATTTGTTTTCAGAATGATTCCGGGACGGAATCCTTTTAAGGAGGGGAGACTATAAGACCCCAGATTTTGGGTAGAATTAAAACTTTTATTGTATGATGATGTATATATATATATGGATGGTGGTAATGGTTTTTGGAGAATTAAGTATGAAATGAATATGGATTTCAGTTTTCAAACATTTTGAGAATAATAAGAATGGACGGAACATATAAATAAGAACAATCAATCTGGAAGATAAGAATACAATACTCCAGGGAAGGAAAGTATTTTTATGTCATCCAAATCAATATCTGGAATACATCCGATAACTCCGTAAACAAGATAGCTTATGCCCGAGAAAGCACTAGAACGTTTTTCTAAGTGCAAAGAGCAAAGAGAAAATAGATCAGGAATATTGGAACGGATTTTGATCCAAAGGATTATAGAAAAACCACTGATGAATAGTAACTCTTCATTTAAAAGTTTTTCAGACCACACTATATGCGGGACGATATAATAAACTTTCATAGTCGCATTAGTGATCTACGATGGAAATAAAGGAATGCAAAAGCTGTCAGAATCGGAAAAATAGCATTTTTCGTTTTCTCCGAAGTTTCACCAAAAACGGACTAAATAATTATTATTTGAGGATATTTAAGGATTTAAATTATTAATTCCATGGATATGGATTTGATAAATGAATTAGAAGTATTGAGAACGATTTCGGTAAAATACCTCGATAGAACCCTCGAGAAACCTTGCGAGCATTCTACGAAATTAAACGAACCAGAAAAGCTACTTTATCCCAAGCCAATGCATGCTTGCCAAGTGTCAAGACAAGAAGAGACCAGAGGTGATGACTCACCACATTGGATAAATATCAAGAGTAATTAAACAAAAGAAGAAAGAAAAGAAAATCAAAAGAAAAAGGAAAGCATTTTGGAAGTGAAGCTCTCGGCCAAACTGTAGCAGCCATATCTCCTTGGTTTCTTACTCAAATCTTGCGTTCTTTAGCTTGTTGGAAAGGTCTTGCGATAAGCTACAACTTCTATGTCACAAGAGTTTTCCATTTAAGCATGGGAAGGCCTTCGTTTTTGCAGTTCTTTCACTGGATGAATAGTAACTCCGAAAGCTAACTCTTGATTCTTGATTTCTTTTGTGGATTCAAGCTATCTTAGGACCATACAAGGATCATACAAGGATTATTAGGCTTATATAAACTTCAAAGAAGGTATAAATCTTGAAACCCTTGAAGTAGTGTGAAGTTTATGGATGATTAATGATGTTGATGCATGTTTATAGCCTTAGTTGACATTAGTAGCTATGTTTGAGCTTTGTTACAAGTAATATTGAGTATTAAGAACGTAAAGGCATTGCTTGGCCTCAGTTCTTGGTTGAATCAGATGTATATGTTGATTGGAGTAATTGATGAGCAATTTAGATGGTTTGAAATTTGGGATTATCCGATTTATAGCCGTCGTAATGATGAAATTTCTAAAACCCTTGAAAACAGAGCTTAACAGTCGAGATAGGTCTCTGACCTTGATGAGTATATGACTTGTACTTATAGATTTTTGAACGTAGATTGTTTTGGCGCAAGAATCGGAACTATCGGACTTACGGTTTAGGAGATATGGTCAAATTAGTAAAAGTGGTTCAGAAACGAGAGGATAAGTTCGTAACTGAAATAAAGCTTTCTTGACTTGATCATTGCAGGAGATAATTTTGGTAATTAAATAGTAGAGACAGTAAGGAAAGAGTAGGAGAAAACCTTGTGTGAAAATGATCATTTTTCGATTTTATAAAAATGTTCGAAGTAAGGTTAAGTGCGAGAAACCCCTTAAAGCAAGCACTTGAATACCACTTTGGAAAAGCCCTGAGAACGAGTTGAAAATCTTGAAACGGATCATAAGAGGTTGACCCTAGAACACTTATGGATTCAAGTTAGACCAAGGACAAGTTGGAATGATGTCCCTTGATAGCAAACAAGTGCTTAACTATAAGATGATAGCAGAGATTGCGAGGGTTATGAGCATATAGTTGTATTGGTATGGCGTTTAAGTTTAAGTATGATGTTTGCTTGATTCCCGAGTATGAGTTACTGACAAAAGGTATCTTTGTTATTGATAGATTACCGGACCACTGCCAGACACCACCCTCGGGCTCAGAGATCAGGCAAGTTTTCAAACCTATACCTTTTTAAAACTGTTGTGGTGATAACTAAAGAATTTGAGATATATGCTATATGTGTATGATTTCGAAATGATTTCTATGATGCTAAATCAAAGTATTGATACCAGTTGAACTTATAAGCTATGGATATAGTAATATTTTGGAGCTGATGTGCTAAGCAAAACCCTCAATAGGGGGAATATACTCTGCATTTATACTTTGGACCGGGAATGGTATCAGTTGTTATCTAGAGATATATTATATATTCTCTATATTTATTCTACATACTAAGAATGGTATCAGTTGCTATCTAGGGTTATTTTATTGTGTTATTACAATTAATCTCGATAAGTGGTTTACAAATTAAAGATCATTTGGAGTTTAATCTATTAAGGGTATATTTTAAATATATGATGAATAGTTGTTATCTACCCTTTTTGATAAGAAAGTACTTGAGAATTATTTCTAAATAAATACTCTTTATTAAATATAGTTTGCATTAATTATTTAAAGCCCTACTTCTTAAGGAAGTATTTTGTGAAAACTATTTTAAACCCTAGATAGCTAATAAAGTATATTTCAGTCAATCTTTATTATAAATAGAGAAGGTTCCCAAATCTATTTCCCGTTTAAGTCTATATTCAGAAAGACTTAAATGTTCGCTCAAACTACAAATGCATGGGACCTTCCTCGAGATTTTATGTATGTTTCCAGTGGACTGCCCGGTCCTAAACCTTTTTAAATCAATGAATTTATCAGTCTGGTTTACTACCATCAAAATGATTTTGATTACTTCCTCAAGATTCGAGGGGTAAGATCAGTGGAATTAGTTGCATCCATTAACAAGCGTCAGCTTGGGAAATATGGGTGAATTTTCCTTTCCAACCAGATATGACTACTTTGTGGAGTTGTATTCTTGGGGAAAAAGGGAAAGGAACTTCATGTTTCAGTGTTATGGATTTACTCGAACTTGGAGAGTATGTAAGGGACTGAGTAGCGCCGGTCCCCTAAGGGAATTACAATATGGCTGACGGACTGGTGAACGGGTCTGTTCTTCCCTTAGTTTATCAGAAATTGCCCGAGCGTAGGAAAGAGGAGAGCAACAGGCCGACGGACTGGTGAAACGGGTCTGTTCTTCCTCATAGGAGAGTCACAGGCCAACAGACTGGTGAAACGGGTCTGTACTTCCTGCCTACAACCGATTGGCGGGGAGGTAGGTCAGTCAGATACTGTCTATTCTTCCCTTCTACGTAGAAAAAGATCAGGGGGATACAGCTTGCGACTGATCATCGTAGGGGTATCCTTGGCGCCCAGAATCTCCAGTTACAGTTCAGCATCCATGAAAGAGCATGTTTCATGCAAGATTTCAGAAAAAGAAAGTTTGTTCCAGTTATTCAGTTTCATGAAAGTTTTCAAAGAAAGATAGTTTATTCCAGTTATTCAGTTTTCATGAAAGTTTTCAGAAAGGTTACTCAAGAGTAATCCAGTATGTTCCAGTATATGAGTTTATAAGAAAGAGCATGAATTTACGAAAAGTATATGATTTTATCTACAGGATATACGTGATCAGATGAGTTTAGAAAATGAATTGGAAATAAATTTACATTGTTTTATTTCCAGATTATAAATGAAGTAAATGTTTCCTATGAAAGTTGATACTTGATTATATATATATTGTTTATCAGTTCAGCATTATTTTGGTGGGCCTTGTTGCTCACCCTTGCTTGTTTTTTATATATATCACCACAACAGATAAACCAGATGTTTCGCACCAGCAGCCGCAAGAGGGTTTTGGAACCCAGAGGACTCTCCCCTGATACTACAGCCGCCATAGCTGAGGTAGAGCCTACTAGTGATATAGACTGGTAGTCAGATTCAGCTTTTAATTATATGTACGACATAACTTAAGAGGTGGCAACAAACTTAAACTTGTAAATTATATTTGGGCTTGTAATCACTTATGATATGTTTAAGGACCCTGTTAGCAGTACTTATTTCAAGTTCATCTCTGGGACTATAACTTGTGTGTGTGTGTGAGCTAGATGGTGGGGTCATAGCATGTTGTTTATTTATATTGATTCAAGTCAAGCATGATGTATGGAATGATGACCGTAACGACCAGATTCCTGACCCCGGATCTGGGGCTGTTACAGAGATGGTATCAGAGATAAGAGTTAGACATCCCAGAGATGATGAGACGTTATAATCATAAACCCACTAAGATAATAAGAACCCTTGCCAGGTTCACCTAAAACCCTTATGGGAACCCTTAAGTACCATGATAGTAATATAGTTCATTATTGTACAGGCGGGTGATATGTCAGACCCCGAGGCGGTAGCACGGCAGCACGATGAGGAGATACTCCGGGCCTCGGATCCACACTATGAGAGATCAGGAGATGAGCATCAGGAGGAGGATCCAGAGGAGGACCTAGAGTGGGCTCCGACCACTGAGTTTGATGAGGAGATTCCGGCTATTGAGATAGACTCAGAGGAGGAGATGGAGAGTGAGGCTCAGGCTGAGGAGCAGGTTTGGGGCGAGTCGGGAAGTCCAGTTTCTGTCTTACCTCCACTTCCCCCTAGTCCCCCACCTCACCCGCTGAGTCCTCCTGAGGATCATGAGGAGCAGACCCCAGAGCCCACTCAGGCAGAGGATGTCCCGCCAGCGATCCCAGTCACTCCGCCCCATGCCCCCCTAGATGGTGTGCCGGTTTTTGTGCATGGGTGGATTGTGAGCAGGTTGACGACAGACTTGACAGCAGCAGAGGCCAGGTTGGCAGAGTCTCGGCTACAGCTCGCCGCAGAGAGGACTGAGAGGCTTAGGCTCCAGCGTGTCAGGAGGACCCTTCGCCCTCGGACTTTTAGGAGGGAGGTGACCTGCATTGAGTGCCGGGCACGAGTGAGGATTAGGACCTTGCAGACAGACGAGGGTGGCAGAGTGTCCCGGCATGATGCTGAGGAGATCTTCCGTCTCGCGATGCTCAGGGTGAGGGCTCTGACTCGCGCTCGTGGCTGATTCCAGATGCAGTGATATGGTAGTCTAGCCTTCTAGCCTTGCATGGCAGTAGTATGGTGCCGACTTTTGGGGGGTTTATTTTGTTGTATATAGTTCCCGTGGGCAGGCTAGATGAGTAGACTTTGTATTTCACTTTTATGCTAGATGTTGTTATCAGACAGGTGTACTCTAAAACTTGGATGTTGGCTCAGATGTTATGTTTTGGCAGCCTTATGTATATATGGGTTTTCGTTTCAGTTGCACCAATTTTAGTGACATGGTCACCAGTGTGTATGATTTTATCTGTGCGTATTTTCGATTAAATTGCCATATATATAGAACTGGGGATCCTAAATCCCAAATATATTATCATTGCGTAAGGAGAAATCCTACAAAGCAGGTGCGTAAATCTAATGTGATTTTTCAAAAATTTCAGTAAGATGCCTCCGCGAAGAGTTGGAACTAGGGCAAATCCCCATGAGTCTACCGACCAAGAGAGTCACAATCAACATGGTGAAAACCCTGAGTATGATGAAGAAAATGACGAAGACTATAATGAGCAGGAAGACTCCCAGTCTGGGGAAAGAGATGAAACCTTCTATACCATGGATTTTGAGGATGAAAGGGAAGAAACTGAGGTTGAGCAGGAGAGAGAGAATCGGAATAGAGACCCTATGGGTCAGTTCCTGGACTTACTTAGACAGAATTTGGTTCGACAACCCCAACCACCTCAAGGGGATAGCAGTAATGTGGCCAACTCTTTTAGGGCCTTTAAATCATTGAAGCCTCCTGAGTTTACAGGATCAGCCGACCCAGTAGAAGCGAGGGCATGGATTAAGGAGATGGAGAAGTCATTTGAAATTTTGAGTATTGAGGAGGCACAAAAGACTGTTTTTGCATCATACATGTTAAAGGGAGAGGCCAACTACTGGTGGGAGTCCAAGAGAAATATGGAAGCAGGTGCTGTGATAGCTTGGGAAAGGTTTAAGCAGTTATTTCTGGAAAAGTATTTTCCGAGGTTCATGAAAACTCAGATGGAGCTCAAGTTCTTGGAGCTAAAGCAAAATAATCTATCAGTGGCGGAGTATGAAGCGAAGTTTACTGAACTGTCAAGGTTCGTGCCCGAGTTCGTGGACACGGATGAGAAGAAAGGTAGTAGGTTTCAGCAAGGGTTGAGGCCAGGGATCCAGAATCGAGTGGCTATTTTGGAAATCTCGGATTATGCCACCCTAGTACAGAAAGCCTCAATCGCAGAAGCAGGCATCGACCAAGTCCAGAAAGAGAGAGGAGGAAGAAAAAGGAAGCACGTGAGTATGGGAGGGGGTTCCATTGGAGGCAACCCTTCAAACAAGTTTAATCGCAGGGCGTTTTCCCTACCTGGTAGAAATGAAGGACCCAAACCAACCGTGAGCACCAACATAAACCAAGGTAATAAGCAGTCGGGAGCACCACAGTCCCAATCCTCTCGACCTCCATTTCCGATATGTGCCACTTGTAAAAGGAGACACCCAGGTGTATGTAAAGTGGGTACGACAACTTGTTATAAATGCGGACGACCAGGCCATTATGCCAATTCTTGTACCAAGGATTTCCTTAGTGACAACAAAAGCCCTACTTGTTTTAACTGTGGTCAGCAGGGACACATATCAAGAAACTGTCCAAGGAGCAAGCCGGCAGCATCAGGGGCCAGCAAAGCTGCCTCCAACAAACCACCTACATCCAGAACTTTTAACATGACGGTGCAGGATGCGGTGAGGGATACCGTTGTGATAGCAAGTACTTTTTCCCTAAACTCAGCGGATGCAAATGTTTTATTTGATTCTGGAGCGACTAGATCTTTCATATCAAAGGACCTTGCTAATAAGTTAAGACTTAAGGCTCAACCCCTGAAAGATTCCTTGCAAGTAGAAATAGCCAATCATGAGATAGTCCTAGTTAATCAGATTCACCCCGAATGTGAGTTAAAAATAGGAGATCAATCTTTTTCTGTTGATTTGATTCCTTTCAAGTTAGGGGAATTTGATGTTATTTTAGGAATGGATTGGTTGTCCCGTAATAATGCCCAGATAGACTGCAAAGGGAAGAAAATTAGACTGAGTACCCAAGGAAAGAAAAATATAGTGATTGAAGTGTTAGGCCGAATACACAATATATAATCAAGTATGTATGAGAATAACAATCAAGAACACAGGTTTGTAAATCAACAAACTGAATTATATTAAATAATTCTCTCTTAGTGATGTTAATGAATCACAAAGAGCTACTAGGTTACAAGAATAATATATTCAATGTTCGCGTCCCTTCTAGGGATAACCTATCTGTGTTTATATAGTACACAGCTACATACAATCCTTATCTAATTGATACTCCTATAAATTAGCTATACAATTATTATCAATCAAGGATTGCTTCAGTCTTCTGTCCAGTCTCCTTAGCTGTATCAATATATTCTGCTTCTTTCCATCTTCAGAATATATTGCTTCTACAATCTTTATCTTTGCACCGACAGCTAAGTCAACTTTCATCCTGTCAGACTTTAACAAACTCTGACCGGCTTCTATATAAACTCTTCACCCAGTCAGACTTTACCAAACTCTGACTGGCTTCTATGTAAACTCTGATATGTACCTGGGACTTAAACACTGATGAACAAACGTCAGCAATTATATCTAACAATCTCCCCCAACTTGTTCATAATAAAATGTACAAGTTAAAAAGATAATTGATGATGTCAAAACATATAACAAATGCAGTGTTTAAAATATGTCAGAGTTTAATTTTAAAACAGAGTTTCAATTTAACTTAGAACAGAAAACATAAAAACTTACAGTCAGATTTTACTTGACTTCTTGAACATCAGGTACTGTCCTGAGATAATCAATCAACAGTCTTCTTTCAGCATTCTCAAGTTCAGCTATCATAATCTCTTTCAGCTCCTTATACTCTGGATCTCCTTCACCAGTTTGATATATGGCAGCCCTCAGAGAATAGATACTGTTTTTCTTCATGTCATTCCCTAGTCGAATGTAATGAGCTTTGTCTGACTCTAGGTTAAATTCTAAAACCTTTACTCCAAGTGCAGTTTTAAATCTAGCACTGTTTCTTTTCATTTCCACTATTTTTCCAGCATGATCCCTATACTTTGGAATATAGACACTTGACACTCCTCCTCCAAGCATAGCTTTAGATCTCAGCATCTTCTCTCTCAACACTTGAGCAACATCATGAGTGTGTCTGTTCTTGACTTTCAAAAGATAAAGTACATATTCAAGTTCTTCCCATGATTTGAGATTGACATCAGATTCTCCAACCTTATAAACTCTTCCATCACTCATGAAGTATAACAGAAATTGCTTCTTCAATACTCTGTGAAAAATCAACTGAACAGACTCTAACTTATCAAGGTTTTCTTGTGTAACCCCAATACCAGATTCTGCCAGTGAAAAGTTATCTTGAGATCTGTTATTTGTTCTTTTCTCTCTGTGTGAACCCAGTCCAGATTTATCAAAGGCTTCTTTTCCCAATACTGTTCTGGTTTCTGAGAAATTCACAGCTTCAAGCTTTAAGTCTTCAAGAATTTTAGGTTTGCTGAATCCTGGAAGTAGTGTAGATTTCTGTACAACTTGAGCAACGTCAGAGGTTGTCATAACTTCAGTAGAAACATCAACTTGAGCAGCGTCAGAGGTTGATTTGACTAATCTTGTTTCAACTTGAGCAATGTCAGAGGTTGAATAATTCTTCTTTTTCAGGTTAGGCTCTTCAATCATCACGCCTTTACCTTTATCAGCATTTGAACCACTAGGCCTCCTTGAGTACTGTAAACTCTGATCAGAGTTTACATTCTCTTTGATAAAAATTCCTTTTTCTTTTCTCCTTGGAGCCTTGATTTCCTTCTTCTTGTAAATTCCAGCTTCAACATCTTTCCTGTGTTCTTCAGCAAGCAATTGCTCTTCTGCCTGGATATCTTCAATAGTAACATCTTTACCATGTTCTGCTAAGAATAACTGTGTAGCAACTTCTTCATCAGTAACTGGAGATTTAGAGGAAAGAAGTAAACTTCTAACCCTTGAAGAAGACTGCCCTCCAGTGTTTAATCTTTTTCCATCAGCATTTGTCTGAGCATCAGAGTTTGACCTCCTCCCTTGCCTTTGAACATTCTTTGATCTTGGTTCTTTATCTTTTGCACCACCATCAGTGGTATCATCCTTCCGAGTCAGAGTTTGAGAGATCTTGCATTTGTCTTTAGATACTCTCTCCCCCTTTTTGACAGCATCAGAAATCAATACTGATGTGAGCAATTCAATGGAATTTGCAATTTCATCCAACTTAGTTGACATTTTGACTTGATTTTCTTCAACTTTGGACAACCTGGAATCAAAATTCTTCTGATCTTTACACAAAGAGATGTATAGAGATTTGTCCTCTTGCTGTGCAAGCTCTCTTTGAGTTATATCATTCCTCAATCCTGTAATCACCTTGTCAGAATCATCAAAACGATTGTTCAATGATTTGATTTGTACAATAGTTGCTTTGAGATGACTGAGAAGTTCTGGATTTGTAATCTCCTTGGAAGACTTTGTGACAAAATCGGCAGCTCTTTCATTGGAAAAGATAGTATCCTTGCTTGACCAATTTGAGAAGTACATATTCTGAAAATGTTCTGCAGTAGCACGATTGACTTCTCTTTCTTCTTCAGAGTTTGCTTGAATGTCAGACAACTCTACTTGTATATCAGGATTGGAATGAATAGGACTAGACTCAGCATTGTCATCCTCTGCTTCATTCTCTGTAATGACATTCTCTGCCACTTTTTCAGGATCATCAGAGTGTGCATTATTACTAAACTCTGCTTCTCTTTGAACAATCTCAACAACAGATTGTTGTAGAGCTTCAAGAACTAGAGCATCCTCAGAGTTTGCAACAAACTCTGCTTCAAAAGGAACATTGTCTGTTGCATCCTTTTCAACAACATCAGGATTTGCAGTTTCTGTAGCAACAACTTCTGTAGCATTAGCAGCTAAAGTCTGATTGACTTCCTCACCTTTCTCAACTTCAAAAGTAAGTATTTCTGTGTGAGAAGCCATAGATTCTTCAATTCTCACAGTATCTAGATCAGCTTCCAAACCCTCTGTAAAATGTTCAGAGTTTAAAGAGGTGTTTGCTTCAACTTCCATATAAAATCCTTGAGACTCAAAAATCCTGCTATCAGAGTGATCAGCAGCTTCCTCAACTACATCATCAGCATTTGATGTAGGAGCTTCTGTTGCAGTATTTACTCTGTCCTTAGTAGGCACAGTAGTATCAAAAATCTCCTCTTGTACTTCAGGAGTTACATGCTCCATAGAAACTCTGTCCTCAAAGACAGTTTCATCCTCTTGAATCTGAACTTCAAGATTTTCTTCAGCTTTGGAAGTAATATTCTCAGCACCAAATAGATGTGCTGCTACTAATCTTCTTTTTCTCTGATGAAGAGTTTCTTCATCAGATTCAGTCTCATCATCAACTTCAGCAACAGACTTTAACCTGTTAGCTCTAACTTTTCTTTTCTTCCTTGAAGTTTCAACAGAGGTTGACCCCTCAACATCATCAGTATTTAAAGTTGTAGCAGCCTTGAAAGCTCTGTGCTTAATCCTCCCTCCAGTCTTTTGTCTTGGAGCTACTTGAGTATCATTGTTTATCTGCTGTGGTTGCTGTTGTGGTTGAGGTTGAGGGTTTAAAAACTGATGAACCCTCTCAGGTAACAACAACTCACCAACATTGACTTTCTTCAAATCCTTATTTGTAAGGTCAGAGAATACCCTTTTATGCAATTTGAATGAGGGAATTACGTCCTCCTCATTAATCTCAACATTATTAACACAAGCAGAGAATAAAATCTGACAAAATCTAGAAAAGTAGACTACATTCCTATTCTCTGTCAGTTTCTCTCCTATATTCATCAAGACAAGTCTAGCAAAATCGTAATTACTACCAAAAAGAAGTGAATACCCGATTTGTAGACTATCAATTGGAATCGCATCCCAATTGGTACATTTCTTCCCGAACGCTCTGGTTATGCAATCGAAAAAGAAACTCCATTCCTTTCGTAAGAGCGGTCGCTTCAACTGGCCTATCTTGACTAAAGATCCAGAGTATCCAACGGCTTGCATCATTCTTTGAAGGTCAGTATCACCAACAGCAATGGTGTACGCATCAGATTCTGCAAAACCCATTGCTTCACGTATAGTTCCTGGAGTAATGACATACTCTGTCTCTAGAAACTCAAAGACAATCGATGGAGTTCCAGAATCACCACCGTTATCATATACACCAGTTTCCCAGAAAGCTTTGATCTGAGATCCATAAAGCTTTGCAGGCTCCACTAAAGCACGCCCAATTTCCGATTGAGCAAGGAAATTTTGCAGTAAATGAAACGCCTCCGGTGTGTTCTCATTGATAAGAGGTGCTGCATAGTTATTTGGGACAAAGTCTAATCCAACAGAGGTAAACATGGAGGTTGCCATTAGAAATCAGAGATTAAAAGTAAGAAAGTGTATGAGAAAGATTATGCAGAAAAGTGTTTGTAGAATTGTGTGAGTGAAAAGTATGTGTGAAAATGATAAGTGAGTAAAAGATTAGACGTTTGTGTGTGTATTGTATTAATATGAGATTAAAAATAAAAAAAACTGAACAGTTTTTAATCATTAATACACAACTGTCTTACTCCTGTAATTATGTGAGTGGGACACGTGTCACACATGCAGTTACTGACAGCAAATAAGTGACAATTTTCAATGCGCATGCGCAGTAAAAACAGCAATAATTACCGCCTGTTACACTTTTCTAGGCATTAACCTCTTGAACAACTGTCCAATCATACTCTTTTTAAATTTTCAAAACAAATGTCTTTTTCTCAAAATTATAAAATGTCTGAAACCAACAAAATTTATTTTAACCATCAGAGATTAAAATTAAATTACCTCGGCGTAGAGTACACAAATCATCAGTGTTTATCAATTCTCCTCCTTTATACATAAACTTTTTTTCACAAACTGTACAGGTGTGTAAATTAGCAGAGTTTACTGAATATAAATATTTAGACCATCTCAAAGTGCATAGAATCCACAAACTAAAGCAGTAATAACTGGTTGCCTAAACTCTCATGTATAAGATAAAATCTGATTCTTATGTCTAAACTCTGTATATTGATATCCTTTCATTTGGATATATCTTTTATTTTTCACCCCCTTTCTATATATGCTTTCATATATATTTTTAATTTTTTTTTTTCCCAGTAATCAGTGGTTGGTACAAGTCACCAAAAATCAAAGATTTTAGCCCTTATTTCATACAATAAGTTCCTGGATCTTCCTAGGCACAACATGATCTCAAAGGAATTTGTGCTATGTTTGGCATCTTTTGATTTGAGGGTGAATTATTTGCAATTAATAATCAGAGTTTAGACTTTTCATTAGTTAATACAATTAATTTATGAGAGAAAATGCAAACAGCTAATACAGACTCAGTGTATAGGATCAATAAACTAAGAGATGCTATAAATATAGAGACAGTATCATGCTGTGTAAAATTTCTGCACATTTTGTAATCAGAGTTTATAATACTTAGAAGGATTCATAATTACTTACTGAAAATCATGCTTCATACATTTTTCTTCATCGGTCCATGTGTTTCAGACAAAATTACAATCAGAGTATAACATTAGACTGTAACTATCAGAGTATGATTGTCAGAGTATGACTAACAGAGTTTACTTATCAGAGTATAACATGCTGGTACAAATAACAGTTAATACATGCAAGGAATCATGAGCATAAAAATCAAACATATATAGTTTTTGAGTCTAACCCGTATCTCTAGTCGAAACCAGAGATCATTCCAAGTTCATTTACCAATCTTGTAAAAGTAGCTTCACTCAAGGGTTTGGTGAAGATATCTGCAAGTTGTTGGTCTGTAGACACAAAATGAAGCTCAATGTTCCCTTCTTCCACATGTTCCCTGATAAAATGATACCTTATGCTGATGTGCTTGGTCATGGAGTGTTGTACTGGATTACCTGTCATAGCAATAGCACTTTGGTTATCACATAAATTAGGTATTTTAGAGTACTTCAAACCATAATCCAGCAATTGATTCTTCATCCATAGAATCTGTGCACAACAGCTACCAGCTGCTATATACTCTGCTTCTGCTGTGGATAGAAATTGATTTCTGTTTCTTGCTATACCAAGAAACCAATCTGTCACCTAAAAATTGACAGCTTCCACTTGTACTTTTTCTGTCTATCTTACAGCCTGCAAAATCTGCATCAGAGTAACCAATTAGCTTAAACTCTGATTCTCTAGGATACCACAAACCCAAGGTTATGGTGCCTTTGAGATATTTGAAGATCCTTTTTACAGCTGTTAGATGAGGCTCTCTGGGATCTGCTTGAAATCTTGCACAAAGACATGTTGCATACATGATATCAGGTCTACTTGCAGTGAGATACAGTAAAGACCCTTTCATTCCTCTGTAGTTAGTCATATCTACTGAGGCTCCTGTGTCTTTGTCTAGCTTTGTTGCTGTAGCCATGGGAGTTGTGGCAGATGAACTATCAAGCATACCAAATTTCTTTAGAAGATTTCTGGTATATTTTGCTTGATTGATAAAAATACCATCATCTGTTTGCTTGACCTGTAAGCCTAGAAAATAACTAAGCTCTCCCATCATGCTCATTTGATACCTGGATTGCATAAGCTTTGCAAACTTCTTACAAAGTTTGTCATTAGTAGATCCAAAGATAATATCATCTACATAAATTTGAACTAAAAGCAAATCATCACCAGAATTGTAATAAAACAAGGTTTTATCAATTGTACCTCTTGTGAATCCACTTTCTAAAAGAAATTGAGCAAGAGTTTCATACCATGCTCTTGGTGCTTGCTTTAGTCCATATAATGCCTTGTCAAGCCTGTAGACATAATCTGGATGCTTGGGATCTACAAATCCTGGTGGTTGTTCAACAAACACTTCTTCTTCAAGCTTCCCATTGAGAAAAGCACTTTTTACATCCATCTGAAAGACTTTAAACTTCTTGTGTGCAGCATAGGCCAGAAAAATTCTTATGGCCTCCAATCTTGCAACTGGAGCAAAGGTTTCAATCATAGTCAATTCCTTCCTGTTGTGAATAACCTTTAGCCACAAGTCTAGCCTTGTTTCTTGTAATCACACCTTCACTGTCAGTCTTGTTTCTGAAAACCCACTTTGTACCTACAATTGATCTATTCTTTGGTCTAGGTACAAGTGTCCAGACTTCATTTCTTTCAAATTCATTTAACTCTTCTTGCATTGCTGTTATCCAGTTTGCATCTTGGTTCTGTTTGAGACAAGAAAGCATGATACAGACATTCATTATTTGTTGCACTTCTAGTTCTCACACTAGCATCAGGATCTCCAATTATGAGATCAGGTGTGTGTGTCTGTGTCCACTCTCTTGCTGTTGGTAAGTGGTTTCTTGCATCATTATTGGATCCTCCCCCTTGATCCATGCTCTCCTGATTCATATGTTGACTTTCTGCAGTATCTGAGGCTCCCCCTGAATTGGATGGCTCAGAGTTTGAACTGTCAGAGTTTGAATCAGTTTCCTCAACTGACTCACTTGCTGTGTCTTGTTGAGCTTCTTCACGCTCCCCCTCAACTGGTTCTCTATTTTGTTCAATTTGAGAATTTCTAGTTTCTCCAGTATTTACCAGTAGAGGTTCAGAGTATGCTTCGTCAGAGTTTGTCAGAACCGCTTCATCAGAGTTTGTCGGTACTGCTTCATCAGAGTTTACATCATCAGAGAATAAACCTTCATTTTCAAAACGCAGTAGATCATATCCATCTAAGTCATCAAGTCCAGTTATTTTCTTATCATCAAATGACACATGTATGGATTCCATGATCACTTTAGTTCTCAGATTGTAGACTCTGAATGCTTTTGTTGACAATGGATAACCAACAAAGATTCCTTCATCAGCTTTTAACTCGAACTTGGTCAACTGTTCAGGATGAGTCTTCAACACAAAGCATTTGCATCCAAATATATGAAAATATTTCAAATTTGGCTTCTTATTTTTCACCATCTCATATGGTGTTTTCCCATGCTTGTTGATTAGTGTAGCATTCTGAGTAAAACAAGCAGTTTGAACAGCTTCTGCCCAGAAATAGGTTGGTAACTTTGCTTCATCAAGCATTGTTCTGGCTGCTTCAATTAAAGTTCTGTTCTTTCTTTCAACTACACCATTTTGCTGTGGAGTTCCAGGTGCAGAAAATTCTTGTTTCACTCCTCTTTCCTTGCAGAAAGCTTCCATGATTGAGTTTCTGAATTCAGTTCCATTATCACTCCTTATAATTTTGACTTTGTGCTGTGATCCTTTGTCCAGTAGATTTACATGATCCATCAGAGTTTGAGCAGTTTCATCCTTCTTTTACAAGAAATACACCCATGTATATCTAGTATATTCATCAACAATTACTAGAGCATATTTCTTTCTGCCCATGGACATCACATTCACTGGTCCAAAGAGATCAACATGTAGAAGATGATAAGGTTCCACTACTGAAGATTCAGATTTGCTCTTGAAAGATGACTTCCTTTGCTTGGCTTTTTGACAAGAATCACATAAGCCATCTAGACTGAGTATTAATTTTGGAAGTCCCCTTACAAGATCCTTTCTTATAAGCTCATTTATGTTGTTCAAATTGATATGAGAGAGCTTCTTATGCCAATTCCAACTCTCTTCATTTGACATTCTGGCAGTCAGACACACTGTTTTTCCATCAGAGTTTGTTATCAAACTTGCTTCATAAATGTTGTTGCGCCTGTGTCCAACTAGAACAACTTTTCCAGTAGATTTACTGATAACTTCACAGTATTCAGTGTGAAAATCTACATGGTTTCCTCTGTCACAGATTTGACTCACAGATAGCAGATTATGCTTGAGTCCTGAGACTAGAGCTACATTTGTAATGATGACACTTCCAAGATTAATATTGCCATATCCCAGAGTGTGTCCTATGTTGCCATCTCCATAGGAAACCTTTGGGCCAGCCTTCTCCTTAAAGTCTGATAGCAGGGCTTTATTTCCAGTCATATGTCCTGAGCATCCACTGTCCAAGATAAGTATGCTCTCTTTTATACCCTGCAATCACAAACAAATACTAAGTGTTAGTTTTAAGGACCCAGACTTGCTTGGATCCTTTGTCTTTCTTAACAGTGTTAGTTTTTGCAGCGGAATTACTATCAACAGAGTGTAAACTAACATTGTCAGACTTTACACTTGCAGAGTTTGCTCTAACCCACTTCAGATTGGGTTTTAGCTCATAATAGTTGTGATAAATAGCATGATAACTCTTGCAAGTATAAATGGAATGCCAAGTGCTCCCACAGTGTGTGCATAAAGTCTGTGGTCTAACTCTCACATAATCATTCTTTACTCCTGATGTAGAAGGTAAAGAATTGATATTTTTATTCTTTGTGCAGTAATTAGCAAGATGATTAGAACTACCACAATTATAACATGTTTTCCTTGGAGCAGCACCAGTAGGCAAATGATTATTTCTTTTATTTATGCCTATCTTTCCATTCCTATTCTTCTTGGACCCTTTTGGTTTCATGGCAGATTTTACCTCTTTCAACTTATGATTGAACTGTTTTCCTGTCATCAAGCCAACATTAACCTGTTTTTCACAAGTTTTTACTGGTTTTCTAACAGCTTCTAATTCCATAAGATTTTATGTTATAATATTTTCCTGTTTTTCACAGGCTTCATCTGATTCCATATCAGCTTCCCTTATTACAACAGATTTTAACTTATTGGCTTCTGGAACAAATTTTACAGGTTTAAGTTGTGGTTTTACCTTAACCTTGTCTTTAAACCTAAGTTCATCATTTTCACAATAACCTAAACCTACAGAATCAGTCTGAAACACTTGATGAGTGTCTCTTCCAGAATCTGTCCAAGTTTTGATTATTTTTCTTTCTTTTTCTAGATCAGATTCTAATTGCTTATATCTTTTCAGCAACTCCTGTTCTACATAAACAGCATCATCTCTTTCTTTTTGAATCTGCTTCATATTTTCAAGTTCTCCTTCAAGAAACTTGTTTCTATCTTTAAGACTAAGATTCTCAGCTTTAATTCTCTCATTCTCTAAAGTCTGATCCCTATAGCTAACATGTACGCTTTTCAGATATACTCTTAATTCAGATATATTATCAGTATCATAAGCATAAGTAGTTAGGGGTACCTTATTTTCAGATGATTCAGTCTCATCTCTGACAGTTGCCATAAGAGCATAATTTTCTCCATCATCAGAGTCTGAAGTATCTGCCCAGTCTTTGCCTTTAGAGATGAGTGCTTTCTCAGATTTGCCTTTCTTGCACTCTGGGGCATAGTGACCCATCTCCTTACACCTGTAGCACTGGATTTCAGATTTATCCTTCTTGCCAGACTTGGTCTCCCTTCCATCAGACTTTCTGAAACTTCTCCTTTCAGAGTTAGAATCTTTCCTTGAGAATCTCTTTCCTTTCTTAAAGTTCTTAAATCCCATTTTCTTGAAGGTTTTCACCATCAGTGCAGCCATTTGCATTAACTCTTCTTCATCATTCTCAGAGTCAGAAGCTTCATCAGAGTTTGAGTCATCATTAGAGTTTGATGACTCACTTTCAGATTTAATAACTAAAGCCTTTCCCTTGGCTTTCTTCCTTGATGATTCCTTCTTAATGGGCTTCTCCTCGACTTTGAGAGCAACAGATTTTGTCTTTTTACTCAATCTTCTATTCCTTTGTTCTATCTCCAGTTCATGAGTTTTCAATAACCCATAGATTTCATCAAGATCTGTATCAGCAAGCTCATAATTATCTCTTATTGTGGTTGTCTTTAAATCCCACTTTTCAGGTAGAGATAACAGAAACTTGAGATTAGACTCTTCAAGCTCATATTCTTTATCAACCAGAGACAGATCATTCAATAGTTTGCAAAATCTGTCATAAGTCTCAGTCAAGGTTTCATTAGGTCTTGAATCAAAGTGCTCATACTCCTGTGTGAGTATTGTCTTTCTGTTCTTCTTAATAGCACCTGTTCCCTGGCATCTGACTTCTAAAGCATCCCATATCTCTTTGGCAGTCTTGCAGCCAATTACTCTGTTAGACATAACATTATCTAAAGCACTGTGGAGAAGATGTCTAACCTTTGCATCTTTTGCAATTGATGAGATGTCCTCAGGAGTCATATCTTTCTTTTCCTTTGGAACAGTCTTTTGTTCTTGACCATCAACAACAGGGGACAATTTAGTTGGCATATGAGGACCATCATAGATTCTGTCAAGGTATTCTGGATCTGTAGCCTCCAGAAACATGGTCATCTTCACCTTCCAAATCGGATACTCTACTGGCCTGAGAATTGGAACCCCGATTGTTTCATATCGACTCACAGAATTGGGCTTAACCTGTTCAGCCTTAGGAGCAGTTTGATTTTCTTCAGACATGATTATTACTGTGTTTGAATCGTAAAACTGTATATATTAAACAGCCTTGGCTCTGATACCAATTGTTAGGCCGAATACACAATATATAATCAAGTATGTATGAGAATAACAATCAAGAACACAGGTTTGTAAATCAACAAACTGAATTATATTAAATAATTCTCTCTTAGTGATGTTAATGAATCACAAAGAGCTACTAGGTTACAAGAATAATATATTCAATGTTCGCGTCCCTTCTAGGGATAACCTATCTGTGTTTATATAGTACACAGCTACATACAATCCTTATCTAATTGATACTCCTATAAATTAGCTATACAATTATTATCAATCAAGGATTGCTTCAGTCTTCTGTCCAGTCTCCTTAGCTGTATCAATATATTCTGCTTCTTTCCATCTTCAGAATATATTGCTTCTAGAATCTTTATCTTTGCACCGACAGCTAAGTCAACTTTCATCCTGTCAGACTTTAACAAACTCTGACCGGCTTCTATATAAACTCTTCACCCAGTCAGACTTTACCAAACTCTGACTGGCTTCTATGTAAACTCTGATATGTACCTGGGACTTAAACACTGATGAACAAACGTCAGCAATTATATCTAACATGAAGGGATAAGACAAACACAAAAATTCTTAACCATGGCCCAAACCAAGAGATTGTTGCGAAAGGGAAACGAAGCTTACTTAGCTTACGCGGTGGACACCCAGAAGGAGGTGCCCAATTTGCGAGATATTCCAGTAGTAAATGAATTCGAGGATGTGTTTCCCCAAGACCTTCCAGGGTTACCACCTGACAGAGAAATTGAGTTTGCAATTGAGCTAGCCCCAGGAACGGCGCCAGTGTCCAAGGCCCCGTACAGATTAGCACCAGTAGAGATGAAGGAGCTGGCTACCCAGTTGCAAGAGCTGTTAGAGAAAGGTTTTATAAGACCTAGTGTGTCGCCTTGGGGCGCACCAGTGTTGTTTGTTAAAAAGAAAGATGGGAGCATGAGATTATGCATTGACTATCGCGAATTAAACAAGTTAACCATAAAGAACAAGTATCCTTTACCAAGAATCGATGATTTGTTTGATCAGCTAAGAGGTGCTGTGTACTTTTCTAAGATTGACTTGAGAACTGGATATCACCAGTTGAAGATTAAACCTGAGGATATTCCTAAGACTGCATTCCGTACCCGTTATGGACATTACGAGTTCTTGGTGATGTCATTTGGATTAACCAACGCCCCCGCAGCCTTTATAGACTTGATGAATAGAGTTTTCAAGAAATATTTGGACAAATTTGTCATAGTTTTCATTGATGACATTCTTATCTATTCTAAGACAGAAGCAGAACACGCTGAACATCTGAGGATAGCCCTAGGAATTCTCAGGAAAGAGCGGTTGTACGCCAAGTTTTCGAAGTGTGAATTCTGGAAGGAGGAGGTGCAATTTTTAGGGCATGTGATTAATAAAGAAGGAGTGTTGGTTGACCCCTCCAAAATAGAAGCAGTTTCGAATTGGGAGCGTCCAACCACCCCAACAGAGGTAAGGAGCTTTATTGGACTGGCCGGTTATTACCGGAGATTTGTGCAAGATTTTGCAAAAATAGCCGCCCCGTTAACACGACTTACTCGCAAGACGGAGAAGTTTGAATGGACAGATAAATGTGAGAAAAGCTTTCAAGAGCTGAAGAAAAGGTTGGTGACGGCCCCTGTGTTGGCGTTGCCTGATGGAAAAGGGAATTTCGTAATTTACAGTGACGCTTCGCACAAAGGATTAGGATGTGTGCTTATGCAGCATGATAAAGTAATTGCGTATGCGTCAAAACAGCTAAAGGACTACGAGATTCGCTACCCAACTCACGATCTAGAATTGGCAGCGATAGTTTTTGCTTTAAAGATTTGGAGACACTACTTGTATGGGGAAAAATGTGAAATCTATACTGATCATAAGAGCCTTAAGTACATCTTTACCCAAAAGGAGTTTAACATGCGCCAGAGAAGATGGCTAGAACTGATTAAAGATTATGACTGTGAAATTCGTTATCACCCGGGCAAAGCCAATGTGGTGGCTGACGCCCTTAGCAGAAAGGAAAGACTTAAGATGATAACTTTGGAGGAAGCCCTGATATGGAGAGGTTGGAAATCGAGATCAGAATGCCAGGAGATAGTCGAGAGAAGTTGATGGAGATTCAGGTCCAATCCCCATTATTAGAAAAGATCAGGTTGTGCCAAGAGCGAATACTCCAAGATGAAAGAGAATCCCTGACAGGGGAAGAGTTGAGGACTGAGAAAGACAACCAGGGCATAATGAGATATACTTACAGAATTTGGATTCCTAACGCTCCAGAGCTGAAAGATGAGATTCTGCATGAAGCTCACAATAGCAGATATTCAATTCACCCAGGAGGAAATAAGATGTATCAAGATCTGAAAGAGTATTACTGGTGGCCTAACATGAAAAGAGACGTGGCGGAATGGGTAGGCAAATGCCTGACCTGTCAAAGAGTAAAAGCTGAACACCAAAGGCCCAGTGGACTTCTACAACCTCTAGAAATTCCCGAATGGAAATGGGATCATATAGCAATGGACTTTGTCGTAGGTCTACCAAGGACCAAGGCCAATCATGACGCCATATGGGCGATAATAGACCGACTAACGAAGTTAGCCCACTTTCTACCAATTAACGAAAGATTCACTGTTGATAAATTAGTGGATATCTATATGAAAGAGATTGTGGCCCGACATGGAGTCCCGGTGACCATCGTATCGGATCGAGATCCCAGATTTAATTCGAGATTTTGGAAGAGTTTTCAGGAATGTGCCGGAACCAAGCTGAATATGAGTACTGCCTATCACCCTCAGACAGATGGGCAAAGTGAAAGGACCATCCAAACACTTGAGGATATGCTGAGGTTCTGTGCCCTAGATCTTAAAGGAAGTTGGGATGATCACTTGGCATTGGTTGAGTTCTCTTATAATAATAGTTTTCATGCGAGCATTGGAATGCCGCCTTATGAGGCCCTTTATTGAAGAAGGTGCAGATCTCCCTTATATTGGGATGAAGTTGGTGAGCGTAAGTTGCTAGGGCCTGAAATGGTTCAAAGGACAAAGGACATAGTGGATCTAATTCGAGGACGGCTAGTAGCAGCCCAGGATAGACAGAAAAAGTATGCATATTTGGCTCGGAAGGGCAAAGAGTATGAAGTAGGAGACCTAGTGTTCTTGAAAGTGTCTCCTTGGAAAGGATTGATGAGATTTGGAAAGAAAGGAAAGTTGAGCCCTAGATACATTGGGCCATTTGAGGTTTTGAGACGTATTGGAAAGCTAGCGTATGAACTGGCACTACCCCCATATTTGCAACAAGTCCACAATGTGTTTCACGTTTCGATGCTAAGGCCCTACAAGTCGGATGCTAAACATATAGTGGAATACGAGCACGTAGACATACAACCAGACTTGACCTATGTGGAGCAGCCAATGGAAATTATAGATCGAAAGGAACAAGTGCTCCGAAACAAGGTCATCAAACTAGTCAGAGTGGTGTGGAGGAATCATAATGTGGAAGAATCAACTTGGGAGATAGAGAGCGAGATGCTAGAAAGATATCCCCATTTGTTTTCAGAATGATTCCGGGACGGAATCCTTTTAAGGAGGGGAGACTGTAAGACCCCAGATTTTGGGTAGAATTAAAACTTTTATTGTATGATGATGTATATATATATATGTGGATGGCGGTAATGGTTTTTGGAGAATTAAGTATGAAATGAATATGGATTTCAGTTTTCAAACATTTTGAGAATAATAAGAATGGACGGAACATATAAATAAGAACAATCAATCTGGAAGATAAGAATACAATACTCCAGGGAAGGAAAGTATTTTTATGTCATCCAAATCAATATCTGGAATACATCCGATAACTCCGTAAACAAGATAGCGTATGCCCGAGAAAGCACTAGAATGTTTTTCTAAGTGCAAAGAGCAAAGAGAAAATAGATCAGGAATATTGGAACGGATTTTGATCCAAAGGATTATAGAAAAACCACTGATGAATAGTAACTCTTCATTTAAAAGTTTTTCAGACCACACTATATGCGGGACGATATAATAAACTTTCACAGTCGCATTAGTGATCTACGATGGAAATAAAGGAATGCAAAAGCTGTCAGAATCGGAAAAATAGCATTTTTCGTTTTCTCCGAAGTTTCACCAAAAACGGACTAAATAATTATTATTTGAGGATATTTAAGGATTTAAATTATTAATTCCATGGATATGGATTTGATAAATGAATTAGAAGTATTGAGAACGATTTCGGTAAAATACCTCGATAGAACCCTCGAGAAACCTTGCGAGCATTCTACGAAATTAAACGAACCAGAAAAGCTACTTTATCCCAAGCCAATGCATGCTTGCCAAGTGTCAAGACAAGAAGAGACCAGAGGTGATGACTCACCACATTGGATAAATATCAAGAGTAATTAAACAAAAGAAGAAAGAAAAGAAAATCAAAAGAAAAAGGAAAGCATTTTGGAAGTGAAGCTCTCGGCCAAACTGTAGCAGCCATATCTCCTTGGTTTCTTACTCAAATCTTGCGTTCTTTAGCTTGTTGGAAAGGTCTTGCGATAAGCTACAACTTCTATTTCACAAGAGTTTTCCATTTAAGCATGGGAAGGCCTTCGTTTTTGCAGTTCTTTCACTGGATGAATAGTAACTCCGAAAGCTAACTCTTGATTCTTGATTTCTTTTGTGGATTCAAGCTATCTTAGGACCATACAAGGATCATACAAGGATTATTAGGCTTATATAAACTTTAAAGAAGGTATAAATCTTGAAACCCTTGAAGTAGTGTGAAGTTTATGGATGATTAATGATGTTGATGCATGTTTATAGCCTTAGTTGACATTAGTAGCTATGTTTGAGCTTTGTTACAAGTAATATTGAGTATTAAGAACGTAAAGGCATTGCTTGGCCTCAGTTCTTGGTTGAATCAGATGTATATGTTGATTGGAGTAATTGATGAGCAATTTAGATGGTTTGAAATTTGGGATTATCCGATTTATAGCCGTCGTAATGACGAAATTTCTAAAACTCTTGAAAACAGAGCTTAACAGTCGAGATAGGTCTCTGACCTTGATGAGTATATGACTTGTACTTATAGATTTTTGAACGTAGATTGTTTTGGCGCAAGAATCGGAACTATCGGACTTACGGTTTAGGAGATATGGTCAAATTAGTAAAAGTGGTTCAGAAACGAGAGGATAAGTTCGTAACTGAAATAAAGCTTTCTTGACTTGATCATTGCAGGAGATAATTTTGGTAATTAAATAGTAGAGACAGTAAGGAAAGAGTAGGAGAAAACCTTGTGTGAAAATGATCATTTTTCGATTTTATAAAAATGTTCGAAGTAAGGTTAAGTGCGAGAAACCCCTTAAAGCAAGCACTTGAATACCACTTTAGAAAAGCCCTGAGAACGAGTTGAAAATCTTGAAACGGATCATAAGAGGTTGACCCTAGAACACTTATGGATTCAAGTTAGACCAAGGACAAGTTGGAATGATGTCCCTTGATAGCAAACAAGTGCTTAACTATAAGATGATAGCAGAGATTGCGAGGGTTATGAGCATATAGTTGTATTGGTATGGCGTTTAAGTTTAAGTATGATGTTTGCTTGATTCCCGAGTATGAGTTACTGACAAAAGGTATCTTTGTTATTGATAGATTACCGGACCACTGCCAGACACCACCCTCGGGCTCAGAGATCAGGCAAGTTTTCAAACCTATACCTTTTTAAAACTGTTGTGGTGATAACTAAAGAATTTGAGATATATGCTATATGTGTATGATTTCGAAATGATTTCTATGATGCTAAATCAAAGTATTGATACCAGTTGAACTTATAAGCTATGGATATAGTAATATTTTGGAGCTGATGTGCTAAGCAAAACCCTCAGTAGGGGGAATATACTCTGCATTTATACTTTGGACCGGGAATGGTATCAGTTGTTATCTAGAGATATATTATATATTCTCTATATTTATTCTACATACTAAGAATGGTATCAGTTGCTATCTAGGGTTATTTTATTGTGTTATTACAATTAATCTCGATAAGTGATTTACAAATTAAAGATCATTTGGAGTTTAATCTATTAAGGGTATATTTTAAATATATGATGAATAGTTGTTATCTACCCTTTTTGATAAGAAAGTACTTGAGAATTATTTCTAAATAAATACTCTTTATTAAATATAGTTTGCATTAATTATTTAAAGCCCTACTTCTTAAGGAAGTATTTTGTGAAAACTATATTAAACCCTAGATAGCTAATAAAGTATATTTCAGTCAATCTTTATTATAAATAGAGAAGGTTCCCAAATCTATTTCCCGTTTAAGTCTATATTCAGAAAGACTTAAATGTTCGCTCAAACTACAAATGCATGGGACCTTCCTCGAGATTTTATGTATGTTTCCAGTGGACTGCCCGGTCCTAAACCTTTTTAAATCAATGAATTTATCAGTCTGGTTTACTACCATCAAAATGATTTTGATTACTTCCTCAAGATTCGAGGGGTAAGATCAGTGGAATTAGTTGCATCCATTAACAAGCATCAGCTTGGGAAATATGGGTGAATTTTCCTTTCCAACCAGATATGACTACTTTGTGGAGTTGTATTCTTGGGGAAAAAGGGAAAGGAACTTCATGTTTCAGTGTTATGGATTTACTCGAACTTGGAGAGTATGTAAGGGACTGAGTAGCGCCGGTCCCCTAAGGGAATTACAATATGGCCGACGGACTGGTGAACGGGTCTGTTCTTCCCTTAGTTTATCAGAAATTGCCCGACCGTAGGAAAGAGGAGAGCAACAGGCCGACGGACTGGTGAAACGGGTCTGTTCTTCCTCATAGGAGAGTCACAGGCCGACGGACTGGTGAAACGGGTCTGTACTTCCTGCCTACAACCGATTGGCGGGGAGGTAGGTCAGTCAGATACTGTCTATTCTTCCCTTCTACGTAGAAAAAGATCAGGGGGATACAGCTTGCGACTGATCATCGTAGGGGTATCCTTGGCGCCCAGAATCTCCAGTTACAGTTCAGCATCCATGAAAGAGCATGTTTCATGCAAGATTTCAGAAAAAGAAAGTTTGTTCCAGTTATTCAGTTTCATGAAAGTTTTCAAAGAAAGATAGTTTATTCCAGTTATTCAGTTTTCATGAAAGTTTTCAGAAAGGTTACTCAAGAGTAATCCAGTATGTTCCAGTATATGAGTTTATAAGAAAGAGCATGAATTTACGAAAAGTATATGATTTTATCTACAGGATATACGTGATCAGATGAGTTTAGAAAATGAATTGGAAATAAATTTACATTGTTTTATTTCCAGATTATAAATGAAGTAAATGTTTCCTATGAAAGTTGATACTTGATTATATATATATATATATATATTGTTTATCAGTTCAGCATTATTTTGGTGGGCCTTGTTGCTCACCCTTGCTTGATTTTATATATATCACCACAACAGATAAACCAGATGTTTCGCACCAGCAGCCGCAAGAGGGTTTTGGAACCCAGAGGACTCTCCCCTGATACTACAACCGCTATAGCTGAGGTAGAGCCTACTAGTGATATAGACTGGTAGTCAGATTCAGCTTTTAATTATATGTACGACATAACTTAAGAGGTGGCAACAAACTTAAACTTGTAAATTATATTTGGGCTTGTAATCACTTATGATATGTTTAAGGACCCTGTTAACAGTACTTATTTCAAGTTCATCTCTGGGACTATAACTTGTGTGTGTGTGTGAGATAGATGGTGGGGTCATAGCATGTTGTTTATTTATATTGATTCAAGTCAAGCATGATGTATGGAATGATGACCGTAACGACCAGATTCCTGACCCCGGATCTGGGGCTGTTACATTTGAAAAGAAAGGGAAGTGAGCCCGAGATTCATTGGGCCATCTGAGATTTTAAAACGCGTCAGAAAGGTGGCCTACGAGCCAGCCTTACCCCCGAAACTTGTAGAATGGTCATAACGGGGTTCATGTGTCAATGCTACGTCAGTATACTATAGATGCCCGGCATATGTAGAGTATGAGCAGGTAGATATACAACCTGGTCTGACTTACAAAGAACAATCTGTGAAAATCACGGATAGAAAAGAGCAAGTGCTAAGTGACGAGGTTGACAAGCTAGTGACAGGTTTGTGGAAAATCGAAAGGTGGAAGAATCCACCTGGGAGTTAGAAAGTGCAATGGAAGAGGAGTACCCCCAGTTATTCCTAAGTTGATTCCGGGACGGAATCCTTTTAAGGAGGGGAGACTATAATAACCCGGATTTTTGGTAAAATTTAAAACTTTTCTTATTATTATTAAGTGCATCAGTGAATTGTGAATTTGGTGGGTGAATAGTGATTTTGAGGGTTAAGAAAAATTTTCATGCCACCTATGTACGAGACGTAGTGTGGATATTCCGAAGTCATATTAGTGATCTACGGAGTAAATAAGTGAATGCAAAGACGATCGGAATTCAGAAATTCCAAAATTTATTTTGGTGTAGTATTTGACCGGGCAGTGAATTATATGTTATTATATTCAAGAAATGAGATATTAAAATTGAGGATTTGAGGATTTAATATTTTTGAAATTTATTATTTTATTAAAGTCGATTTAAGGATTCAATTGTTGGAATGAATAGTGAATAGTTACTATTCACTGCGAGAATCGCGTAGAGTTTTATTCGCTCTCTTTAGGAAATATTTCGAATTGTTTTAAGAGAAACAAGCCAACATTTACTGGATTAAATATAGACATGGAAGTAACATGTAACAAGATTAATTCAAGGAATGCAACATTTGGATCATCCATGTGAAAAGAAACGAATCAGTAAAGCAAACCAGTAAAGTTACTTTATCTCAACCAGTGCATGTTTGACAAGTGTCGCAAGGAGAAGACATCAAGGTGATGACTCACCACTTATACAAAATATCAGCATTATTGTTATTAATCAAGACAAAGAAAGAAAAAGGAAAAAGGAAGAACTCTCCCCCATTTTCCAGAATTCTGCCCAGCAGGAGCATCAAGGAAAGAAAACTCTATAACTCCATTTATATCCATCCTTAAATCACCAAATTTTAACCATAGCTTCTCCACTCCATGGGCAATGTTCGCTCAAAATTCCATGGCCAACAAAGGAGTGTAGCCTAGTCAAATCCCTTCCCCAAGTCGGAGAACAGAAACTGTCCTGCTTTTCCAGTTTCGACCACTCACCTTAAAAAGCCAATAAGTCGAGATTCAAGAATCCCCTAGTGATGTGGTAGGACTCAAAAGAAAGCCCTTGAAGAGTAGAAGGTGGGGTAAAAATCTCAGAACCAAACTCTTGTTTGTCGATTTTATATGGATTTTACAAAGTAACGATGAATAGTAACTTGTATTTTGTTTTGTTTTTGGATATTGAGTTTGTGGCTTCCAAAGGTTGTATTAAGCAAGGATCTAAGATTACATACAGAATTTAGCAGCAAGCAAGCTTGGAGAAGGTATAAATCTTGAAACCCTTGAAGTATTATGGGGTTTATGGATGATTAATGGTGTTATGCATGTTTATAGCCTTAGTTGTTAAGATTGGGCTTTGATTTAAGTTATAATGAGTTATATGAACGGAAAGGCATTTCTTGGCCTCAGTTCTATGTTATATAAGATGTATGTGTTGTGTGGAGTAATCGATATGCATTTTGGATGATTTGAAATTTGGGAATATCCGAGTTATAGCCGTCGTAATGCCCAAATTTTTACCTACTGATTGGTTCCCTGTTTTTCCTCTGTTAGAGCTCGACCCTTGAGTCCTAATACCCATGATTGTGTAGTTTATGTTATAAGCTTCATAATGTTATGTGGTTCGCCTAATTTGGCCGAACGGTTTAAGAGTTATGCTAGTTTTAGTAATCGTGGTTCGAGAGGTTTCATCGCAGAAATGTAACCACTTTGATGCTAAGTCAAAGACCTTTAAGAGTTGAATTAAAATGTGAAACTTTGTGATATAATGCTAGAGACAGTTAGGAAGGCTTACGAAAAATATTCGGATTAAATAGATTATTTTTCGATTTTATAAAAATGTTTTAGTCGAGGTCGCGCAAGTGAAAACCACCAAGAACATGACTTCGAAACCAATGTTGTAAATGGTTAAGTATAACTTGTATTCGAGGATCGATTTCGGACTAAACCTACGGCTTAAGTAATTGTCGACTAAACGTGGACTTAGTATGAGCCTATAACGAGCTAGTAATTCCTTGGTTGTGTTTCGCTTACGTGTTTAAGCATTGAGTTATAAGTGGTTTATCGAGGGGATTAACCGTGTGTTTTCGTTTGACTTTGTCTAGATTGTTCGACATTGTCACGAGCCCTATCACCTCTCGAGCATCAGGCAAGTTTCTAAAACCATATTTTGAAGTATGCTTATACTAGATGCAAGTTTTCAAACCTATGCCTCTATAAACTGTTGTTGTGATAAATAAAAGATTTTGAGATATATGTTATGTGTTTTTGATTTCGAAATGATACTTATGGTGCTAAGTAACAGTTATTGATATGAGTTGAGCTTATAAGCTATGGTTATAGCTCTATAAACTGTTGTTGTGATAAATAAAAGATTTTGAGATATATGTTATGTGTTTTTGATTTCGAAATGATACTTATGGTGCTAAGTAACAGTTATTGATATGAGTTGAGCTTATAAGCTATGGTTATAGCAATATTTTGAGCTGATGTGTTAAGAAAACCCTCAGTAGGGGGGTATATACTCTGTATTTAAACTACGGACCGGGAATGGTATCAGTTATTATCTAGAGTTATATTATATATACTCTGTACTTATACTACGTACCGAGAATGGTATCAGTTGCTATCTAGGGTTATTTTATTAATTTATTTTCCATTCTTTGTTAAGGAAGTGTGTGGAAATTACTTTTAAATAAATATTCTTTATTAAATATAGCTTACGTTAATTATTTAAAGCCCTACTTCTTAAGGAAGTAATTTGTGAAAACTATTCTTTAAACCCTAGATAGCTAATAAAGTTTTATTCAGTCAATTATAAACATAATTAGAGAAGGTTCCCAAATCTATTTCTCTTTTAAGTCTATATTCAGAAAGACTTAAATGTTCGCTCAAACTACAAAGATGCATGGAACCTTTCTCAAGATTTTATGCTTGTTTCCAGTAGACTGCCCGGTCCTAAATCTTTTTAAATCAATGAAATTATCAGTCTGATATACTACCATCAAAATGATTTTGATTACTTCCTCAAAACTCGAGAAGTAAGATCAGTGAAATCAGTGATATCCATTAACAGGCATCAGCCTGGGAAATATGAGTGAATTTCCTTTCCAACCAGATACGACTACTTTGTGGAGTTGTATACTTGGGGAAAAAGGGAAAGGAACTTTATGTTTCAGTGTTATGGATTTACTCGAACTTGGAGATATGTAAGGGACTGAGTAGCGCCGGTCCCCTAAGGGAATTACAATATGGCCGACGGACTGGTGAACGGGTCTGTTCTTCCCTTAGATGATTATTAGTGCCCGACCGTAGGATAAGTGGAGAGTAACAGAATCGACCGTCTATGAACGGGTCTGTTCTTCCTGCCTACAACCGATTGGCGGGGAGGTAAGTCGGTGTGAGACTGATTATCTTCCCTTCTACGTAGAAAAACAGCAGGGGATACAGCTTGCGACTGATCATCGCAGGGGTATCCTCGGCGCCTAGCATCTCCATCTACAGTTCACTATTCATGAAAGAGCACATTTTGTGCAAGTTTTCAGAGAAAGAGAAATTATTCCAGTTACTCAGTTTTATGCAAGTTTTCAGAATAGAAAGTTTATTCCAGTCATTCAGTTCTATGCAAGTTTTCAGAAAGAGAAAGTTTACTCAAGAGTATTCGAGTTTATTCCAGTATATGAGTTTATCAGAAAGCATATGAGATTACAAAAAGGTATATGATTGTTTTGAAAAAGATATATGAAATCAGATGAGTTTAGAAAATGGATTGGAAATATTTTACCTTGTATTTATTTCCACATTATGATATGAGGTAAATGTTTGATATGAAAGATGATATTTGGAAATTCCTACAACTTCATCTTTTATTTTATGAGTTATGACTCTGATAAAACCTGATTAAGGATATATATATGAAATAGTGGATTTTGGGTTATGGAAACCTTATATTGAATTTTCCTTGTAACTTCATCTTTTAAGTTATATGTTGATAGTCTGCTTATATTCTATATAGCAGATATTTTACGAAAAGGATATACTGAGTTATCCTGTCTTTTATTTTATACTAGAACTTTGTTCATAGTATGAATATCGAAAGTTTGCAGAATATTATGGAGAGGATATTTGAAATACAACAATGGTATTTTTGGAATATATTCCGATAAGGAAATGATTTCAGTATCAAGACATTTTGACAAGTTATTGTCGTATACCCGCTTTATTTCTGGGTTGAAAAAGAAAAGGCAGAATTATGTCATACTTTCATTACCTTGCTGAGCTATCGCTCACTCTTGCTATTATTTTATATATATTATATAGCAGCGGAGCAGGATGCCAATGGGACGGCACTTACCTCGCAAGGCGTTTTAATAAACAGTTTCTAGCAGTGATCCCGGGAGTAGTACGAACCAATCGAATCAGGCTACGGCTTTTGGTATTCAACTTATGTATAGACATGAATGGTATTAGAGAATTGTGAGCATCAGAAGGCTAAGTTGGTAATGTAACAATACTTAGAAATTGTATCAGTAACAGATTCAAAAGACATTTGGGTATTGTAATAAAAATTATTTATTCCGCAGTTGTTGTATTGTGTCGTTTCTGAGACTCTAACCTGTGTGTGTGTGTGTGTGAGACATATGTTGTGGGGTCATGAGCAGGTGAATTATGAATGGTGTGAGTAATACAGGTAAGGCAAGGAGTACATGGATTGTGACAACCCTAAATCCCTGACCCCGGATTTGGGGCTGTTACATTTGTTCAGAAATAACAGATTTCACTTGGGATTCTACTACCCTTAGCTGAAAAGCAGTAGGCACCTTTGTAAAATTTTGAGAAATATCATTCCTCACCAACTCAGTTGAGTTCTTGATAAAATAAATCTCACTTTTTAGGCTTTTGGATAACAGAGTTGTAGCCTTCAGATGATTCTTCAAGTCTTGATTCTCTATAGATTTAACTACATCATAGGCATGTTCCAAAGCAGAAGAATAACTTACAGATTCAGTAGATCTGTGCCATGAATTGTTCCATTCATTCTGTCTAAGTGCCTCAGCAGGATTAAAGGAAGTAATAGAAAAATCTTGTCTCTGATCTTTCCCAGTGGAAGCTTTGCCAGCCATATATGTACTTGATGAACCAAAATTAGTTCCAAGACTAATTTTGAGTGCTGTAGCAAGCTGTTCCTTCTCTTTTCGATTCTCATCATCATCACTATCATCAGAGTCATCATCATCAGTACTATGAGTAACATCAGGATCAGGAATAGCTATACCTTTCATTTTATCCTGTGAATCTGTGATAGGATGATCCATTGGTCTTGAACGAAGTGGCTGTATCAAGATAGGTTCAACATCAGGAGCACCACTAGCGTCAGGATGAACACCGTCAGGATTTGATATGCTTGCATCAGTATTTGCTACCAATGGTTCTTGTGGAGCTTGAGGTTCAGAAGCTTCTTCAACACTTTGAGTCAAAGGTTCTTGTGTGCTTCCCTCATTGACAGTGTCCTCGACCAATCTTTGAACTTCATCTGCACCAGAAATCCCCTGAGCATTGTCAGGAAATTTCTCAGAAACTGTAGCTTGGCCTGCATCTTCACTTTGAGAAGATGGTTCTTGTGTAGCTGGAATGTCGATGTCTGCATTCTCCCTTTGAGAAAATGGTTCTTGTGGGACCATTCCACTAGCTAAGCCTTCACTCAAACTTTGATTGAGTGGTTCTTGTGTGGCTGGATCATCAGAAAGAGCTGCTGAACCACTTTGAGGTTCAGGTTCTTGTGGGCTTGATCCATTCAGTTTCTTCTGTCTCTGATAGACTAACTCTTCTGCCTTCCTTAGCTTTTCCATTGGATGTTTTATCCCAAGATTGGAAGCAGCAGCACCATACTTCTCCCATGAAATATCAACATGTCTTTTTGTTGGAGAGTCCTGTGCTGGAGAGTCTGAAATATTAACCACTTGACTTGGTGCAGCATCCGGAATACTAACATCAGGATTTGCTTGAGCAGTTGAAACTGATTGCTCATTCAGAATAGAAGTGTCCTATACATCAGTATCCTGCTTCTTTTATAAAGGAATATGATACCTGCTTTTTGATAACTTCCGTTTCTTCTGTGGTGTAGACAATGAAACCACAGCTGCAGTAGCAGTATCAGCAACTTCCTTATTCACATTCATCACTGAGGATATAGGTAAGTCATCCTCTGAATCAGTCTCATCCCTGAGAACTAATTTTCTTTTAACAGAAACAGCCTCACCTCCCTTTGCAGCTTTCTTCACCAGGACCCCTTGTACACCCCCTTGTAACTTCTTTTTAGTGATAGGTGTAGAGGAAAAGTCCTTTAAACCTGATTGCCTTCCTGACACATCTGTTCTAGCTGACTTCTTTGCTTTTACAACTAAAGTATTTTGAGAGACATTAGAGGTGGCAGTTGACTGTTTAGACTGTTTAGGATGAATGCTTGGGTTAGGAACAAGGTGTGATTGGCCTTGCCCCATAGCATTAGAAATTAAACCATAACGAGTAGGCATTTTCCTATGTAAGAAAAACCTAACCTCATCAGGAATAAAAGCATTTCCTATGAAACCATTTGCCTTATCACTGTTGACTAAGGACTTAATATTATTCTCAGTAATTCTACAGATAGGTAGAATTACATCATTCTCAAAAACAACATTAGGACACAAGTGATTAAATATCAACTATAAAAATCTAAGAAAACAGACAGAACCTAACTTATCTGATTTCCTATCACTTAAAGCTTTTAAGATAAACGACCCATAATCAAACACTGTAGAGTGGATAAGAGAGTACCCAATTTTAAGAGATCCTGATGGAAGAGCATCAAAATTTGATGTCTTGTTCAGGAAACAGCGGCTGATCGTATCAAAGAAGAAATTCCATTCCTTCTTAAGCTTTGTCCTAAAGAGATTGCCATATCTCTTTACTTCACCATTGTAGCCCAACTTTGTAAAAAACTCAAAAAGAGTAGAGTCCGAAACATTAGCAGGAATAGCATCACCAAGAACAGGTAAATGCAGGGCTTCCTCCACAATTGCAGGAGTCACATAGTGAGTAATTCCATTATGTTCAAAACTCATCAAGATGGTGTCAGAATACCCTTTGTCAAAAGTCACTGTGTTCCACACCTGCATTACAGACTTAAAAGAAACACTTGCAGGTTCTGTTAAAGCAAACTTCAATGGGCTTGAAGCTAGAAAATCTTGAATTATATGAAACTCATTGGGTAAATCTTGATGATTTAGAATAGCCACAAAATTGTTAGTGGCAAAAGTAACACCACTAATCACTGTTTGTTTGTTCATGAATGATGAAGACGCCATTGTAATTCTTAAAAAATCTTGAAACTTGATGTTTGAAAATAGTTAGGGTTCGTAAGCACAGAGAGAGATAGAAAATCGAAAAACTGATGATGAGAGAGTAATTAATGATTTAGAATAAGTAAAAGTATATTGTTAGAACAAAACTTTACTCTCAATAACAGGTGGCAAGATATGATTTGTGCACAAATAATTAGTGGACAGATTACGTGTGTAATTTAAATGAAACTGCGCCGCTTTTTATGTGTATGTATATGTATATATATATATAACAGTGCAACACACGCGCGCATACAGTTGTCCTACTAAAACTCAACCGTCCATCAGCAGATACTGACGAAAAATTAGGCACAAATTAAGCAATGAAATACTGACCTGAACATCAGGATTGACCAGTTGACTTCCTGTCAGGATAACATCCTATCAGGAATTTATCAAAGAAAACATACCTTTCTGAATAACCATCAGGATTTGACAGTTATCAGGATTTCCTCTCTGTAGCTTTCCTCAGAAATTCTCAAAGTTCATCATTCCAAGTTCATTCACCAATTTATTGAAAGTAGCTTCAGGTAGTGGCTTGGTGAATATATCAGCTAGTTGTTGATCAGTAGGAACAAAGTGAAGTTCAATTGTTCCTTCCAGAACTTGTTCTCTTATGAAGTGATATCGAATACTGATGTGTTTAGTAAGAGAATGTTGAACTGGATTTCCTGTCATTGCAATAGCACTTTGGTTATCACAATAAATAGGGATTTTTGAGTATGACAAGCCATAATCTAACAATTGATTTCTCATCCACATTATCTGAGCACAACAACTTCCTGCAACAATGTACTCAGCTTCTGCAGTTGAAGTGGAAATGGAATTTTGCTTTTTACTGAACCATGAAACTAGTCTTCCACCCAAAAACTGACAGCTTCCTGAAGTACTTTTCCTGTCTATTTTGCATCCTGCAAAATCAGCATCTGAATAACCACACAACCCAAAATCTGATTCCCTTGCATACCAAAGGCCAAGAGAATAAGTGCCTTTGAGATATCTGAAAATTCTTTTGACTGCAATCAGATGGGGTTCTCTAGGTTTTGCTTGAAATCTTGCACACAGACAGGTTACAAACATGATATCTGGTCTACTTGTAGTGAGATACAATAATGAGCCAATTATTCCTCTGTAGTGAGTTACATCTACCTCAGCACCTTGATCAGGATCAAGTTTGGTAGCTGTAGCTATGGGAGTTGTAGCAGGAGAACTATCTTGCATGTTAAACCTTGTCAATAAATTCCTTGTATATTTAGACTGATTGATAAAAATCTCTTCATCAGTCTGTTTAACTTGAAGACCAAGAAAGTAACTCATTTCTCCCATCATGCTCATTTGATATCTTGACTGCATAAGCTTGGAAAACTTTTCACAAAGCTTATTATTTGTTGACCCAAAAATGATATCATCAACATAAATCTGAACTAACAACAAGTCCTTACCATGATTCAAATAAAATAGAGTTTTATCAATAACACCTCTTTTGAATCCACTTTCCAGTAAGAATAGAGCTAAAGTTTCATACCATGCTCTTGGAGCTTGCTTTAGTCCATAAAGTGCCTTATCCAATCTGTAGACATGATCTGGATATTTAGGATCAATGAAACCAGGAGGTTGCTCAACATAGACTTCTTCCTCCAGTTCTCCATTTAAGAAAGCACTTTTAACATCCATCTGGAAAACCTTGAATTTCTTATGTGCTGCATAAGCAAGAAATATCCTGATGGCTTCTAGTCTTGCAACAGGAGCAAAAGTTTCATCATAATCAATTCCCTCTTGTTGAGAATACCCCTTTGCAACTAGTCTTGCTTTGTTTCTGATTATTACTCCATCAGAATCAGTCTTGTTCTTGAAAATCCACTTTGTACCAACAATTGATCTATTCTTTGGTCTTGGTACCAGTTTCCAGACTTCATTTCTTTCAAATTCATTCAGTTCCTCTTGCATTGCAGTAACCCAATCAGCATCTCTAAGTGCATCTTCAACTTTCTTTGGCTCCTCCTTGGATAGAAAGTTATTGTATAGACATTCATTTTGAGTTGCACTTCTTGTTTGAACACTTGCATCAGGATCCCCAATGATCAAATCAGGAGTATGACTTGCAGTCCATTTCCTCGCTGGTGTTAAATTGTTTCTTGACGTAGATGCTCTCCCTGGATTGGTGTTATCTTGATTTGAAGAACTTGCTTGTCTTGAAGCTCCCCCTGAATTATTGCTATGTCCTCCTGATAAGTTATCAGGATCATCACTTGAATCAGTATCTGAAGAATTCTGTCCTGATGATTGTGTTGACTCTGAACTTGTAGTAGAATGATGTTGCTCCCCCTCAACATTAGCACTACTAGAAGTATCACTATTGATTGCATCATCAGCATTTGCACCATCAGCATCTGGTGAGACATCAGGATCTGGTGACCCATCAGGATCTGATGTATTGACATGATCTGATTCACTTTCTTCAGGTTCCTTGGTAGCTTCATTTTCAAAAATCAATCTATCATGAGAGTCTTCATTGATTCCAGCTATATTCTTGTCATCAAAAGATACATGTATTGACTCCATGACAGTCCTTGTCCTCAGATTAAAAACTCTGAAGGCTCTTGATGCAGGATAGCCTATGAAAATTCCTTCATCAGCCTTTGTTTCAAATTTCCCTAGCTGTTCAGGATGAGTTCTGAGAACAAAACATTTACAGCCAAACACATGCAGATGCTTCAGACTTGGTTTCTTTTCCTTGAGTGACTGATAAGGAGTAACACCATGTCTGTTGATTAATGTGAGATTTTGAGTATAGCATGCTGTGTTGACTGCTTCTGCCCAGAAATATGTAGGTAATTTTGCATCTTCCAACATAGTTCTGCCAGCTTCAATAAGAGTTCTATTTTTCCTTTCAACTACTCCATTTTGCTGAGGTGTGCCAGGAGCAGAGAATTGTTGAATGATTCCTTTGTATTTGCAGAACTCTTCCATCTTTGAATTCTTAAATTCAGTACCATTATCACTTCTCAGTATCTTGACTTTGTACTTTGTGGTTGTCTCAATCATTCTCACATGATCCAACAGAACTTCAGGAGTCTCATCTTTTCTGTGCAGAAAATACACCCAGGTGAATCTAGAATATTCATCAACAATTACAAGAGTGTACCTTTTCTTACTGATGGACATGATGTTGACTGGACCAAATAGATCAAGATGTAGCATGTGATATGGTTCTTCAATAGAGGATTCTGATTTACTCTGGAATGATGTCCTTCTTTGTTTTGCTTTCTGACATGCATTACAGAGTCCATCAGGAATATATAACACTTTTGGTAATCCTCTCACTAAATCTTTCTTAACCAACTCATTGATATTGCTGAAGTTGAGATGAGAAAGCTTCTTGTGCCAATTCCAACTTTCATCTACTGATGCTTTACTGATCAGACAGGTAGGGGAGTCATCAGTATTTGATTGAATGTTAGCTTCATATATGTTACCATGCCTGTAGCCAGTCAGTGCTATCTTGCTTGTTGCTTTACTGACTACTTCACAATGAGTGGAATAGAAGTTGACATGATAACCTCTGTCAGTGATTTGACTAATACTCAACAAGTTGTATTTTAGTCCCTTCACTAAAGCTACTTTCTCAATGATGACATTTCCAATGATTATATTGCCATATCCCAAAGTTTGTCCAATATTGCCATCTCCATAAGACACAGTTGGGCCAGCTTTTTCCTCATATTCTGATAACAGGGCTTTGTTTCCAGTCATGTGCACTTCCACTATCCATGACTAACACATTTTTCTTTTTACCCTGCAATCAGAATAGAAACACACTAGTTAGAACATTTAGGAACCCATACTTGTTGGGTTCCTTTTCCATGCAATTTATTAACTTTCACAGCAGAAGACTTTCTGACCTTAGCAGTCCTGGCAGGATTTACTCCATCAGGATTTGCTTTGTCAGAATCAGTATTAACAAAAGCATGTTCCAACTTGACATTCTTAATGCTACCAGAGTTTGCACTATTTTTATCAACTTTAGGCAATGGATCATAAAAGTTATAGTACAACTCATGATAATCTTTACAAGTATAAATAGAATGCCATATACTACCACAATGAAAACATGACTTCTGTGGTTTATAAAATACTGATCTATTCCTAACATCAGACTTAGGAATATCAACAATTTTCTTCTTACTCTTCTTACAATCAATAGCAAGATGATTAGAGTTACCACAGTTAAAACAACACTTTCTAGGTGCATTTGGGATATATTTGTAACCATTCTCTTTGTTGATCCCAACTTTACCATTCCTGTTTCTCTTAACAGTAGCTTCCTTTTTCTTATCTGTCACCTCACAGATTTTATCCTTAAGCTGTTTCTGAGACAATAGACCTACATTCTTAAAGACTTTATTCATGACAGGTTTAGACTTTATAATTTTAATTCCTTGAGTAGAGGTAGATCCCTTTTCAAAAGTAGAATTGGAATCCTTACCAAAAACAAAATTAACAGGAGTAATCTTAGATTTGGTTGCGTCTATGACATGTCTATAGGTCTTTGGACTAACTGTCTCATCAATGAAAATTTTCTCTTTCAATTTCTTATCCTCATCTGACTTATATCCTAGACACTCTTTCCAATTCTTAGAGGTATTAATCTCATGAAATTTCCTACCAGAGTCTGTCCAGGTTCTGATTTTCTCATTCGCAAATTCAAGTTCATTTTCAAGAGAAGTACATTTAGATTTAATCTCTATGTACATGTGTTTAACATTATCACATTCTTTTTGTACTTCTTGCATACGAGAAAATTCAGCTTCTAATATATCATTCATTTTTCTAAGTTCAGACATCTCAGATAAGATCCTAGTATTTTCAGCAGTTTGACTTCTAAAGCTAATATGTAATGACTTTAGAAAACGTCTTAACTCAGAAGCATTATCAGTATCAAAATCAAAGATAGTATTTAGTACCTTATCATCAGGAGCAGAAATTACATCAGCGTTGGCCATTAGAGCATAGTTGACCACCTCAGTATCAGATTCTGAGGAAGAGTCCATCCAATCCTTGCTTGATGTGATAAGTGCCTTTGTCTTCTTGCACTCAGAAGCAAAGTGACCCATACCATTGCATTTGTAGCATCTAACCTTTGACTTGTCAAATTTGCTACCCTTGCTGTCCTTTTTGATATACTTATCTTTGTTTGGATTGAAAGCCTTTTTCTGAAAGTTGCCTTGTCTTCTATTCTTCCTGAACTTCATCCTTCTGAAGTTTCTGACAATCATAGCAACCATCTCTTCCATGTCTAAGTCAGAAGAATCATCATCAGTATTGGCATCAGGATTGCCATCAGTATCTGATGAAGAGTCATCAGGATCTGACTCAACTATTCTTGTTTTACTTCTAGAGACCTCCATAGCTTTTCCTTTTGATTTAGACTCTGCTTTCAAAGCAATTGATTTTGCCTTGCTGCTTTTCTTGTTCTTCCTCTGTTGAACTTCAAGATCATGAGTTCTTAGCATCCCATAGACTTCATCAAGAGACACAGTGTTAAGATCATACTGATGTCTAATGATCGAGGTCTGAGTGTACCATTCTTCAGGTAAAGCTCTTAGAAACTTGGTGTTTGAATCTTCAGTTTCATATTCCTTGTCAACTAAAGATAAACTGTTCAATAGTGTCAGAAATCTATCATATAGATCAGTTAGGCTCTCATCAGGTCTTGCATCAAATTGTTCATATTCTTGAATCAAAAGAGCCCTTCTGTTTTTCTTGACAGATGCAGATCCCTGGCACTGAGTTTCCAAAGTATCCCAAATTTCTTTTGAAGACTTGCATGCAATCTGTAATAACCCGAATTTTTGATAAAATTAAAACTTTTCTTATTATGATTAAGTGCATCAGTGAATAGTGAATTTGGTGGATGAATAGTGATTTTGAGGGTTAAGAAAATTTTTCATGCCACCTATGAACGAGACGTAGTGTGAATATTCCGAAGTCATATTAGTGATCTACGGAGTAAATAAGTGAATGCAAAGACGATCGGAATTCAGAAATTCCAAATTTTATTTTGGTATAGTATTTGACCGGGCAGCGAATTATATATTATTATATTCAAGAAATGAGATATTAAAATTGAGGATTTGAGGATTTAATATTTTGGGAATTTTATTATTTTATTAAAGTCGATTTAAGGATTCGATTATTGGAGTGAATAGTGAATAGTTACTATTCACTACGAGGATCGCGTAGAGTTTTATTCGCTCTTTAGAAAATATTTCAAATCGTTTCAAGAGGAACATGGAAACATTTACAGGATTAAATATAGACATGGAAGTAACATGTAACAAGATTAACTCGAGGGATGCAACATTTGGATCATCCATGTGAAAAGAAACGAACCAGTAAAGCTACTTTAACCAAACACATGCATGCGCGACACGTATCCTGGTGACTCACCAAAATGTGATGACTCACCACTTTTATACAAAATATCAGCATTATTATTATTAACCAAGAAAAGAAAAAGAAAGAGAGAAGAACTCTCTCCCCCCCCCCCCCATTCTGCCCAGCAGAAACAGAGTCGAAAGAAAAATCCATAAATCCATTTCTATCCATCCTTAAATCACCAAATTTTAACCATAGCTTCTTCACTCCATGGTCAACATTCGTTAAAAATTTCATGGCCAACAAAGGAGTGTAGCCTAGTCAAATCCCTTCCCCAAGTCGGAGAACCGAAACTGTCCTGCCTTTTCCAGTTTCGACCACTCACCTTAGAAAGCCAATAAGTCGAGCTTCAAGCATCCCATTGTGATGCGATAGGACTCAAACGAAAGCCCTTGAAGAGTAGAAGGTGTGGTAAAAAGTTGAGAATCAAACTCTTGTTTTTCGATTTTATATGGATTTTACAAAGTGATGATGAATAGTAACTTTTCATGATTCTTGATTTTGTTTCTTAAGGATTACGCTTGATAAGGTTTGTTCAAAGCTCAAGGAAGGATTATAAACCATTGTTAGTGTATATGAAGCATCAAGGAAGGTATAAAAACCTCTGCCCCTTTTTGATTATATGAGTTTTGAAGTGGTTTTGATGTTCATGTAAAGTTAAGATCATGATTAAGTGATTTAGTGATTGTTTGGCTTTGTTTAAATGTGTAAAATGATGGGTGTTGGATTTGAGCCTCGCCACTGATCTTAGAGGTGTATGATGGTTGTTTGTTGAGGTTGTGGATGTATGGTATGCCCGGTGTGGCTTGGTTATGTTGTGACAAAATTGGATTATTCGATTTTAAGCCGTCGTAATGCCCGATGTTTGGTAACTCTATAAACTGCCTAGAATACGAAACCTTAACTGCCTCTTTTGGTTCAGTGATGAACATGAGTGTGTAGAGATTTGTTTCTAGTTTACGTGAGCACAAGAATCATGTCGTTACGATCTACGGTTTATGAGATATGACCATTTTAGTGAAAGTGGTTCAAGGAATGAGATTGCAGAAATGTACCAACTTTGTGGCTATGTTTGAGACCCTTAAGAGTTGTTTTAAAATATGAAACTTTGTATTGAAGTGCCAATGTCAGTTATGAAAGTTTGTACGAAGGTTTCGAGTCCAAAAGATTATTTTTTGATTTTATAAAAAGGTGTTAGCCGAGGTTGCGCAAGTGAAAACCACTAAGAACATGACTTAGAAACCAATGTTGTAAATGGTTAAGTATAACTTGTATTCGAGGATCGATTTCGGACTAAACCTACGACTTAAGTAATTGTCGATTAACATGGACTTAGTATGAGCCTATAACGAGCTAGTAATGCCTTGCTTGTGTTTCGCTTACGTGTTTAAGCATAGAGTACAAGTGGATTATCCAGGGGATTAATCGTGCGTTTTCTTTGACTTTGTCTAGATTGTCCGTCATCGTCGCGAACCCCTATCACTTCTCGAGCATCAGGCAAGTTTTCTAAATCCATACTTTGAAGTATTAATTATATAATATTGCTTTTGCCATGTATAGTGTTGTATAGTTGTGAGGTAAATGGTTATATTGTGTTAAATAGAATCTGACCTTTTGGATATTATACGAGCTTTGAGATAATGTACTTATGAACCGGTATACCTTGTAGCTCTATAGATAAGAACAGGTTTATTGTTTCGACTCTAGACCGGGAGTCGATATTTTTGTTATATAGATAGTCGTGGAAACCCGGAGGGATTCCAGCGGCAGAGTACTATTCATCTTGAGGAATATTATTATTAAACATTATTTATGTTCCGGAAAGTATTTATTACTTGGAAATAATTTGATTATGGGCTTCTAAGCTAGATATGGGATATTAGTTAGAAGCCAGGTTTTTATAATTGCCCTAGGATAAGGGCGTGTGATTTTCTTGAAAGATCAGAAGTGATTATACTTTGTATATGATAAAGGTTATTTTCCGATAAAGATATCGGGTACGGTTATTCGAGGATTGATTATTTATTTAAGGAATATTACTTTGAATATTCATTTAATCTTTAATTATTTAATGAATATTATCATTCATTTGAGGTTTAATTATTTAATAATCATTCGAGGTTATTTATTTAATATTCATTCGAGGTTATTTATTTAATATTCATTCGAGGTTTATTTATTTAATGAATATTATTTATGAATATTCATTTGATCATGATTTACTTAATGAATATTATTTTCGCATATTCAAATGAGATTTATTAATTAAGGAATATTATTTCGGATATTCATTTGAGTTTTACTTAATCGAAGAATATTATTGCGAATATTATCTGAGGATTATTTAATGAATATTATTTTTGAATATTCATTTGTAGATTAATTATTTATTTAAGGAATATTATTGTAAATATTCATTTGAGGATTATTTATTTAATGAATATTATTTTCAAATATTCATTTGAGGATTACTTACTTAATGAATATTATTTTCAAATATTCATTTAAGATTTACTTATTTAATAAATATTATTAAGTATTTGTAAATCAAAAGAGGTTCCCAAAACAATGTTTTTCCGTTTAAATCTGTCTTTTAAAGAGGATTTAAATGCTCGCTCAACTATCAAAAATATGGGAAACCTGATTTAAGTGACTACTACTCTTTTCAAACTCTCAATTCAAAAACTGTCAGGGGACAGATATTTTCTCGAAGCAATGTAATTGCTGCAAGTCAAATATTGTGTTACCACCTCAACGATCGAGGGGTAAATTCATGGAACACGTCGATATCCATTAACAAGCAATAGCTTGGGAAATATTGGAGAATCTTCCTTTCCAACCTAGATATAACTACTTAGTGGAGTCGTATCAACAAGTGTTACACTTGGGGAAAGGAGGACGATCTTTACGTTTCAGAGTCGTGGATTTCATCTGAACTAGGAGTGGTGTAAGTGGTCAAGTTGCGTGGGCCCATCCAACTTTTATTGCCCCAAATGGGCCGGGAGGTCACAGTAAGGCGGTAGACAATGTCAGGCTGTCGTGATTCTTCCATCTACATGTAGAAAACTATTTGAACGGTGCGACCTGCTACTGATCATAGCAAGGTTAGGCACAGCGGACGCGGTAGCAACTCCAGTATTAGTTCATCATCCAATTTGGATATTCCTGCAACATGCATTGGGATAAAGAACCAATCAAGTTGGCAGGGGGTCAAAAAGTGTTTGGAAATGAAGTGACAATAAATCCATGTAACTTCATTTTTTATATCATATGACTCGGTGGATACCTTACATAACAGGAGTTATGGTAAGGGAGTTGTTTATACTGAATCACCTTATAACTTCATCTTCTAAGTTATATGTTGATATTCTGCTTACATGGCAGATATTTTTCGGAAAGGTTATATTTGGTTTACTTTGAAACCTCATCTTTTATACTAGAACTTTGTTCATAATATAGCACAAGTTTGCAGAAATATTATGAAAATGATATTTGAAGTACAATAATGGTACTGTTTTTGGGAATACATTCCGATAAGGAAATAATTTCAGCATCGAGATATTTTGACCAATTATTGTCTTATACCCACTTTATTCTGGGTTGAGTTAAAGGCAGGATTATGCCATACTTTTATTACCTTGCTGAGCTATCGCTCACTCTTGCTATTGTTTTATATATATTATATAGCAGCGAAGCAGGATGCCAATGGGACGGCACATACCCCGCAAGGCGTTTCCATAAACAGTTTCTAGCAGTGGTCCCGAAGAGTAGTACGAACCAATCGAATCAGGCTACAGCTTTTGGTATTCCACTTATGTATAGATATGAATGGTATGAGAGGATTGTGAGCATCAGAAGGCTAAGTTGGTAATGTAACATTACTTAGAAATTGTATCAGTGACAGATTCAAAGACATTTGGGTATTGTAATAAAAATTATTTATTCCGCAGTTGTTGTATCGTGTCGTTTCTGAGACTCTAACATGTGTGTGTGTGTGTGAGACATATATTGTGGGGTCATGAGCAGGTGAATTATGCACGGTGTGAGTAATACAGGTAAGGCAAGGAGTAAATGGATCGTGACTACTCTAAATCCCTGACCCCAGATTTGGGGATGTTACAGAAATGGTATCAGAGCGTTAGGTTACAGTCCTCAGAAACGATAGGAGATCGAGTCTTACAATACCCTTAATAATGATAAGAACATCTAGAGCTCAAATTGAGTTCGTAGCCGGGTTAGAGGACATGACCCTGACTGTTTAAGATGAAGCCCGAGAGGGGACTTCTTTTGGGAAACCGTACTTAGGACTTCATGGTTAGTCACCTCGATTCGCATAAGTTATAGATTGATGGGATTCTGAGATACCAGACCCCGAGGCCTTCGAGTAGGCAATTGATAATGCATTCCTTGAAATGAACGGAGAGCCGATAAAGGAAGATCCATAGGAGGATCTAGAGGAAGACCCCATGGTGGGTCAAGGAAAAAGTCTTGTAGAGAACGTGTTGATTGATAAAGATGTGGTATGTTGCTTGAGGTCGTATAATAGGACCGGACGAACCTTCAGAGGACAAATAAGTGACGAGACGAGAGTTTAAGGATCGTTTATGATTCATCAAGAGATATGACAAAGAAAATGGAGTAGAGTCTCCAGAGCAGAAGAGGTAGAGGCAGTATAGCCAGTATCAGTGGATTGATTCGACTTGAACGAAACCTGTTACCCGTAGTCGGTTATAGTTGCCCATAAGGAGGCGGCATACGTAAGGACCAAGATGTCCAGATTTTCACGAACGATTAAGGGTACTTAGTTGCCTAGAATAGTGAAAGAAATTGCTTTGGCTATGAGGTTTCAACCCCACGACCAGCGATTCCACTGGAAATAGTGTCTATTACATCATTGAGGGATTTTATTATCTCAAGGATAATTTTGGGTATATGTACCATGCAAATGTTATTGTAAGACAAGCACGCTAAGACGGAACCGAGAACGAGATTTACCCCCCTCAGGAAACCAGGAAGGAATTATGAGGATAGAACAGAAAGGTCGGAAATCAGATCCGAGTATTATTAGTGGGTAAATAGATCGATCCAATTTCCCTGATTTTGGAAAGAAATTCAGCAAATTTCGGCAAACCTTGTCTTTCTGATTACCAGAGGATGTCACCAAAGAGGGTGGAAACTAGAGCGAACCCTGTGGATTGGGTAAGATGGCCGCTATATGGGTTGGTGGACAGACCCTGATTGCTACAATTGATTGTAGAGATAAAATGATGAAGTTGAGATTGGACGGTAAAGGCGAAATGTATTTAAGGACCAAGACGGACTGAGAAATTCCGGGATTGACTTAAATGAAAAGGCTATTGTGCCAAAAGTGTTAAGCTTATGTAGCACACGGGATTGATATGGGAGAAGGAATATTGGGTATTAGAATGATTGAAATAGAGACCGGATTTAAGCTTGTAGTTTCTAACGATCTTCTGAAGTACCGCCCAGTCGACATGTGCAATTGTCATTGCTATGGGCGACGACGGTATCGAAGTCTTCTTATAGAACAGAATGCTTACTTGAGATGTTTGCGCCTAGTCGAATAGAATTCCCTGCGATTGCAAAGGTCGATGGTTGAATCCTTAGCGACTATTATGAGTCGGCAATAACGTAAGTATCGAGCACCTTAGGGTGTGCCTGGAGAAGAAAAGCTTTAGAATTGAACGATTATCCATTAGAGGAGCCGACATAAAAGGCATCCGTAGAGACCTTGGTAGTACCCTCCCCATTTGCAAATTATGTGGGGGTACCTCCCCAATCTATGATCTATCTTGACCTCTCTCCAGGAAAGAATTCTGATAAAGGGTATATTCCCTCTTCGAAGTTGTTTTATAACACTTGTGCTAAACCATATTCAGTTTCACTTGTGCTAGAGGCTGTCACAATGCCTACTTTTAGGTTTTCGAAGCCCTGTCAAATGATGTTATTTAAGCTTTCACTTTTCTTCAAATAATGAATGACCCTATGGTGATACCTCACCACTTGTTTGTTAAGTACCAGTATCTTTTTGGTTATTCTTTTCTTTGTATTTTCTTTTGAAACCGCACCTTTGGAATCTGTTAAATTTTAATCCAAGGTGTTCCTTTAAGAAATATTGTCGAAAGACGATAATCATTAAATTGATATCGAATTGCTTTCATACTTTTCAACTTCCGCTGAGACGAACAACCCTATACTTATAGGGGCTACAAGGACTATCTGTCTGTGTGATAGAAGTCTGATGGGACGCCATCACTTGTAAGTTGTGAAATACAAGAAGGCTAATTACCTTTAGTAATGTCTCAATCGAGGCACACAACGCCGAGTTCTTATGATCATATTGATCTCTCGGTAAATTCTTTTACCTCCCATAAGGTTACCTTAAAACTCATAACCTTATGATCACAAGTGTGTGACTTTTTCCTTGATATGGGAGCTGTCTTTTCAAGGCCCCATGATTTTGTTATCCTCATTGAATTCTAAGGGGAGGCCAACCAGGTCAAATAAGTCAAAATTCGCTGATAGGAATTAGATTCGCAACGAAATCGCCTGTGACAGGAGCGAATCCCTAAGACGAATAGAATGTTAGTGACATATCAATGAAATTGGTTTACTCTCCCAAGGATATTATGATAATGGAAAGCGTGGCAATCGATATATGTGAAAGGAATAGCGATGTGCCGTGGACTCCAGTGACGACGATGTTAGATAGATGCCCTATAGTGGAATTGAGATTTTGGAGGAGTTGTTTACGAATGGACACTACCTCTGGGTTAGCAAGATAAGTACTGACAATGGAGTCAGAGGGAGCTGGTATTGTGACTTGGGAGAGGTGCAGCGTGTGTTGTTTTAAAGGAATAATTTCCGGAAATATATGGAGACCCGGATGAAAATGAAAGTTAAAGAGTTAAAACAAGAAACCATGACTGTGACCGAGTATGAGGCCAAGTTTTCCGAATTATTGAGGTTTGTTCCGGAGTTTGTGAACACAGAATAAAAGAAAGCCAGCAGGTTTCAACCAGGGCTACCTCCAACAAGCAGCCCACTGTCAGGACCTTTAAATAGTATATACCCTTCTATACTGTTTAGACAGAGCTAATGTATCGTTGTATCTCAAGAAGTTGCATGACAATTAAACCTTAAGGCCGAGCTGCTAAGGGAATAATTACAAGTAGAAATAGTCAATCGAGGGATTTTGCCATAAGACTGATACATCCAGGTTGTGAACTAGAAATACGAGGTCGACACTTTCGATAGACCTGATTCCTTTCAAGTTGGGAGAAGTTGATATTATAATAAGGATGGGTTGGTTGACACCCAATGGAGCCCAGACTGATTGTAAGGGAGAGAGAGTAATAAATAAAGGATGGAGACAGATTCAGAGATTCTTGAGTATAGTTCAGACTAAGAAATTATTATGCCAGAGATATGAGGCTTAATTAGCTCTTATGGTTGACGCCAAGAAAAGAGACACGAAGTATAAAGGAAACTACAATAGTTTTGGGAGATTGTACAAGGTTTTAATGAGCTACCAGATATCGATTTGGATGACCTGAGAATGAATACCGGGTATTCAGAGTATCGTGGGAATGAAAGAGTTAGTGACTCAGTTACAAGAATTGCTGGGCAAGAATATGATAAGTCTCAGTGTACCACCGTGGAGAGCCCGGTGTTGTTGTAAGAGAAAAAGATGTTAGCACAAGATTATGCATCGAACCTCGAGAGTTGTATGAGTTCGACATGGAGAATAGGTACCCTTATAAATGATTGTTTGATCAGCGGAAGAACGCTGTGTATTTCCAAATTTATTTAAGGACTGGATATCACCAGTTGGAAGTTAAATCCGAGGATATACCCAAGACTGCGATTCGTCCTAGGAATAGACACTTCGAGTTTTCAGCGAGGTTATTTTGGGTTGACTAATGCACCCACAAATTTTATGGAATTTAATGAAGTGGCTTTGAGTTATCCGTGATAATAGATAACATGAGATGGAGAAATGGCTAGAATTGACCTAGGATTATGACTGCGAGATACACTACCATCCGGGGAAGGCCAATGTGGTGGCCGATACCCTTAATTAAAATGAGACAGAGATGGATTCCGAATGATCGGGAATTAAAGGATGAGATTCTACACAAAACCCAAGTTAGTCCAACAAACTAGAAAGACAAAAGATTTCACCAACAAGCAGCTAGTGACAGCCAAGACAGACAGAGAAAGTATGCGGACTACGCTCGCAAGTATAAATATGGTACTGCTATTGATAAGCTAATGGCTTGTTGATGGATGACAATTAAGCAAGTTTATGTTGGTGTATTTTCTGTACAAACAAGATAGAGAATATGAGGTTAGAGATTCGTGATGCTAAAAGATATCCTCGTGGAAGGAATTAATGAGATTTGGAAAGAAAGGGAAGTTGAGCCCGAGATTCATTGGTCCATCTGAGCTTTTAAGACGCGTCAGGAAGGTGGCCTACGAGCCAGCCTTACCCCCCCCCCCCCCAAACTGGAAGAATGGTCATAACAGGGTTCATGTGTCAATGCTACGCCAGTATACTATAGATGCTTGGCATATGTTAGAGTACGAGCAGGTAGATATACAACCTGGTCTGACTTACAAAGAACAACCTGTGGAAATCACGGATAGAAAAGAGCAAGTGCTAAGTGACGAGATTGCCAAGCTAATGAGAAGTTTGTGAAAAATCAAGAAGTGGAAGAATCCACTTGGGAGTTAGAAAGTGCAATGGGAGAGAAGTACCCTCCAGTTATTCCTAAGCTGATTCCGGGACGGAATCCTTTTAAGGAGGGGGGACTGTATAACCCGAATTTTTGGTAAAATTAAAACTTTTCTTATTATGATTAAGTGCATCAGTGAATAGTGAATTTGGTGGATGAATAGTGATTTTGAGGGTTAAGAAAATTTTTCATGCCACCAATGAACGAGACGTAGTGTGAATATTCCGAAGTCATATTAGTGATCTACGGAGTAAATAAGTGAATGCAAAGACGATCGGAATTCAGAAATTCCAAATTTTATTTTGGTATAGTATTTGACCGGGCAGCGAATTATATATTATTATATTCAAGAAATGAGATATTAAAATTGAGGATTTGAGGATTTAATATTTTGGGAATTTTATTATTTTATTAAAGTCGATTTAAGGATTCGATTGTTGGAGTGAATAGTGAATAGTTACTATTCACTGCGTGGATCGCGTAGAGTTTTATTCGCTCTTTAGGAAATATTTCGAATCATTTCAAGAGGAACAGGGCAACATTTACAGGATTAAATATAGACATGGAAGTAACATGTAACAAGATTAACTCGAGGGATGCAACATTTGGATCATCCATGTGAAAGAAAACGAACCAGTAAAGCTACTTTAACCAAACACATGCATGCGCGACACGTGTCCTGGTGACTCACCAAAATGTGATGACTCACCACTTTTATACAAAATATCAGCATTATTATTATTAACCAAGAAAAGAAAAAGAAAGAGAGAAGAACTCTCTCTCCCCCCCCCCATTCTGCCCACCAGAAACAGAGTCGAAAGAAAAATCCATAAATCCATTTCTATCCATCCTTAAATCACCAAATTTTAACCATAGCTTCTCCACTCCATGGGCAACATTCTTTCAAAATTTCATGGCCAACAAAGGAGTGTAGCCTAGTCAAATCCCTTCCCCAAGTCGGAGAACCGAAACTGTCCTGCCTTTTCCAGTTTCGACCACTCACCTTAGAAAGCCAATAAGTCGAGCTTAAAGCATCACATGGTGATGAGATAGGACTCAAAATAAAGCCCTTGAAGAGTCGAAGGTGTGGTAAAAAGTTGAGAACCAAACTCTTGTTTTTCAAATTTATATGGATTTTACAAAGTGATGATGAATAGTAACTTTTCATGATTCTTGATTTTGTTTCTTAAGGATTAAGCTTGATAAGGTTTGTTCAAAGCTTAAGGAAGGATTATAAACCATTGTTAGTGTATATGAAGCATCAAGGAAGGTATAAAAACCTCTGCCCCTTTTTGATTATATGAGTTTTGAAGTGGTTTTGATGTTCATGTAAAGTTAAGATCATGATTAAGTGATTTAGTGATTGTTTGGCTTTGTTTAAATGTGTAAAATGATGGGTGTTGGATTTGAGCCTCGCCACTGATCTTAGAGGTGTATGATGGTTGTTTTTTGAGGTTGTGGATGTATGGTATGCCCGGTGTGGCTTGGTTATGTTGTGAGAAAATTGGATTATTCGATTTTAAGCCGTCGTAATGCCCGATTTTCGGTAACTCTATAAACTGCCTAGAATCCGAACACTTAACTGCCTCTTTTGGTTCAGTGATGAACATGAGTGTGTAGAGATTTGTTTCTAGTTTACGTGAGCGCAAGAATCATGTCGTTACGATCTACGGTTTATGAGATATGACCATTTTAGTGAAAGTGGTTCAAGGAATGAGATTGCAGAAATGTACCAACTTTGTGGCTATGTTTGAGACCCTTAAGAGTTGTTTTAAAATATGAAACTTTGTATTGAAGTGCCAAGGTCAGTTATGAAAGTTTGTACGAAGGTTTCGAGTCCAAAAGATTATTTTTCGATTTTATAAAAAGGTGTTAGCCGAGGTTGCGCAAGTGAAAACCACTAAGAACATGACTTAGAAACCAATGTTGTAAATGGTTAAGTATACCTTGTATTCGAGGATCAATTTCGGACTAAACCTACGACTTAAGTAATTGTCGATTAACATGGACTTAGTATGAGCCTATAACGAGCTAGTAATGCCTTGGTTGTGTTTCGCTTACGTGTTTAAGCATTGAGTACAAGTGGATTATCCAGGGGATTAATCGTGCGTTTTCGTTGACTTTGTCTAGATTGTCCGGCATCGTTTTAATCAATTTTCGGATTTAAAATAATAAATATAATTTTCCAGAATTTTTCTGATATTAAAATATATTTTTAAAATAAAAATATGAATTTTTAAAGTTTTTAAACTATTTTCGAATTAAATTTAAAAATAAAATCCAAAAACAGTTTTCAGAAAATGGATTAGGGTTTTGAAGATTGAAACCGGGTCAAACTTCGGGTAAACAGGTTGGGAAGAACGAATCCGGGTCGCCAAGAACAACCCACCGGATTCTGGGTTTTCCAGAATCCGGCCGGTGTCCGGCGACCGGAATCTTTCATTCCCGATCAAACACAAACAATTTCATAGGGCTTTTGTTCGCTTTTTCAAGACAAACATAACACACACACAATGTACGTACGATGCCGGAATCGAGCCCAGAATCCGGTCAAAGAAACCGTCGGCAACAACTCCGGCCGGAAACCCGATCTACTCATTCCGTACATGAAACTCGACGTTTAATATGTTAAAATGAAGCTTATAACTCACACAATCAAAACCCCATATCAAAATCAATGTCAGATCAATATCAAGAACGGACTATTCAAAATAAGAATTCGGGTCAAAACCCGAAAATCAAACCCGAATAAATTGAACTTAAACACGAAATTAAATCATGGATTCTTGCTAATTAGAACCCTAGGAACATGTTAGAAGCAACCAATTGAATGGAGAATCAACAGAATGAAAATCGCCAAATTAATCAAGAACCCTAATTTAATTCGAATATTGAAAAATTCATAATAAATCGATTGAAAAATTCATAATAAATCAAAAAATTACCAGATGATGATGAGGTTGGAAGATTCTGAAACTAGAGATCAAAAGCTTTGATTTGAGTACAAGAACTTCAGATTTGGATTTCAATAACACCTTGAACGAATGGTTTGATTCTTCAAGAACACGAAGAACACGGTTCGGGGATTTTTATTATTTCGAGAATTAGGGCTGCAGATTATGATAGGTTTAAGGTTCGATTCGTCTTTTTATATTTTTGGAAAAATAATACCCCAAACAACATTTTTGGATCGATATAGATCCACTGGTTCGTTTAAAAACCCTAATTAGGTTAAAACACGTTTTACGAGGAAGAATCAGTTAAAAAGGTTGATGATCATCCAATTGATATATATATCATTATATAACTAATGCTCAAGAATACCGGGGCTATAACAAATGTAATATTGATATAAAACGATATATCCGTCCCCTTAAGCAATTAGGGTTCAGAACAATTTTTCCCTTTTTGAACAAAACGAATTATTCTTGCAAAATCAAATAGGTAGGAATGAAATGATACGAATATCTCTCCCGATAATGATTCGAATACGAAAGACGAAGAGATAATAATTAATGTACGAAATTCCAACGGGGCCCTTGAATTATCAAAACGGGGGTCAGATTTGAAGAAAATTCCAAATGACGGAATATTTGAAAGGGGCTTCCGACTCACCATTTAGCACATAATCACAGAATAATTATCATTTAATAATATTCCAATACTCCACAACAAATATTTTTATATTAAATATATCATTTATTTAAATAATAAAATTCACGGATATTACAATGCTTGTGTGCTAGGTTTCAGTCTGATCCTAAAGAATCTCATCTAATAGTTGTTAAGCAAATATTTAGATATCTTAAGAGAACCCCAAATCTTGGAATTTGGTACCCTAAAGATACAGGATTTGATCTTATTGGATATACAGACTCAGATTTTGCATGTTGTAAGATTGATCGGAAGAGTACTTCAAGAAGCTATCAGTTTCTTGGAAGAAGGTTAGTTTCTTGGTATAGCAAGAAGCAGCACTCAGTGTCCATATCAATAGCTGAAGCTGAATACATAGCTGTTGGTAGCTGTTGTGCTCAAATCTTGTGGATGAGGAACCAACTCCGTGACTATGGACTTTTGTTGACTAAGATTCTAATACTTTGTGACAACACAAGTGCCATAACAATCTCCAACAACCCAGTGCAACACTCGAGGACGAAGCACATCGATATCAGGTATCATTTTATCCGAGAGCATGTCATGAATGGAACTGTGGAGTTACACGTTGTACCCACAGAGGAACAAATTGCAGACATCTTCACTAAACCGCTTGATGAATCCACTTTTTCTAAGCTGGTTGGTGAACTTGGGATGTTAAATCTTTCTAATTGATTTTGATTAGAAGTCAGTAACTGCAAGATAGTCCTAGTAAATACATGAGTTTAAGAATTTCTATATCCTTAGGACTCGTGAATTTATTTTCAGGACCAATTCTCGTAGGTTAGGATTTTTGTACTAATTTTATGTCATAATTATTGATGATATATCTTCTGGCATTTAATCGCTTATAAATTCTAAAATTATTTAGGTGCTAATATTTGTTCTAAATATTTAAGCATCTATTTAATTCGAATTAATTTACTTTGTTTTAAACATTGTAGATTAATGCAGCATAATTTATTGGATTTTAATTGGTTAATATCATTTGATGATATTTAGTCGATTTTATTCTAAGAAAATTGTGAATTTTCTGTTGGCTTTGATTTTGGTAAATTTGTAAATTTTTAAACATATTCTAAGCTAACAGAAAACTAAAAGTTAGATTTTTAAAACAAGAACAGGTTTTAAAAATTTGACAGGAAGCAAAAAATATCGAATTTAGGAAATTCGATAGTTTTTCTAAGTACTAGAAGAAATCTATCGAAAGCAATTTTCGATAGTTTTTGGAAAAGGAAAAGAAATCTAGCGAAAGCAATTCTCGATAGATTTTGAAATTCAAGTGAAAAATATCGAAGAGATTTAATTCTTTTAATAATTCAAATCTTCGATAGTTTTTCATAAAAGACATGTTTGATAGTTTTTGTTTTAAACAACAAAAAGCCCTCGATAGTTTTTCAGAAAATCGTTTTGAATTCCTAATTTCAAACACTTCGATAGTTTTTCAAAAACTATCGAAGTAAAGTTAACCTTTTTGCCCCTCTGAGAAAACTATCGATAGTTATTTAAAAAACTATCGAACAGTGATTTTACAAAAATACCCCTGTCAGTTTCAAGAGTATTTAACAGCCCTTTAGAGTTTTTTTTTTTCATTATTCTGAGATCTAAGGCTTTTGTTTGATACTTACACGAATAGATACACAAACAAGAACATCACTCTCGATATTTTCTTCAAATTAACCGATTAAAACTTGAAAAAGTTACTGTTCTTTCATTGTTAATTGATTTTAACCGTGAAGTTTGTTTCTTTTTGAGTTTTTGAAACATATCAGTAAGGAAGAAAAATATCGAACTTGAACTTTTGAACCTTATAAAAGTGTTAACAGTACTCTTCTTTAGCAATTGATTGTTTTTCAATTGATTTCTTTGGATTATAGTGAATATTTGAGGTTAACAATTTAGGGGTTCTGATTTAAGGTGTGTTTGGTTCGAGTTTGTGTTATTAAGGAAAAAGGGTTATTTCTTTAAGTTAATTAATTAGAAATAATTAATTAAAATTAGTTTTGGTTTAATTTAAATTTTCTGGAAATTTGAAAAATAATGGCTGGAGAATTTATCGTAACTAAGACTAATCATGTCTCAAATCAGAATGTGCAATCCATTGCGAACTTCCAGTTTCGTGCATGGGCACAATTTCTGAACACACGTTCTTTAGTGGCTTATGTACTGAGTACTCCTGCGGTCCTTTGTATTGATCAATTGACTGCATTGTACACGACAGCCACTGACACATCAGAGAATAATATAAGTTCTTTCAGTTTTGTTGTGCCAGGGGGCAGAACAATAAGGGTGACGGAACATGATGTTAATAGTGTTAGGTCCTGATAAGTTTGTAGAAGGGGGGTTGAATACAAACTATACCGTTTTATCGAATTTGTTCTTTATAGAATAAAACAATTTAAGAACAAATTATGGCGGAATTAAATGAAACAGAATTCAACTTAAATATAACTTATATTAAACTTGAAAGGTGTTACAAATGAGGTACTGAATACAAGATTGAATCTCAAACTAATTAAAACAAATCTAGAATAAATTCGACATGAATTTATCTATTTTTGTAATAAAAAGATATAACAATAATTGATAATTTGAGATACGTTCTAGGGATAAAAATCCGCTAGATAGTCAAAGCAGTACAAGTGAATGAATTCTATTGGTTTAGATTTAACAAAATAATTCTAGAATTAATCCATTGAAAAAGAAATGATCCACGGCAGTTTTTTTTTTCTTGACAGAATGTGTTCTTGATAGATATTATGTTTGATAATCTCTTCTGTCTAATCTCTTTCCTTTTTGAAGTAATCAACTGCACGTGTGTTTAACTTTCTAGGATGACTATGAAATTACACTGGAATGACTATCCAAAATGCCTTTGGATGACTATCAAATGGCTTAGCATGACTATGATAATTTAGGATAATTAAATTAGAATTAACTAAAATAAACTTGGATGACTACCGGGATGACTACCGGTATGACTACTGGTATGACTATCCTGGGTAGTCATTCCAGTTCATTTTAATTAAGAATTCTAAATTTAATTCTAATTCTAATTTAAATTAATTTATTTCATAAATTAATTCTGGTGAATTAATTTATTCAATAAATTAATTACTTAATTTATTTGTTAAATTAATTCTGAAGAATTAATTTAATAACTAAATTAATAACTAATTTAAAATAGAAATAAAATTCTCATAGGATAGCAAAACCAATTCTTGAACCACTTGAACTGCTGAAGAATATCCATTGTCTGAGGTTGTCATTTGATGCACTGTCTGGTTCATAAATGACTAACTTCAATGTTTGTTCTTCATCTTGACTTTAAGCTGTGGTCCATTGTCTGCTTTTGACTGTTGTTCAACCTTTGTAAACTATACATTTGCTGTCACAAATCTGAAACCTCTGTCACTCTAATAAATCCACTTCTTTGAAGACTTCACTGAGGCTTGATCAAATAAATGAACTTCTTTCAATGTAGTATTTCTTCAAGTCTGTAGGATGACTTTAATCTGTATTCTTCTGACAGATATGATCATCTGAGATTGCTGTGACTGTGACAATTGAATTATTACTTACTTATTACAAAGTTGTTTAAGTTGAGTTGAATCCTCGATGTAAACAAATAGGCCTAAACATATGCCTTTCAATCTCCCCCTATTTGTTTGTTAGATAATAACAAGCAAATACCTAGAGGATAACTCAACTAACTAAACAAGTAAAAATAAGACTTTAAACGTTAAGTAAATAATAACACAAAGTTCTGGATTTCATTAAACATTTTCCAGATTCAAACAGTAAAGATAAATACAAGATAGATGTTCCTCTAGACTGAACATGTGTATACATTGATCCTATCTTGATTTACCTAAGCTCTATACCTTTAACATTTACAGAACAAAGCTTCTTCAAATTTCTTCATCCATCATCTCTCCTTCTTCAAGAGCTTCAAGCAAATTCTTTTCCAGAACACGATCAGATTCAGAAGTAATGCCACTGGGTCTGACAGGTTGAGTTGTAACTTTCTTCAGCCTATTCTTCATTTGATGATATCTTTTGATATTAGCAATGCAATAGTCTTGAATCAAATCAGCAACTTCTGTCTTTTCTTGTGTAGCAAACCCTGTTGTCCTCAACATGTTTTCCAGATAGACAAGATGCTTGGCAGGATAATCTTTCAAAGAGATGGGATCCACACTACAAGTTTGAAGTGCCATTCCTTTATAAAATTTGACTTCATATGGCACATCCACAACTTGAGGACTAGCTTTCATGGCAAACTCTTTGAGCTGATCATGCAACAGCTCACATAGAGGTGAAGACCTTTTAATCTTTGTCATGAAAACCCAAAGCTCAGAGAGAGTTCTACTTTCCAGAAGATTGAGAGAAACTATGAAAGTTCCCTCATTATGAGTGTAGATGTAGATCTTCAACTCCTCTCTGACTCTGTCATATCCAGAAGTAATTCTTGAAATCTCCGCATGAAGAGCTTTCATATAGATTGAGTTGTCTGGATTGACCTTTCTGTACCTTTCCAACATGCTAAAGAAATTTCCATCATTGTCTGACCCTGTCGGATGTGAGAACATCTCTCTAGCTCTATCCCATTCTTCTCCAAGCTTCAGCCTCACATATAACTTCCTGTCCTTGATCTTTATATCATGAAGCCGTTGCTTTTCTTGATGTTCAGTTTTTTGGATAACTAGATGCTTTGAGATGATGTCAGACACTTTAGCATTCTCCTCCTCTCTTCTCTTCAGATCAGCTTTATGTCTTAACAGCTCAGCTTCAAAGGCAGGATCCACTTCAGGTTCATCTTCCCAGTCAGCAAAGTCAGCCTCTCCTTCAACCTCCACTTCACCAAAGATATCTTCAGGGGTTTCTTCAGATTCAACATTGTCAAAATCTCCCTGTTCATCTTGATAGTAGTCAGCACCAGAAAAAGTTAACTTTTGCTTCCCTTTGTCCTTTCCAGAACCAGAACCTTGAGCTTCTCCTCCTTGATCTCTCCTTTCTTCTCCTTGTATCTCCTTCTCCTTATTCTCCCCCTTAGTTGAGGAATCCTCTACGGATTTACCTTTGTCAGTCTTAGGATCCTCCTTCTTACTTCTTCCTTCTCCTTCTCCTTCTCCTCCTTCATCCTTGCCATCATTGTTACGCCATAATTTTGGTTGCCTCAATTATCTCCTAATTTCCCAATATTGATCTAATAATAATTATTGCTTAACCACTAAGTAATATCCTCTCTCTGAAACGAGGAAACAATCAATCTAAATGAATCAATTACTAAAAAATATCTCCAAACGATTCTTTCAAATCAGGAAAGAATCACAACGCTAATATAACTCTAAAAAGATAAAATAAACTTATCTCAACATATCCCTTAACAATCACAGGGATTAAAAATATTATCCTATCACAAAACTGAGTTGGCTTGATCCCTATATATAAACAGGGTACGCAGGCATCTTGGAATAGGATCCGACACATCTAACAAGTCGAGACACCTTTCAAGTCCAGCCCCAAAAATCCAAAAACCCAAAATCCCTCATCATCACAATTTCGTTATTCCAGCAATCCCCGAAATTGGTTATCACCAAATTCCTCAGTTAACAATTGGCGCTAGAAGGAGGGCATAATTTTTTATTGTGGAGGACAATCAATCTATACAATACGCATGGGGGGTTATTATGGATCTGGAGCGGCTTTAATTGAGGAGCAGAACGGTGGAGGCGGTGGTTCGTGGTTCTATTCAAAATAAAGATAAGTTTTCTTATGATTTTGTTCGTACAAATAAGCTATCTTATAAAATTCGTAGTAAATTTATTACATGTTAGATTTTGATGATTTTTTATGATTCGGAAAGCTTTTGTGATTTCCTACAACTTTCGTTCTTGGTATTTTCTGAGATTATGTTTCGATCTATTCTCGAAATCACAAAACATAATCAGATCCCGTTTTTCGGTATTGAGAAGTGTAAAGCATAATGTAACATAAGATGTAAAAGAGATAACTACAACTCAACAAAGGACAAGACAAACAATAGTATTAACAGAAGCACAGGAATCCAGAATCAAAGAAGAAAAGGTAAACTCAAAAAATCAAAATACGTTATGTATTCTTGAAGTCCGTAAACAGGTCACGGAAAGAAGTTCATGAAAATGTTCAAGCCTCAGTGACAGCAAAAGAAACAAGACATTCAAGACGACAGAAGTATGTGAATGATTTAGGGTTAAGTACCACGGGATTCCAGTGATTTATTTGAAGCAACCAGAACGACAAAGGACTTATCAGAAGCATTGAATTGAAGACATAAAAGAAGAATTGATCAAGTGTTATTCATCTGTGAACCAGACCAGTTGCACTAGGTGACAACACTAAAAAGATCAAGTCGTTTTATTGTCTCAGAAGGAAGTGATACAGTCTATTACTTAAACGCCCAGGAGCTCAGTGGAATCATTAAAAGATATAAGACAAGAAAAAGGATTCGATAGTTTTTCATTTCAGAAAACTATCGAATGGTATTAAAAAGTGATTCATAGAAAACCAATTTGAGTTAATTTAGTATTCGATAGTTTTGTTTTAAAACTATCGAATGGTAAAATAACTTAAATCATTCGATGGTTTTTTTAATAAGGAGCAGGTGAAAAGTATTCTTGTTTTACAGGTTGATTTTGAAGATGGACGGCCAGGATTGATTCCTTCATTCCTAGTTCGATAGTTTTCAAATCCAAATCCTACAATTACTAAGAGAGAGGCAGTGTCTTCCTCAGTCAAGTTCATTCACTATAGAAGCAATTACGGAGAGAGAGGAAAAGCCAGAGAGAAAATACTAAGAACATTAATTCTGCTGGAACTCTATCATTGTATTGATTGTGGATAACTGAGAACTCATTGAATCTAATCTACGGATTAGAAATTGTAGCACCCCTCGAGGTTTATATTTATAAAAAGATATATTCCCCAAAACTTGATTTGGTTTGGTGTGTTTGATTTCGTTATAGAACTGAATGATTTATCCGCGAACGAAATTGAATTATTTGTGAGTATCGTATTCAACCCCCCCTTCTACGATACTTTGGACCTAACAAGAAGTTAATCAGCAGACGTTTTATTTGATTCCCGATTCATTATAAGTCCGTTTCTGATGAGCCATATATCATCAGAAATCTCTTTTCGTTTCCTACAACTTTCATGTTTTGTGTTTTCCAAGAAAATATCGTTTACAGGGCCAAAAAGGTAAAAAAACAGATCTGAGCAGAATCTGAATCATGGAGATGTTAAAGAATTGTGATGCAATATTCGTAGCACATGATTTGATTACTTCACTTGCTCGTGCATGAAAAAAAATAAGTATGGAAGGTCCTCATCTGATAAGGGTAATATTTTCGAAAGCTCTCTTTTCCAAGGATAATAATATTTTTGAAGACCCTATTTCGAGTAGGATAATATTTTTGAAGACCCTATTTCGAGTAGGATAATATTTTTGAAGACCCTCTTCCAAGAAGGATAATATTTTTGAAGACCCTCTTTCGAAGAGAAAATTATTTTTGAAGACCCTCTATTGAAGATGTTAATATTTTTGAAGGCCCTTCTTTAAGGTGTTGCTTGGAAATTATTTTTGAAGGCCCTTCTTTAAGGTGTTGCTTGGGAATTATTTTTGAAGGCCCTTCTTTAAGGTGTTGCTTGGAAATTATTTTTTAAGGCCTACTTTATGAAGGTGTTGCTTGGAATTATTTTGAAGGCCCTTCTTTGTGGAAGGTGTTGCTTGGAGTACCTTGGTAAACCCGTACTTCCGGGGTGCTTATCCGTACTTCCAGAAAGCTCACCAAGAAGAGAGTTCTACCTCTTAAGAAGGCGAGGTTACACTTCCCTTTTCTTAAACTCTGATTTGCATGAGTGTATAAGAAGGCGAGGTAATTATCTAATTATCATTCTCCTACACTTACAAAGTTACTCATACATATGTTCTTCTCACATGTTGTCTCTCTCGCAAGCACATACATATTACGGGCACATCATGTTGTCTCTCTCGATTTTACAGGCATATTACGGGTAATTATCTTCTTCATATTATCTGTTAATCTTCTACTCCTAGTTGTTTCGTTGACTCAGGAAACTCGGAAGATCAAAGCACACTTAGTTCTCCAGTCCATCAAGCTGCACTGAAGAACTGGGGGGTAGTTGTTACGCCATAATTTTGGTTGCCTCAATTATCTCCTAATTTCCCAATATTGATCTAATAATAATTATTGCTTAACCACTAAGTAATATCCTCTCTCTGAAACGAGGAAACAATCAATCTAAATCAATCAATTACTAAAAAATATCTCCAAACGATTCTTTCAAATCAGGAAAGAATCACAACGCTAATATAACTATAAAAAGATAAAATCAACTTATCTCAACATATCCCTTAACAATCACAGGGATTAAAAATATTATCCTATCACAGAACTGCGTTGGCTTGCTCCCTATATATAAACAGGGTACGCAGGCATCTTGGAATAGGATCCGACACATCTAACAAGTCGAGACACCTTTCAAGTCCAGCCCCAAAAATCCAAAAACCCAAAATCCCTCATCATCACAATTTCGTTATTCCAGCAATCCCCGAAATTGGTTATCACCAAATTCCTCCGTTAACAATCATTATCCTCATTATCATCATCACCCTCAAAGAATTTCTTCTGTTCAGCATTGTGTTGATGTGAGTTCTTGATCATGTTGTAAAGATGCTTCATGCCTTCATTCAGATGTTGCATCCCTCCTTCAATCCTTGCAAAGCTCTCATCATTGAACCACTGATTTTCATCAACAGTCTCCTGAATGTAGTTCACCCAAGTTGAAATGGAAGCAATCTGCTTGACACTCTATGTTATCTCAGCATTTGAAGTTATAATATCAGAGATGTCTAAAGCCACTAACACCTGGGACTCCTGAATAGCATTCATCTTGGGGACTAGAGTAGTCTTCAATCCTTCAATTTCATCCTTGATAGTACCCAGCTGATTAGTTACAGAGGTGGAAGAAGAAGACCGTTCAACCACTTGTGCCTTGAGAATATCTTTTTCAGTCTGGGTTTATTGAAGTTGTTTCTGTAGACCAGCTATTTGAGCCAATAAAGAAGCAGTGTATGTGTTATTGTGTGCACTCATCTCAATTTCTCTCGATGGTGTTTCACTCTGCTCACGTGCTTGTGTATCGCTCTGTTTTTGTCTCTCAGATCTCACCACTAGCTGTCTATCCATATTTTCTGTTGATGTACCTACAGGAAATATCACCCTAGCCCCTTCTAGAGAGGTCAGTGGTGGTGCAATGGGAGTTCACAAATCCCAATCCCCAGTGAAATCCAAATTTGATTGAATTTGAAACTGAATTGCTTCAGTGTTGGATTCACTAGGTTGCCTTCCACTTTCTCCAGTAAAAACTGCGAGTGGAAAATCCCTTAAGGGAGCCAGAGATGTTCCCTCTGGGAGGGGAAAAAATGATTCTATTTGAGTTGGCGAAGAATCAAATTTTCCCTCAGATGCCTGTGAAGGCACTTCTACCGTTACAATGGTAGGCACTGTCTCATATCCTAAGTGCTCTCCTAGAAAAGTGTCCTGAGTTGCATCTAAAGATATGTTTTCTCCCATTGTGAGTAACGGGTGTGTGCTTGACTCGGTACAAGATGCCATGGCCCTATGGCGAACTTCAATAGATTCACCCTGTTGAGAGGATGTCTCCAGAGACTGTGTATTGGCCATTTCAAAATCAATATCCTGTTGGGAGGATACATACGGGCTTACAGATATCTCCCTATATGTTCTTCTTTTCTTTGGAGGTGGAGATAGAGCTGCGGGTTCACTCATTGTTTCTTTATCACTACTACTTCTGTTTCTGGTATTTAGATTTGGTTTAGGTTGATTTGGATATGACTCAGTGTTTGGCTCTATGACCGGGGATAGAGTTTGTGGTTCTACAAAATCTTGGTCAGCCCTATCAACCTCTTGGGTTTCAGAAACAGTACCAGAAGAACCAGGGATAGAAGTCCTTACCTGATGTGGAGTGACATCCTCAGTTCCAGCTAATGTAACTATCCTTTGCTCGGGAACTGGTGGTTCAAATGATGGTAGGGTGATGAAGTTTTTCATGTAGTTGGATATGAGAACTGGAACATTGCCATACCTGAAGGATGTTTGCAATCTTTGATAGAACTTTCTGTCAGTGGTCGGAGAAATGAAAAAGCGACCATTCCTGAACAGTTCTTGATGCTCATTAGAAAGTAAAGAATTAAGGACAAGTGATAGAAAACGAGGATAATAACATTTCATCTTTCTACCACTGTCAAATTCCTTTCTAGCATTAAACACCCTCCTAACAACAATTTCCCATAAAAGGTGGCCATAATTGAGTCTTTTGTTGAAGACAATTGCATAACCAATAACTTGTAACAGATAAGGAATATTCTGAAAGTTATTTTTCGTGCAATTGCCAAAGACCTTAGCCAAAGTATCAAAAAATAGATCCCATTCACACACATGATTCCCCTTGATCAATTTAGCCATGTTTAGGGGACCTTGATAGTGAATACTGATGAAAAACCTAGTTAGTTCATCTTCAGTGGGGAGTCTGTCAAAATTATCCCGAGGAAACTGTAAGACATTACAAAATGTTTCCTCAGTAATTGTGTACTGTGTGTCCTGAATATGAAATGAGATAGTTGAGAAATCATCAGAGACAATAGCAGTAGAGCAAAGTAAATATAAAGGATCAACTTTCAAATCAACATTAGAACAAATAGCATAATTAACACAAGAATGTTGATTAAGGAAAGAAATCCAAGGCCTAAAACGTTCAAGTGAACATTTCAGGGGATCAAAATAGCCATGGTAATTAGTAAGAACAATCTCAAATTGCTGGGCCATTTTAACACAAATTAATAGAGTTAATTTTAGATTAATTCTAATTTAGGGAATAAATTCCAAGAAATAAGAATTATATCAGAAATTAATTAAATCAATTTATGTCGATCCAAAATAAATAATAAAAAATTTGACAGCAGTTCTTTACTTTAGAGAATAAAGAACCAAACTAGAGAGAAGTAAGTTTTGTAAAAACAAGAACTTGTGAGGAATGAGAAGAAAAATGACAATCTGTTTAGTATTTATAGGCAAACCTCAGATTAGCCTGGGATGACTATCGGGATGACTACCGGGTAGTCATACCGATAGTCATTCCAGTATTAAACTGAGAATGACTAAGAATATTAACAGATAATCAGAAAAAATAATCTAAAAAGTACATACTATTGGAATGACTACCGGGATGACTATGGGATAGTCATACCGATAGTCTTTCCAGTAAAAAAAATCAAAGTACTGAAATAAAAAGCAGAAAAACTAATTTAAAATTAATTAAAACTAAACTAAACTAGAATGACTACTGGAATGATTATGTAAGATAGTCATTCCGATAGTCATGCTAGTGCAAAAGCATATAATTACAGTTTAAACTAAATCGAATGTACAAACCTGTTAACATAAATTAGCAGAAAAACATAAAAAAAAACAGAATTTTACAAGCAGAAATATAAACCTGTTCAGAATAAAATAACACACTACAATATTCACAGATTAAATATAAAATGCAGAATGACAACTAAACAACAAACTATATTTACAGAAAATGCAATATAATACAGAAAATTATGCACAAACAAAATAAAATTGCAGAATATTATAGAAATGCAATAAAAATATATAAACCTGCAGAAAAATTCAAACAACAATATTTACAATCTGAAAATAACTTAAATGATTCTAAATAAATAAAATTTCAATAAAAATACATTTCTCCACTTAAAAAATATGAGAAAAATATTTTTAAAGAAAATAAATTATTCAGAATATTTAAATTAACAAGCTTTACACAATAAACATGGATTGACAATATTTAACATCTAATATCAACAAGAGAAAATGATTTAGATAAGAACAAACCTATCAGAGACATTGTTAATCACTAAGACTGTTTAACATACCCAATTTACCAACTAACCTGGTAAATGTGGATTCGTCAACAGATTTAGTGAATATATCTGCAGTCTGTTCTTCTGTGGGTACAAAGTGTAACTCCACAGTTCCATTCATAACATGCTCTCTGATAAAGTGATACCTGATATCAATGTGCTTCGTTCTCGAGTGCTGAACAGGGTTGTTGGAGATTGCTATGGCACTTGTATTATCACACAAAATGGGAATTTTGTCTAATTCAAAGCCATAGTCCTTCAATTGATTCCTTATCCATAGGATCTGAGCACAACAGCTTCCAGCCGCAATATATTCAGCTTCTGCTGTTGAATTGGAAATTGTTTGCTGTTTTTTGCTATACCAGGAAATCAATCTACCTCCTAGGAATTGACAACTCCCAGAGGTACTCTTTCTATCCACAACACTACCTGCATAATCAGAATCTGTATATCCAACAAGATTAAAACCAGAATCTTTAGGGTACCAGATGCCTAAATTAGGTGTACCCTTAAGATATCTCAAGATTCTTTTAACAGCAACGAGATGTAAATCTCTAGGGTCCGCTTGGAACCTTGCACACAAGCATGTGGCATACATAATATCTTGTCTACTTGCAATAAGATAAAGTAAGGAGCCAATCATACCCCTGTAGCTTGTAACATCTACCTTGATAGAATTGTCAGAAGCTCCAAGTTTGATAGCTGTTGAAGATGGAGTCCTTGCTGATGCTGAATCCTCCATGTGATACTTCTTGAGGAGTTCTTTGAGATACTTGGATTGACAAATAAATATACCATTTGACCTTTGACTTACTTGCAATCCAAGAAAGAACTTCAGCTCACCCATCATACTCATTTCAAACTTACTCTACATTAGCTTAGCAAATCTCTTACAGAGATCATCATTAGTAGACCCAAATATGATGTCATCCACATAGACTTGGACTAATATCATATCATTTTTGTGTTTCTTTGAAAAAAGAGTTTTGTCTATGATACCTCTAACAAAACCATTTTCTAAAAGAAAACCAGAGAGAGTGTCATACCATTTTCTTGGGGCTTGTTTGAGACCATAGATAGCCTTGAAGAGAAAGTACACAAAGTCCAGCAGCTCCTGATTTTCAAAGCCAGGGGGCTGTTCCACATACACTTCTTCATCTAGCTCACCATTCAGGAATGCACTCTTAACATCCATTTGATAGACTTTAAAATTGGAGTAAGCTGCAAATGCTAAGAACATCCCGATGGCCTCAAGTCTAGCCACTGGTGCATAGGTTTCATCATAATCAATGCCTTCAGCTTGTGAATACCCTTGAGCAACCAGTCTTGCCTTGTTCCTTGTAACAATGCCATCCTCATCTAGCTTGTTTATGTATACCCATCTTGTACCAACTACTTTCTTGTTCTTTGGTCTGGGTACCAACTTCCAGACTTGCTGTTGTTCAAATTTATTGAGTTCATCTTGCATAGCAATCACCCAATCTGGATCAGTCAGTGCTTCCTCAATCTTCTTTGGCTCCATTTCAGATAGAAACCCTGAATAATGACATTCATTCTGAGTAGCACTTCTAGTTCTAACTCCAACACCTGGATCACCAATGATCAGCTCAAAGGGATGAGCTCTATTCCATACAGTCTGTCTTGGAAGATTTGATCTTGATGATTCTCCTTGAAATTCATTGTGGTGTTGTGACTGACTAGTAGATCCTTCATTTCCTCCCCCTGAGTTGTTGCTTGATTGCCCTAAGGATTCTTCTCCAGTGTTAGTGGTATCTCCATTGTTACCAATGTTTCCATCACCACCACCAGGATTATCATCATTGTTATTGTCATTACCAGCAACATTCTCAGGTGGGGCTTCATCATCGGAATCTGAGTCTGGCAAGTTATCAAACTTCAGTTCTTCTGATGAATCTTCAGTTTGGATACTAGGGAGCTTAGTGTCATCAAATGTAACATTGACACTTTCCTTCACATGGTGACCATCAATCAAGTACACTCTGTATGCTCTTCTTGAATAACCAATAAAAATAGCTTCTTGTGCCTTGGCCTCAAACTTGCCACGTTTCACATTGTCATCCTTAAGCACAAAGCATTTTGCTCCAAATACATGAAAGTATTTGAGAGTTGGTTTCTTGTTGTTCATGATCTCATACGGAGTCTTCATTAAGTCCTTGTTGATTAAAGTTCGATTCTGAGTATAACAAGCTGTATTCACTGCTTCGGCCCAAAAGTACATTGGAAGTCTTGATTCACTTAACATAGTCCTAGCAGCTTCAATCAATGTACGATTCTTCCTTTCCACCACTCCATTCTGTTGAGGAGTTCTAGGGGCAGAATAATGTCTTGTTATTCCTTTATCTGCACAAAAGTCATTTAGAACTACATTCTTGAATTCAGTTCCATTATCTGACCTTATAGCTCTAACAGGGAATCTCGAATCCAGCTCAATCAACTTTATATGATCAATCACCATCTGTGGGGTCTCATCCTTGGAATGTAGGAATAAAACCCATGTATATTTAGAATAGTCATCAACAATCACAAGTGCATATTGTTTCTTTGACATGGACATCACATTAACTGGACCAAACAAATCCATGTGCAGTAGCTGATGTGGTTCAGTTATAGATGATGTGTCAGTGCCCTTGTGAGAAGCTTTCTTTGACTTTCCTTTCTGACATGCCTCACACAGTCCTTCCTGTGTAAATTCCATCTGAGGCAAACCTCTAAACAATTCCCTCTTGACTAAAGAGTTCATGGTTTTGAAGTTAAGGTGAGACATCTTCTTGTGCCATAGCCAACTCTCATCTGATGAAGCTTTAGCATAAAAACAAGTAACTTCATCTTTGGATCCAGAGTGTAGATCAGCTATGAACAAATCACCTTTCCTTACTCCTTGAAGAGCAGGCTTTCCATTCTTCTTGTGAAGGATCTGACATCTATCTTTCTCAAAGGAAACATCATATCCTCGATCACAGAAATGACTGATGCTGAGAAGATTGAACTTCAGACCTTCCACAATAGATACATCTTGAATGATAACATTTCCAAACTTCAAACAACCATATCCTCTGGTAATACCCTTGCTGTTATCTCCAAAGGTAACTCATGGGCCAACTTTCTCAACCACATTTGATAGCAGGGCTCTATCTCCGGTCAAATGCCTTGAACAACCACTGTCCAGAACCCGCATAACACGGTTTACCTGTTTCACACCATGCAATATCAAATTGATTAGTCCTTCCTCGGAGCCCAAACTTGATTGGGTCCGGCATACTTAAAGAACTGGCCTTTGTCAGGCAAAACAACATTTTTTACCTTAACTACATAGACCTCTTTCACAAAAGAGCGTTTCCATTTATAGCCAGCCTTAACACATTTCTGAGTAGGCTTAGGGATAAATGGATCCACTCTAGTCTTTGGAGGACTAGTAGTATTAGATCTAACATGCTTCTTATTATTAACATGTTGACGTGGAGCAGTCTTATTATCAGATACATGCTTACTATTAAAATAAGTATACAAAACATTGAAAGCACAAAACATGCAATTAACCACACCACATGCTTTATGAGAAAGATTAATAGCAGGCATGTCAGTTTTGCAGTTGTTTTGATCCACTTTATGAATGTCTGACTTAGTCTTCGTTGTAGAAACAACTTTGACTGGTTTGTCAGACTTACACTTTTTGGACTGTTCAAGATCAAAAGCACGATCCTCCATAAGTATCTCCTATTCAATAATGATAGAGTATTCATTCAGAGGATCTGCTTGGGACTCTCTAAAGAAAGGCTTATCAATACCCTTAAGCACATCTGGTATACCCCTTTCTTCAGCACTGACTCTATTAGGGGTATTTATGCTTAACTCACCAATAGACTCATTATAGTCATACCCTATTCCTACAGTCTGACCAATACTTTGTTTATTGATGATTTCTCTAGCAGTCTTACAAGAGTTATAGTAAGCATTAGCCTTGACTTTAGGTTCACTGATCTGACCCTTAAGAATGGTTTCCAGTTGAATATAACATTTAACCCTATTCTCAAGAAATGCTATTTTCTCAGTTAGTTCATCCTGATTAACATGCACAAGTTTTAATTCTTTTATCTCCTTTTCAAGGGTTGTGTTCAAAAGAATTATTCTATCATTTTCTCTATGTGCACATGAAACAGTAGTACTAAGAGCATCTCCAATGGTACCAACCCCTTATCTAAATCAATCTACATGGCATCTATGTGTCACTATTTGGAGAATATGTAAAAAATTTAACACTCCAACCATGTAACCCCTTAGCAATAAATATAGATAATCATATTTGGTTGGCTATATTTGTCGAACCAGCAAAACCCTTAGGTATAATTTACATTATCATAATTATACACAACACCATTGGAGTACTAATCACACCCCTTAGCTAAAATTTTACATTATTCTTATTTTATCAAATTTTAGCCAACCATTTTACATATCACCATTGGAGATGCTCTAAGATGATAGATCATTTCAGTATCAGTAAACTTTACCTCTGACATGTATGTTGATGAAGTGCTTGCCTCATTAGCCATTACAACAAGGTTTCCAATTTCACCTGCTTCTTCATCACTATCAGTATCATCCCAACTCTTTCCTTCAGCAACATAAGCTTTCCCAATCTTATTCTTCTTGCTAGAATCAAATGAGTTCCTTCTCACTTACTTTGGCTTTTTACATTCTGTAGCAAAGTGACCCAACTCATTGCAATTGTAGCACCTGATTGTGCTTATTTCCACAGTTCCAGTTTTGTAGCCACCCCTTGTGCTACTTGAAGAGGAAGATCCACCTCTCTGAAATCTGGGCTTGAACTTAAGATTGTGATTCCTTCTGAATCTGAACTTCCCAAACTTCCTGACTATCATGGCCAAATGACCATCCTCCAGTTGATCAAGTTCTTCCAAAGAGTAGAAGTCACCACTAGATTGATCAATGGATGTTAAACCAAATTCAGCATAAATAACATCCAAGTTAGCACTGGAAGGTTGAACAACCTTCACTTCCAGTTTCCGTGGGACTACTGTTGTCAATGTAGTAGAAGTACCAACTATCTTTCCAGTTCCATATATCTCCTTCTGTTGAATCTGCTCCAGCTCATAGGTCTTCAGAACACCATACAGTCTTTCCAGAGAAATCTCTCCAAGATCTCTTGCTTCTCTGATTGCAGATATTCTGTGCTCCAGATGAATTGGAAGTGTCAGGAGGAACTTCTTGTTAATCTCCTTGATAGTGTAGTGCTTCCCATTGAGGTTCAGATCATTGATTAATTTGTTGTATCTCTCAAAAACCTCAGAGATACCTTCACCAGTGTTTGATCTGAAATGCTCATATGAAGAGGTGAGAATTTCCAGCTTATTCTCTCTAACTTCCTCTGTCCCCTCATTGATTATCTCTATTGTGTCCCAAATGTGTTTGGCAGTAGCACAGTTTAGGACATGATTATGCATGATAGGATCCAGACAATCAACCAGTATCAACTGTAGACAGGCATCCAGTGTAGAATCCTCTTTCTCATCAGGAGTGTAGTCCTTGGGGTACATCCTAGCAGCTCTAGTAACCACATCATTCTCTATCCGCTCTCCCTCAACAATCATAGGGATTTTAGGACCATTCTTCAGCACTCCCAGATATTTAACATTAGCAACTTGAATAAACAGGAGCATTTTCTTCTTCCACATAGGATAATGCTCCTTGCTGAACATGGGGATTTTGACAGTACCAACTTTCTGAGTTGTAGACATTTTTGAGATTTTTGAAGAATTAAAAATTTCAGAGTTTAAGAAAAAATCTCAAAACAATTGGATCTTTGATTTGTATATTAATCAAAAGGCTCTGATGCCAATTGTTAGGTCCTGATAAGTTTGTAGAAGGGGGGTTGAATACAAACTATACCGTTTTATCGAATTTGCTCTTTATAGAATAAAACAATTTAAGAACAAATTATGGCGGAATTAAATGAAACAGAATTCAAGTTAAATATAACTTATATTAAACTTGAAAGGTGTTACAAATGAGGTAATGATTACAAGATTGAATCTCAAACTAATTAAAACAAATCTAGAATAAATTCGACATGAATTTATCTATTTTTGTAATAAAAAGATATAACAATAATTGATAATTTGAGATACGTTCTAGGGATAAAAATCCGCTAGATAGTCAAAGCAGTACAAGTGAATGAATTCTATTGGTTTAGATTTAACAAAATAATTCTAGAATTAATCCACTGAAAAAGAAATGATCCACGACAGTTCTTTTTTTTTTTTCTTGACAGAATGTGTTCTTGATAGATATTATGTTTGATAATCTCTTCTGTCTAATCTCTTTCCTTTTTGAAGTAATCAACTGCACGTGTGTTTAACTTTCCAGGATGACTATGAAATTACACTGGAATGACTATCCAAAATGCCTTTGGATGACTATCAAATGGCTTAGCATGACTATGATAATTTAGGATAATTAAATTAGAATTAACTAAAATAAACTTGGATGACTATCGGGATGACTACCGGTATGACTATCCTCGGTAATCATTCCAGTTCATTTTAATTAAGAATTCTAAATTTAATCCTAATTCTAATTTAAATTAATTCTAATAATTAATTTATTTCATAAATTAATTCTGATGAATTAATTTATTCAATAAATTAATTACTTAATTTATTTGTTAAATTAATTCTGAAGAATTAATTTAATAACTAAATTAATGACTAATTTAAAATAGAAATAAAATTCTCATAGGATAACAAAACCAATTCTTGAACCACTTGAACTGCTGAAGAATATCCATTGTCTGAGGTTGTCATTTGATGCACTGTCTGGTTCATAAATGACTAACTTCAATGTCTGTTCTTCATCTTGACTTTAAGCTGTGGTCCATTGTCTGCTTTTGGCTGTTGTTCAACCTTTGTAACCTGTACATTTGCTGTCACAAATCTGAAACCTATGTCACTCTAATAAATCCACTTCTTTGAAGACTTCACTGAGGCTTGATCAAATAAATGAACTTCTTTCAATATAGTATTTCTTCAGGTCTGTAGGATGACTTTAATCTGTATTCTTCTGACAGATATGATCATCTGAGATTCCTGTGACAATTGAATTATTACTTACTTATTACAAACTTGTTTAAGTTGAGTTGAATCCTCGATGTAAACAAATAGGCCTAAACATATGCCTTTCAAATAGGGTTTTACATTTTCCTACAGAAAACCTTGTTCCTGATCCCAATACTGAAGGAATACATGCTTTCTTCACTCTCATTAGAAGTCAACAACCCAACTTCTTTGTGGGAGAGTTCCTAAAGCATTATCTGACAAAGCCATGGAATTTCTTCTTTCACACTTTAATCCATGTTTTTACTGCTAAGCTTACAAATCTACATGGCATTCCACTGTTTCTTCAGAAAATAGGGTTTGCCATTGCTAACAATAGGCATATAAACATTGGAAGGCTTGTGATTAATCAGATAATTCTGTGCATGGGACCACTGGATGAAAGAACAGGCATAGATGATGTGCTTTGTTTCTATCCAAGGTTCCTACAGCTAATTCTGAATGATGTGTTAACTGCTGAAGAACGAGAGATCTTTGAAGGCGAGGAGACCATGGAGTGCATGAAGATGAAGAGCAATGCTATAATAGCTCTGATCAAGAAGAATCATCATCCAGGGGTGCCAACTGTTCTCACTGAATATCTAAGAACGGTACCCCTACGACTTCTACCCCCAGGGGAACAGGTAAATGAAGGTAATATTCCTGAACCTGTTGTGGCTCTACAACCTGAACCCATGGATGTTGATCCAGAGCCCTCGGTGGCCATTCCTGACCAAGAGGTTGCAAACCCACAATCTCTAACCACGGTCATAGAGCCTTTGGACGAGCCAAATGAAAACATAAACGAACCTCCTTCCCCTACTATACCTAACATACAGACATCCGTGAGTGTAGAGGGAGATAGTGCCTTAGCAGCACCACATAAGGAGATACGCCCTTCAACAACAGCTCTGCCTTCCTCTAAAAGGAGAAGACTATAAAACGAGGCAACTGTTGAAACTTCATTTCAAACTTCCAAAGAGCCCTTCACTGATTTTTCTGATGCTGATTGGGCTACATTAACCAAAGCTATTTCTGAACCAATAGCTCAATCAAATAAGGAAGAATTGACGGAAGTAACTGGTGTTCCGACCATATTACGGTCAGGACCACTGGTTGAAGGTTCTTTAATGAATCAAGAGTCTTCACAGACGTCGAGAGAAGGCTCTGACCTAAATGCACAATCTAAAGGGTCATTGCCTAGCTCCCCAGATGGAACATATCTGGATCCTGCGGGTAAAGGGTCTGACGTAGGTGCAGATCGGCAACTCGGTGACAATGAATCAATTTTAATTGAGGAGTTAACTGAGGAAAAGTCTTTACAGACTTTAGAGGGAGTTTCAGGATCTCTGATGTTAATAGAGCCTGATTCTAGCCTCCTAGAGATTCAAACTCTAGATCCTTCTAAGGATACATCATCTACGGATGATCAGTAACTTGGTATATCCAAGGACGGGGACTTTCGAAGCCCCATTGCACCACCGGTGACCTCCTTAAGGATGGCTACGGTGATTTCTGATGCAGGTACAAAGAGCAATAAGGGAATGAGTGAAACAAAAACACTATCACCTGGCCTGAGTGGGAAAGGACAAATGAGTGAAACACCAACAGAAACGTTGAGTGAACACCCAGAGCCAAATGTGAGGAGTGACACCCAAACCCTTACAAACATTGATGATTTGCTGAAACCTACAGACAGAGAACTACATTTACAATCCACTCTCAAGGAGATGACAGTTCATGATCGTGAAGGAAATCCTCTATGCAAAGTCCCGCTGAGACCTTCCTTTGACCAAGGGATCTCCTCCAGCAAGCTGATGCTTCTTTAACTACTATTCAAGAGAAGATTGACTTGGTTGCAGCTGATTCCAGAAGAACATACAGGGTCTTAGGCAGTGCATCTGGAACTATAACAGGTACTAAACAAGTAGTGGACTCCCTGAAGAAGGAAGCAATGGAGGAACTGGTCGACTTGAGAACAGACATCAAGGAACTTAGAGATGGTTTTATGAATCAAGTGCATGCCCTAAAACAACGACAAAAAGCTTTAAATGAAGACGATCTGGTTATCCGGGATGGTCAGGCTAGGGTCAAGGATGCAATGAATACACTGTCAAGAGTGGAGTCTCGTCTCAATAAAAGATTGGATAAAATCGAGCAGACTACCAACTCAAGACTGAGTGATATTGACCAGTAGCTAGCTTCTATGCAAGAGATGAACACCGACATTGCTCTATTCATGGAGAACCAGAGTGACGGAGTAGAGTCAATCTGGAATATGTTGAGAAACCAACAACCTGGTCCTTCAAAAACCCATTATGCTGAGGATAACTTCGTGGAGGATTCCTCAACTAAGGGGGAGAAAGATGGATGAGGGAAATGGGAAACTAATGAGAAGATCATAACCACTATTCCAGTGAGACAATACCTGATTGAAGACATTATAGAGAAAGATGTTGAAGAGGGATTTGAATTCATGCACGAGCAACAACCACTGGAAGAGCATGAACCATATTATCCAGAGCCAATTGAACATCCTATCTTGGATGATGATATGGAAGAAGCAAATCCTCTTACAACAGAACAAGAAGCTGCCTTGGAGAGATTGAAAGCTGAGAAAGCAGAAAGAGATGCCATGCAGGTTGAGAAGGAAACTCACCAAGCAGTTCTGAGGAGTGAAAAGCTCAAGAGATTCAAGATGTATAATGAAGCAAGGAAGAAGAAGATGATTGATTTGGTATAGAAACAAGGAAAAGATAGGGAGGTAGCTTACAACACTTTCTGCGGAGTTGAAGACAGTTTAGAAGTCAACGACAATGCTGAGGTGGAAGTTATCATTCAAGATATAAGGAGTGCAAATCAAGAAAATGATACTTACTTCACTGCATTGAGAAATTCTCTTATCTTTCTGAAAGCTGGGGTTAAAGCAAATGGTGCCTGGAACATACTGATCAATTTCATTGAGAAAGGTACATTTGTGATTTCTACTAAGTTTTTCGAACAGAGAACGTACACAGAACTGCAGGTGATGCTCATCAAGATCCAGAGAACCACAAAGCTAAATGAACTGCTCCGTGAGCATGTTAAGGAAATCTTGATGAAGGTCAGTCCAGAGATTACTGAAGACCCTCCTATGGTTAGATTCATGACGAATAATATCAGTTGAGAAGTATCTTATGTGACGCCCTCCCAATCTGGGGTCATGATTGGGGAGTCACTACAACCTCTATACTTATGAACCTGTGAATAATAATATAAACATGTAGACGCGACCCCATCTTTACCCTGGATCTTTAACAGGTAATGGTATGAAACAAGCATCAACTATCTACTTCATTTTATTACATAATAAAAGTCTCAAAAGTTATTACAACCGTGTCTTAAAAGTTCTACATTCCCTTATACAAAACACCTTCTACAAGTCTTCATCACCTGCCTGAGCTGGCATCCCAAAAATAACCCTATAGGAAGACTTCCTAGCTGACTGAAAAGTGCGTACCATCTTCTCTTTTAACTGTGGGTTAGAATAGGGAAAAAGAATGAGCCAAATGCTCAGCAAGTAATAATATAACCAAATAGTCAAGGAGCGAATCCATGAACGCTTTTTTTGATGAATATGTAAAAGCATCTACCGGATTGAAAGAATTCATTGAGAACTCACAAAAAGCTTTGGAGGCACAATATCTTAGAGAGGTTAAAGGCGATTACGAGACCAAAGAAACGGCAAGGAGGTTAGTATTGCGCTCATCCTTGGAAATTGAAGCATCCAAGATTTACACGAAAGAGATGTTTAAGCTCTTTCAAAAAGAATATGTAAAAAGTGCATCTTATACAATGAAAAGGGCTTCAAATAGTGAAAGTTGGTTTAAAATGTACTTGGTTGAGAAGTCTACATTGCCGGAGAATAGTAGAAGAAGTTATCGGATATTTGTTTCTAGTGAAGGAACAATTGAATGTATTTGCAAGAATTTCGAACATTCCGGAATGCTTTGTAAACACATCATTCACTATCTAGTCAAGAAAGATAGAACCAAGATACCAAGTATTTACATCATGCCTAGGTGGACAAGGGATGGCAACAAAATTGTGGGACCTTTACCGTACGTTCCTCCCGTTCTTACTAATGTTGGTGAAACACAAACCGCAAGGTATAGTGCATTGTGTCAATCTTTTCAAAGTTTAGGTGCTATTGGTAGTTGTTCTGTCCCGCGCTACAAGTACATAATGAATGTGATTGAGAGAGAAAAGTGTAGCGTGAACAAAATTTTTCCGATAGAAGAGAAAAACGAAAGAACGCAAGAGTCATTTCGTCAAGAAGACTACCAACATGATCCATTTTTCGATCCTCCAATATCACAAACTAAGGGAAGAAAGAAACAAGAAAGATATAAAAGTGGTATCGAAACGTTTACTTCAAGTAACAAGCAAAGAAAGTGCGGAAAATGCGGGTTGATAGGAGGAAATCATGATAGAAGAAATTGTACTTTTCTACCCGGTCAATTTAAGTAATATTGTACTTTAATATTTGAATTTTATTATCTTAATTCATGTTAGGGATTTTTAATATTGTTTTTTTGTAATATTTGAACCTAATTTTACATTTTATGGGGTATAATTTTGTATTAAACTAAATTTAATTATAAAAAATAATTATAAATGAAAATAATTAAGTTAGTAAAAATAATTATAAATGATAATATAATTATTTAATTTAATTTTTTACCTTATCACAATAAAAAATTATTAAAATTTTATTTATAATCAATATTTAATCAATATTTTATTGAATAGCTTTTAAATTATTAGCTCTGATTATTAATTTTATAATTTTATTTTAATTTTTGATAATATAATTAATTATAAAAAACAAAAAATTAATATAAATTAATTTAATAAAAAATTATTTTTGTACAGACCCAATATAAAATTATATCTAAGCCCAATACAATTATATGCAAGCCCAATACTATTTACATTAAATCCATAAAACTTGGCCCAGCAAGAAAATAAGGGTGTTTTGATAACTGAGACCCCCCGCAATGTCATTGCGGGGGTGAGTGGTATTTTGGTACTATTTTTCCCCGCAATGTTTAGTTGCGGGTGGTGGTTGATAAATTCTTCCAACCACCTGTGATTGTGGAAGGGGGCCAAACATTTCACGGTACATTAGTGGCATAAAATATAAAATATGCGAGGCAGGACCAAAGCTGTAACTTCAGCTGTCTGGAATAAAGTAGCGAGTACTGAGAGTAACTAAGATTTTGTTGCAAAAAACGTGATTAACAAACCAAAAAAGTCATTATCAGGTGTCACATTCCAGAGTCACGGATGGATGCTGTTTATCTTACAGCCTTGATAACTCTAGTGCAGCTAAAGAACTTCCCACGAACATCCTCCAAAATTTCACATATAATTCGCCCAACACGTCTTTGTTTCCCCGAAATATGCAGTCTAAAGTTTCTCTCTTTCTAAATGCAGAGCCCAGAGCTGCAAACTGATATCACCCTTAAGAAAAACCAGTCCAAGTTGCTAGCGGAACAAGACTTGTGCATGCCAACTTGCAAGGGCATTGTAATATACAAATATATTGTCTTCATATAACACAATCTCACACAACACCAGATCACAGCAAGGATAAACCAAATATACAAAATACAGATATATATTGAGTTGAGGTTATTATTGTACATTGACGGTAAATGTTAGACTCTCATGCGGCCCTCGTAACTCATAAAAACAATGGGTTCAATATCTATCTATCTGCTCAATAATAAGTTAACAAAAAACATTTCCTATTGCTACAAAATGAGTTTGATGAATGAAAAAACCTTAAATCGCGACATCGCAAGGTATAGTGAACTCTAATATCTGCTTCTCGTCATCTGCATATGTACTCAACATCTGCATGCTCTCTCAGCCATTCCAGCACTTTTGCCCCTTCTAGTATGTCTTCCACCTTCAATATATACACAAAGATGTAACACGTTACTGTGGATTTTTTTTAATATAGTTATGAGTTATGAATTATAGTAGCACCCCAAGGCATTGAGAAATCGTAACAAGCCAATATCATTGGCATATATTCTAAGGAGGCGACTTAATTGAAAAAAAAGTCATGCAGCTCTTTCTGTTTTGTGTTGACAGAAATTTGACCAGTCTCTCAGCCCAGAAATGTCTAACCTGATCCTTCACCCGCTCCTCGTCATATTCTTGATTCTGGCGTTTGAACTCGGCGATTGAATTTTCAACCTCCTTCACCAATTCCTCCGTTGGAAACTGCAACATGATGCAAAAAATTTATATGGGTTCTAAATAAGTATTACCTATTAAAGCAAGTCCAATGCAATGCCAAATTTGGTGTCATTGCTATAATTTAGCACCAAATGCAAAAAATATCAACTCCAAAGGAGTTGCATATTTGGATGCAAATATGCATAAATGCATACTTGGTGCCAAATTTTCATCCAAAGATGCACATCATCAATCAACCATAAATATAATACAAGTTGGTCTACTTTAAATGGAATTTAGGTGAGTTGGACGAAAAGGTAGTTAAATATAGAAATATTTGGTTGCAAAATGCAACTAGCATTGGAATGCATCTTATTTTTTAGCACCAAGATCACTTTTTGATGCCATATTATAGCAATGGCTATAACCATTTTGCATCTAGCATTGAAGATAAAGGATAAATTTTAAAAATTAGCCCCTAGACTTGCAATATTCTAAAAAGTAGCATCTATTTTGGAGAGAGTAAGAGAGGGAAGATTATGGTGGTTTGGTCACGTTCATAGGAGGCAGGCGTCAGTGCCAGTTCGGGATGAGAGTATTTTGGTGGAAGAAGGCTTTAGCTGAGAACATAATTGTAGGAGTTTGTGGCACTGTCAAATAAGGGTAGTCGATTTTCCTGGTGGCAAGGGAGACACTACATTAGGAAGTGCTGGGCTTAGAAAATTTAGGGGTTTGGACCTTTTGGTGGTGTAGGGTGCTTTATCCATTTTTTACTTACCCGATTTTATTTGCATGCCTGTTTGTTTATCTATTTTCACTTTGATGCCATGGTTTTGTGGAATAATTCTGATTTTCTTGCTCCTTTTATACATTGTTCTAATGTATGCCTTTTGTCTCTCGTTCATTTTATATTGCTCTTATCATTTGATTATTGTCACTGCTTTTGATGCTACTGGCACTGATTTAAGTCTACAGTTTTGTTCTAACCGAGCCAGGAGCCTGAACAGAAACAGCATCTCTACTCTTTCAGAGTAGAGCAAAGGTTTGCGAACATCTTACCCTCCCATACGAGGGGGATACATCGGATATGTTTGTAATGGTTTGGTTTATAAAGTCACGGCAATCTTTCTTGGATCTAGCATAAACAAATCTGGAAAGTAGTGTCCTCAAAAAAGTACCTAGCTTTGAAAAAAAAGTATGAACTTTTCACTAGAACAATATATGTACCTGCAAATTTTCACGTTTAAAAATGTCTCCAACAGCCAGATTCTGCTTTATCACATTTATTATATTCTCCTTCTGGCCTTCCAGATACTCGTTGACTGCCTTCGGACTTGTTAGAGATGCAAGCTGATTTTCGTTTAGTTTCACACTTCCCTAATCATATATGCTTTAGTTAGACTTCAACATCAATTATAAATATATACACACATGCAAACAGCCACAAGAAGCTAGTAATTGTTCTGAAAGTGCACATGCAGTATATGTAGTCTTATTAGGATAACTAAAGAAGAAAGTATTACTGACCTGTAGTTCTAACAGCTTTGCTCCATAGAACTGTCTACCTTGCTCCTCAAACAATGACTGAGGTACATCAACTTCAACCAACTGGGATTAAATGTATGATAAATTAAAATTATGCAAGAAGGATAACTAAATAATTTGAAGACGATCAATGAAGCTAAGCAGTACAAATATACTCGGCACTGGAGATTAGTGGAGGAATCTAACCAGGGAATCTCAACATAAGTGTCTTTATAATTACCCTCTCCCCCCCCCCCCCCCCCCCCCCCACCCAAAAAAAAAACAGTTTCTGTGTTCCAAAAGAGTGACTGCTTTTAATATTTCAAAATATTAAATATATACCATGTTTTCCCAGAAACGTGGTGAGCTGAAATTTTAAAATATGCTAGTATATAAGATTATAATCCTAAAGCTGACAACATTGTGCCGTGTTGTGTGTGTGCTTCACAATTCTAAAATTATAGAACCTTTGTTAGTTGGTCAAGAATGGCATTGTCAGTTGCTTGCTCCTTAGCTGTTTTCTCCACCTCTAGACATCTTTGCAGCAAGGCTTTCTTCACCTGTCGGTCATCAAATGCAAAAATCAGCTAATGAATGAAGCACAACTGGTATGCAATTTATCTGTACATGTGGATGAATAAACCTACCTCTTCTAGCGTACTGCATCCAGGAAGAAGTTTATCAGCAATGGAATCACCCAGTTCTGGAAAGTCTCTATAAAAGAGTTCTTTACATTCGACCTAAACAGCAAGTCAAGCAAAAATGACCTTTATGCACTCTCCTATTTTTAATTAGGTGTCCAACTACATAACCGTGGATAACTCCTAATATTTAGAAAATAGTTGTTACACTGATGATAGCTTCCAGTCAAGAAAGTCAAATCAGTAAAACTCAAGATCAAGTGGTGCTAAAACAGTTACATGACTTGCCAGATCATGTGACAAGTCAGCAAGCTGATAACAGAATTAATTAGGCGATTAGATACAAGCTAGTGTATGCGATATTCTCTCGAGTGTTCTGATTGTCAATATATACATCCAAGATGTAATCTTTTCAATTAAGCTTACAGAATATACATTTTCATTTACTGTGTTTTTTATCTTCCTCTTCTTCACTATAGTTGTAAGCTTCATTTCTGCAACCTTACTGCAGAATTTCATCTTTTGTGATAATAGTTACAGAGTTTTACTTGATATAGGGAAAACTGATAGAAGCTTTTGTCGATCTGTTGCCATTTGAGTAAGTAATACTACATTTACGTAAGGATCCTACATGCTTACATTACATTTAGATCTGCTTGTTTAGGGGATACAAATAACAACATTGGTACTTCCGCTTGTTCCTCTAATAGATCAGTATTATTCCTGCTTACTAACCTTGTAAAACTAATACTCTTACCATGAATGAAAACCCTGACACTTTTAAAAGGTTGTTTCATAAAGCCTAAATTCTATACAGCAGTAAATATTTCATTTTTTAAACAACATTACGATGACCTTGTAAGATAATTACAAAGAAAGTTGAGACTCTAGAAAAACAAATGTACTACATATCGGCCTATTGGGATATATTTTAGTAAATCTGAATTTGGCACCTTCACTCATGGTACTAATTTCTGATTTGAATGTAGATATCTTTTAATTAATTGCAAACTCACTGTAAATTGAGCATGCACACCGCGCAGATTTTCCTGATTCCATGATTCGGGGAAAACAAGAGGAAACGATTTTGTTTCACCTCGTTGAATTCCGAATATTGAATCAAGGAAACCAGGCAGAACTTTATCTCCATCTTCTGTATCGAAATTAAATCCTGTAAAAACAGAACCAAGTTAGCAGGTCTCACGCACTATTGATCATTCACATAAAAAAAACCAGAAACAAGAATTTCAATGATCTGAATTATTATGTTCAACTGGAACCATGAGTTTTCTTGTTTTTCTATTATATTTAAAGCTGAAGGGCTCAAGGAATTTGGGTAAAACCAATAATATAATATTAACTTGTGAAATCTCAAATTAGTTTCAGTCATTAAGTGTGACTAAAATCAGGAAAAAACTTATTACTTGGTGTATCACAAGAAAACTTTGATATTAAATAAATGGAACACTTAAGGACACTTCACTGTTTTTTTTTTTTGCTAAATAAAACATTTCATTGTTAGTTTTTCTACTGGAAAATCTGTTACCATTCAGTTTGGTGGTTTTTCTATTTTTCTATTTCTCCCCATAAAGTTGTGAATGCATACTTCATATTCACTACATAAAGCAAACTACAAAGAATACATCCATGTCACTGTACACAGTTTCTAGCATTTACACCGTAAAGAACCACAGAGTAGTAGCATTTGCTGGGAGCAGATATATGTGAACATATACATGAAGGAATATATCTGAGACACAGTCCATTAAAGAAAATAGCTTTTTTGTTTACTATAAGCAGACCTGTGGTCTCTGCAGAAGGAATTCTTTGAGCACTAGATCCATCTTGCTCAATCGTACTTGCAGATATATCGAGGACTGCAACATCACCAATCTGTAAAAGTTTCGGACTCAGTAATGTTCATACCTCATCTGACTTACAAGAGGAAGTAACTACATTGTAATTGTATATACCTCTTGAAGAAGTTGCATTTGCAAAATAATCATTTCTCAACTTGAGTATAAGTCAGAAGTGTATTTATGCACATATGTATAATTATAACTATATACGGGTATGTGTACAGATATATATTAAATTTGTATTTGTAATTGTAATTTTTTCTTACATATCATTAAAAAGTTCTTTGCATTCTTTTATGATGCTTTGGTCCGCATAGCTCAACTGCTAACCGAGACTCTCTTTATATTGTCTAGTTTCTGATGCAAGTTATTTGAGCAGACTAAAGTATGATATAGAGTTTAGTTGTGTCCTGTAATTTTCACAACAGCTCTTTCTATTGTCTAGATTCCGAATTTTTGATACAAGTTATATTAGCAGACTAAAGTATGCCATATAGTTTAGTTGTGTCCTGTTTTTTTCAGGACAGAAACTTTTAACTGACGTCGTAAAAAGTCATGATTTTCAGATAGGTATGAGCACATTAGTACACATATTTCTACAGTCGATGTATGGCTATCTGAAAGTTGAAACAAAAGGAAGTTAAGTACTTTCCACCGTTTATTTTTGCAAACAAGAAAAACACGACCGCTGAGAAACAATGGCTGACATATAATAGTGTAAAACAGCAGCACCGCTGACACAAAAGATTGTTAAACAAATGGTTTTCTCTGAATAGTACAAAATTTTGTGTCTTTTAATGTAGTGTAGGTAAACTCGTCTGTTCATAGAAAAATAATATTTAGTGCATCAAAAGAATATTTAAGTCACAACACAGACAAACTAATTAATCTTCCAAACACAGCGGACTAAGTTTCCTTTCCGGCCAGTCACAAGAATGTATAACATTACATTTTTATAGATTAAGATGAAAGTTGTGATGTAGATCCCCAGGCAAAAGTTTAATTCCAGAAATCAGTACATGCATTTACTTGATGCAACTTCAGAATATATAGTCATAATGAAGGGAGGAAGACAGTTAAAATTAGTACTCCATCTGAATACAGTTACATAAACAGAATCTACCTGTAGTCCTCTATTAGTCACAATTCTCAGTACACTAAGAGATTTGTGACGACGTCGTAGTTCTTCTTCAGAAGTCCTTTGAGCATCAATATCGCTGTCTATCTCAACAACAATTTTCATATTCTTGTACGCATCCTCGGAAACCCATTTGACTTCTGGGGCGACATCGGCAACAACATCATATCTAAACCATAATTAAATTAGTGTGGACACCACATAAATTATCTTGAAAGAAAAAATGGAAGTACGACTTTCCACTTTCAAAATCCTTCTTGCCTAATTGTGGGAAATAGTATTTAGATTTCTCACCAAGGGCATGATTTAGGTAAGATATAAAGATATGCACCATAGTAAAGAAAAAATGATGACGCTGTATATAGTGAGGTAACATGGAGATACCTGGTGTACTTTTCAACATTTCCATTGAATAATAAGCAATGTGTCGGTGCTCAGGCTACTGAGTAAACGAAGGCCTTATTTAAATCTTACTCGTGTAAAATAAAACATTAATCTAGACAATCTTACAGCTATACAAGTGATCTCAAATTTATGCTCTTGTCAATTATGTTCCAAAGTCCGGCTACTGTTGATCCACACTCTAACCTTGATGTTTTTTAAGTGAGGGAAATGTCAAGATATACGTAGTTGACTTAATAATGGGCACTTCTACATGAAGGTTTCGGAAGGGTTGTCCTAAGTTTTCTTTCAAGTCAAGGGGAATTCTGCATAAATTTTGAAGACTGAAGTTGTTTCTTAAGTGAGGGAAATGTCAAGATATATGTAGGTGACTTAATAATAGGCACTCTACATGATACCAAAAGGTTTTGGAAGGGTTGTCCTAAGTTTCCTTTAAGGTCAAGTGGAATGCTACTATGCATAAATTGTGCAATACATATTAGACCCTGCACGTGATGTATGGTCTTGAGAAGGTCGGTAAACTAACAACGTTGTAGATGGTTTAAACTGTAAGTCTGTAACCATACAAGATAAAAGTAGTGAAACATGATGAACAAAGACATACACCAATTTGTTCAGGGAGGTAAAGGTCTTCTCCATTTCGGAAAATTTTGTTGCGATATGGACTGAGTCCTTCAAAGCACGTCCATCTACCTGTAAATATGACGTAGCAATACGATAATTAAATCAGGCTCTTTTAGTAAATTATTGCTCTTTAGTCTTTTACAATTTTGAGAACTTCTCAATGCCTACATTGCTAGTTCAATAAAGAATACAGGGCATTTTGCACACTAGCATGATGACCATCACTTCCAATACTACACTTGAGAAACTAGTGCTTGCAGTACCAAAGTGCACATATCTTAACATATATGCACAAGCCTTCAATTTTAGCTTACTTTGTGAGGGATTTTTTTTGATAAAATCCTAAATCAACGGCAATATTTCTAGGTTGGCGAAAACATATATACAGTAAAACTGTAATAGATATAAATTAGACGAAAAAATTCCTCATAAAATCGGCTTTAATATACGAACTTGAATATTGCATGTGGTGGTATCGGAATTGTAATATTTATGTGTTGACAAGCATTCGTTTTAACATACTGAAACCATCATAATTCTGGTGGGCAGCTCTCATGAAAATTGAAAAGGTCACATAGTAAGAAAAAGGTGAAAATGTGAAGCATACCGAAGACATGGCATGTGGCAGTGTTCTTTTTAAAATAGACTCAATTACAGCTTTCTGCACATTTTGCCTTCCAACATAATTGACAAGAATGTTCTCGGGAACGTTCTTTCCAGGGCGAAATCCAGGAACCTGAAAAAAACACACAATACGATTGTAAATTTCACTTGCAATCTCAATTGTCATAAAAGTCCTGTAAAAGTAGGTTAGATTACCTTAGCATGTTTCATAAACTCATTCAACACCCTTTGGTAAGAATCCTCGCACACAGCACGCGGAACTTCCACGTTGAGTCGAACCTGCCATATAATAATCAGAATAAAGTCGGATGTACTATATAAATAAAAAAAAAACACAACAAAGATAGAGGACAATAATACTCTGGAATTGGGTTCAGGGGACTCAGTAACATGAATCTCAGCAGGAAGAGGTTCATTTGCAACTGCACATCTTACTACTAATGTATTCTTCTTCTTTGGTGATAATGTAAATGTGGGTGTTGAACTAAAACACTGTTTTTTATTATTATTTATTTTAGCAAGTGATGTAGATAACTTGGGTAATGAAAAACAAGTAGCAGTTTTCAATTTTGAGGATGAAATTTGAAGAATTGGAGGACTTGAAGATGAAATGGAACACAACTCCATCCCCCTCTGTTTCTGTTGGGTATATTAGGATAACTTAGTCAATCCTGCTTTGTTTTGTAAGAAGATAGACACACGTTTTTGCTGGATAGGATGAGGATTTATTTCTTAGGATATGACGCCGCTTTTATTTCTTCTTCTTTTTTCTTTTTTTTAATTCAAACTTAATATTTTAGAAATTAATTTTCGCAACCTCGGTCTACAACAGGGGAGTTAACGAGTTAAACTATTATCTCGTAAAATATTTGAATTCGATAATTATTGAACCGATATTGAATTCAATATATTCAAATACTTATTGAGCCGAATTTGAATTTTAAATTTGAAGAATTGGAGGACTTGAAGATGAAATGGAACACAACTCCATCCCCCTCTGTTTCTGTTGGGTATATTAGGATAACTTAGTCAATCCTGCTTTGTTTTGTAAGAAGATAGACACACGTTTTTGCTGGATAGGATGAGGATTTATTTCTTAGGATATGACGCCGCTTTTATTTCTTCTTCTTTTTTCTTTTTTTTTTAATTCAAACTTAATATTTTAGAAATTAATTTTCGCAACCTCGGTCTACAACAGGGGAGTTAACGAGTTAAACTATTATCTCGTAAAATATTTGAATTCGATAATTATTGAACCGACATTGAATTCAATATATTCAAATACTTATTGAGCCGAATTTGAATTTTAAATTACTCCACTCGTAAAAATTGCAAGTCTAATCAAGTCTTTAGTATTTATAAAATTTAAATTTTATATAAATATTTATACAAATATTCAATATTTCTATATAATTGATATGGGCTAAAAGTAACCTTAGAAACATAATAAATGGTGTATTAATTAGACCTAGATTCGTCCAAGAATTAAGCCCAATTAATGAGGCCCGAAATCCTAATTATTTATTAATTTCGTAATTAATAAAAAGGGAAATATACAGCTCATCAAAAGAGTCCAAAGTGTGTCAACTCCATCAAGGAGTAGCCTCCAAGGCATACAAACCTAATAAGAGTCAGCCTCCTACAAAGAAGGATCCAGAATCTCAGCCAAAGAAGGTGACTTGTTCGCCAAATCTCCCAAACCTATCCTAAATACAGGGCTCCTGACGCCTATATAAAGGACTTGATCCTTCAATCAGAATTACATTTTTTGGCTTGATTCTCAATTACGAATTGAGATACGTAGACATCTTGTGAGGACCGATTTAGTCACGAAACACGAGAACAACCATTAAAGCTCGAAAGCTCTCAAACCATAAGCATTAATTACACCCTAGTTTTTATTCCACAACATTTGGCGCCGTATGGGAAAATCTTCGAACATCAACCATGGCGAATACACGGAGAACAAATTGAGAAACTCAAACCTCTGAGGAGCTACTCTTAACTTCTGAAGCAGTGACCCATGGTTCGGGATCTCAACCTCCTCCCACCACACGAGAATAAGGGGCGAATATCCCCCTCACCACTAGTCAAGGACCAGAAATCCCAATCTCAATTCAAGGGACGAATCCCCTAGAGATGGTGGTTCATGGATCGCATCCTCATACTCAAGAGACTACTCTTCAGATACCAAGCACAACCTTTCCACTACTTCTGAATGCACCATGCGGTCTTCAACACCTCAAGAAGTCAAATTCTGATGGATATTGAGAAGGAAGAAGATCTTCGATGGCCAAAGCCACTAAGATCCGACTTGGAGAAACGAAACAAGAATCAATTCTGCCATTTCCATAAAGAAGTTGGTCATGACACCGATGATTATAGAAAACTGAAAGATGAGATCGAGTTCTTAATCCGAAGAGGAAAACTCGATAAGTTCACTAAGAATGGGAATCGAGGAAATCAACAAGGAAACTACGAAAGGAAAGACTATGATAGGAGGGACAACGATCAAGATCGTAATCCTAAGCCCCGAGGGCCTGTCATCAACATGATATTTGGAGGACCGACTGCTGCTGGGTCCTCCCGAAACTCAAGGAAAGATTATGCCCGAGAGGTAATGACTGTTGTAGGAGAAGCACCGAAACGTGCCAAGACAGAAGTGGCTATTAGCTTTGATGATTCTGATCTTGAAGGGGTGAAGTTCCCCCATGATGACCCATCGGTCATTATACCTGTAATAGGCAACTCTAAAACCAAGAGGGTTCTGGTAGATAATGGAGCTTCCGTGGACATCTTGTTCCATGATTCCTTCATCAAGATGGGATATACCGATTCACAACTGACTCCTTCAAACATGCACATATACGGGTTCAATGGGGTTGAATCTAAATTAGATGAAACTATTCAGCTCCCTATGACAATAGGGCAAGGTTCACAAACAACAACTCAAATGCTGAACTTCTTGGTGATAAAGGCAACCTCGACTTATAATGCAATCCTTGAGAGTACAAGCCTTCATGCATTCAAGGCTGTTGCCTCAACTTACCATTTGAAAATCAAGTTCCCAACAAGGAACGGGGTTGGTGAAGAACAAGGAGATCAAAAGATGGCTAGGAGTTTCTATGTAGCTGCGTTAAGGCCTGATGGAGTCGGGGGGCAGGTTCTCCCAATCGAGGTTATGGATTCAAGGTTGACGAAACCATTCTGAGCTCTTAAGCTCTTATGTTAGGTCCAAAGTATCGTAGAAAGGGGGGGGGGGGGTTGAATACGATACTCACAATTTATTCAATTTCGTTCGCGGATAATTATTTCTGTTCTAGTCCGAAATCAAATATACCAAATCAAAACACGAGTCGGGGAATATATCGTTTTATAAATATAAACCACGAAGGGTGCTACAATTCTAATCCGTAGGATTAGCTTCAATGAGTTTAGGTTACACAAAATCAATACAATGATAGAATTCTAAGCACTATTAATTTCTCTAGCTCAAACTCTCTCTTCGTAAATGTTCTTGTGAAAACTCTAACTGAAGAAGACATTGTCTTCACTCTTCAAATGTAGACTTAGAAAAACTATCGAAGCCTTTTAGGAATATTCCTGGCCGTCCAATTTTTCATCAACCTGACAAAGATACAAAATCTTCACCTGCTACTTAAATAAAAAACTATCGAAGGAACTAAATTTTCTGTCCTTCGATAGATTTTAAATAAAATCTATCGAATGAAAACTAGTTACTTTTTAATACTTTGATTGTTTTTCATTTAAACCTCCTTCACCATTTTCGATAGTTTTTCTTAAAAGAAAACTATTGAATGTTTTCTAATGCAATTTGATCCTTGAAGGTTCTCTCCTTTTTCAGCAAGCATATTGTACTTTCAAATAAACCTAAACAGACCTTGTAATATTCTTTTCACTTTCAGGATGTTTCAGATTTAGACTTAAATCAATTTCTTCCGTGATGATAAACATCTTGATCTTTTAGGTGCTGACAACTAGTGCAACTGGTCTGGTTCACAGATGACTAACACTTGATTAATACTTCTATGTCTTCAATTCAATGTTGTTGATAAGTCCTTTGTCGTTCTGGTTGCTTCAATAAAATCACTGAAATCCTATGGTATTAACTCTTAATCATTCAAATACTTCTGTAGTCTTGAAAGTCTTGTGTCTTTATTTGTCACTGAGGCTTGAACATATTAATGAACTTCTTTCCGTGACCTGTTTACGGACTTCAAGAATACATACCATATTTTGATTTTTTTAGTTTACCTTTTCTTCTTTACTTCTGGATTCCTGTGCTTCTGTTAATATTATTGTATGTCTTGTTCTTTGTTGAGTTGTAGTTATCTCTGTTACATCTTATGTTACATTTTGCTTTACAATCTCCCCCTATTTGATTGTTAGAGTTCGACAAGCAAATACCTCGAGGATAACTCAACTAACTAAGGAAACATGAAACTAATTAAAGTAAGACAGATTGATAATATTAAATGCATTCTGGATTAAATATTTACATTTCCAGATTTCTAATTTACAAAGAACATTAAAACTTTTACAATGAAGTTGCTCCTCTAGCCCGAGCAGATTGTTCTTTGCTTCATCTTCAGTCCAATAAGATCTCACCTTCTTCAACTACTGGATTGGAGTTAGCAGCTTGATAATCAATCACTGATGGATAGTGTAGTGGTTCTCCAGGTTTAAGGATTGCTCCTCTGATGTGTCTTCCAATATATTCAACCTGCTGACCCACTCCAGCCCACAACCATGCAATGTTAACATCTTTCTGATTTTTCTTTGGCATGTCTGGTAGTCTGGGATGCACTTCCAATCCTTTTTCCACTCTCTTCCTATAATAGGGCACATTCTCCATTAGATATCTTCTTAGAGTGGATGCTGTTTTATCCTTCTCCATAGTCATGAATCCAGTGGATCTAAGATACTTCTCAACTGATATTAGATAGTTGTTTGGGTAATCTTTCAGTTTGTCCTCCGTCAGATAGCAGATTCTGAACAAGTCATTTTTCATGAATCTCACCATAGGAGGATCTTCAGTAATCTCTGGACTGACCTTCATTAAGATCTCCTTAACATGCTCACGGAGCAGTTCATTTAACCTTGTAGTTCTCTGGATCTTAATGAGCATCACCTGCAATTCAGTGTAAATTCTTTGTTCGAAAAACTTGGCGGAGATCACAAATGTACCTCTGTCCATGAAACTGATTAAGATGTCCAAGCACCATTTGCTTTTACCCCAGCCTTCAGGTAGATAAGAGAATGTCTCAATGCAGTGAAATAAGTCTGATCTTCTTGATTTGCACCTCTGATGTCATGAATGATAACTTCCACCTCAGCATTGTCGTTGACTTCTAATCCGTCTTCAACTCCGCAAAAAGTGTTGTAAGCTACCTCCCATTCCTTTCCATGCTTCTGTGCCAAATCTATCATCTTCTTCTTTCTTCTTTCATTGTACATCTTAAACCTTTTCAACTTCTCGCTTCTCTGAATTGCTTGGTGAGTTTCTTTCTCAGCTTGCCTGGCATCTCTTTCTACTTTCTCAGCTTTCAATCTTTCCAAGTCAGCTTCTTGTTCTGTTGACAGAGGATTTGCTTCTTCCATATTATCATCCAAGATAGGATGTTCAATTAGCTCTGGATAATATGGTTCATGCTCTTCCATTGGTTGTTGCTCATGCATGATCTCAAATCCCTCTTCAACTTGTTCTTCTTGTACAAGATCTTCAATCCAGTACTGTCTCACTAGAATAGTGGTTTTTGTTGTTGTTTCCCATTTTCCCCATCCTTTCTCCCCCTTAGTTGAGGAATCCTCCATGTAGTAATCCTCAGCATAGTAGGTTGAAGGACCAGGTTGTTGATTTCTTAGCATAATCCAGATCGACTTTATACCGTCACTTTGATTTTCCATGAATTAAACAATGTCTTTGTTCATTTCTTGCACAGAAGCTATCTTTTGGTCAATGTCATTCAGTCTTGAGTTGGTAGTCTGCTCGATTCTGTCCAATCTCTTGTTGAGGCGAGACTCCACTCTTGACAATGTGTTCATAGCATCTTTGACCCTTGCTTGACCATCCCGGATAACCAGAACGTCTTCAGTTAAAGCTTCTTGACCTTGTTGTATGACATGCACTTCATTCACAAATCCATCCCGTAGGTCTTTGACGTCTGCTCTCAATTCGACCAGTTCTTCCAAAGCTTCCTTCTTCAGGGAGTCCACTGCCTACTTTGTGCCAGTTATAGTGCCAGATGCACTGCTTATAGCTCTGTATATTCTTCAGGAATCAGCTGCAGCCAAGTCAATCTTTGATTGTAATGAACTTAAAGAGTCATCAACTTGACTGGAGGAGACCCCTTGGGCAAAAGAAGGTCTGAGAGGGACTTTGAATAATGGATTTCCCTCTCGATCATGAACTGTCATCTCCTTGAGAGTGGATTGAACTTGTATCTCTCTCTCTGTTGGCGGTAGCAAATCATCTATGTTTGTTAGGGTTTGGGTGTCAATCCTCACATTTGGCTCTGGGTGTTCACTCAACGTTTCTGTTGGTGTTTCACTCATTTTACCTTTCCCATTCAGGCCATGTGTAAGTGTTTTTGTTTTACTCATTCCCGTCTTGCTATGTGTACCTGCAACAGAAGTCACCGTAGCCATCCTTAAGGAGGTCACCGGTGGTGCAATGGGGCTTCTCAAGTCCCCGTCCTTGGTTAAACCAAGTTGCTGATCATCCTTAGATGATGTATCCTTAACAGGATCTAGAGTTTGAATCTCTACGAGGTTAGAATCAGGCTCTATTAACAGCAGAGATCCTGAAACTTCCTCTAAAGTATGTGAAGACTTTTCCTCAGTCAACTCCTCAATTGAAATTGATTCATCGTCACCGAGTTGCCGATCTGCACCAACGTCAGACCCTGTACCCGTAGGATCCAGATATGTTCCATCTGGGGAGCTAGGCAATGACCCTTTAGATTTTTCATTTAGGTCAGAGCCTTCTCTCGATGTCTGTGAAGACTCTTGGTTCAATAAAGAACCTTCAATTAGTGGTCCTGACCGTAATATGGTCAGAGAACTAGTTGCTTCCATCAATTCTTCCTTACTTAATTGGGGTATGGGTTCAGATATGGCTTTGGTAAGCGTTGCCCAATCAGCATCAGAAAAATCAGTAAAGGGCTGTTTGGATGATTGAAATGAAGTATCAAAAGTTGCCTCGGTTTCTATTCTTCTCCTTTTAGAGGAAGACAAAGCTGTTGTTGAAGGGCGTATCTCCTTATGTGGTGCTGCTAAGGCACTATCTCCCTCTACACTCACGGATGTTTGAATGTTTGGTATAGTAGGGGTAGGAGCTTCGTTTACTGTTTCATTTGGCTCGTCCAAAGGCTCTATGACCGTGGTTAGAGGTTGTTGGTTTTCAACCTCCTAGTCAGGAATGACCACTGAGGGCTCTGGATCAATGTCCATTGGTTCTGGTTGAGGAGCAATTACCTTGATTTACCTGTTCCCCTGGGGTAGAAGTGGTAGGGGTACCGTTCTAAGATAGTCTGTGAGAACAGTAGGCACCCCTGGAAGATGGTTCTTCTTGATAAGAGCTGTTATGGCATTGCTCTTCATCTTCATGCAATCCATTGTCTCAACACCTTCAAAAATGTCTCTTTCTTCATCTGTTAACACATCATTGAGAATTAGCTGTAGGAACCTTGGATAGAAACAAAGCACATCATCCATGCATGTTCTCTCTTCCAGTGGTCCCATGCACGGAATGATTTGATCAATCACACGTCTTCCTATGTTTATATGCCTATTGTTAGCAATAACAAACCCTAGATTATGAAGAAACAGAGGAATACCATGCCGATTTGTAAGCTTGGCTGTAAAAACATGGATTAAAGTGTGAAAGAAGAAATTCCATGGCTTGATCAGATGATGCTTCAGAAACTCTCCCACAAAGAAGTTAGGTTGTTGACTTCTAATGAGAGTGAAGAAAGCATGTATTTCTTCAGTGGTGGGATCCGGAACAAGGTTTTCTGTTGGAAAGTGTAAAATTCTATTAAGGTCATGTTCCGTCACCCTAATTGTTCTACCCCCTGGCACAACAAAACTGAAGGATGAGATGTTATTCTCATATGTGTCAGTGGCTGTTGTGTACAGTGCAGTCAATTGATCAATACAAAGGACCGCAAGAGTACTTAAAGCATATGCCACTAGGGAACACGTGTTCAAAAATTGTGCCCATGCACGAAACTGAATGTTCGCAATGGATTGCACATTTTGAAATGAGACATGATTAGTTTTGGTTACAATAAATTCTCCGGCCATTATATTTTCAAAGATTCCAGAAAATTTAAATTTAAACCAAAACTATTTTAATTAATTATTTCTAATTAATTAACTTTTAAAATAACCCTTTTTCCTGATTTCACAAACTTGAACAAATTAAATCAAGAACCCTAAATTGTTAACTTCGATTTTTTTACTTAAAATTTAAAGAAATCAATTGTTCACCAACTAATTTCTAAAGAAGAACACTGTTAACAATTTTATTAGATTCAAAAGCTCACGGTCGATAGATTTCTTCTTAACAATAAGCTCAAAACTCAAACCAATCACAATTGCACGGTTAAAATCAATTAACTGAGGTGAAATAGTGATTTTATCAAGTTTAATCAGGAAAAAAATCAAGAAATCTGTCGATGGTGATGTTCTTGTTTGTATATATATTTGTAAGTATATTGTAACAGCTCTTGGATCTGAAAAATAGTAAAAAAAACGTCTAAGGGGCTGTTAAATACTCACAGAATTACAAGGGTATTTTTGTAATTTCACTTTCGATAGTTTTTAAAATTGTACTATCGATAGTTTTTGTAAGGGGCATAAAAGTCTAATCACACTTCGATAGTTTTGGAAAAACTATCTGAAAGGCATATGTTTAGGCCTATTTGTTAACATCGAGGATTCACCTCAACTTAAACAAGTTTGTAATAAGTAAGTAATAATTCAATTGTCACTGTATCACATGAATCTCATAAGATCACATCAGTCAAAAGAATACAGTTTAAAGTCATCCTACAGACTTGAAGAAATACTGCATTGAAAGAATTTCAATTTATTGATCAAGCCTCGGTGAAGTATTCAAGGAAGTGGATTTATTAAAGTGATAGAGATCTCAGATATGTGATAGCAAATGTACAGGTTACAAAGGTTGAACAACAGTCAAAAGCAGACAATGGACCACATCTTAAAGTCAAGATGAAGAACAGACATTTCAGTTAGTCACTTATGAACCAGACAGTGCATCAAGTGACAACTACATCCAGTGAATTTTATTCATTAAGTTCAAGTGGTTCAAAGATTGGTTTACTATCTTTTCAGAATTTAAGTTCTCTTTTAAATTAGTTATTAATTTAGTTATTAGATTAATTCATCAGAATTAATTTAACAAATAAATTAATTAATTAATTTATTGAATAAATTAATTCATCAGAATTAATTTATGAAATAAATTAATTATTAGAATTAATTTAAAGTAGAATTAGAATTTAATTAGAATTACTTAATTTAAATGAACTGGAATGACTATCCAGGATAGTCATCCGTCATTCCAAGTCATTTTTAATAAAAATGAACTGGAATGACTATCAATGGATAGTCATCCCGATAGTCATCTCAGTGCATTTCTATTATTCTAATTTAATTCTTGCTAAATTCAGATAGTCATTCCAATATTATTTCATAGTCATTCCAGGCTTAAAAATAGTCTTTCATGACTATTTTGATAGTCATTCCAAGTGGAATGAAAAGCAATGCACGTGCAGTGATTTGTCAAGTGGATTAGTACTTAACAAAAGATCAAGACAGTACAGTTCATATCACTTAACATAATATCTATCAGAAACTTTCTGTCAAGAAGAACAAAAGAACTACCGGCTCATTTCTTCAGTGAATTCAATTCTAGAATTATTGTGTTAAATCCAAACCAATAGAATTCATTCACTTGTACTGCTTTAACTATCTAGCGGATTTTTATCCCTAGAACGTATCTCAAATTATCAATTATTGTTATATCTTTTTATTACAAAAATAGATAAATTCATGTCGAATTTATTTTAGATTTGTTTTAATTAGTTTGAGATTCAATCTTGTAATCAGTACCTCATTTGTAACACCTTTCAAGTTTAATATAAGTTATATTTAACTTGAATTCTGTTTCATTTAATTCTGCCATAATTTGTTCTTAAATTGTTTTATTCTATAACAGACAAATTCGATTAAAATGTATAGTTTGTATTCAACCTCCCTTCTACAAACTTATCAGGACCTAACACTATCAAAGTTGATAAAATCTGAATTTGAACAGACTTTTACCAAAAACTATCAAAGCTTTTTAATTTTTCAAAACCAAAAACTATCGAAGATTGTATTTTCTGAAAACTATCGAGAATTTCAAATATTAAAGAATTAACTTCTGTCGATAGATTTCATTTTCCATTTCAAAAACCATCGAGATGAAGTTACTTGTTTTTATGCTAAAGCTTCATCAGATGAAAGTTGGCTATGGCACAAGAAGATGTCTCACCTTAACTTCAAAACCATGAACTCTCTAGTCAAGAGGGAATTGGTGAGAGGTTTGCCTCAGATGGAATTTACACAAGAAGGACTGTGTGAGGCATGTCAGAAAGGAAAGTCAAAGAAAGCTTCTCACAAGGGCACTGACACATCATCAATAACTGAACCACGTCAGCTACTGCACATGGATTTGTTTGGTCCAGTTAATGTGATGTCCATGTCAAAGAGTTATATGCACTTGTGATTGTTGATGACTATTCCAAATACACATGGGTTTTATTCCTACATTCCAAGGATGAGACCCCACAGATGGTGATTGATCATATAAAGTTGATTGAGCTGGATTCTAGATTCCCTGTTAGAGCTATAAGGTCAGATAATGGAACTGAATTCAAGAATGCAGTCTTAAATGACTTTTGTGCAGATAAAGGAATAACAAGACAGTATTCTGCCCCTAGAACTCCTCAACAGAATGGAGTGGTGGAAAGGAAGAATCGTACATTGATTGAAGCTACAAGGACTATGTTAAGTGAATCAAGACTTCCAATGTACTTTTGGGCTGAAGCTGTGAATACTGCTTGTTATACTCAGAATCGAACTTTAATCAACAAGGACTTAATGAAGACTCCTTATGAGATCATGAACAACAAGAAACCAACCCTCAAATACTTTCATGTATTTGGTGCTAAATGCTTTGTGCTTAAGGATGACAATGTTAAACGTGGCAAGTTTGAGGCCAAGGCACAAGAAGCTATTTTTATTGGTTATTCCAGAAGATCTTACAGGGTGTACTTGATTGATAGTCGCCAAGTGAAGGAAAGTGTCAATGTTACATTTGATGACACTAAACTCCCTAGTATCCAAACAGAAGATTCATCTGAGAAACTGAAGTTTGACAACTTGCCAGACTCAGAATCAGATGATGAAGCTCCACCTGAGGTTGTTGCTGGTAATGATAATAATAATGATGATAATGATCATGGTGGTGGTGGTGGAAACATTGATAATAATGGAGATACCACCAACACTGGAGAAGAATCATCAAGGCAATCAAGCAACAACTCAGGGGGAGGAACTGGAGGATCAACTAGTCATTCACAACATCAAAATGAATTTCAAGGCGAATCATCAAGATCAAATCTTCCAAGGCAGATTGTGTGGAATAGAGCTCATCCTTTTGAGCTGATCATTGGTGATCCAGATGTTGGAGTTAAAACTAGAAGTGCTACTCAGAATGAATGTCACTATTCAGGGTTTCTATCTGAGATGGAGCCAAAGAAGACTGAGGAAGCACTGACTGATCCTGATTGGGTGATTGCTATGCAAGATGAACTCAATCAATTTGAACAACAGCAAGTCTGGAAGCTTGTACCCAGACCAAAGAACAGGAAAGTAGTTGGTACTAGATGGGTATACAGGAACAAGCTAGATGAGGATGGCATTATCACTAGAAACAAGGCAAGACTGGTTGCTCAAGGGTATTCACAAGCTGAAGGCATTGATTATGATGAAACCTATGCACCAGTGGCTAGGCTTGAGGCCATCAGGATGTCTTAGCATTTGTAGCTTACTCCAATTTTAAAGTCTATCAAATGGATGTTAAGAGTGCATTCCTGAATGGTGAGCTAGATGAAGCAGTGTATATGGAACAGCCCCCTGGCTTTGAAAATCAGGAGTTGCTGGACTTTGTGTACTTTCTCTTCAAGGCTATCTATGGTCTCAAACAAGCCCCATGAAAATGGTATGACACTCTCTCTGGTTTTCTTTTAGAAAATGGTTTTGTTAGAGGTATCATAGACAAAACTCTTTTTTCAAATAAACACAAAAATGATATGATATTAGTCCAAGTCTATGTGGATGACATCATATTTGGGTCTACTAATGATGATCTCTGTAAGAGATTTGCTAAGCTAATGCAGAGTAAGTTTGAAATGAGTAAGAATGCAGTCCTAAATGACTTTTGTGCAGATAAAGGAATAACAAGACAATATTCTGCTCCTAGAACTCCTCAACAGAATGGAGTGGTGGAAAGGAAGAATCGTACATTGATTGAAGCTGCAAGGACTATGTTAAGTGAATCAAGACTTCCAATGTACTTTTGGGCTGAAGCTGTGAATACTGCTTGTTATACTCATAATCGGACTTTAATCAACAAGGACTTAATGAGGACTCCTTATGAGATCATGAACAACAAGAAACCAACCCTCAAATACTTTCATGTATTTGGTGCTAAATGCTTTTTGCTTAAAGATGACAATATTAAACGTGGCAAGTTTGAGGCCAAGGCACAAGAAGCTATTTTTATTGGTTATTCCAGAAGATCTTACAGGGTGTACTTGATTGATAGTCGCCAAGTGAAGGAAAGTGTCAATGTTACATTTGATGACACTAAACTCCCTCTGTGGGTACAAAGTGTAACTCCACAGTTCCATTCATGATATGTTCTCGGATAAAATGATACCTGATATCGATGTTCTTCGTCCTCGAGTGTTGCACTGGGTTGTTGGAGATTGCTATGGCACTTGTATTGTCGCAGAATATTAGAATCTTAGTCAACAAAAGTCCATAGTCACGGAGTTGGTTTCTCATCCACAAGATTTGAGCACAACAGCTACCAGCAGCTATGTATTCAGCTTCAGCTGTTGATGTGGACACTGAGTGCTGCTTCTTGCTATACCAAGAAACTAACCTTCTTCCAAGAAACTGACAGCTTCCTGAAGTACTCTTCTGATCAATCTTATAAGGGTCACTATAAGACCCGATAAGTTCTTCTGGAATCAGCTGCAGCCAAGTCAACCTTCTCTTGAATAGTCTTTAAAGAAGCATTGGCTTGACCAGAGGAGATCCCTTGGTCAAAGGAAGGTCGCAGTGGAACCTTGAATAGCGGATTTCCTTGTTTGTCGTGAACTGTCATCTCCTTGAGAGTGGATTGAACATGTAACTCTCATTCTGTCGGTAATAGCATATCATCAACATTTGGAAGGGTTAGGGTGTCACTCCTCACGTTTGGCTCTGGGTGTACACTCAACGTTTCTGTCGGTGTTTCACTAATTTTTCCTTTCCCACTCAGGCCAGGTGTAAGTGTTTTTGTTTCACTCATTCCCTTTGTGCTTAATGTACCTGCAGAAGAAAACACCGTAGCCGTCCTTAAGGAGGTCACCGGTGGTGCAATGGGGCTTCGCAAGTCCCCGTCCTTGGATAAACCAAGTTGCTGATCATCCGTAGATGATATATCCTTTGAAGGATCTAGAGTTTGAATCTCTAGGGGTTAGAAACAGGCTCTATTAACAGCAGAGATCCTGAATCTTCCCCAATAGTCTGTGAAGACTTTACCTCAGTTGACTCCTCAATAGTAATTGATTCATTGTCACCGAGTTGCCGATCTGCACCTACATCAGACCCTTTACCCGCAGGATCCAGATATGTTCCATCTGGGGAGGTAGACAATGACCCTTTAGATTTTGCATTTGGGTCAGAGCCTTCTCTCGACGTCTGTGAAGACCCTTGGTTCTTAGAACCTTCAACCAGTGAACCTGACCGTAATATGGTCGGAACACCAGTTGCTTCCGTCAATTCTTCCTTACTTGATTGAGCTATGGGTTCAGATATAGCTTTCGTTAGCATTGCCCAATCAAGATCAGAAAAATCTGTGAATGGTTCTTTGGATGAGAGAAATGAAGTATCAACAGTTGCCTCAGTTTCTGTTCTTCCCCTTTTAGAGGAAGGCAAAGCTGTTGTTGAAGGGTGTATCTCCTTATGTGGTGCTGCTTTGGCACTATCTCCCTCTACACTCAAGGATGTTTGCTTACTGGGTATAGGAGGGGAAGGAGGTGCGTTTATTGTTTCATTTAGCTCTTCGACCATGGTTAGAGGTTGTGGGTTTGCAACCTCCTGGTCAGGAATGGCCACTAAGGGCTCTGGATCAACATCCATTGGTTCAGGTGCCATTTCAGGTTGAGGTGGAGGAATATTACCTTCAATTACCTGTTCCCCTGGGGGCAGAAGTGGTAGGGGCACCGTTCTTAGATAATCTGTGAGAACAGTGGGTACCCCTGGAAGATAGTTGTTCTTCCTTATGAGAGCGGCTATTGCATTGCTCTTCATTCTCATGCACTCCTGGTTGGCTTCACCTTCAAATATCTCCCGTTCATCATCTGTTAAGATATCATTGAGAATTAGCTGTAGGAACCTAGGATAGAAACAAAGCACATCATCAGTTATGCCTGTTCTTTCATCCAGTGGTCCCATGCACAGAATGACTTGATCAATCAGTAGCCTTCCTATGTTAATATGCCTATTGTTCGCAATGGCAAACCCTATCTTTTGAAGGAATAAGGGAATACCATGCAGATTTGTTAGCTTGGCAGTAAAAACATGGATTAGGGTATGAAAGAAAAAGTTTCATAGCTTTGTCAAATAATGCTTAAGGAACTCTCCCACAAAGAAGTTAGGTTGTTGACTTCTTATGAGAGTGAAGAAAGCATGTATATCCTCAGTCGTGGGATCCGGAACAAGGTTTTCTGTAGGAAAATGTAGGATTCTATTAAAATCATGTTCCGTCACCCTTATTGTTCTGCCCCCTGGCACAACAAAACTGAAGGACCTTACGTTATTCTCAGTTGTATCTGTGGCGGTTGTGTACAACGCAGTCAATTGATCGATGCAAAGGACTACGGGAGTACTTAAAGAATATGCCACTAATGAACGTGTGTTCAAAAACTCTGCCCATGCACGAAACTGTAAGTTCGTAATGGCTTGCAGGTTTTGAAACGAGACATGATTAGTCTTGGTAATAATAAATTCTCCAGCCATTTTAAATTTCCAGAAAATTTAAATAAACCAAAACTATTTTTCCTTTAAATTTAATTAATTATTTCTAATTAATTAAACTTTAACAAAATTACTCCTTTTTATCACTTAATCAATTTCGAACAATAAAACAAAACTCACAACTTAAGAACCCTAGTTTTCTAAATCAAGAAAAGCAATTTTGATTGAAACTGATTTCAAAAGAGACTAAAATCAATCAAACAGTGCTAGTCAAGAACAAGTTTTCTTAATCAAGGTTCTATAGGTGCTTTCGATAGTATTCTTTGTAACCACAACCACAATTGAGTACACAGTTTTCAGAAGATACAAAGAAATCACTGTTGAAAATGATATCACTGTCAAAACTGAAATTACTGTGTTTAAAACTCGGTTAACACTGAAAAACTATCGAGTTTTTCTTTGAAGTTCTTCTTCGAAAATATATGTAAGTATATGTAAGTTTTTCTTAGATTTGTAGAATAAAAAAAACTCTAAGTGCTACTTAAATACTTACAGATTCTTCAAGGGCAATTATGTCCTTTCTAGTTCGATAGTTTTTTTAAATTAACTATCGATAGTTTTCTGTGAGGGCAAAAGTGTCAACTGCACCTCAATAGTTTTTCCAAAAACTGTCGAAGTGTTTGAAATTTTGAATTTAAAACGCTTTTCAGGAAAACTATCGAAGTCTCTGTCTTTTTTAAAACCAAAACTATCGAACTCTTTTATGAAAATCTATCAAGAATTTAAATATTAAATCAAATAAATTCACTTCGATATATTTTTCATTCAATGTCAAAAACTATCGAAAGGTTTATTTCGATGGTTTTTCTTTTCCTACTTAAAAACTATCGAATTTTTTGTTCGATGGTTTTTAACTAGTACTTAGAAAAACTATCGAATTTACTAAAATTCGATATTTTTTGATTCTTTCCAATTTCTAAAACCTGTTCATGTTCTAAAAATCAGACTTTTAATTTTCTGTCAAGTTTTATTTTGAATAAATCTTTTAAAATTTACCAAAATCAATTGTTAACAGAAAATTCACAATTTTCTCAGAATAAAATCAACTGAATATCAACAAATGATATTAATCAATTAAAATCCAATAAATTATGCTGCATTAATCTACAATGTTAAAAACAAAGTAAATTAATTCAAATTAAATAGATGCTTTAATATTTAGAACAAATATTAGCACCTAAATAATTTTTAGAATTAATAACTAATTAAATGCCAGAAGATATATCATCCATAATTATGACATAAAATTAGTACAATAATCCTAACTACGAGAATTGCTCCAGAAAATAAATTCACGAGTCCTAAGGATATGGAAATTCTTAAACTCATGTATTCACTAGGACTATCTGCAGTTACTGACTTCTAATCAAAATCAATTAGAAAGATTTAACATCCCAAGTTCACCAACCAGCTTAGAAAAAGTGGATTCATCAAGCGGTTTAGTAAAGATGTCTGCAATTTGATCCTCTGTGGGTACAAAATGTAACTCCACAGTTCCATTCATGACATGCTCTCGGATAAAATGATACCTGATGTCGATGTGATTCGTCCTCGAGTGTTGCACTGGGTTGTTTGAGATTGCTATGGCACTTGTGTTGTCGCAAAATATTGGAATCTTTGTCAACAAAAGCCCATAGTCACGGAGTTGGTTTCTCATCCACAAGATCTGAGCACAGCAGCTTCCAGCAGCAATGTATTCAGCCTCAGCTGTTGATGTGGAAACTGAATGCTACTTCTTGCTATACCAAGAAACTAATCTTCTTCCAAGAAACTGACAGCTTCCTGAAGTACTCTTCCGATCAATCTTACAACCTGCAAAACTAGAGTCTATTTATCCAATAAGATCAAATCTTGTATCTTTAGGGTACCGAATTCCAAGATTTGGAGTCCCCTTAAGATATCTAAATATTCGCTTAACAGCTATTAGATGAGATTCTTTAGGATCAGACTGAAACCTAACACACAAGCATGTTGCAAACATTATATCTGGTCTACGTGCAGTGAGATAAAGTAATGAGCCTATCATACCTCTGTAGCCTGTGATGTCAACCTTCTTACCAGTTTCATCCTTATCAAGCTTAGTGGCAGTTGGCATAGGAGTCTTTGTTGTAGATGAGTCTTCCATTTGATACTTCTTCAGAAGATCTTTAATGTACTTGGACTGACAAATGAATATACCATCTTGTTTTTGGTATACTTGCAGTCCAAGAAAGAATGACAATTCACCCATCATGCTCATTTTATAACGACTCTGCATTAACTTAGCAAATCTCTTGCATAAATCATCATTAATAGAACCAAATATTATGTCATCAACATATACTTGCACCAATATCAAATCATTTTTATGCTTTTTGACAAAGAGAGTTTTGTCTACAACACCTCTTGTAAAATCATTTTCAAGTAAGAATTCAGATAGAGTGTCATACCATGTCCTTGGAGCTTGTTTGAGTCCGTAGAGAGCTTTGAATAGAAAGTATACAAAGTCTGCCAGTTTTGAATCCTCAAAACCTGGAGGTTGTTCCACATACACTTCTTCTTATAACTCCCCGTTCAGAAAAGCACTCTTCACATCCATCTGATATACCTTTTAATTGGAATGTGCAGCAAATGCCAGAAACATTCTGATGGCCTCAAGTCTTGCTACTGGTGCATAGGTTTCATCATAATCAATTCCCTCTTCTTGAGAGTAACCTTTAGCAACCATTCTGGCTTTGTTTCTCGTTACAATGCCATCTTCGTCCAACTTATTTCTGAATACCCATCTTGTTCCAATAACAGATTTTCCCTTAGGCCTGGGTACCAGCTTCCAAACTTTCTGCCTTTCAAACTGATTGAGTTCCTCTTGCATAGCAATCACCCAATCTGGATCATCTAGAGCATCTTCAACTTTCTTAGGTTCTGTTTCTGAAAGAAACCCAGAATAGTGACATTCATTTTGTGATGTTCTCCTAGTTCTCACTCCTGTGTCCGGATCACCAATGATCAAGTGAAAGGGATGATCTCTATTCCATACCCTTTGTCTTGGCAGATGCGATCTTGATGATTCTCCTTGTTCTAGATGTTGTGGAGTGTGACTAGTTGATCCTTCTCCTGCTCCCCCTGAGTTGTTGACGGTTTGATCTGATGATTCTATAGACTGACTAGTGGATCCTGTAGAATTTTGAGGATCTCCACTTTGGTCACCACTATGTCCAGAATCATTATCATTATGATTATTATTAATAACTGTAACAACTTCAGGTACTTCTTCATTGTCAGAGAGATCTCCTGATAGATTTTCAAATACCAAGGATTCAGAGTTCTCTCCAGGTTGCAGGCCTGGTCTTTTGGTGTCGTCAAATGTTACATTAAAGCTTTCCAACACCTTCTTATCTTTAATCACATATACCCTGAAAGCCTTAGATTCCAGAGAATAGCCCAGAAAAATGCCTTCATCTGCTTTGGCATCAAATTTGCCGAGATGTTCTCCATCTTTAAGTACAAAACACTTTGCACCAAACACATGAAAGTACTTCAGTGTTGGTTTCTTGTTGGCCATTAACTCATACGGAGTCTTTTCATGATCTTTGTTGATCAGGGTTCGATTCTGAGTGTAGCAAGCTGTGTTCACTGCTTCAGCCCAAAAGTAAGTGGGAAGTTTTGATTTACTCAACATGGTCCTTGCTGCTTCAACCAAGGTCCTGTTCTTCCTTTCCACTACTCCATTCTGTTGAGGAGTTCTTGGTGTTGAAAACTGTCTTGAATTCAGTTCCATTGTCTGATCTGATTGTCCGCACAGGTAGCTTAGCTTCCACTTCTATCTTCTTGATGTGATCAATGATTAGTTGTGTTTCTTCATCCTTTGATTGTATGAACAACACCCACGTGTACTTGAAGTAGTCATCCACCATCACCAATGCATATCTTTTTCTTGAAAGTGACATAACATTGACCGGACCAAATAAATCCATATGAATCAGTTGTAATGGTTCAGTAATGCTTGTCATTCCTTTGCTTCCATGTGATGCTTTCTTCGACTTCCCTTTTTCACATGCTTCACATAGTCCCTCCTGATTGAATTCCATCAAGGGCAACCCTCTCACTAACTCTCTCTTTACCAAAGAGTTCATAGTTTTGAAGTTCAAGTGTGAGAGATTCTTGTGCCATAGCCAACTTTGTTTTGAAGAAGCCTTACTGTAGAAACATGTAACTTCTCCTTCACTGGTAGAACTTAAGTCAGCTATAAACAAATTTCCTTTTCTCACTCCCAGTAGAGTAAGCTTCTCATTCTTCCTGTTGGTGATCAAGCACTTGTCCTTTCTGAAATATACATTGTAGCCTTTATCACAGAACTGACTGATACTTAGAAGATTGTGCTTTAATCCTTCAACAAGAGAGATGTTTTCCATGATGACATTTCCAGCTTTCAATTTACCATATCCCGTAGTGAATCCTTTGTTGTCATCTCCAAAGGTTACAATCGGGCCGGTCTTCTTAACCACCTCTGTAAGCAGGGACTCTTCACCTGTCATGTGTCTAGAACAGCCACTATCTAGAATCCACACAACCTTTGAGCTTTTAACCTTACCCTGCAATCACAGATTGATTAAGCGGACTTTGGTACCCAAAATTGTTTGGGTCCTGAAGGTTTAGATAATTTAACAGGAGTAACATTCAATTTAGTCTTACCCTGTTTGATATTCATAGTATCTGTGGATTTAACATTAACAGTGCTTTTGCTACTATCATTCATCAACTTAAAATAAGCATGCATGATGTTGTACTTACATAGCAAACACTCTTTCTTTCCACAGGGTTCATGAAGATCAGGCATGTCAGACATGTTATGCATTTCAGAAGTATTAGCAGTTTCTACTTTAACCTTTTTACATGCATGTGTAAGGTGTCCAGCAGAATTACAGATAGTGCACAACTTCCTAGATGCAATGGGAGAATATGGAACCATTTCCTGATTAACAATCTTCTTCTTCCCATTCCTGTTCTTTTTAGAATTACTAACTAAGTCACCTACTTCAGTTTTAGGTAAATCAGGTTTAGGTAATTCAGTTTTTACTGATTTCCTAGGTAACTTAGTCTTTACCTCTTTTTCCTTCAACAAATCCTCCTCAAGCAATTCTTGTCTTATGAAAAGGTCATCCTCATGAAAGAGTGGTGGAAAAGGCTTAACAAAAACTGGACAATCAACATTCTTAAGAACATGTGGAGTATTCCTTTTGACAATTGAAGGTGTCACAGGGAATTCCACTATCTTCTTACCAGCTTTCTTGTCATAGTCAAATCCTATAGCAATTTTATTCCTTATGGCCTGAGTATCAATGATCTCCTTAGCAATTAGGGCGGAATTCTTAAAAGCATTCAGCTTCAAATCTAGATCTAAAATCTGCTTCCTGAGGATAGTCTATATCTCATCATTACACTTGACCTTGTTCTCTAAGTACGCGTTCTTTTGCTTAAGATCTTCTAATGCGACAGATACAAGCTCTAGTTCTTCATTTTTAGATTCTAAATTTTTAATCTTAAGAACTAGTTTAGCATTTTCCATTTCAGATGCTAGCATGCTTGTGTGTACATTAAACAATTCTACACTAAGATCTTGCACAGTTTTCTTGTACTCAGAGTTAGACATATCAATTGTAGTTAAGATAGGTACCTTAGATGATTGTGGTGATTCCTCTGAAGAGTCAGCCATTAGGGCAACATTTACATACTCTTCCTCTTCATCCGAATCAGTATCATCCCAGTGCTTTCCCTCTGCTATATAAGCTTTCCCTTTCTGCTTTCCAGAGAATGCCTCCAATTGCTGTTTAAGCTTGGCATTCTCTTTCTTCAACTCATCATAAGAATCCTTCTTTCCATAGACATCTTTCATGTCTCTCATTTGACGAGGCTTCCGGCATTCAGTGGCGAAATGCCCTAACTCATTGCAATTGTAGCATCTTGATTTGCTTCTATCAATCATTCCAGTCTTGTAGCCTCCGTTAAAGCCTGTACTAGGTGCATAATTGCTCTTCTGGAATCTGTTGGTTGAGCCCTTGAACTTGTACTTAGGGTTTCTCTTGAAACGAATATGACTAAACTTTGCAGCTAAGTACGCCATGGTTTTGTCTTCCATTTGCTCAAGCTCTTCTAGGGTGTAGTAATCACTTTCATCAGCACCCAGATTCACACAATCCATTTCAGCTTCTATTATCACCTCCTTTCCATCTCTAGGGGTTTGAACCTGAATCTCAGAAGTTATTGGTTCATCCACTACAAGTGTTGCTGATCTCACAAGTGCATTGTGCTTGCTGTCCACTGTCCCTGATCCGTAGATTATCACTCTCTGTTCCTGTTCCATCTCATAGGTCTTCAACTTTCCATAGATCATCTCTAATGACATCTTTGTGAAGTCAATTCTTTCCCTTATGGATGATGACTTGTGTTCTACATGATGGGGCAGCGTCATCATGAACTTCCTGTTGGTTTCTCTCAGAGGATAGGTCTTCCCTTTCATTGCCAATTCATTTAGGAGCTTGGTATATTTCTCAAAGACCTGAGTTATACTTTCTCCTGGAAGAGACCTAAAAGCTTCGTACTGAGAAGTCAGGATGTCCAATCTGTTTTCCTGCACGTCTTCAGTTCCTTCCATTATCAAGTTAATGGTATCCCACATGTGTTTCCCGCTTGTACAGTTCATCAACTGATAGCTCATTTCTTTGTCTACGGAGTCTACCAATATCAACATCAAACATGTATCCAATCGAATCAGTTCTTTGTCAGAATCTGTATACTCAGTAATATCCTTAGGTTGGGTGCCTTGAGGAATCCTGCTACCATCAGGAGCTGTAGATTCACTAACTGGTTTCATTGGTACAAACGGTCCGTTTTCTAATATGCCAATATACAACGGATTAGATGCCTTGATAAATAACAGCATATTCATCTTCCACAAACCGAAATCATCTCTAGTAAACGGGGGAACTTTAATACCAGCGGTTGTCTTTGGAGCACTCATGGTTTCTGAAAATTTCAAATTGTTTAAAATTCAAGAAATTCCAATTAAATGAAAAATTTTGAAAGTTAAAAAATTTGCTTCGAATTTTCACGCTACGTTTGATTTTGGTCTCATTCACCGGATCTGATTTGTACGTCAATCAAGCAGCTCTGATACCAATTGTTAGGTCCAAAGTATCGTAGAAGGGGGGTTGAATACGATACTTACAAATAATTTAATTTCGTTTGCGGATAATTCATTCAGTTCTATAACGAAATCAAACACACCAAACCAAATCAAGTTTCGGGGAATATATCTTTTTATAAATATAAACCTCGAGGGGTTCTACAATTTCTAATCCGTAGATTAGCTTCAATGAGTTCTAGGTTATACACAATCAATACAATGATAGAGTTCCAGCAGAATTAATGTTCTTAGTATTTTCTCTCTGGATTTTCCTCTCTCGTAGTAATTGCTTCTGTGATATAACTCGACTGAGGAAGACACTGCCTCTCACTTAGTAATTGTAGTCTTTAGTTTTGAAAACTATCGAACCAGAAATGAAGAATCAATCCTGGCCGTTCAATCTTCATCAACCTGTCAAACAAAGATACTTTTCACCTGCTCTTCACATTAGAAAAACTATCGAATGAATTAAATCATTTTACCATTCGATAGTTTTTAAAACAAAACTATCAAATGTCAAATTGATTTAATTTGTTTTTCTTTGAATCACTTTTCATTCCATTCGATAGTTTTCTAAATAGAAAAACTATCGAATCACTTTTCTTGTCTTATATCATTTAATGATTCCACTGAGCTCCTGGGTGTTTAAGTAATAGACTGTATCACTTTCTTCTGAGATGATAAAATAACCTGATCTTTTTAGTGCCGTCACCTAGTACAACTGGTCTGGTTCACAGATGAATGACACTTGATCAATCCTTCTTTTATGTCTTTAATCCAATGCTGCTGATAAGTCCTTTGTCGTTCTGGTTGCTTCGAAATCACTGGAATCATGTGGTACTTAACCCTAAATCATTCACATACTTCTGTCGTCTTGAAAGTCTTGTTCCTTTGTTGTCACCGAGGCTTGAACATTTTCATGAACTTCTTTCCGTGACCTGTTTACGGACTTCAAGAATACATAACGTATTTTGATTTTTTGAGTTTACCTTTTCTTCTTTGATTCTGGATTCCTGTGCTTCTGTTAATATTATTGTCTGTCTTGTCCTTTGTTGAGTTGTAGTTATCTCTTTTACATCTTATGTTACATTATGCTTTACAACGCTGAACTCCTTTCCAGTGGGTTTTGAGATCACCGTATCGCTCGTTGTAATCATACGCAATCTGCATCGAAGTCATGCCATCAATTCACAATGTTCCCGACCTCTTATTTGAGCTATCTCGTCTTACGGTACGAAGCATACACATGATGTCGTCTAGCACGCTCTTCTTGCGATAACGTTCTCGTAACACATACATGCAAAAGCTTCCTTGAGGGCAACGATATCCCCCAATGGTCTAGTAGAGACTATCTCTTGTGGAATAGCTGTTCTTGGGGTATTGAAACTTCATAGACAAAATAATGCCTTTAACTGGACCAGGTAACTAGGTAACCTTAATCGCATAAAGAATTTTAAACGCCTTGGTCCTCACACTTGCTACCCCTTGTGGGCTATATATGAAGGGCTACGAGTAACAAACACGCTAGTCAAATCAATCCATTGTATTGGCAATCCCGCCTTTACCTCGACTACTCTTGAGACTCTGCTCCACTATCTATAACAATGTCTTTGATAAATCATGTACGTTCCTAGACTCTTTCTTCATTATTCTGATGGTCTCCAAAGATTCTATCGGTCATGCTATAAGACCTCAAATAATTATTCCACTCTTAGCTTACTCAATGGTACTACATCCCATAGTCCAATAACGAACTCTATATGCGTTCTCACGTTACTCTCTTACTTAGAAATAACTCTTAGCACTCTTGTATCTAAGTACTATAACTTATTGCTCTGATACCATTTCTGTAACACCCCCAGATCCGGGGTCAGGAATCTAGGTTGTCGCGTCACCATCCAATCGTATATTACCTGTATTAACTCAATAATCCAATCAAAACACATCATAGACCCCAATCTCTTCCTCACACAAGTTATAGCCTTAGATACGTTACACAGTAACATTAGTTATTACAAACCAAATGTACTAACCAGGATCTCACACTATTAATTACAACCTCTATATGAAGTCGCATTAATAGCTAACATAGCTAAAGCCTATCCAGCTTACTTCTGTGGTATCCATCCTGAGCTGAACTATCTCAAGGGTGAATCTTTTATTTCCTTTCCCTCATGATAGACTATGTTCTCCTTGTACTGAAATAAAAATTTTAAAAGCAAGAATGAGCGAAAGAATGCTCAGCAAGTTAAGTAGTTACTAATATAAAGTTTGTCCAACAATATAATAGTAGTACAAAGATCTTTCCAATATAAAGTATTCATACTTAATATGAAGTTTAGAATACCACCATATGAACGATTTTAGTTCATAGTTTTGAAAGACACTATCTGTGGCTTAGCACGGTCTTTAGAAATCACAAGTACGCAGTTCTAGTTACTACAAGATGAACAACACTAGTTCACAAGTTTTAAAATATCGTTTGTCTTTCGTCAAAACATTTCATACAGTTCAAGATACTCTACCAAGAATATACTTTTCAACACTGTCAACGTTATCGGTAAATCAGCACCTAGGCTTTTGTTACAATGTTGCAGTACAATTCCAATTGGAAGAAGGGGACATTCTGGAACACCACGATACACAGTGATCAACCGTTGTATCGAAACATAACTTCTCTACTAGTAGAAGGACGACTTCTTTTTCGGTTATCACCCTGGCCGCATACAGGCCCATTGTGCTATAAGGTCACTACATCGGCACCTGTTTCATTACTTTGTAAGCCTTTGCACGCAAGGTCACTACCTCGGCGCCTGTTTATCACCGGGTAAGCCTTTGCACGCAAGTTCACTACCTCAGCGCCTGTTTCATCACCGGGTAAGCCTTTATAATTATGGTCACTACCCCGGCACATGTTTCATTGTTGTGTAAGCCCTTCCAGTCCCATGATGAATCCTATCCTTTAAACTGGAACCGAACTTAATCGTTGTTCCCCGAGCGTAAACTAGCTCGTTGATAGGTATAAGCTCATTACCATACTTACTTCCAGGAAGTTTGAGGAAGTAATAATACTATGTGGGTTGACTTTTTTCAACTAATATAGAGATTGTTTTATGATTTAAAAACACGACCTGGGAGTTAATCAGAATTTTCTAGAGTTAAAAAATTGAAATTCTTTGCTTTGGATAAGGTAGAAACCTCAGGATATGAGTATTTTCGAGGAATAGACAGAGTAGAACCATTTGTTCGACTCCTTGAGCTGGATTCCCAATTTTTGATGAGTTGAGAATTATTCATTCGTATTTAAATAATTTAATAAACTCGGAAATAATATTTGGGAACCCCTACTATATTCAAATAATTTTTCTGAAGTTCAGAAAATATTTTTATTAATTAAATAAGTCCTTAAATAATTTTTAAATCATTTTAAAAATAATTAATAAATATTTAAATAATATTTATTAAACAATTAAACAACTTGAAATATTTAATAAATATATAAATAATATTTATTAAATAGTTAACAATTAAATAAATCCTTTTTAAATGAATATTCAAATGAATATTCATTTATTTAAATAAATATTCAAATAATATTTATTAAAATAATTAAATCATTTTACATTTAAAATATCCAATTTATATTTATTGGAATATTTTAAATCAATATTTGAAAATAATCTGTCTCCGGCAATCTCCGGGTTTTTATGACAGCGTTTATGAAAACTATTTCCGACTCCCGGTCTAAGTTGAATACAACTCTACCTCGTATAGTACCATATACTCCGATATATATCTATATCCGTATATCGCATATAAAACAATCATTCGATATTTGAAAACTCGTACGATAATCAAAACAATCATTTATTTAAAGCAGTTATATCACGACAACAACAGTTTACAAAATAACCGAATACTTAAGCTTCAGGTTTGGAAACTTGCACGATACTTGGAAACAAGAGTATACATAGATATTTGAATAACCAAGTATTATACATTTGAAAATATACTCACTCTGAACAATAGAGTAAAGGTTGATAAACTTGCCTGAAGTCCGAGCTCTAACTGAGTGTGGGTGTTTCTCTTCTAGTCCTGGAACCTTTACCAAAACAATACATAATCTTAATTAGTCACTTGATTTCACTCTCTCGGGTTCACTTAACTTACGATCTTCTTTATCGATTAATAATCCTTTCTAGTCTCGTTCTTTACACCAATATATTCTTTTGATAATCCTTAACAACTTTCGAGTTTTAGTCGACTCGATATTATCCTTTTTACTTAGCCAAAACGAATGGTCAAGGTAGTACATCTAGAGTTGACTTTCCATAGAATCGCTATTCCGCAACTCACACTCTAACACTTTTAATAAATCTAAAAATTTATAATTAATTACGAAACCACCTCAAGGAGCTTCTTGAGGGTTTTTAATATTTATCAAAAATATCTCTATTTGGGAAACATGAGTTTAAATAGGTGAAGTGTATTTTAAAAGTCGAGTCAACTACAGACTTTTACTATTCGCACTAGTTCCACTAAAATGCTCATAACTTATCAACCGTTAACTCTATTGACACACCGTTTTACTGTGCACGATCTAGAGGATATCTAGAATATAATCCAACAAAGTTTTTCCCTGGACAGAGGACTCATTTTCCGAATTTCTCCTAACAAAGCAGTAGCTATGCAGGGTAAGGTGTCGTCGTGCAACTTTGGTTACAACATTTTTATAAAATCGAAAAATTAAAATTTTTACTTTTTTCTTTTTTGGTTGTCTTTTATACTGTCCTAAATACTTATCCTCAGATTTTAATAATTTTGTCTAACTGTTAAGGGGTCCGAACTCAGTTCACAATTTGGTGTCTTGTAGCAGTTTTGTGTTTTGAACCACTTTCACTAAAACAAGTATAACTTTCAAACCACAAATCTCCTCAACATGTAATTTATATGGTTACAAACAAAAAAAAAATATCTTTACATATTTGACCAGTGGTTTTTGAAAACAAAAATCGTTTTGGTCCGAAATTGGGTTTCAAAACAGTCCTAGTCTCAAGTGTCACTATAATGTTCATACATGTCTCAACTTTCAATTTTAACCAAGATACTTCACCAAATAAACTTTAAATCACCAAGACTCTCATATTTATCATATATTGTTTATAAAACTTCACAAACATTTCATCCACAACAATCCACAATCATTTCGCATCAAGATTTTATCATCTAAGCATCAAATCATCAAGAACTGCACTTATACTAAAAATTCTTGAAACTTAGCTCATAACTTAACATAAATCAAAAGATGGATGAGGGTTATACCTTTCCTGGGCTCAAGAACACTTTTATATAGCTTAAAGAACCTTGGTCTTGCTTGAACTAAGCTTATCATCCTCAAACTCACCAAAAGAAATCAAGAACACAAGTTAGTATTTTCGGAGTTACTATTCTGCCTCAACTTTGATCCAAGCTTTGACTATGTTATAATACTTGTATTGCCATGAAATTTTGAACGTGCGTTTCCTATTATATGGGGATGCTATGGTCCAAATGTCGTGATTTTAGGATGAGTATAACTTGAGTTATGAAATTTTCTTTCTCCCTTGGTCATGCTGAGCCGAATTTTGAAGAAATGGTGTGGGGAGAGGATACTTCTAGCTTGGTTAATAATTGTGTTTTATAAAAGAGTAGTGCTAGAGACACAAAATTTGGTACAAAAAATTGTTACCAAATGACATGGCAGGGGTGATGTGGCAATTTAGAATGTTTTGATTGGTGTTGTTGGTGTGAATGCAGGGGATCCACTTATTAGTACAACGAATCAGGAGTTGCCATGTGTATTTGGGAAGAATTTTGGGAACAAATTTTGTGCCTCTAGTATTTTACTTTATAAAATGAAATGTAATAATGCTACTCACATGTGTTGGCTGATTTGAGACTTCAAAGTCTTTTCCAAGTACCATTATTTCATGAAATTGTGGATCTTGGTTTCTACTTTTCCTTGATTTAAGGAAAGATGTTTCTAACTAGTTGCACTTAGTTTGGTTGGCTTCCAAGTGGTTAGTTTGCATGCCTTTTGCATGGTTCTTGCATGTATTATTACTTAGCTTACTTATCATGTAATTCTTGTCACTTAATCTTTTATGCAAGTTCGATAATTTTTCTATAAAAGTGTTTCGTCGCGTAGAGATTTATAGTGTCGTCCTTAAATACTTAAACTTGTTGGTTCCATTTTAAATCCACTAAAATTCCTTGTCATGGGATTTATATCATCTCAAGACTCCAAATATATTTTCATCCCACGATTTTCTAATTATTCGATTAAAGTGCAAACCTTCATATTCTTACGACTTTTACATTATCTCATTTAATCCTTGCAACCACACTACATCCTCGGATTCTTAAATTCCATCACTTATATAATGTGGCTCAAAATTTTTCCATAAATCCACAAAGTCACTATTCATAAAAGTTTTAAAATATTACAAAAATCAGGGTTCTTACACTAATGGCCTCAAGTCTTGCTACTGGTGCATAGGTTTCATCATAATCTATACCCTCTTCTTGAGAGTAACCTTTAACAACGAGTCTGGCTTTGTTTCTCGTTACAATGCCATCTTCATCCAACTTATTTCTGAATACCCATCTTGTTCCTATAAAAGATTTTCCTTTAGGCCTGGGTACCAGCTTTCAAACTTTCTGCCTTTCAAACTGATTTAGTTCATCTTGCTTTGCAATCACCCAATCTGGATCTTCGAGGGCATCTTCAACTTTCTTAGGCTCTGTTTCTAAAAGAAACCCAGAATAGTAACATTCATTTTGTGATGTCCTTCTAGTTCTCACTCATGTGTCCGGATCACCAATGATCAAGTGAAAGGGATGATCTCTACTCCATACCCTTTGTCTTGGCAGATACGATCTTGATGATTCTCTTTGTTCAAAGTTTTGTTGAGTGTGACTAGTTGATCCTTCTCATGTTCCCCCTAAGTTGTTGCCGGTGTGATCTGTTGACCCTGTTGTTTGACTAGTGGATCCAGTAGTAGTTTGAGGATCTCCACCACTGTCACCACTTGGTCCAGAATCATTATCATTATCATTATTATTATCACCAGGAACAACTTCAGTTTCTTCTTCATTATCAGAGAGATCTCCTGATAGATTTTCAAATACCAAGGATTCAGAGTTCTCTCTTGTTTGCAGGCTTGGTCTTTTGGTGTCATCAAATGTTACATTAAGGCTTTCCAACACCTTCTTATCTACAATCACATAAACCCTGTAAGCTTTAGATTCCAGAGAATAGCCCATAAAAATGCCTTCATCTGCTTTGGCATCAAACTTGCCTAGATGTTCTCCATCTTTTAATACAAAGCACTTTGCACCAAACACATGAAAATACTTCAGTGTTGGTTTCGTGTTGGCCATTAGCTCATACGGAGTCTTTTCATGATCTTTATTAAACAGGGTTCGATTCTGAGTGTAGCAAGCTGTATTCACTGCTTCAACCCAAAAGTACGTGGGAAGTTTTGATTCACTTAAAATTGTCCTTGCTTCTTCAACCAAGGTTCTGTTCTTCCTTTCCACTACTCCATTCTGTTGAGGAGTTCTTGGAGCTGAATATTGTCTTGATATTCCTTTCTCTGAGCAGAAATCATTTAGAACTGCATTCTTGAATTCAGTTCCATTGTCTGATCTGATTGTCCGCACATGTAGCTTAGCTTCCACTTCTATCTTTTTGATGTGATCAATGATTAGTTGTGTTGCTTCATCCTTTGAATGTAAGAAAAACACCCACGTGTACTTGGAGTAGTCGTCAACCATCACTAATGCATATCTTTTTCTTAATACTGACATAACATTCACTGGACCAAATAAATCCATATGAATCAGCTGAAGAGGTTCATAAATGATTGTCAGTTCTCTGCTTCTGTGTGATGCTTTCTTTGACTTCCCTTTTTCACATACTTCACATAGTCCCTCCTGATAAAATTCCATCAGGGGCAACCCTCTCACTAACTCTCTCTTTACCAAAGAGTTCATAGTTTTGAAGTTCAAGTGTGAGAGCTTCTTATGCCATAACCAACTTTGTTCTGATGAAGCCTTGTTGTAGAAACATTTAACTTCTCCATCACTGGTAGAACTTAGGTCAGCTATAAACAAATTTCCTTTTCTTACTCCTAGTAGAGCAAGCTTCTCATCTTTCCTGTTTGTGATCAAGCACTTGTCCTTTTCTGAAATCTACATTGTATCCTTTATCACAGAATTGACTGATACTTAGAAGATTGTGCTTTAATCCTTCAACAAGAGAGATGTTTTCAATGATGACATTCCCAATTCTCAGATTACCATATCCCGTAGTGAATCCCTTGTTGTCATCTCCAAAGGTTACTACCGGGCCTGTCTTCTTAACCACCTCTGTAAGCAGGGACTCTTCTTTTGTCATGTGTCTCGAGCAGCCACTATCCAGAATCCACACGACCTTTGAGCTATTAACCTTACCCTGCGATCACAGATTGATTAAGCGGACTTTGGTACCCAAACTTGTTTCGGTCCTGAAGGTTTAGATACTTTAACAGGAGTAACATTCAAGTCAATCTTAACTTGTTTGACTTTCATGTTGTATGTGGATATATCATTTACAATATTAGTGCTACTAGATGCATTCATTAACTTAAAATAAGCATGCATGATATTGTATGTACACAGTAAGCACTCTTTCTTTCCACAGGGTTCATGAAGATCAGGCATGTCAGACATGTTATGCATACCAGAAGTAACAACAGTTTCTACTTTAACATTTTTACATGCATGTGTAAGGTGTCCAGCAGAATTACAGTTAGTGCACAACTTCCTAGATGCAATGGGAGAAGATGAAACAATATTCTGATTAATAACACTTGCTTTCCCATTCATGTTCTTTTTAGCCTTACTAACTTTATTGCTTATTACAGTTTTAGGTAATTCAGTTTTTACTGACTTGCTAGGCAACTTAGTTTTTATCTCTTCTTCCTTCAATAGATCCTCCTCAAGCAATTCTTGTCTAATTATTAAGACATCCTCATTAAAAGGTGCTGAAACAGGCTTAACAAAAACTGGACAGTCGACATTCTTAAGAATGTGTGGAGTATTCTCCTTGACAGCTGAAGGTGTCACATAGAATTCCACTATCTTCTTTCCAGTTCTCTTGTTGTAGTCAAATCCTATAGCAGTTTTATTCCCTAAGGTTCGTGTATCAATTAATTCCTTAGCAATTAGGGCGGAGTTCTTATATGCAATCAGTTTTAACTCTAAGTCTGAAATCTGCTTCTTGAGGATTGTCTCTATCTCAACATTACACTTGACCTTGTTCTCTAAGTACTCATTCCTCTGTTTGAGATCTTCTAATGTGACAGCTACAAGCTCTAGTTCTCCATTATTAGATTCTAGATTTTTAATCTTAAGAACTAGTTTAGCATTTTCCATTTCAGATGCTAGCATTCTTGTGTGTACATTAAACAATTCTACACTAAGATCTTGTACAGTTTTTTTGTACTCAGAATTAGACATGTAAATTGTTGTTAAGATAGGTACCTGAGATGATTATGGTGATTCCTCTAAAGAGTCGGCCATTAGGGCAAGATTTACATACTCTTACTCTTCATACGAATCAGTATCATCCCAGCTTTTTCCCTCTGCAATATAAGCTTTTCCTTTCTGCTTTCCAGTTGATGTTTCAACTTAGCATTTTCTCTTTTCAACTCATCATAAGAATCCTTCTTCTCATAGAATGCTTTCTTGTCTCTTGCTTGACGAGGCTTCTGGCATTCAGTGGCAAAATATCCTAACTCATTGCAGTTGTAGCATCTTTATTTGCTTCTGTCAATCTTGCCTGTCTTGTAGCCTCCCTTAAAGCCAGAGCCTGATGAATACTTGTTCTTCTGAAATCTGTTTGTTGAGCCCTTGAACTTGTACTTAGGGTTTCTTTTGAAATGAATATGGCTAAACTTTGCAGCTAAGTACGCCATGGTTTTGTCTTCCAATTGCTCAAGTTCTTCTAGGGTGTAGTAATCACTTTCATCAGCACCCAGATTTGCAGAATCCATTTCAGCCTCTATTATCACTTCTTTTCCAGCTCTAGGGGTTTGAACCTGAATATCAGAAGTTGTTGGTTCATTCACTACAAGTGCAGCTGATCTTGCGAGTGCAGTATTTTTATCGTCCACTGTCCCTGGTCCGTAGATTATCACTCTTTGTTCTTGCTCCATCTCATAAGTTTTAAGCTTGCCATAGATCATTTCCAATGACATCTTAGTAAAATCTATTGTTTCCCTTATGAATGAGGACTTGTGTTCTACATGATGGGGTAGTGTCATCATGAACTTCCTATTTGTCTCTCTCAGAGGATAGGTCTTCCCTTTCATGGATAATTCATTCAGCAGCTTAGTATACTTCTCAAAGACCTGAGTTATACTTTCTCCACGAAGTGACCTAAACGATTCATTTTGAGATGTCAGGATGTCCAATCTGTTTTCCTGCACGTCTTCAATACCTTCCATTATAAGATTTATGGTATCCCACATTTGTTTCCCGCTTATACAGTTCATAATCTAATAACTCATTTCCTTGTATGTGGAGTCTGTTAATATTAGCATCAGACCTGTATCCAATCGAATCAGTTCCTTGTCTGTATTTGTGTACTCAGATGGTTCCTTTGGGGTAGAACCTTAAGGAACTCTGGTACCTTCAGGAGTTGTCGTTTCGCCAACTGGTTTCATTGGTACAAACGGTCTGTTCTCTAAAATGCCAATATACAACGGATTGGATGCCTTGATAAATAATAGCATCTTCATCTTCCACAGACCGAAATCATCTCTAGTAAAGGGGGGAACTTTGATACCATTAGTTGTCTTTGGAGCACTCATGGTTTCTGAAAATTTCAAACTATTTAAGATTCAAGAAATTCCAATAAAATGAAAAATTTTGAAAGTTAAAAAGTTTGCTACAAATTTTCAAGCCTTGTTTGATTTTGGTCTCATTCACCGGATCTGATTTGTACGTCAATCAAGAAGCTCTGATACCAATTGTTAGGTCCAAAGTATCGTAGAAGGGGGGGGGTTGAATACGATACTCACAATTTATTCAATTTCGTTCGGAGATAATTATTTCTGTTCTAGTCCGAAATCAAATATACCAAATCAAAACACGAGTCGGGGAATATATCATTTTATAAATATAAACCACGAAGGGTGCTACAATTCTAATCCATAGGATTAGCTTCAATGAGTTTAGGTAACACAAAATCAATACAATGATAGAATTCTAAGCACTATTAATTTCTCTGTCAATTTCTCTGGCTCAAACTCTCTCTTCGTAAATGTTCTTGTGAAAACTCTAACTGAAGAAGACACTGTCTTCACTCTTCAAATGTAGACTTAGAAAAACTATCGAAGCCTTTTAGGAATAATCCCGGCCGTCCAATTTTTCATCAACCTAACAAAGATACAAAATCTTCACCTGCTCCTTAAATAAAAAACTATCGAAGGAACTAAATTTTCTTTCCTTCGATAGATTTTAAATAAAATCTATCGAATGAAAACTAATTACTTTTTAATACTTCGATTGTTTTTCATTCAAATCTCCTTCACCATTTTCGATAGTTTTTCTTAAAAGAAAACTATTGAATGTTTTCTAATGCAATTTGATCCTTGAAGGTTCTCTCCTTTTTCAGCAAGCATATTGTACTTTCAAATAAACCTAAACATACCTTGTAATATTCTTTTCACTTTCAGGATGTTTCAGATTTAGAATTAAATCAATTTCTTCCGTGACGATAAACATCTTGATCTTTTAGGTGCTGACAACTAGTGCAACTGGTCTGGTTCACAGATGACTAACACTTGATCAATACTTCTATGTCTTCAATTCAATCATGTTGATAAGTCCTTTGTCGTTCTGGTTGCTTCAATAAAATCACTGAAATCCTATGGTACTAACTCTTAATCATTCAAATACTTCTGTAGTCTTGAAAGTCTTGTTTCTTTATTTGTCACTGAGGCTTGAACATATTAATGAACTTCTTTCCGTGACCTGTTTACGGACTTCAAGAATACATACCATATTTTGATTTTTTGAGTTTACCTTTTCTTCTGTACTTATGGATTCATGTGCTTCTGTTAATATTATTGTATGTCTTGTTCTTTGTTGAGTTGTTGTTATCTATGTTACATCTTATGTTACATTTTGCTTTACATCTTAGTAGGAAGTAGAGTACTATGTAAGGGTCGAACCCTCTTTTAAAAAAAAAATATTTCAAGTTCTTTTTCACTATTTTACTACTTATCTTTGTTTGGGTATTTCCTTATTGTTTTACTAAAGAGCAAGTTGTACTAATAGCACTCGATCAAAGTGCTAGTCCATTCAAGAGGCCAAGTACTAGGAATTACCTTACAAAAGATAATCAAAATAAATATAAGTGAATGCAAGAATGAAGAAACAGAATATGCATAAATAAGTTGCATAAACCCCGAAGGCTGAGTTTCAGATAAACGAAAACATAAATAAGCAGAGCTCACATGAAAGATTTAAGATAACATAAGTTATAACATCAAGTTTTATACAAACTAGATTCGCAAAGTGAAAGTCTAAAATAAAAGATGGATAAAACCACGCAGGGCCAATAAAATCTACTCTAAGTCATCAGACTCCCTACGAGGAGCAGCTATGTAATATCCGTGAACTTTATTAATAATATAAATTATATTTTATGTGTAGAATAATTATTGTGGAGTATTTGGAGTCTTAATGGTTAAGGTTATTGAGTAATAGTATGTTAATTGTTGTGTCGAAAGCCCCTTTCAAATATCTTTTCATTCAGAAATATCTTCAGTTGTGAGCCCTGTTTTGAAAATTCAAGGGCCCTGTTAAAATTTTGTACATCATTATTATTCCTTCGTCTTTCGTATCCGAATCATTATTGGAAGATTTCTTCGTATTATTATATTCCTTATTATCTGATACTATCAATAGTATTTATTTTATTCAAAAAGAGAAAGATTATTCCGTACCCTAATTGTTTAGGGCGATTGATATATCGTTCATATCAATAATACATCTGTTATAGCCCCAGTATTCTTGAGCATTCGTTATATAAATTATATGTATTGATATGGATAATTATCAGTCCTTGTGGATAACTATCACCTCGTAAAACGTGAACTTTACTTTATTAAAGATTTAAAGTGATCCAATGGTTCAATATCGATCCAAAAATGTCGTTTGGGGTATTATTTTCCACTAAGTATAAAAAGATGAATCGTACATTATCCTTCGTATAATCCGTATTACATATATACAAAATATAAAAATTCCCGAACTGTGTTCTTCGTGTTCTTGAAGATTAGATTCAATCTTGGAAGTGTTATTGGAATCCAAATCTCAAGTTCAAGTACTCAAATCAAATCTCTTGATCTCTAGTTTCTGAATCTTCAAACCATATCATCATCTGGTAATTTTTCAATTTATTATGAATTTTTCAATATTTGAATTAAAATTTAGGTTCTTGTTCGAATTGGGGATTTTCATTTTGTTGATTCTCCGTTCAATTGATTGCTTCTAACATGTTCCTAGGGTTCTAATGAGTAGGAATTCATGCTTTAATTTCATGTTTATGTTCGATTTTGAGATTTTCGATTTTAGGGTTTTTACCCGAAATTTCTTTTGAATAGTCCGTTCATATGAATGATCTGACATAGTTTTTGATAGAGGGCTTTTGTTGTATGTGTTCTTAGCTTCATTTTAACATAAAAAACGTCCAGTTTCATGTACAATTTAGGTAGATCGGAAAATTTGTGTAAGGTCGCCGGAATTTGATCGGGATTGGGATTCCGGCTGTGTTTTTGGTTTGTTTTGGTCGGAATGAATAACTGAGTTTGTAAGGAATGTTTTGGTATAAAAAGCCCCAAATTCTGATGTGTTTTTGAGTCGCCGGATTCTGGAAAACCCACCGGAATCTAGAAAAATTCCGGCTGTTCTTCCCGACCCGTTTACCCGAATTGTTGACCCGGTTTCAATCTTCAAAACCCTAATTCATTTTCAGAAAACTGTTTTTGAATTTTATTTTTAAAAATAATTCGAAAATAGTTTAAATATTTATAAAAATCATATTTTTATTTTAAAAATACATTTTTAAATTCAGAAAATTTTGTAAAATTAAATTTATTTATTAAAATTCGAAAATTGATTAAATTTAATTATTTTAATTATTTTAATTAATAATTAATTAATTTAATTAATTGATTAATATTGATTAATCAATTAATTATTATTAATTAATTATTAATTGAATCTAATTAATTTAAATTAGATTTAATTATTTCTTGACTTGGTTTAATTATTTAAAAATAGTTTGAGCATTTAGAAAGTGTCAATTAATTTTACATTAATTGATTTAATTGTTTTTAAATACTTATATTGGGATTAATAATCCGATTTTTGATTTAAAAATTATTTTTGACTTATTTAAATACAAATAAGCCTCGAATATTGTTTTAAAAATGTTTATAAGTGCTATATGGTTTATATGAGTTGAATAATGTGTTTTATTGTCCGTAAATGCTTTGTATGAGGGCTAGTGTCTGAGTTTTGATTTTCGTAAAATAGAACGAGCGTCCGATAAATGCTATTAAATACCCGATTACTTGTTTAGACTTAAAAATGGTTATGAGTATATGTCGAAGGTAGAACGAGGATAGTTAGACTTATTATTATGAGTTGTTTATTATAGAATCGAGTTCCCGAAGCAAGGGAAAGGAGAAGGTAGGATAAGCAAGATAAACCGAAGTCAGCTACGTAGACCAGGCAAGTATCTGTGCCTTTACTCGTTGATTCAATTGATATTGTTTCCTATGATTGTGCATGTTACCATCAGAACAATCCAGATTATTCAATCTTTACCCCGTATTTGAGCAACTGATGTTATTCCTTGAATATTCCTAACTCTTTGATTAATCCACAATCATGTTGCATACCAGAAACCTTCACTTCAATTTATTGTATTGACTATATCTATTGTTGACCTTCTTAAATGAGTATGTTATACCATTGAAACCATTCCGAATCTATTTCTCGGACTTCATTTGATATTGAGCAGTTGAAGCTCTTTTGCAACTATTATACCTTGTCATTGTGTACTCATCTTGTGATATTGAATATCAGAAACCTTCACCTTCAATTCAGTTTATATTGATGATAACCATTGTTGACCTTCTTAAATGAGTACGTTGTACCATTGAAACCATTCCGAATCTATTTCTCGGACTTCATTTGTTATCGAGCAGTTGAAGCTCTTTTGAAACTATTATACCTTGTCGTTGTGTACCTATGTACCATTGAAACCATTCCGAATCTATTTCTCGGACTTCATTTGATGTCGAGCAGTTGAAGCTCTTTTGCAACTATTATACCTTGTCGTTATGTACCTATGTACCATTGAAACCATTCCGAATCTATTTCTCGGACTTCATTTGATATCGAGCAGTTGAAACTCTTTTGCAACTATTATACCTTGTCGTTGTGTACCTATGTACCATTGTAACCATTCCGAATCTATTTCTCGGACTTCATTTGATATCGAGCAGTTGAAGCTCTTTTGCAACTATTATACCTTGTCGTTGTGTACCTATGTACCATTGAAACCATTCTGAATCTATTTCTCGGACTTCATTTGATATCGAGCAGTTGAAGCTCTTTTACAACTATTATACCTTGTCGTTGTGTACTTATCTTGTGATGCATATTATTGCTTATACTCTGTGATATAATTGGCATGTTTTTAAAAATGGGACCAATAATGGTCGGAATAATTTAAGGCCAAGATGGCCATGGATCCTAGTGGAGGACTGTTAGGAATATGTTGATCTTGATGATAATTATAAAAACACTTAGTAGATTTTGTATTAAGTCATTTTGTAACTGTCAACGGAATGGCATGCTTTGCAGTGTTTCGTTGACAGGAAGCTCATCAACGGAATGAGTGTTGTAGCAATTGCACTGTACAATACTTCACAGTTTGATATGCATTTGATGTATGTACTAGATAGGTTTCCTAAGTCATGTTGACTAAGTACTAGATAGGCAAAATAGGTTGGTTAATTGTAAGTATATCATGCCTTGTAATTTTGCCTAAGTGAAGACATGTCAACGGTATGAAGATTACTCTATCAACGGAACAAGGATACACCATCAACGGAATGGAGTTTACTCATCAACGAAATGGAGAATAAAGCTATCAACGAAACACATCTTCCTGCTATCAACGAATCATTATTGCTTTTCTGAATAGTTGACAAAGTGATAGTGACAGGTTACTGAACAGATCTAAAGGTGATGTGGAAGTGTACTTTGCATTGGAAACCATTAAAATGGACATGGGGAATAAGGAAACATCCCAGTTTCCAATTGGGCTCTTGGGAGTGATCATAATAAGCATGAAGACAAAAGCAGGGATCTCCAAGGACCACTGGACAAAGGGATGAAAAGCAAACTATTGGCGGTTACCTCTAGTGTACTTTAGTGTAGCCAAAAATAGCTTTTTAAACTTGGGAATATATAACCAAGTGTAGCAGTTAAAATAGAGTAAGAGAAGAAAAACAAATAGTTTGTATTAGCTATCCTTGAGAGCATTCTTCTCTACAACTCTGTAACTGAGCAGCTGTGTACTTGTGTATCACAGATTATTTCCGCAATAAAAACACTTCAGTTGGATCATCAAACAATCCAACTGAATTATTTATATCTTGTGTTTTTATTTATTCAGTTCAGTTTTATTTTATAAAGTGTTTTAAGTTTAAGAAAATATCAAGAATTGTATTCAACCCCCCCTTCTACAATTCTGTTAGGTCATTTGGGATTAACAATTGGTATCAGAGCGAGCTTCTAACAAACAAGAAGTTTAAAGATCAAGACCAAAAACAGAAACCATGGTGAAGAAGGATGCAGGTGTGAAGATACCAGTTCTTGATAAGGACAATTACTTTCACTGGAAAGTAAAGATGCATTTACATCTCATGTCTATGGATGAGAGATATGTAGACTGCATTGAGAAAGGTCCACACGTTCCCATGAAGTTTGCATCTAGAGTTGGACTGCCAGATGATGCTCCTGATGTGGAAATTCCAAAACTTGTCTCAGAATGGACTATTGAAGATGTTGCAGAAGTCCATAAAGATAAAAGAACCATGAACATTCTGGTTAATGGTTTGGAGCAAGAAATGTTTGACAATGTCATAAACTGTACGACCTCCAAAGAAGTATGGGACACTGTCAGAACACTATGTGAAGGAACTGAGCAAGTAAGGGAGAACAAAATGCAACTCCTTATACAACAATATGAGCACTTTCACTTTAAAGCTGGTGAAACCCTAAATGACACGTTTAGTAGGTTTCAAAAGCTCTTGAATGGATTAAAGTTGTATGGGAGGATCTATCAAACCAAGGATTCAAACCTTAAATTTCTTAGAGCTCTTCCAAAAGAATGGAAGCCTATGACTGTTTCTCTAAGAAACACTCAAGAGTACAAAGATTACACTCTTGAAAGGCTGTATGGAACATTAAAGACATATGAGTTGGAAATGGAGCAAGATGAAGAAATTGAGAAGGTACAGAAGAAGGGTGGATCTATTGCATTGATTGCATCTGTGAACCAACTGGAAGATGACACTGAAGAAGCTGCAAAGGCAACAACTAGTCGAGCTAGTTGTAGAAGTGATGTTAGCAAAGGTAAAGGTAAGATGACAGAAGAAGAAGAACCAGAACCAGCCAAATTGGATGACTTAGATGAGATTGATGAACACATTGCTTTTCTGTCAAGAAAATTTTCTAAGTTCAAGTTCAAGAGAAACTCAGAAGCAAGACCACCAAGGAGAGACTTTTAACCTAACAAAAGTAACTGGATTGAAAAGTCTAAATCTAAATGTTTCAATTGTGGAATGCTTGGTCACTTTGCTGGAGACTGCAGAAAGCCCAAGATTGAGAAGAGCAACAGGAAATTTGAGCCTGTTGATTATAAAAAAAAATACTTTGAACTTCTCAAGCAAAAAGAAAAGGCTTTCATGTCTCAAGAGTATGATTGGGCTGGTAATGGTGAAGATTCTGATGATGATGTTGAATATGTCAACTTGGCTCTTATGGCTAACAATCATGAGCAGGAAGCAAGCTCCTCAAGCAACCAGGTAACAATTACTAATCTTTCTGAGCTTTCTAAAAAGGAATGCGATAGTGCAGTAAATGAAATGTCTACTGTATTGTATAATTTACGTGTTACTCTTAAATCACTTACCAAAGAGAATTCAAGAATAAAAGAGACTAATTTGCTCTTAAGTGATAGGAATGCAATGTTAGAAGCACAGCTCATTGAATTTGAGAAAATGAGATGTGTTAGTAGGGATGCTAAGAAGGAACTTGAGAACGTGTTACAAAGGGAAGAAATTCTTAAGACACAGCTTGAAATAGAACAAAGTGTGATTGCTAAATGGAAAGATGCCAGGAATGTTGCTACCAACATCATTAATGTTCAAGGTATGGAATCTTTCTGTGAACAATCATGGAAAAAGAACAAAGAGAAACTAGGGTATGTTTGTGAAACCTTAGAATCAGAAACAGAGTCAACAAACAACAATGATCATTTGTTGAAGGTTGATATGTCAACGGAATGCAATGTTCCGTTGACAGATGAACCATCAACCGATCAGGGAGTTTCGTTGACAGACAAAAGAAAAGATAAACTCACTAGACTTAATGACAAGTATGGTCCTGTCACCAAGAACTTTGTTCAAGGTGAGTCTAGTAAATCAAAGAAAGTTGAGAAGCCTGATGAGAGAGCTAATGTAGGTCACTTATCCAACAAGCAATTGAAAGATAAGTTAGAGAATGTTCAAGTTGAGGCTAAGGGAAAAAAAAGAATAACAGGAATGGCAAAGTAGGAATTAACAAACACAACAATTACACACCTGATAAATATGCTCCTAGAAAGACATGTGTTAATTGTGGAAGTGTTAGTCATTTATCTACTAACTGCAAATCTGTTAAGAAGACTGTTAAAGTGAAAATTCCCAAGCCTGCAATGAATAGTTCTATGCCTACAATGCCTGTTATGCCTAACATGTTTGCTCCATATGCACAATTTCAAAATCCATATGCCAGCATGCCATTTGTGTCTAATCCATACATGAATATGTTTAATGTGCCACAAATGCCATGGAATATGAATAACATGTTTGTTCCTCCAATTATGCATGCTAAGAATGAAAGTGTGAGCAATCCTCAGAAATCAACACCAAGGATAAAGATTGATTTAAATCAATCTGAGCCCAAGGTGAAAAATGATATAAAAGGAAAAGCAAAGGCTAACAAAACAGGACCCAAGGAAACTTGGGTACCAAAATCGACTTGATTTGGTTCTATTGTGTGCAGGGAGACAAAAGGAATCTTTGGTACTTGGATAGTGGTTGTTCAAGACACATGACTGGTGATTCTACCCTGCTCACAGAGTTTCAGGAAAGAGCTGGCCCTTGTATTGCTTTTGGAGATGACAGCAAAGGCTACACTAAGGGATATGGCTTGATTTCAAAAGAGAATGTCATCATAGATGAAGTTGCATTGGTGGATGGTCTTAAGCACAATTTGCTTAGTATCAGCCAACTTTGTGACAAAGGATTTTTAGTTACTTTTTCTAAAGAAGCCTGTGTTGTTTCTAAAGGAGGAAACAACAATGTGGTAATGACTGGATTCAGAAGAGGGAATGTGTACATTGCTGACTTTAGTAGCACAAGTCCAGAAACCATCACTTGCCTCTTCAGCAAGGCAAGCAAGGATGAAAGTTGGCTATGGCACAAGAAATTATCTCATCTGAACTTTAAAGTTATGAATGATTTGGTGAGGAAAGATCTTGCTAGAGGAATTCCACAAGTGGAGTTTTCCAAGGATGGTTTGTGTGATGCCTGTCAAAAAGGGAAACAAAAGAAGGCATCATTCAAAAGCAAGACAGAGTCATCAATTGTCCATCAGCTTGAGTTGCTTCATATGGATTTGTTTGGCCCTGTAAATGTCATGTCTATTTCAAAGAAGAAATATTGTCTTGTGATTGTTGATGATTTTTCTAGATTTACATGGACTTTCTTTTTGCTCTCCAAGGATGAGGCAAGTGAAATCATTATCAATCACATCAAGATGGTAAACAATCATCCTGACTTGAAAGTAAGAAGGATTAGGAGTGACAATGGGACAGAATTCAAGAATTCAAGCATGAAGGTGTTCTGTGAAGAAAATGGTATTTTGCATGAGTTTTCAGCAGCAAGGACACCACAGCAACATGGTGTAGTTGAAAGGAAAAACAGAACACTTATTGAAGCTGCAAGGACAATGCTAGATGAATCAAAGTTACCAACTTATTTTTGGGCTGAGGCAATTAATACAGCTTGCTTCACTCAGAATATTTCTTTGATTAATCAGGCCAAAGGAATGACCCCTTATCAGCTACTCAAAAGAAAGAAGCCACTATTGGATTTTCTTCATGTCTTTGGATGCAAGTGCTTTGTTCTGAGAAATCAAGCTGAGCATTTGGGGAAATTTGAAGCAAAGGCAGATGAAGCAATATTTGTGGGTTATGCAGCAGGGAAAGCCTACAGAGTCTACAATCTCAGAACCAACATTGTTATGGAATCTGTACATGTTGTTTTTGATGATCTCAAAATTCAGGGTCTCTGTGATGAAGGTTTCCATGAAAGTCTTTCTTTTGAAAATGAGGATAGAGATCAAATGAATCATGTTAAGGCTACTGAGAAACAGCCTAAAGTTGTTGTATCTAGCACAGATGAAAGCAGCAGTGAAGATGAAATTGCTGCATTAAGATTGAAAAGAATAGATGCTAGTAGACCAAATGGACATTCCGTTGACAGTCAGAATGAGCGTTTCGTTGATAGTCAGAATGAGCGTTTCGTTGACAGTCAAAATGGACAATCCGTTGACAGTCACAGAAATGCTTCCAGGAGTGATCATTTAGGGACAACAAACTCAGGGGGAGTTTCTCAAGGACAAATATCCAATCAATGCAATCATGATCATGAAGCTACCTCTTCAAGAGCAAATCTACCTCCCTCAAGGAAATGGACTAAAGATCATCCCTTTGAACTAATTATAGGTGATGTGTCTTCAAAAGTCCAAACTAGAAGAGCAACTCAAGAAGAATGTCTATATAGCAGCTTTCTGTCTCAAGATGAGCCAAAGAAAGTTGAGGATGCACTTCTAGATCCAGATTGGGTCTTGGCTATGCAAGAAGAGCTAAACCAATTTGAAAGGAACAATGTTTGGAAGCTGGTGCCCAAGCCTAAGGACATGAGTGTCATAGGCACAAAATGGGTGTTCAGAAACAAGATGGATGAAAATGGCATAGTCACAAGGAACAAAGCTAGATTGGTTGCAAAAGGCTATTCACAGGAAGAAGGAATTGATTTTGATGAAACCTTTGCTCCTGTTGCAAGACTAGAAGCAATAAGGATTTTCCTAGCCTATGCAGCCCATGCCAATTTCAAAGTCTATCAAATGGATGTGAAGAGTGCTTTTCTGAATGGGGAATTGGAAGAGGAGGTGTATGTAAGTGAAAGGCATATGTCCAGGCCTATTTGTAAACACCGAGGATTCTACTCAACTTTAATTAAGATGTAATAAGTAAATAATAAAAATCAATTGTCACAGGAATCTCAGAAGGTTATATCTGTCAAAGAATGAAGATTAAAGTCATCTACAGACTTGAAGTGATTCTACATTGAAAGAAGCTCAATTTATTGATCAAGCCTCAATGAAGTATTCAAGCTCAGTGGATTTATTAAAGTGACAGAGATTTCAAGTGGTGACAGAAAAAGATACTGATTACGGAGTTCTTGAATGAGAAGGAAGTGAATCACTGCTTAAAGTCAAACAGATAAAGAACAGACATTGTCGTTAGTCACTCATGAACCAGACAGTGCATAGAGTGTCAACGTACTATTGTGTTTGTTATTTATCTAAGTTTTAAGTGATTCTGGAATTGTTTAAGAAGTCAACTAATTCTATTTATTCTCTTATAAATAATTAATATTATTAAGTATATTATTTATTAATTTAATTCTGTAAATAATTAATTTAATACATAATTTATTTAATTAATTATTTAAATTAGAATGAATTTGAACTAGGAAGACTTAGGTTTGAACTAGGAAGACTTAGTTTAATAAGCTAGGAAGACTCACAAGTGAGTCTTCCCGATTGTCTTCCTAAGCCAAATCTAAGTTTTCCCGAATGTCTTCCTAATACATTTCTTGTTTTCCCGATTGTCTTCCAAGGCATAATTAATTGTTTTTCTATAAGTCTTCCTAGTGCAATCTCAGTTCTGTGAAATGACTTGCACGTGGGTTGATTTTAGAAATGCAATTAGTTTAAAAACAAGGCAACAGAAGACATTACATCATTACAATTCCAACAGAAAGAAAAAAGACACAGAGGCATTAACATTTCTTTTCAACTGTCTTCTTCAATTCTAAACGGAAAAGCATTCAATTCTTGCCAGTGAAATTAATTCTTGATCTGTTCTTAGCATTTAATCCATAAGGATCATTTCACTTGTACTGCTTTGACTTTCTAGCGGATCATAATCCCTAGATTTTATATCGAACTACTTTTTAGTATTCGATCCTTTTTATTACAAAAATAGATAAATTCATGTCGAATTTATTCTATATTTGTTTTATTAAGTTCTTTGTAATCAGTGATCAAAGTTGTAACACTTCTCAAGTTTAATAGAGTTTCTATTTAACTTGAATATTGTTTCAGTTTTTATTCCGCACTAATTTGTTCTAAACAGTTAAATCTTTTAAAGGATAAATTCGATAAAACGGTATAGTTTGTATTCAACCCCCCTTCTACAAACTTATCAGGACCTAACAATTGGTATCAGAGCCTTTTGATTGATATACTAATCAAAGATCCAATTGTTTTGAGATTTTTCTTTTAAACTCTGACTTTTTATTTTATTCTTAAAAATCTCAAAAGATGTCTACTGCACAGAAAGTGGGGACAGTTAAAATCCCAATATTCAGCAAGGAGCATTATCCAATGTGGAAGAAGAAAATGCTCCTATTTCTTAAGGTTGCAAATCCTAAATACTTGGATGTGCTGAAGAGTGGTCCCAAACTCCCTATGATTATTGATCCTGAAGTTGTTGAGGATAATGTTGTGACTAGGGCTGCTAGAATGTACCCTAAAGATCCCAAGGAATACACTCCTGATGAGAAAGAGGATGTTACCTTGGATTCATGTCTTCAGTTGATCCTTATTGAGAGTCTTGATCCTATCATGCATAATCATGTCCTAAATTGTGAAACTGCCAAACACATTTGGGGAACAATAGAGATAATCAATGAGGGGACAGAGGAAGTTAGGGAGAATATGCTGGAAATTCTCACTTCACAATATGAGCATTTCAGATCAAACCCTGGTGAAGGTATCTCTCAGGTTTTTGAAAGATACAACAAATTAATTAATGATCTGAATCTCAATGGGAAGCACTACACCAACAAGGAGATTAACAAGAAGTTCCTTCTTACACTTCCACCTCATTTGGAGCACAAGATATCTGCTATTAGAGAAGCAAGAGACATGAATGAGCTTGCTTTGGAAAGATTGTATGGTGTCTTGAAGACCTATGAGCTGGAGCAGATTCAACAGAAGGAGCTGTATGGAACTGGAAGGATTGTTGGTACCTCCACTGCATTGGCTGCTGAAGTCCCACAGAAACTGGAAGTGAAGGCTGTTCAACCTTCTAGTTCTCACATGAATGTTATTGATGCTGAATATGGATTAACATCCATTGATCAATCTGGTGGTGACTTCTATTCTTTGGAAGAACTTGATCAGCTGGAGGATGGTGATTTGGCTTTGATAGTCAGAAAGTTTGGGAAGTTTAGATTCAAGAGGAATCCCAATCTTAAGTTCAGACCCAGATTTCAGAGAGGTGGATCTTCATCTTCAAGTGGCACAAGGGGTGGCTACAAAACTGGAACTGTGGACAGGAGTATAATCAGATGCTACAATTGCAATGAGTTGGGTCACTTTGCTACTGAGTGCAGAAAGCCAAAGCAAGTGACTAGAAACACATTTGATTCTAGCAAGAAGAACAAGATTGGGAAGGCCTATGTTGCTGAGGGAAAGAGTTGGGATGACACTGACAGTGATGAAGAAGCAGGTGAGATTGGGAACCTTGCTTTAATGGCTAAAGAGGAAAGCACTTCATCCAGATACATGTCAGAGGTAACCTTTACTGATGCTGAAATGATTTATCATCTTGGTGGCACCATAAGTTGTGCACGCACTGAAAATGATAGAATAAATCTTTTAAACACAAATCTTGAAAAGGAATTAAAAGATTTGAAACTTGTGCATGTTAATCAGGATGAACTTAATGAGAAAATTGCTTTTCTGGAGAATAGGGTTAAATGTTATATTCAACTGGAAACCATTCTCAAAGAGCAGATTAGTGAGCTTAAAACCAAAGCTAATGCCTATTACAACTCTTGTAAGACGGCTAAAGAAATTTTCAATAAACAAGCTATTGGTAATCATGTCAGTATAGGTTATGATTATAATGAGGCTATAGGATTGCTTGGTATTAATACACCTTGTAGAGTCAGAGAAGAAGGAAAGGTTGTTCCTTATATTCTTAAGGGTATTAAAACACCCTTCTGTAAGGAGTCTGAGGCAGAGCCTCTGAATGAATACTCTATCATTATTGCTGAGGAGATTCATGAAGAAGATGTTGCTTTAGAAGCTGAGCAATCCAAAAAGTGTGTATCTGATATTCCAGTCAAAGTTGCTACAACTGAAAAGACTAAATCAGATATCCATAAGTTGGATCAAAACAACTGTAGAACTAACATGCCTGCTATTAATTCTTCTCATAAAGCATGTGGTGTGGGTAATTGCATGTCTTGTGCTTTTAATGTTATGTATGCTTTCTTTAATAAAAAGCATGTATCTAGTGATAAGACTGCTCCACGTCAACATGTTAATAATAAGAAGCATGTTAAAACAAAGACTACTAGTCCTCCTCAGACTAGAGTGGATTCATTTATCCCTAAGCCTACTCAGAAATGTGTTAAGGCTGGTTATAAATGGAAACGCTCTTATGTGAAAGAGGATGAAGTAGTTTTAGTTAGAAATGTTGTTTTGCCTGACAAAGGCCAGTTCTTTAAGTATGCCGGACCCAATCAATTTTGGGCTCCGAGGAAGGACTAATCAATCTGATATTGCAGGGAGTTAAACAGGTAAACCGTGTTATGTGGATTCTTGACAGTGGCTGTTCAAGGCATATGACCGGAGATAGAGCCCTGCTATCAGATGTGGTTGTGAAAGCTGGCCCAGTAGTTACCTTTGGAGATAACAGCAAGGGTATTACGAAAGGATATGGCTGTTTGAAGTACGGAAATGTTATCATTGAAGATGTTTCATTTGTGGAAGGTCTGACGTTCAATCTTCTCAGCATCAGTCAGTTCTGTGACAGAGGATATGTTGTTTCCTTTGAAAGAGAGAAGTGTCAGATTACTCACAAGAAGAATGGAAAGCCTGCTCTTCAAGGAGTAAGGAAAGGTGACTTGTTCATAGCGGATCTGAACTCGGGATTCAAAGATGAAGTTAATTGTTTTTATGCTAAAGCTTCATCAGATGATAGTTGGCTATGGCACAAGAAGATGTCTCACCTTAACTTCAAAACTATGAACTCTTTAGTCAAGAGGGAATTAGTTAGAGGTTTGCCTCAGATGGAATTTACACAGGAAGGACTGTGTGAGGCATGTCAGAAGGGAAAGTCAAAGAAAGCTTCTCACAAGGGCACTGACACATCATCAATAACTGAACCTCTTCAGCTACTGCACATGGATTTGTTTGGTCCAGTTAATGTGATGTCCATGTCAAAGAAACAATATGCACTTGTGATTGTTGATGACTATTCTAAATATACATGGGTTTTATTCCTACATTCCAAGGATGAGACCCCATTCCTGGTGATTGGCCATGTAAAGTTGATTGAGTTGGATTCTAGATTCCCTGTTAGAGCCATAAGGTCAGATAATGGTACGGAATTCAAGAATGCCATTCTAACTGATTTTTGTGCTGATAAAGGAATAACAAGACAGTATTCTGCCCCTAGAACTCCTCAACAAAATGGAGTAGTGGAAAGAAAGAATCGTACATTGATTGAAGCAGCTAGGACTATGCTAAGTGAGTCCAAACTTCCAACGTACTTTTGGGCTGAAGCAGCGAATACAGCTTGTTATACTCAGAATCGAACTTTAATCAACAAGGACTTAATGAAGACTCCGTATGAGATCATGAACAATAAGAAACCAACTGTCAAGTACTTTCATGTATTTGGAGCAAAATGCTTTGTGCTTTTAGATGACAATGTTAAACGTGGCAAGTTTGATGCAAAGGCACAAGAAGCTATTTTTGTTGGATATTCCAGAAGATCTTACAGGGTCTATGTGGTTGGCAGTCACACAGTAAAGGAAAGTGTCAATGTTACTTTTGATGACACTAAGTTCCCCAGTATCCAAAAAGAAGACTCATCTGAAAAATTGAAGTTTGATAACTTGCCAGACTCAGAATCAGATGATGAAGACCCACCTGAAGTTATTGCTGGTGATGATAATAACAATGATGACAATGATCATGGTGATGGTGGTGGAAACACTGGTAACAATGGAGATACCACCAACACTGGAGAAGAATCATCAAGGCAAACAGGCAACAACTCAGGGGGAGCAAATGAAGGATCAACTAGTCACTCACAACATCAAAGTGAATTTCAAGGCGAATCATCAAGATCAAATCTTCCAAGACAGACTGTTTGGAATAGAGCTCATCCTTTTGAGCTGATCATTGGTGATCCAGATGTTGGAGTTAAAACTAGAAGAGCTTCTCAGAATGAATGTCTTTTCTCAGCATTTCTATCTAAAATGGAGCCAAAGAAAACTGAGGAAGCACTGACTGATCCAGATTGGGTGATTGCTATGCAAGATGAACTCAATCAATTTGAACAACAGCAAGTCTGGAAGCTGGTACCCAGGCCAAAGAACAAGAAAGTAGTTGGTACAAGATGGGTATACAGGAACAAGCTAGATGAAGATGGCATTGTTACAAGGAACAAGGCAAGACTGGTTGCACAAGGGTATTCTCAAGCTGAAGGCATTGATTATGATGAAACCTATGCACCAGTGGCTAGACTTGAGGCCATCAGGATGTTCTTAGCATTTGCTGCTTACTCCAATTTTAAAGTCTATCAAATGGATGTTAAGAGTGCATTCCTGAATGGTGAACTTGATGAAGAAGTGTATGTGGAACAGCCCCCTGGCTTTGAAAATCAGGAGCTGCTGGACTTTGTGTACTTTCTCTTCAAGGCTATCTATGGTCTCAAACAAGCCCCAAGAAAATGGTATGACACTCTCTCTGGTTTTCTTTTAGAAAATGGTTTTGTTAGAGGTATTATAGACAAAACTCTTTTTTCAAAGAAACACAAAAATGATATGATATTAGTCCAAGTCTATGTGGATGACATCATATTTGGGTCTACTAATGATAATCTCTGTAAGAGATTTGCTGAGCTAATGCAGAGTAAGTTTGAAATGAGTATGATGGGTGAGCTGAAGTTCTTTCTTGGATTGCAAGTAAGTCAAAGGTCAAATGGAATATTTATTTGTCAATCCAAGTATCTCAAAGAACTCCTCAAGAAGTATCACATGGAGGATTCAGCATCAGCAAGGACTCCATCTTCAACAGCAATCAAACTTGGAGCTTCTGACAAATCTATCAAGGTAGATGTTACAAGCTACAGAGGTATGATTGGTTCCTTACTCTATCTTACTGCTAGTAGACCAGATATTATGTATGCTACATGCTTGTGTGCAAGGTTCCAAGCGGACCCTAGAGATGTTCATCTCGTTGCTGTGAAAAGAATCTTGAGATATCTTAAGGGTACACCTAATCTAGGTATCTGGTACCCTAAAGATTCTGGTTTTAATCTTGTTGGATATACAGATTCTGATTATGCAGGTAGTGTTGTAGATAGAAAAAGCACCTCTGGGAGTTGTCAATTCCTAGGAGGTAGGTTGATTTCCTGGTATAGCAAGAAACAGCAAACAGTTTCCAATTCAACAGCAGAAGCTGAATATATTGCTGCTGGAAGCTGTTGTGCTCAGATCTTATGGATACGGAATCAATTAAAGGACTATGGCTTTGCATTAGACAAAATTCCCATATTTTGTGATAATACAAGTGCCATAGCAATCTCCAACAACCCTGTGCAGCACTCGAGAACGAAGCACATTGATATCAGGTATCATTTTATCAGAGAGCATGTCATGAATGGAACTGTGGAGTTACATTTTGTACCCACAGAAGAACAGACTGCAGATATATTCACTAAATCTGTTGATGAATCCACATTTATCAAGTTAGTTGGTAAATTGGGTATGTTAAACAGTCTTAGTGATTAACAATGTCTCTGTCATGTTTGTTCTTTCAATAAATTCATTTTCTCTTGTCATTTAACTGATATTTTCTGCCAATTCTCATTTAATAATTGCATGCTTGTTGATTTAAATGGTTCTGAATATTTTATTGTCTTTAAAAATATTTTTCTCATATTTTTTAAGTAGAGAAATGTATTTTTATTGAAAATATATTTATTTAGAATTATTTAGATATTTTTCAGGTTGTAAATATTGTTGTTTGAATTTTTCTGCAAGTTTATATTAATTTTATGCATTTCTAATATTCTGCATATTTTTCTAGGATTTATGGAATTTTTTCTGTGAATTTTTCTAGAATTTTTTATATATTTTTCATGCATTTTTTTAAGTTATTCAGCATTTTCTGTAAATTTTCGAATTTAATTCTGAATTTTTTGGTAAGTCTTCCCAGTTTTATACTAGGAAGACTACTGGGAAAACTAAGATTTTTAGTTTTTGTTTTTTTTTGTTTGGTTTGGTTTTTCCATTTATTTTTAAGTCTTTTCCTAAGTCTTCCCAGTTTTTGAACTAGGAAGACTATCAGGAAGACTTAGAAATATATGTATTATTTTCTGTTTTTCTTTTATTAATTATTTAGAAGACAATCCAGTTTGTACTAGGAAGACTACCGGGAAGACTATTCTAAGTCTTCCCGATTGTCTTCCCAAGTCTTTTTCCTTAAAAACGTTTGGATAGTCTTCTAAATTCAGTTTTATTTGTTTATTTCTTATATATATACATACACCAGTACATACGCATTTTCTTATTATTGCCTTAGCAGTTTTTCAGCTTTTCAAAACCCCCCTTTCGAATTCTCAATTTGTTTTGCAGAATCACTGATCTTCAAGCAACATTGCTCAAGTGTTTACTTAGCAAATCATTTCTATTCTCTCAAAATCAAACCTTTTTGAGTCGAAGTGCTGTCAAAAATTCTGTTTTTCTTTCATTCCATTCGACTTGATTGTTTGTGATTTGTTAAGTGATTTTTACTTGTGTTTTTCTGATCAAAGTGGTTCTGTGATTTGGAAACTGTTCTTGGTACTGTATGTGTTATTGAAAACTTTGCCCGTTCATTTGCCCAATTTGCCCAAGTGTAATTCGAATTTTTAGGATCTAAAAAAAAAAAAAAATTTGAAAATTAATTAATTTTGGTAAAATTTAATTTTGTGGATTTTTTGTAATTTTAATTAATTCTAAAAATCCCTAAAATTTTATTTTTATTTAAATTAATTAAATCTTTTTTATTGTTTTATTTAAAATGGATCCTAATAATTTTGAATTAGTTTTAAATAATTTTGTTGGGTATTTTGATCCGGCTAGGTGTAAAGTGGAACGTTTCAGACCATGGATTCAATTTTTAAATAGCAATACTTGTGTTAGTTATGCTATTTGTGCCAATGCACTTCTGAAAATTGATCCATTAAGGATGTTGTGTTCAAGTGCTGTTATTGCTGAAAATTCAAAATCTTTTACTTTCAATATTCTCAATCAGCAATATACAGTTACTTTTGATTTATTTTGTGATGTGTTGCATTTTCCAAAGGACAGGTTTGATCCATTACCCACTGATGATGAGTTAACACAGTTCTTTGTGAATATTCATTATCAGGGTCCCTTTCAAATGGTCAAATTGTCAAAAACTTTTGTTGTAAGGGAATGGGATCTGTTCTTTGATACTATAGCTAGGGTATTTGGTAATTGCACAAAAACAAACTTTCATTGCATTACCAGTCTTAATCAATACATTGCCTATGCTATAGTATTTGGTCGTAGATTGAACTTTGCTGAGATTCTGTGGAACCTTTTGCTCAACAGGCTTGCTCACTCTAGGAGAGATTCTGATAATGGTGTGAAAGTAAGGTGTTGGTACCCTCGCTTTCTAACTCTTATCATTAATCATCTTCTCACTGCTGAGCAGGTAGAACTGTTTCGAGAAGCTAGATTTGAAACCTCTCCAACCACAGACACTAAATTCTACACCAGACTTGATGTCTCATCAAAATTTACCACCATACCTGTTCTTGTTTCACCATTCATGAGACAATTCATTAATCTTCCTATCTTTGGTGAACAAGTTCCCGAACCACATCCAGTACCACTGCAGGTAGTTATTCCTAACCTTGGTTCTTCTTCTGGTACTTCAATTGAAACCCAAGTGGTTGTTAGGGCTGACCCAGAGATTGTAGATCCACAGTCTCTGACCCAGGTCATAGAGCCAAACAGAGAGTCAAACACTCCTGAAACACCACCTGAGCCTAATGTACAAACCAGCTCAAGAAATGTTAGTGATATAGCTGAAATGAGTGTTCCCACAGCTCTGTCTCCACCCTTAAAGAAAAGAAAAACCTATAGGGAGACAACTGTAAGCCCATCTGTATCCTCTCAAAAGGATATGGACATTGATATGGCCACTACACAGTCTCTGGAGACATCCTCTCAACAGGGTGGATCTATTGAAATTCGCCATCGGGCCATGACATCTTGTACTGAGTCAAGCACACTCCCATTACTCACAATGGGAGAAGATATCCATCTAGATGACACTCAGGACACCATGTCAGGAGAGCACTTTACTTTTGACTTTGAAACAGTACCTACCATAGTTACGGTAGAAGTGCCTTCACAGGCATCAGAGGGAAAATCTGATTCTTCGCCTCCAATAATAGAATCATTTTCTCCCCTCCCAGAGGGAACATCTCTGGCTCCCCTAAGGGATTTTTCACTCGCAGTTTATACTGGAGAAAGTGAAAGGCAACTTGATGAGTCTGTCCCTGAAGAAATTCAGTATACAATGTCAAATATTTTGACAGACTCAATCAGGGATCGGGAATTGCGAACTCCCATTGCACCACCACTGACCTCTCTTGAAGGGGCTAGGGTGATTTTTCCTGCAGGTACATCTACTGAGAATCTTGACAGACAGTTAGTGGTGAGAGATATGAATCAAACACCGAGTGAAACACAAGCACGTGAGTTGAGTGAAACACCACTGAGAGCAATTGAGGTGAGTGCACACACTGACACAAACACTGCTTTGTTGAACCAGCTAGCTGATCTACAAAGGAAGTTACAAGAAACCCAGGCTGAGAACAATCTTCTTAAAGCACAAGTGGTTGCTCAATCTACCACCTCTGTATCAAATCAGCTGGGTACTGTGAAAGATGACCTGGAAGGATTGAAGAATAATTTACTCCCGAGGCTGAATTCGATCCAACAATCTCAAGTACTGGTGGCTTCAGACATCTCTGATCTTACAATGTCAAATGCTCAGATATCAGAGAGTGTCAAGGAGATTGCTGCTATTTCTACCAAGGTGGACTTCATTCTGCAAACATCTGATGAAAACCAGAGGTTTAATGAACAAAGGATATCTAGGATTGAGGGAGGAATGGAGCATCTGAATGAAGGGATGAAGCACCTATACAACATGATCAAGGAATCACATCAACCTACTGTAGAGCAAAGAACATTCTTTGAGGGAGATGTTGATGAGGATGATGATGCTGATGAAGGAGGAAATGAAAGGGAAAGAGGAGAGATAAGGAGAACAACTGAGGTGAATCCTAGGGCTTTCACAGCTCAAACTGTAGAGGATTCCTCAACTAAGGGGGAGAAGGAGAAGAAAGGAGAAGAAAGGGAAGCTGGAGAAGCTTCTGGAGGAGATAAGGGGAAAGGTAAACAATCAATGGAGGAGTCTGCTTTTGATCAATCAATGGAGGAGTCTGCTTTTGATGATGCCTACTACTACCATGGTGAACAGGATGACTTCCACTTTGACACATCTGGTGATCTGGAGAAGACCATACCTGAAGAAGCTTTTGGTGAGGAGGAGGTTGAGGAGGCAGCCAACTTTGATGATTGGGAAGATGAAGCTGATCTATATACACCTGACCCTTTGTTTCAAAAGGAGTTGAAGATACAGCAAGCAGAGCTAAGGAGAAAGGAGGATGAGCAAGCCAAGGTCTCCAACATCATATCTCAGAAGCTAAAGATTCAAAAGGCTGAACATGAAGACAAACAACGTCTTCATAGTATTCATGTCAAGGAAAGGAGATTGGATGTTAGGATGAAGCAAGGACTTAAATGGGATAAGGCAAGGGAGATGTTTGATATCCCTCAGAGAGGCACAAACAATGATGCTACTTTTCTGAAGCTGCTTGAGAAGATCAGGACTGTTAATCCAGACAATTCATTATACATGAAGGCATTGAAGGAAGATATCTTAAGGATTACGTCTGCATTTGATCAAGTGAGGCAAGAAATGTTCATCTATGTCTCAAGTGCTCTTGAAGGGTCATTCACCATTTCTCTTGACCTCCTTCAAAGAAGATCTCTTTCTGAACTGTGGATTCTGATGAGTAAAGTAAAAAGATCTTCTTGCTTGAATGAGCTTCTCTATGACCGGCTGAGAGATTCTGCTATGAAGGCCAGTCCTCAAGTGGTACATTTTCCTTATGAAGTCAAAATCTACAGAGGTACAACTTTAGAGACAGTGAGGCTGGATCCTGATTCCATGAAGCTACAGACTGCTATGCAACTGGTGAAGTTGGAGAATCTTCTTAGAACTTCTGGGTTTGCTTCTATAGAAAAGTCTGAAGTTGCTGATATGATTTCAGACTACTGCACGGAGAAAATTCCAAGATATGCTCAAATGAAGAATAGATTGAAGAAGATCACCACTCAACCAGTAATGCCAAGTGGTGTGGTTTCTGAAAGTGATCGTGTCCTTGACAAAGATCTTCTAGTCACCTTACAAGAAGCTGAAGAAGGTGAAATTAGAGACTAAAGGCATGATAGGTTTAGCTCATTTGTAAATATTATATGTTTAGAGCTAGGTAAATCAAGATAGGGTAATGTATTCATATGTTCAGTCTAGAGGAACATCTATCTTGTATTTATCTTTACTGTTTGAATCTGGAAATTGTTATATTTAATCCAGAACCTTTTATTATTTGCTTGGCTCTTAAAAGTCTTATCTTTTCTTGTTTTAGTTGAGTTATCCTCTAGAGGTATTTGATTGTTATTGTCTAACAAACAAATAGGGGGAGATTGAAAGGCATATGTCCAGGCCTATTTGTAAACACCGAGGATTCTACTCAACTTTAATTAAGATGTAATAAGTAAATAATAAAAATCAATTGTCACAGGAATCTCAGAAGGTTATATCTGTCAAAGAATGAAGATTAAAGTCATCTACAGACTTGAAGTGATTCTACATTGAAAGAAGCTCAATTTATTGATCAAGCCTCAATGAAGTATTCAAGCTCAGTGGATTTATTAAAGTGACAGAGATTTCAAGTGGTGACAGAAAAAGATACTGATTACGGAGTTCTTGAATGAGAAGGAAGTGAATCACTGCTTAAAGTCAAACAGATAAAGAACAGACATTGTCGTTAGTCACTCATGAACCAGACAGTGCATAGAGTGTCAACGTACTATTGTGTTTGTTATTTATCTAAGTTTTAAGTGATTCTGGAATTGTTTAAGAAGTCAACTAATTCTATTTATTCTCTTATAAATAATTAATATTATTAAGTATATTATTTATTAATTTAATTCTGTAAAGAATTAATTTAATACATAATTTATTTAATTAATTATTTAAATTAGAATGAATTTGAACTAGGAAGACTTAGGTTTGAACTAGGAAGACTTAGTTTAATAAGCTAGGAAGACTCACAAGTGAGTCTTCCCGATTGTCTTCCTAAGCCAAATCTAAGTTTTCCCGAATGTCTTCCTAATACATTTCTTGTTTTCCCGATTGTCTTCCAAGGCATAATTAATTGTTTTTCTATAAGTCTTCCTAGTGCAATCTCAGTTCTGTGAAATGACTTGCACGTGGGTTGATTTTAGAAATGCAATTAGTTTAAAAACAAGGCAACAGAAGACATTACATCATTACAATTCCAACAGAAAGAAAAAAGACACAGAGGCATTAACATTTCTTTTCAACTGTCTTCTTCAATTCTAAACGGAAAAGCATTCAATTCTTGCCAGTGAAATTAATTCTTGATATGTTCTTAGCATTTAATCCATAAGGATCATTTCACTTGTACTGCTTTGACTTTCTAGCGGATCATAATCCCTAGATTTTATATCGAACTACTTTTTAGTATTCGATCCTTTTTATTACAAAAATAGATAAATTCATGTCGAATTTATTCTAGATTTGTTTTATTAAGTTCTTTGTAATCAGTGATCAAAGTTGTAACACTTCTCAAGTTTAATAGAGTTTCTATTTAACTTGAATATTGTTTCAGTTTTTATTCCGCACTAATTTGTTCTAAACAGTTAAATCTTTTAAAGGATAAATTCGATAAAACGGTATAGTTTGTATTCAACCCCCCTTCTACAAACTTATCAGGACCTAACAGTAAGTCAACCTCCTGGTTTTGAAGATAATGATTTTCCAGAATATGTATACTTCCTCCTCAAAGCACTCTATGGTTTGAAACAAGCACCTAGAGCCTGGTATGACACACTTTCACAGTTCCTCCTTGAGAATCACTTCACTAGAGGTACTGTAGATAAAACTCTTTTTCACAGGGTTGTGAATGGTTCTACTATACTTGTTCAAATTTATGTAGATGACATAATCTTTGGGTCTACAGATGTGAAACTTTGTCAAAAGTTTGCCAAGCTTATGCAAAGTAAATATGAAATGAGCATGATGGGAGAATTAACTTACTTTCTTGGTCTTCAAGTGAAGCAAGTTAATGAAGGCATTTTTATTAGTCAAACAAAATACATTCATGATTTATTAAAGAAGTTTAATTTAATGGAATGCTCTCCTGCCAAAACTCCCATGCCTACTGCCACCAAACTTGAATTGAATACTAAGGAAAAATCTGTGGACATTTCAGGTTACAGAGGCATGGTAGGCTCACTTTTATATTTAACAGCTAGTAGACCTGATATTATGTTTGCTACATGTCTATGTGCTAGATTTCAGGCTGATCCTAGGGAATCCCATTTAGTTGCTATTAAAAGAATTTTTAGATATCTCAAAGGAACACCAAACCTTGGCATTTGGTATCCTAGAGAATCTGGTTTTGAACTAATTGGTTATTCAGATGCAGATTTTGCAGGGTGTAAAATTGACAGGAAAAGCACAACAGGCACCTGTCAATTCTTAGGAAACAAGCTTGTCTCATGGTTCAGCAAGAAACAAAACTCAGTTTCTACCTCCACAGCTGAGGCTGAGTATATTGCAGCTGGAAGTTGTTGTGCACAGATTTTATGGATGAAAAATCAACTACTTGATTATGGAATAAGAGTTGAGAAAATTCCTATTTTCTGTGACAACACTAGTGCCATTGCCATTACTGAGAATCCAGTGCAGCATTCAAGGACCAAGCACATTGACATCAAGTACCACTTTATTAGAGAACATGTTATGAATGGTACTGTGGAGTTACATTTTGTTCCAAGTGAACAACAACTTGCAGACATCTTTACCAAGCCACTTGATGAATCCACATTCTCAAGATTAGTAAGTGAGCTAGGTATGCTAAATTTCTCTTAATTATTTTGAGATTCTTGCAAGTTAAAATGCAGCCAGGAATCTGCTATGATTTTTCTGTGAATTGATTTTCTCAGGAAAAGGTGAAATTTTGTCTAAGTCAAAATTACTATGTCAACGAAACGCACCATTTCGTTGATAGTCTTAGCATTTTTCTGGGTGTTTCGTTGATAGCTCTTTTATATCAACGAAACGCAGCTTTATCAACGAAATAAGACGGGACTTTAACCGCCCAATCTGATTCGTTGATGTAGCGCTTTTTAATCTGAACCGTTGAAACTGCTCGTTCTTTATCACGATCTATGCATACACCCCTGTAAGTATAAATCGTGGTAATATTTAATTCTAACGGTTACTTTTTAAGCCAATCAGGTAATTTAGATTAATTATTGGACTTAATTTCTGAGAATTTTTGGGGGAGTATTTAAGAAATTTCAATTTCTTTATTTCATTTCTACCTGTTCTCAAAAATTCCAAAAGTTTTTCTATCTTCTTCTCTCTAACAAGTAATACAGCTCGAAGTTTTTCCTCACTCAACAATGGCACCCATAGTCAAGCTTATGTCTGCTGGTGGGTTCATCTATGAGAAGAACAATTCTATTCCATTTGTTGTTAAGGAGAGTCCGAACATCATCTTTTTCAAGATGATGGACTTCATGAGGAACTGTAAGTTGGGCTATGCGATGTTTTACTCTACACCACTCTACAATGAAATAATCGAGGAGATTTGGACCTCATGTGAGTATAGTGGAACAAACTGCACACTGCAATTCACTCTTCAAGGTAATGAGTACATAGTTAATTCTGATGTTTTGCAAGCATGTTTACATATTCCTGATAATAACTGTGATGCTTTGCCTTCTAACACTGAAATAACTACCATGCTAAATTCTATAAACTACTCTTTGCCTACTGATAACTTGGGTAAGATAATTAGGAGAGGTTTGGTTAGGGAATACAGTTATTTAGCTGATGCATTCATTAAGGTCTTTTCTGGAAAGATTAGTAATTTTGATGCATTAACTAACTCTATGTTAATTCTCCTAACCATGCTTCTAAATGATAGATATTACAACTTTAGCACCCAACTTATGTATGAAATTGGTGCTAAGTTGGGTGATAAGGCAAATAGGAAGAAAAATATCTATTATGCAAGGTTTCTGATGATGCTGGCTAATCATGTTAGTCCCGCACCATTAGTTATCTCTAACCCTACTGCCAGGTTTGAGTGCTTTGTACAAGAGAAGAGAGTATTGACAGACATACTGAGGCTGAACCACAATGGTGATGTTCCAGTGGTGTATCTGCCAATCATTGAGGTAACTACTGCTATCCCTGTTAGTATAGCTGTTACTTCCATTGTTTCATCCAACCCAGTTGCTATGGAGTCTGTAGCTGTGACCCAACAGGCTCCTGCCCCAGCAACAAAACCAAAATCTAAGAAATCCTCCAAGCCAACCTCAGGTGCTTCTCAAAAGGCACCTGTTGTAAAAACTACCACACAACCTAAGGGGAGTGAGTCTGGAGTTGTGAGAGGTGAGGGAAGGGGTGAACATAAAAGAAACCCCAAGAATAAGGAAGGTGAGGTAAGAGTTTCCCAGCCAAGCCCCATTGTGTCTTCCCAACAAGGCACAATGAGTAAAATGGATTTAAACACAAGTCTAATTGCATCCTCCCAAAAGGATGTAATTATTGAAACAAGCTCTCAACCTAGAGCACAGTCCAAAAGGGTAAGGGACACTTCAAGCCCACAGTCTACATTTTCCCAATACCAAAGGAGAGTGAAGCAAAAGTCCAAGGGTTCACAGGGTGCACACACACTGGAAGCAACACTTCCAGTTTCTCAAATTCAGTTTGATGTAACCCCTATTATAACTCTGGGGTTACAATCCCATTCTCTAAACATCAACCTTGAACTATCTCCATCAAATTCACCAACTCTATCTCTAGATGTGGACATGATCCATACATCTATTCCTGATTCTCCAACTCTAATCTTGGAGAAGCCCCACTCTGAAGCTGGTGGCCATCACTTGTTAAGTGATTTGTTGGGCCATCAACCAATTTTTTCTGAAGTTGCAAGGGGATCTGTGGACCAAACTCTCAAATCAATCACCACAGACTCTACTGTAACTTCTCATTCTCAAAGTGCTTTCTTGACTTCATCAACGAAACAGTCTATTTCGTTGACAAGTGTTTCTCCATCAACGGTATCCATACCGTTGACAGTTCAAACTACCATTCCGTTGATAGGTCATTCTACACCCCTTATTGAAAATCTAGTTGTTTCCACAACTAGTGTAGATGACCTGGTGGTAGTTGAGACACTTTTAGGATTGAGAGGGAGTGAAACTGAGAGGCTGGCTTGCAGCCAGGCAAAAGGAGAGAATGAGAGTGAGAGGCTGGCTATTTCTTCCAGCCAGGCAAAAGGAGAGATTGAGAGTTCCACCTTAGTAGGTGAAGGTGAGGGTGTGAGAGGTGTGAGCCATGGGGAGCCCATGATGCAAGAAAATAGAGGAGAGAGAGAAGGGACTACAAGAGTCATAAGGGAGGAAGCAGCCATTGCTAGTGAGTCAATGGAGGTCAATGAGGGAGAAAGGGAACTTACTTTCCAAGAGCATTATCAACAAACTCTGGATAGTATTTCTCTGGATCCTGAGACCTTTACTCATCCTGTGTCAGCCTATCAAGTTTTGGCTCAACAGGGCAATGTGGAGGCAGAGAGGTCACTCCAACTAATTCATACAACTGCATCAATGCAAAGAGCAAAGGATGCCTTGACCAATCTATCTCCAGGAGCTGCAGCAAGTGGTGAGTTTGATTTCTCTGATGATGAGGACAGCTTTGGTGACAATCAGGTGGCCACTTCACAGACTGGGACTTCTGTGGTGCCTCCTACACCAAACTGGCTTTCTCAAGATTTACAAGGAAGGATCTCCCTGGATGCTGCAATCACAAGGCAGTACAATGAGGCCTATCTGGCTCATGAGTCTGCAAATGCCAATGACAAGAAATTCTACAAGGCTATTATGGATTCACTGGAAATCCAAAGGCTACAGATGATGCAGACAAGGATTGAGGCTAGAGAAATTAAGGACTCAATTAGCAATCTCAAGGATGCTAATGACAGGAGGCTAGATGAAAAGCTTCCTCTTCTCACTGTGTCCAAGATGAACAGGTTTTTCTCTAAGGAACCTGAGGTGGCTACCTCCTTGAAGACTCTCTCTTCTAGAGTGGACAAGGTGGAAGCTACTTTATCTCAGATGCAAAAGGAACAGGAGAAGCAGACACAACTGTTGGCCCAGCTAGTGGCAGCTCAAGGACTCCCAGTCATCTCTCTTGATGATAACAAAAAGGGGGAGAAATCTAAGGAGCTAGACATTCAAATCACAAAGGTTATGGTCCCAGCCATTTCCCTGCCAAAGGAGCCACTAGCTATGGGGGAGTCAGGCAAAGCTAAACTGGACAGCATTGACCTGATTCAGCAAGCATCTATGAAGCTACAGCTTGCTGAACAGATTAAAGACCACTGGTCCAGGATAAATGAAAGAATCAAGAAGTTAGCTGATTCTGCAAAGACTTCAGATCCATCAACGAATCAAGCTTCTTCAACAGAGCCATCAACGGATGCCATGGTTTTAGTGTCAACGGAATGGGAGCCACAGACCAATTCTTCATATAAGGTAGAGCCCCTTCTGCATGGAGTCACTCAAGGATCAAGGAAGGAGAAAGGACAAACTTCATGCATCAGGGATGTGGAACAAGCTACATTACAAAGAAGCGTATCTCCCAAGTCTCCTGCTAAACCAAAGGGCAAAAACACAGAAAGGACCTTCTATCCTGCACCTTATCCAGATGAGCACAAGCTTCTTGGTCTTCTCATCACAAAAAGCAAGGAAAGCAATGATTATGAGGTAAGGAAGCAAAGGGCAATTGTCTACAGGAATGGACAACAAATCTGTGTTTGGGCTGGTCACCCAAACTTTGCTGAAGCTAAGGCTGAAGAGTCAGAAAGAGCAGCAATGCAAGCACTTGCAGTTGCTCAATCTCTTGATGAAGAAGAAAGACAGCAAGAAGAAAAAGCTAGAGAGGAAAGGAGTGCAAAGAAGAGCACAAGGCAACCAAAGGCAAGAGCTAGGAGAAATATAGCCTTTGAGAATGATGACTCTCAGAGTATTGCATCAGACTCTTCTGTACCAACTGCACCACCAACAATTCCTGATCCAGCTCTAAGGGAAAAGTTAGCCTTTGATCCTAAACATCCTGTTAATTTCCATGATCAACCAATTGAGCCAAAGGAAGAGCCAATTGAGTTTGATGAGGCCAACTTTCCAAAATTCCTCTTTGAGATGGATTCAAAGAAGAAATCTAAGCAAAGGGCTACCAAGGCTAAGCCAATTCTAGTAAGGAGACCACAAGCTGAAAAACCTCCTACCAACCCAGAAGACTTCATCTACATTGCTGATATCAGGGAGGAGTCTGACCTACATATCCATCTTGATGACCTAGTTGAAGTAAGAGGAATAGCAGCTTCTTACAAACTACCAGAGAGATTGGTGTTTGTCTACAAGGGTGGGAGAGAACAGGTTTGGCCTCTACATAGAATTCTGGGAGAAGACTATCAGACACTGCTATCTGTGTTTAAATGCCTGAAGAAAGATTTTGGTTTTACCAAAACAGCTAAGTCTGAAGTTGTTTCCAAAATTTGCCAAATCAAAGCTAGCTGGAACAAGCCTGGTGCACTTCCCAGAGTATTGAAGGTCCCTCAAACAGGAAAGAAAATTCATCTCCAACCTTTTTGGATGATGGAATTCAGAGACAAGGACAACTGTAGAAGATTCTTCAGAATAGAAGACCAACTGGAGAAGGCATCCAATGAAACTCTAAGATTAATGCAATCCAAGTTGGGGGATCAAGATGAAGAAGAGAAGATTTTCTACAGAAGACTTCAAGCTCAGATTGAGGAGAACAATGCAAGAAAAGGGAAGAAAACAAGACCACAGAGGCAAAGATGAAAAATCTGCTCAGTCTAGAGGAGCAACTCTGTGCACTTGTTTTGTAAGATTTTCTACTTTGTATTTTAATTAAATTCAATGAAGCTCAATGCAATTTCTACTTTTATCATGTGTAATTTGACTGAGTGTTTTTGTTATCATCAAGGCTCTTGATTTATGGCTGTTATTCTATCAGTCATAAATTGGGGGAGATTGTTAGGAATATGTTGATCTTGATGATAATTATAAAAACACTTAGTAGATTTTGTATTAAGTCATTTTGTAACTGTCAACGGAATGGCATGCTTTGCAGTGTTTCGTTGACAGGAAGCTCATCAACGGAATGAGTGTTGTAGCAATTGCACTGTACAATACTTCACAGTTTGATATGCATTTGATGTATGTACTAGATAGGTTTCCTAAGTCATGTTGACTAAGTACTAGATAGGCAAAATAGGTTGGTTAATTGTAAGTATATCATGCCTTGTAATTTTGCCTAAGTGAAGACATGTCAACGGTATGAAGATTACTCTATCAACGGAACAAGGATACACCATCAACGGAATGGAGTTTACTCATCAACGAAATGGAGAATAAAGCTATCAACGAAACACATCTTCCTGCTATCAACGAATCATTATTGCTTTTCTGAATAGTTGACAAAGTGATAGTGACAGGTTACTGAACAGATCTAAAGGTGATGTGGAAGTGTACTTTGCATTGGAAACCATTAAAATGGACATGGGGAATAAGGAAACATCCCAGTTTCCAATTGGGCTCTTGGGAGTGATCATAATAAGCATGAAGACAAAAGCAGGGATCTCCAAGGACCACTGGACAAAGGGATGAAAAGCAAACTATTGGCGGTTACCTCTAGTGTACTTTAGTGTAGCCAAAAATAGCTTTGTAAACTTGGGAATATATAACCAAGTGTAGCAGTTAAAATAGAGTAAGAGAAGAAAAACAAATAGTTTGTATTAGCTATCCTTGAGAGCATTCTTCTCTACAACTCTGTAACTGAGCAGTTGTGTACTTGTGTATCACAGATTATTTCCGCAATAAAAACACTTCAGTTGGATCATCAAACAATCCAACTGAATTATTTATATCTTGTGTTTTTATTTATTCAGTTCAGTTTTATTTTATAAAGTGTTTTAAGTTTAAGAAAATATCAAGAATTGTATTCAACCCCCCCCCCCCTTCTACAATTCTGTTAGGTCATTTGGGATTAACAAGGACTTTGCTATAAGCAAGTCCGGGGTTGATGCGTGACTGATCAGCAGCTCAACCTTTTGATTTGAAAAATGTAGAAGTCCAATTCTAATCCCTTTTACTCCCATTGAGATTGTTAAAAAGCATATGTTTGGCTTAAACCTTGTTGATTCAGATAATTGTGATATTCCTTTCATTATGGAACTGTGATTGATATATATTATGCTTGCTGAGCACTTGTGGCTCATACTTGTTTTGTTTCTAACTCTATTCCAGTGAAGTGAGAATATGAGCAGACACAGCGCGAGCGATAGTTCTCCAGCAGATAGGAGACCACCTCGAGTGGTTGTCATTGGCAGGGTAGTTGTCTATTTTGTTAGTTAGACTAGATGTCTAGCTTTGAACTTTAAGTTGTGTAATATTAATAACTCTGAAAAACTGGTTTGTAATATAACTTAGAAGCTTGTTCAATGCCATAATATGGACGCGGTCTTGGTTAAGGGGTGTTTGATGTTATTATTATATTATGCATGTGTTATATCCAGGTATATTGTGTTTCGTTGGTCGAGTGGCTCCCCAAACCTGTGCCCCAGGTTTGGAGGGCGCCACAGGTTGGTATCAGAGCGATAGATTATGGTATTTGAAAAAAGTTAGGATGTAGGGTCCAGGATAACGTAGAGAGTTAGAAATTCACTTAAAGTCTAAAGAAGGTCAATTAGGAATATTATGTGTGGTAATTGAATGTGATTATATAATTGCAGCCCCCTAGCTCTAGTTCAGATTCAGACTCGTCAGAGCGTACGATAGAGGAGAGACATGTACTAGGAGAGAGAGCAAGACCGTCGAGGCCGACACGACCCCAGCCTGGACATGCTGTAGTCAGGAGAGATCATATACCTTGTCTCGTTCCACTTCGACGCGTAGCACCAGCACCAGTGTCTCAGGCATCAGTTTCTGGACCTTTGTACCAGCTTTCTCAGCCACCAGTTCCACATCATGAGTATCAGAGGGTGAGAGGGGAAAGGGAGTATTTCTATAGACATGTATTGGAGATGAGAGGGACTCGTTCGTCAGAGGCAGTCGTAGCCCAAGAGAGGGACAGACTCAGAGGCCAGATAGGAGAGATTCAGATGAGACTTAGGGTTACGAGGACATTAGTAGAGACGAGGTTGCAGGGACTAGCTTCTAGCCGAGAGGGAGAGACTATAGCAGGGTTGAGAGAGATATTGGACTATGCGGTGAGGGAGATTGGAGAGGTTGTCGGACCAGCGCTATGGAGGACTAGAGATGATGATCCATGAGCAGGATTAGGTGAGGTTGGATGTTATGTGGGTGTATGGATTTCCAGTTAGATAGTATATAGATGCATAGTATAGTACCAGCAGTGCACCGGGCTTATAGTATCGCCTTGGGTTGTTGTTGTATTTTTGATTGTTGTACTGTTGATCGGCAGTTGTAGTTCAGCTATGACATACTTTACTTTTGAAAGCGTTCTACGCTTGTATCAAATATATATATATATTTGATACAAGAGAATAATAATAGTTCTGCAAAAGGTGGTTATCATATATATATATATATATATATATATATATATATATATATATATATATGATAACCACCTTTTGCAGAACTATTATTATTCTCTTGTTATTCATTTCAGCACCATAATTGTCATTCTACTTGATACAACGAGGGTATTCTTACGCCGTTGAAAATTTGTAAACCTTGGTTCTATCAATTGTGTTCTCTTTCTTTTCTACTTATGAATTATTTGATTAAACCAATTATTGTTTATTTATCAGTAATATGCCTCCTAGACGAAGTACCCGTGCAAATGATTCCTCTGACCAAGAAGGTCAACAGAATTCACCTCCAACGGGTCACATAGATCCGATTGTAATACAGCTTTTGAATACTCTTACTCAACAAACTGATGCCCTAGCATAACAACAACAAATTCAACAACAGCTACTACAACAGTAGCAACATCAGCAACAGCAACAGTAGCAGCACCAGCAGGCAGCACCAGTAGTTACGTTTAAAGCATTTCAAGCAACGAAACCTCCGGAATTCAAAGGATATGCAGACCCAATTGAGGCAAAGGCATGGTTAAAGGAAATAGAGAAAGCTTTTACCTTAATAGAGGCAACGGAAGAAAAGAAAACAGAGTACGCTAGTTATTTCTTGAAGAGTGAAGCAAGTTATTGGTGGGAAACGAGTAGGGTTATGGAACCTGAGGGATTAATTACATGGGGCAGGTTTATAGAGTTGTTTTTAGAAAGGTATTTTCCTGATTATATGCGAGACCAGATGGAGTTGAAATTTTTAGAGTTAAAATAAGGTAGTATGACTGTTCCTCAGTACGAGACAAAGTTTACTGAATTGTCTAGGTTCATTCCGACATACGTTGACACGGAGAAGAAGAAGGCCAAGAGGTTCCAACAGGGACTGAGGTCATGGATTCGTAGTAAGTTAACCATTCTGGAGTTGGACACCTATGCAGCAGTGGTTCAGAAGGCAATGATTGCGGAAGCAGAGAGTGATTCATACATGAGGGAGAAAGAGAATAAGAAAAGGAATATAGGGACATCTGATAAGGGACGGCCGCAGGGAAGTTCACAAGGTCAGTCGAATAAGAAACTAGGATTCCAGCCCGACAGGAGTTCAAGTTTTAAGGAACCAGATACCGGGAATACAGGGCAAGACAATCGTTTACTAGCCAACAATCAACAGGGAGTTTCTAGACCCCCACTACCAGAATGTAGGACATGCAGGAAAAGACATCCAGGAGTATGCAACCGATTGAGTGTCACGTGTTTTAAATATAACCAGAAGGGTCATTATTCCAGAGATTGCAAGATAGGTATTGTGTGTCACCGATGCAAGAAACCAGGTCATATGATTAAGGATTGCAGAGCACCAGCACCCGTGAGTAGTGTGCCTCGGTCTGGCCATTTCTCCTATCTGTTGTTGTGTGATTTTATAAAACAAAGTAAGAGTGAGAAATAAAGCCCCACAATATAATCTGTAATGAAATCTGTACTAGATTATAATCATAATAAATATTTGCAAGATATCAGAAAATCTTTAACATAACATAAGTCAGCTTTTAAAACACCATACTTATATCAAGCTAAATCGGGTAGCTTATTGAAAAACAACAGTTTTGAATATTTCTCAAAATACTGCCAACATTATCGGTAACTGAGCTACTAGGCTTTTGTTACAATGTTGTAGACACAATTCCAATTGGAAGATGGGGGCTATTACCGGAAAACACCACGATAAGCGCTGATCAGTCGCTGTACCGCATAAACACTTTCTCTACTAGTAGAAGGACGACTTCCTATTTCGGTTATCACCCTGGCCCTTCATGCTATACTGGCACCTATTTCATTGCCGAACATGGAGTCATACTATACTGGCACCTATTTCATTGCTGAGCATGACTTCGTACTATGATGGCACCTATTTCATTGCCGAGTACGACCTCGTACCATACTGACACCTATTTCATTGTCGAGCACGAGTTAATTTCAATCCCCAGATGAAAATCAACGTCACGGGAAACGGAAGTTGTTGGTCCTTGAGTATTGCAGAAGGGGGGTTGAATGCAATACTGATGAAATTTAATCTTTGCTTCAACAACTAAAACTAAGATTAAATCCTATCAGTAGAAGAAATGCAATCACAAGTAGTTTTCTCACAAAATAAATATTTTATTTATCTTGCGAAAGTGTTGCTACAACCTTGAGAGAAATGTGTATTTTTCTCAAGCTTCGGTTTCTCGAGTGATACATAGAATGAAGTGAGAGATAGTCTAAATAAACTAATCATATCTCTATCATCACGGGTTTGTGAAGCTGCTGTCATTTTCATGTGGCAGCTTCTTACAATTTGCATACCCGTGTGTCTTACCTAAATTTCTATACAAACAAGTTTATCATTACTGGAAAAAGCAATCTAGATACATTCTATTTTTAGCTAACACAATTCAGTGGATGTTGATTTGTCATACTCTTGAATTGGTGAGCTTTGGCATGTGATCTCTCAAGCTTCTGTCGTAGTCTTGCAGACCAGATGCAGTGTTGGGATACTGCAGCACGCCTATTTCTTGAACATCCAAACTGTCACATGTTTGACTGGGTAGATCCTCAATTCAAAGTTTATCCCTATGAGACAGTATCCTGATCTTCAAGCTTGCTGTCACAAGAATGTGCTTTTGGTGACAGTAAGAAATCCCCGCAATAGATGCTGTCAGGAGTTCCAAACTTGCTGTCAGGAGAATAGAGAGTTGTTGTCTCAAGGCTTCCGCCAATGTTACTGTCAGAGAAAATATGTTGTCTTGACTTGCAACATGCTGTCTTCTTGTAACCTTACTGTCAATGATATGAGTAAAATTTATTCTTGTTGTCATCCTGATATGCTTCTTGAGGCTTGAACAAATGAATGAACTTCTTCCAAGATTTATAAACAAGTTTATTACAGCAATGGAAATCGCTACAAGAACATACTCTGGCTGTGACAGTATGTTCTACTTAATAAAATTAAGTATTATGAAATACAAAGTTAAGTTGTCTTCTAAGCTATCACCCATAAATCCTAACAATCTCCCCCAATTTGTTTTTATGGATAATAACTACAAATTTCCAAACTATACATGCTGACAACTTAACTAACAAAGATTAGAATGAATACAAACTTAGGTGCTCCATAATGAATGAACAAATATGAAATATTTACCTAGTTTTGAGCTTCAGACTTTCTTTTCTTCCTTCTTTCTTCCTTCTTTCTTCCTCTCCTTTGAGAGCTTCTGCTACAAGGTTTCTGAGGCTTTCCACCAGAGATACTTCCATGGGAGATAGAGCATCATCCTCAATTTCATCAATGTACTGTTGAATTACCTTGGAGATACTTCGTTGAGCATCCCGGAGATCCAGCCAATTTTCTTGTCCATAGATATAGACTCTAAATTTTAAGATGTCTTTATCCATCTTGAATCTCCTGCCAGGAAATGCATTTAGAGTAGACCTTCTTGCCTTGTCCAGCTTTGAATCTTCATCATTTCTCTTTTTAATTATCTCCTCAAGTTCAAAAGAACACAACATCTCTAGATGGTTAGTTGATCCAACCACTGAGAAGTTCAATTCTTTATCTTTGGTGAACAAGTTCCTCAACCACATCCAGTTCCACTACAGGTAGTTATTCCTAACTCTGGTTCTTCTTCTGGTACTTCAATTGAAACCCAAGTGGTTGTTAGGGCTGACCCAGAGGTTGTAGAACCACAATATCTGACCCAGGTCATAGAGCCAAACAGAGAGTCAAACACTCCTGATACACAACCTGAGCCTAATATTCAAACCAGTTCAAGAAGAGTTAGTGATATAGATGCAATGAGTGTTCCACAGCTCTGTCTCCACCCCTAAAGAAAAGAAGAACCTATAGGGAGGCAACTGTAAGCCCATCTGTATCCTCTCAAAAGGATATGGACGTTGATATGGCCACTAAACAGTCTCTGGAGACATCCTCTCAACAGGATGAATCTATTGAAATTCGCCATCGGGCCATGGCATCTTGTACTGAGTCAAGCACTCTCCCATTACTCACAATGGGAGAAGATAACCAAATAGATGACACTCAGGACACTATGCAAGAAGAGCACTTAAATTTTGATTTTGAAACAGTGTCTACCATTGTTACGGTAGAAGTGCCTTCACAGGCATCTGAGGGAAAATTTGATTCTTTGCCAAATCAAATAGAATCATTTTCTCCCCTCCCAGAGAGAACATCTCTGGCTCCCTTAAGGGATTTTCCACTCGCAGTTTTTACTGGAGAAAGTGGAAGGCAACCTAATGAATCCAACACTGAAGCAATTCAGTTTCAAATTCAATCTGATTTGGATTTCATTGGGGATTGGGAATTGCGAACTCCCATTGCACCACCACTGACCTCTCTTGAAAGAGCTAGGGTGATTTTTCATGCAGGTTCATCTTCTGAAAATCTAGAAAGACAGTTAGTGGTGAGAGATATGAGTCAAACACCGAGTGATACACAAGCACGTGAGTTGAGTGAAACACCACTGAGAGCAATTGAAGTGAGTGCACACACTGACACAAACACTGCTTTGTTGAAACAGCTAGCTGATCTACAAAGGAAGTTACAAGACACCCAGGCTGAGAACACTCTTCTAAAAGCACAAGTGGTTGCACAATCTACCACCTCTGTATCAAATCAGCTGGGTACTATGAAAGATGACCTGGAAGGATTAAAGAATACTCTACTCCCGAAGCTGAATTCCATCCAACAATCTCAAGTACTAGTGGCTTCGGACATTTCTGAATTAACAACGTCAAATGCTCAGATTTCAGAAAGTGTCAAGGAGATTGCTGCCATTTCTACCAAGGTTGACTTTATTCTGCAAACAGCTGATGAAAATCAAATGTTTAATGAAGAAAGGATTTCAAGGATAGAAGGAGGAATGGAGCATCTGAATGAAGGTATGAAGCACTTGTATAATATGATAAAGAAATCACATCAACCTACTGAAGAGCAAAGAACATTCTTTGAGGGAGATGATGATGATGATGAGGGTGCGGATGATGAAGGAGGAGATGGAGGAAATAGAGATGATCAAGGAGCTATAAGGGGAAGAAGTGAGGTGAATCCTGGAGCTACTAAAGTAAAATCTGTAGAGGATTCCTCAACTAAGGGGGAGAATGTGGAGAAACAAGGAGGAGATCAGGCCGGAGGCTCAAACAAAGACAAAGGGAAGCAGAAGTTAACTTTTTCTGATGCTGACTATTATCAAGGTGAACAAGGAGATTTTGACTATGTAGAATCTGAAGAAGCCCCTGAAGATATCTTTGGTAATGTGGAGGAGGAAGAAGAAGCTGATTATGCTGACTGGGAAGAAGAGTCAAATATTGATACTGTCTTTGAAGTTGAGTTAGTGAGACAGAAGGCTGATCTGAAAAGAAGAGAGGAGGAGAATGTAAAGGTATCTGACATCATTTCTAAGCATCTTGTCATTCAAAAAGCTGAACAACAAGAAAAGCAAAGGCTTCACAATCTGAAGGTCAATGAGAGAAAATTGTATGTGAGGCTGAAGCAAGGTGAAGAATGGGACAAGGCTAGAGAGATGTTTGCACATCAAGAAGGAACTAACAATGATGCAAAGTTTCTTGGGATGTTGGAAAGATACAAGAAGGTCAATCCAGACAACACAATATATATGAAATTTGAAGAAGCTCTGGTTGTAAATATTAAATGTTTAGAGCTTAGGTGATTCAAGATAGGATAAATGTATTCATATGTTCAGTCTAGAGGAACATCTATCTTGTACTTACCTGTAATGTTTGAATCTGGATAATGTTAAATGAAATCCAGAACTTTGTGTTATTATTTACTTAGCTATTAATGTCTTATTTCTACTTGTTTAGTTAGTTGAGTTATCCTCTAGGTATTTGCTTGTTATTCTCTAACAAACAAATAGGGGGAGATTGAAAGGCATATGTTTTAGCCTATTTGTTTACATCGAGGAATTAACTCAACATTAAACAAGTCTGTAATAAGTAAGTAATAATTCAAATTGTCACAAGAATCTCAGAAGATTATATCTGTCAAAGAATGAAGATTAAAGTCATCTACAAACTTGAAGTGAGTCTACATTGAAAGAAGCTCAATTTATTGATCAAGCTTCAATGAAGTATTCAAGCTCAGTGGATTTATTAAAGTGACGGAGATTTCAAGTGGTGACAGAAAAAGATACTGATTACGGAGTTCTTGAATAAGAAGGAAGTGAATCACTACTTAAAGTCAAACAGATAAAGAACAGACATTGTCGTTAGTCACTCATGAACCAGACAGTGCATCGAGTGTCAACGTACTATTGTGTTTGTTATTTATCTAAGTTTTAAGTGATTCTGGAATTGTTTTAGAAGTCAACTAATTCTATTTATTCTCTTATAAATAATTAATATTATTAAGTATATTATTTATTAATTTAATTCTGTAAAGAATTAATTTAATACATAATTTATTTAATTAATTATTTAAATTAGAATGAAAATGAACTAGGAAGACTTAGGTTTGAACTAGGAAGACTTAGAAAAATGAACTAGGAAGACTCACAAGTGAGTCTTCCCGATTGTCTTCCTAGGCCAAACCCTAGTCTTCCCGGTTGTCTTCCCTTCACAAAGATTGTCTTCCCGAAAGTCTTCCAAGGCAAATTGGATTGTTTTTCTGCTAGTCTTCCAAGGCATTTCTACAATCTGTCAAGTGGCTTGCAAGTGGACTAAAAGAAAAGTAATGCAGTGTATTTAAAGACAAGACAATTCGAAGATAGACATCAAGACAAACACACAGAACAACAAAAAGAGACAGCAACCAAAAACATTTCATTCCCTTCTGTCTTCATTACTTCTTCCAACTGCAAAGCCTTCAATTTATGCCAGTGAATTAATTCTTGATTTGTTCTTAACATTTAATCCATAAGAATCATTTCACTTGTATTGCTTTAGCTTTCTAGCGGATCATAATCCCTAGATTTTATATCGAACTACTTTTTAGTATTCGATCCTTTTTATTACAAAAATAGATAAATTCATGTCGAATTTATTCTAGATTTGTTTTATCAAGTTCATTGTAATCAGTGATCAGAATTATAACACCCTTCAAGTTTAATAGAGTTTTATTTAACTTGAATATTGTTTCAATTTTATTCCGCAATAATTTGTTCTAAATTGTTAAATCTTAAAAGGACAAATTCGATTAAAATGTATCATTTGTATTCAACCCCCCTTCTACAAACTAATCAGGACCTAACACAATTCTAAAAGACCTCAATTATAAATGATTTCTAACGATAACCAGCTGCAATTTCAATACCCACACTCAGGCGCCTATTATACGATTCATGAGTTATTAAAAATTCGACAATATCTCAAATTATAAAAATTATGCTAGAGAATAACCCGTGCCTCGCACGGGTTTTCATGCTAGTTTATAATTAGTTAAACGAATCGAGTCGAGTTTAACGAGTTCGAGCCGAGCTCGAGCCGATCCCGAGCAAAACGAGCCGAGTTCGAGTCGAACACGTGTAAAGCTCGGCTCGAGCTCATTTACTAACCGAAAACATTTTCATGTTCAAGCTCGTGTTCATTTAGTAAACGAACCGAGCCGAGTCCATCTAAAACGAACCGAGCTCGAGTTTTGTTCACGAACAACTCTATTCGTTTACAGCCCTACGGAAACTTGTGCACTCATCTCTTTACTTTTCGTTACTTCAAATATTTAGAATCACGCATTTATTGCTTCAAGTCGGTTGAAACTCGATTATGGTTTTTAATTTTCTATCATTTTAGTGATTTCTCCCCAAGTGTTGCATCAAAAAATTACTCCCACAACAATAAACATGTCTGAAATCGAAAATTAAAAACCAAATTCATTTAGTCTCGAAACATAATTTGATTTTAAATAAAAACTCAAATACTTACAAAAGAGAATAATAACTTCAATTCCAAGTCGTAGATCAAGAGAATTACTCAGATGATAACAATAGCATCTTTCTAAAAGAAAAAAGAATCCTCAAATCGCTATAAAGCAATTAAATTAAAATTACATGATAACTTGAATAAGTGTCAAATTTGAATGCCAAATCTAAATCACGAACAGACCAACAACCCAAATACCCATCACGGGGAACCACCTACCTACCATGGGATACAACAACAAAATTTGAGAGTAAGTTCATAAAAGAATATTGCACCCTCTAACCACATTTTATTGCCACAATCTCTGATATCTTTGCTTTTAGTTAGAAACAAATTTTTTTTCGGCCTTTTGATGCAGAACGGAATACTAGGATGAACAAACGTTAATCCTTAAGAATAATATTAAACCCGCAAATGCGAATTTAATTGATAAACTCTGGAATCCATTAGAAAAAAAGAGAAAAGTCTCGAGATCCATAACTGTTACATCATATGATGTTTAAATAAGGATACAAAATCCTAAAATAGAATAATAAATAAGACATAATAAAAATTCAAATATTAAATAAAAGTAGCATGATCATGCATCAATATTGAGCCTGATCACGCATTATTTCTGCTTCGCATGACCTAAATTTTATGATTAGCATGATCACGTAATCTGTCAGCATGATCGTGCTAATATTGTTGAAATCTGTCGCTTGCAGTTATGTTTGAGAATGATGATCATGTTGTTGTCCTTCCTTACTTCTTCTTTGCATCCCTTTTCTTGTCAAGTTTTTCTTCAAAAATCTGTGCCTCTTGTCCTACATCAATCTTTGATTTATGACTCAAAATATAATTGATTTAGGATGTTGAATTCACTTCGATATTGATGGATTAACAATAATCTATCATTTTACAAGATTGTTGCTGATTTTAATTTAATTTTGCGCAAATTCTTGCAGAATTGGTGTAAAATTTTGTAGAGTTAGTGTAGAGTTTGACATATTTTGAAACGACAAATTTATCAAAATCTCATATATTTTGATCAGGTTTCGAAATTAAAAAAATATAATAGCAAATCCTTCAAAATCCATCAATTTATTAAATCAAAAAAAAAATCATGAATTTATGAATACCGCTAAATATAAATGGATTTTTAAAATCTAAATTGAATACAAATATATTTTAAAAAAAAAACATTTTATATAATCAATTGAATACACCTAGATTTTAATAGATATTTTACAATCCAAGTTGAATACCATAAAATTTTAAAGAATATTTTAAATTTCAAATTAAATACCCTTGAATTTTTAAAATTTAAAATCCAAAAAGATTTTTTTTTTAATCTCAATTAAAGCAAAAATATATATCTAGGCAATTAAAAAAGGAACATGCAATAAATTAGCAAAAACACAATTAAAGCAATTGTTTTCGGAGAAGAAATTATGTTTGCGCGAACTACCAACTATAAAATATACATGATCCCAGGGCATAAAGTTCTGTAAAGCTGGTGTTAAAGGTTTGGCTGTAATTTACAACATATGAGAAAGTTGAATTCTCCGACTGTAAAATGCAGGTGAAAACATGTGATTTCATGACCCCTTTAACTGTGCACGAACACAATTCTTCAATTGAATTGTTTAATAAATACGAGCGAGGGTATAGGTGGAACTACAAACCACCAAATCTTGATGTTTGCTAGTATCAATCACTGTCCCAGCACCAACTCATCATCTGATCCTTTTTTTTATAAATAAATATTGTTTGAACCGGCTGAAAGCCTAGACAATGGAGACTTTGAAATGTACAGTCTTTTATTTACTAGTTTTGGTGCAAACCCTCAGAATCCAAGCCAAAGTTTCATCCATCATTGTGTTTGGAGACTCAACTGTGGATTCAGGAAACAATAACCATATCTCCACCATCCTCAAGAGCAACTTCGGGCCATATGGCCGAGACTTTGTTAATGGCCAGCCAACTGGACGGTTTTCTAATGGTCGGATTGTGACGGACTTCATTTCAGAGGGTTTTCAACTCAGGCCAGTCATACCTGCTTATTTGGATTCAAGTTATAGCATTGCTGATTTTGCTACAGGAGTCTGTTTTGCATCTGCTGGAACAGGTTATGATGACGCCACTTCTAATGTCCTGGTAAGTAGCTCAATATTTTATCTAATATTACATTTCTACTTGCAAAAAACTTTCTGCATTTCTACATTGATTTGATGAGCCATTTTTTGAGTTTCTTTGACGATGTTGCAGTCTGTTATGCCTCTACGAAAGGAATTAGAGTACTACAAGGAATATCAGCACCGCTTGAGAGATTATCTTGGTACGGAGAAAGCTGAGAAGATTATTGATGAATCTTTATATTTGGTAAGCATGGGAACAAACGATTTTCTGGAGAACTACTACATACTTCCATACAGATCGTCACAGTATTCTGTAGAAGGGTACCAACATTTCCTTGGCAGCATTGCAAGAAAATTTATCGAAGATCTGTACAATCTTGGAGCTCGGAAGATATCTTTGGGTGGCCTTCCTCCAATGGGGTGTTTGCCATTAGAAAGAGCAACAAGAATACTATATGGGAGTGGTTGTATAGAAGAGTATAATGCTGTGGCCAGAAATTTCAATATGAAGTTGCAAGATTTGGTCATTAATCTTAACAAAGAGCTTCCTGGAATCCAAGTGGTGTTTTCAAATCCATATGACATGCTTTTGAAAATCATTCAGGATCCTCATTCTTTTGGTAAGTTTTATCATGTTTATGTAGTTGAGTTGATATGACAAATTGACACCCCTTTGCTAAGTTTGACTTGGAAAATGCAGGATTTGAAAGTACAGCAAAAGCATGTTGTGCCACTGGAATATTTGAGATGGGTTATCTCTGTAACAACTATAGCACCTCAACCTGTAAAGATGCAGATAAGTATGTATTTTGGGATTCTTTCCATCCTACACAGAAAACAAATGGCATACTTGCCAAGCATGCAATCAGCAGTTCTCTTGCTGTATTTCTGTAGATTACGACATGTTACATCTGAAAGTACATTTATGTGAATACAATAATATATTCCTAGCATTGTAGCTTAGTGGATACCCCTCACACTTGATAACAAGAGGTCGAGAATTTGAATCACATCGGAGAGAAATTTAATACGTGAGTATTTAAATTTCTTGTAATTAACCTTATCGGAATAATAAATTAATAATCATAATATTTATATGTGTCATATGAGCAGGTCAATAAACACCTATATGCTCTGCTATTCAGCATATTGTAGCAAAACCATCCTCCAGTTTACTCATCATATGCCACCGAGTTTGGATGTATAGAAACAAACACTGTCCTGTTTGTAGCCAAACCATCTTCTAATGAATTCATCATATGCCGATGAGTTTGCAAGTACAGAAACAAAACAACACATCCGACATTAACCACAAAAACACCTCTGACACATGAAAGCAATTAGCAATCTTCCAATGAATTCATCATATGCCGATGAGTTTGCAGGTACAGAAACAAAACAACACATCTGACATTAACCACAAAAACACATCTGAAATTAACCACAAAACACCTCTGACACGTGCAAATCAATGCAAGGTTAATTAACAAAACCTAATATCTGAAAAATGTTCTTATACTTCTGCAGCAAACTAAAATAAGAGGCCTTGAGAACAAACTTTGTTGACTAATCTGCTTATTGTAGGAAAGTAACTACTAAGTAACTAAATTACTAATAAAAACACTGAACACTTGACCCAAAAAAAAAAAAACTGAACCACTATTCTACTTGTATCTGAAGTTAGGTTTGCACATAAATTTGCAGGTACCAGTGTTGATCAACTTCATTTTCCTCTCCCCCACCACACCACAACAGGACCCCAAACCCACAATAACTATATGTTTGAAACCTATACATGACCCTATTTGTTTAGTGACATTAGGACTCCAGCTGATCAAATTAAAGACGCCGCTTGATTCCATCTCATTGGAAAATAAAATATCTGATTTATTGCCTGCCAAATATCTCCCCTCTTAGTACTTGATAAAAGGTTGAGGCTTGAGGGTTCAAGTTTTTGTTAGACACTAGTGTATTAGCATTAAATTTTCCATAATTTACCAAGAATGAAAAACCTAAAAGTATACAAAGCTTCCATAGACTATCATCGTGTTCTTGTCGTCTTCCTGTTCCGTGGAGTTAGTTTTAGAGGAAAGAAAAAGGATACTTTAGGTTTGTTTTTTATTTCAATTTTCACATCTCCTATTTCTGCTTAAATTCCTGTTGTTTGTCATTCCTCTTCTATTACATAGTGCCCCAATCCTACACACAAGGCCCATCCAGCAATTGAATATAACTTTTCCAAGATCAATTCCCTGACCACATCACCGCCATCCCCTTCTTTTATATCTACTATTATAACATCAAACTAATTATAACTTACAACTAATTTCCTCTACAAATCTTTTTTTTTTCCATTATTATTTTGTGTGCGCCAAGGCCAGCCGGATTTTCAATAGAGTGGTACTTCTAACAAAAATAGTATAATGTGAAGTACACCTTTCTAGCCCTTGACTGCTTGACATGCATTATTCCAGTACATGACGTTGAACATGAATATTAAGCAGCATTTCCCCATAGCCCATAGATGATTGATGAGGTTTTCACTGAGCAAGTTTCCAGTGAAGAAGGTTAAATGCAGGAGTTAAAACTGTAAGACTTAAGAACTTAACTATAGCTTCAAACTCTTCCACAGAGCCATTATCTAGATGGTATCTAAAAACAAATACAGATGCATTTTATATCTTCAGATTTAAGGCTGCACGTAGACTGTATGATTCCTCCACTGTCCCCAAATCTAAGGGTTCCTCCGCAAGGTGCATGTCAATAGTGTGCCAGTCTGGGACTACGATGTTCCCAAGATATGAACGAAAACAAGAACATGGACAGAAACGAGAACTACAACCACCAATAACTGTTAAGTGCTACCTAATGTACAGTAGTATCTTTTCCGTTTAAAATCGAGTCGGTAAGCAATCAACCAATGCAGGATACAATATCATATATTCAGATGTATACGAATCATTCAAATCAACCATCTATGACACAGAGAAGGGTGCCATAATTAAAACGTTTAGGCTGGATGCTAAAATTTCCAATTTATATCATTGGAATATCAATATACAGAATTCATATAACACGAAGGGATCTTGATAGGCATAAGAAATTATATTATATTCATTTAATAAAGGGACAAAATTCCTGATCGATATGTGGTACACTCGGTAGTGCATTTCAAAATTGCAAGTTGCAACATAGATATTCCCCAAAATACTACCATCTTTAACCATATGGATTACTGAAATTTTTTAGGAGATTTGGGATGTCATACCCAAGCATATCATCAACAGTTTGTATCATTTTGGGCTTCAATTTCTCAAACTTGTCGATGTTGTAACCACTTAGGATCTCGCGAAAATGCTCTACATTTGGAAAGTCTCCTGCAGGTAAACGGTAATCTCTTTGAACCTGTCATAAAAGAGAAGATGATATTAACATAGAGCAGACAGCAACACAATAATGTCTCTGTAAGAGAGTTAACCTTTTTAAATTCATCTTCCAAGTTATCAATGAGCCTTTGCTGTGCTTTTGCCTTGCCCATCATAGCAGGCATCTCCTTTTTAAGATGACTGATAATGTAAGAATGAATCTTGGCAGCCCTTGCACGTTTCACAAATTCATTGATCTGATCAAACGAAGCATTAGAATATGTACTTCCCTCTCTTGAAAGAACAAATGTCATAAATGAAGTTATTTAAGAAGAAGAAAATTTTTAACTCACACGACGATCACAGGCCTTCTTCGGTATGTCTCTTAAATCAGTAAGAAGGTCTTCCTGTTCTCTCTCAAATAGTTCTTGGCCAAGCGGACCAGCCGCAGCAATGTTTATTGGTTTGTCATTAAATGAACTGTTAAATTCAGGGAAATGAATCATTTTAATGAAGAAGGCAAACACATGTTCATGTATGGAAGAAGGCTCTAAAGAAGAAAGAGGAACAAGAAAAAGCTAATTATCAGTTCAGTTGTTATATTTAGTGTCACAAATTATTTACCAAAAGAAATTAGGCACCACTGTTGTTTATGTTGAGTTTTATAGCTTTTCCTTTTTCAGTAGCAACACTACAAATCTGCTTTTCCTTTTTCAGTGGCGACACTGAAATCTGAAACTAAGTATCACATGGCATAGGAGATATAAGGGCATAATATTCTATCTTTGCAGCAAACATGTTGTGTCCTTGTGCATGTAAGAATACCAATCACCTCAAATTAACAGGTTCCTTTCGGCATGTGTACCAGAACAAAGGTTGCTTGCAAAAGAACAAAAGGAATGAATTATCTACACTCCATACACCATTATTATGCTTATTGAACTTATAAAAACTTATTTATACTTGGAAAGAGCAATAAGTGTAAATACCCAATGTAAACGCGCATAACCTCGGGAGTATTCAGTACTTTCCCCAGTGACCACATCAGCGCTCCATATACCCGCATCAGCTGCAAAAAGATACAATTAGAAAGGAAATAAACACCGAAATTTAAACTAAAAAAAGTATGAGCCTGCCCCAGTGGCAAGGGGCCAATGTGTTGATTCAAAGGGTCACGAGTTCGACTCCTCACCTTAACTATCAAAAAAAAAAAAGAACACACAAATATACTACAAATTAGAAAATCTTACTTGCTGGGTGTCGACTTGGTCAGCCTTGTTCAACACCACACGTATCTTGTCATCATGTCCTCGTAGAGATGAAATCACGCGCTTGAATTCATCGCTGATATCTAGTTTGTGAGGATCAAAAAGTAGTAGTATGAGGTCACATTTTGCAGCAAACCATGCTGTTACACCAGTAAAATCATAGCTTCGTTGAGTTCGTTGTTTTTCCCCTGACAAAACTCCAGGAGTATCCACAAATGTGATGTGCTCCAGAAGCTTTAATTTAGAGGCATTGTCAGTTTATTTATCTCACTAAGAATTCAGATAATCTTGTAGTAATACTTCAAAGTTTTCTCACAGGATGTGGCATTTGTGAACACTCAAATTTTGACAAAAATGCAGTTCCGAATGTAGTCAGTCCACTATAAGGCATGTCTGCTTGAACAGCAACAGTATTTCCAGGTATACTTCTTTCATCAGGTCCATTCTGCATGTATGTACAACTAACAAGTGAGGATATGAAATAATTGTTTAATCCAGATTTTCGTAATTTTAGATTGTGAATAGCTGGAGAGAAATAAAACATAAACAATAAGGGCTGGTGAAATTCAAAATGTATAGAAGCATCAAAACAGTTAAAAGGGCATAGGAGAACGGAAGTAGGAATTCAAAAGACCAATGTAACTGTCTGAAAGTAGGAAAAACTTTCAAATTAGATAAGAAGAGATGAATTGATAACATAAGTACAAAATTTAAATCTAATTAATTTAAGCTTTGTATATTACCAAAAAAACAAGTATCATGCTCGTTCGATATTATTAGAGTACACAGCTATAGTTGTCATCCTATAAAGCCTCCAGCTAGCTTTCTCACTATGAAGGTAGCAACTGGTTTTAGGTCTAAACTTTGTTCTACATGTTTTTTCTGATTCAGCAAATCCTGAAATATTAAGATGTCCAGTTGGTTGCATTTTGGTGAGTTTGCACCGAGTTTTAGTTTCAAAATTGCAAATTGGTGGCCAAAGTTCTTATTAAATTTTGAAAGAGTGGCTACATTTTGAGATTAACAAATCGGTGGCGGCCATATCTTATACCAAATTTCAAAAAGGTGCTGTCTTTTAATAATTTAACAAATATGAAAACTAAAAATTTAACAATATTATGTGAAAAAACTAGTAATTTTTAACAACTAAAACAAACATTTTGATGAACTATAATTCGAATCTAGCAATTCAAACTCAATGTTATAAGCAGGCTCAAACTGAACTACAACATTTTTCGAGCTTCACTTGGAACAAATTTTTAGACTCGATTTTTTTGAATTTGGATATATGTGTTTATATGTTATCAAAATTATTTTTTTATATTATTCAGTTACTCTTTCCCAGAATATTATTGTCATTTTTATCTTTTTATATTTGTTAAATTAGTGAAGCAGTGCCACCTTTTCAAAATTCGGTATAAATTATGGTCAACAGTTTTAAATCTTAAAGTATAGCCATTATTTCAAACTCGGTTAAAACTTTGGCGACCGATTTGCAAATTTTAAACTACAGGCACCATTCTGAAACTCATTGGAAACTATGGCCACCAAAATGCGACTGACTCTAAGATGTATGTGCCAGATTATTTCAATGCAATAACTAACCCACCCCCGTGTGGAAAAAAAAGTTTGTGTAGCTGAACTGGAATCTCCAATATGAAAAAGCAGGAAATACCTTTTATTTCCTGCTACTCTCTCGATACAATCAAATTTTTTGAGAAAACAATAAGTACTGTTTTATTTTGACATCTAAATTTGGCTGTGTAAATAATAATGTAGTTGACTACGATTAGCAGCCAGACTTCTCACAGTTTTATCCATTAATCTATACTAGCACAACGGAAGTTGAACAAAAGAGGTAGTTTATTACCATAACAACAACAAATCTGTCTGTTGTAGGCTCTGGTCCAATGTGAGCACCTGCAAAATGAGGAATTTTGAAACAACTGTGTGGAATATATATTATTTAAGTATATAGAGAAACAAGAACTAGTAGACTTGCCTGGATAGCTACTTTTCAGTAAATGCTTAATAAACGTTGTTTTTCCTGTTGAGTATTGTCCCAAAAGCATAACCATAGGCTTCGCATCAAAATCGCTACTAGTCTACCAAGGACAAAATAACAAAAATGATATTTATTGAACTGTTATCATATCTTCAGAGATAAAAAGAAGAATATTAAAACATAATAAGGACTGCATAGTTGCTCATATTATTGCAGGCGGATGAGTTACTCACCAGTATAGGAGAAACAAAATCGTTGAAACGATATGTGACTTCTAGAGGCTTCACCTTTTGAATGTACAACTTTTTCAAGCCATCAATGATGGATGTAACCGAGGTTAAAGATAGCTAATAACAAAAACAACCCACTGAAACATATAACTTTCACAAAAAATGAACTAGAGATCTATCAAGTATTAGTGAGGTGGGAAATTCTGATATGAAGCATGACAACTGAAAATAAAAGCATAGTCAATAATAAAAACAAGACACCTTCTTTGACGACTTTGAAGAAGAAAACCAATTGGTTGATGTTGAAGGTTGCACTGGAGAACCTAAGCCGTTTCCAAAAGAAAAAGTTGAGGAAGAAAACTGATGTCCATTTCATACTTGGATGGAAAAATTCTTACCATTTAGCTCAACTTCACTTGTTTTGGATGCACGCTTTTGTTTCTGTGAATTAACAGAAAGTAAGATACTAACTTGTGCTATGATATTAAGGGAACGCGGCAAACTGAAGTGACAAACTTACAGCTAATAATGATTCCAATCCATCCATGGTTGGAATATTCAGATTTTCAAAATCGACTGGAATGAAATATAACAGATAACATGTAAACAATAAATGATTAGGAAAAATATACTGATTTACAAAAACTGTGATTCGAAAGTTTAAGTGTCCGCGTGAAGATGTGATACTAATATTTACCTTCAGAGTTTAGGAGATCAGAAGTTAATGGCTGTCCAGATTGTGCCAAAGAAACCAACTATCATAAGAAGTAGATAGTAATCAGATCCTTGAAATACAACTAATATAACAAATATAAACATAGGAGCCGAGTCGAACCTGCATTGCAGTAACAAACTCATTAAAACCAAGGAAGCCTTGTCGCTTGGAATCTGCAATTGCCCACACCTATGGAAACAGACACATAATGAAAACCATAGACATGCTTAAGTATAAGACAACTTTATATATGATAAAATGCTCTTTTAACATAATCTTTTAACACTATTTCAAAAGAACCCAAAAGGCTAGCAACTATCACTTTATGCTAAGAATTAAGAAATGTAGTAGAAGGATATTTTTATAATACATAAGAAAAACAACATGACACTTTGTAGAAAGTGCAATCCCCATATAATTTCATGACAGATTCCAAGTTTAAGTTCGGTTGTAGGGAAAGAAAGAGGGCTGACATGGAAAGTATAATATAGGCCTTGTAGAAAGTGCAATCCCCATATAATTTCAATTCATGACAGATTCCAAGTTTAAGTTTGGTCGTAGGGAAAGAAAGAGGGCCGACATAGAAAGTATAATATAGGCCATATGTTTAAGATTCTAGTACATATCCCAAATCCACAATTATTGTAACAATTCATCCATTCCTTCCCATTTGTGTTTCTCATTCCATTCTCCTACTCTGTATTCTTTATATTCTCCTAATACTTTCTTATAAATTTATATCTCTATTCCTATTTCCGACAAGTTAAAAATCTTAATGCAGGTAAGTTGAAGACTTTTTGCCCCCCGATTTCCTAAAAAGGACTGTTCATGCATTTGGAATCGTAAGGTGCTGGAATCTTCACAGCACTACGGCAGCCTTTCTCTACACATGAGAGAAGCTTATTTGTGTATGAAACAATAACAACTTCCCCAGCTTTCTCAAAATCCAATAAGATCAATTGTCCTTTGCCATAGGAGCAATCAGAATAGAACCTGATTTTCAGTCCTTTACCACAACCTACAACTATACTTAACTATGCATTTCTTAACAGCATAAAGTATGGTAATAAGAACAACTACTCTCTACAACTAGTGTAAAAACATGAGGTTTTGTGATCAACCTCATGAAGTTTATGTACATAAAGACTATAAGTGAATTTTATTCAACAAAAATTCTTGTAATTGAACCGAACCTAAAACTTGGGTTAGCCACACAAATTACAAATCCATTAGTGTGAGAATGCACATCTAGTAAACAGGTAAATAATCATACGAAAAGGGGAAGAAATACCTGCTTGAGATCTGGACGGGGTAAATTGGACATGGAAAAGAACTTAATAGCATCGCCTCCGGTAAGGCGGCCATCGCTATCTGAACACAACACAACAACCAATCAGTCAATCAGGTCGAGAGAGAGAGAGAGAGAGAGAGAGAGAGAGAGAGAGAGAGAGAGAGAGAGAGAGAGAGAGAGAGAGAGAGACCTGAATCAGCAAAATTAAACCAATCCTGATAGATGTTGTGATGGTCTTTGGAGCACCGACTAATCGAACTCGCATTTATTTCCATTCAGGTAACCTAGATCAAACTCACACAGTCTCCAATTCCAAGGACAAGTTTAAATTTCTTCTAAAGATGTCTATAGTATATTTGGTTATTTCTATACAAATTTAAATTTGTACAGCAAATTTAAATATACTCATTGATTAGATTCCTTCCTCATGTTGCTATTTGCTGCAGGTGCTGGATCGCTGGCCTGGGTGCCGGGTGGGTTAACTCACGTGTTTACCTTTTACCACGCCCGGGTGATGTCCTTTCTATCACAATTTTAAGATAAATGGTCTCAAATATTATAATTGACAAAAATGACCCCAAATATCACTTTAAAACACCGGATTAAAATGTGTTTACAAGGTTAGACCCCTAACGCTAGATCGTTTAGCGTTAGGTTTCTTTAACTTTTTTTAAAAAAATTTAAGTTGAAAACACCACTTAATCCTGTGTTTGACGCTGAAAACACCACTTAATGAGGTGTTTTGATGCTGAAAACGCCACTTAATCAAGTGTTTGATGCTGAAGACACCACTTAAACTTGTGTCTCGTGTTAAATTTCTTAAAACGTTAATTAATTTTTTGTTTAACGAGCAAAACACCAAATGATCACGTGTGTTTGAATTAAAACGCTAAATTATCTTTTGTTAGCAGACAACTTAAAACAAAACTTAAACTTGTGTTTGTGTCAAAACACTGTTTAATCATGTGTTTGAAGAAAGGAAACATCATTTCATCTGGTATTTCGGTCCAAAACACCATTTGGACTTGTGTTTTTTACAAAGTTCGACGGCCTGATTTTAGGGTTGTAAACCCTAAGTCCGTATACGTTTTATTCGTCATTCTGAATATTTCTAAAACCCAAAATGGAACTATAGAACCCCAAAAGTTAATTGTTGAACCCCCAAGGGAACAACTAATTTAAATTTAAGCTCAAAACGCTACTTAATCAGGTGTTTGATGTTGAAAACACAAGTTTATATGGTGTTTGCAGCAAAACACCAGATAAACTTGTGTTTTGTAAAGTGCAATTTTATTTTATTTTAAATTTAAGCTCAAAATGCTATTTAATCAGGTGTTTGAAGTAAAACACCGGATGAACTGGTGTTTGCAGCAAAACACCGAATGAACTGGTGTTTTGACATCACTTTAGTCTTTTGTTTACAACAGCAAAACACCAGATGAAGTGGTGTTTTGGGCTAAAAAGAAAACACCACACGAAGTGTTATTCCCAAATGACCTAACAGAATTGTAGAAGGGGGGGGTTGAATACAATTCTTGATATTTTCTTGAAACTAAACACTTTATAAAATAAAACTGAACTGAATAAATAAAAACACAAGATATAAATAATTCAGTTGGATTGTTTGATGATCCAACTGAAGTGTTTTTATTGCGGAAATAATCTGTGATACAAAAGTACACAGCTGCTCAGTTACAAGGTTGTAGAGAAGAATTGCTCTCAAAAATAGCTAATACTATCTATTTGTGTTTCTTCTCTTATATCTAAAGTAACTGCTACACTTGGTTATATAATCCCAAGTTTACAATTCTACGTTTGGTTAAACTAAAGAATAATAGTAGTAACCATCAGTAGCTTGCTTTTCATTCCTTTTGTCCAATGGTCCTTGGAGATCTTTGCTTTTGTCTTCATGCTCATTATAATCATTTCCAAGAGCCTTATTGGAAATTGGAATGTTTCCTTATTTCCAGTATCCACTTTGATGGCTTCCAATGCAAAGTACACTTCCATATCTCCTTTTAGATCTGTTCAGTAAACTGTCACTATCACTTTGTCAACTGTTCAAAAAGCAACATTGATTCGTTGATAGCAAGGAGATGTGTTTCGTTGATAGCTTCATTCTTCATTCCGTTGATGGTGTTTCCCTCGTTTCGTTGACGGGTAAACTCCATACCGTTGACAGAGTAATCTTCATACCGTTGACATGTCTTCACTTAGTCAAAATTACAAGGCATAACATATTTACAATTAACCAACCTATTTTGCCTATCTAGTAAGTCAACATGACTTAGAAAACCTATCTAAAACATATAACAGAATGCCTATCATACTGTGAAGTATTGTACAATGCAATTGCTACAACACTCATTTCGTTGATGAGCTTCCTGTCAACGGAATGCTGCAAAGCATGCCATTTCGTTGACAGTTACAAAAATGACTTTACACAAATTCTACCAAGTGTTTTATGTTTATCATCAAGAACAACATATTCCTAACAATCTCCCCCAATTTATGACTGATAGAATAACAGCCATAAATCAAGAGACTTGATGATAACAAAAACACTCAGATACATCATAAATTACAAAAATAGAAAATGTATTAAGCTTCAAAACTTTATAGACAAAATACAAGACTTACAAGACTAATGCCCACAAGTGCTCCTCTAGTCTGAGCAAATGTTTCATCTGTGACTTCTTTGTGGCATAGTCTTCTTCCCTCTCTTGGAGTTGTTTTCCTCAATCTGGACCTGTAGCCTTTTGTAGAAGATTTTCTCCTCTTCATCTTGATCACCAAGCTTGGATTGCATCAGCTTTAGAGTTTGATTAGATGCCTTCTCCAGCTGGTCTTCCATTCTGAAGAATCTTCTGCAATTGTCCTTGTCCTTAAACTCCATCATCCAATAAGGTTGAAGATGGATTTTCTTTCCTGTTGAGGGAACTCTAAGTATCCTGGGAAGAGCCTCAGGCTTGTTCCAGCTAGCCTTTATCTGACAGATTTTGGAGACCACCTCAGACTTGGCTGTTTTGGTGAAACCAAAGTCCTTTTTCAAGCATCTAAACACTGAGAGTAGTGTTTGATAGTCTTCTCCTAAAATTCTGTAGAGAGGCCACACTTGTTCTCTACCTCCCTTGAATATGAACACTAGTCTTTCAGGCAACTTTTGAGAAGCTGCAATTCCCCTTACTTCCACCAGGTTGTCTAAGTCAAGATGTAGACTGGATTCTTCCCTGATGTCAGCAATGTACATGCAGTCCTCTGGGTTTGCAGGGGGTTTTTGAGATTGTGGCTTTCTCACAAGAACAGGCTTTGCTTTGACAGACCTCTTCTTTGTCTTCATTGGTTGGTCCTTCTCTAACAGGAACTTTGGAAAGTAGGCTTCATCAAAATCAAAAGGTTCCTCTTTTGGCATGATTGGATGATCATGAAAATTGACAGGATGTGCAGGATCACAAGCCAACTTTCCCTCAATAGGTAGATCACCAGGAATTTGATGTGCACTTGTTGTGGAAGAGTCTTGAGCAGTTTCTTGAGAATCATCTTCATCAAAGTTCAGATTCCTCTAAGCTCTAGCCTTTGGCTGACTTGTTCTCTTCTTCTTTCCAGCTTCCTTAGCTTTATCCTTGGCCTTTTCTTCCTGTAGGGCTTCTTCATCTTCAAGTGATTGAGCAACTGCAAGAGCTTGCATTGCTGCCCTTTCACTTTCTTCAGCTTTGGCCTTAGCAAAATTTGGGTGACCAACCCAAATGTAGATTTCCTTGTTATCCCTGTAGATGAGTGCCCTCTTGTTCCTTATGCTTGGATGATTGCTTTCTTTGCTCTCCTTGATCAGCTTCCCTAAGACTTTGAACTCATCCGGCTTTGGTGGAGGATAAGCTATCCTTTCTATGTTCTTACCTTTGGGTTTTATGGGAGATACTGGAGATATCCCTCTTGCATCCACATTCCTCAAACATGAAGCTTGTCCTTTCTCATTCCTTGAATCTTGAAGGACTCCATGCTGAAGGGGTTCCATGACATAGGAACTCCTGAATTGTGGCTCCATTTGCACTGTCACCATTTCATTTGTTGATGGTGGTATTGAAGTAGCTTGTACAGATGATACCTTTTTAGTGTCAGCTAGCTTCTTGACCTTTGCTTCAATATTTGACCAGTGATCCTTGATTTGTTCTGCAAGTTTCATCCTCAAAGAGGCTTCCTGGATCAGGTCAATACTGTCCTTTTTCTTCTTTGGAAACTCCCCCATTGCTAATGGCTCGTCTGGTAAGGAGATGACTGGGACCATAACCTTTGTAATCTGAATGTCTAGCTCCTTAGATTTCTCCCCCTTTTTGTTAGCATCAAGTGAGATGATAGGGAGCCCTTGAGCTGCCAGAAGCTGGGTGAGTAGCTGAGTTTGCTTCTCCTGCTCCTTTTGCATGTGACTAAGAGTAGCCTCAACTTTGTCCACTCTAGAGGAAAGAGTTTTCAAAGATGAAGACACTTCAGGTTCCTTGGTGAAAAACCTTGTCATCCTGGAGACAGTGTGAAGAGGAAGCTTTTCATCTAGCCTCCTGTCAGTAGCAGCCCTAAGGTTGCTAATTGAGTCCTTGATTTCTGTAGCCTCAATCCTTGTCTGCAACATTTGTAGCCTTTGAATTTCCAGAGAATCCATGATGGCTTTGTAGAATTTCTTGTCCCTTGCTCCTGCAGACTCATGAGCTAGATATGCTTCATTGTACTGCCTTGTGATGGCAGCATCCAAATTGCATCTACCATGCATATCTTGAGAAAGCCAGTTTGGTGTAGGAGGCACCACAGAAGTCCCAGTCTGTGCAGTAGTGGCCACCTGTAGAATGTCACCAAAGCTATCCTCATTATCAGAAAAATCAAATTCTCCACTTGCTTCAGCCCCTGGAGGTAGATTGGTCAAGGCATCCTTTGCTCTTTGCATTGATGCAGTTGTGTGAATTAGTTGTAGTGACCTCTCTGCCTCCACATTGCCCTGTTGAGCCAAAACTTGATAGGCTGACACAGGATGAGTAAAGGTCTCAGGATCCAGGGAAATACTATCCAGAGTTTGTTGATAAATCTCTTGGAAAGTAAGTTCCCTTTCTCCCTCACTGACCTCCATTAACTCACTAGCAATGACTGCTTCCATCCTTATTACTCCTGTAGTCCCTTCTCTCTCTCCACTCTGTTCTTGCATCATGGGCTCCCCATGGCTCACACCTCTCACACCCTCACCTTCACCTTCTAAGGTGGAACTCTCAATCTCTCCTTTTGCCTGGCTGGAAGAAATAGCCAGCCTCTCACTCACATTCTCTCCTTTTGCCTGGCTGCAAGCCAGCCTCTCAGTTTCACTCCCTCTCAGTCCTAGAAGTGTCTCAACTACCACTAGATCATCTGCACTAGTTGTGGGAACAACTTGATTTTCAATTAAAGGTGCAGAGTGAACTATCAACGGAATGGTAGTTTGAACTGTCAACGGTATGGATACCGTTGATGGAGAAACACTTGTCAACGAAATAGACTGTTTCGTTGATGAAGTCAAGAAAGCACTTTGAGAATGAGAAATTACAGTAGAGTCTGTGGTGATTGATTTTAAAGATTGGTCCACAGATCCCCTTGCAACTTCAGGAAAAATTGGTTGATGGCCCAACAAATCACTTAACAAGTGATGGCCACCAGCTTCAGAGTGGGGCTTCTCCAAGATTAGAGTTGGAGAATCAGGAATAGATGTATGGATCATGTCCACATCTAAAGATTGAGTTGGTGAATTTGATGGAGATAATTCAAGATTGATGTTTAGAGAATGGGACTGTAACCCCAGAGAAATGATAGGGGTTACATCAAACTGAATTTGAGAAACTGGAAGTGTTGCTTCCAGTGTGTGTGCACCCTGTGTACCCTTGGACTTGTGCTTCACTCTCCTTTGGTATTGGGAAAATGTAGACTGTGGGCTTGAAGTGTCCCTTACCCTTTTGGACTGTGCTCTAGGAGGAGAGCTTGTTTCAATAATCACATCCTTTTGGGAGGATGCAATTAGACTTGTGTTTAAATCCATGTTACTCATTGTGCCTTGTTGGGAAGACACAATGGGGCTTGGCTGGTACACACTAACCTGTCCTTCCTTATCCTTGGGGTTTCTTTGATGTTCACCCCTTCCCTCACCTCTCACAACTCCAGACTCACTCCCCTTAGGTTGTGTGGTAGTTTTTACAACAGGTGCCTTTTGAGAAGCACCTGAGGTTGGCTTGGAGGATTTCTTTGATTTTGGTTTTGTTGCTAGGGCAGGAGCCTGTTGGGTCACAGCTACAGACTCCATAGCAACATTGGAAGGTAAAACAGTAGAGGTGTTAGCTACACTAACAGGGATAGTAGTAGTTACCTCAATGATTGGCAGATACACCACTGGAACATCACCATTGTGGTTCAGCCTCAGTATGTCTGTCAATACTCTCTTTTCTTGCACAAAGCACTCAAACCTGGCATTAGGGTTAGAGATAACTAATGGTGCTGGACTAACATGGTTAGCCAACATCATCAGAAACCTAGCATAATAGATATTTTTCTTCCTATTTGCTTTGTCACCCAACTTAGCACCAATTTCATACATAAGTTGGGTGCTAAAGTTGTGATATCTATCATTTAGAAGCATGGTTAGGAGAATTAACATAGAGTTAGTTAATGCATCAAAATTACTAATCTTTCCAGAAAAGACCTTAATGAATGCATCAGCTAAATAACTGTATTCCCTAACCAAACCTCTCCTAATTATTCTACCCAGATTATCAGTAGGCAAAGAGTAGTTTATAGAATTTAGCATGGTAGTTATTTCAGTGTTAGTAGGCAAAGCATCACAGTTATTATCAGGAATATGTAAACATGCTTGCAAAACATCAGAATTAACTATGTACTCATTACCTTGAAGGGTGAATTGTAGTGTGCAGTTTGTTCCACTATACTCACATGAGGTCCAAATTTCCTCGATTATCTCATTGTAGAGTGGTGTAGAGTGAAACATTGCATAGCTCAACTTGCAATTCTTCATGAAATCCATCATTTTGAAGAACAGGCTGTTCGGGTTTTCCTTGACAACAAAAGGGATGGAGTTGTTCTTCTCATAGATGAACCCTCCAGCAGACATAAGCTTGACTATAGGTGCCATTGTTGATTAAAGGAAAGCTTCGAACTGAATTGCTTGTTAGAGAGAAGAAGAGAGAAAAAGCCTTTGGAATTTTTAAGAACAGGTAAAAAAGAAATAATGAAAATAAAATTTCTTAAATACTCCCCCAAAAATTCTCAGAAAATGAATCCAATAATAAATGTAAATTACTGGATTGGCTTAAAAATATAACCGTTACTTTTAAAGTATTACCATGATTTATACTTACAGGGGTGTATGCATAGATCGTGGTAAAAGACGTGTCAAATTACAACGGTTCAGATTAAAAGCGCTAAATCAACGAATCAGGATTGGGCGGTTAAAGTCCCGTCTTATTTCGTTGATAAAGCTGCGTTTCGTTGATATAAAAGAGCTATCAACGAAACACCCAGAAAACTGCTAAGACTGTCAACGAAATGGTTCGTTTCGTTGACATAGTAATTTTGACTTAGACAAAATTTCACTTTTTCCTAAGAAAATTAATTCACAGAAAAACATAGCAAGTTTCTGGCTGCATTTTAACTTGCAAATATCTCAGAAATAATTAAGAGAAATTTAGCATACCTAGCTCACTTACTAATCTTGAGAATGTTGATTCATCAAGTGGCTTGGTAAAGATGTCTGCAAGTTGTTGTTCACTTGGAACAAAATGTAACTCCACAGTACCATTCATAACATGTTCTCTAATGAAATGGTACTTGATGTCAATGTGCTTGGTCCTTGAATGCTGCACTGGATTTTCAGTAATGGCAATGGCACTAGTGTTGTCACAAAAAATAGGAATTTTCTCAACTCTTAATCCATAATCAAGAAGTTGATTCTTCATCCATAAAATCTGTGCACAACAACTTCCAGCTGCAATATACTCAGCCTCAGCTGTGGAGGTAGAAACTGAGTTTTGTTTCTTGCTGAACCATGACACAAGCTTGTTTCCTAGGAATTGACAGGTTCCAGTTGTACTTTTCCTGTCAATTTTACATCCTGCAAAATCTGCATCTGAATAACCAATTAGTTCAAAACCAGATTCTCTAGGATACCAAATGCCAAGGTTTGGTGTTCCTTTGAGATATCTGAAAATTCTTTTAATAGCAACTAAATGGGATTCTCTAGGATCAGCCTGAAATCTAGCACATAGACATGTAGCAAACATAATATCAGGTCTACTAGCTGTTAAATATAAAAGTGAGCCTACCATGCCTCTGTAACTTGAAATGTCCACAGATTTTTCCTTAGTATTCAATTCAAGTTTGGTGGCAGTAGGCATGGGAGTTTTGGCAGTAGAGCATTCCATTAGGTTAAATTTCTTTAATAAATCATGAATGTATTTTGTTTGACTAATGAAAATGCCTTCATTAACTTGCTTTACTTGAAGACCAAGAAAGTAAGTTAATTCTCCCATCATGCTCATTTCATATTTACTTTGCATAAGCTTGGCAAACTTTTGACAAAGTTTCACATCTGTAGACCCAAAGATTATATCATCTACATAAATTTGAACAAGTAAAGTAGAGCCATTTACAACCCTGTGAAAAAGAGTTTTATCTACAGTACCTCTAGTGAAATGATTCTCAAGGAGGAACTGTGAGAGAGTGTCATACCAGGCTCTAGGTGCTTGTTTCAAACCATAGAGTGCTTTGAGAAGGAAGTACACATAGTCTGGAAAATCATCATCTTCAAAACCAGGAGGTTGACTTACATACACCTCCTCTTCCAATTCCCCATTCAGAAAAGCACTCTTCACATCCATTTGATAGACTTTGAAATTGGCATGGGCTGCATAGGCTAGGAAAATCCTTATTGCTTCTAGTCTTGCAACAGGAGCAAAGGTTTCATCAAAATCAATTCCCTCTTCCTGTGAGTAGCCTTTTGCAACCAGTCTAGCTTTGTTCCTTGTGACTATGCCATTTTCATCCATCTTGTTTCTGAACACCCACTTTGTGCCTATAACACTCCTGTCATTAGGCCTGGGCACCAGCTTCCAAACATTGTTTCTCTCAAATTGGTTTAGCTCTTCTTGCATGGCTAAAACCCAATCTGGATCTAGAAGTGCATCCTCAACTTTCTTTGGCTCATCTTGAGACAGAAAGCTACTATATAGACATTCTTCTTGAGTTGCTCTTCTAGTTTGGACTTTTGAAGAAACATCACCTATAATAAGTTCAAAGGGATGATCTTTAGTCCATTTCCTTGAGGGAGGTAGATTTGCTCTTGAAGACGTAGATTCATGATCATGATTGCCTTGATTGGATATTTGTCCTTGAGAAACTCCCCCTGAGTTTGTTGTCCCTAATTGATCACTTCTAGAAGCATTCCTATGACTATCAACGGTATGACCGTTTTGGCTGTCAACGAAACGCTCATTCTGACTGTCAACGAATCCACCATCGTGACTGTCAACGAAATGACCATTTGGTCTGCTAGCTGCTATCCTTTTTAACCTTAATGCAGCAATTTCATCTTCACTGCTGCTTTCATCTGTGCTAGATACAACAACTTTAGGCTGTTTCTCAGTAGCCTTATCATGATTCACTTGTTCTCCTTCCTCATTCTCAAAAGAGAGACTTTCATGGAAACCTTCATCACAGAGACCTTGTATTTTGAGATCATCAAAAACAACATGTACAGATTCCATAACAATGTTGATTCTGAGATTATAGACTCTGTAAGCTTTCCCTGCTGCATATCCCACAAATATTGCTTCATCTGCCTTTGCTTCAAATTTCCCCAAATGCTCAGCTTGATTTCTCAGAACAAAGCACTTGCATCCAAAGACATGAAGAAAATCTAATAGTGGCTTCTTTCTTTTGAGTAGATGATAAGGGGTCATTCCCTTGGCCTGATTAATCAAAGAAATATTTTGAGTAAAGCAAGCTGTGTTAACTGCCTCAGCCCAAAAATATGTAGGTAACTTTGATTCATCTAGCATTGTCCTTGCAGCTTCAATAAGTGTTCTATTTTTCCTTTCAACTACACCATTTTGCTGTGGTGTTCTTGCTGCAGAAAACTCATGCAAAATACCATTTTCTTCACAGAACACCTTCATGCTCGAATTCTTGAATTCTGTCCCATTGTCACTCCTAATCCTTCTTACTTTGAAATCAGGATGATTGCTTACCATCTTGATGTGATTGATAATGATTTCACTTGCCTCATCTTTAGAGTGCAAAAAGAAAGTCCATGTAAATCTAGAAAAATCATCAACAATCACAAGACAGTATTTCTTCTTTGAGATGGACATAACATTTACAGGGCCAAATAGGTCCATATGAAGTAATTCAAGCTGCTGGACTATTGATGACTCTGTCTTGCTTTTGAATGATGCCTTCTTCTGTTTCCCTTTTTGACAGGCATCACACAAACCATCCTTGGAAAATTCCACTTGTGGAATTCCTCTAGCAAGATCCTTTCTCACCAAATCATTCATAACTTTGAAATTCAGATGGGATAATTTCTTGTGCCATAACCAACTTTCATCTTTGCTTGCCTTGCTGAAAAGACAGGTGATGGTTTCTGAACTTGTGCTACTAAAGTCAGCAATGTACACATTCCCTCTTCTGAATCCAGTCATTACCACATTGTTGTTTCCTCCTTTAGAAACAACACAGGCTTCTTTCGAAAAAGTAACTAAAAATCCTTTGTCACAAAGTTGGCTGATACTAAGCAAGTTGTGCTTAAGACCATCCACCAATGCAACCTCATCTATGATGACATTCACTTTTGAAATCAAGCCATATCCCTTTGTGTAGCCTTTGCTGTCATCTCCAAAAGCAATACAAGGGCCAGCTCTTTCCTGAAACTCTGTGAGCAGGGTAGAATCACCAGTCATGTGTCTTGAACAACCACTATCCAAGTACCAAAGATTCCTTTTGTCTCCCTGCACACAATAAACCCAAATCAAGTTGATTTTGGTACCCAAGTTTCCTTGGGTCCTGTCTTGTTAGCCTTTGCATTCCCTTTTGTACCATTTTTCACTTTGGGCTCAGATTGATTCAAATCAATCTTTACCCTTGGTGTTGATTTCTGAGGGTTGCTCATATTTTCATTCATAGCATGCATAGTTGGAGGAACAATCATGTTATTCATGTTCCATGGCATTTGTGGCATGTTAAACATATTCATGTAAGGATTAGGCACAAATGACATGCTAGCATATGGATTCTGAAATTGTGCATATGGAGCAAACATGTTAGGCATAACAGGCATTTTAGGCATGGAACTGTTCATTGCAGGCTTGGGCATTTTCACATTAGCAGATTTCTTAACAGATTTGCAGTTAGTAGATAAATGATTAACACTTCCACAATTGACACATGTCTTTCTAGGTGCATATTTATCAGGTGTGTAATTGTTGTGTTTGTTAATCCCTACCTTGCCATTTCTGTTATTCTTTTTATTTCCCTTAGCCTCAACCTGAACTTTCTCTAACTTGTCTTTCAATTGCTTGTTAGACAAGTTACCTACATTAGCTCTCTCAACAGGCTTCTCAACTTTCTTTGATTTACTAGACTCACCTTGAACAAAGTTCTTGGTGACAGGACCATACTTGTTATTAAGTCTAGTGAGTTCATCCTTTCTTTTCTCTGTCAACGAAACAGCCTGATCGGTTGATGGTTCATCTGTCAACGAAACATTGCATTCCGTTGACATATCAACCTTCAACAAATGATCCTTGTTGTTTGTTGACTCAGTTTCTGATTCTAAGGTTTCACCAACATACCCTAGCTTCTCTTTGTTCCTTTTCCATGATTGCTCACAGAAGGATTCCACGCCTTGAACATTAATTATGTTGGCAGCAACATTCCTGGCATCCTTCCATTTTGCAATCACACCTTGTTCTATCTCAAGTTGTGTTTTAAGAATTTCTTCCCTTTGTAACACGTTCTCAAGTTCCTTCTTAGCATCCCTACTAACACATCTCATTTTCTCAAATTCAATGAGCTGTGCTTCTAACATTGCATTCCTATCACTTAAGAGCAGATTGGTCTCTTTTATTCTAGAATTCTCTTTAGTAAGTGATTTAAGAGTAACACGCAAATTATATAATACAGTAGACATTTCATTTACTGCACTGTCGCATTCCTCTTTAGAAAGCTCAGAAAGATTAGTAATTGTTACCTGGTTGCTTGAGGAACTTGCTTCCTGCTCATGATTGTCAGCCATAAGAGCCAAGTTGACATACTCAACATCATCATCAGAATCTTCACCATTACCAGCCCAATCATACTCCTGAGACATGAAAGCCTTTTCTTTTTGTTTGAGAAGTTCAAAGTATTTCTTTTTATAATCAACAGGCTCAAATTTCCTGTTGCCCTTCTCAACCTTGGGCTTTCTGCAGTCTCCAGCAAAGTGACCAAGCATTCCACAATTGAAACATTTTGACTTAGACTTTTCAATCCAGTTTGTTTTGCTAGGTTGAAAGTCTCTTCTTGGTGGCCTTGCTTCTGAGTTTCTTTTGAACTTGAACTTAGAGAATTTTCTAGACAGAAAAGCAATGTGTTCATCAATCTCATCTAAGTCCTCCAAGTTGGCTGGTTCTGATTCTTCTTCTTCTGTCATCTTGTCTTTACCCTTGCTAACATCACTCCTACAACTAGATCGACTAGTTGTGGCCTTTGCAGCTTCTTTATTGTCATCTTCAAGTTGGTTCACAGATGCAATCAATGCAATAGATCCACCCTTCTTTTGTACCTTTTCAATTTCCTCATCTTGCTCCATTTCCAGCTCATAAGTCTTCAAGGTTCCATAAAGCCTTTCAAGAGTGTAGTCTTTGTACTCTTGAGTGTTTCTGAGAGAAACAGTCATAGGCTTCCATTCTTTTGGAAGAGCTCTAAGAAATTTAAGGTTTGAATCCTTGGTTTGATAGATCCTCCCATACAACTTTAATCCATTCAAAAGCTTTTGAAACCTACTAAACGTGTCATTTAGGGTTTCACCAGCTTTAAAATGAAAATGCTCATATTGTTGTATAAGGAGTTGCATTTTATTTTCCCTGACTTGCTCAGTTCCTTCACAGAGAGTTCTAACAGTATCCCATACTTCCTTAGAGGTTGTACAGTTGATAACATTGTCAAACATCTCTTGCTCCAAACCATTAAACAGAATGTTCATGGTCCTTTTGTCTTTATGGACTTCTGCAATATCTTCAACAGTCCATTCTGAGACAGTTTTTGGAATCTCTACATCAGGTGCATCATCTGGCAGTCCAACTCTAGAATCAAGCTTCATGGGAACGTGTGGACCTTTCTCAATGCAGTCTACATACCTCTCATCCATAGACATGAGATGTAAATGCATCTTTACTTTCCAGTGAAAGTAATTGTCTTTATCAAGAACTGGTATCTTCACACCTGCATCCTTCTTCACCATGGTTTCTGTTTTTGGTCTTGATCTTTAAACTTCTTGTATGTTAGAAGCTTGCTCTGATACCAATTGTTATTCCCAAATGACCTAACAGAATTGTAGAAGGGGGGGGGGGGGGTTGAATACAATTCTTGATATTTTCTTGAAACTAAACACTTTATAAAATAAAACTGAACTGAATAAATAAAAACACAAGATATAAATAATTCAGTTGGATTGTTTGATGATCCAACTGAAGTGTTTTTATTGCGGAAATAATCTGTGATACAAAAGTACACAACTGCTCAGTTACAAGGTTGTAGAGAAGAATTGCTCTCAAAAATAGCTAATACTATCTATTTGTGTTTCTTCTCTTATATCTAAAGTAACTGCTACACTTGGTTATATAATCCCAAGTTTACAATTCTACGTTTGGTTAAACTAAAGAATAATAGTAGTAACCATCAGTAGCTTGCTTTTCATTCCTTTTGTCCAATGGTCCTTGGAGATCTTTGCTTTTGTCTTCATGCTCATTATAATCATTTCCAAGAGCCTTATTGGAAATTGGAATGTTTCCTTATTTCCAGTATCCACTTTGATGGCTTCCAATGCAAAGTACACTTCCATATCTCCTTTTAGATCTGTTCAGTAAACTGTCACTATCACTTTGTCAACTGTTCAAAAAGCAACATTGATTCGTTGATAACAAGGAGATGTGTTTCGTTGATAGCTTCATTCTTCATTCCGTTGATGGTGTTTCCCTCGTTTCGTTGACGGGTAAACTCCATACCGTTGACAGAGTAATCTTCATACCGTTGACATGTCTTCACTTAGTCAAAATTACAAGGCATAACATATTTACAATTAACCAACCTATTTTGCCTATCTAGTACTTAGTCAACATGACTTAGAAAACCTATCTAAAACATATAACAGAATGCCTATCATACTGTGAAGTATTGTACAATGCAATTGCTACAACACTCATTTCGTTGATGAGCTTCCTGTCAACGGAATGCTGCAAAGCATGCCATTTCGTTGACAGTTACAAAAATGACTTTACACAAATTCTACCAAGTGTTTTATGTTTATCATCAAGAACAACATATTCCTAACACGAAGTGGTGTTTTAGAGTGATATTTGGGGCCATTTTTCCAGATTGTGATATTTGGGTCCATTTAGCTTAGAATTGTGATATTTGGGGTCTTTTCTCCTTATCGTTGTCGTTTTACGGATCGATCAATTGACGGAGTTTAGTTATGCAACGGTGTTTTTTTAGTCCGTCAATAAAATTGAACTCCGTCAATCCGTTAGCTACTTCATCAAAAATTGATGGAGTAATTGATGGATTGATGGCCATCAATTTGATTGATGGCCATCAATTTGATTGATGGACCAAAAAACATTGCTGCATTGATAAAACTCCATCAATTCATTAATTCGTTACACGGATTAACTACTTTGATTTGTACTACTGCATAAAAATTAGCAAAATTAGTTAATTTTATTTGCATAGTAATAAACCCCATCAAGTAAATTGACAAATTAACGGATTGAAGGCCGAAAATGGATGCGGATGCTCTTATACCACATTATATCACATTCAGTCCTACGCTTTCATGTATGTTGTACTCACAATTAAATATATATTTTTTTATTAAATAATTTTGTTATTAGGAATATGGTAATTTTTAATTTTATTTTATATTTTTACATTAATTTTATAATATTACATTTTTATTAATTAATTATTTTTTAATTTAAACTAATTTCTTAAATTTTGGATAAATATTTATATAATAATTATTTTTAATTTTTAATTGATGAACTATCAATTTGATTTTCACAATGTAATTTGAACTTTATCAAAATAAACAACTGATCATAATAGAAATAATCCTTTTACCAATAATTGTTCGCATCCGATATGATATGTAGAACTACAACTTGATACATATTATCTTGACAAAAAAGAAATGCATTTAGATATATTACATGATCTCTAAATATTACGTAATAGTCATTTATGTGTCTGTTTTACTCTTCTTCTTTTTCTTCATACATATTTTTGTCTATATTTATTAGTTATATAGGCATGTCTATATATACCTAATAACAAGGGTATAGTATTATAATACTGTATCTTCTATTACTTACTTGACATTTTAACAAAAGGATCCCTATGTTTCTAAATTTTTTACATTTGTACTTAATTCAATGTAACTTTTTTTTTATGTAACCTCAAATAAATCACTAAATATATGTGAAAGAAGATCTATGGATCATGCATGAAGACATTTTGAAGACATGATGAAGAATAAAAGAGTTGTAGAAATGAAGTTAAAATTTGCTAAGTCATAATTCGAGAAGTGTAGATTGGTCTGTTTGAGAAGTCGTCAATTCGAGAAATACTATGTTGGAGATTCGAGAAGTGAAGTTTATTGATTCGAGAAGTGAAGAAATAACTAATTTGAGATGTCCTAATTAGTGAAATCAAAATACATTAATTAGAGATGTCTGGAATTACAGAACTACAATATACTGATTCGAGATGTCAAGGATTAGACAAGTCAAAACTAATAATTCGAGATGTCAAGGATTAGAGAAGTCAATACACTGATTTGAGAAGTAAAGATAGTAGTTTCGAGAAGTCAGCTTATGCTGATTCAAGAAGCTAAGATATCGAATCAGTTATAGAGATATCGAATGGATGACAAAGATATTAAATCATATTGTGTGTGCTCCAATATGATGTGTTATAAATCTCGAATTTGTGTAGTCCACTAACCTAACAAGTGGTATTATAGTCAAGGTTCATGATTCGAGATGGATGAGGTTGAAGGAGAGTTCGAGATTCAATTTGTATGACAGAGTACATTGAAGGATTTGCTGACAAGAAGTCTACTAACATGGGAAGAGACAAAGTTACGTGTGATTGGCGGTTGACCCTTGCACCGTGGATCAATCATAATATTCTTGAGGAGCTGTTTCTCAAGGAAGATATGTTCGGATTTGTTAGGTCCAAAGTATCGTAGAAGGGGGGGTTGAATACGATACTCACAAATAATTCAATTTCGTTCGCGGATAATTCATTCAGTTCTATAACGAAATCAAACACACCAAACCAAACCAAGAGTCGGGGAATATATCGTTTTATAAATATAATCCTCGAGGGGTGCTACAATTTCTAATCTGTAGATTAGCTTCAATGAGTTCTAGGTTAATCACAATCAATACAATGATAGAAATCTGAGCAATATTAATTTCTTCAGTAATCTCTCTGGGTCAAACTCTCTCTTAGTAATTGCTACTGTGAAGAACCTCGACTAAGGAAGACACTGCCTCTCTCTTAGTAATTGTAGGCTTTGGATTTGAAAACTATCGAACCTTGATTGAAGAATCAATCTTGGCCGTCCATCTTCAAAATCAACCTGTCAAACAAGAATACTTTTCACCTGCTCCTAAATAAAAAACCATCGAATAATTTAAGTTACTTTACCATTCGATAGTTTTTTAAATCAAAACTATCGAATACCAAATTAACTCAAATTGGTTTTCTGAGAATCACTTTTTATATCATTCGATAGTTTTCTAAAATGAAAAACTATCGAATCATTTTCTTGTCTTTTATCTTTTAATAATTCCACTGAGCTCCTGGGTGATTAAGTAATAGACTGTATCAATTTCTTCTGAGACGATAAAACAACCTGATCTTTTTAAGTGCCGTCAACTAGTGCAACTGGTCTGGTTCACAGATGAATAACACTTGATCAATTCTTCTTCTATGTCTTCAATTCAATGTTGTTGATAAGTCTCTTGTCGTTCTGGTTGCTTCAAATAAATCACTGGAATCCTGTGGTACTTAACCCTAAATCATTCACATACTTCTGTCATCTTGAAAGTCTTGTTTCTTTTGCTGTCACTGAGGCTTGAACATTTTCATGAACTTCTTTCCGTGACCTGTTTACGGACTTCAAGAATACATACCGTATTTTGATTTTTTGAGTTTACCTTTTCTTCTTTGATTCTGGATTTCTGTGCTTCTGTTAATATTATTGTATGTCTTGTCCTTTGTTGAGTTGTAGTTATCTCTTTTACATCTTATGTTACATTATGCTTTACAATCTCCCCCTATTTGATTGGATAGAGTTTGACAAGCAAATACTTCGAGGATAACTCAACTAACTAAGGAAACATGAAACTAATTAAAGTAAGACAGCGTAATAATATTAAATGCATTCTGGATCAGATATATATACATTTCCAGATTTCATAATTAAAAAAAATAATAAAACTTTCTACATAGAAGTTGTTCCTCTAGTCTGAGCTGATAGTTCTTTTGTTCTTTGCTTCTTTTCTTCAGTCCATTCCGATCTCACCTTCTTCAATCATTGGATCGGAGTTAGCAACTTGATAATCAATCATAGAAGGATAGTGTAGTGGTTCTCCAGGTTTAAGGATTGCTCCTTGGATGTGTCTTCCAATGTACTCTACCTTTTGTCCCACTCCAGCCCACAACCATGCAATGTTAACATCTTTCTTGTTTAGCTTTGGCATGTTTGGTAGTCTGGGATGCACTTCCAATCCTCTTTCCACTCTTTTCCTATAGTAAGGAACATTCTCCATTAGAAATCTTCTCAGAGTGTCTGCTGCTTTGTCCTTCTCCGTTGATGAGAATCCAGTGGATCTAAGATACTTCTCCACTGATATCAGATAGTTGCTTGGATAGTCTCTCAGTTTGTCCTCAGTAAAATAGCAGACTCTGAACACGTCATTCGTCATGAATCTAACCATTGGAGGATCTTCAGTAATCTCTGGACTGACTTTCGTCAAGATATCTTTAACATGCTCACGGAGCAGTTCATTTTGCCTTGTAGTCCTTTGTATCTTGATGAGCATAACCTGCAATTCTGTGTATGTCCTCTGTTCAAAAAACTTAGTGGAAATCACAAAGGTACCTTTCTCAAGAAAATTGATTACTATGTTCCAGGCACCGTTTGCTTTAACCCCAGCTTTCAGAAAGATCATAGAGTTTCTCAATGCTGTGAAGTAGGTCTGATCTTCAAGATTGGCACTTCTTATGTTCTGAATGATAACTTCCACCTCAGCATTGTCGTTGACTTTGTTAGATCAGAATTCAATGATCGTCAGGAGCTAGACTCAACTGATCAGGATTGCTGACGTCATCAGGATTACATGGTCGTCAGGATCAAGATACATATCAGGACTGGGATCAGGATTGATCATCAGGACTGGAAGCTGATCAGGATTCCTACTTCGAGTTATATTTGGAGTCTAGTTAAACATGGAAGTTTATTCTTTCGGTTCCTGGTTTGTAGAATGTAGCTATCAATTATAGATAGGTTTCAATCTTTGTAATTGATTAGGACTTATCATTGATAGAGAAGCTGTGTAGTATATAAACACAGTTTAGGTTTCGATTTATGGACGTGAACATAATCGATCATACACTTGAGTATTTGTGTAACATAGAAGCTCTTAAGAACATAGAATTTCTTGAGAGAGTTTTTGTAAGCGAGCAGCTCTCAAGAACATCAGAATATCTTGAGAGAGTTTGTAACAGTTTTATATCAGATTTAATAAAGTTGTTATCTTTCTTTCATATTTGTGATATATACATTAAAAAGTCGATTATCTTATACTATTGTATCCAACCCCCCTTCTACAATAGATTATTACTGGGCAACAATTGGTATCAGAGCGAACTGATTTAATTCTGAATCAGATACGATCTAAAGATGTCAACAACCAAGTATGAAAGCATGAAAATTCCCATCTTGAAGAAATCAGAATATCCAACTTGGAGGGTAAAGATGCTGATGTACCTGGAGGCTATGGATCCTGACTATTTGGACAGGATTCGTGATGGACCATATATTCCTACAAGGTGATAGGCTATGTATAGACCGGACCCGTCCTGAACCCGGACTCCTATCTCAATCATGGTCCACCAACTAGTCTGGATTCATATTTTGTCATGACTCACCAACAAGTCCTAGCCCGTATCGGAGTCATAGCTCATCCACAAATCCGAACTCATATTGGAGTCCTGGCTCATCTACTAGTCCGAACGCGTATCGGAAGCCGGGTCCATCAATAAGTCCGAGCTCATATTGTAGTCCGGGCTCACCTACAAAACTCGAGCTCACAGATTGGGCTTAAGTTCAAAGTTTAATCCATCCCTGGCGACAAAGGCAATAACTCACATGAAGGCTACACATTGGTACATGACGTGGTTAGGTCATGACGGATGGCCACACCTGGTGACGACACGTAAAGATTCCTAATGATTGGGATGACTATTTCCTATTCAAACCACACGCCAGCAGGAGCCTGGCACACGATGCCACAATCCTTCACCTGGACACGTGCAATCCATCAACATCACCCAGGTGTCCTACCTACCTAGGATTCAACGCTCATGATTGCAGGTACAACCCCTAAACCCTAATCCTGGGCCTATATATAGACCAAGGAGGAAAGGTGTAGGGGTTACATTCTCTTTTACACACCTAACCTATACACACCCCCTCCATATTTAGATTTCTCTATATTCCTATCTCCCTTTCCAAAGCCGTTACTTATTCTCACGCCGGAGGCGCCGCCAGGGTCCAAACCCCCCTCCGGTGTTGTTTTGCAGAGTCCCAACCGCAGCGACACCGCTTCCAGGCGCGGGATCGGCCGGGAAGGTCCTAGATCGGGATTTGGAGTTATCATTTGGCGCTAGAAGGAGGGGACGACAATCCTGTCTTGTGGTTACGGTGCCGCTAGACTCACCATCATCAACAAGCTCCTTCATCTTTGAAGGAGTCCTAGTTAAATCCAGTAAGATCTAAGCAAACTCCTTCGTTTTAACAACTAAACATGAACTCTTTAGCCCATATCTCCAATGTATGAATGTTTTTAACCTTATTTAGCCCAGATCTGTTTACTTTGAGCCTTGTTTAGCATTATCTAGCTTTCTTGCTCCCGTTTTTTTTGCTTAGATCTGCATTGCTCTCTTATAGATCTGTCTTTAAAACCAAGTTTCTTGCTTCAAAAAACACCAAACCCAGAAATAACGTGCATAAATTGTCTCGTGCTCCTTGACAAACCCAGATCTATCAGAAATTTACTTTGATTTTGCAAAATTGTGTTACCCCAAAAAAGTTGTACACATTGTTTGCTCTTGAATCATGGCTCGAGGTAGCAAATCTGTGTTAAGACCCGCATCCAGTACCCCAAGACAAGAATCACCCACAAATTTGAACCCGATTGTTGGTAAAGTACCCCCAGTCCTGACTCTGGCATCGCAGATAATCCGGCCCGGTGATGCCCGGGTTGAAATCGAGGTTAACAAATTCAAGTATACGGATATCAACATGGAACCCGGTCTCATGGAAAACTTGACCGGAGACCAGCTTGCTGATGCAATTCGGATGTATAAAGAAGCTCGGCTAAATGAAGTTGATCAGGTTGAGAACTCACATGACTCTGGAGACTCCCACCGGTCCCGCGCCTCAGTTTTCGACAGAATCGGAGGCAAGGACAAAGAAACCCGAAAAAGGACCCACCACAGGACCAACAGTCAAAACAAAGATACCGAAGCTGAAAAGCTCAGAAAACTAGCTGACTTGAGGGAAAGGATCCGAAATGAAGAGCAAGCTAAACTTGACCTCAAAATACAAAGAAGAATCCAAGAGGAGGAGGCCCGGATTATGGGCAGAAATCATGAAAAAAGGCGAACCCGGGCCCCTAGCCTCGACATATTGTCAGATGATGAAGAACCCCAGGAGGACTTGATGGACATGATCCATGAACTTCAGAAAAAGGTGGGGCAGGATTCGGGGATTGACATTGGAGATACACTAACCCCCTTCAGCTACTCCCTCGAAGCAACACCAAGGCAGAAAAATCTCAAACACTATAACTTTGATTCCTTTGATGGTTTGGGTGACCCTGAGGAACATGTAAACTACTTTGAACAAATTGCAATGATATATTATTACAATGATCTAACCAAGTGCAGGTTTTTTGCATCAACCCTCAAGTCCGGGGCCCAAAGATGGTTTAGCAGAATCCCATCCCGTAGCATCCACAACTGGAAGCAGTTTCGGGAGTCCTTCCTGAGACGCTTCCGAGCCAATAAAACCCACGAAATGCACATGTGTCACTTAGAGACAATCCGGCAGGCTCGGGGAGAGGCATTGGCCACATATATGAAACGCTTTCAGGAAGCCATAAACAATGTGAGTAACCTGGATGAGCGTGAAGCCCTTACAATTTTTCGAAGGAACCTAGACCCAGACAATAATGAGAGGTATGTCCTTGACCTCATCCACAAAGAGCCGCAGAGCCTGGCGGCTGCATACTCCATGGCAGCTCGGTTCATCAAAGAAACAGATGTCCTCCAAGCAATGAGGATGACTAGGCAGGGCATTTCTCCAACCCGAACTCAAGATCCAACAACTACAATCATCAAGACAAAAAATTCAAACCAAATAGACAAAGCAACTACATCCAAAGCTCTCAACTTGCACTACCAACACCACCCCCGGACAACAGGCAGAAAGATGAGCCCGGACAGCCTAAACCCAGGCGTGAGCCCAGACCCGAACCCTCTTGGACCCCTCTCAACCGGGCTCGCGCAGATATTCTGAAAGAGGTGCGAGATAAGCCATTCTATTACCCTCCCAAGCCAATGCTCACTGCCCCGGAAAACCGATCAGTCCATAAGCATTGCGACTACCATGAAACCCATGGGCATACAACAGAAAATTGCCTCTCTTTGAAATTTTTTGTGGAAGACCAAGTCAAAAAAGGCAACATGGGGCAGTACATAGCTCGGCGAGTGGCTGACCGAGGAGAGGGATCCGGAAAAGACAAGAATATTGTGAATGTGGTTATGGGCGGATGCATTTCACCTCCAAGAAGCCCGGACTCAGGAGACGAAGTAATGATGGTGCAGGCCTGTCCGGAACAAGTAATAACCTTCAGCAAGGATGACTTTGAAGGAATCAACCCCAACCACAACGAAGCCTTGGTCGTGAGCCTTGACATAGCAGAAAATGAGGTTAGGAGAGTCCTAGTTGACAATGGGTCTTCTGTCAATATCCTGTTCAAACACACAATGGACCGGATGCAGCTGGGCAGCATAAGAATGAACGATTGCAGGGAAGATCCCCTCTATGGATTTGGAAACAATTTGGTCCCCATTCAAGGAACCCTTTATCTCCCAGTCATGTTCGGGACCTTCCCGAAGCAGGTAACCAACATAGTAAAATTCTATATCATCAACACACCATCATCTTATAATGTCATTCTGGGAAGACCAGCCCTTACCAAACTCCAAGCTATAACTTCAACACCCCATCTCAAATTCAAGTTTCCCACTCCCGGCGGCATTGGAGAAGTCCGGGGTGACTATGAAATGGCCAGCCGTTGCTATGGGCAGGCTTTGGTAATGGCAGAAACCGACCCAGAGAATAAAAGGAAAGCAAACTCCTACCACAAAAACCTGAGCAGGAAGAAGCATAGATACAACAAAAAGACTGAGCCCGGTAAGGATGTCCATAACATTGAAAACCCACCAGCCCAGGTCTTCCTTGACCAGATTGTACAAGCCCGAGTCCAGCAGTATGTTTCTAAGGCGGAAATTACAAAAGTGGAGGCTGCTGTTGAGCTCGAATCGATCGAACTAATAGAAGGGAACCCGGAAAGACAAGTCAAAATTGGAACCGGATTAGACATGGTGTTCAAGAAGGAGTTAACTGAGTTGCTTCGAGAATATGCCGATGTTTTTGCTTGGAGCCCGGATGACATGCCTGGGCTCCAGGAGTCTGTTGCTATGCATAGCTTGGATGTTGATCCTAGAAAGAAGCCGGTAAAGCAGAAACGAAGGAATTTTGCCCCGGAGAGACAGAAAGCGATCGATGAGGAAGTTGAAAAGCTCCTAAAGGCCGATATTATCTGCGAGATAAAATATCCGGAGTGGCTAGCCAATGTGGTCTTAGTCAAGAAACCAAATGGAAAGTGGCGAATGTGTGTGGACTACACTGACTTGAATGCTGCATGTCCCAAAGACCCTTACCCGCTTCCCAGCATTGACCAGCTCATCGATGCGACAGCCGGGCATGTGATGCTAAGTTTCATGGATGCCTTCTCCGGTTATAATCAAATAAAGATGAACCCAGCTGATATAGCCAAGACAGCATTCATAACACACCGGGCAGTCTACGCCTACAAACTCATGCCTTTTGGATTAAGGAATGCCGGATCTACTTACCAAAGGGCAATGGTAGAAATCTTCAACAGTCAGCTGGGAAGAAATCTGGAATCATATGTCGATGACATGATAGCAAAGTCAGCAACAGTCCAGACACACATTTCTGATCTGAAAGAATGTTTCGAGAACTTAAGGAAGCAAAAGATGAAACTGAATCCGGACAAATGCACTTTCGGGGTTGGAGCGGGAAAATTCTTAGGTTTCATGATTAGCCAAAGGGGAATCGAAGCCAACCCAGAAAAAATCAAAGCAATAACTCAGATGCAAGCACCCCGGACCCAGAGGGACATACAGAAACTTGCAGGATCGTTAGCAGCATTGCGAAGGTTTATTCCTAAGCTCGCAGATCGTTGCTTGCCTTTCTTCAACTTGCTGAAGGGAGCTCAGAAAAAGAAAGAAATTGTCTGGGGCCCGGATTGCCAACAAGCTTTCGACTCCCTCAAAGAATACCTAGCCGCACCTCCAATCTTAACCAAACCCGAGCCCGGGGAGCCTTTAAGCATTTACTTGTCTGTAGGTACCCTGGCTGTGGGAGCAGCCCTAATCCGGGATCACGACGGTGAGCAGAAGCCGGTTTATTATGTGAGCCAAGTGCTCAAAGATGCGGAAACCCGTTACCCAAACCTCGAAAAATTTGCTTTCGCTCTCATCACTGCATCCCGGAAGCTGCGGCATTATTTCCAAGGAAGGGAAATCAAAGTTATAACTGATCAGCCACTAAGGAAAATTATTCACAAACCTGATGTCTCGGGGAGGTTGGTTAACTGGGCTATTGAGCTAAGCCAATTCTCCCTAACTTTTATCCCAAGAACATCTATCAAATCCCAAGCTTTAGCCGATTTCATTGTGGAATGTTCTTTCCCCGAACCTGTTCACATTTCAATGGAGACAGAACCCGGGGAGGAATCCACACTTGATCATGAAACCTGGATTTTGCATGTAGATGGCTCATCAACCAATGAGAGATCTGGAGCCGGGCTCATACTCAAGAGTCCGGATGGTTTCAAGATAAAGCAAGCAATTGGATTTCAGTTCCAAGCAACGAATAATCAGGCAGAGTACGAAGCTCTTCTAGCCGGACTCCGTCTAGCCCGAAGTTTAAAGGTGAACAAGCTAAGGATTTTCAGTGATTCTCAGATAGTAGTCAAACAAACGACCGGAGAGTACGTGGCAAAAGACCCGACACTGGGAAGGTATCAAGCCTTGGTTCAAGGTTTCCTAGCTATGATACCCAAATTTGAAATTTGTCAAGTAAATCGAGAGGACAACACAGAAGCTGACATCCTATCTAAATTAGTCCAGAACTCGGCTGATTTGGATAGCTCAGTTTACTTTGAGGAACTGGCTAAACCAACAATGGATCAAGAGGAAGTAATGGAAATTGATGATCAACCCAGCTGGATGACGCCCATAATTCTGTACTTGGAAAAGGGAGAACTGCCTTCTGAGAAGAGTCAAGCTCAAAGACTCAGGAATAAAGCGGCAAAGTTCTTTTTGGAAGAAGGGATGCTCTATCGCCGGACTTACTCGGCACCAATTCTAAAATGCGTGGGACCGGTTGAAGCTACCTATTGTCTGCAAGAAGTTCATGAGGGAATTTGTGGAGACCATCTATCTGCAAAGGCCCTGGCTCACAAGATTATAAGGCAGGGTTATTACTGGCCTACAATTCATAATGACGCTGTGGAGTTTGTGCAGAAGTGCAAGAACTGCCAACTTTTCAGCAATGTCCCACGACAGAGCCCGGTCTTACCATCCTCAGTCCTGTCTCCTATCCCGTTTGCAGTTTGGGGTATTGATATCATGGGTCCATTTCCCCGGGCTAAAGGCGACCTGAGATATTTGCTTGTGGCAATTGATTACATGACCAAGTGGGCGGAAGCTAAGGCAATGAGAACAATCAACCAACAGGATTGCATTCGGTTTATGGACAACATACTGATGAGGTTCGGGCTACCAATGGTTCTAGTTTCTGATAACGGGCCACAATTTGTGGGGTCCGATTTCGAAGGCTACCTGAAAGAAAGAGGAATCAAGCACAAAAAGTCATCTGTTGCATACCCAAGAGGAAACGACCAAGTTGAAGTTACAAACCGGATTTTGCTTAGAGGAATTGAGAAGAGGCTACAGGAAAGCAAGAATAAGTGGCCCGAGGAGCTGCCAAACGTGTTATGGGCATACAGGACTAGTCCCCGGACTAGCACTGGTGAAACCCCATTCAAACTTGCCTACGGCACTGAAGCTTTACTACCAATTGAAGTGGGAAATCCTTCCCACCGGGCCATAAATTTTGAAGAAATAGCTAATGAAGAAGGGTTGCAGACTAACTTGATTTTGATTGACGAAGTCCGGGATCAAGCTATTGAGAGGATGGAAAAATACAAGGAAAAAACTAGAGAGTACTTTGGAAAGAAGGCCCGGGTTAAGAACTTTCGAGTTGGAGACCTGGTCCTTCGTGATACAGAGGCGTCTGATCCTACCAATACCGGAAAACTCATGCCAAAGTGGGAAGGACCATACAAGATAATGGAGGTAATCCGGCCCGGAACATACAAGTTGGTTCATATGGATGGATCTGAGGTCCCCAATACTTGGCATGGCCTTAAACTCCGAAAATTTTACCAGTAAGAGGATCGCAGCGACCGGATAAAGAATAAGGAGCTCCCAAAAGCCCAGATTAGAATAAGAGCTTTGTATTCCTGATTTTTCCACAAATAAAACCGGTCTCGTTGTCTTGTTTCTTTTCATATTATCATGTATATTTAAACTTCCAGTAAATTTCAATTTTTTGTAACAACCCGGGCTCATAGTTATAGGCATAACATGTAGCCCGGGTCCCCAGCAATATGCAAAACTAATAACCCTGGCTCGGAGCCATAGGCAAATATTGCAGCCAGGGTCCCCAGCAATACGCACCAAAACAAATAAAGAGTCCAGCTCAGAACCAAGCCATGAGACCGGACTCACGAGCAATACGCATCAAATAAAAATCTTAGATTCTATTCTAAGTACTAAATCAAGAGTCCGGCTCAGAACCAAGCCATGAGACCGGACTCACGAGCAATATGCATCAAATAAAAATCTTAGATTCTATTCTAAGTACTAAATCTAGAGTCCGGCTCAGAACCAAGCCATGAGACCGGACTCACGAGCAATATGCATGAAATAAAAATCTTAGAATCTATTCTAAGTACTAAATCAACAGTCCGGCTCAGAGCCGAGCCATGAGACCGGACTCACGAGCAATATGCATCAAATGAAAATCTTAGATTCTATTCTAAGCTTAAAACAAAACATCCGGGTCACAACTGAGCTATGAAACCGGGCTCACGAGAAATATAAGTTTCGCAGAACAAAAGAATGAGCAGTGATAAAAATGTAAAGAGTTGGATTGCAAACGATTAAAGAAACAGGGACCCGGGGTGGCCGTACAACCCGGAAACATCCCAAAGTGAGCAGAAACAAAACCCAGTTTACGGTTACAGATCAAATATCAAATGTTAAGAAGGTACAAAAAAGAACTAGAGACCATAATCATCCAGGTTGGACGAAGCCGGGAGGAAGCTCGGAACCGGGCCATTGAAAGGCTGAGGCTCCCCTTTGCCTTCTTCGATGGCGAGCTTTGCAGCCAAAAACTCACCAACAAAAGAATCCCAGTTGGCATTGGGATCAGTCTTAACGTGGCGTTCGGAAACAATCCAAGCTCGTTGAATCTCGGGAGCAGCAGCATCAGCAACATCCTGGTCGTACTCCGGACCACCTTTGAACTCGGATATAATAGCATCACGAGTCTTAGCATTTTCCACAACAAGCTGCCTGTTGACCTCATCCAGGTCATTAGCCCTTTTTTCAACCGAAACAATTTCAGCTTGATGCTCGGTCTCCTTCTCAGCACTTTGTTTTTTCAACGAAGCAACTTCAAGTTCAAGGTCTCGAACCCGGGCATCCTTTTCATTAGCAAACTCCTGTGCAGTTTTCCGCTCAGTAATGATAAGACTGGCAAGGGCGCTGATTAAGCTACCGGTCTGCAAAATAAAAATCAAAAATCAACAAAGGAAAAGACAGAATTACAAAGAATAAAGACAATTTTCAACAGGAAACTACTTACATGGGCCCAGTGGCCAACAAGGCGTTTCAGGCAAGCATTACTCCCAGACCATCTCTTCGAAGTCCGAATCAGTAGGGATATCGGCGCACATTCCAGCAAGTTGCTCCAGAGTGAAATTTCCAATACGGATATGCTCCCTATCCGGACCCTTCCCATCACCATCGGCAACAATTTTATTGACGGTGGCATTCGCCTTCGCAGGTGTTTTCTTTCCAACATGAATTTTCCTTTTCTTCCCAGACCGCTGCTCCAGGCCTTTTACAATTTCAACATCAACAGCATCAACCATAGGTTCGGGCCGATGGGCATCCGGAGCAACAGATTCGGCACCTCCCTCCTTTAGTGCGCTGGAACCGGACCCTCCAACATCGCCCGGACTTTTGGTGTTGTGGACACCACCAAGTTTCCTAAAAGATGCGGCAAGGGCATTGGAAGACATGATTGCGTACAGCTCGGGTTGAAAGTAAGGCAAACCTGTACAAAGGAAAAGGAAATATCAGTATATAAAAGGAATTAGTCCGGTTCACAAAAAGAAGAATTACAACAACTTACATCCAAGCTCAAACAATTTATCATGTTTCATGAAACTATCCCGGGTCATTTGAAACCCGAGGCACTCACAAAACCGATGAATCTGGGCTAAGGCTTCTCCTTCAAGCTTATAAGTGTCAAATACTTCTGCTTCAACTCCAGAAACTATATGAGGCAGGAATTCCAAATCCAAGCCTTTCAAAAATATCAACTCCCCACCCCAATACTTCAATGTAGATTGCTGTATCACGGGTTTGGCAGTTCCAGAGGGATAACCGCACTCCTCAGCCCGGAACCGGATCTCATACAAAGGCTCTTTGTTAGATTGGACTAGTTTAAAAAGTTGGTGGAAAAGTCGCAATGTGGGCTGATACCCCATCTTATTACAAGCAGAGAGGAACCAGGTCATCCACTTAACCCCGTTGGGGGTAATTTGCATTATTGAAATTTTATATACATACTTACAAAGGTGTTTTATAAATTGATGGCATCGAGGGTTCCACCCGGACCTAAGGGTCTCCAACCAGACACCAACGTAACCATCTACAGGTCTATGGTAAATCCTCTCCCCGGGTTGAGGCCATCTCCAGCTAATTTCAGGCCCTAAATGAAAAGCGGCCCGGACCAGTTTGTCCATCTGAGCACCCGGAAGACTAGCAAATTTTTCTTTCAAAAGATAAGGAGCCTCACTAATACCCATTTTAGCAAAAGCAGCATCAAATTCGGATTCATTGTATGGCCCTGGACGTCCGAATTCTTGTCTGCTTCTGTAACAAATACTAAGATCCCTATAATAAAACTCCTCCTCTATGTCCGGATCCTTCTTTACGAAGAAGTAGCTGGTATCCGACCAAAACCCGTCCGGAGTACTGAGCACACCGCCAGAGGGAGGTTCATGAACAAACAATTGGGTTACTAGAGGTCCGGATTGTTTCTTCTTCTTAGCCATTTTACACCAATATAGTTCTATTACTTCCGGATTACTAGAGGGTGAAGGCTCACTACAGGAAGAAGGGTCAGAGAGGGAAATAAGTACGCGACGGGCACGAGCCTTAGTCCGAACCATAAACCTAGAAAGATCAATTTGAAGTAAGTTCTACTATCTTAATCTGGATTATATGCTCCAAATCATAAACATATATGTTACCCTGCCAGCTATCATTCAAACCCTAATTTCTACCAAATCCGGAATACATATATTAGCCATGTTATAACCAAAAATTTTCCATCAATATCCTAAATCATAAAACAAGATGGCACGGATCGTAAGCCAATCCGGATTACTTGCGCATACACAGGAACACAAACAGTCAGAAACACTTAAACACAAAACATCCTACACAAACAAGATCAAAATATACATACAAATACATACAACCATGCCTAATCCAAGAACATCAAGAACAACCACCAAACCCAGAAATGAAAATCACAAACCCAACACATGCAAGGGTATTTACAGATCAATAAGCGAAGACAGAGACATTATAGCCAAAAACAAACATTTTTATCCAACAGAACCAAAAGTTTCCCAAAACCCCCAAAACCGAAATATAAACAGTCGGACAAAATGTCAAATTGCAAATCGGAGAAAGAGAATAAAGGTTAAGAGGAAACACGAGCGAAGGAAATCGAGAAACTTACAAGATGCAGAGAGCAAGAGATGGCTTCAAACGATCGATATGTCGCCGGAGAATCGGTTTGCAGAGGCGTCGGGAAAGGCAAAGAGTGAAGAGGGTTTTCGAAAAAGAAGTAAAAGGAAGAAATGAACTGTTAGGAGGCTTTTATAGAAGGCAGTGAAAAGGGCACATAAAAGGACAGCTGGCAGAATCCCATTGGCTGCCAAGAAAATAAAGTACAAAAAGAAAAATACAAAAATGAAGAAAAGACAGGAGTAATAATTGTGACAGCAGGCTACGTCTGTTCCCGAGGTAGAAAAGGGCAACACCTTTTCAAAGCAAAAGGGGGGAAAAAATTGAAATCCTTTCATATTCCAGAACGGCCAAAATGTCATACGGTCCGGATTCGTTCATTTCATTGCCTCCCCTCACAATCAGGTTCATAATTCAACACCGGGTTGCCATTCTTGAACACAATCCGGGTTTGGGGCAACAATCAAGCCAGAAATTTTTCCTAAGTCACCCGAAGCCCCAAAGCTTTGGACTTGAGAGAATAAAGACTCACTCTCAACCCCGGATTGCCATCTTTGATAACAATCCGGGTTGGGGGGCAACAATCAAGCCATAAATTGTTTCTAAGTTACCCAAAGCCCAACAGCTTTGGACTTGAGAAATAATAAAGACTCACTCTCAACCCCGGGTTGCCATCTTTGATAACAATCCGGGTTGGGGGGCAACAATCAAGCCAGAAATTTTTCCTAAGTCACCCGAAGCCCCAAAGCTTTGGACTTGAGAGAATAAAGACTCACTCTCAACCCCGGATTGCCATCTTTGATAACAATCCGGGTTGAGGGGCAACAATCAAGCCATAAATTGTTTCTAAGTTACCCAAAGCCCAACAGCTTTGGACTTGAGAAATAATAAAGACTCACTCTCAACCCCGGGTTGCCATCTTTGATAACAATCCGGGTTGGGGGGCAACAATCAAGCCAGAAATTTTTCCTAAGTCACCCGAAGCCCCAAAGCTTTGGACTTGAGAGAATACAGACTCACTCTCAACCCCGGTTTCCATCTTTGATAACAATCCGGGTTGGGGGGCAACAATCAAGCCACAAATTTTTTCCATGTTACCTATTCAAGAGCTTCTACTCCCCCATCCAGAAAATCTGCATAGGGGAGTGGGGGGCAAATGATAGGCTATGTATAGACCGGACCCGTCCTGAACCCGGACTCCTATCTCAATCATGGTCCACCAACTAGTCTGGATTCATATTTTGTCATGACTCACCAACAAGTCCTAGCCCGTATCGGAGTCATAGCTCATCCACAAATCCGAACTCATATTGGAGTCCTGGCTCATCTACTAGTCCGAACGCGTATCGGAAGCCGGGTCCATCAATAAGTCCGAGCTCATATTGTAGTCCGGGCTCACCTACAAAACTCGAGCTCACAGATTGGGCTTAAGTTCAAAGTTTAATCCATCCCTGGCGACAAAGGCAATAACTCACATGAAGGCTACACATTGGTACATGACGTGGTTAGGTCATGACGGATGGCCACACCTGGTGACGACACGTAAAGATTCCTAATGATTGGGATGACTATTTCCTATTCAAACCACACGCCAGCAGGAGCCTGGCACACGATGCCACAATCCTTCACCTGGACACGTGCAATCCATCAACATCACCCAGGTGTCCTACCTACCTAGGATTCAACGCTCATGATTGCATGTACAACCCCTAAACCCTAATCCTGGGCCTATATATAGACCAAGGAGGAAAGGTGTAGGGGTTACATTCTCTTTTACACACCTAACCTATACACACCCCCTCCATATTTAGATTTCTCTATATTCCTATCTCCCTTTCCAAAGCCGTTACTTATTCTCACGCCAGAGGCGCCGCCAGGGTCCAAACCCCCCTCCGGTGTTGTTTTGCAGAGTCCCAACCGCAGCGACACCGCTTCCAGGCACGGGATCGGCCGGGAAGGTCCTAGATCGAGATTTGGAGTTATCACAAGGATTGTAGAACGAACAGATACAGTACCTGAACATTATGTGGTCAAGGCTAAAAGTGAATGGACTCTAGAAGAAAAGGCTCATGTACTCAGGGAACCAAAGATAAAGAATATCTTGCAAAGTAGTCTTGATGCTGTCATGTCAAACAGAGTGATTGCATGCAAGTCTTCAAAAGAAATCTGGGATACTTTGGAAACTCAGTGCCAGGGATCTGCATCTGTCAAGAAAAACAGAAGGGCTCTTTTGATTCAAGAATATGAACAATTTGATGCAAGACCTGGTGAGAGCCTAACTGATCTATATGATAGATTTCTGACACTATTGAACAGCTTATCTTTAGTTGACAAGGAATATCAAACTGAAGATTCAAACATCAAGTTTCTAAGAGCTTTACCTGAAGAATGGGACACTCATACCTCGATCATTAGACATCAAGTATGATCTAAACACTGTGTCTCTTGATGAAGTCTATGGGATGCTAAGAACTCATGATCTTGAAGTTCAACAGAGAAAGAACAAGAAAAGCAGCAAGGAAAAATCAATTGCTTTGAAAGCAGAGGCTAAATCAAAAGGAAAAGCTATGGAGGTCTCTAGAAGTAAATCGAGAGTAGCTGAGTCAGATCCTGATGACTCTTCATCAGATACTGATGGCAATCCTGATGCCAATACTGATGATGATTCTTCTGACTCAGACATGGAAGAGATGGTTGCTATGATTGTCAGAAACTTCAGGAGGATGAAGTTCAGGAAGGGTAGAAGACAAGGCAACTTTCAGAAAAAGGCCTTCAATGCAAACAAAGACAAGTATATCAAAAAGGACAACAAGGGTAGCAAATTTGACAAGTCAAAGGTTAGATGCTACAAGTGCAATGGTATGGGTCACTTTGCTTCTGAGTGCAAGAAGACAAAGGTACTTATCACATCAAGCAAGGATTGGATGGACTCTTCCTCAGAATCTGATACTGAGGTGGTCAACTATGCTCTAATGGCCAACGCTGATGTAACTGCTGCTCCTGATGATAAGGTACTAAATACTATCTTTGATTTTGATACTGATAATGCTTCTGAGTTAAGATGTTTTCTAAAGTCTTTACATATTAGCTTTAGAAGTCAAACTGCTGAAAATACTAGGATCTTATCTGAGATGTCTGAACTTAGAAAAAGGAATGACATATTAGAAGCTGAATTTTCTCGTATGCAAGAAGTACAAAAAGAATGTGATAATGCGAATCACATGTATTTAGAGATGAAATCCAAATGTACTGCTCTTGAAAAGGAACTTGAATATGCTAATGAGAAAATCAGAACCTGGACAGACTCTGGTAGGAAATTTCATGAGATTAATACCTCTAAGAATTGGAAAGAGTGTCTAGGATATAAGTCAGATGAGGATAAGAAATTGAAAGAGAAAATTGTCATTGATGAGACAGTCAGTCCAAAGACCTATAGACATGTTATAGATACAACCAAATCTAAGATTACTCCTGTTAATTTTGTTTTTGGTAAGGATTCCAATTCTACTTTTGAAAAGGGATCTACTTCTACTCAAGGAATTAAAATCATAAAGTCTAAACCTGTCATGAATAAAGTCACTAAGAATGTAGGTCTATTGTCTCAGAAACAGCTTAAGGATAAAATCTGTGAGGTGACAGATAAGAAAAAGGAAGCTACTGTTAAGAGAAACAGGAATGGTAAAGTTAGGATCAATAAAGAGAATGGTTATAAATATATCCCAAATGCACCTAGAAAGTGTTGTTTTAACTGTGGTAACTCTAATCATCTTGCTATTGATTGTAAGAAGAGTAAGAAGAAGATTGCTGATATTTCCAAGTCTGATGTTAGGAATAGATCAGTATTTTATAAACCACAGAAGTCCTGTTTTCATTGTGGTAGTATATGGCATTCTATTTATACTTGTAAAGATTATCATGAGTTGTACTATAACTTTTATGATCCATTGCCTAAAGTTGATAAAAATAGTGCAAACTCTGGTAGCATTGAGAATGTCATAGTGAAGCATGCTTTTGTTAATACTGATACTGACAAAGCAAATCCTGATGGAGTAAATCTTGTCAGGACTGCTAAGGTCAGAAAGTCTTCTGCTGTGAAAGTTAATAAATTGCATGGAAAAGGAACCCAACAAGTATGGGTTCCTAAATGTTCTAACTAGTGTGTTTCCATTCTGATTGCAGGGTAAAAAGAAAAATGTGTTAGTCATGGATAGTGGATGTTCTGTGCACATGACTGGAAACAAAGCCCTGTTATCAGAATATGAGGAAAAAGCTGGCCCAACTGTGTCTTATGGAGATGGCAACATTGGACAAACCTTGGGATATGGCAATATAATCATTGGAAATGTCATCATTGAAAAAGTAGCTCTAGTGAAAGGACTAAAACACAGCTTGTTGAGTATTAGTCAAATCACTGACAGAGGTTATCATGTCAACTTCTATTCCACACATTGTGAAGTAGTCAGTAAAGCAACAGGAAAGATAGCTCTGACTGGCTACAAGCATGGTAACATATATGAAGCCAACATTCAATCAAATACTGATGACTCCCCTACCTGTCTGATCAGTAAAGCATCAGTAGATGAAAGTTGGAATTGGCACAAGAAGCTTTCTCATCTCAACTTCAGCAATATCAATGAGTTGGTTAAGAAAGATTTAGTGAGAGGATTACCAAAAGTGTTATATACTCCTGATGGACTCTGTGATGCATGTCAGAAAGCAAAACAAAGAAGGACATCATTCCAGAGTAAATCAGAATCCTCTATTGAAGAACCATATCACATGCTACATCTTGTTCTATTTGGTCCAGTCAACATCATGTCCATCAGTAAGAAAAGGTACACTCTTGTAATTGTTGATGAATATTCTAGATTCACCTGGGTGTATTTTCTGCACAGAAAAGATGAGACTCCTGAAGTTCTGTTGGATCATGTGAGAATGATTGAGACAACCACAAAGTACAAAGTCAAGATACTGAGAAGTGATAATGGTACTGAATTTAAGAATTCAAAGATGGAAGAGTTCTGCAAGTACAAAGGAATCATTCAACAATTCTCTGCTCCTGGCACACCTCAGCAAAATGGAGTAGTTGAAAGGAAAAATAGAACTCTTATTGAAGCTGGCATAACTATGTTGGAAGAAGCAAAATTACCTACATATTTCTGGGCAGAAGCAGTCAACACAGCATGCTACACTCAAAATCTAACATTAATAAACAGACATGGTGTGACTCCTTATCAATCTCTCCAGGAGAAGAAACCAAGTCTGAAGCATCTGCATGTGTTTGGCTGTAAATGTTTTGTTCTCAGAACTCATCCTGAACAGCTAGGGAAATTTGAAACAAAGGCTGATGAAGGAATTTTCATAGGCTATCCTACATCAAGAGCCTTCAGGGTTTTTAATTTGAGGACAAGGACTGTCATGGAGTCAATAAATGTATCTTTTGATGACAAGAAGATAACTAGAATCAATGAAGACTCTCATGATAGACTGATTTTTGAAAATGAAGCTACCAAGGAACCTGAGGAAAGTGAATCAGATCCTGTCCATACATTAGATACTGATGGGTCGCCAAATCCTGATGACACACCAGATGCTGATGGTGCAAATACTGATGATGCAATCAATAGTGATACTTCTAGTAGTGCTAATGTTGAGGGGGAGAAACAACATTCTACTACAAGTTCAGAGTCAACTCAATCATCAGGACAGAATTCTTCAGATACTGATTCAAGTGATGATCCTGATAACTTATCAGGAGGACATAACAATAATTCAGGGGGAGCTTCAAGTCAAACAAGTTCTTCAAATCAAGATAACACCAATCCAGGAGGGAGCATCTACTTCAAGAAACAATTTAACACCAGCATGGAAATGGACTGCAAGTCATACTCCTGATTTGATCATTGGGGATCCTGATGCAGGTGTTCAAACAAGAAGTGCAACTCAGAATGAATGTCTATACAATAACTTTCTATCCAAGGAGGAGCCAAAGAAAGTTGAAGATGCACTTAAAGATGCTGATTGGGTTACTGCAATGCAAGAGGAACTGAATGAATTTGAAAGAAATGAAGTCTGGAAACTGGTACCAAGACCAAAGAATAGATCAATTGTTGGTACAAAGTGGATTTTCAAGAACAAGACTGATTCTGATGGAGTAATAATCAGAAACAAAGCAAGACTAGTTGCAAAGGGGTATTCTCAACAAGAGGGAATTGATTATGATGAAACTTTTGCTCCTGTTGCAAGACTAGAAGCCATCAGGATATTTCTTGCTTATGCAGCACATAAGAAATTCAAGGTTTTCCAGATGGATGTTAAAAGTGCTTTTTAAATGGAGAACTGGAGGAAGAAGTCTATGTTGAGAAACCTCCTGGTTTCATTGATCCTAAATATCTAGATCATGTCTACAGATCAGATAAGGCACTTTATGGACTAAAGCAAGCTCCAAGAGCATGGTATGAAACTTTAGCTCTATTCTTACTAGAAAGTGGATTCAAAAGAGGTGCTATTGATAAAACTCTATTTTATTTGAATCATGGTAAGGACTTGTTGTTAGTTCAGATTTATGTTGATGATATCATTTTTGGGTCAACAAACAATAAGCTATGTGAAAAGTTTTCCAAGCTTATGCAGTCAAGATATCAAATGAGCATGATGGGAGAAATGAGTTACTTTCTTGGTCTTCAAGTTAAACAGACTGATGAAGGGATTTTTATCAATCAGTCTAAATATACAAGGAATTTATTGACAAGGTTTAACATGCAAGATAGTTCTCCTGCTACAACTCCCATAGCTACAGCTACCAAACTTGATCCTGATCAAGGTGCTGAGGTAGATGTAACTCACTACAGAGGAATGATTGGCTCTTTATTGTATCTCACTGCAAGTAGACCAGATATCATGTTTGCAACCTGTCTGTGTGCAAGATTTCAAGCAAAACCTAGAGAACCCCATCTGATTGCAATCAAAAGAATTTTCAGATATCTCAAAGGCACTTCTTCACTTGGACTTTGGTATGCAAGGGAATCAGATTTTGGGTTGTGTGGTTTTTCAGATGCTGATTTTGCAGGATGCAAAACAGACAGGAAAGTACTTCAGGAAGCTGTCAGTTTTTGGGTGGAAGACTAGTTTCATGGTTCAGTAAGAAGCAAAAATCCATTTCCACTTCAACTGCAGAAGCTGAGTACATTGATGCAGGAAGTTGTTGTGCTCAGATAATGTGGATGAGAAATCAGTTGTTAGATTATGGTCTGTCATACTCAAAAATCCCTATTTATTGTGATAACCAAAGTGCTATTGCAATGACAGGAAATCCAGTTCAACATTCTCTTACTAAACACATCAGTATTCGATATCACTTCATAAGAGAACAAGTTATGGAAGGAACAATTGAACTTCACTTTGTTCCTACTGATCAACAACTAGTTGATATATTCACCAAGCCACTACCTGAAGCTACTTTCAATAAATTGGTGAATGAACTTGGAATGATGAACTTTGAGAATTTCTGAGGAAAGCTTCAGAGAAGAAATCCTGATAACTGTCAAATCCTGATGGTTATTCAGAAAGGAAGTCAACTGGTCAATCCTGATGTTCAGGTCAGTATTTCATTGCTTAATTTGTGCCTATTTTTTCGTCAATATCTGCTGATGGACGGTTGAGTTTTAGTAGGACAACTGTATGTGCGCGTGTGTTGCACTGTTATAGATATACATATACATACACATAAAAAGCGGTGTAGTTTCATTTAAATTACACACGTAATCTGTCCACTAATTATTTGTGCACAAATCATATCTTGCCACCTGTTATTGAGAGTAAAGTTTTGTTCTAACAAAATACTTTTACTTATTCTACATCATTAATTACTCTCTCATCATCAGTTTTTCGATTTTCTATCTCTCTCTGTGCTTACGAACCCTAACTATTTTCAAACATCAATTCTCAAGATTTTTAAGAATTACAATGGCGTCTTCATCATTCATGAACAAACAAACAGTGATTAGTGTTGTTACTTTTGCCACTAACAATTTTGTGTCTATTCTAAATCATTAAGATTTACCCATTGAGTTTCATATAATTCAAGATTTTCTAGCGTCAAGCCCATTGAAGTTTGCTTTAACAGAACCTGCAAGTGTTTCTTTTAAGTCTGTAATGCAGGTGTGGAACTCAGTTACTTTTGACAAAGGGTATTCTGACACCATCTTGATGAGTTTTGAACATAATTGAATTACTCACTATGTGACTCCTGCAATTGTGGAGGAAGCCCTGCATTTACCTGTTCTTGGTGATGTTATTCCTGCTAATGTTTCGGACTCTACTCTTTTTGAGTTTGTTACAAAGTTGGGCTACAATGGTGAAGTAAAGAGATATGGCAATCTCTTTAGGACAAAGCTTAAGAAGGAATGAAATTTCTTCTTTGATACGATCAGTCGCTGTTTCCTGAACAAGACATCAAATTTTGATGCTCTTCCATCAGGATCTCTTAAAATTGGGTACTCTCTTATCCACTCTACAGTGTTTGATTATGGTTCATTTATCTTAAAAGCTTTATGTGATAGGAAATCAGATAAGTTAGGTTCTGTCTGTTTTCTTAGATTTTTACAGTTGATATTTAATCACTTGTGTCCTAATGTTGTTTTTGAGAATGATGTAGTTCTACCTATCTGTAGAATTACTGAGAATAATATTAAGTCCTTAGTCAACAGTGATAAGGCAAATGGTTTCATAGGAAATGCTTTTATTCCTGATGAGGTTAGGTTTTTCTTACATAGGAAAATGCCTACTCGTTATGGTTTAATTTCTAATGCTATAGGACAAGGCAAATCACACCTTGTTCCTAACCCAAGCATTCATCCTAAACAGTCTAAACAGTTAACTGCCACCTCTAATGTCTCTCAAAAGACTTTAGTTGTAAAAGCAAAGAAGTCAGCTAGAACTGATGTGTCAGGAAGGCAATCAGGTTCAAAGGATTTTTCCTCTACACCTATCACTAAAAAGAAGTTACAAGGGGGTGTACAAGGGATCCTGGTGAAGAAAGCTGCAAAGGGAGGTGAGGCTGTTTCTGTTAAAAGAAAAATAGTTCTCAGGGATGAGACTGATTCAGAGGATGAATTACCTATATCCTCTGTGATGAATGTGAATAAGGAAGTTGCTGATACCGCTACTGCAGCTGTGGTTCCATTGTCTACACCACAGAAGAAAAGGAAGTTATCAAAAAGCAGGTATCAAATTCCTTTAGAAAAGAAGCAGGATACTGATGTGCAGGACACTTCTATTCTGAATGAGCAATCCGTTTCTACTGCTCAAGCAAATCCTGATGTTAGTATTCCTGATGCTGCACCAAGTCAAGTGGTTTCTATTTCAGACTCTCCAGCACAGGACTCTCCAACAAAAAGACATTTTGATATTTCATGGGAGAAGTATGGTGCTGCTGCTTCCAATCTTGGGATAAAACATCCAATGGAAAAGCTAAGGAAGGCAGAAGAGTTAGTCTATCAGAGACAGAAGAAACTGAAAGGATCAAGCCCACAAGAACCTGAACCTCAAAGTGGTTCAGCAGCTCTTTCTGATGATCCAGCCACACAAGAACCACTCAATCAAAGTTTGAGTGAAGGCTTAGCTCGTGGAATGGTCCCACAAGAACCATTTTATCAAAGGGAGAATGCAGACATCAACATTCCAGCTACACAAGAACCATCTTCTCAAAGTGAAGATGTAGGCCAAGCTACAGTTTCTGAGAAATTTTCTGACAATGCTCAAGGGATTTCTGGTGCAGATGAAGTTCAAAGATTGGTCGAGGACACTGTCAATGAGGGAAGCACACAAGAACCTTTGACTCAAAGTGTTGAAGCAACTTCTGAACCTCAAGCTCCACAAGAACCATTGGTAGCAAATACTGATGCAAGCATATCAAATCCTGACGGTGTTCATCCTGACGCTAGTGGTGCTCCTGATGCTGAACCTATCCTGATACAGCCACTTCGTTCAAGACCAATGGATCATCCTATCACAGATTCACGGGATAAAATGAAAGGTATAGCTATTCATGATCCTGATGTTACTCATAGTACTGATGATGATGACTCTGATGATAGTGATGATGATGAGAATCGAAAAGAGAAGGAACAGCTTGCTACAACACTCAAAATTAGTCTTGGAACTAATTTTGGTTCATCAAGTACATATATGGTTGGCAAAGCTTCCACTGGGAAAGATCAGAGACAAGATTTTTCTATTCCTTCCTTTAATCCTGTTGAGGCACTTAGACAGAATGAATGGAACAATTCATGGCACAGATCTGTTGAATCTGTAAGTTATTCTTCTGCTTTGGAACATGCCTATGATGCAGTGAAATCTATAGAGAATCAAGACTTGAAGAATCATCTGAAGGCTACAACTCTGTTATCCAAAAGCCTAAAAAGTGAGATTGATTCTATCAAGAACTCAACTGAGTTGGTGAGGAATGATATTTCTCAAAATTTTACAAAGGTGCCTACTGCTTTTCAGCTAAGGGTAGTAGAATCCCAAGTGAAATCTGTTATTTCTGAACAAACCTCCATCAACAGAAGGATTGATTCTCTGGATACTAAGGTAACTGACATTCAAGCCTCTCTTTCCTTAATTTTGAATTTATTGTCAAATCCTGATGTCAAAAAGGGGGAGAAGGTTAGTCGGACAAAATGCACACCTGATCTAGTATTAAGGAATAATGATGATGATACTGGAGATGATGGTAGTGACAAAGTGATACAAGGAGAAACCTCTGATGCTGCTGTTATAAAGTCTACAATTCAAACTTCACAAAGTCAAACAACGCAGTCAACTCATGATTCTGATTCTGGAGTTAAGACAGTAAGAACATTGGTGCAATCTCAGATCCTGGCGGAAGAACAAATCCTGACACCTGGTCATGTACATACTCTTGCTACAATTCCTGAAGGTGATGAAGATATTTTTATTGATAATCCTGAAGATGCATCAAATTTATTCCAGAAGTTTTCTACAAAAGATGGCAGAATTGTTACTCTATATCACACTGATAAAAGAGTTCAACAATTATTTGCAAGAAAAACACTCTCTACAGTAAGTGAAGAATATCCTGATCTCTCACATGAAGAATTCTTAAGACAACAGAGAGAAATGATGGAAAGCTTTAATAACCCTGCTCCTGCTAGAGGTAGAGGAGGCAGAGGTAGGAGAGGAGCTAGAAGAAGTAGAAGAGGTTCTTCAACTCAATCAGTACCTAGACAGACAAGGTCTAGAGGGTTAAGAATTGAAGAAATTCCTGAACCTATTCAAACTCTAGTAGTTCCTAACAGATCTACTTTTGGTGATGATGGAAATATTGAAGAAGAACCTGAATTGAGAAGAAAATCAAGAAAATCAACTCTCTGCAATACAAATCAAATTGAAGAATCTAATCCTGATGTTGTTCCTGATAATATTCAAGATCCTGATGATTCTGAAATTCTACAAGAGATTGATCTGATAATCTTATCTATTGTGGTTGATTTTCACAACAAAGAAGTAGATGAAGAAGAAGAAGCCAAAAGAAGAGAAATTACAAGATCAACAAATAGAGATTTCAATCTCTATGTACAAAGGCTTAAACTCTCAAACAGAAGAAAGTGGAGGAACCCAAGCAGACAAGAATATTTACTGGAAAGAAGCTATGCGTTTGAAAAGAAAAAGGATAAGAAGTGGAAACATATTAGTACACTGAGGTGTGATACACTTATCAATTTTCAGTCTGGAGGAATTATTACAAGCGCTTCAAGTGTTGTTGATTTATCTGAGATGGTTAGATCAAAAGCACTCTGGTTAAAGATGTTTTCAAATCTGAAGCAATTGACAAGTAATTCAAGAGGAGGTATTGGACACAGGGATGCTGAATATCTGAATATGTCATATGTTGATCCTTACTCCTTAACTGAAATTGGAGGTACTTTAACTTCTGAAAACCTGAACAATTTACTAGCTGTTGAATTAGTTATAGATTGTCATGATGGTTTTGACAAGAAAGAAAAGCTTCTGTACTTCATGAAAGATGGTAGTGTGAAGATTTTATCTATTCAAGATCTGCTGATGAAAACTACACAGGAACTGAAATATGTTCATTATCTTTTGAGATCGAAGAATCAAATGTGCAAAGAATAGAGAGACATAATTTTGTCAACAATAAGAAGAAGACTGGATGGAAACAGTAATTTCAATGGTAATTATACTCCCATGTACTTAAATCAAAGAGGTCAGGATGTGGAAATGCAAAGGGGTACTGCTGTTAAAGAAGTAACTTTTGGCATGACTCAACTTACTCTCAATCCTGATGGGAAGGAAATCGCTTATCTTTTGCTTGAAGAGCATAGTCTTCAGAAAAGCTCCATATTGAATCTCAGAGCAGCTATCTACCAGATTAATGAGGAAGATGAAGAACTCAGAAATCTTAAGGAAAGACTGATTCAAATTCTTGAAGAAAAAGAAGAAAATTTGTTATCCAACTTCTTGAAGATGAATTTGTTCTATCAAAGAATTTAAACAGATAAGTTGTTGCTGCAGATATTGTACATTTTGTATATATGTTTTTGAAATCATTGAATCTTAGGAATCTATACTTTATTTCACAAAGTATGAGATTGGGGGAGATTGTTAGATCAGAATTCAATGATCGTCAGGAGCTAGACTCAACTGATCAGGATTGCTGACGTCATCAGGATTACATGGTCGTCAGGATCAAGATACGTATCAGGACTGGGATCAGGATTGATCATCATGACTGGAAGCTGATCAGGATTCCTACTTCGAGTTATATTTGGAGTCTAATTAAACATGGAAGTTTATTCTGTCGGTTCCTGGTTTGTAGAATGTAGCTATCAATTATAGATAGGTTTCAATCTTTGTAATTGATTAGGACTTATCATTGATAGAGAAGCTGTGTAGTATATAAACACAGTTTAGGTTTCGATTTATGGACGTGAATATAATCGATCATACACTTGAGTATTTGTGTAACATAGAAGCTCTCAAGAACATAGAATTTCTTGAGAGAGTTTTTGTAAGCGAGCAGCTCTCAAGAACATCAGAATTTCTTGAGAGAGTTTGTAACAGTTTTATATCAGATTTAATAAAGTTGTTATCTTTCTTTCATATTTGTGATATATACATTAAGAAGTCGATTATCTTATACTATTGTATTCAACCCCCCTTCTACAATAGATTATTACTGGGAAACAGACTTCTAATTCGTCTTCAACTCCGCAAAAGGTTTTATAAGCCATCTCCCAGTCACTTCCTTCTTTCTTTGCCAGATCCATCATCTTCTTTTTCCTCACTTCACTATACATCTTGAACCTCTTCAGTTTTTCACTTCGCAGAACTACTTGTTGTTTATCTTTCTCAGCTTGCCTGGCATCTATTGCAGCTCTTTGAGCTCTCACCACTTCCAAGGCAGCTTCTTCTTTTTATGACAGAGAATTTGCTTCTTCTTCCATATTATCCTCCCAGATTGGATATTCAACAGGCTCTGGATAATATGGCTCATGCTCCTCCTGAATCGGTTGCTCTTGCATGAACTCAAACTCCTCTTCACTTTCACTTTCCTCTTCTTGTACCATGTCCTCAATCCAGTACTGTCTAACTGGAATAGCTTCAACAGTTTCCCAAACTCCCCATCCATCCAGACCTTTCTCCCCATCTCCAACTTTCTCCCCCTTAGTTGAGGAATCCTCGATAAAAGCATCCTCAGCATAAAAGGTAGTAGAAGGATCAGGTTGTTGATTTGAAGGTCCGGGTTGTCCAGTTTGTTGGTTCCTTAGCATAGTCCAGATTGACTGTACCTCGTCGCTTTGGTTGTCCAAGAAATCCATAATCTGCTTATTCATATCATTCATAGAAGCTAGCGTCAGGTCAATGTTATCCAATCTTAAGTTGGTAGTCTTTTCCATATGATCCAGTCTCTTGGTCAGTTTAGACTCCACTCTTGAAAGTGTGTTCATTGCATCTTTTACCCGCACTTGACCATCCCGGATAACCAGAACATCTTCTCTTAAAGCTTCCTGTCCTTGCGACAAAGCAAATACTTCATTCATGAATCCGTCTTTTAATTCCTTGACGTCCGTCCTTAATTCGACCAGTTCCTCCATTGCTTCCTTCTTCAAGGAGTCCACTGTCTGCTTAGTACCTGTTATAGTGCCAGATGCACTGCCAATGACCCTGAATGTTCTTCTGGAACCAGCTGCAGCCAAGTCAACCTTCTCTTGAATAGTCTTTAAAGAATCATTGCCTTGACTAGAGGAGATCCCTTGGTCAAAGGAAGGTTGCAGTGGAACCTTGAATAATGGATTTTCTTCTTTATCACGAACTGTCATCTCCTTGAGTGTTGATTGAACATGTAACTCTCGTTCTGTAGGCAGTAGCTGATCATCAATGTTTGGCAGGGTTAGGGTGTCACTCCTCACATTTGGCTCTGGGTGTACACTCAACGTTTCTATCGGTGTTTCACTCATTTTTCCTTTCCCACTCAGGCCAGGTGTATGTGTTTTTGTTTCACTCAATCCTGTTTTGCTATTTGTACCTGCAGAAGAAAACACCGTAGCTGTCCTTAAGGAGGTCACCGGTGGTGCAATGGGGCTTCGCAAGTCCCCGTCCTTGGTTAAACCAAGTTGCTGATCATCCGTAGATGATATATCCTTTGAAGGATCTAGAGTTTGAATCTCTAGGGGGTTAGAAACAGGCTCTATTAACAGCAGAGATCCTGAACCTTCCCCTTGAGTCTGTGAAGACTTCACCTCAGTTAACTCCTCAATAGTAATTGATTCATTGTCACCGAGTTACCGATCTGCACCTACGTCAGACCCTTTACCCACAGGATCCAGATATGTTCCATCTGGGGAGCTAGGCAATGAACCTTTAGATTTTGCATTTAGGTCAGAGCCTTCTCTCAACGTCTGTGAAGACCTTTGGTTCTTAGAACCTTCAACCAGTGAACCTGACCGTAATATGGTCGGAACACTAGTTGCTACCGTCAATTCTTCCTTACTTGATTGAGCTATTGGTTCAGATATAGCTTTTGTTAGCAATGCCCAATCAAAGTCAGAAAAATCTATGAAGGGTTCTTTGGATGAGAGAAATGAACAATCAACAGTTGCCTCAGTTTCTGTTTTTCTCCTTTTAGAGGTAGGCAGAGCTGCTGTTGAAGGGTGTATCTCCTTATGTGGTGCTGCTATGGCACTATCTCCTTCTACACTCACTGATGTCTGAATGTTGGGTATAGTAGGGGAAGGAGGTTCGTTTATGGTTTCATTTGGCTCTTCCAAAGGCTCTTCGACCGTGGTTAGAGATTGTGGGTTTGCAATCTCATGGTCAGTGATGGCCACTGAGGGCTCTGAATCAACATCCATTGGTTGTGTTTCAGGAGCCAATTGAGGTTCAGGAATGTTACCTTCATTTACCTGTTCCCCTGGGGGTAGAAGTGGTAGGGGCACCGTTCTTAGACATTCAGTGAGAACAATGGGTACCCCTGGAAGATGAGTCTTTCTTATTAGAGCGGTTATTGCATTGCTCTTCATCCTCATGCACTCCATGGTCTCCTCGCCTTCAAATGTCTCCCGTTCATCATCTGTTAAGATATCATTGAGAATTAGCTGTAGGAACCTAGGATAGAAACAAAGCACATCGTACATGCCTGTTCTTTCATCCAGTGGTCCATGCACAGAATGACTTGATCAATCACTAGCCTTCCTATGTTAATATGCCTATTGTTAGCAATGGCAAACCCTATCTTTTGAAGGAATAAGGGAATACCATGCAAATTTGTTAGCTTGGCAGTAAAAACATGGATTAGGGTATGAAAGAAAAAGTTCCATGGCTTTGTCAGGTAATGCTTAAGAAACTCTCCCACAAAGAAGTTAGGTTGTTGACTTCTTATGAGAGTGAAGAAATCATGTATCTCCTCAGTCGTGGGATCCGGAACATGGTTTTCTGTAGGAAAATGTAGTATTCTGTTAAAGTCATGTTCCGTCACCCTTATTGTTCTGCCCCTTGGCACAACAAAACTGAAGGATCTAATGTTATTCTCACTTGTATCCGTGGCGGTTGTGTACAACGCAGTCAATTGATCGATGCAAAGGACTACGGGAGTACTCAAGGCGTATGCCACTAACGAACATGTATTCAAAAACTCTGCCCATGCACGAAACTGTAAGTTCGTAATGGTTGACAAGTTTTGAAACGAGACATGATTAGTCTTGGTTATAATAAATTCTCCGGCCATTTTAAATTTCCAGAAAATTAAATTTCAAACCAAAACTAATTCTCACTTAAATTTAATTAATTATTCCTAATTAATCAAACTTGTCACAAAAATTATCCTTTATATCACTTAATCAAATTCGAACAATTAAAACTCCCAACTTAAGAACCCTAAATTTTTCTAACTCAAGAAAAGTAGTTTTAATTAAAATACACTTCCAAAGAAATGAATTTCAACTAAAATTCACTATTCAAGAACAGTATTCTCAGGTAAGGTTCAAAGTATTGGTTTCGATAGAATTTTTTGTTTAATTACAACCAAACTCACGGATACCAGAATCAAAGAACACGGTATTGGGGTTTCACTATTTATAATGAAATTATTGTGGTGAAAGTGGATTTACAGTGGGCAATTTCTTGAAAAACAACCAAAACTATCGAGTTCTTATTGTCTTACTTGAAGAAAATATTTGTAAGTATATGTATAGCTTCTTAGATCTGTAAACTGAGAAAGAAAAAAAAACGTCTAAGGGCTATATAAATACTTAGTGATTTTCAGGGGTATTTTTGTCCTTTCTTGTTCGATGGTTTTTATTTGAACTTTCGATGGGTTTTTCAGAGGGGCAATAAAGTCAAAAGCACTTCGATAATTTTTGAAAAACTATCGAAGTGTTTAAAATATGGAATTTAAATAGACTTTCTGAAAAACTATCGAAACATTTTTCTGTTTTAAACCAAAAACTATCGAACTATGTTGGGAAAAACTATCGAGAATTTTAATATTAAATTAAATTAAATTCACTTCGATGCTTTTCCAACTGAATTTTAAAATCTATCGAGAATTTAAATATAGAATAAAGTAAATTCCATTCGATATATTTTCAAATTATTCTAAAAAACTATCGAGAATTGTTTTCGATAGTTTTCTTTTCCTAGTTCAAAAACCATCGAAAATTAATTTCGATAGATTTCTTCCAGTACTTAGAAAAACTATCGAATTTCCTAAATTCGATATTTTTTGCTTCTGTCCAAATTTTAAAACCTGTTCTTGTTCTAAAATTCAACCTTTTGTATTTCCTGTCAAGTTTTATTTTGAATAAATCTTTTAAAATTTACCAAAATCAATTGTTAACAAAAAATTCACAATTTTCTTAGAATAAAATCAACTAAATATCATTAAGTGATATTAATCAATTATCATCCAATAAATTATGCTGCATTAATCTACAATGTTAAAAACAAAGTAAACTAATTCAAATTAAATAGATGCTTAAATATTTAGAACAAATATTAGCATCTAAATAATTTTAGAACTAATAACCAATTAAATGCCAGAAGATATATCATCCATAATTATGACATAAAATTAGTACAATAATCCTAACTACGAGAATTGCTCCAGAAAATAAATTCACGAGTCCTAAGGATATAGAAATTCTTAAACTCATGTATTCACTAAGACTATATGCAGTTATTGACTTCTAATCAAAATCAATTAGAAAGATTTAACATCCCAAGTTCACCAACCAGCTTTGAAAAAGTGGATTCATCAAGTGGTTTAGTAAAGATGTCTGCAATTTGTTCCTCTATGGGTACAAAATGTAACTCCACGGTTCCATTCATGACATGCTCTCGGATAAAATGATACCTGATGTCGATGTGCTTCATCATCGAGTGTTGCACTGGGTTGTTTGAGATTGCTATGGCACTTGTGTTGTCGTAAAATATTGGAATCTTTGTCAACAAAAGCCCATAGTCACGGAGTTGGTTTCTGTTGGGATTTATGGGTGATAGCATAGGAACAACTTAACTTTGTATATACTTAATTTTTAATTAAGTAGAACATACTGTCACAACCAAAGTATGTTCTTGTAATCAGTATGCAATGTTAGTTTAATTGTGTAATTTGGAAGAAGTTCACTTTCTGTGTTCAAGCCTCAAAGAATGCATATTAGATGACAGAATGAATAAAGGTTACTGTCATAAGCATTGACAGTAAGATTACAAGAAGACAGAATGTTGCAAGTCAAGACAGCATATTCACTCTGACAGCAACATTGGCGGAAGACTGCGCGACAGCAACTTTAGCCCTCGACAGAAAGTTTGGAAACCTCGACAGCACACTATGCGGGGAACTCTTACTGTCACCAAAAGCTCATTCCTGTGACAGCAAGCTTTGCGGAAAAAGTAACTGTCTCGAGAAAGATCCTTGTTCTAGGTATCTTTCTCAGTCAAACCCCGTGACAGTTTCAATGTTCAAGAAACAGGCGTGTTGCAGTATCCCTAATCTGCACCAAGTCTGCAAGACTACGACAGAAGCTTCAAGCACTGCAAACAAAAGCGAATCAATTCAAGAGCAAGGTCAAGTCTCTATTTGCTGAATTGTTTTAGCTAGAAATAGAATGAATCTAGGTTGCTTTCTTTGTAATGTATATCTGACATTGTTAGCAATTTAGGAAAGTCACATGGGTAGACACTTTGTAAGAAGTTGCCACTTGATAATGACAACAGCTTCACAGACCCGTGTTGACAGTGATAGGATTAGTTTTATACTTAGACTATTAATTCATTCTAGGGAAGTAACGAAGACAAGCAAGTGTCTTGAAGAAAAACCGAAGCTCAAGAATTCTCTCTTGAGGTTGTAGCAACACTTTGTAAAATAAATAAAACATTTATTTTGTGAATCCTGTCTTCTCGATTATACTGTTTGTGAATGCATACATATTATTGATAACATTAAATCTTAGTTTTGGTTGTTGAAACTGAGATTGAATTTTATCAGTATTGCATTCATCCCCCCCCTTCTGTAATACACGAGGACCAACAACTGGTATCAGAGCTATCAGATTAACATACATATCTGTGATCACGACGACAATGCAGAAATCAAACAGTATCAAGATCCCAGCTTTTGATAAAGAGAACTACATCATTTGGAAAAGAAAGATCTTGTTGTTTATCAAAGCTGCGAATCCACTATACCCAGGTATTCTCGAGAATGGTCCTTTCATTCCAAGGAAGGAAATTGAAGCCACAACAGTAAATGGTGAAGTCATTCCTGCACATTGGGTTCCCAAAGATCCCTCCGAATTTTTGGAACCTGAGAAGGAGAAAATAGTGCTAGATGATCACTTGCAACTCATCTTGCTCGATTCTCTCACGTTGGATAAAGCCATGTGTGGAAGTGTGATAAGCTGCACATCTGCCAAGGAGATGTGGATCAGGTTAGCTTTACTATGTGAAGGGAGTGAAGAAGTTAAGGGCAATCAAAGGCAAATACTGATATCACAATATGAGGCATTCATGGCCAAGCCTGGTGAAGACTTAACTTCCATGTTTGAAAGGTTCAGTAAGCTCTTAACTGAACTACAGATACATGGCAAGTACTATGACAGAAAATAATTAAATGTCAAGTTCTTGCTTACACTGCCTGATCACCTTGAACACAAGACAACAGCCATACGAGAAGGAAGAGATCTAAAAAATATAACCTTTGAGACACTTTATGGCATTCTGAAATCTTATGAACTTGAACTCTTTCAAAAGAGAGCCATACAAAGTGGAACAAGGAACAAGATGGCTAATATGTCAAGTGCCCTAGTAGCACAAGTGCCAAGGATCACACAACCAAGTGAAGTACTACAAATCACACAACCAACCGCTGTACAATCCTTGAAGATAGAAGAGGTTGTTGAAGATGATGAGAAAGTAGTACTACAGCTCAAGGATGTGGAAGATGAAGACTTCTACACAATTGAGGAACTGGAAAGCATGGACAATCCTACTATGGCCTACATGGCTAAAAAGTTCAAGAACTTTAGGTTCAAGAAGGATAGGTCATTCAGGCCCCAAGGCCAAGCATCCAAGTTCACCAAGGGAAGCTCATCAAAGGCTGCTGTGGGAAGCTCATTCAAAGGAGGATACAAGACTGGATTTGTGGATAGATCTAAATTCAAGTGTTACAACTGTGGTGAACCTGGTCATTTTGCTACTGAATGCAAAAGACCCAAACAGGTTCAGAGATTTGAGAAAGGAACTGGTGGATACTCTAAGAAGAATCAAGGTAGAGCCTATGTTAATCCCAAATGACCTAACAGAATTGTAGAAGGGGGGGTTGAATACAATTCTTGATATTTTCTTTAACTTAAAACACTTATAAATAAAACTGAACTGAATAAGTAAAAACACAAGATATAAATAATTCAGTTGGATTGTTTGATGATCCAACTGAAGTGTTTTTATTTCGGAAATAATCTGTGATACAAAGTACACAGCTGCTCAGTTACAAGGTTGTAGAGAAGAATGCTCTCAAAGATAGCTAATACAAACTATTTGTTTTTCTTCTCTTACACTTATCTTAACTGCTACACTTGGTTATATATTCCCAAGTTTACAAAGCTATTTTTGGCTACACTAAAGTACACTAAAGGTAACCGCCAATAGTTTGCTTTTCATCCCTTTGTCCAGTGGTCCTTGGAGATCCTTGCTTTTGTCTTCATGCTTATTATGATCACTCCCAAGAGCCCAATTGGAAACTGGGATGTTTCCTTATTCCCTATGTCCATTTTAATGGTTTCCAATGCAAAGTACACTTCCACATCACCTTTAGATCTGTTCAGTAAACTGTCACTATCACTTTGTCAACTATTCAGAAAAGCAATAATGATTCGTTGATAGCAGGGAGATGTGTTTCGTTGATAGCTTTATTCTCCATTTTGTTGATGAGTAAACTTCATTTCGTTGATGAGTAAACTTGTTCCGTTGATAGAGTAATCTTCATACCGTTGACATGTCTTCACTTAGGCAAAATTACAAGGCATGATATACTTACAATTAACCAACCTATTTTGCCTATCTAGTACTTAGTCAACAAGACTTAGAAAACCTATCTAGTACATACATCAAATGCATATCAAACTGTGAAGTATTGTACAGTGCAATTGCTACAACACTCATTCCGTTGATGAGCTTCCTGTCAACGAAACACTGCAAAGCATGCCATTCCGTTGACAGTTACAAAATGACTTAATACAAAATCTACTAAGTGTTTTTATAATTATCATCAAGATCAACATATTCCTAACAATCTCCCCCAATTTATGACTGATAGAATAACAGCCATAAATCAAGAGCCTTGATGATAACAAAAACACTCAGTCAAATTACACATGATAAAAGTAGAAATTGCATTGAGCTTCATTGAATTTAATTAAAATACAAAGTAGAAAATCTTACAAAACAAGTGCACAGAGTTGCTCCTCTAGACTGAGCAGATTTTTCATCTTTGCCTCTGTGGTCTTGTTTTCTTCCCTTTTCTTGCATTGTTCTCCTCAATCTGAGCTTGAAGTCTTCTGTAGAAAATCTTCTCTTCTTCATCTTGATTCCCCAACTTGGATTGCATTAATCTTAGAGTTTCATTGGATGCCTTCTCCAGTTGGTCTTCTATTCTGAAGAATCTTCTACAGTTGTCCTTGTCTCTGAATTCCATCATCCAAAAAGGTTGGAGATGAATTTTCTTTCCTGTTTGAGGGACCTTCAATACTCTGGGAAGTGCACCAGGCTTGTTCCAGCTAGCTTTGATTTGGCAAATTTTGGAAACAACTTCAGACTTAGCTATTTTGGTAAAACCAAAATCCTTCTTCAGGCATTTAAACACAGATAGCAGTGTCTGATAATCTTCTCCCAGAATTCTATGTAGAGGCCAAACCTGTTCTCTCCCACCCTTGTAGACAAACACCAATCTCTCTGGTAGTTTGTAAGAAGCTGCTATTCCTCTCACTTCAACTAGGTCATCCAGATTGATATGTAGGTCAGACTCCTCCCTGATATCAGCAATGTAGATGAAGTCTTCTGGGTTGGTAGGAGGTTTTTCAGCTTGTGGTCTCCTTACAAGAATTGGCTTAGCCTTGGTAGCCCTTTGCTTAGATTTCTTCTTTGGATCCATCTCAAAGAGGAATTTTGGAAAGTTGGCCTCATCAAACTCAATTGGTTCTTCCTTTGGCTCAATTGGCTGATCATGGAAATTAACAGGATGTTTAGGATCAAAGGCTAACTTTACCCCTAGAGCTGGATCAGGAATTGTTGGAGGTGCAGTTGGTACAGAAGAGTCTGATGCAATACTCTGAGAGTCATCATTCTCAAAGGCTATATTTCTCCTAGCTCTTGCCTTTGGTTGCCTTGTGCTCTTCTTTGCACTCCTTTCCTCTCTGGCTTTTTCTTCTTGCTGTCTTTCTTCTTCATCAAGAGATTGAGCAACTGCAAGTGCTTGCATTGCTGCTCTTTCTGACTCTTCAGCCTTAGCTTCAGCAAAGTTTGGGTGACCAGCCCAAACACAGATTTGTTGTCCATTCCTGTAGACAATTGCCCTTTGCTTCCTTACCTCATAATCATTGCTTTCCTTGCTTTTTGTGATGAGTAGACCAAGAAGCTTGAGCTCATCTGGATAAGGTGCAGGATAGAAAGTCCTTTCTGTATTTTTGCCCTTTGGTTTAGCAGGAGACTTGGGAGATAAGCTTCTTTGCAATGTAGCTTGTTCCACATCCCTAATGCATGAAGTTTGTCCTTTCTCCTTCCTTGATCCTTGAGTGACTCCATGTAGAAGAGGCTCTACCTTATAGAAAGAATTGGTCTGTGGCTCCCATTCCGTTGATGCTAAAACCATGGCATCCGTTGATGGCTCTGTAGAAGAAGCTTGATTCGTTGATGGATCTGAAGTCTTTGAAGAATCAGCTAACTTCTTGATTCTTTCATCTATCCTGGACCAGTGGTCTTTAATTTGTTCAGCAAGCTGTAGCTTCATAGATGCTTGCTGAATCAGGTCAATGCTGTCCAGTTTAGCTTTTCCTGACTCCCCCATAGCTAGTGGCTCCTTTGGCAGGGAAATGGCTGGGACCATACCCTTTGTGATTTGAATGTCTAGCTCCTTAGATTTCTCCCACTTTTTGTTATCATCAAGAGAGATGACTGGGAGTCCTTGAGCTGCCACTAGCTGGGCCAAGAGTAGTGTCTGCTTCTCCTGTTCCTTTTGCATCTTAGATAAAGTGGCTTCCACCTTGTCCACTCTAGAAGAGAGAGTCTTCAAGGAGGTAGCCACCTCAGATTCCTTAGAGAAAAACTTGTTCATCTTGGACACAATGAGAAGAGGAAGCTTTTCATCTAGCCTCCTGTCATTAGCATCCTTGAGATTGCTAATTGAGTCCTTGATTTCTCTAGCCTCAATCCTTGTCTGCATCATCTGTAGCCTTTGGATTTCCAGTGAATCCATAATAGCCTTGTAGAATTTCTTGTCATTGGCATTTGCAGACTCATGAGCCAGATAGGCCTCATTGTACTGCCTTGTGATTGCAGCATCCAGGGAGATCCTTCCTTGTAAATCTTGAGAAAGCCAGTTTGGTGTAGGAGGCACCACAGAAGTCCCAGTCTGTGAAGTAGTGGCCACCTGATTGTCACCAAAGCTGTCCTCATCATCAGAGAAATCAAACTCACCACTTGCTGCAGCTCCTGGAGAGAGATTGGTCAAGGCATCCTTTGCTCTTTGCATTGATGCAGTTGTATGAATTAGTTGTAGTGACCTCTCTGCCTCCACATTGCCCTGTTGAGCCAAAACTTGATAGGCTGACACAGGATGAGTAAAGGTCTCAGGATCCAGGGAAATACTATCCAGAGTTTGTTGATAATGCTCTTGGAAGGTAAGTTCCCTTTCTCCCTCATTGACCTCCATTGACTCACTAGCAATGGCTGCTTCCTCCCTTATGACTCCTGTAGTCCCTTATCTCTCTCCTCTATTTTCTTGCATCATGGGCTCCCCATGGCTCACACCTCTCACACCCTCACCTTCACCTACTAAGGTGGAACTCTCAATCTCTCCTTTTGCCTGGCTGGAAGAAATAGCCAGCCTCTCACTCTCATTCTCTCCTTTTGCCTGGCTGCAAGCCAGCCTCTCAGTTTCACTCCCTCTCAATCCTAAAAGTGTCTCAACTACCACCAGGTCATCTACACTAGTTGTGGAAACAACTAGATTTTCAATAAGGGGTGTAGAATGACCTATCAACGGAATGGTAGTTTGAACTGTCAACGGTATGGATACCGTTGATGGAGAAACACTTGTCAACGAAATAGACTGTTTCGTTGATGAAGTCAAGAAAGCACTTTGAGAATGAGAAGTTACAGTAGAGTCTGTGGTGATTGATTTGAGAGTTTGGTCCACAGATCCCCTTGCAACTTCAGAAAAAATTGGTTGATGGCCCAACAAATCACTTAACAAGTGATGGCCACCAGCTTCAGAGTGGGGCTTCTCCAAGATTAGAGTTGGAGAATCAGGAATAGATGTATGGATCATGTCCACATCTAGAGATAAAGTTGGTGAATTTGAAGGAGATAGTTCAAGGTTGATGTTTAGAGAATGGGACTGTAACCCCAGAGTGATAATAGGGGTTACATCAAACTGAATTTGAGAAACTGGAAGTGTTGCTTCCAGTGTGTGTGCACCCTGTGAACCCTTGGACTTTTGCTTCACTCTCCTTTGGTATTGGGAAAATGTAGACTGTGGGCTTGAAGTGTCCCTTACCCTTTTGGACTGTGCTCTAGGTTGAGAGCTTGTTTCAATAATCACATCCTTTTGGGAGGATGCAATTAGACTTGTGCTTAAATCCATTTTACTCATTGTGCCTTGTTGGGAAGACACAATGGGGCTAGGCTGGGAAACACTTACCTCACCTTCCTTATTCTTGGGGTTTCTTTTATGTTCACCCCTTCCCTCACCTCTCACAACTCCAGACTCACTCCCCTTAGGTTGTGTGGTAGTTTTTGCAACAGGTGCCTTTTGAGAAGCACCTGAGGTTAGCTTGGAGGATTTCTTTGATTTTGGTTTTGTTGCTGGGGCAGGAGCCTGTTGGGTCACAGCTACAGACTCCATAGCAACTGGGTTGGATGAAACAATGGAAGTAACAGCTATACTAACAGGGATAGCAGTAGTTACCTCAATGATTGGCAGATACACCACTGGAACATCACCATTGTGGTTCAGCCTCAGTATGTCTGTCAATACTCTCTTTTCTTGCACAAAGCACTCAAACCTGGCAGAAGGGTTAGAGATAACTAATGGTGCTGGACTAACATGATTAGCCAGCATCATCAGAAACCTTGCATAATAGATATTTTTCTTCCTATTTGCCTTATCACCCAACTTAGCACCAATTTCATACATAAGTTGGGTGCTAAAGTTGTAATATCTATCATTTAGAAGCATGGTTAGGAGAATTAACATAGAGTTAGTTAATGCATCAAAATTACTAATCTTTCCAGAAAAGACCTTAATGAATGCATCAGCTAAATAACTGTATTCCCTAACCAAACCTCTCCTAATTATCTTACCCAAGTTATCAGTAGGCAAAGAGTAGTTTATAGAATTTAGCATGGTAGTTATTTCAGTGTTAGTGGGCAAAGCATCACAGTTATTATCAGGAATATGTAAACATGCTTGCAAAACATCAGAATTAACTATGTACTCATTACCTTGAAGAGTGAATTGCAGTGTGCAGTTTGTTCCACTATACTCACATGAGGTCCAATTCTCCTCGATTATTTCATTGTAGAGTGGTGTAGAGTGAAACATCGCATAACCCAACTTACAGTTCCTCATGAAGTCCATCATCTTGAAAAAGATGCTGTTCGGACTCTCCTTAACAACAAATGGAATAGAATTGTTCTTCTCATATATGAACCCACCAACAGACATAAGCTTGACTATGGGTGCCATTGTTGAGTGAGGAAAAGCTTCGAGCTGAATTGCTTGTGAGAGAGAAGAAGATAGAAAAACTTTTGGAATTTTTGAGAACAGGTAGAAATGAAATAAAGAAATTGAAATTTCTTAAATACTCCCCCAAAAATTCTCAGAAATTAAGTCCAATAATTAATCTAAATTACCTGATTGGCTTAAAAAGTAACCGTTAGAATTAAATATTACCACGATTTATACTTACAGGGGTGTATGCATAGATCGTGATAAAGAACGTGCAATTTCAACGGTTCAGATTAAAAAAAAACGCTACATCAAAGAATCAGGATTGGGCGGTTAAAGTCCCGTATTATTTCGTTGATAAAGCTGCGTTTCGTTGATATAAAAGAGCTATCAACGAAACACCCAGAAAAGTGCTAAGACTGTCAACGAAATGGTGCGTTTCGTTGACATAGAAATTTTGACTTAGACAAAATTTCACTTTTTCCTAAGAAAATTAATTCACAGAAAAGCATAGCAAGTTTCTGGCTGCATTTTAACTTGCAAAAATCTCAAAATAATTAAGAGAAATTTAGCATACTTAGCTCACTTACTAATCTTGAGAATGTGGATTCATCAAGTGGCTTGGTAAAGATGTCTGCAAGTTGTTGTTCACTTGGAACAAAATGTAACTCCACAGTACCATTCATAACATGTTCTCTAATAAAGTGGTACTTGATGTCAATGTGCTTGGTCCTTGAATGCTGCACTGGATTCTCAGTAATGGCAATGGCACTAGTGTTGTCACAGAAAATAGGAATTTTCTCAACTCTTATTCCATAATCAAGTAGTTGATTTTTCATCCACAAAATCTGTGCACAACAACTTCCAGCTGCAATATACTCAGCCTCAGCTGTGGAGGTAGAAACTGAGTTTTGTTTCTTGCTGAACCATGAGACAAGCTTGTTTCCTAAGAATTGACAGGTGCCTGTTGTGCTTTTCCTGTCAATTTTACATCCTGCAAAATCTGCATCTGAATAACCAATTAGTTCAAAACCAGATTCTCTAGGATACCAAATGCCAAGGTTTGGTGTTCCTTTGAGATATCTGAAAATTCTTTTAATAGCAACTAAATGGGATTCCCTAGGATCAGCCTGAAATCTAGCACATAGACATGTAGCAAACATAATATCAGGTCTACTAGCTGTTAAATATAAAAGTGAGCCAACCATGCCTCTGTAACTTGAAATGTCCACAGATTTTTCCTTAGTATTCAATTCAAGTTTGGTGGCAGTAGGCATGGGTGTTTTGGCAGGAGAGCATTCCATTAAGTTAAACCTCTTTAACAAATCATTAATGTACTTGGTTTGACTAATGAAAATGCCTTCATTAACTTGCTTTACTTGAAGACCAAGAAAATAAGTTAACTCTCCCATCATGCTCATTTCATACTTACTTTGCATAAGCTTGGCAAACTTTTGACAAAGTTTCACATCTGTAGATCCAAAGATTATGTCATCTACATAAATTTGAACAAGTATAGTAGAACCATTCACAACCCTGTGAAAAAGAGTTTTATCTACAGTACCTCTAGTGAAGTGATTCTCAAGGAGGAACTGTGAAAGTGTGTCATACCAGGCTCTAGGTGCTTGTTTCAAACCATAGAGTGCTTTGAGGAGAAAGTACACATACTCTGGAAAATCATCATCTTCAAAACCAGGAGGTTGACTTACATACACCTCCTCTTCCAATTCCCCATTCAGAAAAGCACTCTTCACATCCATTTGATAGCCTTTGAAATTGGCATGGGCTGCATAGGCTAGGAAAATCCTTATTGCTTCTAGTCTTGCAACAGGAGCAAAGGTTTCATCAAAATCAATTCCTTCTTCCTGTGAATAGCCTTTTGCAATCAATCTAGCTTTGTTCCTTGTGACTATGCCATTTTCATCCATCTTGTTTCTGAACAATCATTTTGTGCCTATGACACTCCTGTCCTTAGGCTTGGGCACCAGCTTCCAAACATTGTTCCTTTCAAATTGGTTTAGCTCTTCTTGCATAGCCAAGACCCAATCTGGATCTAGAAGTGCATCCTCAACTTTCTTTGGCTCATCTTGAGACAGAAAGCTGCTATATAGACATTCTTCTTGAGTTGCTCTTCTAGTTTGGACTTTTGAAGATACATCACCTATAATTAGTTCAAAGGGATGATCTTTAGTCCATTTCCTTGAGGGAGGTAGATTTACTCTTGAAGAGGTAGCTTCATGATCATGATTGCATTGATTGGATATTTGTCCTTGAGAAACTCCCCCTGAGTTTGTTGTCCCTAAATGATCACTCCTGGAAGCATTTCTGTGACTGTCAACAGATTGTCCATTTTGACTGTCAACGAAACGCTCATTCTGACTGTCAACGGAATGTCCATTTGGTCTACTAGCAGCTATTCTTTTCAATCTTAATGCAGCAATTTCATCTTCACTGCTGCTTTCATCTGTGCTAGATACAACAACTTTAGGCTGTTTCTCAGTAGCCTTAACATGATTCATTTGATCTCCTTCCTCATTTTCAAAAGAAAGACTTTCATGGAAACCTTCATCACAGAGACCTTGAATTTTGAGATCATCAAAAACAACATGTACAGATTCCATAACAATGTTGATTCTGAGATTGTAGACTCTGTAGGCTTTCCCTGCTGCATAACCCACAAATATTGCTTCATCTGCCTTTGCTTCAAATTTCCCCAAGTGCTCAGCTTGATTTCTCAGAACAAAACACTTGCATCCAAAGACATGAAGAAAATCCAATAGTGGCTTCTTTCTTTTGAGTAGCTGATAAGGGGTCATTCCTTTGGCCTGATTAATCAAAGAAATATTCTGAGTGAAGCAAGCTGTATTAACTGCCTCAGCCCAAAAATAAGTTGGTAACTTTGATTCATCTAGCATTGTCCTTGCAGCTTCAATAAGTGTTCTGTTTTTCCTTTCAACTACACCATTTTGTTGTGGTGTCCTTGCTGCTGAAAACTCATGCAAAATACCATTTTCTTCACAGAACACCTTCATGCTTGAATTCTTGAATTCTGGCCCATTGTCACTCCTAATCCTTCTCACTTTCAAGTCAGGATGATTGTTTACCATCTTGATGTGATTGATAATGATTTCACTTGCCTCATCTTTGGAGAGCAAAAAGAAAGTCCATGTAAATCTAGAAAAATCATCAACAATCACAAGACAATATTTCTTCTTTGAAATAGACATGACATTTACAGGGCCAAACAAATCCATATGAAGCAACTCAAGCTGATGGACAATTGATGACTCTGTCTTGCTTTTGAATGATGCCTTCTTTTGTTTCCCTTTTTGACAGGCATCACACAAACCATCCTTGGAAAACTCCACTTGTGGAATTCCTCTAGCAAGATCTTTCCTCACCAAATCATTCATAACTTTAAAGTTCTGATGAGATAATTTCTTGTGCCATAGCCAACTTTCATCCTTGCTTGCCTTGCTGAAAAGGCAAGTGATGGTTTCTGGACTTGTGCTACTAAAGTCAGCAATGTACACGTTCCCTCTTCTGAATCCAGTCATTACCACATTGTTGTTTCCTCCTTTAGAAACAACACAGGCTTCTTTAGAAAAAGTAACTAAAAATCCTTTGTCACAAAGTTGGCTGATACTAAGCAAATTGTGCTTAAGACCATCCACCAATGCAACTTCATCTATGATGACATTTTCTTTTGAAATCAAGCCATATCCCTTAGTGTAGCCTTTGCTGTCATCTCCAAAAGCAATACAAGGGCCAGCTCTTTCCTGAAACTCTGTGAGCAGGGTAGAATCACCTGTCATGTGTCTTGAACAACCACTATCCAAGTACCAAAGATTCCTTTTGTCTCCCTGCACACAATAAAACCAAATCAAGTCGATTTTGGTACCCAAGTTTCCTTGGGTCCTGTTTTGTTAGCCTTTGCTTTTCCTTTTATATCATTTTTCACCTTGGGCTCAGATTGATTTAAATCAATCTTTATCCTTGGTGTTAATTTCTGAGGATTGCTCACATTTTCATTCACAGCATGCATAATTGGAGGAACAAACATGTTATTCATATTCCATGGGATTTGTGGCACATTAAACATATTCATGTATGGATTAGACACAAATGGCATGCTGGCATATGGATTTTGAAATTGTGCATATGGAGCAAACATGTTAGGCATAACAGGCATTGTAGGCATATAACTATTCATTGCAGGCTTGGGAATTTTCACTTTAACAGTCTTCTTAACAGATTTGCAGTTAGTAGATAAATGACTAACATTTCCACAATTAACACATGTCTTTCTAGGAGCATATTTATCAGGTGTGTAATTGTTGTGTTTGTTAATTCCTACTTTGCCATTCCTGTTATTCTTTTTATTTCCCTTAGTCTCAACTTGAACATTCTCTAACTTATCTTTCAATTGCTTGTTGGACAAGTGACCTACATTAGCTCTCTCAACAGGCTTCTCAACTTTCTTTGATTTACTAGACTCACCTTGAACAAAGTTCTTGGTGACAGGACCATACTTATTATTAAGTCTAGTGAGTTCATCTTTTCTTTTCTCTGTCAACGAAACACCCTGATCGGTTGATGGTTCATCTGTCAACGAAACATTACATTCCGTTGACATATCAACCTTCAACAAATGATAATTGTTGTTTGTTGACTCTGTTTCTGATTCTAAGGTTTCACAAACATACCCTAGTTTCTCTTTGTTTTTTTTCCATGATTGTTCACAGAAAGATTCCATACCTTGAACATTAATGATGTTGGTAGCAACATTCCTGGCATCTTTCCATTTAGCAATCACACTTTGTTCTATTTCAAGTTGTGTCTTAAGAATTTCTTCCCTTTGTAACACGTTCTCAAGTTCCTTCTTAGCATCCCTACTAACACATCTCATTTTCTCAAATTCAATGAGCTGTGCTTCTAACATTGCATTCCTATCACTTAAGAGCAAATTAGTCTCTTTTATTCTTGAATTCTCTTTGGTAAGTGATTTAAGAGTAACACACAAATTATATAATACAGTAGACATTTCATTTACTGCACTATCGCATTCCTCTTTAGAAAGCTCAGAAAGATTAGTAATTGTTACCTGGTTGCTTGAGGAGCTTGCTTCCTGCTCATGATTGTTAGCCATAAGAGCCAAGTTGACATATTCAACATCATCATCAGAATCTTCACCATTACCAGCCCAATCATACTCCTGAGACATGAAAGCCTTTTCTTTTTGCTTGAGAAGTTCAAAGTATTTCTTTTTATAATCAACAGGCTCAAATTTCCTGTTGCTCTTCTCAATCTTGGGCTTTCTACAGTCTCCAGCAAAGTGACCAAGCATTCCACAATTGAAACATTTAGATTTAGACTTTTCAATCCAGTTACTTTTGTTAGGTTGAAAGTCTCTCCTTGGTGGCCTTGCTTCTGAGTTTCTCTTGAACTTGAACTTAGAGAATTTTCTTGATAGAAAAGCAATGTGTTCATCCATCTCATCTAAGTCATCCAAGTTGGCTGGTTCTGGTTCTTCTTCTTCTGTCATCTTACCTTTACCTTTGCTAACATCACTTCTACAACTAGATCGACTAGTTGTGGCCTTTGCAGCTTCTTCAGTGTCATCTTCCAGTTGGTTCACAGATGCAATCAATGCAATAGATCCACCCTTCTTCTGTACCTTCTCAATTTCTTCATCTTGCTCCATTTCCAACTCATATGTCTTTAATGTTCCATACAGCCTTTCAAGAGTGTAATCTTTGTACTCTTGAGTGTTTCTTAGAGAAACAGTCATAGGCTTCCATTCTTTTGGAAGAGCTCTAAGAAATTTAAGGTTTGAATCCTTGGTTTGATAGATCCTCCCATACACCTTTAATCCATTCAAAAGCTTTTGAAACCTACTAAACGTGTCATTTAGGGTTTCACCAGCTTTAAAGTGAAAGTGCTCATATTGTTGTATAAGGAGTTGCATTTTGTTCTCCCTTACTTGCTCAGTTCCTTCACATAGTGTTCTGACAGTGTCCCATACTTCTTTGGAGGTTGTACAGTTTATGACATTGTCAAACATCTCTTGCTCCAAACCATTAAACAGAATGTTCATGGTTCTTTTATCTTTATGGACTTCTGCAACATCTTCAATAGTCCATTCTGAGACAAGTTTTGGAATTTCCACATCAGGAGCATCATCTGGCAGTCCAACTCTAGATGCAAACTTCATGGGAACGTGTGGACCTTTCTCAATGCAGTCTACATATCTCTCATCCATAGACATGAGATGTAAATGCATCTTTACTTTCCAGTGAAAGTAATTGTCCTTATCAAGAACTGGTATCTTCACACCTGCATCCTTCTTCACCATGGTTTCTGCTCTCAAAGATAGCTAATACAAACTATTTGTTTTTCTTCTCTTACACTTATCTTAACTGCTACACTTGGTTATATATTCCCAAGTTTACAAAGCTATTTTTGGCTACACTAAAGTACACTAAAGGTAACCGCCAATAGTTTGCTTTTCATCCCTTTGTCCAGTGGTCCTTGGAGATCCTTGCTTTTGTCTTCATGCTTATTATGATCACTCCCAAGAGCCCAATTGGAAACTGGGATGTTTCCTTATTCCCCATGTCCATTTTAATGGTTTCCAATGCAAAGTACACTTCCACATCACCTTTAGATCTGTTCAGTAAACTGTCACTATCACTTTGTCAACTATTCAGAAAAGCAATAATGATTCGTTGATAGCAGGGAGATGTGTTTCGTTGATAGCTTTATTCTCCATTTCGTTGATGAGTAAACTTCATTTCGTTGATGAGTAAACTTGTTCCGTTGATAGAGTAATCTTCATACCGTTGACATGTCTTCACTTAGGCAAAATTACAAGGCATGATATACTTACAATTAACCAACCTATTTTTCCTATCTAGTACTGAGTCAACAAGACTTAGAAAACCTATCTAGTACATACATCAAATGCATATCAAACTATGAAGTATTGTACAGTGCAATTGCTACAACACTCATTCCGTTGATGAGCTTCCTGTCAACGAAACACTGCAAAGCATGCCATTCCGTTGACAGTTACAAAATGACTTAATACAAAATCTACTAAGTGTTTTTATAATTATCATCAAGATCAACATATTCCTAACAGCCTATGTGGCTGAAGGAAAGTGTTGGGATGAGTCTGATGATGAAGATGAAGAAGAATATGTCAACCTAGCTCTCATGGCTAGCACTGATGAAGTAACATCAACATCTTCAAGTCAGGTACCCTCACTTGTCTTACTTGATATGTCCATTGATGAGTATAAGAAAACCATTAAAGACTTAAGTGCTGAAATGTTCAATGTCTATACTAGCTTATCTGCTGCTAATGAGGAAATCACTAGGCTGAGTAAGCTAAATGAAACACTAAAGTCTAAAAATGAATCTCTTGTTCTCAAAACCAGTTCACTAGACTCTTTAGCTCAGGAGAATGCAAAACTTAAAAATGAATTGAAATGTGCTAAAGAAGTTGAGGAATTCCTGAGAAATGAGATTGCTGAAAATGAATTCAAGATTAAGGCTTATAAAAACTCATCTAAGATAGTTCAGGATTACAATGATAAGCATACAGAAAATCAAACTGTTGGCATAGGTTTTTCATATGGTAGGAGACTTGGAAAGGAAACTGTGATTCAAGATTGTTCTGGAGATGCTGCTGTCAAACCCACCATTCTCAAGAAGGTTAAAACTCCTATTTTCAAAGCTGCAGAAATTGAGTTTGATGAAGAAGCCATGCTCATCAAACAAGAAATTCTTGATGAGGATGAAGGTGTTGACAGCACATTCAAGGATGGAAAGGATACTGTCACGATCCCCAAGACAGTAAACTTACCAAGCAATCAGACAGCAAGTTCAAAAGATGCTGTCACAGTTGGCAAGACAGTATCTTCCAAAGATGCTGTCAAGAATGGTTCCAAGACAGTAGCTTCCAAACCTTCTGTCAAGACAGTTGGAATAAAAGGTACTGTCAAGGAAAGTTCGACAGCAACTTCTAAACACACTGTCAATCCAGTAACTCCCAAGTCTAAGAATAGGAATGGTAAGGTAGGTGTCAATAAAGGAAATGGATACACTAATGTTGGAGGTGCTTCTAGGAAACTATGCAATAACTGTGGATCTTCACATCATTTAACACATGTTTATATTAAGCCAATTGAGGATAAGATCAATGCTACTGAACTCAATGGTAATTTACACAGAACCCCCCTTATGCATAGAACTATGAGTGTCTGTAATAACATTGAATGTATACCATGCAAGATCACTGCCATGAGTACATGCTTTAACTTACCTATTCTCACTACTGAAAAATGTTCATACATGCACACTGTTGAGACTTCTGAGCCTGCTCGCAACAGCAAGAAGGCCTCATCCACTAAGAAAAGGATCAAGTCCAATTCTAAACCTAAGTGGGTGAAAAGAGAAGTCAAACAGGAGATCATTAATGATGCTTGTGATTTTATGACTGGAAGAAACTCAGGAAACACTAAAACTGCAGGACCCAACAAGGATTGGGTACCATATGCATCTTAAATAAATTCTGTTTTGCAGGGCAAGAAGAAAGATCAAGTCATGTGGATCATTGACAGTGGTTGCTCAAGACACATGACAGGTGATAAAGCCCTGCTATCACACTATGTAGAGAAAGCTGGCCCAATCATAACCTTTGGAGACAACAGCAAGGGTTACACAGTGGGATATGGCTGTCTGGAAATTGGAAATGTTGTCATTGAAGATATTGCTCTTGTGGATGGATTGAAGCACAATCTACTCAGTGTCAGCCAATTCAGTGACAGGGGATTCAAGGTTGATTTTGATATGATGCTGTGTAACATCTATCACAAGAAGGATAGTAGCCTCTCTCTAAAAGGGGTTAGAAAAGGAAGCTTGTTTGTTGCTGACTTAAACTCAACAAAGAAGGATAAAGTTTACTGTTTCTACAGTAAAGCAACTGTTGGTGACAGTATGCTTTGGCATAGGAAGCTTTCACATCTCAACTTCAAAACAATGAATATTTTGATGAAGAAGGAGTTAGTGAGAGGTTTGCCCCAACAGGAATTCTGTCAAGAAGGACTGTGTGAAGATTGTCAGATGGGCAAACTAAGGAGAGCTGTGCACAAGTCCAAGCAGATGAACACCAACATAGAAGCACTCAAGTTGATTCATATGGATCTTTTTGGACCAGTCAATGTACCATCTATGGCCAAAAAGAGATATGCCTTAGTAATGGTGGATGATTACTCAAGGTACACTTGGGTGAAGTTTCTTGAATCCAAAGATGAAGCTGCTCAAGTGATTATTGATCAAGTCAGAGTTCTTGATAGAACTCCAAACTCAAAAGTTCAAATCTTGAGGAGTGACAATGGTACTGAATTCAGAAATGCCACACTTGGAAATTTCTGTAAAGATGAAGGAATTGTACAACAATTCTCTGCTGCAAGGACTCCACAGCAGAATGGAGTTGTAGAAAGAAAGAACAGGACTCTCATTGAAGCAACTAGAACTATGTTGCATGACGCCAAACTGCCAACATATTTCTGGGCTGAAGCTATCAACACAACTTGTTATACTCAAAACAGAACCATGATTAACAGAACTCATGCAAGTACACCTTACTGTCTGCTAACTGGAAAGAAACCTACTGTCAAATATTTTCATGTGTTTGGGAGCAAATGCTTCATGATGAAGGATAACCATGAGAAGAAAGGAAAATTTGACACTAAGGCATTTGAAGGATTATTCATGGGTTACAGTACAGAAAGGACTGCCTACAGAGTTTATGTTATGGAACACATGATTATTGAAGAAAGTGTAAATGTCACATTTGATGAAACCAAATTTCCAGGAATGCATAAAGAAGGAAAGATGCAGACATTTAGATTTGAGAATCAAGGATACTTGGAAGCTGAGGAAATTGTTGATGAAGAACATAGCTTCACTCAAATTGTTGAAGTTGATAAAGATACTGTCAATACCACTCCTGTCAACCAAACTCCAGCTCAGTCACAGACCATAACCTCAAACATTCATAACAGTGGTGACTCTGGAGACAATGAAGAACATGGTGAAGACAATGGGATTGGTGAGCATTCAACTCAACAAACTGAAGCAACTGTTCCTGTACAATCAAGTAGATTGCCCAGAATCACCAAGTGGAACAAGGATCACACAAATGACCTTATCATTGGTGACCCTACTTCTGGTGTGAGGACAAGGAACAAAGTCTCTGCTGACAACATGTTTTCATGCTTCCTGTCTCAAATGGAACCCAAGACAACTGATGAAGCATTGTTGGATTCTGACTGGGTGATAGCCATGCAAGAAGAGCTAAATCAGTTTGAAAGGAACAATGTATGGAAGCTGGTTCCAAGACCTAAGGGAAAGTCAGTCATTGAGACCAAATGGGTTTTCATAAACAAGCTTGATGAAAATTGATCAGTGACAAGAAACAAAGCAAGGCTAGTGGCTAAAGGTTACTGTCAACAGGAAGGAATAGATTATGATGAGACATTTGCACCTGTTGCAAGACTTGAAGCTATAAGAATCTTTCTAGCCTATGTTGCACACTGCAACTTCAAAGTATTTCAGATGGATGTCAAAAGTGCCTTTCTAAATGGAGAATTGGAAGAAGAAGTGTATGTTGAACAGCCACCAGGGTTTGAGGATGCTGAAATGTATGATTTTGTATACAAACTCTTCAAAGCTTTGTATGGACTAAAGCAAGCACCCAGGGCTTGGTATGACACACTTTCCACTTTTCTTTTGGAAAATCAGTTTACTAGAGGAGTTGTGGACAAGACACTTTTCTACAAACACCATGGCAAGGACATCATTCTGGTACAAATCTATGTGGATGACATCATTTTTGGTTCTACAAATGAGAAGTTGTGTGAGAAGTTTTCCTTTCTCATGAGTAACAAATATGAGATGAGTATGATGGGAGAATTGTCATTCTTTCTGGGCTTACAAATTCTTCAACAACCTGATGGAATCTTTATATATCAAGCTAAATACATCAAGGAACTTCTCAGAAAGTTCAACTTGGAAGATTCATTACCTGCAAAGACACCAATGTCCACGACAACTAGTCTGGATCTTGATTCTAAAGGAAAGAAAGTTGACTCGAGCACCTATAGAGGCATGGTAGGATCTCTCCTATATCTAACTGCTAGCAGACCTGACATCATGTTTGCTACATGTCTATGTGAAAGGTTTCAAAGTGATCCAAAAGAGTCACACTTAGTAGCCATCAAGAGAATCTTTAGATACTTAAAAAGGCACTCCTAATCTAGGTCTTTGGTATCCTAAGAATACTGGATTTGATCTGATTGGTTACTCAGACTCAGACTATGCTGGATGCAAGATTGACAGAAAGAGTACTACTGGTAGCTGTCAATTTCTTGGTGGAAGATTGGTCTCATGGTTTAGCAAGAAGCAGCATTCAGTTTCTACCTCAACTGCAGAAGCTGAGTATATTGCTGCAGGCAGTTGCTGTGCACAAATTCTATGGATGAAGAATCATCTTCTAGATTATGGTCTAGTGTTAAGAGACATTCCTATCTACTGTGACAACACTAGTGCCATAGCCATTTCAGACAATCCAGTTCAACACTCTAGGACAAAGCACATTGATATAAGACATCACTTTATCAGAGAGCATGTTGAACAAGGAAATGTGAAGCTGATCTATGTCCCAACTGATAAGCAACTTGCTGACATCTTCACTAAGCCATTGGATGAAGCAACCTTCAACAGGTTGGTAAGTGAATTGGGAATGCTGAATCTGGTATGTTGATTTACTTAGTTTTCTATATTTCCAAATTCTCTTTTGAAGCTCATGACAGCAACTTCAAACCTGCTGTCAAGAGAAGTTACTGTCTACTTGGTCTATGTCTAATATGTGACAGCATGTGTTGATTTGACTTTTCATGTCAGTATTTTGTGCCAGTCTCATACTTTTAGACCGTGTATGACATTAATGTGGTTACTTGTTAAGTTTGAGAGATAAAAATCTGTTCCATTGGACTTTCACACCGTTTTGCATTAATCTGTAGGATTAAAGGAGGACACGACCATTAATTACTTTTGTGGTAGTTGTATGGGTACTCTAACTGTTGACCATTAGACTTTAATCCTTAGACGGTTTTGCCTATAAATTAACCTTAGGTTTCACCAGTCTGCTCTCAGTTTTAAAGTAAATAATGGAAAACAAAGTAGGAATTGAAGTAGGGCTAGAACGGTGCGATAGTGAACCCGACAGTGAAGAGATTGATGAACTCTTCGAGATGCTGTTGGACGCCATGGATGAGATAGACGAGGAAAAGAAACAGGAAGAGGAGGCCAAGGCTCAGGAAGAAGAGAAAGAGCTTCAGGCACTTCTTGAAGAAGAAGGTCGCTCTGAAGAAGAGATTAAGGAAGAGCTGTTAGAACTAGTTGATAAAATCATAGAATAATGTACTTCATGTTCTATTTTTAATGATTTTATCAATAATAATAAAAGTTCTTGTTCTTGTGTTTATGATTTGTCTGTGTTAATTGCTTAATATCTGTGTTCAAAAGATTACATTGCTAAATCCATAATTTGTCAATATTAAGTTAAGTGTATGAATAAAGCATTCTAATAAGTTCATGACAGAACCAATTCTCAATCGAAGTTACTATCGTTAAGAAGAATACTGTCGTGTGTTTCTTGACAGCAACCTTCTTGACAATAGGGAAAGACTTTCTGTCAAGACTTGTAAAGGATACTGTCATTCATATGCTTAACGGTGACAGCAAGTTTTTGCGCAATAGTTACTGTCGCGCAAAACCTACTGTCACCACCTCTTATTACTGACAGATTGTTTCTAGCGCACAGGTTACTGTCAACAATAGTGGACCGTTGAAATTGGATATTTATCCCACTTTGGTCAGTGAATAACGGGCAGTAACTGACGTGTTATAAGAGTGGGTTAAGACACGTTCTTTAATTCCACTTTTTGTGCACAACGTTTGAGATACCTCTATTTATTCCCCAGTTACTCAGACATATCACTCTCATCGAACTCAAGGCAATATACTTTTCTTCAAGCAAAAAGCCACTTTCTTACTTTCTTCTTTTCTTGAAATCTCCATGGCATCCAAACAGACTCTCTCTCAAACAAACTTTGCTGGCATCTTTTCCCCAAATGATGCTGGTGAAGGTTTCAAAGGACTCGTGTTGTTCTTGAATAAGTCCTATCTCGGTTCTGCCATCACCTCAACCCCCATTCTCGACTTAGACAGAATTGAGGCGTTTTGGCGAACTACTGTTGCTCAAACTGAGGGTGAGAACCCGGGTATTCAATTCACAATCTCTGGGCAACAATACACTCTTACAGCTGAGGTCATCAACACTGCTCTTGGAATTACACTTGAAGCAGGACACCAATTTGCTGAACTTGCCAATGATGACACTCTAAATAAGCTCTTCTTGAAGATTGGGTATGCATGCCCTATTCTCGAAGAGGGGACTACCAAATGGTATCCGTCTAGTGAAATGGATAGGAAGCATCTGAGAAAGGAGTGGAGCATGATACTTGATGTGATGGTCAAGGTGTTCTCTACCAAGTCCACAGGCTGGAATGGAATACCCTCCTACATCAAGAAACTGACACATTCTCTTGTCCATGGATACAAGGTGAATGTTGGAGCTCTCCTCATGGCACACCTCAGGGCTGCCATAGGTAAGAAGGTATCAATCTACCCTCGCTTCCTTATGATGTGCATTAATTCATTCTGTGATTTTAATGATACTGCCCCTCGTTTAGAGGCTTGCTCAGTTTTGAAAAAGAACACACACACACACACTGTTATCTTCACAGAATCTCAATGCACATATTCCACTTTGTTTCACTCAGCACATGGTTGATCAAGTGTCCAACCCTGATTTACCATTACCATCTGGTTATGACTCTTTCACTCTTGAGAATGAAACTGAATTAGACCCAAATTCAGTTAACCCACATTCAACACCATACACTCAGCCTAGGCCCTCTAGACGTTCCAAACCCCAAAGAGAAGCCTTGCAAGAATCCAGAAAATGGCCTTTAGAAGCTGATGTTGGTGGTAGCTCTGTGAGTCAAGAGGGAGACACTGCACCTAGTGCAGCAAATAAGGAGGCTAGTCAAACAGAACCCCCAGTGGTTCCCCCTGAGCCTAAGAAGAAGAGAGCTAGGAGGACTAAAACCACTGTTAACCAAGCTGCAGTTTCTCAACAAACTGTGGTTACTGAACGGGATTCAAACACCTCCCTAGATGTGCCTTCTCAACAAGGTGCATCTATTGAAATTGGCCTGTCTCCCAAGGCACCCTGTACAGAGTCTGCAAAAACTCATGGTTCACAACATGAGGAACCTCCACTTGAAGAAACACACAGTGAGTTAGGGCACAGTGAGGATTTCTCTATTCCTTTTGATGATCCACATGTTTCTCCTGTGAATCAACCCCCACCCTCTGCTACACTTTCACCTTCTTCCTTCCCTACACATTCTTTTGTTTCTTCTCCACAACCTAGAGAAGGGGACAGTCCCAACCCTTCAGGTTTTGATCATCCATCTCCAATCATGGATGAGCCCCCATCTAGTGGTCCACAAGAACCCATTTCTCAAAGTGAAATGGACACCACTCCTCCAAACACTGAGCCAGGGCAAAGTGGTAGTTTGTCAGAAAATGAAACAGCCAACACTTTGTCTGAACTCCAAGGAGCATCTTACCTTCAGGAAGATGCTGTCACAGCCTCTGTTGCTGTCAAAGACACTGGCAATGTTGCTATCCTGGACATAGCTGCTGTCATGGGTGGAGAGAAAGATACTGTCACTACAGAACCTACTGTCACTCCACCTCCCAAAGTTGCTGTCATGCCAGAACCTGCTATCCAGACTCCAACTGACAGTAACATTCATGCCAAAGATACTGTCCAGTCCTCTCAGCCTGATTTTGAAGCTGTACTCATTGAGGATGCTGTTAGTCCTTGTGTATTGCAGAAGGGGGGGGATGAATGCAATACTGATAAAATTCAATCTAAATTTCAACAACTAAAATCAAGATTAAACGTTATCAGCAATATATGCAATCACGAACAGTATTTAGTAAGAACAAGATTCACAAAATAAATGTTTTATTTATTTTGCAAAGTGTTGCTACAACCTCAAGAAAGAATTCTCGAGCTTCGGGTTTTCTTCAAAGACACTTGCTTGTCTTCGTTTCTATTCTAGAATGAGTTGATAGAAGGTATAGGACTAACCCTATCACTATCAGTCACGGGTTTGTGAAGCTGCTGTCACTGTCAAGTGGCAGCTTCTTACAGATTGTCTTACCCATGTGACTTTCCTAAATTGCTAACATGTTAGATATACATTACAAAGAAAGCAACCTAGATTCATTCTATTTCCAGCTAAACCAATTCAGCAGATAAAGACTTGACCTTGCTCTTGAATTGATTCGCTTTTGATTTGTAGTGCCTTGAAGCTTCTGTCGTAGTCTTGCAGACTTGGTGCAGCTTAGGGATGCTGCATCACGCCTGTTTCTTGAACATTTAAACTGTCACGGGATTTGACTGAGAAAGATACCTAGCATAAGGATCTTTATTGAGACAGTTACTTTTGCCGCAAAGCTTGCTGTCACAGGAATGATCTTTTGGTGACAGTATGAGTTCCCCGCATAGAGTGCTGTCGAGGATCCCAAACTTGCTGTCGAGGGCAATAGTTGTTGTCGCGTAGTCTTCCGCCAATGTTGCTGTCAGAGTGAATATGCTGTCGTGACTTGCAACATTCTGTCTTCTTGTAATCTTACTGTCACAGCTTTAGGACAGTAACCTTTATTCATGTTGTCATCCAAAAAGCATTCTTTGAGGCTTGAACACATAAGTGAACTTCTTTCAAACAATACAACTAGAATAACATTACATACTGATTACAAGAACATACTTTGGCTATGACAGTATGTTCTACTTAATTTAAAAAATTAAGTACAATCAAAGTTAAGATGTTTCTATGCTATCACCCATAAATCCCAACAATCTCCCCCAATTTGTTTTTATGGAAAATAACAGCAAATTTACAATATGTGCTGACAACTTAACTAACAAGATCAGAATTTAAGAATTTTCACTTAGCTTGAGATCTCCTCTTCTGTCTTGCTGCATCCTCTCTTTTGAGAGCTTCTGCCAAGCAGCTTCTTAGACTTTCTACAAGAGAAATTTCAGCAGCAGACACTGCATCATCCTCTACTTCATCAATGATCTTCTTTATGGAAGGGGATATGAGAGAGCTAACATCCCTGAGATTCAGCCATTGCTCTATATCATATGGATAGGTTCTGAAATGAAGTTCTTCATTAATGAGCTTGAATCTTCTTCCAGGATAAGCATTGAGAGACTTCCTTCTTTGCTTGTCCAGCTTTGAGTCTTCTCCTTTTCTCCCTTCCAATAACTTCTCTATCTCATCAGAACAAATCTGTTCCAAGGGATGAATTGAACCAGCTACCATATACTGTAAATCCTTCAGAGTGGATGTTTTAAGCTTATGCAAGCTGCAAACATAGATTTCTTCTTTTAGGAACTTGACTCTTAGGGGATTTTCCAGCATATATGATTGATAATTTGGAGCTTCACTTTCTGCCTTGTTAGAGGCCTTGTGAATTTCTAGTAATTCAGCTTCCTTCTTATCAAGTTCTGTCTGAGCTTGAGAATATGCAGAAGATTCAGGTCCTTTGCTTGGCTTGGGTTGCCCTTCCTGAGTTGGTTGGGCATGCCCTTCTTCTGTGGGTGAGTCATCAAACTCATAGTACCAGTGGTATGGTATAGGAGAGGCTGAGAGATCAGTAAGAATATCAGCATCATCAAAATCTGCAAAGTTATAGCCAAATTTCTGATAAAATTCAGCATCCCTATCTGCCTGATATTTTAGAACATGTTCCATGACAGCCTCTGAAACATTATCATAGCTCTCCAGCAACTCTACCATTCTTTCCAGGTAGAAGAAATCAATTCTTCTTTTATCTATGGTTGATGTGCTGTTCTTGGTTGATGTGGCTACCAGATTGAAGTCCTTGTCAATCTTGGCAGACCTTGATTCTTCCCACCACAGAATGTACTCAGTGGCCTCTTGATTTGCATCCAGCTTAACCTCAACACTCTTAATTTCTTTTGATTTCATTTGTTGAATCTTAAGACTGTTGGGAGGAATTGATTGAATTGGCTTTTTGAGATTCCTGCCAAATCCAGTGGCCTTTTCCTTTCCTGAGTACTTGTGCTTCCCTGTTGGTTTCTGTCTAGTAAACCATGCCTTTGCTTTAGCTTTCAGTCTCTTGGGCTTGACAGCAGCTTTGGTTTCATCCTTGACAGAACCTTCCTTGACAGTATCCTTGTCGACAGCATCTTCCAAGACAGCATCTTCTATGACAGTATCTTTGTCGACAGTACCTTTGGTGACAACATCTTTTTCAGCATTTATGCAATCAATAGAACATCTAAGAATGCTTGCCTCCAAAGCTTCCAGTATTCTTGACTCCTCTTCATCTGTTGCACCAGCATCTTTCTTTTCCTGGCTAGGAGTTTCTTCATTGCCTTCATTCTGAGATTGAATACCAGTATTCCCAGAATTACTTCCACCAGCATTTCCAGCATTTCCAGAAGCTTCACCACCTCCATCCTTACCATCTTCATCATCATCATCATCATCATCATGGGGAGGAATGTTATAGAAGCAACTTCCACCTTGATCATTTCTTTTGGCATTGGCTCTAGTGATTAGCTCCTTCATTCTAGCTCCCAGTGCCTTGTCTCTCAACACCAGCATTTTGTAGATTTCTTGAACAGCATGAACTCTTCCTGGATTGGCATTTGAACTGAGTATTTCATCTAGTACCTTCAGAATTGACTTGGTTTCCATTTTGGATGGGCTACCAATATTCATGAAGCTGTTCCTTCTTGTGCCATCCTTAGTTTCAGATCTGTAGAAAACACTTGGTGGATTTGAGTAGACTTCAGGTAGTTTCTGTATGATCAGGTTCTGGATTTGCATATCCAATATTTCATTGAATGGTGTTTGAGTTGCCCTGATCTTTCCCTTCAAAGCACACAACACCTTTGCTGGCAGACTCTGCAATAGCTGCATTGTGATGAAATAAGATATGCCAGAAGTTAGATAAATACTTACAGCCCATCTTTTCTCATCATTCACCATTACACTGACACTGATAATTTGCTCCTTTAACAGTTTTGTGGTGTTGGTTGGACGGTTGCTAGGAGCATTCATTGCTTCTTCCACCAAACTGCTAAACTCACTGTCATGGTTGTGTAATGTGCTCTCCCTGTAATCCACCATCAAGACATTGGCTTCCTCTTGATCATACTCAGTACCATTGGACCAAGTAGTTCCTTTATGGATGGATTCAGGCAGTTTCCCTTTACCTTTCCCAAGTTTGTTTTGTTCCTCCATTTCTCTCCATTTCTTGTGTAGAGCAGTTTCTTGAGTTTCTTGAATAGGCTCTCTAATCACCACAGGAGGCAAGATTGGATGTCTAGATGCAGGTCTTCTGTGCAATGCATCTTGAGTTTCCTTTGACATTAACACCCTTTCTCCATCCATTTCCACTTCAATAGCTTTATCCTGTGGTTTTGCACTGCTTGGTTTGACTTGCTCCCCCTTAGACATTGCTTTCCTTTTAGCTCCCCCTCTGGTCTTCACAGCTACAGGCTCCCCCTGAGTTCCACCTGATTCTTGAATAGGCAAAGATTCTGATCTTGCTACCTTCTCCCCCTTAGTTGAGTTGGCAGCTACCAGGTCAGTTAGGAACTGAATAGAGAGTTGAGTAGCAGCAAAACCATCAACCACCAGTTGAGAGAGAGAGTCCAGTTTGGAATCCAAAGTAATACACTGTCCTTCAAGAGCTGCAATCCTGTCACCAAAAGGAGCAGAGGGGCCACCAGACCTTAACCTTCTTGGAGGGGAAGGAAAAGACAGGGGCTTGGAGGCTATGGGGGTTCTCACACTCTCAGGGTGTTTTTGAGTGATCTCATCACCCCTCACAGTTTGACTCTCAAGGCCTAGGGCCTGAATAATGTGGGCTCCCTCAATATCTCTCTGGACATGCTCAAGTCCCTCTCCTTTTGCCAGCTCATTTGGCTGCCTCTCATTTTTATGCTCACCTCTCTTTTCTTTTATCTCTCTTTTCTTTTGCACACCCTCACTCAACCTAGATGCATGGGTAGGAGCAGTACTAACATGCATGGAAGGAGAAGATTTAGAATGTACCTTTAGGAGTTTAGCAAGAGGTAGGTCATCATCAGAGGCATCCTCAACCAGTACAGCATCAAAATTAGGCTGGGAGGGCTTGACAGCATACTGAGTAGGAATGTTACTGTCAGTTGTAGTCTGGACAGCAGGTTCTGGCATGACAGCATCTTTGGGAGGTGGAGTGACAGTATGTTCTGTAGTGACAGTATCTTTCTCTCCACCTTTGACAGTAGCTGTGCCCAGGACAGTAGCATCCCCAGTGTCTTTGATAGCAACAGAGGCTGTGACAGCATCTTCCTGAAGGTAAGATGCTCCTTGGAGGTCAGACAAAGTGTTGGCTGTTTCATTTTCTGACAAAATACCACTTTGCCCTAGCTCAGTGTTTGGAGGAGTGGTGTCCATCTCACTTTGAGAAATGGGTTCTTGTGGACCACTAGATGGGGGCTCATCCATGATTGGAGATGGATGATCAAAACCTGAAGGGTTGGGACTGTCCCCTTCTCTAGGTTGTGGAGAAGAAACAAAAGAATGTGGAGGGAAGGAAGAAGGTGAAAGTGTAGTAGAGAGTGGGGGCTGATTCACAGATGAAACATGTGAACCATCAATAGGAGTAGAGAAATCCTCACTGTGCCCTAACTCATTGTGTGTTTCTTCAAGTGGGGGTATCTCAGGTTGGGAACCATGAGTTTGTGCAGACTCTGTACAGGGTGCCTTGGGAGACAGGCCAATTTCAATAGAAGCACCTTGTTGAGAAGGCACATCTAGGGAGGAGTTTATTTCCCTGGTTTCCTCTACAGTCTTTTGGGAGACTGCAGGGTGGCTGACAGTGGTTTTGGTCCTCCTAGCTCTCTTCTTCTTAGGCTCAGGGGGAACCACTGTGGGTTCTTCGTGACTACCTTCCTTATTTGCTGCACTAGGTGCAGTGTCTCCCTCTTGACTAACAGAGCTACCACCAACATCAGCTTCTAAGGATCTTTTTCTGGATTCTTGCAAGGCTTCTCTTTGGGCTTTGGGAAGTCTAGAGGGCCTAGGCTGAGTGTATGGTGTTGAATGCGGGTTAGCTGAATTTGGGTCTAATCCAGCTTCATCCTCAAGAGAAAACGAATCATAACCAGTAGGTAATGGATAATCAAGGTTGGACACTTGATCAACCATGTGCTGAGTGAAGCAAAGTGGAATATGTGCATTTAGATCCTGTGAAGATAACAGTGTGTGTGTGTTCTTTTTCAAGACAGAGCAAACCTCTAGACGAGGGGCATCATTATTAAAGTCACAGAAAGTATTGATACACATCATAAGAAAGCGAGGGTAGTGTGATACCTTCTTACCTATGGCAGCTTTGAGTTGTGCCATGAGGAGAGCTCCTACATTCACCTTGTATCCATGGACAAGAGAATGTGTCAGTTTCTTGATGTAGGAGGGTATCCCATTCCAGCCTGTGGACTTGGTAGAGAACACCTTGACCATTGCATCAAATACCATGCTCCACTCCTTCCTTAGATACTTCCTGTCCATTTCACCAGACGGGTACCACTTGGTTGTTCCCTCTTCGAGAATAGGGCCTGCATACCCAATCTTCAAGAAGAGCTTCTTCAGAGTGTCATCATTAGCAAGTGGAGAAAAGTGTTGTCCTTCTTCCAGTGTAATTCCAAGAGCAGTATTGATGACCTCAGCTGTGAGAATGTATTGTTGCCCATTTATCTTGAATTCAATAGCTGGGTTTTCACCCTCAGTTTGAGCAACAGCAGTTCGCCAAAATTCCTCAAGTTTGTCTAGGTCGAGAATTGGAGTTGAGGTAATGGCTGAACGAAGATAGGACTTGTTCAAGAAAAACACCAGTCCTTTGAAATCGTCACCAGCATCATTTGGGGAAAAGATGCCAGCAAAGTTTGTTTGAGAGAGAGTCTGTTTGGGGGCCATGGAGATTTCAAGAAAAGAAGAAAGTGAGAAAGTAGCTTTTTGCTTGAAGAAAAGTATTTTGCCTTGAGTTTTGTGAGAGTGATATGTCTGAGTAACTGGAGAATAAATATGGGTATCTCAAACGCTTGCTCAAAAAGAGGAGTTAAAGGACGTGTCTTAACCCACTCTCTTAACACGTGAGTTACTGCCCGTTATTCACTGTCAATCGTGGGGTGAATATCCAATTACAACGGTCCACTATTGTTGACAGTAACCTGTGCGCTAGAAACAATCTGTCAGTAAGAAGTGGTGGTGACAGTAGGTTTTGCGCGACAACAACTATTGCGCAAAAACTTGCTGTCACCGTTAAGCATATGAATGACAGTATCCTTTACAAGTCTTGACAGAAAGTCTTTTCCTGCTGTCAAGAAGGTTGCTGTCAAGAAACACATGACAGTATCCTTCTTAACGACAGTAACTTCGATTAGTAAATGGTTCTGTCATGAACTTATTAGAATGCTTGATTCATACACTTAACTTAATATTGACAAATTATGGATTTAGCAATGTAATCTTTTGAACACAGATATTAAGCAATTAACACAGACAAATCATAAACTCAATAACCACATAAACAGGAACTTTTATTATTATTAATAAAATCATTAAAATTGAGCATTGAGTACATCATTCTATGATTTTATCAACTAGTTCTAAGACTTCTTCCTTAATCTCTTCTTCAGAGCGGCCTTCTTTTTCAAGAAGTGCCTGAAGCTCCTTCTCTTCTTCCACAGCCTTGGCTTCTTCTTCCTTAGCCTTGGCCTCCTTCTCCTCGTCTATCTCATCCATGGCGTCCAACAATATTTCAAAGAGCTCGTCGATCTCTTCATTGTCGGGTTCACTATCACACTTCTTTAGACCAACTTCAATTCCTACTTTGTTTTCCATTATTTACTTTAAAACTGAGAGCAGACTGATGAAACCTAAGGTTAATTTATAGGCAAAACCGTCTAAGGATTAAAGTCTAATGGTCAACAGTTAGAGTACCCATACAACTACCACAAAAGTAATTAATGGTCGTGTCCTCCTTTAATCCTACAGATTAATGCAAAAGAGTGTGAAAGTCCAATGGAACAGATTTTTAACTCTCAAACTTAACAGATAACCACATTAAAGTCATACACAGTTTAAAAGTATGAGACTGGCACAAAAATACTGACATGAGAAGTCAAATCAACACATGCTGTCACATAACAGACATAAACCAAGTAGACAGTAACTTCTCTTGACAGCAGGTTTGAAGTTGCTGTCATGAGCTTCAATAAGAATTGAAAATTTAGAAACCTTAGTAAATTAACATACCAGATTCAGCATTCCCAATTCACTTACCAACCTGTTGAAGGTTGCTTCATCCAATGGCTTAGTGAAGATGTCAGCAAGTTGCTTGTCAGTTGGGACATAAATCAGCTTCACAGTTCCTTGTTCAACATGCTCTCTGATAAAGTGATGTCTTATATCAATGTGCTTTGTCCTAGAGTGTTGAACCGGATTGTCTGAGATGGCTATGGCACTAGTGTTGTCACAGTAAATAGGAATTTCTCTTAACACTAGACCATAATCTAGAAGTTGACTTTTCATCCATAGAATTTGTGCACAGCAACTGCCTGCAGCAATGTACTCAGCTTCTGCAGTTGAGGTAGAAACTGAATGCTGCTTCTTGCTAAACCATGAGACCAATCTTCCACCAAGAAATTGACAGCTACCAGTAGTACTCTTTCTGTCAATCTTGCATCCAGCATAGTCTGAGTCTGAGTAACCAATTAGATCAAATCCAGTATTCTTAGGATACCAAAGGCCTAGGTTAGGAGTGCCTTTTAAGTATCTAAAGATCCTCTTGATGGCTACCAAGTGTGACTCCTTTGGATCACTTTGAAACCTTGCACAGAGACATGTAGCAAACATGATGTCAGGTCTGCTAGCAGTTAGGTATAGGAGAGATCCTACCATGCCTCTATAGGTGCTTGAGTCAACTTTCTTTCCTTTAGGGTCAAGATCCAGACTGGTTGCTGTGGACATTGGTGTTCTTGCAGGAGATGAATCTTCCAAGTTGAACTTTTTGAGAAGTTCCTTGATATACTTAGCTTGACTTATGAAGATTCCATCAGTTTGTTGAAGAATTTGTAACCCTAGAAAGAATGACAATTCTCCCATCATGCTCATCTCATATTTGTTACTCATGAGATGGGAGAACTTCTCACACAGCTTCTCATTTGTAGAACCAAAAATGATATCATCCACATAGATTTGTACCAGAATGATGTCCTTGCCATGATGCTTGTAGAAAAGTGTCTTGTCCACAACTCCTCTGGTAAACTGGTTTTCCAGAAGAAAGGTGGAAAGTGTGTCATACCATGCCCTGGGTGCTTGCTTTAGTCCATACAAAGCTTTGAAGAGTTTGTACACAAAGTTATGCATGTCAGCATCCTCAAACCCTGGTGGCTGTTCCACATACACTTCTTCTTCCAGCTCTCCATTTAGAAAGGCACTTTTGACATCCATCTGAAATACTTTGAAGTTGCAGTGTGCAGCATAAGCTAGAAAGATTCTTATAGCTTCAAGTCTGGCAACAAGAGCAAATGTCTCATCATAATCTATTCCCTCCTGTTGACAGTAACCTTTAGCCACTAGCCTTGCTTTGTTCCTTGTCACCAATCCATTTTCATCAAGTTTGTTTCTGAAAACCCATTTGGTCTCAATAACTGACTTTCCCTTAGGTCTTGGAACCAATTTCCATACATTGTTTCTTTCAAACTGATTTAGCTCTTCTTGCATGGCTATCACCCAGTCAGAATCCAACAATGCTTCATCAATTGTCTTGGGTTCCATTTGTGACAGGAAGCATGAGAACATGCTGTTAGCAGAGACTTTGTTCCTTGTCCTCACTCCAGAATTAGGATCACCAATTATAAGGTCATTTGTGTGATCCTTGGTCCACCTGGTGATTCTGGGCAAGCTACTTGATTGAACAGGAACATTTGCTTCAGCTTGTTGAGTTGAATGCTCATCAATACCATTGTCTCCACCATGTTCTTCATTGTCTCCAGTGTCAACACTGTTCTGAATGTTAGATGTTATGGTGTGTGATTGAGCTGGAGTTTGAATGACAGTAGTGGTGTTGACAGCATCTTTGTCAACTTCAACAATTTGGGTGAAGCTAGGTTCTTCATCTACAATCTCCTCAGCTTCCAGGTATCCTTGATTCTCAAATCTGAATGTCTGCATCTTTCCTTCTTCATGCAGTCCTGGAAACTTGGTTTCATCAAATGTGACATTAACACTTTCTTCAATAATCCTGTGTTCCATAACATAAACTCTGTAGGCAGTCCTTTCTGTGCTGTAACCCATGAATAATCCTTCAAAAGCCTTGGTGTCAAATTTTCCTTTCTTCTCATGGTTGTCTTTCATCATAAAGCATTTGCTCCCAAACACATGAAAATATTTGACAGTAGGTTTCTTTCCAGTTAACAGACAGTAAGGAGTACTTGCATGAGTTTTGTTGATCATGGTTCTGTTCTGAGTATAACAGGCTGTGTTGATAGCTTCAGCCCAGAAGTATGTTGGTAACTTAGCATCATGCAACATAGTTCTAGCTGCTTCAATGAGAGTCCTGTTCTTTCTTTCTACAACTCCATTCTGCTGTGGAGTTCTTGCAGCAGAGAATTGTTGTACAATTCCTTCATCTTTACAGAAATTTCCAAGTGTGGCATTTCTGAATTCTGTACCATTGTCACTCCTCAAGATTTGAACTTTTGAGTTTGGGGTTCTATCAAGAACTCTGACTTGATCAATAATCACTTGAGCAGCTTCATCTTTGGATTCAAGAAATTTCACCCAAGTGTACCTTGAGTAATCATCCACCATTACTAAGGCATACCTCTTTCTGGCCATAGATGGTACATTGACTGGTCCAAAGAGGTCCATGTGAATTAACTTGAGTGCTTCTGTGTTGGTGTTTACTTGCTTGGACTTGTGCACAGCTCTTCTCAGTTTGCCCATTTGACAATCTTCACACAGTCCTTCTTGACAGAATTCCTGTTGGGGCAAACCTCTCACTAACTCCTTCTTCATCAGAATATTCATTGTCTTGAAGTTGAGATGTGAGAGCTTCCTGTGCCAAAGCATACTGTCACCAACAGTAGCTTTACTGTAAAAACAGTAAACTTTATCCTTCTTTGTTGAGCTTAGATCAGCAACAAACAAGCTTCCTTTTCTGACCCCTTTTAGAGAGAGGCTTCCATCCTTCTTGTGATAGATGTTGCAAACCATCATGTCAAAGTCAACCTTAAATCCTCTGTCACTGAATTGGCTGACACTGAGTAGGTTGTGCTTCAATCCATCCACAAGAGCAATATCTTCAATGACAACATTTCCAATTTCCAGACAGCCATATCCCACTGTGTAACCCTTGCTGTTGTCTCCAAAGGTTATGATTGGGCCAGCTTTCTCTACATAATGTGATAGCAGGGCTTTATCACCTGTCATGTGTCTTGAGCAACCACTGTCAATTATCCACATGACCTGATTTTTCTTCTTACCCTGCAAAACAGAATGTTTCTAAGTTGCATATGGTACCCAATATTTGTTGGGTCCTGCAGTTTCAGTGTTTCCTGAGATTCTTTCAGTCACAACATCACAAGCATTATCAAAGACTTCCTGTTTGACTTCTCTTTTCACCCACTTAGGTTTAGAATTGGACTTGGTCCTTTTCTTAGTGGATGAAGCCTTTTTGCTGTTGCCAGCAGGCTCAGAAGTCTCAACAGTGTTTAGGTATGAGCATTTTTCAGTAGATAGAACAGGTAAGTTAAAGCATGTACTCATGGCAGTGATTTTGCATGGCATACAATCAATGTTATTACAGACACTCATAGTTCTATGCATAAGGGGGGTTCTGTGTAAGTTACCATTGAGTTCAGTTGCATTGATCTTATCCTCAATTGGTTTCTTACAAACATGTGTTAAGTGATGTGTGGATCCACAGTTATTGCATAGTTTCCTAGAAGCACCTCCAACATTAGTGTATCCATTTCCTTTATTGACACCTACCTTACCATTCCTGTTTCTAGACTTGGGAGTTACTGGATTGACAGTATGTTCAGAAGTTGCTGTCGAACTATCCTTGACAGTATCTTTTATTCCTACTGTCTTGACAGAAGGTTTGAGAGTTACTGTCTTGGAATCATTCTTGACAGTATCTTTGAAAGATTCTGTCATGCCAATCGTGACAGCATCCTTTGAACTTACTGTCTGATTGCTTGGTAAGTTTACTGTCTTGGGGACTGTGACAGTATCCTTTCCTTCCTTGAATGTGCTGTCAACACCTTCATCCTCATCAAGAATTTCTTGTTTGATGAGCATGGCTTCTTCATCAAACTCAATTTCAGCAGCTTTGAAAATAGGAGTTTTAACTTTCTTGAGAATGGTGGGTTTGACAGCAGCAACTCCAGGACAATCTTGAATCACAGTTTCCTTTCCAGGTCTTCTACCATAAGAAAAACCTATACCAACAGACTGATTTTCTGTATGCTTATCATTGTAATCCTGAACTATCTTTGATGAGTTTCTATAGGCCTTAATCTTAAATTCATTTTCAGCAATCTCATTCCTCAGGAATTCCTCAACCTCCTTAGCACATTTTAATTCATTTTTAAGTTTAGCATTCTCTTGAGCTAAAGAGCCTAGTGAACTGGTTTTGAGAAAAAGAGAATCATTTTCAGACTGAAGTGTTTCATTTAGCTTACTTAGTCTAGAGATTTCCTCATTAGCAGCAGATAAGCTAGTATAAACATTGAACATTTCAGCACTTAAGTCTTTAATGGTTTTCTTATACTCATCAGTAGACATATCAAGTAAGACAAGTGAAGGTACCTGACTTGAAGATGTTGATGCTACCTCATCAGTGCTAGCCATGAGAGCTAGGTTAACATATTCTTCCTCTTCTTCATCATCAGAATCATCCCAACACTTTCCTTCAGCCACATAGGCTCTACCTTGATTTTTCTTAGAGTATCCACCAGTTTCTTTCTCATATCTTTGAACCTGTTTGGGTCTTTTGCATTCAGTAGCAAAATGACCAGGTTCTCCACAGTTGTAACATTTGAACTTTGATCTATCCACAAATCCAGTTTTGTATCCTCCTTTGGTTGAACTTCCCACAGCAGCCTTTGATGAGCTTCCTTTGCTGAACTTGGATGCTTGGCCTTGAGGCTTGTATGACCTATCCTTCTTGAACCTAAAGTTCTTGAACTTCTTGGCCATGTAAGCCATCGTAGGGTTGTCCATGCTTTCCAGTTCCTCCATTGTGTAGAAGTCTTCATCTTCCACATCTTTAAGCTGTAGTACCACTTTCTCATCATCTTCAACCACCTCTTCTATCTTCAAGGTTTGTGTTGGGGTTGATTGTGTGATCTGTAGTACTTCACTTGGCTGTGTGATCCTTGGCACATGTGCTACTAGGGCACTTGACATATTAGCCATCTTGTTCCTTGTTCCACTTTGTATGGCTCTCTTTTGAAAGAGTTCGAGTTCATAAGATTTCAGAATACCATAAAGTGTCTCAAAGGTTATAGTGTTGAGATCTCTTCCTTCTCGTATGGCTGTTGTCTTGTGTTCAAGGTGATCAGGCAGTGTGAGCAGGAACTTGACATTTAATTCTTTTCTGTCATAGTACTTGCCATGTATCTGTAATTCAGTTAAGAGCTTACTGAACCTTTCAAACATGGAGGTTAAGTCTTCACCAGGCTTGGCCATGAATGCCTCATATTGAGATATTAGAATTTGCCTTTGGTTGCCCTTAACCTCTTCACTTCCTTCACAGAGTAAGGCTAACCTGATCCACATCTCCTTGGCTGATGTGCAGCTTATTACACTTCCACACATGGCTTTATCCAGCGTGAGAGAATCGAGCAAGATAAGTTGCAAATGATCATCTAGCACCATTTTCTCCTTTTCAGGTTCCAAGATTTCTGAGGGATCTTTGGGAACCCAATGTGCAGGAATAATCTCACCATTCACTGTTGTGGCTTCAATTTCCTTTCTTGGAACGAAAGGACCATTCTCGAGTATACCTGGGTATAGTGGATTTGCAGCTTTGATAAACAACAAGATTTTTCTTTTCCAAATGTTGTAGTTCTCTTTATCAAAAGCTGGGATCTTGATACTGTTTGATTTCTGCATTTTCTCCGGGATCTCAGATATGTATGTTAATCTGAACGCTCTGATACCAGTTGTTAGTCCTTGTGTATTGCAGAAGGGGGGGGATGAATGCAATACTGATAAAATTCAATCTAAATTTCAACAACTAAAATCAAGATTAAACGTTATCAGCAATATATGCAATCACGAACAGTATTTAGTAAGAACAAGATTCACAAAATAAATGTTTTATTTATTTTGCAAAGTGTTGCTACAACCTCAAGAAAGAATTCTCGAGCTTCGGGTTTTCTTCAAAGACACTTGCTTGTCTTCGTTTCTATTCTAGAATGAGTTGATAGAAGGTATAGGACTAACCCTATCACTATCAGTCACGGGTTTGTGAAGCTGCTGTCACTGTCAAGTGGCAGCTTCTTACAGATTGTCTTACCCATGTGACTTTCCTAAATTGCTAACATGTCAGATATACATTACAAAGAAAGCAACCTAGATTCATTCTATTTCCAGCTAAACCAATTCAGCAGATAAAGACTTGACCTTGCTCTTGAATTGATTCGCTTTTGATTTGTAGTGCCTTGAAGCTTCTGTCGTAGTCTTGCAGACTTGGTGCAGCTTAGGGATGCTGCATCACGCCTGTTTCTTGAACATTTAAACTGTCACGAGATTTGACTGAGAAAGATACCTAGCATAAGGATCTTTATTGAGACAGTTACTTTTGCCGCAAAGCTTGCTGTCACAGGAATGATCTTTTGGTGACAGTATGAGTTCCCCGCATAGAGTGCTGTCGAGGATCCCAAACTTGCTGTCGAGGGCAATAGTTGCTGTCGCGTAGTCTTCCGCCAATGTTGCTGTCAGAGTGAATATGCTGTCGTGACTTGCAACATTCTGTCTTCTTGTAATCTTACTGTCACAGCTTTAGGACAGTAACCTTTATTCATGTTGTCATCCAAAAAGCATTCTTTGAGGCTTGAACACATAAGTGAACTTCTTTCAAACAATACAACTAGAATAACATTACATACTGATTACAAGAACATACTTTGGCTATGACAGTATGTTCTACTTAATTTAAAAAATTAAGTACAATCAAAGTTAAGATGTTTCTATGCTATCACCCATAAATCCCAACAGATGCCTCTAATGATGATCTACCTCTTGCCAAACTCTTAAAGGTACATTCTAAATCTTCTCCTTCCATGCATGTTCGTACTGCTCATACCCATGCATCTAGGTTGAGTGAGGGTGTGCAAAAGAAAAGAGAGATAAAAGAACAGAGAGGTGAGCATAAAAATGAGAGGCAGCCAAATGTGCTGGCAATAGGAGAGGGACTTGAGCATTGAAAGACGTGTGTCCTAAATCCAATCATGGATGATGAGTTAGGAGATACTTTGTTCAATCTGATTCAAGTTTGTTTAATTTAATAAAATGGTAATATGTTTTATAACGGGCTTTATCTATTTAAAGTGTTTAAATTAGATGATCCATAGTTTAGAGTAAAGCTTTAATGGATTATGATGAGATCATTATAATGAGACCTTAAAGATGAGAACTCTAAACTTAAATAGTTCCTGGTCGTAGGATAATTAATTGGTAGTTAATTAATCCGCAAAGATCGGTACATACTATGCTTGCTTCACTATGAAGGATGTCTGTTCTCATAGGCATTTGTGTGGTGACACTATAGCTAGTATGTAGGTGCTTATTAGGAATAAGTTCACTGAACATGACTCGATCAGTTGAACAACTAATGGAGTTCACTCATGTGTCAGTAGTTGTTCATATAGTGATGGTTGTACAAGTGTCCTTTGACTTGAGATCATCATAGTCATCTTGTGTACACTGAACTATACTTTGGTTTAGCTCTTAGTCTCGAGGGACAATAATTAGTGCTCTTCTGGGTATAGGAATTTGTGCACGAAGATAGTGAATGATCAATAAAGGATCTGCCCCTTCCAGTGAAGGAAGAGAATGTCCTATGTTATTCCATTTATTCTAGTTCAGGAACCTCTGGCCAGAGTGAATGAAATTAGAAAGAAGTTTCTAATTTGCATTAATCGGAACTAGACATAGTGAATAGGAAAGCATATGATTAAATTAGATAGGCTTGACACGAGATCCATGCCTTGTATTTAATCGGGATATTGTAGGGTAGAAGGAATTGATTGTACTGTAACTAGTCACTGACAGGTTCTTGGTATTCTAAGCAGTGAATTCATATTATCCGGATAGTCGCGATATGTTGAGAAGCATCACTCACGATGTAGAATAAATATAATTAATCAGTTAATTATATTTAATGAATTATTAGAATTCATATAAATAATAAATAAAAGTTTATTATTATTTATTTCTACTACCGACTTAATATTGAACCTACAGGGTCACACCATAAAAGATTAATTTATTGATGAAGGTATTTTGAGAGAGCAAGTTATTTTCTAAATAGTTTAGAAAAGGAAATAATGATTAAAATAGTTTTAATTATTATTAAAGCATTTTATAAGATAAAGTGTGGGGTTAATATATATATAAAGATATATTAAAAAATCCTAGGAGAGCCCTATAAATAGAATGAGATAGTTCATTCTAAATGACTAGAGTTTTTGTGAAAACCTAGTTGCCACCCTCTTCTTCTTCTTCATCTCTCTCTCTCTCAAAAGAAGAAAAACTCCATTTTTATAAAAGCTTAGTTTTATAAAAAGCTTCATCGAAGGATTATTCTTGGTGGATACCGGTAGAGTGCTTCACACTCTGAGGAGCAACTGCTAGAATCCATTTTATAAAGCTTCGATTTTCAAGGTATGGTTACGATTCCCCTCGATCTAGATTTTATATGTTTTTCTATATGTGCGATACATGGTTTTTACGGAATAATTGTTATATCACGCTTCCGCTCATCCGTAAATTCCTTCAATGGCATCAGAGCTAGCTTAAATGCCGGGAATGTGTTACAGGTCCTGTAACGCGTGAGCGTCATGCGTTACACATTTAATAGCTTTTAATTGTTGTAACGCATGAGCGTCATGCGTTACAGCCCCTCTGTCCACATTAAATTTGATTTTTTGGGAGTTTGGTAACTCCGTTTTGGGCGTGCAATATACCGTTGGATTCGTTTTTCCGAGACGGATCTAATGGAGTGGTCAAATATTTTTTATATAAAAGTTTGGAACTGTTTATATTCCCGGAAATGTTTTAAAGCATGTATTAATTGTTTTAATTGCTTTTAAATACTATAATAAATCCATACATCATTATATCATTGTATGACATGATATTACTTGCATGCTTACTTGTTTGTTTATTTTTATATATGAGATATATGCCTATATTTACCATGCGATGATAGATTTAGGTGAACTTAAATCAATATAAGGCGTGCTCTAGAAAATCTAGAATGAGAATCGTTTCTTGCCTTAACAATAATATTATGAGTACAACCATGAGATTCTTATGTTTATGAAACATAGAGTGAAATACTCTTTTGATGTTGAAAATGAAAATTTCTGTCTAGGCCGTTGGGTTTTAAGTGGGACCGATGTGACCCCTCCAACACACTGGGAATTTTTCATTTAAATATCATAATTGTATTTTGTTCAAGAAAAAGAGAATCTCCTAGTAATATGATTATGGTTGCAACATAATATAATCCCTCTTAATTAAAATTTATATCAAGTAGTAAATGGCCAATGGCACAACGGGCTTGTGTCGGTCATAGCCTTCCAACATAATAGCAAGTAGAGTTCTTATATTGAGGCATTGTCGTTTCGTGCTACAGCCGAGGGCTTTGTTTTGAGATTAAGAGATGCTTGTCTATCACATGAGATGTGTATGATAAATTAGGTTTCAATTGTCGTTACGTGCTACAGCCGTGGGCTTTTGGAATTCTAATTTAATTATGCAAGATGTTGGGTTTGACTTGACTTAGAATATTGAGTGAGTCGTGCCACAGCCGAGACTCAATGATTCAAGAGGCTAAAAGATAATAAGGAATAACATGAGATGTAGTTGACAAGAGTTGTCTTCCTATGGAACATCACATTGTGTTTCGTGCCACAACCGAGGTGATGTGATGGAAAATAGGATCCTTAATCTCACTAACATTATGAATGTTTAGTTATACATATAGAGGGTTGTATAACTTAATAAAATAGTGGGAGCCACCAATGAATAAAGACCCGATTTATATGGTGTTGTAAGAATAAAATTGAATATTTACTTAGTAGTTATGTGTATTCACTAATAGAATTATATATATACTATAATTTCTGCACTATCACACATCGTAGTAGAATAACACGTTGACTTATCCCGAATATGCTGATGAACTTTGAAACTTGAGAAATGTTCTCAAGAATGAAAAGTTAGACGAAATGTTTAACTCGTTAATATAAAGTGTCTTATTTGTGATGCACATGGAGATGTGTATGAGACCAAGTGCAAGAGGTCTAATAATGCAAATGTTGCAAAGTAAACCAAACTGATGTCTATGAGCTTGAGACTGTGCAAACAGTATGAGCACAAGGACATTCAGGGCTACCTTGTTGCTTCTATAAGAGTTGTAGAATGTGATAAATAAGACGATTCAATATAGGATATCGGATGAGCTATTCCATAATAGTTATGTTGAGGGTTGATCTATGAATAATCATAGACTCGAGACAATCAATTTGATTGATCGTCTAGGGTAGGTTGATTTTGTCATAGATGGAAGCTAAGTCGAGATATGATCTTGAATTAGCTTCCGAATACGAACTCGCAAATTTGTTGTGAACTCTTACATGAAAAGGTTGGATATCAGATTGTCTGAAATCTACTTCATGTTAAAGATTGTTGAGACGTATTTCCTTCTTAGAGAGCTTTGTTCTTCAGACTGGTAACGGTTCTGGAATCAAGTAGTGGGAGATGAACCATACCATCAAGAAGAAGTTTGTTAGTGAGTGATAACATAATTAGTCAAAGGCTAAGTTTGACTCCAAAAGCAAAAGAGTTTGTTGCCACCTATCAAAGGTGGGTTATTGGAAGATCAACTACAAGAGTTGTCTTGTAGAGTTGAAGAATTAGAGAAATTTAGTGGGACTGAAACTTCTCATTTTGAAATAGGGACTATGGAATAGAGGTAATGGAAATCCAAAGAATTATAGGCTTGTTTGCACGAGTGAGAAGAGTATTCGCTTGTTGCATGGTGATGGGTTACAAGAACCATATGATTATTGAATCACATTATGCATGCGAAACTCGTCTCACTCGAAAGACCACTATATCTCTATTTTCTTGAAATAGAGAGATAATGAGCAACAAAAGTGTTAAAATTAGTACACATAATTGTATGTGCACCAGTGACAACACATGCCAGAAAAGGATTCACACGCTTCATTAGAATTCACGGATATGATCCGGATTCAGATATATGTATTTGGTACAATACAAATTCGAATCTTTTGGAGTGTTTCAAAATGAATAATAATGAAATACAAAACAAAACAGCAAGTGTTGGGACTCTTTGATAAGATCAAAAAGATATACACTTGAGTGAGTGTTTTGAGGTTATCTCAAATCTTAAGTTTAAAGCTTCACGTTGGACAGATCCTGAGATTCTACAGGTAGATGGAATGTACGAAGGAGCGAACGAACTTTGTTAGACATCGTTCGGTTCATGTTAAGCTAAATTGATCTTCTAATATATGTTTAGAGTTGAATTTTATAAATATCAGTATATCTGCTGAATATAGTATCTTCTTAATCTGTTCCTAAGTTATCATATGAGATATGTAGTGCAAGGAACACAAGTCTTAAACTTGTTAAGATTTGGGATGTCTAGCTTATGTCAAAATGTTTAATTTGATAAGCTAGATGGTAGATCCAAAATGTAAGTTTGTGAGATATCCTAATGATAGTCAAGGATGTTGGTTGAATATTCTACTGAATATAGTGTGTATGACATACTGCCTACTTAGAGGAATTGTTCATTCTAGAAGGGTTCAGTGGGAGGAAGGTTGAACTTAACTAAGTTCAAACACCACAAATTACAAAGGTTCTATAGGAAGAACATTTTCAGACAGGATAACTTTTTGTAGGTTAGCTTAAGTATAGGTCTTGATATTTTATCACCAACCTGAGAGGTTGACTGCCTTGTCATTAAGAATGACAATGAGTTGTCAATTATATGATAATGACCTTATGACCTATACTAAAGCTATGAGTTATGACTCGGAGAAATGGCATAGTACCATGAAATCCGATATAGATTCCATGTACATCAACCAAGTACGGACTATGATTGAGGACCTAAAGGTGTCATAACCGGAAAGGTACAAGTGAGTCTATAAAAGGGAGATTGGAGTGATTGGCTGGGTAAAGACCTATAAGTCCTTGCTTATTGTGAAAGGATTCAATCAAAGCAAAGAGATTGACTTTGATGAAAAAAAAGAATTTCACATGAAGTAGTGCTCAAGTCTATTCGGATTTTGTTTGCGTTTGCGGCTAGTAATGACTATAATATCTAATAATGGTCGAACGGTCGATCCTCCTCGATAGGAAAATTGAAGAGATGTGTAGTTGACACAATTAGAGGGATTTATTGCTATGAGTAGCAAATCTATGGTCTAATAGCCACGACAATCCATTTATGAATTGAAGCAAGCTTCTCAATGATCGAACATCTGTTTTGATGAGACAATCAAATAGTTTGATTTTATCAAAGACAATGATGGATCATGGATCTACAAGAAGGTTAGTGGGAGCGTGATGACATTCCTAATAATGTATGTGACATACTTATGATAAGGAATGATGTATCGACGCTAAAATTAGTCAAAGTGTGGTTATCTAACATATTCTCTATAAAGGACTTGGGAATGGCTTCCTATGATATAGGAATGATAATTTATAGGATAAACCAAGTGTTGGGCTAAACCCAAAGTGTGTACATCATTTATATGCTAAGATGTTTATCATAAATAACTCCAAGAAGTTACTTGAATTGTCAAGTCACGGAGTTACTTTCTCCAAGATAGTGTCTTTCTACGACATCTGAGGAGAAATGACGTATGATTAAGATTTATTATGCTTCGGCAAATGTATCTATCAAAATACCGGATGTACTATACAAGACTTGATGATCGCTAACTCACTAGGCGAGATAAGCGAGCACTAGTCTAGTCCTTGAGAAGCGCGATAGTAAGCTGGAAGAACGTCCTTAAATACTTTCGAAGAATTAAGGACATCTTTCTTGATTATGGTGGGTCCAAAATGAAAATCGAGTGTTATAAACACTATGATTTTCTTAGGACTAATGTGATAGAAAATCCATGTCAAAATAAGTGTTAATTCTGAATGGATGAGCGGTTTGTTGGAAGAATTCCAAGCAGCTTAAGATAACTGATTCCGTAGTGGAAGCATTATATGTATATAGCTATAAGTGAAGCTGCAAAGGAGGTTCTTTGGATAGCGAAACCTGTTTTTGCTGGTTAGACATGGTTCCTAGAATAAGATTTATATTGTTGTATCGGTACAACATATGGTAGTAGCGCATGCTATGGAACCTAGGTTTAATCAGGGATTCAAGATCCAAGTTGCGGCACTTTCATATGATATATGCGATCGTTGAAAGTAGAGATGTTTAAGTCAATATTGACTTGACACCCATAACAACATAGTAAAGACCATTTACTAAACCGTTATTTGAAAATCGCTTTGTTCTCTATTAGGAGAAGTTGTGTATGAGATACCAAGGTGATTGGTTTTAGTACAAGTGGGAGATTGAAAGACGTGTGTCCTAAATCCAATCATGGATGATGAGTTAGGAGATACTTTGTTCAATCTGATTCAAGTTTGTTTAATTTAATAAAATGGTAATATGTTTTATAACGGGCTTTATCTATTTAAAGTGTTTAAATTAGATGATCCATAGTTTAGAGTAAAGCTTTAATGGATTATGATGAGATCATTATAATGAGACCTTAAAGATGAGAACTCTAAACTTAAATAGTTCCTGGTCGTAGGATAATTAATTGGTAGTTAATTAATCCGCAAAGATCGGTACATACTATGCTTGCTTCACTATGAAGGATGTCTGTTCTCATAGGCATTTGTGTGGTGACACTATAGCTAGTATGTAGGTGCTTATTAGGAATAAGTTCACTGAACATGACTCGATCAGTTGAACAACTAATGGAGTTCACTCATGTGTCAGTAGTTGTTCATATAGTGATGGTTGTACAAGTGTCCTTTGACTTGAGATCATCATAGTCATCTTGTGTACACTGAACTATACTTTGGTTTAGCTCTTAGTCTCGAGGGACAATAATTAGTGCTCTTCTGGGTATAGGAATTTGTGCACGAAGATAGTGAATGATCAATAAAGGATCTGCCCCTTCCAGTGAAGGAAGAGAATGTCCTATGTTATTCCATTTATGCTAGTTCAGGAACCTCTGGCCAGAGTGAATGAAATTAGAAAGAAGTTTCTAATTTGCATTAATCGGAACTAGACATAGTGAATAGGAAAGCATATGATTAAATTAGATAGGCTTGACACGAGATCCATTCCTTGTATTTAATCGGGATATTGTAGGGTAGAAGGAATTGATTGTACTGTAACTAGTCACTGACAGGTTCTTGGTATTCTAAGCAGTGAATTCATATTATCCGGATAGTCGCGATATGTTGAGAAGCATCACTCACGATGTAGAATAAATATAATTAATCAGTTAATTATATTTAATGAATTATTAGAATTCATATAAATAATAAATAAAAGTTTATTATTATTTATTTCTACTACCGACTTAATATTGAACCTACAGGGTCACACCATAAAAGATTAATTTATTGATGAAGGTATTTTGAGAGAGCAAGTTATTTTCTAAATAGTTTAGAAAAGGAAATAATGATTAAAATAGTTTTAATTATTATTAAAGCATTTTATAAGATAAAGTGTGGGGTTAATATATATATAAAGATATATTAAAAAACCCTAGGAGAGCCCTATAAATAGAATGAGATAGTTCATTCTAAATGACTAGAGTTTTTGTGAAAACCTAGTTGCCACCCTCTTCTTCTTCTTCATCTCTCTCTCTCTCTCTCAAAAGAAGAAAAACTCCATTTTTATAAAAGCTTAGTTTTATAAAAAGCTTCATCGAAGGATTATTCTTGGTGGATACCGGTAGAGTGCTTCACACTCTGAGGAGCAACTGCTAGAATCCATTTTATAAAGCTTCGATTTTCAAGGTATGGTTACGATTCCCCTCGATCTAGATTTTATATGTTTTTCTATATGTGCGATACATGGTTTTTACGGAATAATTGTTATATCACGCTTCCGCTCATCCGTAAATTCCTTCAAGCATGTCCAGAGAGACTTTGAGGGAGCCCACACTATTCAGGCATTAGGCCTTGAGAGTCAATCCGTGAGGGGTGATGAGATCACTCAAAAACACCCTGAGAGTGTGAGAACCCCCATAGCCTCCAAGCCCCTTTCTTTTCCTTCCCCTCCAAGAAGGTTAAGGTCTGGTGGCCCCTCTGCTACTTTTGGTAACAAGATTGCAGCTCTGGAAGGACAGTGTGCTACTTTGAACTCCAAGATGGACTCTCTCTCTCAACTGATGGTTGATGGTTTTGCTGCTACTCAGCTCTCTATCCAGTTCCTCACCGACCTAGTAGCTGCCAACTCAACTAAGGGGGAGAAGGTAGCAAGATCAGAATCAATATCTATTCAGGAATCAGGTGGAACTCAGGGGGAGCCAGTAGCTGTGAAGACCAAAGGGGGAGCTAAGGGGAAAGCAATGTCTAAGGGGGAGCAAGTCAAACCAAGCAGTGGACAACCAAAGGATAAAGCTGAAGAGCTTGTTGAAGTTGACTTGGATGGAGAAAGAGTACTGATGTCTAAGGCAACTCAAGATGCAATGCAAAGAAGACCTGCATCTAGACATCCAATTCTACCTCCTGTGAAAATCAGAGAGCCAACTCCAGCAACTCAAGAATCTGCTCTACAAAGAAGATGGAGAGAAATGGAGGAACAGATTAAGATTGGGAAAGGTAAAGGGAAACTGTCTGAATCCATCCATAAAGGAAATACTTGGTCCAATGGTACTGAGTATGATCAAGAAGAAGCCAATACTCTAATGGTGGATTACAGGGAGAGCACATTACACAATCATGACAGTGAATTTAGCAGTTTGGTGGAAGAAGCAATGAATGCTCCAAGCAACCGTCCAACCAACACCACAAAACTGTTAAAGGATCAAATCACCAGTGTCAGTGTAATGGTGAATGATGAGAAAAGATGGGCTGTAAGTATCTATTTCACTTCTGGCATATCTTATTTAATCACAATGCAGTTATTGCAGAGTCTGCCAGCAAAGGTGTTGTGTGCTTTGAAGGGAAAGATCAGGGCAACTCAAACACCATTCAATGAAATATTGGATATGCAAATCCAGAACCTGATCACACAAAAGCTACCTGAAGTCTACACAAATCCACCAAGTGTTTTCTACATATCTAAAACTAAGGATGGCACAAGAAGGAACAGCTTCATGAATTTGGTTAGCCCATCCAGAATGGAAACCAAGTCAATTCTGAAAGTGTTAGATGGAATACTCAGTTCAAATGCCAATCCAGGAAGAGTTTATGCTGTTCAAGAGATCTACAAAATGATGGTGTTGAGAGACAAGGCACTGGGAGCTAGAGTGAAGGAACTAATCTCTAGAGCCAATGCCAAAAGAAATGATCAAGGTGGAAGCTGTCTCTATGACATACCTCCTTAGGATGATGATGATGATGATGATGATGAGGTTGGAGGTGGTGAAGCTTCTGGAAATGCTGGAAATGCTGGTGGAAGTAATTCTGGGAATACTGGTATTCAATCTCAGAATGAAGGCAATGAAGAAACTCCTAGTCAAGAAAAGAAGGATGCTGGTGCAACAGATGAAGAGGAGCCAAGAATACTGGAAGCTTTGGAGGCAAGCATTCTTAGATGTGCTATTGATTGCATAAATGCAGAAAAAGATGTTGTCACCAAAGGTACTGTCGACAAGGATACTGTCATAGAAGATGCTGTCATGAAAGATACTGTCGACAAAGGTACTGTCAAGAAAGGTTATGTCAAGGATGAAGCCAAAGCTACTGTCAAGCCCATAAGACTGAAAGCCAAAGCAAGAGCATGGTTTTCTAGACAGAAACCTGAAGGAAAGCACAAGTACTCAGGAAAGGAAAAGGCCACTGGATTTGGCAGGAATCTTAAGAAGCCAATTCAATCAATACCTCCCAACAGTCTTAAGATACAACTGAATGCAATATAGAGAAATCAAGAGTGTTGAGGTCAAGATGGATGCAAATCAAGAGGTCACTGAGTACATTCTGTGGTGGGAAGAATCAAGATCTACCAAGGTTGATAAGGATTTCAATCTGGTCTCCACATCAACCAGTGGTAGGATATCAACCTTAGATAAAGGAAGAATTGACTTCTTCTACCTGGAAAGAATGGTAGAGTTGCTGGAGAGCTATGATAATGTTCCAAAGTCTGTTATGGAACATATTCTGAAATATCAAGCTGATAGGGATGCTGAATTCTATCAGAAATTTGGCTACAACTTTGCAGATTTTGATGATGCTGATATTTCAACTGATTTACCAGCTTCTCCTATACCATATCACTGGTACTATGAGTTTGATGATTCACCCACAGGAGAAAGGAAAACCCAACCCACAGAAGAAGGGCAACCCAAGCCACGCAAAAGACCTGACTCTTCTCAATACGCTCAATATCAGTCAGAACTTGATAAGAAGGAAGCTGAACTCCTGGAAAGATGCAAGACTACCAACAAGGCAGAAAGTGAAGCTCCAAATTATCAAACATGTATGCTGGAAAATCCCTTAAGAATCAAGCATCTAAAAGAAGAAATCTATGTTTGCAGCTTGCACAAGATAAAAACAACTATTCTGAAGGATTTACAGTATATGGTTGATGGATCAATTCATCCCCTGGAGCAGATCTGTTCTGACAAGATAGAGGAATTATTGGAAAGGAGAAAAGGAGAAGATTCAAAGCTGGACAAGCAAAGGAGGATGTCTCTCAATGCTTATCGAGGAAGTAGATTCAAGCTCATTCATGAAGAACTCCACTTCAGAAGCTATCCATTTGATCAAGAGCAATGGTTGAATCTCAGGGATGCTAGTTCTCTTATTTATACTACTATCAAGACGATCATTGAAGAAATAGAAGATGCTGCAGTCACACCTGCTGAAATCTCTCTTGTAGAAGGTCTAAGAGGCAGCTTGGTAGAAGCTCTCAGAAGAGAGGAAGTAACAAGACAGAAGAGGAAATCTCAAGCTAAGTAAACATTCTAAATCCATTCTGATCTTGTTAGTTAAGTTGTCAGCATATATTGTAAATTTGTTGTTATTGTCCATAAAAACAAATTGGGGGAGATTGTTGGGATTTATGGGTGATAGCATATGAACAACTTAACTTTGTATATACTTAATTTTTAATTAAGTAGAACATACTGTCACATCCAAAGTATGTTCTTGTAATCAGTATGCAATGTTAGTTTAATTGTGTAATTTGGAAGAAGTTCACTTTCTGTGTTCAAGCCTCAAAGAATGCATATTAGATGACAGCATGAATAAAGGTTACTGTCATAAGCATTGACAGTAAGATTACAAGAAGACAGAATGTTGCAAGTCAAGACAGCATATTCACTCTGACAGCAACATTGGCGGAAGACTACGCGACAGCAACTTTAGCCCTCGACAGAAAGTTTGGAAACCTCGACAGCACACTATGCGGGGAACTCTTACTGTCACCAAAAGCTCATTCCTGTGACAGCAAGCTTTGCGGCAAAAGTAACTGTCTCGAGAAAGATCCTTGTTCTAGGTATCTTTCTCAGTCAAACCCCGTGACAGTTTCAATGTTCAAGAAACAGGCGTGTTGCAGTATCCCTAAGCTGCACCAAGTCTGCAAGACTACGACAGAAGCTTCAAGCACTACAAACAAAAGCGAATCAATTCAAGAGCAAGGTCAAGTCTCTATTTGCTGAATTGTTTTAGCTAGAAATAGAATGAATCTAGGTTGCTTTCCTTGTAATGTATATCTGACATTGTTAGCAATTTAGGAAAGTCACATGGGTAGACACTTTGTAAGAAGTTGCCACTTGATAATGACAACAGCTTCACAGACCCGTGTTGACAGTGATAGGATTAGTTTTATACTTAGACTATTAATTCATTCTAGGGAAGTAACGAAGACAAGCAAGTGTCTTGAAGAAAAACCGAAGCTCAAGAATTCTCTCTTGAGGTTGTAGCAACACTTTGCAAAATAAATAAAACATTTATTTTGTGAATCCTGTCTTCTCGATTATACTGTTTGTGAATGCATACATATTCTTGATAACATTAAATCTTAGTTTTGGTTGTTGAAACTGAGATTGAATTTTATCAGTATTGCATTCATCCCCCCCTTCTGCAATACACGAGGACCAACAGTTTCTCATCCACAAAATCTGAGCACAGCAGCTACCAGCAGCAATGTATTCAGCCTCAGCTGTTGATGTGGACACTGAATGCTGCTTCTTGCTATACCAGGAAACTAACCTTCTTCCAAGAAACCGACAGCTTCCTGAAGTACTTTTCCGATCAATCTTACAACCTGCAAAATCAGAGTCTGTGTATCCAATAAGATCAAATCATGTATCTTTAGGGTACCAAATTCCAAGATTTGGGGTCCCCTTAAGATATCTAAATATTCGCTTAACAACTATTAGATGAGATTCTTTAGGATCAGACTGAAACCTAGCACACAAGCATGTTGCAAACATTATATCTGGTCTACTTGCAGTGAGATAAAGTAATGAGCCTATCATACCTCTGTAGCCTGTGATGTCAACCTTCTTACCAGTTTCATCCTTATCAAGCTTAGTGGCAGTTGGCATAGGAGTCTTTGATGTGGATGAGTCTTCCATTTGATACTTCTTAAGAAGATCTTTGATGTACTTGGACTGACAAATGAATATACCATCTTGTCTTTGGTATACTTGCAGTCCAAGAAAGAATGACAATTCACCCATCATGCTCATTTCATAACGACTCTGCATTAACTTAGCAAATCTCTTGCATAGATCATCATTAGTAGAACCAAATATTATGTCATCAACATATACTTGCACCAATATCAAATCATTTTTGTGCTTTTTGTAAAAGAGAGTCTTGTCTACAACACCTCTTGTAAAATCATTTTCAAGTAAGAATTCAGAGAGAGTGTCATACCATGTCCTTGGAGCTTGTTTGAGTCCATAGAGATCTTTGAATAGAAAGTACACAAAGTCTGCCAGTTTTGAATCCTCAAAACCTAGAGGTTGTTCCACATACACTTCTTCTTCTAACTCCCCGTTTAGAAAAGCACTCTTCACATCCATCTGATATACCTTATAATTGGAATGTGCTGCGAATGCCAGAAACATTCTGATGGCCTCAAGTCTTGCTACTGGTGCATAGGTTTCATCATAATCTATACCCTCTTCTTGAGAGTAACCTTTAGCAACCAGTCTGGCTTTGTTTCTCGTTACAATGCCATCTTCGTCCAACTTATTTCTGAATACCCATCTTGTTCCAATAACAGATTTTCCCTTAGGCCTGGGTACCAGCTTCCAAACTTTCTGCCTTTCAAACTGATTGAGTTCCTCTTGCATAGCAATCACCCAATCTGGATCATCTAGAGCATCTTCAACTTTCTTAGGTTCTGTTTCTGAAAGAAACCCAGAATAGTGACATTCATTTTGTGATGTTCTTATAGTTCTCACTCCTGTGTCTGGATCACCAATGATCAAGTGAAAGGGATGATCTCTATTCCATACCCTTTGTCTTGGCAGATGCGATCTTGATGATTCTCCTTGTTCTAGATGTTGTGGAGTGTGACTAGTTGATCCTTCTCCTGCTCCCCCTGAGTTGTTGACGGTATGATCTGTTGACCCTGTTGATTGACTAGTGGATCCAGTAGTAGTTTGAGTATGTCTACCACTATCACCACTTGGTCCAGAATCATTATCATCATGATTATTATTAATAACTGTAACAACTTCAGGTTCTTCTTCATTGTCAGAGAGATCTCCTGATAGATTTTCAAATACCAAGGATTCAGAGTTCTCTCCAGTTTGCAGGCCTGGTAGCATTTATCACATAATTGACTGATACTTAGAAGATTGTGCTTTAATCCTTCAACAAGAGAGATGTTTTCAATGATGACATTTCCAGCTTTCAATTTACCATATCCCGTAGTGTATCCTTTGATGTCATCTCCAAAGGTTACAATCGGGCCGGTCTTCTTAACCACCTCTGTAAGCAGGGACTCTTCACCTGTCATGTGTCTAGAACAGCCACTATCCAGAATCCACACAACCTTTGAGCTTTTAACCTTACCCTGCAATCACAGATTGATTAAGCGGACTTTGGTACCCAAAATTGTTTGGGTCCTGAAGGTTTAGATGATTTAACAGGAGTAACATTCAATTTAGTCTTACCCTGTTTGATATTCATAGTATCTGTGGATTTAACATTAACAGTGCTTTTGCTACTATCATTCATCAACTTAAAATAAGCATGCATGATGTTGTACTTACATAGCAAACACTCTTTCTTTCCACAGGGTTCATGAAGATCAGGCATGTCAGACATGTTATGCATTTCAGAAGTATTAGCAGTTTCTACTTTAACCTTTTTACATGCATGTGTAAGGTGTCCAGCAGAATTACAAATAGTGCACAACTTCCAAGATGCAATGGGAGAATATGGAACCATTTCCTGATTAACAATCTTCTTCTTCCCATTCATGTTCTTTTTAGCATTACTAACTAAGTCACCTACTTCAGTTTTAGGTAATTCAACTTTTACTGATTTCCTAGGCAACTTAGTCTTTACCTCTTTAACTTTCAACAAATCCTCCTCAAGCAATTCTTGTCTTATGAAAAGATCATCCTCATGAAAGAGTGGTGGAAAAGGCTTAACAAAAACTGGATAATCAACATTCTTAAGAACATGTGGAGTATTCCTTTTGACAACTGAAGGTGTCACAGGGAATTCCACTATCTTCTTACCAGCTTTCTTGTTATAGTCAAATCCTATTGCAGTTTTATTCCCTATGGACTGAGTATCAATGATCTCCTTAGCAATTAGGGCGGAATTCTTAAAAGCATTCAGTTTCAAATCTAACTCTGAAATCTGCTTCCTGAGGATAGTCTCTATCTCATCATTACACTTGACCTTGTTCTCTAAGTACACATTCTTTTGCTTAAGATCTTCTAATGTGACAGCTACAAGCTCTAGTTCTTCATTTTTAGATTCTAGATTTTTAATCTTAAGAACTAGTTTAGCATTTTCCATTTTAGATGCTAGCATGCTTGTGTGTACATTAAACAATTCTACACTTAGATCTTGCACAGTTTTCTTGTACTCAGAGTTAGACATATCAATTGTAGTTAAGATAGGTACCTGAGATGATTGTGGTGATTCCTCTGAAGAGTCAGCCATTAGGGCAACATTTACATACTCTTCCTCTTCATCCGAATCAGTATCATCCCAGTGCTTTCCCTCTGCTATATAAGCTTTCGCTTTCTGCTTTCCAGAGAATGCCTCCAATTGTTGTTTAAGCTTGGCATTCTCTTTCTTTAACTCATCATAAGAATCCTTCTTCTCATAGACATCTTTCTTGTCTCTTGCTTGACGAGGCTTCCGGCATTCAATGGCGAAATGCCCTAACTCATTGCAGTTGTAGCATCTTGATTTGCTTCTATCAATCATGCCAGTCTTGTAGCCTCCCTTAAAGCCTGTACTAGGTGCATACTTGCTCTTCTGGAATCTGTTGGTTGAGCCCTTTAACTTTTACTTAGGGTTTCTCTTGAAACGAATATGACTAAACTTTACAGCTAAGTACGCCATGGTTTTGTCTTCCTGTTGGTGGCCCAACTGGGATTGGGCCGGATAGTGATTGGGCCGAGTAGTAATTGGGCCGAATGGTCACAGCCCATTCCTTAGGATCGGTCCGTTGGATCTGACCGTTGCTTGACCAGGTCACCCGACTATTTAGGCGTAAGAACAGGACCACGTATGTGGTCGGTTGCCCCTGAAGAATCCGGGCGAGCCGGTACCAAGGTGCCTATAAAAGCACATAACAGGTTTCTGATAAGGGAGACTCATTTTTTACGCTCACAAATACTTACACGTTCATTTAAACCTATTTGGAACCTCTAACTTATTCTCACACCGGAGGTGAATCGGGGGCCCAACCCCTCGTATTCTTCTCTTTTGACAGGTTGACCCGAAGAGCTTCCTGGAATCCAACCCGACAGAAAACTGGTTCCAACATTTGGCGCCGTCTGTGGGAACGTGTAAGCAAATTTGTGACGTTGGCTGAGAACGATGGCAATTGATAGTTCTGAAGATAGGGCTCTCGGTTTCGCTGAGACTCATCGCCAAGGTCCCTCTACAACTACACCTCCTATTAATCGAATTCTCAATTTCGATGATGAGTTGGAGGAGGGACCAATGCCAACTCCCGAAGAGCAAAAGACCATGATTCTTAAATGGCGTGAAGAAACTACTGCCAAAGGGGGAAAGCAGAAGGAAAAGGAAAGGTTGGAAGTCGAAGCCCAAGCTAGGGCGAAGAAGAGGGAAGAGGATCTCGCTAAGCTGGAAGCAATTAAAAGGCGAAGGGCTGAGCTGGATGCTGAGGAAAAGGCTCTCCAAGGTGCTGTGGAGACCGGAGAACAACTATTGGTACAGACCAGTCACAGGAGAGAAAAGAGGGTGCATAATGATGAAGATGGATCTTCGGATTCTGAATCACACCCCCGAAGGATCCGTTCAAAGGTGGTCGTACGATCGGATACCGATGAGGAAGGAGATCCTCGTATGAAAGACAGGCTGAGCTGAATGGAGAAGGCAATGTTCGGCGATCGTAGAATTAGTCACGAGCCGGTAGTGTCGGAGGAAATCGAGCAGTATAGACCTCCCCCTGGAAGACAATTCCCGAAGATGAACGAATTCAATAGGAAAGGCGACCCTGAAGACCATTGCGAGAAGTATGAGTCCCTTATGACAGGCATGGGACACTGTGATGTCATGCTTTGCAAGATGTTCGAGACATACCTGAAGGGTCCAGCTACCATGTGGTACAGGTCAATGAAACCAAGGTCGATATGTTCTTACGACCAGCTAAAAAGGAAATTCTTGAGGCACTATTCGCACTTGTGCCGAAGAGAGAAGGACACCGAAGCTTTGATCCACTGTAGACAAAGGCCGAACGAAGAGTTGGGAGATTACTTGGCTAGGTTTAAGGAAGAAGCTGGAATGGTGACAAATTTGGACAAAGTAAAGGCCGCTGGGTTCATATCGGCAGGACTAGACCCCATCAAAGGTAAAAAACTCCGATCTTCTCTTTATGATATTCCCCCTAAATCCCTGAATGATATATACTTGAGGGGTGAGAGCATCCGACGGAAGATGGAATCCATCGGGGGGTTTAAAGAAGCCAAGAGAGAAGACATGGGGAGAAAAGGGTATGACAGGTACGATTCAGGGCGAAGATTCGATGATAGGCGAGATGAGGCGAAGGGTCGCGATAAAGCTGCCGAACGAAGGAGAGATAGGGATGGCACAACATTTACCCCTCTGAATGCACCAATCTCGAAGATTCTCCACGAGATAAAAGGAAAGCCTGGCTTCATTCGCCCAGCACGAATGAAGATGCCCGATTATAAAAAAAATGGTAACAAGTATTGCGATTATCATCAGGACAAGGGTCACAACACTGATGAGTGTTACCATCTAAAAAAACTGATAGAGAAGATGATCAAGGAGGGAGAACTGAATAAATTTGTCAAAGACCTGAGGGACAAGCTAGCCCCGAAGGAAGACAAACGAAAAGAGCCCGAAGAGGTCGAAAGGTACAGAGGCGAAGTAAAAACCATATTCGGTGGAAGTACCCTGGGACGAGATAGCAAGACGGCCAAGAAAAGGTACGCAAAACAGGTTTACAATTTGTACCAGTTTCAATCTGCCAAACAGGCGATGCCGATCATGTTTACCGAGGATGACTATGAGGATGTGATTTGGCCTCATGAAGACCCTTTGCTCATCAATCCGGTGATCGGGCAAAACAAAATATGGAAAGCTCTGATAGACGGGGGGAGTTCGGTGAACATTCTGTATCATCGGACGTAAAGTAAAATGAACCTTGGAGGCGAACAGCTGGAACCCTGCCACGAAGCTCCCCTGTACGGCTTCGGGAATCAGCCAGTCCCTATTGAAGGTACTATCACTCTATCTGTTCTTTTGGGTAAAGCTCCATATACTGTGGAAAAGCAGGTCAAGTTCTATGTGGTTCGGGTGGAAAGCCCCTACAATGCTATTCTCGGAAGGCCAGCCCTTACCTCCTTCCAGGCGGTGGCGTCGATACCTCATCTCAAATTGAAATTCCCGACTGAGCATGGCATCGGGGAAATGAGAGGCGATCAAAAAACCGCACGAATCATCATGCTAGACGATCTAGATAAAGATCAGGATTTTGAGCTGACCGAAAGTGGTAAAAGAAAGAGGACCGAAGGCGAATCTAGCGGAAGTCGCCAAACCATGAACATCGAATTAGAAAAGTTTGGGGCAGACCTATCTAGCCCAATTGCCGAACCAGCAGCAGAAACCGAAGAGGTGGAGCTATATGCAGGCTGTTCGGGAAAGATGGTTCGAATCGGGAAAAATATGGAGCCCGACCTGAAGAAGAAAGTGATTGAAGTGGTCAGGCAATACCACGACGTCTTCGCCTGGGGGCCCGAGGACATGCCGGGCTTGGATCCAAAGACGGCGAAGCATTGTCTTAATGTTAAGCCCGAGGCAAAGCCAGTAAAGCAAAGAAAGAGAACATTCGCCATGGAACGACAGAAGATCATTGAAGCCGAAGTGGAAAAACTTCTGGAAGAAAAATTCATAGAGGAAATCGAGTACCCGGACTGGCTAGCCAATGTAGTGGCGGTAAAGAAGGCAAATAACAAATGGCGAATGTTTGTTGACTACACCGACTTAAACAAAGCCTGCCCGAAGGACCATTACCCGCTTCCTAGCATTGACCAGCTGACAGACGCCACTGCCGGATATCAGGTACTTAGTTTTTTGGATGCTTTTTCAGGATACCATCAGATTGCAATGAATGCCGAGGATATTCCAAAGACAGCATTCATCACCCCGAAAGGAACATACGCCTACATCAAAATGCCTTTCGGCCTGAAAAACGCAGGAGCCACATTCCAAAGAGTGGTCAATCGGATTTTCTATAAACAAATCGGGAGAAACATGGAATGCTATGTGGATGATATGATTGTTAAGTCCCAGTTCAAAGATCACATGGAAGATCTCAAAGAATGCTTCGAGACATTAAGGAAGCACGACATGAAGATTAATCCGAACAAGTGTACTTTCGGAGTCTCCAGTGGGAAATTCTTAGGGTATATGGTCAGTGCCCGAGGGATCGAAGCAAACCCAGAAAAGATACAAGCAGTAATCGACATGGAACAACCGAAGACAATTCGGGATGTACAGAAATTGACCGGTCGAATGACCGCCTTGCGAAGATTTATTTCCAGATCAGCAGAAAAGGCCCTGCCTTTCTTTGAAGCACTCCGGGGATCGAAGAATTTTGAATGGGGATCGAAGTGCCAGAGAGCATTCGAGGATGTGAAGGAGTATCTCACCAAGGCGCCTCTCCTGATGAGGCCCGATCCGAAGGAAACATTACAACTGTACTTAGTAGTGAGCGACCGAACTCTTGGAGCAGTACTAGTGAAAGAACATAACAGCTCTCAACACCCAGTGTTTTACGTGTCCCACATGCTGAAAGATGCGGAGACAAGATATCCAAATGCAGAAAAGTTCGCATACGGCCTTGTAATGGCGACCCGAAAGCTACGTCATTATTTTCAGGGGCGAACGGTAAAGATTATAACCGATCAACCCCTTAAGAAAATTTTGACAAGACCAGAGGCGTCCGGAAGGGTGGTGGCTTGGTCCATCAAACTGGGAGAATACGATTTGGAATACATCCCCAGAACGTCCATCAAAGCCCAAGCATTGGCAGACTTCATGGTCGAATGCTATTTTTCAGGACCAAAAGACCTAGCTCCCGAAGAGCAGCTGGTCCGATCGCCAGGCAAGTGGAAATTGTTCGTAGATGGGTTGGTAGCCGGGTCAAAGTGTGGGGCAGGATTAATCCTTTCAAGTCCAGATGGGTTCGAAATCAGCCAAGCAATAAGATTCACTTTCCCGCTAACCAATAACGAGGCCGAGTACGAAGCATTGCTAGCCGGTTTAAATCTGGCCAAAAACCTCGAGGTAAGAAATTTATGAGCATTTAGTGATTCTATGTTAGTGGTGAAACACTTTTCAGGAGAGTACGAACAAAGAGAGCTTCGACTCAAGGCTTACGCCGCAAAGGTAAAGGACTCATCGGTCTCATTTGAATCCTTCGAATTAAGTCAAGTAGGAAGAGAGGATAACAGCCGAGCCGATGCTCTGTCAAGGTTGGCTTCGGCCGAAACACACAACCTCACAGGATCCATCTACCTGACTGAAGTGAAAAGCCCTTCAATCGACAAGCAACAATGCATGGAAATCCACCAAGGCATTAACTGGATGACCCCGATCAGGGCCTATCTAGAAAAAGGTACTTTGCCCCTAGACCGGAAAGAGGCCCAAAAAGTGAAGTACAGGGCAGCAAGCTACACCATCGTCGGTAACAAGTTGTATAGAAGGTCAGCGACAGAACCCCTTCTCCGATGTTTGGATCCCGAAGAACAACTGCTAGCTTTGGAAACAGTTCACGAAGGGATATGTGGAGAACATCTTGCCGGTCGGTCTCTTGCTTTTAAAATCCTCAGACAAGGGTTTTACTGGCCGACTTTACGAGCAGATGCGGCCAATTACGCAAAAAAGTGTCGGCAATGTCAGTTATTCAGTACCATCCCGAAGCAGCCACCAGAAGAAATGGTATCAGTCCTAAGTCCCATTCCTTTCACCATGTGGGCTGTAGATATCGTGGGAATTCTACCAAAGAGCACAAAACAGGCCAAGTACTGCATAGTGGCGATCGACTATATGACCAAGTGGGTCGAAGCAAGACCCCTGGCGACCATAACCGAAGAGGCAGCAAAAAAGTTCATGTTAGAGCAAGTCATACTCAGGTTCGGGATCCCGAAGGTATGTGTATCCGACAATGGGACCCAGTTCATCGGGAACAAGTTCCGGAAGTTCTTGATGCATTTCGGAATATAGCAGAAATTTAGCTCGGTCGGTCACCCTCAAGGAAACGGAGCAATCAAGGCCGCAAATAAAATCATCTTCGACGGGATAAAAAAGCGACTGGGAGATGCCAAGGGGCTTTGGGCAGAAGAGCTAAATTGGGTATTGTGGGCATACCGAACAACCCCACGCTCGTCGACAGGTGAGACGCCTTTTAAGTTGGCATTTGGGATAGACGCCTTAGTTCCCGTAGAAGTCAGATTAGACTCCTACCGAACAGAGGTGTTCAACGTCGAGGCGAATGAATTCGGTCTCCGAGCCAATGTTGATTTTTTAGAAGAAGAAAGGGAAGCGGCACACCTAAGGAATTTGAAATATCAGCTCCAGGCAGCCCAATACTACGACACCGGAGTAAAGAAAAGGACCTTCATGGTGGGAGATTTGGTGTTGAGGGAATTGGCGACTTCTATGCCAGCTAAGCAGGGAAAACTAATGCCAAACTGGGAAGGCCCGTATAAAGTGACTGAAGTGGTTCGACCTGGTACCTACAAATTAGCAACCACGTCTGGCGACCCGATCAAGAACACATGGCACGCCTCGAGGTTACGAAGATATTACCAATAGCCTTCATCCAATCTAGAGGAATATGGCCGAACAAAAGGTGCTCGCCACTCAAGTTCTTATTTTCACTTTATACTAAGTTTTCTTTCTCAAAAGCATGTAAAGTTGAATAATTTATCAATAAAATACATGTTTCCCTGTTCTACTTATTTTATCAGTTATGCATTATAATGTTATAAGTCGGACATTTATCTGGGGACAACCAGAAACGATAAATGCCACAAGACTTCTTGAATAATGTTTCATAAACTTGGCGAGTGGATAACCAAACAGCCAAACTTTGGGAGAATCCAGACCATGTTAGGCGAAAAAGAAAGCCGAAGATACATATAATGGTTCAATTTTGTTTAAATTATGTTAAGGCAAAATGAAGCCGAAGATACATAAACCTGATTCAATTATGTTAAGGTGAAGATAGGAGCCGAAGATACATATAATTGTTATATTTTGTTTCAATTATGTTAAGGCAAAAGGAAGCCGAAGATACATAAAACTGATTTAATTATGTTAAGGCAAAGATAGAAGCCGAAGATACATATAATTGTTAAATTTTGTTAAAATATGTCAAGTAAAAATGAAGCAGAAGACACATTAGTTTGGCTTAAATTTTTTAAATTATGTTAAGGCAATGATTAAAAGCCGAAGATGCATAAATTTTGCTAATTACGTTGTGGCGAAGTTGATAAGCCGAAGACACTTAAATTTTGACAATTATGTTGAGGCGAAGTCGATAAGCCGAAGACACTTAAATTTTGTAAATTATGTCGAGGCAAAGATAAGCCGAAGATGCATACATTTTGTTAATTATGTTAAGGCCGAAGCCGAAGGTACATAAAAATATTAATTATGTTGAAGGCAACAATCGGCACTAAAAGAAGCCATAGACGAAATTATATAAACTTGGGGAATCCATTAGGAAAGACAAGTACATTCAATGCCCGAAGGCTACAGAAGTTTAAATGCCCGAAGGCGAAATAAAGTACAAGATAAAAAAGTCCCAATCAGATAATTCTTCGTCCTCGCCAGAAGACACGACAGGAGGATCGTCCTCATCTGGGCGACCAACTGGATCGGTGAAGCCGGGCTCTATCAAAGGTGCATGGTCCAAGCCCATAGCGGCCGCCCTCCTCACGACCTCGTCGTGGTCCATCTGATAACAGCGTTCCTCGGCGTTCAACCGAAGCTTGGTCTCCCTCCGGGCCATCTTCCTAGAAGCCTTCAGAGAAAGGTTGCGCTTGGTTAGCCTGGCTCGGAGAAGGTCGACCTCCTTCTGCATCGCCTCCCGATCGGCCCTCAACGCCGCAGCCTGCCCTTCTAGCCTCTCCACGTCACCAACGGCTTGCTGAAGAGCATTCTCCGACCTCACAGCTCGGACCTCCAGTTCCCGAAGCTGGCCGAAATTGCCCTCCATATCCTTCACCTTATCAGTGATGAAGACAATGGAACCACAGCTGCAGTAGCAGTATCAGCAACATCCTTATTCACATTCATCACAGAGGATATAGGTAAATCATCCTCTGAGTCAGTCTCATCCCTGAGCACTAACTTTCTTTTAACAGAAACAACCTCACCTTCCTTTGCAGCTTTCTTCACCAGGACCCCTTGTACACCCCCTTGTAACTTCTTTTTAGTGATAGGTGTAGAGGAAAAATCCTTTGAACCTGATTGCCTTCCTGACACATCAGTTCTAGCTGACTTCTTTGCTTTTACAACTAAAGTCTTTTGAGAGACATTAGAGGTGGCAGTTGACTGTTTAGACTGTTTAGGATGAATGCTTGGGTTAGGAACAAGGTGTGATTGGCCTTGCCCCATAGCATTAGAAATTAAACCATAACGAGTAGGCATTTTCCTATGTAAGAAAAACCTAATCTCATCAGGAATAAAAGCATTTCCTATGAAACCATTTGCCTTATCAGGATTTAAAAAAAAATTAATATGAAGTAAAATAAAATTTTATTTAGAAAAACAAAATTTATTTTGACAATCCTGATAAATGCTGTTTTTGAAAAAAATGATTACAGCAATTTGCTCAATTGTTCTTGTCCTTCTTACTTTTCCTGCACAATTTGTTAGTAACACTGCATTTGATACATAATTAACGAATAGTAATCGCTGACAAAAATATAATTGCAATTGAAAATTAAGACTTAATAACTTAATCAAAGACTAAGTAATGATCTTATTTGTCAGAGTTTACCAGGAGTGTTGTTGACAAATTGTCTTAGAACTTCTGGTTTTCATACCAGCTTCAATATCTGAGCATCGGGATTTGACCAGTTGACTTCCTGTCAGGATTGCATCCTATCAGGATTTGATCAAAGAAAACATACCTTTCTGAATAACCATTAGGATTTGACAGTTATCAGGATTTCCTCTCTGTAGCTTTCCTCAGAAATTCTCAAAATTCATCATTCCAAGTTCATTCACCAATTTATTGAAAGTAGCTTCAGGTAGTGGCTTGGTGAATATATCAGCTAGTTGTTGATCAGTAGGAACAAAGTGAAGTTCAATTGTTCCTTCCAGAACTTGTTCTCTTATGAAGTGATATCGAATACTGATGTGTTTAGTAAGAGAATGTTGAACTGGATTTCCTGTCATTGCAATAGCGCTTTGGTTATCACAATAAATAGGGATTTTTGAGTATGACAGGCCATAATCTAACAACTGATTTCTCATCCACATTATCTGAGCACAACAACTTCCTGCAGCAATGTACTCAGCTTCTGCAGTTGAAGTGGAAATGGATTTTTTCTTTTTACTAAACCATGAAACTAGTCTTCCACCCAAAAACTGACAGCTTCCTGAAGTACGTTTCCTGTCTATTTTGCATCCTGCAAAATCAGCATCTGAATAACCACACAACCCAAAATCTGATTCCATTGCATACCAAAGGCCAAGTGAAGAAGTGCCTTTGAGATATCTGAAAATTCTTTTGACTGCAATCAGATGGGGTTCTCTAGGTTTTGCTTGAAATCTTGCACACAGACAAGTTGCAAACATGATATCTGGTCTACTTGCAGTGAGATACAATAAAGAGCCAATCATTCCTCTGTAGTGAGTTACATCTACCTCAGCACCTTGATCAGGATCAAGTTTGGTAGCTGTAGCTATGGGAGTTGTAGCAGGAGAACTATCTTGCATGTTAAACCTTGTCAATAAATTCCTTGTATATTTAGACTGATTGATAAAAATCCCTTCATCAGTCTGTTTAACTTGAAGACCAAGAAAGTAACTCATTTCTCCCATCATGCTCATTTGATATCTTGACTACATAAGCTTGGAAAACTTTTCACATAGCTTATTGTTTGTTGACCCAAAAATGATATCATCAACATAAATCTGAACTAACAACAAGTCCTTACCTTGATTCAAATAAAATAGAGTTTTATCAATAGCACCTCTTTTGAATCCACTTTCCAGTAAGAATAGAGCTAAGGTTTCATACCATGCTCTTGGAGCTTGATTTAGTCCATAAAGGGCCTTATCCAATCTGTAGACATGATCTGGATATTTAGGATCAATGAAACTAGGAGGTTGCTCAACATAGTCTCCTTCCTCCAGTTCTCCATTTAAGAAAGCACTTTTAACATCCATCTGGAAAACCTTGAATTTCTTATGTGCTGCATAAGCAAGAAATATCCTGATGGCTTCTAGTCTTACAACAGGAGCAAAAGTTTCATCATAATCAATTCCCTCTTGTTGAGAATACCCCTTTGCAACTAGTCTTGCTTTGTTTCTGATTATTACTCCATCAGAATCAGTCTTGTTCTTGAAAATCCACTTTGTACCAACAATTGATCTATTCTTTGGTCTTGGTACTAGTTTCCAGACTTCATTTCTTTCAAATTCATTCAGTTCCTCTTGCATTGCAGTAACCCAATCAGCATCTCTAAGTGCATCTTCAACTTTCTTTGGCTCCTCCTTGGATAGAAAGTTATTGTATAGACATTCATTTTGAGTTGCACTTCTTGTTTGAACACCTGCATCAAGATCCCCAATGATCAAATCAGGAGTATGACTTGCAGTCCATTTCCTTGCTGGTGTTAAATTGTTTCTTGAAGTAGATGCTCCCCTGGATTGGTGTTATCTTGACTTGAAGAACTTGCTTGATTTGAATCTCTCCCTGAATTATTGCTATGTCCTCCTGATAAGCTATCAGGATCGTCACTTGAATCAATATCTGAAGAATTTTGTCCTGATGATTGAGTTGTTTCTGAACTTATAGTAGAATGTTGTTGCTCCCCCTCAACATTAGCACTACTAGAAGTATCACTATTGATTGCATCATCAGCATCTGGTGTGACATCAGGATCTAGTGACCTATCAGGATCTGATGTATTGACAGGATCTGATTCACTTTCTTCAGGTTCCTTGGTGGCTTCATTTTCAAAAATCAATCTATCATGAGAGTCTTCATTGATTCCAGATATCTTCTTGTCATCAAAAGATACATGTATTGACTCCATGACAGTCCTTGTCCTCAAATTAAAAACTCTGAAGGCTCTTGATGCAGGATAGCCTATGAAAATTCCTTCATCAGCCTTTGTTTTAAATTTCCCTAGCTGTTCAGGATGAGTTCTGAGAACAAAACATTTACAGCCAAACACATGCAGATGCTTCAGACTTGGTTTCTTTTCCTTGAGTGACTGATAAGGAGTAACACCATGTCTGTTGATTAATGTGAGATTTTGAGTATAGCATGATGTGTTGTCTGCGTCTACCCAGAAATATGTAGGTAATTTTGCTTCTTCCAACATAGTTCTGCCAGCTTCAATAAGAGTTCTATTTTTCCTTTCAACTACTCCATTTTGCTGAGGTGTGCCAGGAGCAGAGAATTGTTGAATGATTCCTTTATATTTGCAGAACTCTTCCATCTTTGAATTCTTAAATTCAGTACCATTATCACTTCTCAGTATCTTGACTTTGTACTTTGTGGTTGTCTCAATCATTCTCACATGATCCAACAGAACTTCAGGAGTCTCATCTTTTCTGTGCAGAAAATACACCCAGGGGAATCTCGAATATTCATCAACAATTACAAGAGTGTACCTTTTCTTACTGATGGACATGATGTTGACTGGACCAAATAGATCAAGATGTAGCATGTGATATGGTTCTTCAATAGAGGATTCTGATTTACTCTGGAATGATGTCCTTCTCTGTTTTTCTTTCTGACATGCATCACAGAGTCCATCAGGAGTATACAAAACTTTAGGTAATCCTCTCACTAAATCTTTCTTAACCAACTCATTGATATTGCTGAAGTTGAGATGAGAAAGCTTATTGTGCCAATTCCAACTTTCATCTACTGATGCTTTACTGATCAGACAGGTAGGGGAGTTATCAGTATTTGATCGAATGTTGGCTTCATATATGTTACCATGCCTGTAGCCAGTCAGTGCTATCTTTCCTGTTGCTTTACTGACTACTTCACAATGTATGGAATAGAAGTTGACATGATAACCTCTGTCAGTGATTTGACTAATACTCAACAAGTTGTGTTTTAGTCCTTTCACTAGAGCTACTTTTTCAATGATGACATTTCCAATGATTATATTGCCATATCCCAAGGTTTGTCCAATGTTGCCATCTCCATAAGACACAGTTGGGCCAGCTTTTTCCTCATATTCTGATAACATGGCTTTGTTTCCAGTCATGTGCACAGAACATCCACTATCCATGACTAACACATTTTTCTTTTTACCCTGCAATCAGAATGGAAACACACTAGTTAGAACATTTAGGAACCCATACTTGTTGGGTTCCTTTTCCATGCAATTTATTAACTTTCACAGCAGAAGACTTTCTGACTTTAGCAGTCCTGACAGGATTTGCTTTGTTAGTATTAGTATTAACAAAAGCATGCTTCACAATGACATTATCAACTCTATCAGACTTTGTACTATTATCAATCTTAGGCAGTGGATCATAAAAGTTATAATATAAATCATGATAATCTTTACAAGTATAAATAGAATGCCATATACTACCATAATGAAAACAGTACTTCTGCGGTTTATAAAATACTGACCTATTCCTAACATCAGACTTAGAAATATCAGCATTCTTCTTCTTACTCTTCTTACAATCAATAGCAAGATGATTAGAGTTACCACAGTTAAAACAACACTTTCTAGGTGCATTTGGGATATATTTATAACCATTCTCTTTATTGATCCCAACTTTACCATTCCGGTTTCTTTTAACAGTAGCTTCCTCTTTCTTATCTGTCACCTCACAGATTTTATCCTTAAGCTGTTTCTGAGACAATAGACCTACATTCTTAATGACTTTATTCATGACAGGTTTAGACTTTATAATTTTAATTCCTTGAGTAGAGGTAGATCCCTTTTCAAAAGTAGAATTGGAATCCTTACCAAAAACAAAATTAACAGGAGTAATCTTAGATTTGGTTGCGTCTATAACATGTCTATAGGTCTTTGGACTGACTGTCTCATCAATGACAATTTTCTCTTTCAATTTCTTATCCTCATCTGACTTATATCCTAGACACTCTTTCCAATTCTTAGAGGTATTAATCTCTTGAAATTTCCTACCAGAGTCTGTCCAGGTTCTGATTTTCTCATTAGCAAATTCAAGTTCCTTTTCAAGAGAAGTACATTTAGATTTAATCTCTATGTACATGTGTTTAGCATTATCACATTCTTTTTGTACTTCTTGCATACGAGAAAATTCAGCTTCTAATATATCATTCCTTTTTCTAAGTTCAGACATCTCAGATAAGATCCTAGAATTTTCAGCAGTTTGACTTATAAAGCTAATATGTAAAGACTTTAGAAAACGTCTTAACTCAGAAGCATTATCAGTATCAAAATCAAAGATAGTATTTAGCACCTTATCATCAGGAGCAGCAGTTACATCAGCATTGGCCATTAGAGCATAGTTGACCACCTCAGTATCAGATTCTGAGGAAGAGTCCATCCAATCCTTGCTTGATGTGATAAGTGCCTTTGTCTTCTTGCACTCAGAAGCAAAGTGACCCATACCATTGCACTTGTAGCATCTAACCTTTGACTTGTCAAATTTGCTACCCTTGCTGTCCTTTTTGATATACTTATCTTTGTTTGGGTTGAAAGCCTTTTTCTGAAAGTTGCCTTGTCTTCTGTTCTTTCTGAACTTCATCCTTCTGAAGTTTCTGACAATCATAGCAACCATCTCTTCCATGTCTGAGTCAGAAGAATCATCATCAGTATTGGCATCAGGATTGCCATCAGTATCTGATGAAGAGTCATCAGGATATGACTCAACTATTCTTGTTTTACTTCTAGAGTCCTCCATAGCTTTTCCTTTTGATTTAGCCTCTGCTTTCAAAGCAATAGATTTTGCCTTGCTGCTCTTCTTGTTCTTTCTCTGTTGAACTTCAAGATCATGAGTTCTTAGCATCCCATAGACTTCATCAAGAGACACAGTGTTAAGATCATACTGATGTCTAATGATCGAGGTCTGAGTGTCCCATTCTTCAGGCAAAGCTCTTAGAAACTTGGTGTTTGAATCTTCAGTTTCATATTCCTTGTCAACTAAAAGATAAACTGTTCAATAGTGTCATAAATCTATCATATAGATCAGTTAGGCTCTCATCAGGTCTTGCATCAAATTGTTCATATTCTTGAATCAAAAGAGCCCTTCTGTTTTTCTTGACAGATGCAGATCCCTGGCACTGAGTTTCCAAACTATCCCAGATTTCTTTTGAAGACTTGCATGCAATCACTCTATTTGACATGACAGCATCAAGACTACTGTGTAAGATATTCTTTATCTTTGGTTCCCTGAGTACATGAGCTTTTTCTTCTGGAGTCCATTCACTTTTAGCTTTGACCACATAATGTTTAGGTACTGTATCTGTTCGTTCTACAATCCTTGTAGGAATATATGGTCCATCACGAATCCTGTCCAAATAGTCAGGATCCATAGCCTCCAAGTACATCAGCATCTTTACCCTCCATGTTGGATATTCTGATTTCTTTAAGATGGGAATCTTCATGCTTTCATACTTGGTTGTCGACATCTTTAGATCGTATCTGATTCAGAATTAAATCAGTTTGCTCTGATACCAATTGTTGCCCAGTAATAATCTATTGTAGAAGGGGGGTTGAATATAATAGTATAAGATAATCGACTTCTTAATGTATATATCACAAATATGAAAGAAAGATAACAACTTTATTAAATCTGATATAAAACTGTTACAAACTCTCTCAAGAAATTTTGATGTTCTTGAGAGCTGCTAGCTTACAAAAACTCTCTCAAGAAATTCTATGTTCTTGAGAGCTTCTAACTTGATTCACAAATATTCGATTATGTTCTCTCATTCATAAATCGAAACCAAAACTGTGTTTATATACTACACAGCTTCTCTATCAATGATAAGTCCTAACCAATTACAAAGATTGAAACCTATCCATAATTGATAGCTACATTCTACAAACCAGGAACCGACAGAATAAACTTCCATATTTAACTAGACTCCAAATATAACTCGAAGTAGGAATCCTGATCAGCTTCCAGTCCTGATGATCAATCCTGATCCCAGTCCTAATATGTATCATGATCCTGACAACCATGTAATCCTGATGACGTCAGCAATCCTGATCAGTTGAGTCTAGCTCTTGACGATCATTGAATTCTGATCTAACAGAGGAACAAGATATCAGTTTTTAAGCTACTGTACTGAGTACTGAGTCTACTGACAGCCTACAAAGTAAAAAATCAAAAAAACAAACTGCAAGTGCAAGAAAACTAAGAAAAACAGATTGACAAGTGACAACATAAGTAGTTAAGCACAAAACCTAAATAAAATCAAGCATTAATTAAGAAACCTAAACAAAATCTAAGCAGCTAATTAACAAAATCTAATTAACAAATTAAGAAAAACCTTTAAAATAGAATCAAGAATCAAGAACAAATTTAATTACTAATGAATCAAGAACAAATTTAAGAAGTAAGATTTACACCCGAATCCGATCAACTCCTCTGAAATAAACAACATAATACATTCCAACATCACTCAACACGAATACATCAAATTACAGAAACAACATAAGAATTTGATCTTATAAAATTACATTGCCTATAAACCAAGAATCAAGAACAAATAAATGACCTTAAAGTCGAAATTAGCACTAAAGTATATAGAAATTTAGAGGAAGTCGAAATTACCTTGAAGTGGAACTGAGAACTGAAGTCGGCCGGCCGCCGGTGGAAGTGGAAGTGGAACTAAAGTCGGCCACCGGTGGAAGTGGAACTAAAGTCGACTGCGTTGTTTTCAATTAGGAATAGGTACTGACTACTGAGTGGGAGTGGGTTATGGGTACGGGCGGGGAGCGGCGGGCTAATTAGATTTAGTCATTTAGATATAAGAATTAGATAATTAGAATATATATTATATATTATATATATAAAATGTAAATATATGTATTGTATATTTTGGGTTATTCGGTTCGGAACCGAATTTTTTTGGTAAAAACCGGACCAAACCGAAATATATTTCCGTCCGGACCGAAAAACCGAAATGACCGAATTATCAGAAAAGTTGGGACCGAACCGAACCGAATTAACATATTTCAGTTCGGTTTTTCGGTTTTGGATCGGTTTTGCTCAGCCCTAAACATAAATATTCTTGAAATATAAACAAAAGAAATTCACATGTATTTTCTTGGAATTGAGAAAACTAATACAAAAAATGTATATAACTACGTAGCAATTATAATAATTTTTTTGTAAATAATCAGAATAAAACTCTAAAACAAATACAATAATTAATATTTCAAACAAAATACATTTCAAAAAATGATTTGGAAAAAAATACTTGAATTGTAAGATTGTAATTTTAGTAAATAAAAAGGAAAATAGAACCGGATGTGTTTTTATTTTAGAATCTCATTCACATTCATAATCTAATTTAAAAATTCAAATAACACCTATGCTAAAAATTATAATTTTATTAATCTTTAATTCATATTACTCATGAAAAAAGAATAAGTTATGTTTTTTGATTAAATCTGTTAATAATAAATTTTCGGTAACATATTACAAAATTAGAAGTGAAAATACAAATAAAAAATAAAAGAAAGTAATCTTGTTATCATACTTTTAAGAAAATGAAAAAAAAAGTCATAAGTCTTTTGAAAAAACAAAAATAAAAACAAAAAAAGGCTGTAGCATGAAAGGAGTACGTAAGAAAATAAATTGGACGCGAGGAAACAATACCTAGGGGTAGTTTGGTCTAAAAATAATATAGGGTGTGCAACTATAACTTTATGATGTGCATATATCAGCACCCCATTTTAAGCTTCTATTTACATTGTAAAGGTTGTTTCCATTTTAAGCTTTATACATGGATTGCATTTTTCAAACTATTTAGAATGATTTAACAAAGTGTAGTCCTTACTTCCTAATGATTTAACAAAGTGTAGTCCTTACTTCCTGATGATTTAATCTATATTTTGTATATTTCGAATTTTTTGCAATTCAGTTTGATCGAAGACCTGAGAGAACCTTTAATTAATTGCTCCTTTTTTGTTCTTAATTTGGCTAATAGAGTAAATTTTGATATGATCCAGGGGGCAAGGGAGCATTGTATCCAAGTCTCGCCTAATCGAGGTTAGCAACTATTTACTTAAAATCTTTATGTTTTATTTTATTTTTAAATACTTTCTGTCTCTACTTTGGAGCATGTTTGTGATAGTTTTTGTTTTCTTATTTTTGTTAACTAATAGGTGGGAAAGTAAAATATAGAAGGTGTGATGTAGTATAATGTACATTCTTGATTAGTTTTATGATTTTATTTGTTTGAGTTCATTACACGCATTTTGTCATCCAATTCTCATATTATTATAAGGTCACTATATTATTTCAAATAAAGCATTTTTTTAATCTTACAATTCCAATTTTAGGCTTCCATGACTTGGAAACTGGAAATGGTGATCCAAATATGTCCGTGTTGAAAGTGAATTCTAATGATAATTTTTGTAGGCGTTTTATATGTTAGTATACATTTATGCACTATTTAAATGGTTATTAGACTGACTTAGTTAACCTTAACTATATGTCTGACTCTAACAGGTTGCAAATATTATATCTGTTAATGTTGGGAGGTATAAGATTAAAGAGGCAACTACTAGGATTGTGATGAGCTGATTCTCGCCTATATGGCTCGGTACAACTCAACATGTAACTGATCAATTTGCTCTCTATGTAATAAGGCAAACTCCATTTGCTCATTCACTTTACAATTTTGTGTATCCCGTGATTACCTATGGAAAGGAACCATTACTGATTTACTAAAAATGGGTGTATTTTTTCTAAACTATCGTTTGGTTCGGACAAGTTCATGTCCTGCTCCTATTACTTGAGTGATTAATCATTATCTTTGAAAACATGATAAATATAAGCATTGTGAAGGTATCCTTTTAGATTTACATTTGGTTCCCTTCCATGTTCCAGAGTATCTCTAATCATGTCTCCCATGCATATGAAACTTTATTACAAACAAACAAAACTATCTATATAAATTTACAATATTTCACTTATGATATTTATATCTCATTTTGCTGTAGTTATTTTTTTTTGTTCTTGCAGATGGTAATGTAGCCTTACAGTTCAATGTTGGACCTTTTAGTATATTCTTTTAGGTGGCCAATCTTGATTATTACAAATTGTATCTATGTGTTTGTGTATGTGTGTTTGTGAATTATGTATTGGTTCCCCATGTTAAGATTTTATATACATTCTTCATGCAAGTAAAATGTGCGTAGGTGTTAGAGTCGAATCTCTAAATTCTCTTTAAAATGAAGTTTACCTTAGCCAAAATTGGAATATATGTGATTTAATGATGTATTTCAGATAACTTGATTAAACTCTCATAATTTAAGTGTTCTAATTACACATGTTCTTGGTCAACTATTAGTAATAGCTTTTGGATGTATGGATTTGTTAGCATGAGGAGTTTATGTACTCTGAAACATGAATGTCTTACTAGTTTCCCATTCTTACATTTTTATAAAAAAATTACACTCACAAAATTAGCTTTGCTGCAAAGCTGCATCTAATATAATTTTAGGCTTACTATCAAGTTGCATCCGGCCAGGTATTGCTGACTTCCTAAAAGTGCAATTATATACTATAATGTATTTTTTAAAATACATTGCAGAGATATTTATACTATAATGTATTTTGCATGAGATTCTTTTCTTATGTTACCTTTTTACGTGTGTATGATGGGTTGACCAGACTCACAATATTTCCGCTTTTAAATTATTTGCAATCAAACAGGTTCTCTAAAGCAAAAAAGAATAAAAAGGCACCAAATTGTGGACCATAAAATAAACTCCCCTATGATGGATTTATGGAAGGCACCGGGATTTGGACTGAAAGAAACAAATAAAAAAGTAAATGACTCATGATGATGTAACCTTTACTTGTTAGGTCCAAAGTATCGTAGAAGGGGGGTTGAATACGATACTCACAATTTATTTGATTTTTTTGCGGATAATTATGTGTGTTCTTGTTCGAAATCAAAACACGAGTCGGGGAATATATCATTTTATAAATATAAACCACGAGGGGTGCTACAATTCTAATCCGTAGGATTAGCTACAATGAGTTCAAGGTACAATAATCAATACAATTGATAGAATTTAAGGCACTAGCAACTACTCCTCTAAAATCTCAAGCTCTTAAACTCTCTCCGTATTACTTTTTCTGCAACTCAACAACTGAAGAAGACGATGTCTTCTTTCGAAAATGTAGACTTAGGAAAATCTATCGAAGGCTTAGAACAATTCTCAGCCATCCATTTTCCTCACTAACCTCTGACAGCCTTGAATGCAAACTACCAACTCCATTTGTAAATCCACCGAAGACAAGATATTTCTCTTATTCGATAGATTTAAATAAGAATCTATCGAAATAAGTATCTTTTTTTCCTTAAATCATTTCGACAGTTTTAGTAATAAAAATATTTAAATTCTTCTTTCTGCCCACTTCGATGGTTTCTATTTAAGAAACTATCGAAATGGTGCAATTTCGATGGTTTTCAAAAGAATCTTCTTTTCTATTTCGATGGTTTCGAAAAAGGAAAACTATCGAACTTACCCATTTGCAGTTTGGTCCTTGAGGATTCTTTCACTTTGTAGTAAAGATATTGCACTTCAATTTAACCTTAACACACTTTATCAATCTTTCTTTTAACTTATAAGATGTATCAGGTCTGACTTAAATCAATTTCTTCTGAGACGATAAAACATGTTGATCTTCTTCAATTGTGATGACACCTAGTGCAACTGGTCTGGTTCACAGATGACTAACACTGATCAAAACATATATGTCTTCAATACAATACAATTGACAAGTCCTTTGTCGTCTTGGTTGCTTTAATATAAAATCACTGAAATCCTTTGGTACTAACTCTGTATCATACAAACACTTCTGTAGTCTTGAAAGTCTTGATTCTTTATTTGTCACTGAGGCCTGAACATATTAATGAACTTCTTTCCGTGACCTATTTACGGACTTCAAGAATACATACCATATTTTGATTTCGTGAGTTTAGCATGTCTTTTGTTCTTATGGATTCCTGTGCTTCGGTTAATATTATTGTTTGTCTTGTTCCTGTGTTGAGTTATAGTTACCTCGGTTACATATTACGTGACATTATGCTTTACATTACTCATCTACTAATTTTTACATGTAGTCTACCATGTTCAGTAGATATGATAACTTTGAGGATGAGTACTCCTTGTTATCTCTGATCAACAAGGTATGCACTCAGATCACTTGACTTTGTTAGATCTATTCGAAGTCGGGACGAACATAACATGTGACCCAAACTGGACCACTATCATTTGCATTAATTCGTGTCTACTAAATAAGTTCCAATTTTTGGCATTGGCACAAAAACTGATGGTTTGCACAGTTTCATAAAAATATGAGATTGAAATTATTGAATCTTAGTCGGAGTTCCTATGAGATACTTGCTATTATAAATATCTATTTTCTTTAACATGTTTTTAAGTTTGGATAAACCTCCTGAATTAGTTATATTCTATAGGAATATACATCTGACAATCGGAGAGTTAGGGCACATAAACTGCTGATACATGTATAAACAAAATGTGCCTCTCACCTTTGCAGGTGCAACTGTGGTTGTATGAATCTTTAGAATAGTTTTTATGAGAATATTATTACAAGAATGATATGCAATTTCTCATTGCAGATGTGAAGAGTAAAAAATTGAAGATGCCGACTTGGAGATCATCACAACTTCAACTCAGGTTAAACTCTTTGTAACAGCCCCAAATCCGGGGTCAGGGATTTAGGGTTGTCACGATCCTTGTACTCCTTGCCTTACCTGTATTACTCACAACATTCATGTTTCACCTGCTCATGACCCCACAATATATGTCTCACACACACACACACAGGTTAGAGTCTCAGAAACGACACACTACAACAACTGCGGAATAAATAATTTTTATTACAATACCCATATGTCATTTAAATCTGTTACTGATACAATTTCTAAGTATTGTTACATTACCAACATAGCCTTCTGATGCTCACAATCCTCTAATACCATTCAGGTCTATACATAAGTTGAATACCAAAAGCCGTAGCCTGATTCAATTGGTTCGTACTACTCCCGGGATCACTGCTAGAAACTGTTTATGGAAAATGCCTTGCGAGGTATGTGCCGTCCCATTGGCATCCTGCTTCGCTGCTATATAATATATATATAATAATAGCAAGAGTGAGCGATAGCTCAGCAAGGTAATGAAAGTATGGCATAATTATGCCCTTAATTCAACCCAGAAATAAAGCGGGTATAAGACAATAATTTGTCAAAATATCTCGATACTGAAATCATTTCCTTATCGGAATGTATTCCCAAAATACCATGGTTGTGTTTCAAATATCATCTCCATAATATTCTGCAAACTTTCGATATTCATACTTTGAACAAAGTTCTAGTATAAAATAAAAGATGAAGTAGCAAGATAACTCAGTATATCCTTTTCGTAAAATATCTGCTATATAGAAATTAAGCAGACTATCAACATATAACTTAAAAGATGAAGTTATAAGGAAAATTCAATATCATCTTTCATATCAAACATTTACCTCATATCATAATTTGGAAATAAAGACAAGGCAAAATATTTCCAATCCACTTTCTAAACTTGAATAAACTTGCATGAACTTTCTTTCTCTGATAACTTGCATAAAACATTTTATTTCTCTGATAACTTGCATAAAACTTTCTTTCTCTGATAACTTGCATAAAACTTTCTTTCTCTGATAACTTGCATAAAACATTTTCTTTCATGGATGATGAACTATAGATGGAGATTCTAGGCGCCAGGGATACCCCTACGATGATCAGTCGTAAGGCGAATCCCCCTGCTGTTTTTCTACGTAGAAGGGAAGATAATCAGTCTCACACCGACTTACCTCCCCGCCAATCGGTTATAGGTAGGAAGAACAGACCCGTTCATAGTCCGTCGGCCTGTTACTCTCCTCTTATCCTACGGTCGGGCACTTACTGATAAACTAAGGGAAGAACAGGCCCGTTCATAGTCCATCGGCCTTATTGTAATTCCCTTAGGGGACCGGCGCTACTCAGTCCCTTACATATTCTCCAAGTTCGAGTAAATCCATAACCCTGAAACATAAAGTTCCTTTCCCTTTTTCCCCAAGTATACAACTCCACAAAGTAGTCATATCTGGTTGGAAAGGAAAATTCACCCATATTTCCCAAGGTGACGCTTGTTAATGGATAAAACTGATTCCACTGATCTTACTCCTCGAGTCTTGAGGAAGTAATCAAAATCATTTTGATGGTAGCATACAAAGCGGTTAAAATAATAGTTTCAGAAAGATTTAGGACCGGGCAGTCCACTTGAAACGAACATAAAATCTTGAGAAAGGTCCCATGCATCTTTGTAGTTTGAGCGAACATTTAAGTCTTCCTGAATATAGACTTAAAAGGGAAATAGTTTTGGGAACCTTCTCTAATTATATTTCTAATTGACTGAATAAACTTTATTAGTTATCTAGGGTTAAGGAATAGTTTTCACAAAATACTTCCTTAAGAAGTAGGGCTTTAAATAATTAATGAAAACTATATTTAATAAAGAATATTTATTTAGAAGACATTTCCAAATACTTCCTTAACGAAATAATGGATAATAAATTATAATAGTATAATAATATAACCCTAGATAGCAACTGATACCATTCCCGGTCCGTAGTATAAATACGAAGTATATACCCCCTACTGAGGGTTTTTCTTAACAGATCGGCATATAAATATTGCCATAACCATAGCTTATAAGTTAACTTGTACTTAGCATCATAAGTATCGTTTCGAAATCATGAACACATAGCATATATCTCAATATCTTTTCTTTATCACAACAACAGTTTATAGAGGTATAGGCTTGAAAACTTGCATGCATCTATCATATGCATATATTACGTCTCAACATTTTTAATACCATTACATCTATATACGATGTAAGGTTTGAAAACATGCATCATATCATATCGTATGCATCATTAGTATAATTAATGGAAAACATAGCATGGAATAAGAAAACTTGCATCTAGTATATGCATACTTCAAAATATGGTTTTAGAAACTTGCCTGATGCTCGAGAAGTGATAGGGGTTCGCGACGATGCCGGACAATCTAGACAAAGTCAAAGCAAACGCACGATTAATCCCCTGGATAATCCACTTGTACTCAATGCTTAAACACGTAAGCGAAACACAACCAAGGAATTACTAGCTCGTTATAGGCTCATACTAAGTCCATGTTTAATCGACAATTACTTAAGTCGTAGGTTTAGTCCGAAATCGATCCTCGAATACAAGTTATACTTACCCATTTACAACCTTGGTTTCTAAGTCATGTTCTTAGCGGTTTTCACTTGCGCAACCTCGGCTAAAACATTTTTATAAAATCGAAAAATAATCTTTTTAATCCGAATCTTTTTCGTGAGCCTTCCTAACTGTCTCTAGCATTATTATTCAAAGTTTCACATTTTAATATGGCTTCTAAATGGTCCAAATATAGACTCAAAGTGACTGACCAGAGATGGGTTGTTCCTCCAAACGGCGTTTACTAAAACTCACTTTTCTCTTAAACCGTAAATCGTATTAACATGATTATTGCGCTCACGTAAACTAGAAATAAGTCTCTACACACTCATGTTCATCATTGAACCAAAAGAGGCAGTTAAGTTTTCGGATTCTAGGCAGTTTATAGAGTTACCGAAAATTGGGCATTACGACGGCTTAAAATCGAATAATCCAATTTTTGTCACAACAACCCAAGCCACACCGGGCATACCATACATCCACAACCTCAACAAACAACCATCATACACCTCTAAGATCAGTGGTGTGGCTCAAATCCAACACCCATCATTTTACACATTTAAACAAAGCCAAACAATCATTAAATCACTTAATCATGATCTTAATTTTACATGAACATCAAAACCACTTCAAAAACTCATATAAACAAAAAGGGCAGAGGTTTATATACCTTCCTTGATGCTTCATATACACTAACAATGGTTTACAATCCTTCCTTGAGCTTTGAACAAACCTTATCAAGCTTAATCCTTAAGAAACAAAATCAAGAATCATGAAAAGTTACTATTCATCATCACTTTGTAAAATCCATATAAAATCGAAAAACAAGATTTTGGTTCTCAAATTTTTACCACACCTTCTTCCCTTCAAGGGATTTCTTTTGAGTCCTATCTCATCACCAGGGGATGCTTGAAGCTCGACTTATTGGCTTTCTAAGGTGAGGGGTCGAAACTGGAAAAGACAGGACAGTTTCTGTTCTCCGACTTGGGGAAGGGATTTTACTAGGCTACACTCCTTTGTTGGCCATGAAATTTTGAACGAATGTTGCCCATGGAGTGGAGAAGCAATGGTTAAAATTTGGTGATTTATGGATGGATAGAAGTGGAGATATGAATTTTTCTCTCCTCCTTGTGCAAGCTGAGCCGAAAATGAGGGGGGAGAGTTCTTCCTCTTCTTTTTCTTTTTGTTTTGATAAATAGATAAGAATGCTGATATTTGTATAAAAAGTGGTGAGTCATCACATTTTGGTGAGTCACCAGGACACGTGTCGCGCATGCATGTGTTTGGCTAAAGTAGCTTTACTGGTTCGTTTCCTTTCACATGGATGATCCAAATGTTTCATCCCTCGAATTAATCTTGTTACATGTTACTTCCATGTCTATATTTAATCCTGTAAATGTTGCCTTGTTCCTCTTGAAACGATTCGAAATATTTCCTAAAGAGCGAATAAAATTCTACGCGATTCTCGCAGTGAATAGTAACTATTCACTATTCACTGCAACAATCGAATCCTTAAATCGACTTTAATAAAATAATAAAATTCCAAAATATTAAATCCTCAAATCCTCAATTTTAATATCTCCTTTCTTGAATATAATAATATATAATTCACTGCCCGGTCAAATACTACACCAAAATAAAATTTGGAATTTCTGAATTCCGATCGTCTTTGCATTCACTTATTTACTCCGTAGATCACTAATATGACTTCGGAATATCCACACTACGTCTCGTACATAGGTGGCATGAAAAATTTTGTTAATCCTCAAAATCACTATTTATCCACCAAATCACTATTCACTGCTACACTTAACCATAATAAGAAAAGTTTTAAATTTTTTCCAAAAATTCGGGTTATTATAGTCTCCCCTCCTTAAAAGGATTCCGTCCCGGAATCAACTTAAGAATAACTGGGGGTACTTCTCTTCCATTGCACTTTTTAAATCCCAGGTGGATTCTTCCACCTCTTGTTTTTTCACAAACCTCTCACTAGCTTGGCAACCTCGTCTCTTAGCACTAGTTCTTTTCTATCCGTGATTTCCACAGGTTGTTCTTTGTAAGTCAGACCAGGTTGTATATCTACCTGCTCGTACTCTAACATATGCCGGGCATCTATAGTATACTGACGTAGCATTGACACATGAACCCCATTATGACCATTCTACAGGTTTGGGGGGGGGGGTAAGGCTGGCTCGTAGGCCACCTTCCTGACGCGTTTTAAAATCTCAGTTGGCCCAATGAATCTCGTGCTCACTTCCCTTTCTTTCCAAATCTCATTAATTCTTTCCATGGATATCTTTTAGCATCACGAATCTCTAACCTCATATTCCCCATCTTGTTTGTATAGAAAATACACCAACATAAACTTGCTTGTCATCCATCAACATGCCATTTAGCTTACCAATAGCAGTACTATCTCTATACTCACGGGCTTAGTCCGCATACTTTTTCTGTCTGTCTTGGTTGTCACTAGCCGCTTGTTGGTGAAATCTTTTGTCTTTCTAGTTTGTTGGACTAACTTGGGTTTTGTGTAAAATCTCATCCTTTAATTCCCGATCATTCGGAACCATCTCTGTCTCATTTTAATTAAGGGTATCGGCCACCACATTGGCCTTCCCCGGATGGTAGTGTATCTTACAGTCATAATCCTAGGTCAATTCTAGCCATTTCTCCATCTCATGCTATCTACTATCACGGGTAACTTAAATCCAATTCATTACATTCCATAAAATTTGTGGGTGCATTAGTCAACCCAAAATAACCTCACTGAAAACTCGAAGTGTCTATTCCTAGTACGAATCGCAGTCTCGGGTATATCCTCGGATTTAACTTCCAACTGGTGATACCCAGTTCTTAAATAAATTGGAAATACACAGGGTTCTTCCGCTGATCAAACAATCATTTACAAGGGTACCTATTCTCCATGTCGAACTCATACAACTCTCGAGGTTCGATACATAATCTTGTGCTAACATCTTTCTCTCTTACAACAACACCGGGCTCTCCATGGTGGTACATTGGGTCTTATCATACCCTTATACAACAGCTCTTGTAACTGAGTCACTAACCCCTTTCATTCCCATTATACTCTGAATACTCGGTATTCATTCTCATGTCATCCAAATCGATATCTGGTAGCTCATTAAAACCTTGTACAATCTCCCAAAACCATTGTAGTTTCCTTCATACTTCGTGTCTCTTTTCTTGGCGTCAACCATAAGAGCTAATTAAGCCTCATATCCCTGGCATAATAATTTCTTAGTCTGAACTATACTCAAGAATCTCTGAATCTGTCTCCATCCTTTATTTATTATGTTAGGTCGAATACAGTATAATCAAATATATATGAGAATAACAATAATCAAGAACACTGTTTATGAATCAATAAACTGTAATTATATTAACAGCTTCTCTCTTTATGATGTTAATGAATCACAAAGAGCTACTAGGTTACAAGAATAATAATTCTATGTTCGCATCCCTTCTAGGGATAACCTATCTGTGTTTATATAGTACACAGTTACAATCAATCTCTAATTGATACTCCTACAAATTAGCTATACAATTTGTAATCAATTAGAATTGCTTCAGTCCTCTGTCCAGTCTCCTTAGCTGTATCAATATATTCTGCTTCTTTCCATCTTCAGAATATATTGCTTCTAGAATCTTCATGATATGCACCGACAGCTAAGTCAACTTTCACCCTGTCAGACTTTAACAAACTCTGACCGGCTTCCAGTAAACTCTGATAAGTACTTCAGACTAAACTCTGAACAGTACCTGTTACTTAAACACTGATTAAACAAACATCAGCAATTATATCTAACAATCTCCCCCAACTTGTGCATAATAAAAATGTACAAGTTAAACAGATAATTGATGATGTCAAAACATATAACAAATGCAGTGTTTAATCATAACAGAGTTTAATTTTAACTTAGAACAGAAAACTTTAAAAACTTACAGTCAGACTTTATTTGATTTCTTGAATATCAGGAACAGTTCTGAGATAATCCATGAGTAGTCTTCTTTCAGCCCTTTCCAGCTCTTCAACCATAACTTTCTTCAACTCTCTCAACTCTGGATCAGATTCTCCAGTCTGATAAATTGCAGCTCTCAAAGAATAGATGGAATTTTTCCTCATCTCATTCCCTAGCTTAATAAAATATGATTTATCAGATTCTAGATTGAATTCTAAGACTTTAACTCCCAGATCAGTCCTTAGTCTTGCACTGTTTCTTTTCATTTCTACAATCTTTCCATAAGCATCTCTGTACTTAGGAATATATGCACTCGAGACTCCTCCTCCAAGAATTATCTTTGATCTCAGCATCCTTTCTCTGATAACTAAAGCAGCATCATGAGTACTTCTATTTTTGACATTTAACAAATACAGAACATGCTCCAATTCTTCATAAGATTTGAGATTGATGTCAGACTCTGCAACCTTGTAAACTCTTCCATCAGCCATAAAATACAACAAAAACTCTTTCTTTAACACTTTATGAAATATCATCTGAACAGATTCTAGCATATCAAGATTCTCTTGAGTAATAATACCAGATACTGCCAGTGATGATTGATCTCCAGGCCTGTTGTTTATTCTCTTCTCCTTGTGTGAACCTAATCCAGATTTATCATAAGACTCTTTACCCAATACAGTTCTGGTTTCTGAGAAGTTAACGATTTCTGGATTCAGAGTTTCAGGAAGTACAGGTCTTCTAAAAATACCTTGGAGTTGAGGTGCTAGTTGATTTTGCACAACATGAGCATTGTCAGAGGTTATTACAACTTTAGTAGAAATATCAACTTGAGCAGCGTCAGAGGTTGATTTACTTATCCTTGACTCAACTTGAGCAATGTCAGAGGTTGAATAATTCTTCTTAGGTAACTGTCCTTCTTCTACCAGTTTACCGTTTCCCTTATCAGTGTTTGCAATTGCAGGCCTCCTGGTGTATTGTATACTTTGTTGAGTATTTTCCTTGATAGAAATTCCAATTTCTTTCTTTCTAGGAGTCTTGACAGCTTTCTTTCTGTAAGTACCATCCTTCAATTTCTTCTCATGCTCTTCAGCAAGACTCAGCATTTCAGCTTCCATGTCTTCAACTGTAGCTTCATTACCATGTTCTTCTAAAAACATCTTCGTAGCAATTTCTTCATCAGTAAGTGGATTCGCTGAAATAATTAAACTCTTAAGTCTTGAACCACTGGCAGAGTTTGAGATTCCTTTACCAGAGTTTGTCAACCTATCAGAGTTTAATCTTGATCTTCCTTTCCCTTGAGCAGAAGTTAAATTCCTCTCAGTTTCCTTGCTTCCACCATCAGCAGAATCATCCCTCCGTCTTAGAGTTTTAGTGTCTTTGCATTTGTCATTTGGTACACTCTCCCCCTTTTTGACATCATCAGAAAGTAGTACTGATGTCAGCAATTCTAGAGCAGTAGAAATAGAATTCAATTGTGCAGACATTGCAGTCTGATTCTCCTCAACTTTCCCAAGCCTCTTCTTAAGTTCATCAGAATCCTTGGCTTGCTGCTTGAACATAGCAGAATAATAAGACCTATCAGTCTTTAAGGTAAGATCCCTTATACCAACTTCATTCCTAAGATTGGTAACCGCTGTTTGTGTTTCATCAAACCTATTGTTTAAGGCTTTGACTTGAACCACAGTGGCTTTTAAACTTGTAAGAACATCAGAGTTTGAAGAAAAGATACAATCTGCAGCTGCCCATCTTTTGTAGTACATATCCTGAAAATGCTCAGCAGTGGCTCGATTGACCTCTCTTTCCTCATCAGAGTGTACTCGAATATCAGATAACTCCTCTTGTGAATGAGCAGAACTATCTTCAACATTGTCATCCTCTGTTGTATTCTCTTCAGGAACATTCTCCGCCATTCTTTCTGGATTATCAGAGTGTGCATTAGTATCAAACTCTGCTTCTTTTTGAACAATCTCAACAACAGATTGTTGCAAAGCTTCAAGAAGTAGATCCTCAGAGTTTAGCTTATCAGCAGCCTCTTGTACATTCTCTGCTACAGCTTCATCAAGAATTTGCTTTGTAGCAACTGCTATCCTCTGATCAACCTCCTCACCTTGGTCAGAATGTAAATTGTGAACAGAAAGATTCTCTGTGTGAGAAGCAACAGAATCTTCAATGACCAAGGTGGCTTGATCAGCTGCTACCTCCTCAGTATCACTAATACTGATAGTAGGATGTGCATCTTGAATATCTTCATCAACAATGAAATCCATTGCCCCAGCTTCATTTTCAAAAACTCTGCTGTCAAAATGACCAGCAGCTTCCTCAATTACTCTGTCCTCAGTAGGCACAGAAGTGTCAAAAATCTCCTCTTGAAGAACAACTTCAGGAGCTACATTTTCCATAGTAACTCTGTCCTCAGTGACAGCTTCATCCTCCTGAAACTCAACTTCAGGAGTTTCAACAACTTTTGAAGAAACCTTCTCAGCACCAAATAATTGTGCTGCTACCAATCTTCTTTTCCTTTGATGAAGAGTTTCATCATCAGTTTCACTCTCCTCATCAACAGCATCAGACTTTGCCCTGTTGGCCCTTCTTTTCTTTAACTGTTTCTTCTGAGGCATATCATCAGTGTTTGATACCCCAGCTTCAGCATTTGATGGATTCACTCTAGCAGACTTAACAGCTCTTAACTTAGTCTTCTTTGACCTCTGTGATTTAGACACAGAAGGTCCAACTTCAGCATTTGCAAGTTGTTGTTGTTTTGAATCTACTTGAAATTGTCGCACAGACTCAGGTAGCAACAAGACACCAACATCCCCTTTCTTGTTATCCTTATTAGTTAAATCAGAGAATATGCGTTTATGTAATTTAAAACAGGGAATCACATCATTCTCAGCTATCTCTACTTCAGAAACACATTCAGAGAATATCAATTGACAAAATCTTGCAAAATAGACTACACCTCTGTTTTCAGTCATTTTTTCACCTATATTATTTAGAACTAGCCTAGCAACATCAAAATTACCTCCATAAAGAAGAGAATACCCGATTTGCAGACTATCAGTGGGAATTGCATCCCAATTCGTGCACTTCTTTCCAAAAGCCCTGGTGATGCAATCGAAAAAGAAGCTCCATTCCTTGCGCAAAAACGGCCTTTTCAGTTGTCCAATCTTCGTCAATGGGCCAGAGTAGCCTATTTCTCTCATCATTCGAACCAACTCAGAATCGCCAACAGAGATTGTGAAAGCATTGAAATACTCAAGACCCAAAGCATCACGAACAGTAGTTGGAGTAACTGTAAATTCTTCTTCTTGAAATTCAAAGATTATGGACGGAGACCCAGTCTCTCCTCCATTATCATAAGTGCCTGTCTGCCAAAGAGTCCTGATTTGAGATGCAGACAGCTTCAATGGTGCGGTGAGAGCAGTGCCAATATCAGAGTTTGACAAGAAATCCTGAATCAAATGAAACGCCTCCGGTGCGTTCTCATTTGCCAATGGAGCTGAATAGTTATTAGGAACAAATTCTAACCCAGAAGCAGTAAACATTGTAGTAGCCATTAGAAACGTTTAGAAGTAAGCAAGGAATAAGACAGAGAAAAGTGTAGAATTTATGCAGTGAAAGTGTTTGAGACAGTGTTTGTGAGTAAAAACTTATGAAATGATGAAGTGTGTAAAAGAATGAACCGTTTATGTGTAGTAAGTTTAAATAATAGCTGTGAAAATTAAAACCCAATCGTTTTAATCATTACTACACACAGCAGGCATCTTTGAAAAATGTGTGAGTGGGACAGATGTCAAACAGGCATACGCTGACATTTGTATGTAACAACTTCCAATACACACGCGCAGTAAAAATAGCCATAATTACCGCGTTTCACATTGTTCAAAACACTCAACCTCTCTCTCCTCTGTTTAATACAAATATGAACCGTTTGTAATCATACTCTTTCGAATTTCTAAACAAATGTCTAATCTCAAAATTATAAAATGTATGAAACAAAGAAATCATTTTAACCATCAGAGATTAAAACAAAGTTACCTCGGCGTATTTCACACAATACATCAGTGTTTACCATTTGTCCTTCTTTGTCAATAAACTCTTTTCTCAAACTGTACAAGTGTGAATAATTGTGTGTGCAATAGCAGAGTTTACCGAAATCAATATTTAGATCATCTCAAAGTGCATAAAATCCACAAACTAAAACAGTAAAAACTGGTTGCCTAAACTCTCATGTAGAACATAAAATCTGATTTTTATATGTAAACTCTGTATACTGATATCCTTTCATTTGAATATATCTTTTATTTTTCACCCCCCCCCCTTTTTTTTTTTATTATTTATTTTTCCAGTAATCAGTGGTTGACACTAGTCACCAAAAATCAAAGATTTTGGCCCTTATTTCATACAATAAGTTCTTGGATCGTCCTAGGCACAACATGATCTCAAAGGAATTTGTGCTCTTTTTGGCATCTTTTGATTTGAGGGTGAATTATTTACTATTAATAATCAGAGTTTAGACTTTTCATCAGTTAATGCAATTAATTTATGAGAGAAAATGCAAACAGCTAATACAATCTCAGTGTATAGGATCAATAAACTAAGAGATGCTATAAATATAGAGACAGTATCATGCTGTGTTAACTTACTGCACAGATTTGAGATCAGAATCTATATAACTCTTAAGAATTCATAATTACTTACTGAGAATTATGCTTCATACAAATTTCTTCATTGGTCCATATGTTTCAGACAAAATTACAATCAGAGTATAGCATTAGACTGTAACTTTCAGTGATTTACTATCAGAGTATGACCAACACTTTATGACTAACAGAGTTTACCATCAGAGTTTACTTTCAGAGTTTATGACACTGGTACTCATAACAGTTAATACATGCAAGGAATCATGAGCATAAAAATCAAACTTGTATAGGTTTTGAGTCTAACCCGTATCTCTAGTTAAAACCAGAGATCATTCCAAGTTCATTTACCAATCTTGTAAAGGTAGCTTCACTCAAAGGTTTGGTGAAGATATCTGCAAGTTGTTGGTCTGTAGACACAAAATGAAGCTCAATGTTTCCTTCCTCCACATGTTCTCTGATAAAATGATACCTTATGCTGATGTGCTTGGTCATGGAGTGCTGTACTGGATTTCCTGTCATAGCAATAGCACTTTGGTTATCACAGAAAATAGGTATTTTAGAGTACCTTAAACCATAATCCAGCAACTGATTCTTCATCCACAGAATCTGTGCACAACAGCTACCAGCAGCTATATACTCTGCTTCTGCAGTGGATGTGGAAATTGACTTCTGTTTCTTGCTATACCAAGAAACCAATCTGTCTCCTAAGAATTGACAGCTTCCACTTGTACTTTTTCTGTCTATCTTACAGCCTGCAAAATCTGCATCAGAGTAACCAATTAGCTTAAACTCTGATTCTCTAGGATACCACAAACCCAAGGTTATGGTTCCTTTGAGATATTTGAAAATCCTTTTTACAGCTGTTAGATGAGGCTCTCTGGGATCTGCTTGAAATCTTGCACAAAGACATGTGGCATACATGATATCAGGTCTACTTGCTGTGAGATACAGAAGAGACCCTATCATGCCTCTATAGGTTGTCATATCCACTGTAGCACCTGTGTCTTTGTCTAGCTTTGTTGCAGTAGCCATGGGAGTTGGAGCAGATGAACTATCAAGCATACCAAATTTCTTTAGAAGATTTCTGGTATACTTTGCTTGATTGATAAAAATCCCATCATCTGTTTGCTTGACCTGTAAGCCTAGAAAATAACTAAGCTCTCCCATCATGCTCATTTGGTACCTGGACTGCATAAGCTTTGCAAACTTCTTACAAAGTTTGTCATTAGTAGATCCAAAAATAATATCATCTACATAAATTTGAACTAAAAGCAAATCATCACCAGAATTGAAATAAAACAAGGTTTTATCAATTGTACCTCTTGTGAACCCACTTTCTAAAAGAAATTGAGCAAGAGTTTCATACCATGCTCTTGGTGCTTGCTTTAGTCCATATAATGCCTTGTCAAGCCTGTAGACATAATCTGGATGCTTGGGATCTACAAATCCTGGTGGTTGTTCAACAAACACTTCTTCTTCAAGCTTCCCATTGAGAAAAGCACTTTTCACATCCATCTGAAAGACTTTAAACTTCTTGTGTGCAGCATAGGCCAGAAAAATTCTTATGGCCTCCAGTCTTGCAACTGGAGCAAAGGTTTCATCATAGTCAATTCCTTCCTGTTGTGAATAACCTTTAGCCACAAGTCTAGCCTTGTTTCTTGTAATCACACCTTCACTGTCAGTCTTGTTTCTGAAAACCCACTTTGTACCTACAATTGATCTATTCTTTGGTCTAGGTACAAGTGTCCAGACTTCATTTCTTTCAAATTCATTTAACTCTTCTTGCATTGCTATTATCCAGTTAGCATCTTGAAGAGCTTCTTCCACTTTCTTTGGTTCTGTTTGAGACAAGAAAGCATGATACAGACACTCATTATTTGTTGCACTTCTAGTTCTCACACTAGCATCAGGATCTCCAATTATAAGATCAGGTGTATGTGCCTGTGTCCACTTTCTTGTTGTTGGTAAGTGGTTTCCTGCATTATTATTGGATCCTCCCCCTTGATCCATGCTCTCCTGATTCATATGTTGACTTTCTGCAGCATCTGAGGCTCCCCCTGAATTTGACTGCTCAGAGTTTGAGCTTTCAGAGTTTGAATCAGCTTCCTCAACAGACTCACTTTGAGTGTTTGAGTCATCATGTTGAGCTGCCTCATGCTCCCCCTCAACTGGTTCTCTGTTTTGAGAATTTTCAGTTTCTCCATTATTTACCAGTAAAGGTTCAGAGTATGCTTCGTCAGAGTTTATCAGAACCGCTTCATCAGAGTTTGTCGGTACTGCTTCATCAGAGTTTACATCATCAGAAAATAAACCTTCATTTTCAAAGCGCAGTTGATCATATTCATCTAAGTCATCAAGTCCAGTTATTTTCTTGTCATCAAATGACACATGTATGGATTCCATGATCACTTTAGTTCTCAGATTGTAGACTCTGAACGCTTTTGTTGACAATGGATAGCCAACAAAAATTCCTTCATCAGCTTTTAACTCGAACTTGGTCAACTGTTCAGGATGAGTCTTCAACACAAAGCATTTGCATCCAAATATATGAAAATATTTCAAATTTGGCTTCTTATTTTTCACCATCTCATATGGTGTTTTCCCATGCTTGTTGATCAGTGTAGCATTTTGAGTAAAACAAGCAGTTTGAACAGCTTCTGCCCAGAAATAGGTTGGTAACTTTGCTTCATCAAGTATTGTTCTGTCAGCTTCAATTAAAGTTCTGTTCTTTCTTTCAACTACACCATTTTGCTGTGGAGTTCCAGGTGCAGAAAATTCTTGTTTCACTCCTCTTTCCTTGCAGAAAGCTTCCATGATTGAGTTTCTGAATTCAGTTCCATTATCACTCCTTATAATTTTGACTTTGTGCCGTGATCCTTTGTCCAGTAGATTTACATGATCCATCAGAGTTTGAGCAGATTCATCCTTCTTTGATAAGAAATACACCCATGTATATCTAGTATATTCATCAACAATTACTAGAGCATATTTCTTTCTGCCCATAGACATCACATTCACTGGTCCAAAGAGATCAACATGTAGAAGATGATAAGGTTCCCCAACTGAAAATTCAGATTTGCTCTTGAAAGATGACTTCCTTTGCTTGGCCTTTTGACAAGAATCACATAGGCCATCTAAGCTAAGTATTGACTTGGGAAGTCCCCTTACAAGATCTTTTCTTATCAGCTCATTGATGTTGTTCAAATTTAGATGAGAGAGCTTTTTATGCCATTTCCAACTCTCTTCATTTGACATTCTTGCTGACAGACACACTATTTTTCCATCAGAGTTTGTTACCAAACTTGCTTCATAAATGTTGTTGCGCCTGTGTCCAACTACAACAACTTTTCCAGTAGATTTACTGATAACTTCACAGTGTTCAGTATGAAAATCTACATGGTTTCCTCTGTCACAGATTTGACTCACAGATAGCAGATTATGCTTGAGTCCTGAGACTAGAGCTACATCTGATATGATGACACTTCCAAGATTGATATTGCCATATCCCATAGTACGTCCTATGTTGCCATCTCCATAGGAAACTTTTGGGCCAGCCTTCTTCTCAAAATCTGATAGCAGGGCTTTATTTCCAGTCATGTGTCCTGAGCATCCACTGTCTAAGATAAGGGTGCTCTCTTTTATGCCCTGCAATCACAGCCAATTACAAAGAGTTAGTTTTAAGGATCCAGACTTGCTTGGATCCTTTGGCTTTCTTAACATTGTTAGCTTTTGCAGCGGAATCACTATCAACAGAGTTTAAACTAACATTGTCAGACTTTACACTTGCAGAGTTTGCCCTAACCCACTTCAAGTTGGGTTTTGGCTCATAATAGTTGTGATAAATAGCATGATAACTCTTACAAGTATAAATAGAATGCCAAGTGCTCCCACGGTGTGTGCATAAAGTCTGTGGTTTAACCCTTACATAATCATTCTTTACTCCTGAAGTAGAAGGTAAAGAATTAATATCTTTGTTCTTATTGCAAAATCTAGCAAGATGGTTAGTACTACCACAGTTATAACATGTTTTCCTTGGAGCAGCAGCAGTAGGCAAATGATTATTTCTTTTATTTATGCCTATCTTTCCATTCCTATTCTTCTTGGACCCTTTTGGTTTCATGGCAGACTTTACCTCTTTGAGCTTATGATTGAACTGTTTTCCTGTCATCAAGCCAACATTAACCTGTTTTTCACAAGTTTTTACTGGCTTTCTAACAGCTTCTATTTCCATAAGATTTTCTGTTATAATATTTTCCTGTCTTTCACAGGTTTCATCTGATTCCATATCAGCTTCTCTTACTATAACAGATTTACACTTAGTGGACTCTGGAACAAATTTCACAGGTTTAAGTTGTGTTTTAACCTTAATCTTGTCTTTAAACCTCAGTTCATCATTTTCACAATAGCCTAAACCTACAGAATCTGTCTGAAACACTTGATGAGTGTCTCTTCCAGAGTCTGTCCAAGTCTTGATTATTTTTCTTTCTTTTTCTAGATCAGATTCTAGCTGCTTATATTTCTTAGTCAACTCCTGTTTAATATAAACAGCATCATCTCTTTCTTTTTGAATCTGCTTCATATTTTCAAGTTCTCCTTCAAGAAACTTGTTTCTATCTTTAAGGCTAAGATTCTCAGATTTAATTCTGTCATTCTCTAAAGTCTGATCCCTATAACTAACATGTACGCTTTTCAGATATACTCTTAACTCAGATATATTATCAGTATCATAAGCATAAGTAGTTAGGGGTACCTTATTTTCAGATGATTCAGTCTCATCTTTGACAGTTGCCATAAGAGCATAATTTACTCCATCATCAGAGTCTGAAGTATCTGCCCAGTCTTTGCCTTTAGAGATAAGTGCTTTTTCAGATTTTCCTTTATTGCACTCTGGGGCATAGTGACCCATCTCCTTACACTTGTAGCACTGGATTTCAGATTTATTCTTCTTGCCAGACTTGGTCTCCCTTCCATCAGACTTTCTAAAACTTTTCCTTTCAGAGTTTGAATCTTTCCTTGAGAATTTCTTTCCTTTCTTGAAGTTCTTGAATCCCATCTTCTTGAAGGTCTTCACCATCAATGCAGCCATTTGCATCATCTGTTCTACATCATCCTCAGAGTCAGAAGCTTCATCAGAGTTTGAGTCATCATCAGAGTTTGATGACTCACTTTCAGATTTAATGACTAAAGCCTTTCCCTTGGCTTTCTTCTTTGATGATTCCTTCTTGATAGGCTTCTCCTCAACTTTGAGAGAAACATATTTTGTCTTCTTGCTTGATCTTCTGTTTCTTTGTTCTATTTCCAATTCATGAGTTTTCAGTAACCCATAAATCTCATCAAGTTCAGTTTCAGCAAGTTCGTAATTATCTCTTATAGTTGTTGTCTTCAAATCCCATCTTTCAGGTAAAGATAAGAGAAATTTGAGATTTGATTCTTCAAGATCATATTCTTTATCAACTAGAGATAAATCATTCAGCAGTTTACAGAATCTGTCATATGTCTCAGTCAAGGTTTCATTGGTTCTTGAATCAAAGTGCTCATACTCCTGAGTGAGTATAGTTCTCCTGTTCTTCTTTATAGCACTGGTTCCTTGACACCTGACTTCTAAAGCATCCCATATCTCCTTGGCAGTTTTACAACCAATTACTCTGTTAGACATAACATTGTCTAAAGCACTGTGGAGTAGATGTCTAACTTTTGCATCCTTTGCAATTGATGAGATGTCCTCAGGATTCATATCTTTCTTTTCCTTTGGAACAGTCTTTTGTTCTTGACCATCAACAACAGGAGACAATTTAGTCGGCATATTAGGACCATCATTGATTCTGTCAAGATATTCTGGATCTGTAGCCTCCAGAAACATGGTCATCTTCACCTTCCAAATTGGATACTCCACTGGCCTGAGAATTGGAACCCTGATTGTTTCATATCGACTCACAGAATTAGGTTTAACCTGTTCAACCTTGGGAGGAGCTTGATTTTCTTCAGACATGATTATTCACAGAATTGTGCATATGTTTTGACATCATCAATTATCTGTTTAACTTGTACATTTTTATTATGCACAAGTTGGGGGAGATTGTTAGATATAATTGCTGATGTTTGTTTAATCAGTGTTTAAGTAACAGGTACTGTTCAGAGTTTAGTCTGAAGTACTTATCAGAGTTTACTGGAAGCCGGTCAGAGTTTGTTAAAGTCTGACAGGGTGAAAGTTGACTTAGCTGTCGGTGCATATCATGAAGATTCTAGAAGCAATATATTCTGAAGATGGAAAGAAGCAGAATATATTGATACAGCTAAGGAGACTGGACAGAGGACTGAAGCAATTCTAATTGATTACAAATTGTATAGCTAATTTGTAGGAGTATCAATTAGAGATTGATTGTAACTGTGTACTATATAAACACAGATAGGTTATCCCTAGAAGGGATGCGAACATAGAATTTTTATTCTTGTAACCTAGTAGCTCTTTGTGATTCATTAACATCATAAAGAGAGAAGCTGTTAATCTAATTACAGTTTATTGATTCATAAACAGTGTTCTTGATTATTGTTATTCTCATATATATTTGATTATACTGTATTCGACCTAACAATTGGTATCAGAGCCTAGGCTGTTTAATATATACAGTTTTACGATTCAAACACAGTAATAATCATGTCTGAAGAAAATCAAGCTCCTCCCAAGGTTGAACAGGTTAAACCTAATTCTGTGAGTCGATATGAAACAATCAGGGTTCCAATTCTCAGGCCAGTGGAGTATCCAATTTGGAAGGTGAAGATGACCATGTTTCTGGAGGCTACAGATCCAGAATATCTTGACATAATCAATGATGGTCCTCATATGCCGACTAAATTGTCTCCTGTTGTTGATGGTCAAGAACAAAAGACTATTCCAAAGGAAAAGAAAGATATGACTCCTGAGGACATCTCATCAATTGCAAAGGATGCAAAAGTTAGACATCTACTCCACAGTGCTTTAGACAATGTTATGTCTAACAGAGTAATTGGCTGTAAAACTGCCAAGGAGATATGGGATGCTTTAGAAGTCAGGTGTCAAGGAACCAGTGCTATAAAGAAGAACAGGAGAACTATACTCACTCAGGAGTATGAGCACTTTGATTCAAGAACCAATGAAACCTTGACTGAGACATATGACAGATTCTGTAAACTGCTGAGTGATTTATCTCTAGTTGATAAAGAATATGATCTTGAAGAATCAAATCTCAAATTTCTCTTATCTTTACTTGAAAGATGGGATTTGAAGACAACAACTATAAGAGATAATTACGAACTTGCTGAAACTGAACTTGATGAGATTTATGGGTTACTGAAAACTCATGAATTGGAAATAGAACAAAGAAACAGAAGATCAAGCAAGAAGACAAAATCTGTTGCTCTCAAAGTTGAGGAGAAGCCTATCAAGAAGGAATCATCAAAGAAGAAAGCCAAGGGAAAGGCTTTAGTCATTAAATCTGAAAGTGAGTCATCAAACTCTGATGATGACTCAAACTCTGATGAAGCTTCTGACTCTGAGGATGATGTAGAACAGATGATGCAAATGGCTGCATTGATGGTGAAGACCTTCAAGAAGATGGGATTCAAGAACTTCAAGAAAGGAAAGAAATTCTCAAGGAAAGATTCAAACTCTGAAAGGAAAAGTTTTAGAAAGTCTGATGGAAGGGAGACCAAGTCTGGCAAGAAGAATAAATCTGAAATCCAGTGCTACAAGTGTAAGGAGATGGGTCACTATGCCCCAGAGTGCAAGAAAGGAAAATCTGAAAAAGCACTTATCTCTAAAGGCAAAGACTGGGCAGATACATCAGACTCTGATGATGGAGTAAATTATGCTCTTATGGCAACTGTCAAAGATGAGACTGAATCATCTGAAAATAAGGTACCCCTAACTACTTATGCTTATGATACTGATAATATATCTGAGTTAAGAGTATATCTGAAAAGCGTACATGTTAGTTATAGGGATCAGACTTTAGAGAATGAGAGAATTAAATCTGAGAATCTTAGCCTTAAAGATAGAAACAAGTTTCTTGAAGGAGAACTTGAAAATATGAAGCAGATTCAAAAAGAAAGAGATGATGCTGTTTATATTAAACAGGAGTTGACTAAGAAATATAAGCAGCTAGAATCTGATCTAGAAAAAGAAAGAAAAATAATCAAGACTTGGACAGACTCTGGAAGAGACACTCATCAAGTGTTTCAGACATATTCTGTAGGTTTAGGCTATTGTGAAAATGATGAACTGAGGTTTAAAGACAAGATTAAGGTTAAACCACAACTTAAACCTGCGAAATTTGTTCCAGAGTCCACTAAGTGTAAATCTGTTATAGTAAGAGAAGCTGATATGGAATCAGATGAAACCTGTGAAAGACAGGAAAATATTATAATAGAAAATCTTATGGAAATAGAAGCTGTTAGAAAGCCAGTAAAAACTTGTGAAAAACAGGTTAATGTTGGCTTGATGACAGGAAAACAGTTCAATCATAAGCTCAAAGAGGTAAAGTCTGCCATGAAACCAAAAGGGTCCAAGAAGAATAGGAATGGAAAGATAGGCATAAATAAAAGAAATAATCATTTGCCTACTGCTGCTGCTCCAAGGAAAACATGTTATAACTGTGGTAGTACTAACCATCTTGCTAGATTTTGCAATAAGAACAAAGATATTAATTCTTTACCTTCTACTTCAGGAGTAAAGAATGATTATGTAAGGGTTAAACCACAGACTTTATGCACACACTGTGGGAGCACTTGGCATTCTATTTATACTTGTAAGAGTTATCATGCTATTTATCACAACTATTATGAGCCAAAACCCAACTTGAAGTGGGTTAGGGCAAACTCTGCAAGTGTAAAGTCTGACAATGTTAGTTTAAACTCTGTTGATAGTGATTCCGCTGCAAAAGCTAACAATGTTAAGAAAGCCAAAGGATCCAAGCAAGTCTGGATCCTTAAAACTAACTCTTTGTAATTGGCTGTGATTGCAGGGCATAAAAGAGAGCACCCTTATCTTAGACAGTGGATGCTCAGGACACATGACTGGAAATAAAGCCCTGCTATCAGATTTTGAGAAGAAGGCTGGCCCAAAAGTTTCCTATGGAGATGGCAACATAGGACGTACAATGGGATATGGCAATATCAATCTTGGAAGTGTCATCATATCAGATGTAGCTCTAGTCTCAGGACTCAAGCATAATCTGCTATCTGTGAGTCAAATCTGTGACAGAGGAAACCATGTAGATTTTCATACTGAACACTGTGAAGTTATCAGTAAATCTACTGGAAAAGTTGTTCTAGTTGGACACAGGCGCAACAACATTTATGAAGCAAGTTTGGTAACAAACTCTGATGGAAAAACAGTGTGTCTGTCAGCAAGAATGTCAAATGAAGAGAGTTGGAAATGGCATAAAAAGCTCTCTCATCTAAATTTGAACAACATCAATGAGCTGATAAGAAAAGATCTTGTAAGGGGACTTCCCAAGTCAATACTTAGCTTAGATGGCCTATGTGATTCTTGTCAAAAGGCCAAGCAAAGGAAGTCATCTTTCAAGAGCAAATCTGAATTTTCAGTTGGGGAACCTTATCATCTTCTACATGCTGATCTCTTTGGACCAGTGAATGTGATGTCTATGGGCAGAAAGAAATATGCTCTAGTAATTGTTGATGAATATACTAGATATACATGGGTGTATTTCTTATCAAAGAAGGATGAAACTGCTCAAACTCTGATGGATCATGTAAATCTACTGGACAAAGGATCACAGCACAAAGTCAAAAGTATAAGGAGTGATAATGGAACTGAATTCAGAAACTCAATCATGGAAGCTTTCTGCAAGGAAAGAGGAGTGAAACAAGAATTTTCTGCACCTGGAACTCCACAGCAAAATGGTGTAGTTGAAAGAAAGAACAGAACTTTAATTGAAGCTGCCAGAACAATGCTTGATGAAGCAAAGTTACCAACCTATTTCTGGGCAGAAGCTGTTCAAACTGCTTGTTTTACTCAAAATGCTACACTGATCAACAAGCATGGGAAAACACCATATGAGATGGTGAAAAATAAGAAGCCAAATTTGAAATATTTTCATATATTTGGATGCAAATGCTTTGTGTTGAAGACTCATCCTGAACAGTTGACCAAGTTCGAGTTAAAAGCTGATGAAGGAATTTTTGTTGGCTATCCATTGTCAACAAAAGCGTTCAGAGTCTACAATCTGAGAACTAAAGTGATCATGGAATCCATACATGTGTCATTTGATGACAAGAAAATAACTGGACTTGATGACTTAGATGAATATGATCAACTGCGCTTTGAAAATGAAGGTTTATTTTCTGATGATGTAAACTCTGATGAAGCAGTACCGATAAACTCTGATGAAGCGGTTCTGATAAACTCTGACAAAGCATACTCTGAACCTTTACTGGTAAATAATGGAGAAACTGAAAATTCTCAAAACAGAGAACCAGTTGAGGGGGAGCATGAGGCAGCTCAACATGATGACTCAAACACTCAAAGTGAGTCTGTTGAGGAAGCTGATTCAAACTCTGAAAGCTCAAACTCTGAGCAGTCAAATTCAGGGGGAGCCTCAGATGCTGCAGAAAGTCAACATATGAATCAGGAGAGCATGGATCAAGGGGGAGGATCCAATAATAATGCAAGAAACCACTTACCAACAGCAAGAAAGTGGACACAGGCACACACACCTGATCTCATAATTGGAGATCCTGATGCTAGTGTGAGAACTAGAAGTGCAACAAATAATGAGTGTCTGTATCATGCTTTCTTGTCTCAAACAGAACCAAAGAAAGTGGAAGAAGCTCTTCAAGATGCTAACTGGATAACAGCAATGCAAGAAGAGTTAAATGAATTTGAAAGAAATGAAGTCTGGACACTTGTACCTAGACCAAAGAATAGATCAATTGTAGGTACAAAGTGGGTTTTCAGAAACAAGACTGACAGTGAAGGTGTGATTACAAGAAACAAGGCTAGACTTGTGGCTAAAGGTTATTCACAACAGGAAGGAATTGACTATGATGAAACCTTTGCTCCAGTTGCAAGACTGGAGGCCATAAGAATTTTTCTGGCCTATGCTGCACACAAGAAGTTTAAAGTCTTTCAGATGGATGTGAAAAGTGCTTTTCTCAATGGGAAGCTTGAAGAAGAAGTGTTTGTTGAACAACCACCAGGATTTGTAGATCCCAAGCATCCAGATTATGTCTACAGGCTTGACAAGGCATTATATGGACTAAAGCAAGCACCAAGAGCATGGTATGAAACTCTTGCTCAATTTCTTTTAGAAAGTGGGTTCACAAGAGGTACAATTGATAAAACCTTGTTTTATTTCAATTCTGGTGATGATTTGCTTTTAGTTCAAATTTATGTAGATGATATTATTTTTGGATCTACTAATGACAAACTTTGTAAGAAGTTTGCAAAGCTTATGCAGTCCAGGTACCAAATGAGCATGATGGGAGAGCTTAGTTATTTTCTAGGCTTACAGGTCAAGCAAACAGATGATGGGATTTTTATCAATCAAGCAAAGTATACCAGAAATCTTCTAAAGAAATTTGGTATGCTTGATAGTTCATCTGCTCCAACTCCCATGGCTACTGCAACAAAGCTAGACAAAGACACAGGTGCTACAGTGGATATGACAACCTATAGAGGCATGATAGGGTCTCTTCTGTATCTCACAGCAAGTAGACCTGATATCATGTATGCCACATGTCTTTGTGCAAGATTTCAAGCAGATCCCAGAGAGCCTCATCTAACAGCTGTAAAAAGGATTTTCAAATATCTCAAAGGAACCATAACCTTGGGTTTGTGGTATCCTAGAGAATCAGAGTTTAAGCTAATTGGTTACTCTGATGCAGATTTTGCAGGCTGTAAGATAGACAGAAAAAGTACAAGTGGAAGCTGTCAATTCTTAGGAGACAGATTGGTTTCTTGGTATAGCAAGAAACAGAAGTCAATTTCCACATCCACTGCAGAAGCAGAGTATATAGCTGCTGGTAGCTGTTGTGCACAGATTCTGTGGATGAAGAATCAGTTGCTGGATTATGGTTTAAGGTACTCTAAAATACCTATTTTCTGTGATAACCAAAGTGCTATTGCTATGACAGGAAATCCAGTACAGCACTCCATGACCAAGCACATCAGCATAAGGTATCATTTTATCAGAGAACATGTGGAGGAAGGAAACATTGAGCTTCATTTTGTGTCTACAGACCAACAACTTGCAGATATCTTCACCAAACCTTTGAGTGAAGCTAACTTTACAAGATTGGTAAATGAACTTGGAATGATCTCTGGTTTTAACTAGAGATACGGGTTAGACTCAAAACCTATACAAGTTTGATTTTTATGCTCATGATTCCTTGCATGTATTAACTGTTATGAGTACCAGTGTCATAAACTCTGAAAGTAAACTCTGATGGTAAACTCTGTTAGTCATAAAGTGTTGGTCATACTCTGATAGTAAATCACTGAAAGTTACAGTCTAATGCTATACTCTGATTGTAATTTTGTCTGAAACATATGGACCAATGAAGAAATTTGTATGAAGCATAATTCTCAGTAAGTAATTATGAATTCTTAAGAGTTATATAGATTCTGATCTCAAATCTGTGCAGTAAGTTAACACAGCATGATACTGTCTCTATATTTATAGCATCTCTTAGTTTATTGATCCTATACACTGAGATTGTATTAGCTGTTTGCATTTTCTCTCATAAATTAATTGCATTAACTGATGAAAAGTCTAAACTCTGATTATTAATAGTAAATAATTCACCCTCAAATCAAAAGATGCCAAAAAGAGCACAAATTCCTTTGAGATCATGTTGTGCCTAGGACGATCCAAGAACTTATTGTATGAAATAAGGGCCAAAATCTTTGATTTTTGGTGACTAGTGTCAACCACTGATTACTGGAAAAATAAATAATAATAATAATAATAAAAAAAAAGGGGGTGAAAAATAAAAGATATATTCAAATGAAAGGATATCAGTATACAGAGTTTAGATATAAAAATCAGATTTTATGTTCTACATGAGAGTTTAGGCAACCAGTTTTTACTGTTTTAGTTTGTGGATTTTATGCACTTTGAGGTGATCTAAATATTGATTTCGGTAAACTCTGCTATTGCACACACAATTATTCACACCTGTACAGTTTGAGAAAAGAGTTTATTGACAAAGAAGGACAAATGGTAAACACTGATGTATTGTGTGAAATACGCCGAGGTAACTTTGTTTTAATCTCTGATGGTTAAAATGATTTCTTTGTTTCAGACATTTTATAATTTTGAGATTAGACATTTGTTTAGAAATTCGAAAGAGTATGATTACAAACGGTTCATATTTGTATTAAACAGAGGAGAGAGAGGTTGAGTGTTTTGAACAATGTGAAACGCGGTAATTCTGGCTATTTTTACTGCGCGTGTGTATTGGAAGTTGTTACATACAATTGTCAGCGTATGCCTGTTTGACATCTGTCCCACTCACACATTTTTCAAAGATGCCTGCTGTGTGTAGTAATGATTAAAACGATTGGGTTTAAATTTTAACAGCTATTATTTAAACTTACTACACATAAACGGTTCATTCTTTTACACACTTCATCATTTCATAAGTTTTTACTCACAAACACTGTCTCAAACACTTTCACTGCATACATTCTACACTTTTCTTTGTCTTATTCCTTGCTTACTTCTAAACGTTTCTAATGGCTACTACAATATTTACTGCTTCTGGGTTAGAATTTGTTCCTAATAACTATTCAGCTCCATTGGCAAATGAGAACGCACCGGAGGCGTTTCATTTGATTCAGGATTTCTTGTCAAACTCTGATATTGGCACTGCTCTCACCGCACCATTGAAGCTGTCTGCATCTCAAATCAGGACTCTTTGGCAGACAGGCACTTATGATAATGGAGGAGAGACTGGGTCTCCGTCCATAATCTTTGAATTTCAAGAAGAAGAATTTACAGTTACTCCAACTACTGTTCGTGATGCTTTGGGTCTTGAGGATTTCAATGCTTTCACAATCTCTGTTGGCGATTCTGAGTTGGTTCGAATGATGAGAGAAATAGGCTACTCTGGCCCATTGACGAAGATTGGACAACTGAAAAGGCCGTTTTTGCGCAAGGAATGGAGCTTCTTTTTCGATTGCATCACCAGGGCTTTTGGAAAGAAGTGCACGAATTGGGATGCAATTCCCACTGATAGTCTGCAAATCGGGTATTCTCTTCTTTATGGAGGTAATTTTGATGTTGCTAGGCTAGTTCTAAATAATATAGGTGAAAAAATGACTGAAAACAGAGGTGTAGTCTATTTTGCAAGATTTTGTCAATTGATATTCTCTGAATGTGTTTCTGAAGTAGAGATAGCTGAGAATGATGTGATTCCCTGTTTTAAATTACATAAACGCATATTCTCTGATTTAACTAATAAGGATAACAAGAAAGGGGATGTTGGTGTCTTGTTGCTACCTGAGTCTGTGCGACAATTTCAAGTAGATTCAAAACAACAACAACTTGCAAATGCTGAAGCTGGACCTTCTGTGTCTAAATCACAGAGGTCAAAGAAGACTAAGTTAAGAGCTGTTAAGTCTGCTAGAGTGAATCCATCAAATGCTGAAGCTGGGGTATCAAACACTGATGATATGCCTCAGAAGAAACAGTTAAAGAAAAGAAGGGCCAACAGGGCAAAGTCTGATGCTGTTGATGAGGAGAGTGAAACTGATGATGAAACTCTTCATCAAAGGAAAAGAAGATTGGTAGCAGCACAATTATTTGGTGCTGAGAAGGTTTCTTCAAAAGTTGTTGAAACTCCTGAAGTTGAGTTTCAGGAGGATGAAGCTGTCACTGAGGACAGAGTTACTATGGAAAATGTAGCTCCTGAAGTTGTTCTTTAAGAGGAGATTTTTGACACTTCTGTGCCTACTGAGGACAGAGTAATTGAGGAAGCTGCTGGTCATTTTGACAGCAGAGTTTTTGAAAATGAAGCTGGGGCAATGGATTTCATTGTTGATGAAGATATTCAAGATGCACATCCTACTATCAGTATTTGTGATACTGAGGAGGTAGCAGCTGATCAAGCCACCTTGGTCATTGAAGATTCTGTTGCTTCTCACACAGAGAATCTTTTTGTTCACAATTTACATTCTGACCAAGGTGAGGAGGTTGATCAGAGGATAGCAGTTGCTACAAAGCAAATTCTTGATGAAGCTGTAGCAGAGAATGTACAAGAGGCTGCTGATAAGCTAAACTCTGAGGATCTACTTCTTGAAGCTTTGCAACAATCTGTTGTTGAGATTGTTCAAAAAGAAGCAGAGTTTGATACTAATGCACACTCCGATAATCCAGAAAGAATGGCAGAGAATGTTCCTGAAGAGAATACATAAGAGGATGACAATGTTGAAGATAGTTCTGCTCATTCACAAGAGGAGTTATCTGATATTCGAGTACACTTTGATGAGGAAAGAGAGGTCAATCGAGCCACTGCTGAGCATTTTCAGGATATGTACTACAAAAGATGGGCAGCTACAGATTGTATCTTTTCTGCACAGAGGGCTGCTGATTTTCTTAATGATTCTGTGAAGCAGATTTCAAACTCTGATGTTCTTACAAGTTTAAAAGCCACTGTGGTTCAAGTCAAAGCCTTAAACAATAGGTTTGATGAAACACAAACAGCGGTTACCAATCTTAGGAATGAAGTTGGTGTAAGGGATCTTACCTTAAAGACTGATAGGTCTTATTATTCTGCTATGTTCAAGCAGCAAGCCAAGGATTCTGATGAACTTAAGAAGAGGCTTGGGAAAGTTGAGGAGAATCAGACTGCAATGTCTGCACAATTGAATTCTATTTCTACTGCTCTAGAATTGCTGACATCAGTACTACTTTCTGATGATGTCAAAAAGGGGGAGAGTGTACCAAATGACAAATGCAAAGACACTAAAACTCTGAGACGGAGGGATGATTCTGCTGATGGTGGAAGCAAGGAAACTGAGAGGAATTTAACTTCTGCTCAAGGGAAAGGAAGATCAAGATTAAACTCTGATAGGTTGACAAACTCTGGTAAAGGAATCTCAAACTCTGCCAGTGGTTCAAGACTTAAGAGTTTAATTATTTCAGCGAATCCACTTACTGATGAAGAAATTGCTACGAAGATGTTTTTAGAAGAACGTGGTAATGAAGCTACAGTTGAAGACATGGAAGCTGAAATGTTGAGTCTTGCTGAAGAGCATGAGAAGAAATTGAAGGATGGTACTTACAGAAAGAAAGCTGTCAAGGCTCCTAGAAAGAAAGAAATTGGAATTTCTATCAAGGAAAATACTCAACAGAGTATACAATACACCAGGAGGCCTGCAATTGCAAACACTGATACGGGCAAGGGTAAACTGGTAGAAGAAGGACAGTTACCTAAGAAGAATTATTCAACCTCTGACATTGCTCAAGTTGAGTCAAGGATAAGTAAATCAACCTCTGACGCTGCTCAAGTTGATATTTCTACTAAAGTTGTAATAACCTCTGACAATGCTCATGTTGTGCAAAATCAACTAGCACCTCAACTCCAAGGTATTTTTAGAAGACCTGTACTTCCTGAAACTCTGAATCCAGAAATCGTTAACTTCTCAGAAACCAGAACTGTATTGGGTAAAGAGTCTTATGATAAATCTGGATTAGGTTCACACAAGGAGAAGAGAATAAACAACAGGCCTGGAGATCAATCATCACTGGCAGTATCTGGTATTATTACTCAAGAGAATCTTGATATGCTAGAATCTGTTCAGATGATATTTCATAAAGTGTTAAAGAAAGAGTTTTTGTTGTATTTTATGGCTGATGGAAGAGTTTACAAGGTTGCAGAGTCTGACATCAATCTCAAATCTTATGAAGAATTGGAGCATGTTCTGTATTTGTTAAATGTCAAAAATAGAAGTACTCATGATGCTGCTTTAGTTATCAGAGAAAGGATGCTGAGATCAAAGATAATGCTTGGAGGAGGAGTCTCGAGTGCATATATTCCTAAGTACAGAGATGTTTATGGAAAGATTGTAGAAATGAAAAGAAACAGTGCAAGACTAAGGACTGATCTGGGAGTTAAAGTCTTAGAATTCAATCTAGAATCTGATAAATCATATTTTATTAAGCTAGGGAATGAGATGAGGAAAAATTCCATCTATTCTTTGAGAGCTGCAATTTATCAGATTGGAGAATCTGATCCAGAGTTGAGAGAGTTGAAGAAAGTTATGGTTGAAGAGCTGGAAAGGGCTGAAAGAAGACTACTCATGGATTATCTCAGAACTGTTCCTGATATTCAAGAAATCAAATAAAGTCTGACTGTAAGTTTTTAAAGTTTTCTGTTCTAAGTTAAAATTAAACTCTGTTATGATTAAACACTGCATTTGTTATATGTTTTGACATCATCAATTATCTGTTTAACTTGTACATTTTTATTATGCACAAGTTGGGGGAGATTGTTAGATATAATTGCTGATGTTTGTTTAATCAGTGTTTAAGTAACAGGTACTGTTCAGAGTTTAGTCTGAAGTACTTATCAGAGTTTACTGGAAGCCGGTCAGAGTTTGTTAAAGTCTGACAGGGTGAAAGTTGACTTAGCTGTCGGTGCATATCATGAAGATTCTAGAAGCAATATATTCTGAAGATGGAAAGAAGCAGAATATATTGATACAGCTAAGGAGACTGGACAGAGGACTGAAGCAATTCTAATTGATTACAAATTGTATAGCTAATTTGTAGGAGTATCAATTAGAGATTGATTATAACTGTGTACTATATAAACACAGATAGGTTATCCCTAGAAGGGATGCGAACATAGAATTATTATTCTTGTAACCTAGTAGCTCTTTGTGATTCATTAACATCATAAAGAGAGAAGCTGTTAATATAATTACAGTTTATTGATTCATAAACAGTGTTCTTCATAAACATCAAATATATATGAGAATAAAAATAATCAAGAACACTGTTTATGAATCTATAAACTGTAATTATATTAACAGCTTCTCTCTTTATGATGTTAATGAATCACAAAGAGCTACTAGGTTACAAGAATAATAATTCTATGTTCGCATCCCTTCTAGGGATAACCTATCTGTGTTTATATAGTACACAGTTACAATCAAACTCTAATTGATACTCCTACAAATTAGCTATACAATTTGTAATCAATTAGAATTGCTTCAGTCCTTTGTCCAGTCTCCTTAGCTGTATCAATATATTCTGCTTCTTTCCATCTTCAGAATATATTGCTTCTAGAATCTTCATGATATGCACCGACAGCTAAGTCAACTTTCACCCTGTCAGACTTTAACAAACTCTGACCGGCTTCCAGTAAACTCTGATAAGTACTTCAGACTAAACTCTGAACAGTACCTGTTACTTAAACACTGATTAAACAAACATCAGCAATTATATCTAACATATTACTCTCTCTCCCTTACAATCAGTCTAGGCTCCATTGGGTGTCAACCAACCCATCCTTATTATAATATCAACTTCTCCCAACTTGAAAGGAATCAGGTCTATCAAAAGTGTCGACCTCATATTTCTAGTTCACAACCTGGATGTACCAGTCTTATGGGAAAATCCCTCGAATGGCTATTTCTACTTGTAATTATTCCCTTAGTGGCTCGGCCTTAAGGTTTAATTGTCATGCAACTTCTTGATATACAACGATACATTAGCTCCGTCTAAACAGTATAGAAGGGCACCTGCTATTTAAAGGTCCTGACAGTGGGCTGCTTGTTGGAGGTAGCCCTGGTTGAAACTTACTGGCTTTCTTTTCTTCTGTGTTCACAAACTCCGGAACAAACCTCGATAATACGGAAAACTTGGCCTCATACTTGGTCACAGTCATGGTTTCTTGTTTTAACTCTTTAACTTTCATTTTCATTCGGGTCTCCATATATTTCCGAAAATTATTCCTCTAAAAACAACACACGCTGCACCTCTCCCAAGTCACAATACCAGCTCCCTCTGACTCCATCGTCAGTACTTATCTTGCTAACCCAGAGGTAGTGTCCATTCGTAAACAACTCCTCCAAAATCTCAATTCCACTATAGGGCATCTATCTAACACCGTTGTCACTGGAGTTCACGGCACATCGCTATTCCTTTCACATATATCGATTGACACGCTTTCCATTATCATAATATCCTTGGGAGAATAAACCAATTTCATTGATATGTCACTAACATTCTATTCGTCTTAGGGATTCGCTCCTGTCATAGGCGATTTCGTTGCGAATCTAATTCCTATCAGCGAATATGGACTTATTTGACCTGGTTGGCCTCCCCTTAGAATTCAATGAGGATAACAAAATCATGGGGCCTTGAAAAGACAGCTCCCATATCAAGGAAAAGTCACACACTTGTGATCATAAGGTTATGAGTTTTAAGGTAACCTTATCGGAGGTAGAAGAATTTACCGAGAGATCAACATGATCATAAGAACTCAACGTTGTGTGCCTCGATTGAGACATTACTAAAGGTAATTAGCCTTCTTGTATTTCACAACTTACACGTGATGGCGTCCCATCAGACTTCTATCACATAGACAGATAGTCCTTGTAGCCCCTATAAGTATAGGGTTGTTCGTCTCAGTGGAAGTTGAAAAGTATGAAAACAATTCGAGATCAATTTAATGATTATCGCCTTTCCACGATATTTCTCAAAGGAATACCTTGGATTAAAATTGAACAGATTCCAAAGGTGCGGTTTCCAAAGGAAATACAAAGAAAAGAATAACCAAAAAGATACTGGTACTTAACAAACAAGTGGTGAGGTATCACCATAGGGTCATTCATTATTTGAAGAAAAGTCAAAGCTTTAAATAACATCATTTGGCAGGGCTTCGAAAGCCTGAAAGTAGGCATTGTGACAGCCTCTAGCACAATTGAAATTAAATATGATTTAACACAAGTGTTATAAAATAACTTCGAAGAGGGAATATACCCTTTATCAGAATTCTTTCTTGGAAAGAGGCCAAGATAGATCATAGATTGGGGAAGTATCCCACATAATTTGCAAATGGGGAGGGTATTACCAAGGTCTCTACGGATGCCTTTTACGTCGGCTCCTCTAATGGATAATCGTTCAATTCCGAAGCTTTTCTTTTCCACGCATCCTAAGGTGTTCGATACTTAAGTCATTGCCAACTTATAATAGTCGCTAAGAATTACACCATCAACATTTGCACTCGCAGGGAGTTCTATTCGACTCGGCGCAAACATCTCAAGTAAGCGTTCTGTTCTATAAGAAGACTTCGATACCGTGGTCGCCCGAAGCAATGACAATTCCACATGTTGACTGGGCGGTACTTCGGAAGATCGTTAGAATCTACAGGCTTAAATCCGGTCTCTATTTCAATCATCCTTATACCCAATATTCCTTCTCCCATATCAATCCCGTGCGCTACATAAGCTTAACACTTTTGGCACAATAGCCTTTTCATTTAAGTCAATCCCGGAACTTCTCAGTCCGTCTTGGTCCTTAAATATATTTCGCCTTTACCGTCCAATCTCAACTTCATCATTTTATCTCTACAATCAATTATAGCAATCAGGGTCTGTCCACCAACCCATATAACGGCTATCTTACCCAATCCACAGGGTTCGCTCTAATTTCCACTCTCTTTGGTGACATCCTCTGGTAATCAGAAAGACAAGGTTTGCCAAAATTTGCTGAATTTCTTTCCAAAATCAGGGAAATTTGATCAATCTATTTACCTACTAGTAATGCTCGGATCTGATTTCCGACCTTTCTGTTTTTATCCTCATAATTCCTTCCTGGTTTCCTGAGGGTGGTAAATCTCGTTCTCGATTCCGCCTTAGCGTGCTTGTCTTACAATAACATTTGCATGGTACATATACCCAAAATTCTCCTTGGGATAATAAAATCCCTCAATGATGTAATAGACACTATTTCCAGTGGAATCGCTGGTCGTTTGGGATTGAAACCTCATAGTCAAAGCAATTCCTTACACTATTCTAGGCAACTAAGTACCCTTGATCGTTCGTGAAAATCTGAACATCTTGGTTCTTACGTATGCCGCCTCCTTATGGGCAACTATAACCGACTACGAGTAACAGGTTTCGTTCAAGTCGAATCAATCCACTGATACTGGCTATACTGCCTCTACCTCTTCTGCTTTGGAGACTCTACTCCATTTTCTTTGTCATATCTCTTGATGAATCATGAACGATCCTTAAACTCTCGTCTCGTCACTTATTTATCCCTTGAAGGTTCGTCCGGTCTTATTATTATACCTCAAGTAACACACTACATCTTTATCAATCAACACGTCCTTTACAAGATTCTTTCCTTGACCCACTATGGGGTCTTCCTCTAGATCCTCCTATGGATCTTCCTTTATCGGGTCTCCGTCCATTTCACGGAACGCATCATCAATTGTCTACTCGAAGGCCTCGGGGTCTGGTATCTCAGAATCCCATCCATCTATAACTCATACGAATCGAAGTGACTAACCATGAAGTCCTAAGTACGGTTTCCAAAAGAAGTCCCCGCTCGGGCTTCATCTTAAACAGTCAGGGTCATGTCCTCTAACCCGACTACGAACTCATTTTGAGCTCTAGATGTTCTTATCATTCTTAAGGGTATTGTAAGACTCGATCTCCTATCATTTCTGAGGACTGTAACCTAATGCTCTGATACCATCTCTGTAACAGCCCCAAATCCGGGGTCAGGGATTTAGGGTTGTCACGATCCTTGTACTCCTTGCCTTACCTGTATTACTCACAACATTCATGTTTCACCTGCTCATGACCCCACAATATATGTCTCACACACACACACACACAGGTTAGAGTCTCAGAAACGACACACTACAACAACTGCGGAATAAATAATTTTTATTACAATACCCATATGTCATTTAAATCTGTTACTGATACAATTTCTAAGTATTGTTACATTACCAACTTAGCCTTCTGATGCTCACAATCCTCTAATACCATTCAGGTCTATACATAAGTTGAATACCAAAAGCCGTAGCCTGATTCAATTGGTTCGTACTACTCCCGGGATCACTGCTAGAAACTGTTTATGGAAAACGCCTTGCGAGGTATGTGCCGTCCCATTGGCATCCTGCTTCGCTGCTATGTAATATATATAAAATAATAGCAAGAGTGAGCGATAACTTAGCAAGGTAATGAAAGTATGGCATAATTCTGCCCTTAATTCAACCCAGAAATAAAGTGGGTATAAGACAATAATTTGTCAAAATATCTCGATACTGAAATCATTTCCTTATCGGAATGTATTCCAAAAATACCATGGTTGTGTTTCAAATATCATCTCCATAATATTCTGCAAACTTTCGATATTCATACTATGAACAAAGTTCTAGTATAAAATAAAAGATGAAGTAGCAAGATAACTCAGTATATCCTTTTCGTAAAATATCTGCTATATAGAATATAAGCAGACTATCAACATATAACTTAAAAGATGAAGTTATAAGGAAAATTCAATATCATCTTTCATATCAAACATTTACCTCATATCATAATTTGGAAATAAAGACAAGGCAAAATATTTCCAATCCACTTTCTAAACTTGAATAAACTTGCATGAACTTTCTTTCTCTGATAACTTGCATAAAACATTTTATTTCTCTGATAACTTGCATAAAACTTTCTTTCTCTGATAACTTGCATAAAACTTTCTTTCTCTGATAACTTGCATAAAACATTTTCTTTCATGGATGATGAACTATAGATGGAGATTCTAGGCGCCAGGGATACCCCTACGATGATCAGTCGTAAGGCGAATCCCCCTGCTGTTTTTCTACGTAGAAGGGAAGATAATCAGTCTCACACCGACTTACCTCCCCGCCAATCGGTTGTAGGTAGGAAGAACAGACCCGTTCATAGTCCGTCGGCCTGTTACTCTCCTCTTATCCTACGGTCGGGCACTTACTGATAAACTAAGGGAAGAACAGGCCCGTTCATAGTCCGTCGGCCTTATTGTAATTCCCTTAGGGGACCGGCGCTACTCAGTCCCTTACATATTCTCCAAGTTCGAGTAAATCCATAACCCTGAAACATAAAGTTCCTTTCCCTTTTTCCCCAAGTATACAACTCCACAAAGTAGTCATATCTGGTTGGAAAGGAAAATTCACCCATATTTCCCAAGCTGACGCTTGTTAATGGATACAACTGATTCCACTGATCTTACTCCTCGAGTCTTGAGGAAGTAATCAAAATCATTTTGATGGTAGCATACAAAGCGGTTAAAATAATAGTTTCAGAAAGATTTAGGACCGGGCAGTCCACTTGAAACGAACATAAAATCTTGAGAAAGGTCCCCTGCATCTTTGTAGTTTGAGCGAACATTTAAGTCTTCCTGAATATAGACTTAAAAGGGAAATAGTTTTGGGAACCTTCTCTAATTATATTTCTAATTGACTGAATAAACTTTATTAGTTATCTAGGGTTAAGGAATAGTTTTCACAAAATACTTCCTTAAGAAGTAGGGCTTTAAATAATTAATGAAAACTATATTTAATAAAGAATATTTATTTAGAAGACATTTCCAAATACTTCCTTAACGAAATAATGGATAATAAATTATAATAGTATAATAATATAACCCTAGATAGCAACTGATACCATTCCCGGTCCGTAGTATAAATACGAAGTATATACCCCCTACTGAGGGTTTTTCTTAACAGATCGGCATATAAATATTGCCATAACCATTGCTTATAAGTTAACTTGTACTTAGCATCATAAGTATCGTTTCGAAATCATGAACACATAGCATATATCTCAATATCTTTTCTTTATCACAACAACAGTTTATAGAGGTATAGGCTTGAAAACTTGCATGCATCTATCATATGCATATATTACGTCTCAACATTTTTAATACCATTACATCTATATACGATGTAAGGTTTGAAAATATGCATCATATCATATCGTATGCATCATTAGTATAATTAATGGAAAACATAGCATGGAATAAGAAAACTTGAATCTAGTATATGCATACTTCAAAATATGGTTTTAGAAACTTGCCTGATGCTCGAGAAGTGATAGGGGTTCGCGACGATGCCGGACAATCTAGACAAAGTCAAAGCAAACGCACGATTAATCCCCTGGATAATCCACTTGTACTCAATGCTTAAACACGTAAGCGAAACACAACCAAGGAATTACTAGCTCGTTATAGGCTCATACTAAGTCCATGTTTAATCGACAATTACTTAAGTCGTAGGTTTAGTCCGAAATCGATCCTCGAATACAAGTTATACTTACCCATTTACAACCTTGGTTTCTAAGTCATGTTCTTAGTGGTTTTCACTTGCGCAACCTCGGTTAAAACATTTTTATAAAATCGAAACATAATCTTTTGAATCCGAATATTTTTCGTGAGCCTTCCTAACTGTCTCTAGCATTATTATTCAAAGTTTCACATTTTAATATGGCTTTTAAGTGGTCCAAATATAGCCTCAAAGTGACTGACCAGAGATGGGTTGTTCCTCCAAACGGCGTTTACTAAAACTCACTTTTCTCTTAAACCGTAAATCGGATTAACATGATTCTTGCGCTCACGTAAACTAGAAATAAGGCTCTACACACTCATGTTCATCATTGAACCAAAAGAGGCAGTTAATTTTTCGGATTCTAGGCAGTTTATAGAGTTACCGAAAATTGGGCATTACGACGGCTTAAAATCGAATAATCCAATTTTTGTCACAACAACCCAAGCCACACCGGGCATACCATACATCCACAACCTCAACAAACAACCATAATACACCTCTAAGATCAGTGGTGTGGCTCAAATCCAACACCCATCATTTTACACATTTAAACAAAGCCAAACAATCATTAAATCACTTAATCATGATCTTAACTTTACATGAACATCAAAACCACTTCAAAAACTCATATAAACAAAAAGGGCAGAGGTTTATATACCTTCCTTGATGCTTCATATACACTAACAATGGTTTACAATCCTTCCTTGAGTTTTGAACAAACCTTATCAAGCTTAATCCTTAAGAAACAAAATCAAGAATCATGAAAAGTTACTATTCATCATCACTTTGTAAAATCCATATAAAATCGAAAAACAAGATTTTGGTTCTCAAAGTTTTACCACACCTTCTTCCCTTCAAGGGATTTCTTTTGAGTCCTATCTCATCACCAGGGGATGCTTGAAGCTCGACTTATTGGCTTTCTAAGGTGAGGGGTCGAAACTGGAAAAGACAGGACAGTTTTTGTTCTCCGACTTGGGGAAGGGATTTGACTAGGCTAAACTCCTTTGTTGGCCATGAAATGTTGAACGAATGTTGCCCATGGAGTGGAGAAGCAATGGTTAAAATTTGGTGATTTATGGATGGATAGAAGTGGAGATATGAATTTTTCTCTCCTCCTTGTGCAAGCTGAGCCGAAAATGAGGGGGGAGAGTTCTTCCTCTTCTTTTTCTTTTTGTTTTGATAAATAGATAAGAATGCTGATATTTGTATAAAAAGTGGTGAGTCATCACATTTTGGTGAGTCACCAGGACACGTGTCGCGCATGCATGTGTTTGGCTAAAGTAGCTTTACTGGTTCGTTTCCTTTCACATGGATGATCCAAATGTTTCATCCCTCGAATTAATCTTGTTACATGTTACTTCCATGTCTATATTTAATCCTGCAAATGTTGCCTTGTTCCTCTTGAAACGATTCGAAATATTTCCTAAAGAGCGAATAAAATTCTACGCGATTCTCGCAGTGAATAGTAACTATTCACTATTCACTGCAACAATCGAATCCTTAAATCGACTTTAATAAAATAATAAAATTCCAAAATATTAAATCCTCAAATCCTCAATTTTAATATCTCCTTTCTTGAATATAATAATATATAATTCACTGCCCGGTCAAATACTACACCAAAATAAAATTTGGAATTTCTGAATTCCGATCGTCTTTGCATTCACTTATTTACTCCGTAGATCACTAATATGACTTCGGAATATCCACACTACGTCTCGTACATAGGTGGCATGAAAAATTTTGTTAATCCTCAAAATGCAAAAAAAGAAGAAAGTTGAAAGGCTAATGAGTGTTGGAAAAAGTGCTAATTGAACACGCATTTTTCTAAGGGGATAAAAGTTTTAGATGTTATATGATCGATATGCTTTTGGTTGTAACTCCTGAAGTATAGACTAATGTTTCTCTTTATAGATTTTATAGTCGGCTTAAGTTTCTTAATTTTTTTAATTATATATTTTATTTAAATTTCAATCAAAATTCGGTTAATTTGACCACACAAAGTCAAAACAAGACTATTATTTTGAAACAGAGAGAGTAATTAATTAGCAAAATTAGCTACATAGTTTTAAGTTTTTACGTGGTCACAATAAATTGATATTTGTGTCAAAATTTCGGTGACATATAATAAGAACATGGGTTAAATTATTTATCAACTAGTTTACTAAGCCGCGCTTTGCAGCGACTTATAATAATTTCTCCAAATTTTTCTAAAAAATGTTTTATAAAAAATGTTTTTAAACAAAATTATATATATAACTTGAAATTAAGGTTTCTTTTAAACCATTAATAAAGATTTTGAAAGTAAGAATATTATAATTATATATTTAGTTTCCTCCATTAGTAAAGATTTTTAAGTCAATTGAGATATTTTCGAATCTTTAACATTAATTATTCAAAAATTTGAGAAAATTAGAAAAATAGATCAAAGCGATTTGAGAGTCGCCACATCACCGCCCTCGTCTTCTCCTTTATATAAGTACTAGTTGACTAAGCCGCGTTTCGCAGCGGCCCTATAAATTTTTTGTAAAATTTTAAATTTTAACCATTTAAGAAAAAGTCAAGAAAAGAATATATAGAATCTATACTATTATATAATAGTATAGATGAAACTTTATATTATAACAAATTTCTTAAATATTCCTAGACGTTATAATAAATTTATTTAGTATGTACATGTGCATTATTATAACATAAAAGGTTCATTAGAAACATAATTGATTTTTTTATAATTATTGTATTTCCATGTGAATTTGAATGTAAATAAGGGAATTCAATTTATTTTAGCTAAGAAAAAAATTAATATTTGTTTAATTGAATATCGAACATGATTACTTTTATATATTTATTGTTTTTACTATGAATTTGAATGTAAATAAAGAAATTGAATTCTCTAAACTTGATTAATTAGGAAATTAATATATAAAATTGTGAATTTATCATGCCTCTCATAATTTTTTTTTGAGATAAGTGTATTGAATATAACTCTAATTAATTCCCAAAATCACAAGAACAATATTTAAAAAATTATATACAAAGATAACATTCATTCTAATTATTATCAATTATAGAAATCAACAATTAAAATTAGCAAAAATTGTATAACATATATAATGTTAAACGTCACCATTTGAATCCATAAGCCTACATTATAATTATATATATTTATTATATATTTAAAAAATATATATATTAAATAAATATTTAAAATATAATATATTTTATTAAAATATATTTAATATTTTTGAAAAATATATTCTATTTAATATGATAAATGGACGATTTTTCTTAAATTATTTGCACTTTATTTTTCATTTATACCGATTGTTATCTCGTTTTCTTGGGCCGACACCCGTTGTAATAAATAAATAAATAAATAAATAATTTTCAGGACAACATATATATATATATATATATTTATAAAAAAACATTTAATCTTGCACGACAATAAAAATTTTAGTACTAACCATCACTTTATTCTCTATTCAGTTTCGAGATAATTTAAATTTTAAAAATAATTGTTAAACCACCACTAAATTAAAGATTATCCTGTGAGTTTTACATGGGTTGTAAAATTGTACAAATCTAATTTTTTGAACTCGTACAAATAGTAAATTAAGTGAATAAAACTTAATAAATATCAATTTTTTAACTACAAAATAATTATAAATAACATATAAATATTTTGTCAAAAACAAATAACACATTAATATGAAAGCCTGAAAATAAATATAATTATAAATATTAAAAAAAGAACCGTGCACCTATTATAAGTTAATATCAAAAAGTTGAAATAATAATTTTTTATTATGAAATACAACTCGAATCCTTTTTCATTGTGAAGTACATTGCGAATCTTAATAACTAAATCATCAAAAATTTGGTTCCAAGAAAAAGACCAGACAATTACTTTGTTATGCTATCCAATTAATAATTTGGTTCCTTTTTTGGCTTCTATCAACATGTTTATAACACAAAAAAGATTTACGTGATTAAAAAACAGAAAGAGACATTAAAACGATGGAAACAATAGACAGATGATGAGATTTTCTTATAGGCCATGGTCTTTAGATATAAATCAAACATAAGTGTATTGTGGACATGTTACTTGAAATTGGCTCAACAAAACTAAAAAGAGCTTGCAAAAACAATTTAAATCCAAATAAACTTTATACACAAAGTTGATTATTAGATTAAGTTTAGATGTTATACCAATATTTTAATAAACATGCTTCAACCCAAATAGAAACACCCGCAAGAAAAACTACAAATAAAGAACATATTTCTACACATATATACATATAAAAAAAGGAGTAATTAATAAACAACAGCGACAAAAAGATCAAAATTTTTTCTACATTCAAACAATGAAACACACTTTAATTAGAAAAAAGATGGACACACAAAAATTAAAAAGACAAAATTAAAAAGTTGGACTTCCCGTAAAAAGGACTCTTGAAAGAAAAAGGATCAAATATATGTAAACAATCTTGAATGTGTGATAAATTTTCATATCCTTTCAACCAGAGCAATATGCAAAATAATTTAACAAAAAAAGCTAAAAAATTAACATGCACGTGATTAGATATTATAATCCAGACTTCTTACTTTTAGCTTGCAACAAAGTTAACAAAAATATTGATGAATGTAATATCGAACAAAGTGAGATGATAAAGTCAATGAATTAAAGTGAAGTGTAATTAGTATTATTGTAGTCAAAATGTTACATTCATTTAGGAGATTCTCTCTTTTAGCTATTTTTCCAACCCCCTCTAATGTGGGGGTTAGGAGGTATTTATAGGGAAAGTTTACAATTGGGCTTATTTCTAATTGGGCCTGTTACAGAGTGGGCCTATATCTAAGATACTATTTAAACCTTCTTGGTTAATGGGCTTTGGCCCAACATTTGTCCCCCCCTTTGTTGAAAGCCATATCTTTAGATTTGCTTAAGCCCTGAAATATAAGTCCAGATAAACACAATAATGTAAGTAAATAAAATAAGGTTAAAATAACATACCCGGGATAATCTTTTAGATAATCTTTTATTTTTCACGTCATCCCCCCTTTTTTTTTATTTTATTATTATTTTTGTTCATTGTACGGAAACCGGGGCCTGTCTTGCGGCGTTTCGACTTCCCTAGCATTTGGTGGCGTTTCTTTCTTCCCCTTACCCGCGATTGGCTGTAGGGTTAAACTGCTTATTCACTTTCCTCTCATCTCCAGGTGTGCTCTCTTTCTTTTGTATTTCCCATAACTTTGCATTTTGTGAACTGTCTTTCTTTTTATTATTCCTAGTACTTTGCATCATGTCTGCTCCGTCTAATTCCTCCGAGGCCATTGTTACTCAAACCCTTCATAGGGACATGTCATTAAATCAAACCCTCGAGTCTCCGTTTAACTTGGATCATTTGGACATCCCTGATGTCGAATTAGATTTTGGATTTAGTTTATCTGAGGATGGGGAGGTAGAGGGTGTTCACGTTTCACCTACTTTAACCCCCGGTACCGTGGCGAGGCGTGAGAGGGTAGTCGAGGAGGCCTTTGTTGCCGGTCAATTAGAGTTTAGGGATACCGCCAGTCTCAACGTATCGAGTATTTTTTCTAATCCCTCGACACGGGTAGAAGTAAACAAGAGTTGGGTCGATCTGACCGTTGGGGGCTATCGGTGCGAGATTCCTAATCCTGATGTACGGGATGCATGGGATACCGCTAATCCACTTCGAGTACGGGCTGCTCCTACCACTTCATCCCTTTTTCCTTTGTATGTTTGAGGCCATTGGGTGCGGGGTAGCTCAGATGACCCCTAATGCTATCGCGCAAATAAGCGGGTTCGTAGCTCGTTGTGCCGAGGTTAATAGGTTACCCTCTTTGATTTTGTTTTTTTCAATTTATAGTATCCACTACACCCATGGCCAAGTGTACTTTTATAAACGGGATGGGGTTCGTCTTGTGGACGTCAAGTCATCGAACCATGGCTGGCATGGGAAATGGCTATTTTGGTACGGAAAAGACCTTGAGTTCGTACCGTCTTGTCGGGCTGTGCCCAAGGCTACTGTCGACCTTTTGAACGGCTTGAGTAAGTATGATGCCGCTTTTTTAAGAACCTTTTTAGGATCCTGGTCGTCATACACCTGGTCGCAGTTGAAAGATGAGTCTTTTCTAGAAAATCATAATCGTAAGGCTATCTTTTTGTTGATGTTACTTCGTTCTTCTGCGTGCCAATGTTGTTACTAACCTTTTCTTGTTGGTGCTATTTGTTTTTTAGTTTCAGGTCGATCTTTGCGACAGGTGTTGGACGGTGGTTTAAAGGACGAGATGGAGAAAGCTCTGTTGCTACTTGCTAAGAGACCCCGCTCACAATTGCCATGAAGTAATACAGAGACTGCTCCGGGTGGTAGTGGTTTAGGAACGGTTGCTACCCCAGATGTGGCCTCAGAGACTGTGCCCATTGTGGAAGTCAGTGAAGAGGCTGGCCTAGACCATGACGCGAACGTTGAGCTGGTGTCCCGTGAATGTAAGAGGTCGCGCGTGGATATGGTGGGTGAAGGTTCGGAGCGAATCGCTGCCCGGCGTGGTCAGGACTCGTCGAGACATGGGGGTGCGAATTCTCTAACGATCATGGGACTACGAGGTGGTGATCGTCCTCCAGTTCTTCAACCTGACACTGCCGTGGAGCCCGCTCGCTTCGAAATCCAACCCTACGAGCGCTGGACTGCGGGATCACACGTGCCGTTACGAGTATGTTTGGTTCACTTATCGATAATGAATTCTAATGTTGTTTGGTTGTATAATTCTGTCGAGGCTTACCCTGTGTTGGCAGGTTTTTGGAGCGTTCGACTTACCGCTGGATTTTAGCTCGTATGTAGATCGTGCTCGAGGTGAAGTTGCAGATCGTTGTTTGACTCGCGCAGGACGGGTAACTCTTTTATTTAGCTTCCTATCTATTTTATTCTGCTTATTATACTGTCATGGTTCCTGTATCCAAAGCTCACTCTTGTTTCTGATGTGTCAGTTCCTGGCCGACATGACGCACATCGTTCGCGAGTATCGGGCCGACGTGGATGGTCAGTGGAGAGCTGAATCGCTGTAGGAGATGGGCGCTATGAAAGAACAGCGAGTTGCTGCCGAACAGCGGGCTACTGATGCTGAGAAGCGTGTTGGGGAGTTGTCCGCCGAGTTAGAGAACTTGAAGATGGAGAATGGTAAAGCTGCCCAAACAATCGAGGGATTATCAGGAGAGTTGGAGAGATGGAAAAGATTGTTTGAGGAAAAACAGCGGGAAAATGGCAACATGAGGTCAGAGTTGGAGCGTTGTCGTGACGATAAGGAGACCCTCGCGAGAGAGGTCGACAACATGAAGATTGAGGTGGAGAAGGGAATCGAGGAGATCGCGAGTGGTCTTGAGGCTGGGTACGGCCGTTGTTATGCCCGCGCAGTCGCTGCCGGGTTGGACATGGCTGGTCACACCTTCGACGACTTCTGTGCCGATTTAGTCGCGAAGGAACAAGAAGCAGGTACTGAAGTTGAGCTGATTTCGAAGGCGGGGAATGCCCCGTAACTTTGTACTTCTTTGCCTTTTTCCCATCCAAATTAGTCGGCCCTTGGTTTTTTTTTTTTGAGATCAACTTAATAACTTATGATGTTGGTTAAGTTCACAAACATTCATCACCGTTGGCTATTTGGACAGATTTGTACTTTTGTGGGTATATTTTTCAATTAAAGTGTGATTTAAAATTTCGAGCTTTTGGTTTAGAATTAATCTTTGAGTAGTATAATGTGTTTGAGATTATGTTCTCGCCTGTTCACAAGAGGGTATTTTTCAGCTTTAGCTTTACCTGTGGCTTATGCTGACAGGCTTGCTTTAAGCGTATTTAACCTGACTTATTGATAACGTCTCCGTGGCTGGTCTTAATTGACAACAGCATAATTTGTGTTGCAGTCGTTGGGCTTCATTTAGTAACTTAATCGTTTGTAGTCCCGCATTCGCAGAGATAATGCATGAACATACTTAAGTATATATGTCGATAGTTTTAGAAATACATATCTCTAACTGGACTTGATTGAAAATAGCTTAACAAAAGAAAAAAAAGAGTGCCAAATTTCCCTCATTCATGGGAAAAACTTCTTTAAGTGGATTGCATTCCATGCGTTTTTCACTGGCTCGCCGTTGAGTTGAGAGAGTTCGTAAGTACTTGGCCTGAGAACTTTGGAGATTTTGTATGGGCCTTCCCAAGGTGCCTTAAACTTCCCTATGACAGTTGGTTGAGATGAGGCAGACTCCCTCAAGATGAGATCATTGACCTGAAAGTTTTTGGTTTTTACCTTCTTGTCAAAGAACTTGGCTGTTGCCTTCTGATGACGTATTGTGGCCAAGTGGGCCTCTTCTCTGACCTCTTCCAGTAGGTCATTGTCGAGGCACAGTCCTTCTATTGAGGCCGCGGGGTCGAAGAGATCAACTCTAGGTGACTGAAGACTTGTTTCCATGGGGATAACAGCGTCTGTGCCATATGCTAGCCTGAATGGAGTGTCGCCCGTGGAAGTTCTTGGAGTAGTTCGATAAGACCATAGGACATTGGGGAGCTCGCCCGCCCATGAGCGAGGCTGTTCCTTGAGCCGTTTTTTGAGTCCTTGGAGAATGATCCTGTTAGTGACTTCCACCTGGCCATTGGCTTGGGGGTATGCTACCGAAGCTTTGGAGTGCATGATGTTGAGGTCTCGTAACACGGTTTCGAACTTGTCACCGACGAACTGGGTGCCGTTGTCGGTGAGTACCGACCTAGGGATTCCGAATCGAAATACGACAAACTCCATGAAAAATTCAATCATTTCTTTCTCCCGAATGCGTGCTAGCGGCTTAGCCTCCACCCATTTCGTGGCGTAATCGATAGCCACGACCAGATATTGGAGCTGTCCCTTAACTTTTGGGAGAGGACCCACGATGTCGATCCCCCACTGGAAGAAGGACAAGGACAAAGGATCGGCGTCATCGTCTGCGAGGGAGCATGGCTGACGGTCCCGTAGAGTTGACATGGGACGCAACTCTTCACGTAGGTCTCGCAGTCCTTCCTCATTGTGGGCCAATATAGGCCCTGTCTGATGATTTTGAGGGCGAGGTTCTTGCCTCCCATGTGCTCTCCACATATACCTGTGTGTGTTTCAAAGATAGCGAGTTAAGACTCGGCGGGCCCCAAAAAACGAAGTAGTGGCTCCGTGAGAGCTCGTCGATAAAGCTTAGAATCTAGGACGCAATAATTGCGAGCTTTAAACATGATTGAGCGAGCTTCTTTCTTGTCGTCTGGGAGCTTGTTGTCGAGTATGTAGTCTAGAAATGCGGAACGCCAGTCCGGAGAGGTCGTGACTTCGCTTACCGCGAGGTCGTGAATAGTCGGGGTTAGCAGCTCCTCGACGTATACATGATGAGAATTGATCGGTATGTTTGATGAGGCCAGTTTAGATAGCGCGTTGGCCCATTGATTTTCATGTCGGTCGATGTTTGTAATTGTCCAAGACGTGAAGTTTTTCAGTAAGGATTGGGTTTTTTCCAGGTAGGATGCCATTCTATCATTGTGAGTTTTGAACTCGCCCTTGATCTGTTTCACCACGAGCTGAGAGTCACTGAAGATGTCGATGGTTTTAGCCTCCAATATACTTGCCAGCCTAAGACCTGCTATCAGGGCTTCGTACTCCGACTCGTTGTTGGTAGCCTTAAACGAGAACTTGATTGCTTATTGAACCTGGAAGCCTTCAGGGCTAACCAAGATGACCCCTGCACCGCTGGTTTCCACAGTGGACGACCCGTCGACATAAAGGGACCAGGGGCGCGAGGAAGGGGGGCTCGTGACCTGCAATTGGTTCTCCTTTTGGGAGAACTGGAATTCAACAACAAAATCTGATAGTGCTTGGGCTTTCATTGTTGTTCGTGACTTGTACTCAATGAAGAATTGGCCTAGCTCGACCGTCCATGCAGCAAGGCGACCAGTCATGTCGGGTTTATGTAGTATTCGCTTTAAGGGCTGATTTGTCATGACCTGAATCTCGCGACCCTGGAAGTAATGTCGCAGTTTCCTACTTGCAATGACGAGAGCAAAAACCAGCTTCTCGATTTGTGGATATCGCGTTTCAGCGTCTCGAAGTGTATGACTGACATAGTACACTGGTGATTCCGTTCCTTCCCTGAATTTTAACAAAACAGCGGCGATGTTGAAGTCGGTAGCGGCGAGATAAATTCGCAACGGCTCGCGGCCGACCGCATGGGTCAATATAGGAGGAGAAGTCAGAAACTTTTTGAGTTCGACCAATGCCTCTTGACACTTGTCATTCCAATCAATCTTTGATGTTTTGGCTGTTTCTTTGATTACCTGAAAGAAGGGTGCACAACGCTTGGATGACTGGGGAATAAACCGTCTCAGAGCGGTGACGCAGCCTGTTAAAATTTGAACCTCTTTCAAAGTGGATGGGCTTTTAATTTCCATAATGTCTTTGATTTGAGAGGGATCTACCTCAATCCCTCGCTGTGTGATCAGGAAATCGAGGAACTTTCCCGTGGTGAGACCGAATGAGCATTTTGCCGGATTGAGTCGCATGTTGTGGAGGCGAATTGTCTGAAAAGTTTCTCGTAAATCGTCGATGTGATCCGAGGCTTTTTGGGATTTAGTAATCATGTCATCGACGTAGACCTGCATATTACGACTGATTTGCGAGGAAAATATGGAATCCATCATTTGTTGGAACGTCGCTCCTGCGTTGATAAGCCCGAAGGGCATGTTTTTGTATGCGAAAACGCCTCTATGCGTGATAAAAGCGGTTTTTTGCCAATCTTGGCTGTCCATTTTTATCTGATTGTAGCCCGAAAATGCGTCCATGAATGACAAGAGCTCGTGGCCTGCAGTGGCGTCGATTAATTGGTCAATATTAGGTAGCGGGTAGAAGTCCTTAGGACATGCCCGGTTGAGATCAGAATAATCGACGCACATGCGCCATTTACCATTTTTCTTCTTCACCAGTACCGCATTGGCGAGCCAAGTGGGAAACTGTACTGGTTCAATGAACCCGGCCGCGAGTAGGCGGTCAAGTTCGGCGTCAATTGCCTGTTTCTTGTCCTCTGAGAAGACATGCCTTTTTTGCTTTACTGGTCGGATTTTTGGGTCGAGGTGGAGTGAGTGGCGATCTATGACCTCTGGGATTCCTGGAATGTCACTGGGATCCCAGGCAAAAATGTCGGAGAATTCGCGGACGAGGTCAACAATTTTTTGTCGTAGGGGGTTCTGGAGTTCTTTTCCAATTTTAACTTTTTTCTCCGGGTTTCCCAGCATGACCTCTATCTCATCCGTATCCTCCATGGGTACGCAAGCTAAGGTCGGGGGAATATCAATGACGTCATTTGGGTGGATTTCTATCACCTGATTGATGGAGGAGTCATCGCCACCTTTCTGTCGTGGGATCACGGCGGATAAGTAGCATTGTCTAGCTGCGACCTGATCGCCTACAACCTCCCCTACACCAAAGTCTGTGGGAAACTTCATTTTGAGGTGGGGAATCGACGTGATGGCTTTGAGGGAGGCCAATATGGTACGGCCGAGAATGGCATTGTAGCTTGACATCGCGTTGACGACGTGGAATTTAACCATTTGTCGAGTTTGACATGGAGACAGTCCAAATAAAACGGGTAAGTCGATAGTGCCTACCACCTTGACTTCATTCCCTGTGAACCCATACAGAGGGATATTGACATTTTCTAGCTTGCGATCCCCAAGGTTCATTCGTGAATATGCATGGTGGTAGAGGATGTCGACGGAACTGCCGCTGTCGATTAGGATCTTTTTCACAGTGTTCGTGCCTACTTTGGCGGTGATAACCAGGGCGTCTTGCTGAGCTTCAATTAACCCCGACGGGTAATCATCATCAGAGAAGGAGATAATCGGCGTTGGGTTGTGCCTGGGCTTCTTCGGAGCCTCTGGGTTGATGGAAAACACCTCACGGGCGTATGACTTTTTGGAGTTATTAGATGTGCCTCCCGCGGAGTGTCCCCCTGCGATGACGTCAATGACTCTGTCGAGGTCATGGTTTCGCGAAGGGGGGTGATTGCTGCCATCAATGAAATGGACGAGTTGTCCTCGACGGATCTTGCTTTCAATGAATGAGCTGAGTTAGAAACAGGATTCTGTTGTGTGGCCGGTATCTTCGTGGTACTCACAATATCGGGAGCTTGGGGGTCGTCCTGGCTTCATTGGCCTTGGAGGACGGTAATCAGGTTCTGTTTTGAGAATTGCGAGTATAGTTGCCTTGTCGGCGTTAAGCTTAGTGAATTCCTTTTCACTGCGGTCCCATGGTTTCCATGACCTTTTTGTTTTGTCGCTTCTCTCGGTTCTGTCCGGCAGTGGAGTTCGGTGATCATGGGAGCGGGATTGGGATTTATATCCACGCCTTGCGTTGTTTTGCGGAGATCGTCGTCGTGGACTTCGACTTCTGTCCCGCTTCTGCGAAAATCGTCGGGGAGACTGTATGCTCCCCACTGCTTCTTGTAATTTCATTCTATGCTCAACGATTTGAAATGATGACTGGAGAGTACGGGGATTCTTCTCGAAGAATTCCTCCAACAAGAGTGCGTGTCGATGTTTGTCAATGCCGGCCGTGAGATAGTTGATAGCGAGCTCTTCGATTAAGTTTGGAATATCGGCGACCTCTGCTCGGAAGCGAGCTAGGAAGTCTCGTAAAGGCTCGGAGTGTCGCTGGCGTATTGTCATCAAGGACGCAGTTATCTTACCCCCCTTGTAGTTACTAGAGAAACGGCTTTGAAACTTGCTTTTTAAGGTGTTCCAGGAATCAATGGAGCGTGGTGCCAAGTTACTATACCATCGTAGCGATGTGCCCTTCAGGCACGTGGAGAAGAACTGGCATCTGGCGACTTCAGAATGGCCAAAGAAAGTCATTCGTCCGTCGAAAGTATTTAGGAACCCGATAGGGTCGCACGACCCATCGAAATAATCTAAGGCTGGAGTTTTCAGATTTCTGTCAATCTTGGCGATTTCAATAGACCGGGACAAGGGGCTCTCTGTGGAGATGGGTAGTCCGGAGTGGTTTTTTATGTAATCCTGGCACTCAGCGAGGTCATTCTGCATTTTAGCGATGTCCTCTGGGCGAAAAGACTCGCATGAATCGCTTCGCCATGAGGCGTCGTTTGGTGACGACGTCATACGCCGTTTTGGAGGCGGTCGGGAGCATTGGGACTCACTGGATACATCCTTATCGGGGTCGTAATTTTCCTCATAATCCTCATCTAATTGTCGGTGGGGGTCCTTGTTACGGCGCGATATTGACGTCTGCTGCAACTCCCGCTGCAGACGTCGAATCTCCTTGTGTTTTTCTAGGCGAGCCTCCAACAAACATTTCTGCTCCTCCAAATATGCCAGCTCGTCATCCGACCCAGCGAACTCCTCAAAACGGTGAGTTTGCACCGGTTGCTTCTTTTGTTTTAGCAGCTTAAGCACATGCATGCGTGCATCGCTTGTTAACACTTTTTTGCCCGTGGGAGTCATGGCCCTCAATCATGTGTCAACGGGGGGTCCGGGGGATCCCTCGTTTTGGTCATCCATAGGGGGAAACAACTCCCGAGGCTGTAGCACGGGGGGCAATTGTATCTCCTCCCAGCGAGGTATAGTCACCACTTCGTTTGTGCCAGCAATTTTGGAGATAAACGGCTCGCTCTCTTCCATTTCAGTTGGAACTACAGATAAAAGAGCTCCTTCTAGCGCCAAATGATGAATATAATATCGAACAAATTGAGATGATAAAGCCAATGAATTAAAGTGAAGTGTAATTAGTATTATTGGAGTCAAAATGTTACATTCATTTAGGAGATTCTCTCTTTTAGCTATTTTTCCAACCCCCTCTAATGTGGGGGTTAGGAGGTATTTATAGGGAAAGTTTACAATTGGGCTTATTTCTAATTGGGCATGTTACTGAGTGGGCCTTTATCTAAGATACTATTTAAACCTTCTTGGTTAATGGGCTTTGGCCCAACAAATATGAAGACTTGTCACCTACAACGTGACAACAAAGAGATCCAAAAGATTATCAGATCAATTCATACAAACAAATCTCAATGAATGAATAACGTATATTGGAATAAATATTTGGACACGAAGTTGTTAATACTAACCCGCTTCTTGTTTCTTACGTTTTTGGCCACTGCATCAGTATTTACAAAATCCTGAAAAATAGAAGAAAAAATTATTAAACCTGTAACTTGAGAAACATTCTGCCTACGTGACCAAAGTATGTATATATATAGTGAAGAGAAAATTTTAATTTTTAATATTTTAGTAATAGAATTTGATTAGATTTTAATATTTTAGTTATATTTAATATATGATTTTGGTAATATTTGTTTGATTAAATTTTCAATAAAATTGACTTTTATATATTTATTGATTTTCCTAAAAATTTGAGTATAAATAAGGATTGTCTGCTCTAAAAATTCGAATGTAAATAAGGAAATTTAGTTTTATTCCTATTTAATTTTAAATAGAATTGACGTATTTATTGGCTTTCCTGAAAATTTGAGTGTAAATAATGAATGTCTTCCCTAAAAGTTCGAATGTAAATAAGAAAATTTAATTTAATTGAATTAAAATTCAGGAGCTCTAAAAAAATAGATAAATAGCTTTCTGACGATCTGAGAGCTCGTGGGGTTTTCCTTTATATATATAAAGATATTGATGATAGGATTAGAGTGCGTTTGAGCGAATTTTAACATACTATATTTAGTTTCCTCCGTTAGAAAATAATAAGAAGTAAATTGACAATTTATCTAATATTATAAAGACAATAATATTAAAATTATATATTTACTTTCCTCCATTAGTAAAAATTTAAAAGACAATTAAAATATTTTCTAATAAAATAATTTAGGTGACTATTAAAATTGTAAATTTAGTTTCATCCATTAGTAAATATTTTAAAGGCAAGAATATTAAAATTGTATATTTAGTTTCCTCCGTTAATAAAGATTTTGAAGGCAAGAATATTATAATTGTATATTTAGTTTCCTCCATTAGTGAAAATTTTAAAATCAATTGAGATATTTTTGAATCTTTAACATTAATTATTCAAAAATTTGAGAAAATTAGAAAAATAGATGAAAACGATTTGAGAAGCGTCACCTCACCACCCTCATTTTCTCCTTTATATAAGTACTAGTCGACTAAGCCGCGCTTCGCAACGGCCTTATAACATTTTTTTTCTATATTCCAAATAAATATTTTTTAGACAATTGAAGATAAAAAATATCTATAATAACAAATAAATTAGTGAACACATATTGCACAAACTAAATATTCATAGACTACTATTTCTATTTATATACTTTTTTAATACCAATTTAATGTCACTCTTTTTTAGTCTGACACCCGTTGTAATAAATTATATATATATATATATATATATATATATATATATATATATATATATATATATATATATAGAGAGAGAGAGAGAGAGAGAGAGAGAGAGAGAGAGAGAGAGAGTCCTATTCAAATAGAAACCAGCTTAAAATAGAAACTAGAAACTAAAGCCCAGCCCAAACAAAACATAACTACTTCTCACATTAAAAACAATTAAAAACAAAAGCCCAGCCCACTTACATAAAACAATATGAAAATTTAAAAAAGACGTGAAATATACTTACACAATACACACAAAACCGTTACATCAAAAGAATTCCACCATTAATGCTCATCTACCAATTCAACCTCTTCCATCAATTCCACTGATTCAAGCTCGAAGAGTTCAACATTCAATGATTCTTGTCTCCTCTTAATCGAACACTAATAGTCAACTGTCGAAGCATAAACAACATTATTTGAAGAATTTGAAGTTCATCGACTAGAAAAATCACTAAAATTCTCTACAAAAAGGTACATTATTGTGCATTTCAGTCATAATCGACGATATTGTTACATATAAACTTATATTGAGTGATTCATGTTTGTATATTTTGTGATTTTTAGGTTATAAACGATATTGTTTGTATATTGAGTGATTACTGTGTGAAACTGACTAAATCTGTTCATATTTTGTTCAAGCAACTATTAGTTAAGCAGCTATTAAAGTTATATCACTGTTTGAAGCAAAAAAATGGATAGAAGTAGTGGAGGTACGTATAATTAGGGTTTTATGGTGTTTTTTGATCATTTTAAAAATGTAATCATGTTTTAAGAGTTAATTTGAGTAGATTATGTGTTTTAGATGATTCAATTTTACTAGATTGTTGATTATGTGTGAGTGATTCTGTTTTGTATGAATGTACAGGTTGTTTTTTGCTTTAAGATGTTTTTTTAGTGATTTCGATAATTATGATTTCAATTTTTTAATAGATTATGTTTAGTGATATTTTAGATTCAATTTAAAACTCGATTTGCTGCTCTAAAATTTTACCGGAAGTCCTTTGGGGATTTCTGCCAAGATTGCATCAGTTATGTAAAATCTATTGTTTCTTCAACAAAATTCTCCAATTCATTATGCGCCTTTTGGTGATTTTCTTAGTGATTTTATGGCTAACAAATTTAGATCTTATATGATTACCTACTTGTAGAATTAAATTATGTGAACATGAAAATAAAAACGAAGGGGGTAATGAGTTATAAAGATATGATAAGCTGTTTAATGTTTGACACTAGAGATATGATGATAAGATATAACAGTAGTACCATGTAGGAGCATATATTTACCTTTTGTTAAGAAGTAACTCATTAAGGTGTCTGTGATTAATGGTTTTTTTGAATATGTAAAATACTAACAGCACTACGGCGGAGTTCACGACTTGAACAGTTAAGCGCTTCAAAATTTACTGTAACAGAAGAAGTTGACCAAATTATGGTGGAACAAAATGAATCTCATGGTATAACGATATTCTTTAACTAAAATGAATTTTCATAATGATTTCACTATTATTTTTTAATAATCTCTTTTTATGAACTGTATTTGACACAGATCATGGAGAAAGTACCGAATCTGACATTGAAAAGACTCCACCAAGAGTAAATGAAAGATTGGTAGAGGTTGAAGAATTCAGAAACGTACAATTTTCAAGCGTTGTGAGATACATATTCAAAGTAAGGAGACATTGTTAGAAATTAATGATATACAATGAAAATATGACTAAAGAACTAATTATTTGTGTTTTGTTTTACATGAATAGGGAGCTGAAGAAAATCAACCTGCAGAAAACAAAACAAAATGGAAAAGGAAGACAGCTCAGCAGGTACTAATATCACTTAAACTAAAATATCACTACAATCATTAGAAAACATTACTGCAACATTACATGATTATCGCTAAGATTCTCTAAAACAATCACTAGTATCAGTAAAATAGTAAAGTACGAAAACACTATAATGTGCTAAAAGGATAATCTATTATATAATGTGCTATTATAGTGATTTTTGACACTCTGTTAATTAAATCTGTCCTGCTCAGACTTGTTTATAAACCGAGTCAAGTTTGATTATGTTAACTTCTTATAATGTTTGATCAGTTTTTACTTAATGGTTTTAATCCTTTTTTATGCACCTTGCCAATAGAATGTGTTATTTTATTTATAACTTAAAATCTGTCTTGCTCTTCCCGATTGATATGCATCATCTTCTTTACCAACGTTAATTCCCTGAATTAATGTACAGTACAAACTTGTCTAATTAGTCATCGGCCTAATTAGTTGGTCATTTGTGTTGTTCCGAGCTTGTAGTCAACTTGAATTATATTGGTCAGAATTTTGTTTCAATTTAGATTATTAATTTTTGTTAATATGATCATAATATTTTTTAAACAGGAAAAACACACTACGCCATAAGTGCTCATATGCAATGTTTTTTGTGAGGGTTGCAAGCAAAGCGTTGCAAAAGCTATGCTTAGTTTTGGTCTTCTGCAACACTACTCAAAAAGCATTGCATTTCATGTGAATGCACCGTTGCAGAGTGAATGCTAGTGTTATGATGTGCAACACCATTAAAAAGCGTTGCATTATACTACATTATGTTTAGAATTATGAAAAGTATACATATTATCAAAATATATAAAATGTCTTCAAATTTAAATATTTTTTTTACTTTAAAGTTTGAAAGATAATATATTTTAAAATTGAAATTATTTTTACATTTGTTCGGTATAAATATTTATCATATTTTTTATGATTATAAAAATTATTTTTATGATTATAAAAATTATACAGTACTTATCAAAATATTTTAAATGACATTAAAATTTTGATCTATTTCTTACATTAAAATTTGATATACAATATATTATAAATTACATTATTTTTATGTATATTTTATATGAGTATCTATCATGTTTTAAATTTTCTAAAAACTTTTAAATTTAAAAATAAAATTACATTTTCCAAAAAGAAAAAAAAATTAACAGCAAACATACACTGACGTATACTAACAAATGTCACTAGGTGAAATATTGGGCGGACAACTTCCCCCCTTAACTTTAACGAAATAATTCAAACACACCAAAACAATTTACTTTCCCCCAAAACACTACTCCCTCTCTGCTCGATCTCTCTATCTCGACAAACTCTTTGGGCGAACTCTCTGGTAAACTCTCCACAAACTCAATTTATGATTTGTACAACTCTGATTAGTAGTTTCTTCTTTTCAATTAATTCGTAATCTCTACTCACTTGTATTTCAGTGTTTAGGTTTTGCATTTAGGGATTTTATTTAGGTAACTTATTTGGGGTTCTCATTATGGGATTTAATTTCCAACTTATTGGATTTGAACTTGATTTAGGGATTTGATATTCTACTCACTTGTATTTCAGTGTTTTGGGTTTTAATATTTTCTAATTTGTATTTTATATTTGAATGTTTGGGGTTTGTAATTTGATTTTTATTCAAATCCAAATATTTTGTTTATATGTTTCGGGTTTATGTTTTGAATTTTATTCAAATCCGAATTTTTTGTTTGAATGTTGGGGATTTGGTGCTTATGTATGTTCAATTTTATGCTGATAGTTTGGGTTGTATTTGTTATCCACTAGAGTTGCTGATAATTGGCCAGGTGTTGTTGTTGTAGAGGACGAGAAGAAGGAAGCTATGGTTATCTCATATATCTCTCTCTCTCGCCCCCTCCCTCCCTCTCTCTCTCTCTCTCTCTCTCTCTCTCTCTCTCTCTCTCTCTCTAATGACTAGGATGACTGGGATGCTGTTATTGATGGTTTGCATTTTCTTATGATTTCAGAACACCGAATCTGCAGCTTGTATCAAAGGGCTAGCTAATATACGAGGAAACTGTGGAAGCTTGGGCTCCACTGTTGTTTCTGAAAGGTAGCTTTTACTATCTAAATGTCAATATCTTCATGTTACTGTAGAGTGTAGACTCACTGAATGCCTCAACATTGACTAAAACTCGAGTGCTTTTGCAAAATTATTTCGTTGGAGTACTCGAGTGCTGAATACCTCTCTGTATGATCTAGAAACTGATCAAGACCAATACATATCTAGCTATAATTCTTTCCGTGTACTTGGCTTTTATTATGAATTTCGATTATCTCTACTAATTTGTTCATGCATAAGAGGATCAATCTTTACAATCTATAGCACTCTGTTTTTGACGTGTATATGACACATGAACCACTTTTCTGAAGCTTAAAGTGAAACACTTGTTTAGCTTTTCTTTAGAGTTGTTTTTCAACTTTCTGTTCTGCTCTTCCATTCTGATGTTGCAAATTTGTTAACACCAGGTCATGTCAGATGTTTTATCTGCCAAATCACTTCTCTGGAAGCTGAAGCTGGTGACCTTAGCATGTGCATTTTCTAATTCACGTCTTCATGCTGTGAAAGCTCAAATGCTGATTCTCTCCAGGTCTTTCCTCTTTCACAGTTCATCGCATGTCAAATTTTATTGTTAAAAATATGTAATTATCATAATCACAGGAACTTTTATGTTGACGAAGATTGTAATTTTCCAGAACCTGATTAAAAAGTTGGCCAAGTTTCTATAAAAGATGTGTAAACCTGAAATTCAGTTTGCCACTTATTTTTTAGAGTTTGCCCTCCTTTTACTTTTCAGCGCAGTTTAATAGGCACATTTCATGAATCAAACAAATGTAAGTGTGTCATTTACGCTGTTTCTCGAGGAAATTAAGTCAAAAATGGACCAACAAATTGAACAAGCAGACACTACAAACTACTAGAGAAACAAACCTTCCCTCTGGTAGACAATATTATGATATGTAGCATAAATTTATAGTTAGAAGCTATACGCAAGATGGTAAAACGTAGGCCTTTGAACTTAATGTATACAGATGCAGGGCAATTCATAAAGAAATGGGTTTAGTAGTAAGTATCATGCTTCATTATCCTCCCATGAAATAATTTGGGTGTGTGGATTCTTTATGCCTATTTCCTGCTCTGAATCCGAACTGCTTTAATTTTTTGTTTGTCTTAAAATGACGTAAAAATGGTTAGTGTTCCATGTTTTATGCATTAATTAAACTTTCGATTGTTTTTTTCTTAACTTTTAAAAATCTTTAAGCTATTATAGAAAAAGACGTAGGAGATCCACAGTTTCTGTCCTTATGCAAGTAGAATCTGAAAACGAATTAAAAATTCATCCAATGACAATAATCTAGATTTATGATGTATTTTACATATAAGCTCCCAGCCTAGTCAGTTCAGGCTTTAGGAACTAGATTATGTCTACCTAAGAAAAAATGATTGCACTGTTTTCGTTATTGATAAGTAGATTTTAAGATGTTGAAACATTACCTTGGGTTTGTCTCTTGCATTGGTGTAGCTTTTGAAAATAATGTTTAGAAGACTTATCCTTACTGGTGGGCTAACATGCTTAAAACTTTAAAGAAAGACAAGCTACTTGTATTGCCTTCGGCACAGAGTTATATATCGTTTTTTCTTTCAGATGATTAAGTTGATAAATTATGAAGAATCTATTTTTCTTAGCAAATGGGTTTCTGCTGATAGCAAATGGGTTTCTGCTGAAACTCTCTCTCTTTGTAATGTCTCCTCGTTGCTTCACCAGTTAAAATCTGGGGAAGTTATATGCTCAACAGACAAAAAAAAAGTAAAACATCGGGGGTGGGATCTCTCTAAAACCGAGATCTGATACAATGTTAGCAACCTTCTCCTCTAAAACGTTAAGGTGTTAGGAGGAGGTCTTGATTGCATTATATGGTATATCTAACATACATTACTCTTGAGACACAGACCTTTTGTTCTATTCTCCTCTGGGCTGACCTCCCTTTTTAACCATGTATTACTACTGTGAATTCGTATGCGTTAGATTACTGTTAATTGAAATCTACATATTGCATGACAGGTAACTGATGCACAAGGTTATCTTGAGAGGACTTTTTTAAGCCATGCGTCTGTTAGGGCCGGAAAACTGATTTCCAAGTGGATGGAGGATGCTGGTTTAACTACGTAAGCTATTGACTTACCTTATAATCTTTCAAAGAATGCATATACTCAATTCAGACTTATGTTAATTTTTAGGTGGGTGGACTCCATGGGAAATGTACATGGTCGAGTTGGAGGGCTGAACCCAAGCAGCAAGGCGCTTTTAATTGGTTCCCATTTGGTGAAGCATTTACTTTGTTTAATTTATTTTTGTGATAAACTCTATGTTTTCCTTTGGCTAGTTCAATTCGAAATTTTATTTAGGCTAGTAGTTGATTCTTTGGTTTTCCAACAGGATACTGTAATTGATGCTGGAAAGTTTGATGGTTCACTTGGCATAGTTTCTGCTTTGTCTGCATTGAAAGTTTTGCACGTGAATGGTAGACTAGAAAAGCTGAGACGGCCAGTTGAGGTTAGCTAGATATTAAACATTTAAATGGGTAACATTTGTTGTATAAAAGTTTGGTTTTTGTTATCTTTGGTCAAAACAGTAGCAAAGGTAACATCTATCTTCTCTGATCAGAATAATTTGTGGCTGGGGCTTTAGTATTATCTTAGTGTATTGTCTTGCAAGACTTTGTAACATATTCATTTACCAAAAAAATTCAACTTTAGGAGGATGAACTCCACAGATCTGTTGCCTCATATAAAACAGAAGCAAGTGCCTGTAATGCATTAATTTATTGCTTTCATGGAAGCTGCTTGGGAATTTAATTGCTCATACAAAGAGGAAAAGGAGAAGCAGGTCAGGTACAAATTTGCTTGTTACACTCGTTTGGTTACTGATTGCATGCAGACAGCTTCTATTTGCTATCTTGTGAATTCTCTTTTGACATAAACAATATGATAGATGCCAGGCCCTTCTATCTCTGTTATACAGACACATCGTTGATGAATTTCACTTGCTTGTCCTCCAAATCTTAACTTTATAACATTTTCTTGTTTTGCATTTCTTCCTGGTTAGGATAAACTGAGACCAGTTCTCACCGATATTAAGAAACATGCAGACAGCATAAAAGGGTATAGTTAATCCTTTCCTTGAATTGTTCACCTCAACTGTGGCAAATTTCTTAAAATTTGGATTGTACCAGATCACAGATAGTCACTGGCATGGATGGTGGAAATTTAAAAGCAGATAAAGGAAGGAAACATCTAGAAGAAGAATATTTGGAATTAGAAGAAAAGGTTTGATCAATTTTTAATTTGAGATCTTTTAGGTGTTGAAGTTATATGAAACTTCCTATTCATGCAGGACTTTTAGTTTCATTTCAACACAATTGTTAATTTGTTAGTATAATATTATGTTTGCTTCTACTTAAAATTAAAGATTCATAAATGTTTTATCACGTTATGCAGATTATTATATTGTTCGATGTAGTGGAGAACATGTCATTGATGTTGAAAAAGCCGCGTAAAGCTAATCCAGATCTTAATTTTGATATTGGACCCTTGAGTGCCACCCCAACAAGTGGTCAAGATGACAATAATACTCCTACGACTCAAGGCGGCACTGAATTTTAGCAATATAATTATGTAAAGGTTCTTAATATCTGAACTTGGTCAGTTTGCACGTAAAAGTTATCTACTTCATCCTACGTGCTTGGTGTTGGCACTTACGTTTGAAGAATTTGTAATGAATATTTTAGGTATTTTGTTTTGTTGTTTGGACGTGCCTCCGGTTGGCATGTAGAATATTTGGTTGCATGGTTATGGATGGATTTCTTTTATGTACGAAACTGTTCTGGCCAAAATTTTAATTAAAGCGTTGCATTTGTTTTTTCCTAATGTTGAATTTTAAAAAAAATGGTGTTGCATTAGTAAATATACTGTTGCATTACATGACAATTACTGTTTAAAAAGCTACTGCAAAGCGTTGCATTACTGAAGGCATGTGGACCCCACTGCTGACGTGGCACGAGGCCCCTACTGACGTGGCATGAGGCCCCTACTGACGTGGCACGTGGGACCCACTGCTGACGTGGCATGCAAGTGGGACCAGGTACTGACGTGGCCATTGAGTGGGCCCCATTGCTGATGTGGCATACAAAGTGGCCCTGTGTTTAAGGCAACACTCATTGGTGTTGCATTTCCTTGATTTTGGTGTTGCATTATACTTATAATGCAATACTTTCACGCCGTTGCAGTAGATGACCAAAAGTGTTGCATTATATATCAAAGGCCACGCCCGCGGATGCAACGCCCATTTCGTGTTGCATTTTTGAAAAAGAAGCTGAATGCAACGCTTTTTTGGTCTACAGCCACATTAAAAAAGCGTTGCATATGAGCACTTATGGCGTAGTGACAAAATGAAGAAAAGAAAAGAAGGAAACCAAATGTCAAATATCCAACGAAGAAAGCCTCATACGCCAAGGTGGATAATGATGAGGTAAACTAGTGTACTTAAAATATAATGTCTCTACCACTATTAAATGCAAATTCCTATCAAATTTAATTCTCTTTTTGAACTTATGATAGGAAATTAAACCTGCTAGACACATTAATAGAGCAAAGGAACATGTGAAGATCAGAAACTCTCCAAGATTGTTAAGTGAAATGTTATACTTCTTAACAGAAGAACAGAAACAATGGGTTCGACGTAGTGGATTTGGAGAGCTTCTAGGTTTTGAATTAGAAATGTTGTCGGGGCCGTTTGCTTACAATATACTTCAAATCTTTGAACATAATTCTGTGTCACTAAGGCTTTCCAATGGAGAGATAAACATCACAGAAGAAGATGTTTCGGATGTTCTAGGTTTGCCCTATGGAGGAGAGTCAGTAATGCTAGGATCAAATAATGAATACCAAGAAAGAAATGAATGGCAATCACAGTTCTCAAATCAAGATCAAATCACAACTCTCAAAGTTGTTCAGAAAATGAAAGAACAGGAATTGACACAAAACTTTAAATTAAATTTCTTGATTGTGTTGGCAAACGTTTTGCTAGGAACATGTACAAATGCATATGTGGATGTAAAGATTCTTAGATTTGATGATGATCTAGATAAACTTTCTGAATACAACTGGGCTGAGTACTTGCTAAACTCACTAGTTGATGCCGTTCAAAGTTGGAATCGGTCATCATCGGTTTTCTTCAATGGGTCGTTAATTTTCTTCACTGTAAGTTTTGTTTACATACATACCATTTAATCTTTTTAATATCTAGTGACTGCTATTATCTTTTATTATGTAGCTTCTTTATGTTGATCGGGTCAGACACAAGGGAATTAAACTGGTTGAAAGACAAACCCCTTCCTACAAAGGGTGGACTGTGGATAAGCTGAAAGAGAGACAAGCTATTGAGCTGTTCAGCGGAAATTTTGGAGTTGGATCAATATTACCTCCATTAAGGGATCTGCCAGCCAATAGGAAAAATAAAATGAAGGTATAAGTTTATTTTTTTCTTAATATACTTTAATTAGTTACATTATTCACATGTCATGTTAGTTTTGAATATTTTCTATTAACTATCCAGAACAATGATGTGGATGAGAATGTTGAACACTATAATGAATATCATCATTATGAACGAGATGCTCAAGACTGGAACAATTATGAGCAGGGACAGTATGAGTATGCACATGACAATTCTGAACAAAGACCAACAAATGTACTTATTAAACTTATTCAACATAAATTACTTTAGTACTTTAATTATTCAAGCTAATGTTGATATCTTTTATTTTTATTGTATTGACAAGAATTTTGCTCATCAAGAATGGAATAATGTTCCTCATGACTATAGCTCAGATGTATGGGAAAAGCATTGCCAACATGAACAAAGTAAAGAACGAACTGAAAATGCACAAGGAACTATGGTAATGAAGTATATTAGTGATATATGTAGCTTCAATTTAACCACACTTTGATTATAACTTAGTTTAATATGAATATTTTTTTGTATTTACAAGAATGCTGCTGATGGAAACAATTATCACCCTCATCAAGAATGGCGATCATGGAATTATATTCCTCGTTCAAATAGCTCAGATATGTGGGAAAAAGATGACCATCATGAACAAGAATTTGAAGAAGACATTATGGTAAGAAAGTATATTAGTGATTTTGTAATTTAACTTAGTGATACTGTCTAATATTTCTTAGTGAAACTGTAAGTAGTGATATTATTTGACATAAGTCATTTAGTTGAACTTAGTGATTTATATACTATCGTTTGTGCTATTGTTAGTTAGTGACAGACACTTGGTTCCTTTTGTATTCGGTTCTTTCTTTGAGGTTAGATAATTTTTCTTGAAGTGAGCTAATAATATGTTTTTCTGTTTGAACAAAATTCATCCTGCAATATAAGTGTATTGTCATTAAACAGTTTATAAGAACTATCTTACAGTATACTGCTTTTAGAATTAGGAAATATGCATAAATGGCTATTTTGGGTGGAAGTGTCATTTTTCCTCTTTATGATGTTTTTTTTATAATAACCTAAGTCATAAAACCCAAGAGCCCTGTCTATATGAATTGTATCTCTATTTTGAGAAGCATGATTCATTTAAAGTGCAAGAAATGCTAAGATTTCCAAAACTATTCTCAGATTTGGGTGGCGATAGAGAGGACCCCTGTATGTAGCGTTTTGACATTAGTTTCACCCAAAAAATTCTTCTAGTTCTCCTAATGTGACTATTACATGGATTAACATAACTATTCCAGTAACCTAGTTTGACTATTACAATCAGTTTTATTCTAATTAGTTATTATATTTCAACAATCTGCATCAACGTGTTTTTTTCTCTCACTATAGTTTACTATGGTAATGAACTATATTACTGATATATGTATTAAAACTTAGTGATATTATCACTTAAATTTAACCACAATTTGATTTAAATTAGTTTAATATGAATTTTTATTTATTTACAAGAATGCTGCTGATGGAAGCAACTATCACCCTCATCAAGAATGGCGGTCAAATAGCTCAGATATGTGGGAAAAAGATGACCATCATGAACAAAGCAAAGCACATACTGAAATTGAAGAAGACATTACGGTAATGAAGTATATTAGTGATTTGTGTAATTTAACTTAGTGGTACTGTCTACTATTTCATAGTAATACTATAATATAGACATGGTAAAGTATATAGACTTCTAAACTTCTAGTAGCAAACTTATAAAATCGGGAGAATTTGGTTTATTGTAGACATGGTGAAGTATATGGAACAATCTATGTTTAATTTTGACATATTTATAAATTTGCAGGTGTTCTTCCCCATTAATAAACATGGGCAATTCTATATCATATGCTACAACCTCAAAAAGGAAGCTTTTGATGTTATTGACAACATAAGACACAAAAACCCAAGACATTGCTATGGTCGAACACCAAATATCCTGGTAAGAATCATTATTTTGTGTTACGTAATTAACTAAAAATATTCCATAAAATTCACTACTTATATTAATTATTAAAACAGTAGAGTTAACGATTCACCCCCCCCCCCCTCCCCTTTTGCGTTATAGCATTCTCACTTCACCAGATACTTGAAAGAAAATGGACTTGTCAATTTGGCTAAAAGAATGCAAAAGTTGCAGCCATCTTTCCTCGAAATGCCATGGCAGACAAAGACTAACTCCACTGATTGCGGCATTTTCGGTATGAGGCATATGGAAACATACAAAGGTGATTTGAGAAACTGGGATACTGGATTCACTGAGGAAGGGGTAAGAAAAACCTTTTCTTTTATACTAGCAATAAATTAGGGTTTGCATATAAACTACACTGTCTTTGTTTTCATGAAAAGAAATAATCTTGTAAAATTTATCTCTACCAATAATTTGTTGAATAGTCTAGAAAACACACTCCCTGCTCTTTTTCATGGGTCCAAATTTATTTATGTTGATTTCATAGCGTGTCTGCTGGGAATGACAAGTAAATGTATCATTGCTTCCGGTGAATAGCGTGTCCAAAACTTATGACTTTGACAATCATTATTTCAGCTCTCTAAGTAATGTATATTTTTTTATAATTATAAATGCAGAGAATCCAGGATAACCAGATTATCAGGCTTAGAGTCAAATACAATAACAGTATACTATCATCGAATTTGAATGAAATGAAAGATGAAATCCAGAATCAAGCCAAACAATTGTTCAACAAAGGTGCTGAGAAGAGACTGATGGATATGGTTGCCCAAGTGTCTGCTACAAAATCAAGTAACGCACAAAATAACAAAGGCAAAGGTGCAAAAAGAAAAACTGTGACGTTTGCAGCAAATTTGGCGAGGAGTTTCGATGAAGTAGATACTTAGATATTTGATTCTTCAAATTAAATTGAAAAATTATAGATCATGCTTCAAAAATTGAAACTGTATTGATGAATTATAGCTTTTATTTCACTATTTCTAGAAATGTGGATACCAGTGACTTGTTTATGATACTTTAGTAATTTATGTATGACATTTTACAAAAAATGTGTCTGATTTTTAGTGATTTTTGTGAGCCATATACATTGGCTTTTGAAAACTGGGGATTTTTTCGAGTTGTTAATGTGTATCAGAAAATGTGATGATTGAAATGATTGATGGAGTTCGTAAGTTTCATAAAAACAATTGTTCTTAAATTGTACTTGTATTGCACAATAATGTACATTGGAAGAGAAAGCGCCATTGCTCAGATAATAAGAATAGTGGCAAACAAAACTCTATGAACCATAAGATACATAATATTTGAGCATTAAAAATTCTATAATATTCTAGTTAAAATTTTTAGAATAAGATACATGTATCAAGAACAATATTTGTTCATCAAAATTTCTAAATCAAATAAAGAATCCTAAATCATTTATATGAAAATTGTAGTAATCTGTACACAAAGAAATTAACAGCACCAACTATAACTCAAAACAATTTCTATAACATTTGAGCAATGTTAAATCTATACAAGTACCAGGAAGGAATAACAAAAATCTATGCATCTGTCATTTGTTCTTTTGTGCCCACTTTCTGCTTCTGCGGACAAGTTCTTGAGTCATGAGTTGTAGCCTCGCATTTTTTACATTTTCGAATTCTTTTCCTTGATTTAGTCACTGCTTTCTCTCTTTCACTAACTAATCTCTTAAAGTAATTCCCTTTGTTCTTACAAACTTTTGGTGGCAGAACATTGAGCTCTCCTACAGGCTGTTGACCGATCATAGTTGCCATATGATCCTTTTTTGTGAACTCAACAACATCCCCGCCATCATCAAGATCTTTATTCAACTGAGTTATAGTTTTTTGGACATAGTCAAGTTTGTCCACTTGAACTCCAGCCTTGTTAACTGCCTGACGAAAATCAAACCAAATATTCGTCAACTTTAAAGAAACCTGCTCCATTTTAAAGTAATCATTAGATACTGAAATTGATAAAGTCCCGCTTTCAGCAATCTTCATCCACCGGTTCAAAACGAGGCTTCTAGGAAACTTTGTCACCCCTATTTGCTTCAAACCACAAAACCCGTGCCTGCAAACTATTCCACACATAACAAATTTTTGGCACGAACAAACATCATGATTTCTACTCACAGAGACCTGTACAAAAGTACAATAAATACATTAATAAAAGGAGTGAAAAACATATTAAAAATAAAATGGACTCTGTAATTACCATAATTACAAAGAAATCAGTACAATACTATTGTTCAAAAATAAATAAATTCTTCAAAGAGACATCACTAAAAAATATATACTGACAATCATTATAATCGTCGTTCAGGTAATCATTATAATCACTAAAAAAATAGACTAATAATCACTACAGACATGTACAAAATCACTAAAAACAGCCACGCAAGCTCCTATATTAGAATAACCACCTACTAGTTCCTTCGCAAAGCTAAAACTTTTGCTCATACCAATATTTACTTCAGAAGCATCAAACGCAAAATTTATCAAAATAGTGGTCATCTCCCTATTAATCCTCAAAAACTGCTTACCATTTTCAGTTGCTAACGGATGGTTATGTATGTATGATGTTATATGTTGAGTTGAGTAGAGATAACTAGGTTTTAAGTTCACACAGACCAGGATTGACTGTGACAGACTCCAAGAAAGGACTTCAATTTGTAAATTCTGATTATGTATAGAATATGTGGAACTCATTGCTGAGTAGTTCGTTTTCTATTATGTTAAATAATGTTAATCAAATCATACAGGTTGTATGATCCAACCTGTTTTTCAGTAAAGATTCAGTAAATTAAAGATCTTCAAGTAGCGGCAAAGCGTGGCCTCTGTAAGAAAACAAATCATTGGAAATCCAATTTGTACAGGTCGGAAAAATATATACTAACAATCATTATAATCATAGCGCCGTTCAGGTAATCATTATAATCACTAAAAATATATACTAATAATCACTACAGACCTGTACAAAATCACTAAAATAGCATTAGAATCATTAATAAGTTACTTCAGTCAAAAAATTAAAAAATACAAAATAAAAAAATATAAAGTTAAAAAAATGTATCAATATTAGTCATGACAATATTACTATGAATACAATAATATTTAAGAAAATTGTTGAATAAATTATAGAATGAAACTTTACCTTAAAAAGTTTATCTTTTACTTTGACATCCCTAATTTCAAGATGAGTAACACCATCAATTTCCTCCATACGCTTGATTTGCATATCCAGACACGATAATATTATTTCTTCCTGAACTTTATAAAATATGGCACGTGTCAATAAATCTGCTGCATCATCTTCAATATACCATGTCGATAGTGTAGTAGGAATAGTGGACCTGGACTCGTGATCTAGCCTAGTTGTTTCATTCCTCTGCCTTTCCATTGCTGTTTGAAAACGAATCCAAAATTCACATAGAGTATCTCCTTGTTTATGAAACTGCCCAAAGAAAAAATTCTCACTCTCCGACCTTGATGTTGTTCTCATCAAACCAAACATCGACTTTTCTCTAAAATATGCTGGAATCCATGAAGACCTAATAGCATACATATCGGACAACCATTTATTGCCTTATAACTTGAACTCCTTTATCACAGTCTCCCATCCTTTCTCAAACTCATCAATTTCCAAAATTGACGACCATGTGTACTTTTTCATTTTCTCCATAAAATCAGTCTCCTTACATAAGCGATTACCAAGCTGCAAAACACCAATAATCACCAATATTGAGTAAATTTAACAAATGTTAACACACTACTTAAAAGACAAAATTAATTATTGATTAATACTTTCACTATGAAGTACCACCATCTGCATTAGCAAAAACTGTCAGTTTAAAGGGCTGCATAACTTCTTTTTTTAAAAAAATATTTCCCTATAAATTTTTATGAATAATATTAAATTTATAGATTTAGGAATAACATGAAACAAATGCACTTGTCAAATAATAAAAAAAACTGCATGATTTGCACATGTTAGCATCTAAAAGTATTTTTTGTTTTATGAAAGTCAAATATCTTACTAAATTTTACAGGATGTCTTTAGATTCTCAAGTCTAACAAATGCCATGTAAAGTTCAGATAAGGTAGATAGTTTTCACGATCATACTCTATATGCTCATTTCATATTTATATGCAAACAATGTTCTTCACAAGCTTTTCTGTAGATAAATCTTGGGAGCAGTGAAAATGCAGATATAAAAATGCAGGAGATATAACAGTACTAATTAAAGATATGCTCCCTAAACCCTGAATGCAACTATAATGTATAAAAGCAAAATGTTGTTCAATTATACTTCTAAACTTTCACTAACTTCCGTAAAAAAGGGAATTATAATTGTTCTCTACGTTATGAGGTGCTAATCATATTATTTTATAATATAATCAATCTGCAGAAAAAGTATACCAAATGGTAATTAAAAAAGTATACCTTGATGGGAAATTTTTGCATAATGTGCCACATGCATAGGCGATGCTTACTTTCAATCAAACCATTTTTTGCAGAAAATGAAGCAGGGACTGCTACCTTCATAGCAGCACACTGATCGGTAACAATGACAACTGGATTTCGTATGGCCTTCACAAAATGATCAAAAGCCCAAGTATAATCCTCAATACTCTCTTGTGATAGAAGGCAAGCTGCAAAGGTAACACATTTATAGTGTTTATCCACACCCGTAAATGGCGCAAAAATCATATTATACCTGTATCACACAAAAAAAAAGAAAGTATTGACATCAGAATTATTTTACTGATTATTAATAATAACTACGATGATTCAATGTAACTTGTACAGTGTAGCAACTATCAATTAAAAACAAAATATTTACGACGACTCAAAAGACTTAATTTGTAGGCACCCCTGTTTTCAGTAAAACAACTTAAAGAATCAAGTTGACAGTAAGAATCAATAAATATATCACTAGAATGTCATACAATATGTCGCTAAATTGTACCAAAACAATCACTTATAATGTAATACAGTTTTTACTTACTTGTTTGTATCAAAAATCGCATCAAACGAGACCGCGTCACCATAGAGTTCCAAATTTCTCTGGCCAATTGCATCAGCCCAAAACAACTTCGTTAAGTGCCCGGAAGAATCAATCTCATAAGCAAAATAAAAAGACTCTGAAGTCTCTTGATTTACCTTAAACTTGTCAATTATCATTTGTCCATCCCTTTCACTAACAAATTCTTTTACATCTCGATTAAAATTTCTAAAATCACGCAAGGTAGCTCCTATATTAGAATAACCACCTACCAGTTCTTTCGCAAAGCTAAAACTTTTGCTCATACCAATATTTACTTTAGAAGCATCAAACACAAAATTTCTCAAAATAGTGGTCATCTCCCTATTAATCCTCAAAAACTGCCTACCATTTTCAGTTTCTAACGGATGGTTATGTATTTCAACAAAAGAGAAGATATAATATGTACCCCCATGGATATACTTCAAAACCATCTTGGATTTACATCCACACCTTTGAGAACCAGTCCGCCTTCTCTGAACAACTTTATCAGAATTATGATCATTAGGATCATTGAACCCTTCATTACTACAAACATAATGTTTAAGTAAAATAGTCTTATTGTCATCATCTTTCTTTTCTGTTGTTTTACGGACACCAAATCCACCCAACCGAGCATATTGTTTGTAAAACTTGTAACCTTTATCTAAAGTCTCAAAAACCTGATTGGTAAATGGTATACCAATATCACCAACACATCTAGGTTTATAATACCTTTTACCACCAGGCGACACGATGTAGTTTGTTTCAGAACATTCACTTTCTGATAAAGAGAGATCAGTACTAACACCATTACTAATTTCAGAATTAATCAGAGATGAATCGCCACAACTTGAACCTGAAAATGAAACATGTTAAGATTAGATTTGTTAAGGATAATTGAAAGATTACTCAATCATTAGTTAAATTGGTAATGTGAATAGTTTTGCTTCGACTAAGACATACTTCAAATGAAAATTAAAAAAGGATCACTCGATAAATCACTTAATATAGATGATAGGTTCACAAACTTACTCAAAAATCAAAAACAGTGACTAAGTAACTTAGTTTAATACATAATCATAAAAATACCTGATTACTTCAAATCGATTTCCTTGCATCACATATACATGACTTAATCACAGTAGCTAATAAACAAAACAGGTTAACATTATTTAATTTCCTTGCCGCTACTTGAAGATCTTTAAATTACTGAATCTTTACTGAAAAACAGGTTGAATCATGTATGATTTGATTAACATTATTTAACAGAATTAGTTCCACTTATTCTATACATAATCAGAATTTAAAAACAGTACACTTTATACTAACTAATAACAACAAATTCAACATCTTGGAAAAGAAACAAAACAAATACATTAAATCATAAGAAAAATCACTAAAAATACACAAATTGAATATAATATTACAAAAATCACTAAGCGAAACTACGAATTACAATATTACATGATAAAACCAGTAATTGAACATCGAAATCACAAAAAAAACAACAAAATCACAAACTAATAGCGTAAAAAATCATAAATTTAATAAATTTAACAAACTTCAAGCTCAGGAAAGTAATTTTACCCTGATTCTCACTAATTTTCATTAAATCTGTTGTAATCATCTTGAAGAAACTGAAAACACAACTTTTATGAGAGAAAAACAGAGAGATATAGAGAGAGATACAAAAGAGATATTCAAAAACACTTTACTAGATGCGTGATAACAGATGAAAGAGACAGCACTGAGGGAGAGTGGAGAGATAGCTAGAGAGAGAAAGAGCGTGGAGAGAATGATGTGAGAGAAATAGATAACGGTTTTATGACGCATTAAATAACAAAATCAGTCTCTTTTGTATTTTTTTTTATGTAATTAAATCAATGGCTGAGATTAAAGGATACTAATATTTAATCAATGGTGTAGATTAGTTTCTAGTTTCTATTTTAAAATTGGTTTCTATTTGATCACTAGCCTATATATATTGCTAATAAAAATTTAAGAACAACCCAGAGCCTCAAACTTCAATTATTTTAATTATTATAAAATTATTACTAATTTATTGAATTTACTTAGACTTGACAATGAAAAAATTAAAATACATACGTATACATCATTGGTAACATAAGAGGTTTATCTTGGAAATTTTGTGAAGTGCTAGTTATAATTTTGTTAAAAATGTTATTTAATTTCGAAAGAATGTTTAATCATATTTTTTTATAAATTCAAAATATTATTTGAATGTCTTTTCTATTTCGATCATGTTAAAGAAAGTTTTAATCATTACCATTTTTTCTATTTTGAATATGCTAAAAGAAAATTTTAATTATATGTCTTCGTCATAAATTCTAATTTTCATTCTCATTCTCTATTGATTTTAATCATTCTATTTCAAACTTGTAATTAACATATATGTAGACAACAAAATAAACTATTTATATAACTTTTCTTCATATCGATTTGTGTCACATTTATTTTAGCCGACACCCGTTGTAAAAATTGCACTTGTCTTGTCATTTATATGAAGATATATTATGAATGTCAAAATAATCCAATCCGACAGGTATCCGACTCCTTAAATATAATCGGATCATATAGGTACATGGCTCATTCCGATTCGATTGAATTTTATCGAATTTGAATTTTTGAATTAGAATTTGAATTTTAACTTATTTTTTAAACTCGAAAGGGTGTGGATTTAGATTTCGATATGGGTGTCATATGTTTTGCCCAAAATCTCATATGGGTTCAATTTGAGGCCCATACCGGTTGTGAGCCCAGTGGTGATGTATTGGGCTAAGATTGTGGACGCTGAGATGTAGGTTCAGGACATCATGGGTTAGGTGCATCGCACTCCAATGTGGTTCAGAGTGTCGAGACAGGTTCAAGGTGCTGAGGTTCAAGAATATGGAGGTTCAGGTAGTCTGAACCTCGAGACTGCTCTCAGGGGTAAAGTGGTCAGGACCTTCGTGTTAGGCCGAATACACAATATATAATCAAATATACCGATGATAATAACAATAAGAACACTGTTTATGAATAATAAACTGTATGGAAATAATAACTCCTCTCTCGGTGATGTAAAATATCACAGAGAGCTGCTAGGTTACAAGAATAATGTTTTCACGTATTCGCATCCCTTTTAGGGTTAACCTATCTGTGTTTATATAGTACACAGCTACATACAATATTCTAATTGATATTCCTATAAAACAGATATACAATTAATATCAATTTAGAATTGCTTCTGTCTTCTGTTCCGTTTCCTTAGCCATCTCGATATCTCTTTGCTTCTTTCCATCTTCAAAGAATATCGCTTCTAGAATCTTCATTGAATAACACCGACAGCTTAAGTAAACTCTGACTGTCAGAGTTTAACAAACTCTGACCAGTCTTCCAGCTAAACTCTGATAGTATCCTGATACTTTAAACACTAATAAACAACATCAGCAATTATATCTAACAATCTCCCCCAACTTGTGCATACAAAAATGTACAAGTTAACAGATAATTGATGATGTCAAAACATATAGCAAATGCAGTGTTTATAAAATCACAGAGTTTATATTAACTTAGAACAGAAAACTCAAAAACTTACAGACTTCGGTTACTTAATCTCTTCAACTTCAGGTACAGTTCTGAGATAATCTGTAAGCAGTCTTCTTTCAGCCCTCTCAAGCTCAGCTACCATTATCTCCTTCAGTTCCTTTAACTCTGGATCACTCTCTCCAGTTTGGTAGATAGCAGCCCTTAAAGCATAAATATTATTCTTCCTCATTTCATTTCCTAGCTTTATTATGAAGGATTTATCTGACTCCAGATTAAATTCCAACACTTTTATACCAAGATCTGTTCTGAGTCTTGCACTGTTCCTCTTCATCTCTACAAGCTTTCCATGGTAATCTCTGTACTTTGGTATATAAGCACCAACAGACTTTAGGCCACTGAGGGCTCTAGGTTTCATCATTCTGCTTCTTAATACCTCAGTTGCTTGTTGAGTTCTTTGATTTTTAATTTTCAATAGATACATCACATACTCCAGCTCTTCCTTCATCTTTAGTTCAATATCAGCTTCACCAACTCTGTATACTCTGCCATCAGTCTTGAAGTATAACAGAAAATCTCTTTTCAAACCTCTATGGTATATTAACTGAACTGACTCCAAAGAATCAAGTTTTTCTTGAGTTACACCAATACCAGGTTCAACTAAAGAAGTGTGATCCATGGGACTATTGTTCACCCTCTTCTCTCTATGAGATCCTAAACCAGATCTATCTCTAGATTCTTTTCCCATGATGGTTTTGCTTTGAAAAAGATTTACATTGCCAGGAATCAGAGAATGTTGAACTGTAATTGGTTTAGCAAAAGTTCTTTGAAGTTCAGAAGATACCAAAGTCTGTACAACTTGAGTAGAATCAGTGGTTGTCACAGCTTCTAATGATTTAACAACTTGAGCATTGTCAGAGGTTGATTTAGCTTTCTTCAGCATTTGTGTCTCTTCTACAAGCTTCCCTTTGCCTTTATCCAAACTAGCTTCCACTGACCTTCTTGAATATTGTAAACTCTGTTGAGAGTTTACATTTTCTTTAATAGAAATTCCTTTTTCTTTTTGCCTTGTGACTTTTACAATCTTCTTGATCTTCCCAGATTTTAAATTTTTCTCATGCTCTTCAGCTAGCATCTTCTCTTCTGCTTGAATATCTTCAATAGTTGCCTCTGCACCATGTTCTTCCAGAAACAACTGAGCTGCAATCTCTTCATCAGTAATTGGTTGAGAAGTAAGCAATAAGCTTCTAGCTTTTGAAGAAGATTGAGCACCAGTATTTATTCTTCCAGAGTTTGTCTTAGCAGTAGCAGAGTTTGACCTCAGTCTCCCTTGCTCTTGAATTGATTTTGACCTAAACTCTCTTTCTTTTGCACCACCATCAGTATTATCATCCTGTCTACTCAGAGTTTGAGATTTCTTGCATTTGTCCTTAGAAACTCTCTCCCCCTTTTTGACATCATCAGGAATCAACACTGAAGTGAGCAACTCAAGTGAAGCAGCAATTGAATCAAGCTTGTCAGACATGACAGTTTGATTTTCTTCAACTTGGCTCAGCCTGTTCTTGATAACCTCTTGATCTCTAACCAAGGAAAGCAGCATAGATTTATCTTGTTTCAAAGACATTTCTCTTGCAACCACATCATTTCTCAACCCAGTAACAGACTTCTGAGTTTCATCAAAACGGTTGTGAAAAGACTTGACTTGAACTATTGTAGCTTTGAGATGTGTGAGAAGCTCAGGATTTGTAATGGTTGCAGCAGACTTTGTCACAAAATCAGCTGCCCTCTGATCAGTGAATATACAATCTTTGTTTGACCAGTTGGCAAAGTACATATTCTTAAAATGAATTTCAGTATTATGTTGAATGGAACCTCCAACATCAGTCACTTTTGGAGTGTGTTGAGCAGAAAGCCTTGGAGAAGATGAAGAATCAGCTTGATCATCAGACTTTGCTGTAGATTCTTTACTTAGAGAATTTGGAATATTTTCAGCAAAAGTTTCTTGCCCATCTTCATTTGCAACATGTTCAGAGTTTAAGTTCTCAACTACATGTTCTTGAACAGCCTCAACAACAGGCTGTGCAATAGATTCAAGAACATCAGCCTTTGTTTCCTGATCAACCTGTAATAACCCCAAATTTTGGACTTAGTTAAAAAAAAAATTATGAATAGTAAATGTGATGAATAGTAAATTTGCTGATGGAAAAATTTTCAGACCACACTATGTGGAGGATACAGAATGAATGTTTCGAAGTTATATTAGTGATGTATAAGGAAAATAAGTGAATGTAAACGCGATCAGAATCGGGAGATTCCAACTTTAAATTTTGATCACTATTCATCGAACAATCAAGGATTTATTGATTTGATCGTTTTGAGAAAGTATGTAGAATGAGAAATCCATGATCATATCTTAAGCCAAGGTGAGAAATCTAGGATCATATATTAAACCAAGGAAATGGAAAGATCAAGGAAGTATCCCCTAGCTTTGGTACAGAGAAACGTTTTTAAAACCACTTGAAACTCTCGCGAAACAAAAGCGCAATAAATTATGGATTAAACCCTAACCAAAGGAGGAGTATTATATGAGATCATCAAGTGCAATATATAAAAGAATTGAGGAAGCAAAGGATGACATAAGCATGATGCAAGGAGATGACATAAGCATGACCAAGTGATGACAAAGTGGTGAATCACCACCTTATCACCACTTTCACCACAACCACAAGCTCAAAATGAGCCTTGTCATTGATGACACAACACTTCCTAAACCACACAAATGAGGAGCTTGTCCTTACAATTGTTTTAACAAAAGAAATGAAAAGAAAAAGCAAGAAAGTAACCATCTCTTTCATTTCTCCAAATTCCTGCCCAGCTTGACCATGGTGGAAAGAAAAATTCATAACTCCCGATCTACTCATCCTAAAATCGCCAAATTGGAACCATAGCTCCCTCACTATATACCCAAGGTACTTTCAAAATTTCATGGCCATCAAAGAAGTGTAGCATGGTTAAATATTGGATCTAAGTTGAGGCATGAATAGTAAAACTCATGAATTCTTGATTTTGTTCTTGGATTTTAAGGTTTGTTAAGGATGATTAAGGTTCAAGGGAGAGCATACAAGCTATTGTTAGTCCATATTGAATATCAAGGAAGGTATAAACCTCTCACACCTTTTATTTATGCTTTGATTATGATGATTAGGTGATGATGTTTAGTAATGGTATGATATTAAGGATGAATACATGATTATGATGATGTTTAGTGGTTAAATTATGGTTAAACTTATGAACAATGGCATGAACATATTTAGGCAGAAACCTAGAGGATTTACATGAGACAATTGGTGTATGGTTGTTTGGTTGTTGATTGGTGAATAAATTTGAGTGTTTTAAACACGGGATTCGCGTTTAAGCGTCGTTACCATGCCGGATTTCACTTAGGAAATTTGGACAGAGATTACGAATACCTTAAAGGCATAACCATAGAGGTTGCTGACCATGAACATTTAGCCTCTGTTCCCTAGTTTGTTTTAGCGAAAGAATCGTATCGTTTCGATTTACGGTTTAGGAGAAACGTCCGTTTTAGTAAAAGCGTTTTCACGTAACTAAGTGGTTCATTATATGAACTTTGAGATTGTGATCAAGCCCTTTAAAAATGGAATTAGGTCATGATATTAATAAGGATATTAGTATGGACAGTTAGGAAAGGAACCTAGAAGTTTTCGTGTTAAAATGATGATTGTTCGATTTAATAAAAATGTCGGAACCAAAGCGGCGCGAGGATGAATGGTTTCTGCACTCTACTAACTTAAACTGCTGCTCTCGGGATTTTCATCCCCTGAACCAGAAAAACATTTTCCAACATTTTGTTCTATTCTTTCTCAAGATCGCGCACGCGAAAACGGTGTGTCATTTCGATTAATGGTTAAGGAGATATGAGCGTTTTAGTGAAAGGCGTGCGAATAGTAACTTTCCGTAGCTCATCCAAGTTTGAGAATACATTTCACCAAGTGAAACCCATGTTTTGAGATCGAAACTTTTATGATAAATATTACCAAATACTCAAGATGATTTTAGAAGTGGTCTCGTATTTAAATACGAGTTTTCGGATTTATTAAAAAAATGTTAGAGTGCGAGTCGCGTAATAGTAACTTTATGAAAAGTCAACTCTAGAGTACTACTTTGACCAACCATTGCGACTAAGATAAAAGGATAATTTCGAGTCGATTAAAATACGAACCTTGTTGAGGAATAACGTGACTACATGATGTGTTTAACATATAGTTGACTTTAAATGAGAGTTGTGAACGAATGATTACGTTAGGGGACTGATCGAGTAATTCTTTGTTTATAGATTTGAGACAAGACTCGAACCCCTAATACCAGGGACTCAAGGCAAGTTTTCTCATTCCATGCTTTATTTTAAATTATAATATTCTGATGATGCATGTGATATGTGTTATGCATGCTTCCAAACCTCACATCGTATATAGATGTGATGGTATAAAATTGTTGAGATGAACTATATGCATACGATATTATGCATGATTTCAAACCTCACATCGTATATAGATGTGATGGTATTAAAAATGATGAGATGTGATGTATGCATATGATAGATGCATGCAAGTTTTCAAACCCTATACCATATAATGATGCTGTTGTGATATATGTTGTGCTATTGCTATATATGTTGCTTAATGCTGTGAAATGACTTATAAATTGTTTTCACTTTTTTATAAAAAGCTGTATAAGGTATAAGGTTTATATGCTAGATAAGTACTAGATATAAACCAAGGTTAAAGGTTAAAGACTCTAAGTATAGAGTACTTGTACGATGATTTTAAAACTTAGACCGGGAGTCAAATTATTATTTTGTTTTAAACTACTGTCAGAAGCTGGAAGGTTCCAGGGACGGTTATATTTTAAGGATTTATTAAATATTCCAATATCTATATAATTGGATATTTAAGGTGAGATATTTAAATAATATTATAATAAATATTATTTGAATATTATTTAATTAAGTGAATATTATTTTGAATATTCACTTAAGTGTTTTATATTGAATAATAATTCAATATTTATTATTTGAATATTATTTAATTAAGTGAATATTATTTTGAATATTCACTTAAGTGTTTTATATTGAATAATAATTCCATACTTATTATTTGAGGATTATTTAACTAAGTGAATATTATTTTAAATATTCACTTAGGTGGTTTTATATTGAATAATAATTTAATATTTATTATTTGGGTATTTATTAAATATTCCAAATATGATTTAAAATCATAGAACCTTATTATATGATTAAAGGTTCTATTATTTACACAAGTATATAAATTTCTGATTTTCAGAAAAGGTATTAAAATAGAGATTCTCAACTATTATCTTAAGATAGTTAAAGGTAATTAAATGCGGATAGGGTTTTCTAACTCATCGAAAATTTGGGAATCTAGTTCAAGAATTCGAGGACAGAGTTTTTCTTCCACTGTTCCTCTAGAATATCTATAACTAGGGGATGGCTCCCCCATTCAAGTAGAGTATTTCAAACTCGCTGAACTCTGAAATTTCAATAAACTCCCTGGTCATGATTTCAAAATACGTAGTAATCATCGGTAGTCTCGTTGACTAATGTCAACCCACACTTTGACTTACTCCTTTCAATTACTCTGGAGTAAGGTGTTCTAAACGGTTACAAAGTTTTGACGAGTATTCGTACTTGGGAAATATGGAATTAAATTCCGATTTCCGTTTCATTAATGTTTTTCATCATGGGAATTGGAAATGGCTACACGGCAATGAAATAGGTGCCGGGGTAGTGCCAAATTTATCAAGGCTTGCCCGGTGACGAAATAGGCGCCGAGGTAGTGATCTCTTGAGTACTAAGGCTTGCCCGGTGACGAAATATGCGCCGAGGTAGTGATCTCTTAGTACAATGGCCCATATGCGGTCAGGGTGATAACCGAACAGGAAGTCGTCCTTCTACTAGTAGAAAAGTTAAGTTGCGATATAACGGCTGATCACCGTGTATCGTGTATTCCAAGTATATCCCCTTCTTCTACTTGGAATTGTGCTGCACATTGTAACGAAAGCCTAGGTGTTGAGTTACCGATAATGTGACAGAAATTGAACAATGATGTTCCGTGTATAGTATTTGAACTACATTGCATGTTCTGACGAAAAGAGTATCCAATATATCATTCTATATACGAATGAGGTTTTAAAAGCTTTCAGCTATGATATCAGCTCACATATATGATTATGTTGCTATATAATTATTGTCGAGCTATAGTGCTCATTCCTGCTTCTTTTATATATCACAACCCAACAGCTTCAAAAAGGTGTTCATTACTGATATTTTACAGTATTTTGAACAGTATGAGATATTTAAATAGACATGCATGTATATATGTTGAGAAGTCATTTAAGATATACAGTATATTGAATTGTATAGTATTTTGAATCAATGGATGGGTTTAAGCCTTGATTCCAATATTAATATCTATTTTAAAAAGAGATGTTTTGAGACTTGGTTTATCATCTTGATACCAAGGATCCCTAAAAGGATTTACGAAAAGTATTTGAGTATGATTATAAATCATACGGTATTTTGAACGATATACTATTTTGGGGATAAACCCTAGTAGTTTTAAACATGGATCCCATATGGATTATCTTCCTAAAAGGTTTAAAGATTTAAACTGGGATAGATTTCTTGCTGAGCACTATTAGCTCATTCTTGCTTTATTAAATCTTTCAGCATGAAGAAAACATTGCCGATTCACCTCGTGTTACGAGAGCAAGGGAATGGAGAGACCACCCTTGAGTTAGTTCAGCAAGATGGATACTGTCGGATTTAGTAGAACAACTGTAGACTGAGTTAGTAAGAATTGTTTTCGAATAGGTTTGTATTATTAAACCTTGTATAGAATTGTGAGGTCTATTATTTTAACTTCAGGTAGAGGTTTTAAATGATAGATGAGATCCTGGATAGTACATTTGATTTGTAATAACAAATGTTACTTATTGTTGCTCATTTCCAAGGCTATAACTTGTGTGTGTGAGTAAGTGATTGGGGTCTTTTGGAGTTATATTATTAGAATGTTGTAAGTAATGCAGGTATTATATAATTGATGGAGCGTGAAAACCCAGATTCCTGACCCCGGATCTGGGGGTGTTACAAAAATGGTATCAGAGCGTTAAGTTATAAACTTGGATATGAGAGTGTTAAGAGTTATAAGTGAGAGAATGACGTGAGGACTCATATAGAGTTCGTTAAGTGGACTACCAGAGGTAGTGCCATCGGGGATGTTAAGATTAAAGAGTTTAGTTGAGAACTTATCGGAGGACCGATAGGACTATTGAAGATCATCATAATGATGAGAAGGACGTTTAGAATTGTACACGGATTATCAAAGAGATTAATATAAGACGCGGAGCAGAGTCTCGGTCGCAGCTGAGGTAAGATCAGAATGACCAATACCAATGGATAACTTGACTTAGTAAGAACCTAAGTGTTTGTAGTTCATCGTAGTTTGCCACGAGAAGGCAGCATATGTGAAGATTGAGACGTTTACAGTCCTTTACGCGATCCGAATTACTAAATTGCGTGGACTAATTAAGGCATTATCTTGCGTGTGAGGTCTAAACCTTGGGAACAACGATTCCACCAGAGTTGGTGTCTTTTCCGTCGATGGGTATTTTGTTACCTAAGAGGAAGACTTTTGCGTACATATAGTACCAGAACGTTATCGTGAGACGAACGCGCTAAATCGCATCGCGAGTATATTTCGTACGATAGGCCATGAGGGCTCAACTCAGAAATCAAAGACATGAAGAATGGATAGCGTGATTCTAATGAAGACACGTATGGTTGCGACAAGCAATGCGACAATCTCAGGACCTACGAGGGATGAGACCTATGGTGGCCTGGGGTTAGATTCGTTCGATACGATTGGTGATAAGAAATTACACATACGTTAATCGACTTTCATCTTTTGAGGATGTGTTGATGCGGCCGTAGGAGGCCCAATCTCTGGACGATTATCGTGGAATGACAAATATGTTCGAACTCCCGACTTGTCTAAGGACTTGTACGATTTTGAGGTACCGTTTGTTAGTACCCTAAGCCATGAAGGCAGAAAGATAAGATCATCCTCGTACGGGTGATGTTAGAAACTATGATGACCATTGACTTTTGGTATCTACTTGCTGGTGCACTACTCAATCTAAAACCATTCATGCCCGTGTTACCTTGAATAGTTCATGTCAGGTAACCCTTCTAATTTCCTACTTTAACTTGGGATGCAACCAACAATTGTTAAGTATTCATTTTATTTCTTCATATTTGGACTCCTCAGTTGAGTGCATAAATATCTAGCTATGTGTTTAAAACATAGATGATGTATATTTCAGAGACTACTCGTGAATTCTTTTCTCCTATTAAGGAGAGATTTGCACATCAAACGTTGAAATCGTAGAAAGGATATCAATTTTATATTGATATTCCAAATTCAATTCTATCGGAGAATTTGACAAAGTTTATGTACGGAGACACCTCTGGGTGGACCGCTTCACTAATGAGAAATGTTTGAGGTTATCAATTGTTCCGATACCAAGAACCATCTATTCAAATCTTATATTCAATTCAAGGGTTATAATTACCTTGTTCGTCCCAAACTTATTTACTCTTCTTTTCAATTCATTATCCGAGTAGTCAAAATTTTGCTTTCTTTCTTTCTTCGACTACGATGTCGAGATTTTGTACTAATAGATTGAAAATGGCTAATTGTATGTGCCATTATGAGTAACTAGTTAATTGTTCTAACTAGTTGAAATTTTAATGATATGATGAAAATCTAGCTAATCATCCTAGCTAGATGCTGCATCCCAAACTAATCGAACTAGCAAATTTTGTTCAGCTAGTTGTTAAAATTTTCTTGAAGTGGCTAGTTATTGTATCACTAAGTTCAAACTTCGGTCAAATTTATATAAGTGAATTCACGATGCATTTGGTATGCAGTGAAGTATGATGAGAAGATTTTCAAATGATAATTTGATTGAGACCTAACCAGGTCGCCCCCTCAGCGAGAATTTTTACAAAGTTTTTATATATATATAAAGCATTCAGTTGCTTGAAGTATTCTTGGTACCATGCAAGTATTTTCCTTAGAATTTGGAAAAAAAAGAGTGTTGAAGTTGAGAGCCAAAACAAATGAGTCCAATAAATTATGAATCGAAGTTTACGAAAATTGCCAAGGTTTGTTTCGCATGATGTGAATTCAGAATAACGAAGTGAACGAAACGACTGATTATGTTACCTTGGTTAATGAAATGACTATGATAGAAACGGAAGCAAAGTGGACGAGAAAGAAATGGGAATAAAGAAAATAGAGTATGAAACGCGAATAGATTGAGAAAGAAAGAAGGTAAGAATTCAGATTGTCGGACGAGGGAACGATTGATCTCGAAGGATGTGAAACTTGTTTAGCGACTGTGATGGATACGAAACGGGAAGTACCCAGTGTACAGAATATCCCCGTGGTTAACGAATTCGAGGATGTATTTCCAGAAGATCTCCCAGGATTACCACCCGATAAAGAAATAAAGTCTGCTATAGAATTAGCTCCAAGAACGGCGCCAGTTTTGAAGGCCCCGTACCGACTAGCTCCGGTCGAGATGAAGAAATTAATTGCTCCATGGTAGAAATGGTAAGCGAAAGGAATGATAAGACCAAGTGCGTCACCGTGGGATGCACCAGTGTTAATTGGTGAAGAAAAAGGACGAGAGCCTAAGGCCGTGCATAGAGTATCGAGAGATAAATAGGCTAACTGATAAGAATGAATACCCCTACCAAGGATCGGTGATTTGATCGATCGGCTGCACGATGCAGTTAAATTCTCGAAGATTGATTTGAGAACTGGATACCACCAGTTGAATATTAAACCTGAGGACGTATCAAGACTGCGTTTCGCACCAAGAATGGACACTACGAGTTTTTAGTAATTTCGTTTGGGCTGACGAATGCCCTTGCAGCTTTCATGGATGTGCTGAATAAACTTTTCAAGAAGTATTTGAATAAGTGTGTCATAGTGACGTCGATAATATTTGGTTTACCTCAAAGACCGAGGAAGAACATGCAGAACATTTGAGGATCGTGTTAGAAGCACCGAGGAGAGAAAAGTTTCCAGAAATTAAAGGGATATGAATTTAGATACCCTACGCATGACTTAGAATTGGCAGCGATAGTTTTCGCTTTAAAGGTTTGGAGGCACTACTTGTATGGAAAGAAGTGCGAGATTTACACAATCATAAGAGCATTAGATACACTTTTCCAGAAAGAACTTACCATGAGGGTTGAAAAGGTAGCTAAAGCTAATCAAGGATTATGACGGTGGGATCCTTTACCACCCAGGGAAGGCCAATGTGGTGGCCGATGCCCTTAGTCTGAGAGACTTAAGATGATAACATCGTTGGATAAAGTTAATCCAAGGATTTAAGAAAATGGAAATTGAGGTTAAGATAACCGGAAATGGTATTAAGAGACTAGTTGAGATTGCAATGCAACCGGAATTGCTGCAGGAGATCAAGTTATGTCAAGAGCGAATGACGAGTAAAGGTAGGAAGTCAATGTTGGAGGAAGCATTAAAGACCGAGGAATATGATAAAGGAATCATAAGGTATTTTTACCGAGTTTGGGTTCCCAATGTTCAAGAGATAAAGAATGCTAATTTTCCGGAATGACTAATAAGAGGGACTGAAAGGATGAAGTCCGAAGTTAAGAGTACATCAAGGATTATTTAAAGGTCCTGATTGAGCCAGAATGAATTAAGGAATAAAGATCTGTCATAAAGAGACAGCTACACCGAGAGTAAAGAAAGTTAAGGAAATGTCATAAGTGATGGGATAGATAAAAAGGATTTATCAATTATTAAGTAAAATATTGGATATGTCAGAAAATGAAGGCAGAATAAAGACCTAGTTGACTATCACAGTTAGTAGAGATTCCTGATTAGGAGTGTAATTTTACTATAATGGATTCTGTGATAGGATCAACAAGAATCAAGTCGGACTATGACGTCAATTGAGCTATAATTGATGGATTAAATGAGTCTACTCATATTTTGTTATTTGCAAGAGATCGTTAACCGAAGAGTTACGAAAGAGATAGTTGGGTGACGTGGAGTTCCAGTCACCATCGTGTCAGATAAGGACCAATGAATGAACTCCAGGTTCGGGAGTAGTTTTCCAAACGTGTTTGGCAACGAGAGTGAGTGTGAGCACTACGTAGGATCCTCAGACCGACGGACCGACCGAAAGAAACATTTCAGATAACCGAAGTTACGGTAAGCGTTGTACCGCCGATTGCAAGAATAATAGGATGTTAATAGAGAATGGGTGTATAAGAGTACAACCAGAATTGGCTTATATAAAGCGTCTGGTAGATATCACAGATCGGAATGAGTAAGTGTTGTAATGAAACCAGAGGGTTGAGGAGTCAACCTGGAAACTGGAGATTTTTATATTGAAAGAGTAACCTCGGCTATTTTCTTAGATTCCGGGACGGAATCCTTTTAAGTAGGGGAGACTGTAATAACCCCAAATTTTGGACTTAGTTAAAAAAAAAATTGATGAATAGTAAATGTGATGAATAGTAAATTTGCTGATGGAAAAATTTTCAGACCACACTATGTGGAGGATACGGAATGAATGTTTCGAAGTTATATTAGTGATGTATAAGGAAAATAAGTGAATGTAAACGCGATCAGAATCGGGAGATTCCAACTTTAAATTTTGATCACTATTCATCGGACAATCAAGGATTTATTGATTTGATCGTTTTGAGAAAGTATGTAGAATGAGAAATCCATGATCATATCTTAAGCCAAGGTGAGAAATCTAGGATCATATATTAAACCAAGGAAATGGAAAGATCAAGGAAGTATCCCCTAGCTTTGGTACAGAGAAACATTTTTAAAACCACTTGAAACTCTCGCGAAACAAAAGCGCAATAAATTATGGATTAAACCCTAACCAAAGGAGGAGTATTATATGAGATCATCAAGTGCAATATATAAAAGAATTGAGGAAGCAAAGGATGACATAAGCATGATGCAAGGAGATGACATAAGCATGACCAAGTGATGACAAAGTGGTGAATCACCACCTTGTCACCACTTTCACCACAACCACAAGCTCAAAATGAGCCTTGTCATTGATGACAAAACACTTCCTAAACCACACAAATGAGGAGCTGGTCCTTACAATTGTTTTAACAAAAGAAATGAAAAGAAAAAGCAAGAAAGTAACCATCTCTTTCATTTCTCCAAATTCCTGCCCAGCTTGACCATGGTGGAAAGACAATTTCATAACTCCAGATCTACTCATCCTAAAATCGCCAAATTGGAACCATGGCTCCCTCACTATATACCCAAGGTACGTTCAAAATTTCATGGCCATCAAAGAAGTGTAGCATGGTTAAATATTGGATCTAAGTTGAGGCATGAATAGTAAAACTCATGAATTCTTGATTTTGTTCTTGGATTTTAAGGTTTGTTAAGGATGATTAAGGTTCAAGGGAGAGCATACAAGCTATTGTTAGTCCATATTGAATATCAAGGAAGGTATAAACCTCTCACACCTTTTATTTATGCTTTGATTATGATGATTAGGTGATGATGTTTAGTAATGGTATGATATTAAGGATGAATACATGATTATGATGATGTTTAGTGGTTAAATTATGGTTAAACTTATGAACAATGGTATGAAAATATTTAGGCAGAAACCTAGAGGATTGACATGAGACAATTGGTGTATGGTTGTTTGGTTGTTGATTGGTGAATAAATTTGAGTGTTTTAAACACGGGATTCGCGTTTAAGCGTCGTTACCATGCCGAATTTCACTTAGGAAATTTGGACAGAGATTACGAATACCTTAAAGGCATAACCATAGAGGTTTCTGACCATGAACATTTAGCCTCTGTTCCCTAGTTTGTTTTAGCGAAAGAATCGTATCGTTTCGATTTACGGTTTAGGAGAAACGTCCGTTTTAGTAAAAGCGGTTTCACGTAACTAAGTGGTTCATTATATGAACTTTGAGATTGTGATCAAGCCCTTTAAAAATGGAATTAGGTCATGATATTAATAAGGATATTAGTCTGGACAGTTAGGAAAGGAACCTAGAAGGTTTCGTGTTAAAATGATGATTTTTCGATTTTATAAAAATGTCGGAACCAAAGCGGCGCGAGGATGAATGGTTTCTGCACTCTACTAACTTAAACTGCTGCTCTCGGGATTTTCATCCCCTGAACCAGAAAAACATTTTCCAAAATTTTGTTCTATTCTTTCTCAAGATCGCGCACGCGAAAACGGTGTGTCATTTCGATTAATGGTTAAGGAGATATGAGCGTTTTAGTGAAAGGCGTGCGAATAGTAACTTTCCGTAGCTCATCCAAGTTTGAGAATACATTTCACCAAGTGAAACCCATGTTTTGAGATCGAAACTTTTATGATAAATATTACAAATACTCAAGATGATTTTAGAAGTGGTCTCGTATTTAAATACGAGTTTTCGGATTTATTAAAAAAATGTTAGAGTGCGAGTCGCGTAATAGTAACTTTATGAAAAGTCAACTCTAGAGTACTACTTTGACCAACCATTGCGACTAAGATAAAAGGATTATTTTGAGTCGATTAAAATACGAACCTTGTTGAGGAATAGCGTGACTACATGATGTGTTTAACATATAGTTGACTTTAAATGAGAGTTGTGAACGAATGATTACGTTAGGGGACTGATCGAGTAATTCTTTGTTTATAGATTTGCGACAAGACTCGAACCCCTAATACCAAGGACTCAAGGCAAGTTTTCTCATTCCATGCTTTATTTTAAATTATAATATTCTGATGATGCATGTGATATGTGTTATGCATGCTTCCAAACCTCACATCGTATATAGATGTGATGGTATAAAATTGTTGAGATGAACTATATGCATACGATATTATGCATGCTTTCAAACCTCACATCATATATAGATGTGATGGTATTAAAAATGATGAGATGTGATGTATGCATATGATAGATGCATGCAAGTTTTCAAACCCTATACCATATAATGATGCTGTTGTGATATATGTTGTGGTATTGCTATATATGCTACTTAATGCTGTGAAATGACTTATAAACTGTTTTCACTTTTTTATAAAAAGCTGTATAAGGTATAAGGTTTATATGCTAGATGAGTACTAGATATAAACCAAGGTTAAAGGTTAAAGACTCTAAGTATAGAGTACTTGTACGATGATTTTAAAACTTAGACCGGGAGTCAAATTATTATTTTGTTTTAAACTACTGTCAGAAGCTGGAAGGTTCCAGGGACGGTTATATTTTAAGGATTTATTAAATATTCCAATATCTATATAATTGGTGTTGTGGAATAAAAACTAGGTTATCGAATTGCGGCTAGGGTTTGTATGTAATTAATGCTAGGGTTGATGATGAGCTTCGAGCTTTAATGGCTGTTTCCGTGTTCGAGACTAATCGGTCCTCACAGAGTGCCTACGTATCTCGTTATTGAGAATCAAGCCAAAACGTAGTTCTAGGATGAAGGACGAGGGTCCTTATATAGGCGTCTGGGGCCTCGTAATTATGGTAGGTTAAGGAGACTTTTGCTGATAAGTCTCACTATTGATAACTGATAAGGAGTGTATTACTTGGCAGGCAAGTATTACCCTTATCTGATAAGCGATGTGACTCATCATTGTATTTGATTGGGATTCTGGATCCTTCTATGAAGATATTTACTGTATTTGAGACTTATTTAATGAGCTGTGTATTTCTCCTATTTATTAATTACGAAAATAATAAATAATTAGGGTTTTGGGCCTTTTATCGGGCCTAACGTTTTGACCATGTTGGATCTAATTAATGCCATATTATATGTGTTTTTAGGGCTTACTTTTAGCCCATATCATTTGCCCCCCAACTTCTAGGAAAGCTGATCAGGCTTTCCTTGAAGTTATAACGGCCTTTCTCAAGACTTGGGTCAGGGTTTATCTCGGTACACTAGTGTTTCACGAGTATCGTCTTTTTTGTAAAGCGTGGAGCGACCGACGCATTTACGACGAATGTTAAACGATGCTAAACGGCACTAAGTAGCCTTAAACGACGCTTAAACAATGTTAAGCGACGCTAAACGGCAATAATCAGCGCTAAACGGCGCTAAACGGCGCTTAAAAGGCGCTAAACGGCGCTAAATGGCACTAAATGGCACTAAACGGCGCTAAATGGCACTAAACGGCGCTATCGGAGATAAATAAAATAAGAAAAATACAAAATAAAAAATCGCAGACTTGACTCGATCATCGTCACGGGTCAGCCGAGCAAAAACCCGTACCGACCGTCGACCGGGGTCGGCTGAGCAAAAACCCGTACCGACCGTCGACCGGGGTCGGCCGGGACGCCCGCGGAAGAGCCGGTCGGCTGGAGGCTCGGTCGGCCGGAGCGAACCCGGACCGTCCGTCGACCCGGGTCGGCCGGGATGCCCGCGGAAGAGCCGGTCGGCTGGGTTGGCGGTCGGCCGGAGCGAACCCGGACCGACAGTCGCCTCCGGTCGGCTGGAGCGTGCCCGGGGGACCGGTCGGCCGGGAATCCAGTCGGCTGGATTTTTTTTTTTTTTTTTTTTTTTTTTTTTTTTTTTTTTTGACACAAATTCCGAAAACCCGGACCGTCCATCGACCCGGGTCGGCCGGGACGCCCGCGGAAGAGCCGGTCGGCTGGGACTTCGGTCGGCTGTGGCGAACCCGCACCGACGGATGGTTCCGGTCGGCCGGGGCGTGTTCCAGGAGACCGGTCGGCTGGGACTTCGGTCGGCTGTGGCGAACCCGCACCGACGGATGGTTCCGGTCGGCCGGGGCGTGTTCCAGGAGACCGGTCGGCTGGGACTTCGGTCGGCTGTGGCGAACCCGGACCGACGGACGGTTCCGGTCGGCCGGGATTTATTATTATTATTATTATTTATTTTTTTTTTTTTTTTTTTTTTTTTTGTTTGGGAAAATAGGAGCTAAAAACCCGTACCGGTGACCAATCTCGGTTGGCCGAGGCGTCCCCCGTGGGGCGGTCGGCTGGATGTTCGGTCGGCCGGGGCGTTCGCGTGGAGGCGGTCGTCTAGGAGCCCAGTCGACTAGCAATTTTCACCCGAAGCCATACCGACATCGACCATCGACATGTGAACCTTAACATCAATGTTGGCCATCTATAGCTTTATTTGAAGTTTCACTTTGTACCTTGATTCTTCGAGCTCGTTTTAATTGTTTTTCGACCTCAAATTATCGACTTCGCTGTTTTGGCTGCAGATTTTGCATATGATGTCCGATTTGGGCGAATAAGCACTTTTCGGAAACGGCAGAACGAGACGAACAGGCTGGAATGAACTTTAGGACCATTCCCCGATTTTTCGACCCATTCTGACGCTGTTTAGGCCTCCAAACGGGCTCCTGAAGATTTCGGGAAATTTTCAACGAAAGAATTCGAAGCTAATTTTCAGTGTAAATTCGAACAGGAAATTTCGACCAGGACTTAGTGTAATTTCGAGCAGGATTTTCGACCCTAACCTCATCGATTAGGTCTAGGGCAAGCCTCATGCCTTCTTCATTAGCTTCTGGTTCAAATGCTTCCACCCGAAGTGACGCATGCATAATTTCCAAGGGTACAACTGCCTCGGCTCCGTAAGCCAGCAAGAACGGGGTTGCTCCTGTTGTAACTTTACAGGTGGTGCGATACGCCCAAAGGATAGGCAATAACTCATCCACCCAAGTATTTATAGAACGTTCGACCCTCTTTTTCAGTCCATCAAGGATAATTCGATTGGCTACCTCTGCTTGCCCATTGGCTTGAGGATGAGCTACCGAGGTAAAGCGAAGTTCAATAGCATTCTCCTCACAGTACTTCTTGAACTCTTCGTTGTTAAACTGTGTCCCATTATCCGTCACCAGGATTCGTGGGATTCCATACCTACAGATTATGTTCTCCCAAAAGAATTGGGCAACTTGTTTAGTGGTTATCTTGATGGGATCTATCCAACAACTCCCCATATTGATTGGTGCCACCAACTTTGAGTTGATGAACGGGGCCTTCAAGACCTGGAAGTAAACACTTTCCGCATAATTCTCTATCTCAGAAGAGGCGAACTTTGACAGGGCATCGGCCTTAACGTTCTCCTCCCTTGGAATGTGCTCCACATAACACTCATCAAACTGAGTCATAATGCCCTTTGCAATCTTCAGGTACTTAGCCATAGTTTCATCTTTGGCTTCAAACTCACCATTTACTTGCGAGACTACCAGCCTAGAATCCCCACAGACTTTGAGATTCTTAACTCTCATTACTCTGGCCAAGCCTAAACCGGCTATCAAGGCTTCGTACTCAGCTTCATTATTAGTAGTCGGGAAGTCCAACTTCAGAGCATACTCGACTATGAACCCATCAGGGCTTTGCAAGACCAAGCCTGCACCACTAGATTTTGTTTTTGATGCTCCATCAAAATAGAGTACCCAATATTCCTTCTGATCAAGTTCAAGCTCTTCATCCTTATTCTCAAGACCAGGAGTGGTCACCCCAATATTCCTTCTGATCAAGTTCAAGCTCTTCATCCTTATTCTCAAGACCAGGAGTGGTCACTATCTCCTGCCCCCCGACTTCTTGGTTGCCAATGGTACATTCAACCACGAAGTCAGCCAATGCCTGAGCCTTGATGGCTGTTCGAGGTTTATAAGTGATATCGAATTCTCCCAACTCAATTGCCCATTTGATCAGCCTTCCACTGGCTTTCGGGCTATGCAAAATACCTCGTAGCTGCTGGTCCGTCAGGACTTCAACCTTATGTGACTGAAAGTAAGGTCGTAGCTTCCTTGAAGCTGTTATCAATGCCAAAGCAAACTTCTCAATGGTAGAATAATTCAACTCAGCTCCATGCAACACCTTGCTCACGTAGTAGATGGGTTTCTGAACCCTGCTCTCTTCTCGTATGAGAACAGCACTCAATGCTTGTTCAGACACCGCCAAGTACAGATATAGGGTTTCCCCAGGGCTAGGTTTGGCCAACAACGGGGCTTTGGTCATGTACTTCTTCAACTGTTCAAAGGCCTCTTGGCTTTCAGGTGTCCATTCAAAATTTCTCACCTTCTTTAATGCCTGAAAGAAAGGCAAACACTTATCACCAGATTTGGAGATGAATCTCCCTAAGGCTGCAACTCGGCCTGTCAACTTCTGCACTTCTCTTATAGAGCGTGGGGGCTCCATGTCTAAGATCGCCTTGATCTTGTCAGGGTTAGCCTCAATGCCTCTCTTCGAAACCATCAAGCCCAGAAACTTTCCAGATCCAACGCCAAAGGCACACTTGGCTGGATTCAACATCATCTTATGGTGTCTCAGCACTTCAAATGCTTCTCCAAGGTGCTTAATGTGATCAGCCGTAAATAGGCTTTTGACTAACATGTCATCAACATAGACCTCCATGGTTTTTCCGATTAGATGGGCAAATATCTTATTCACCAATCGTTGGTAAGTGGCTCCTGCATTCTTCAGTCCAAATGCCATAACAAGATAACAAAAAACACCAAAGTCAGTTATGAAGGATACCTTAGGGATGTCATCCTTGTGCATCTTGATCTGGTTATATCCACTAAACCCATCCATGAAGCTCAACATCTCATGCCCAGCAGTGGCGTCTATCAATGTGTCAATCCTAGGTAAAGGGAAACAATCCTTGGGACATGCATCATTCAAGTCGGTGAAGTCTTATACACATTCTCCACTTCCCATTCGCTTTCTTGACCATTACAGGGTTGGCCAGCCATTCTGGGAACTGAATTTCTTTGATAAAACCAGCTTCCAAGAGCTTATCCACTTCTTGCTTAATGGCCTCTTGCCTTTCCGGAGCAAAATTTCTCTTCTTCTGTTTTATTGTCTTTCTCTTGGGATCAACATTTAACTTGTGAGTTATGAGTTGGGGATCAATCCCTGGCATATCAGCAGCTGTCCAAGCAAACACATCGCTGTTCTCTTGTAAGAACGCTGTTAACTTGCCTTTCAAGGGTTCTTTCAGAGATGCTCCAATATAGGTAACCTTTTCAGGATCGTTCGGCTCTAGAGATATGGGAATCAAGTCCTCTGCTGGTTTCCCTCGGTGTTCCTCATCATTACGGACATCCATATCTTCAATCGGAAGGACCTGCCCCCCGACTCCATCGGCCCTCAGCGCGGCTACATAGCAACTTCTCGCCATCTTCTGATCACCCTTTTGTTCTCCAACACCGTTCCGTGTTGGAAACTTAATTTTCATATGATAGGAAGAGGCCACAGCCTTAAACGCATGAAGTCCAGTCCTTCCAAGGATTGCGTTGTATGTTGAGGCTGCCTTAATCACCAAAAAGTTCAGCATCTGAGTCGCCTCTTTAGGTTCCTGCCCAATAGTCACGGGTAACTGAATAGTCCCTTCAACGTTGGACTCTACTCCATTAAACCCGTATATGGGCATGTTGGTGGGGGTCAACTGAGAGTCGTTGTACCCCATTTTCACAAATGCATCATGAAACAAAATATCAACAGAAGCTCCATTGTCTATCAAGACTCGTTTTACTTCTGAATTTCCAATTACAGGGGTTATGACCAACGGGTCGTCATGGGGAAACTTTACCCCTTCCAAGTCTGAATCATCGAAACCAATTACTACCTCAGTTTTAGCGCGCTTCGGGGCTTCTCCGACAATGTGCATTACTTCTCGGGCATAAGCCTTTCGAGAATTCCTGGTTGTGCCGGCCGCTGTTGGGCCTCCCCAGATCATGTTGACAACTGACCTTCGGGACCTTCCATTCATGCATGCTATTTATGTTATATCTGTTTTGTTTGCTCACTTATATTTATTTAACTTATCTTTTGTAAGGCAATTCCTAGTACTTGGCCTCTTGAATGGGCTGGCACTTTGATCAAATGCTATTGGTACAACTTGCTCTTTAACAAAACAATAAGGAAATGCTCAAACACAGATAAGTAATAAAATAGTGAAAAAAGAACTTGAATATTTTCGTAAAAAAGAGGGTTCAACCCTTACATAGTGCTTTACTTCCTATTAAGAGCTGAAAAGCTTCATATAATGGTTTCGTCGACCTTATTTCTACTTGTACTATTAATGGATCTTTTTAGGAAACAATTAAACATAATAAACTTTCAAATTTGGGGCATGCCATGTTCCTGGCATCTCAGTCCCTTGTTTCTTCGTCATCTCTTGAATCCACAACCTTGATTGGGAGAACCTGCCCCCCGACTCTATCAGGCCTTAACGTAGCAGCTGGTCCTCCATATATCATATTGATAACAGGCCCTCGGGGCTTAGGATTACGATCTTGGTCGTCGTCCCTCGTATCATAATTTTTCCTTTCATAGTTTCCATGCTGATTTCCTCGATTCCCATCCTTAGTGAATTTATCGAGTTTTCCTTTTCGGATTAAGAACTCGATCTCATCCTTGAGTTGCCTACAATCATCAGTATCATGGCCCGAGTCTTTATGGTACCTACAGTACTTGTTCTTGTTTCGCTTCTCAGGATCTCCCCTTAGTGGCTTCGGCCATCGAAAGTCCCTATCTTTCTCAATGTCAAAGAGGATTTGACTCCTTGGAGCATTCAACCTTGCATATTCAGTAAATTTCGTGTCTGGATCAGAGTCTCTAGTCGTACGAGGATATTTGTCCTTGACATCATACTCTTGCTCCGTCTTTCGCTTATTCGAGCCACCATTATTTTCACCACCTGTATCGGTTTTCTTCATGCTTTCCTCAGCTTTGATGTACTTTCCAACCCTTTGTTGGAGCTCAGTCATGCTCTCAGGGGGGTGTTTAGCCAATGACATCTTGAAAAAGACATCCGTGGTTCCTTGTTGAAGGGCTATCATAGCTACCTTATTGTCTAAATCAGGTATATTCAATGTCTCCTTGGTGAAACGCTTGAGATAATCTCTCAATGTCTCGTTCTTTCCTTGAGTAAGATTCATGAGTGAAGCAGAGCTTTTCTCATGTACTCGTCCACTGATGAATTGGTTGATGAAGGCCGTGCTCAGATCTCTGAAACAACTGATAGAGTTGGGCGGCAAGCGGCTATACCATCTTTGGGCCATGCCAGCCAGGGTTTGAGGAAACGCTCTACATTTAAGAGCATCAGTGACTGGTTGCAGCAACAGTGCATTCGAAAAAGTCCTCACATGGGTTGCGGGATCACCCGTTCCGTCATATTCTTTGATAGTAGGCATCTTAAATTTCCTTGATACATGAGCGTCCATTACCTCTTCAGTAAAAGGTGGAATAGGATCGTCTGGGTCACCCAGCTGTGTTAAAACACGGGGATCTGACCTGGGAATCTCTGTCCTTCTAGTTCGCTCTTGCCCTCTTGAAGGTGTTCCTAAATCAATTAGGGGGACATCTCCTGCCCCTTGATTCGAAGGCTGAGTCTGCCTCCTTTGTTGCTCTATCTCCATGTTTTTCTTTAGTTTCTGGATCTCGGCCTCATGGGCCCTTATCCTTTCCATGGTAGTCATAGGTGCCCTTGTAGTTGCCCCCCGATTTCTCCTTTCAATGGGCTCTTTGCTAGCTCTTCTTCTTCTGGGTGCTCGTTCTCGTCCTTCATCAGACGAGTTGTCAGAGTAGGGTCCAGAATAATCCAGATATCTTCCTTCAGGGATGGGTCCCAATCCTCGAATGTATGGTCCCTGATTTGCATGGCCACTCCCTCCGGTCTCAGGGGGATAATTGGGCAATCCGTACGCTGGATTTGTACTCACAGGAAGCACAGTAGTAGAGATCTGTGCTCCATGGGGAAGGTTATGGTCGAGAGGTGAGACAACCATCTGAAGAGGGTTCGTCTCATTCTGAGGTATGGAAGTTTGGGGATTCGTCCCTTGTGGTTGAGAAACCACCTCTGTGGTGATGGGCAACGTGCCTAGTGGTTGAGAAACCATTGTCGTGAGGGGTAATGACCCTGGTTCCGTGGTGATTGGAACAGTAGTGGTGACGACAGTTGAGTCAGTAGTAGTTGCTGATCTTCGTGTTCTAGCCATGGTTGATGTAAGGCTTCCCACAGACGGCGCCAAATGTTGTGGAATAAAAACTAGGTTATCGAATTGCGGCTAGGGTTTGTATGTAATTAATGCTAGGGTTGATGATGAGCTTCGAGCTTTAATGGCTGTTTCCGTGTTCGAGACTAATCGGTCCTCACAGAGTGCCTACGTATCTCGTTATTGAGAATCAAGCCAAAACGTAGTTCTAGGATGAAGGACGAGGGTCCTTATATAGGCGTCTGGGGCCTCGTAATTATGGTAGGTTAAGGAGACTTTTGCTGATAAGTCTCACTATTGATAACTGATAAGGAGTGTATTACTTGGCAGGCAAGTATTACCCTTATCTGATAAGCGATGTGACTCATCATTGTATTTGATTGGGATTCTGGATCCTTCTATGAAGATATTTACTGTATTTGAGACTTATTTAATGAGCTGTGTATTTCTCCTATTTATTAATTACGAAAATAATAAATAATTAGGGTTTTGGGCCTTTTATCGGGCCTAACGTTTTGACCATGTTGGATCTAATTAATGCCATATTATATGTGTTTTTAGGGCTTACTTTTAGCCCATATCAATTGGATATTTAAGGTGAGATATTTAAATAATATTATAATAAATATTATTTAATTAAGTGAATATTATTTTGAATATTCACTTAAGTGTTTTATATTGAATAATAATTCAATATTTATTATTTGAATATTATTTAATTAAGTGAATATTATTTTGAATATTCACTTAAGTGTTTTATATTGAATAATAATTCCATACTTATTATTTGAGGATTATTTAACTAAGTGAATATTATTTTAAATATTCACTTAGGTGGTTTTATATTGAATAATAATTTAATATTTATTATTTGGGTATTTATTAAATATTCCAAATATGATTTAAAATCATAGAACCTTATTATATGATTAAAGGTTCTATTATTTACACAAGTATATAAATTTCTGATTTTCAGAAAAGGTATTAAAATAGAGATTCTCAACTATTATCTTAAGATAGTTAAAGGTAATTAAATGCAGATAGGGTTTTCTAACTCATCAAAAATTTGGGAATCTAGTTCAAGAATTCGAGGACAGAGTTTTTCTTCCACTGTTCCTCTAGAATATCTATAACTAGGGGATGGCTCCCCCATTCAAGTAGAGTATTTCAAACTCGCTGAACTCTGAAATTTCAATAAACTCCCTGGTCATGATTTCAAAATACGTAGTAATCATTGGTAGTCTCGTTGACTAATGTCAACCCACACTTTGACTTACTCCTTTCAATTACTCTGGAGTAAGGTGTTCTAAACGGTTACAAAGTTTTGACGAGTATTCGTACTTGGGAAATATGGAATTAAATTCCGATTTCCGTTTCATTAATGTTTTTCATCATGGGAATTGGAAAGGCCTACACGGCAATGAAATAGGTGCCGGGGTAGTGCCAAATTTATCAAGGCTTGCCCGGTGACGAAATAGGCGCCGAGGTAGTGATCTCTTGAGTACTAAGGCTTGCCCGGTGACGAAATATGCGCCGAGGTAGTGATCTCTTAGTACAATGGCCCATATGCGGTCAGGGTGATAACCGAACAGGAAGTCGTCCTTCTACTAGTAGAAAAGTTAAGTTGCGATATAACGGCTGATCACCGTGTATCGTGTATTCCAAGTATATCCCCTTCTTCCACTTGGAATTGTGCTGCACATTGTAACGAAAGCCTAGGTGCTGAGTTACCGATAATGTGACAGAAATTGAACAATGATGTTCCGTGTATAGTATTTGAACTACATTGCATGTTCTGACGAAAAGAGTATCCAATATATCATTCTATATACGAATGAGGTTTTAAAAGCTTTCAGCTATGATATCAGCTCACATATATGATTATGTTGCTATATAATTATTGTCGAGCTATAGTGCTCATTCTTGCTTCTTTTATATATCACAACCCAACAGCTTCAAAAAGGTGTTCATTACTGATATTTTACAGTATTTTGAACAGTATGAGATATCTAAATAGATATGCATGTATATATGTTGAGAAGTCATTTAAGATACACAGTATATTTAATTGTATAGTATTTTGAATCAATGGATGGGTTTAAGCCTTGATTCCAATATTAATATCTATTTTAAAAAGAGATGTTTTGAGACTTGGTTTATCATCTTGATACCAAGGATCCCTAAAAGGATTTACGAAAAGTATTTGAGTATGATTATAAATCATACGGTATTTTGAACAATATACTATTTTGGGGATAAACCCTAGTAGTTTTAAACATGGATCCCATATGGATTATCTTCCTAAAAGGTTTAAAGATTTAAACTGGGATAGATTTCTTGCTGAGCACTATTAGCTCATTCTTGCTTTATTAAATCTTTCAGCATGAAGAAAACATTGCCGATTCACCTCGTGTTACGAGAGCAAGGGAATGGAGAGACCACCCTTGAGTTAGTTCAGCAAGATGGATACTGTCGGATTTAGCAGAACAGCTGTAGACTGAGTTAGTAAGAATTGTTTTCGAATAGGTTTGTATTATTAAACCTTGTATAGAATTGTGAGGTCTATTATTTTAACTTCAGGTAGAGGTTGTAAATGATAGATAAGATCCTGGATAGTACATTTGATTTGTAATAACAAATGTTACTTATTGTTGCTCATTTCCAAGGCTATAACTTGTGTGTGTGAGGAAGTGATTGGGGTCTTTTGGAGTTATATTATTAGAATGTTGTAAGTAATGCAGGTATTATATAATTGATGGAGCGTGACAACCCAGATTCCTGACCCCGGATCTGGGGGTGTTACACAACCTCTTCACCTTTATCAATTACCTGGTGAGTAACAGAGAAAACCTCTGTATGAGTAGCCAAAGACTCATCAAGAATTACTGTGGGTTGATCAGCTGCCACATCCTCAGTTTCACCAACACTGCCAAACTCTTCAAGATTTGCAGAAGGATGTGCTTCAACATTCTCTTCTATGTCCATTTACAGAATAGGCTCAGGCTGTTCATCATTAAAATTAGCCATCTCATCAATATTTGCTCTGGCTTCATCAAGCACAGTAGCATTTTCATGAACATCTTCAGAAACAATCTCTGGAGCTTCAGCAGGTGTAGAATCTGGGACCAAACCATCAAATAGATAAGCAGCAACTAGCTTCCTCTTTTTGGTGTGTATAGACTCATTTTCATCAGAAGGAGGTCTATTTGCCCTCTTCTTTATCCTTGAAGTACCAAAAGACCTTGGTAAATCATCAACATTTGAAGGTTTAGCAGCCTTGACAGCCTTGAAAGCCCTATGCTTGGTTCTACCCCCATCTTTTGGTCTTTGAGAAGTAGATGTAGGTTCAGTGTTTAAGGGTTCAGGATTTGGTTGAGGTTGTGGTTGTAAAAATTGTTGAACACTCTCAGGAAGTAACTGTAATAACCCGAATTTTTGGTAGAATTAAAACTTTTCTTATTTTGATTAAGTGCATCAGTGAATAGTGAATTTGGTGGATGAATAGTGATTTTGAGGATTAACGAAGTTTTTCATGTCACCTATGTACGAGACGTAGTGTGGATATTCCGAAGTCATACTAATGATCTACGGAGTAAATAAGTGTAACACCCCAGTCCCACATCGAGTAAATTTGGGACTTCTGTTCAGTTTATAAGGCAAAGTACTACTACTAATTAGCACCAACAAATCATGATCTTTTGGGGGCCTGTGGTGGGCTAGTCGTTACCCAAGTTGGCTGCGTTTGGGCCAGTAGGCTTCGTCTTATTCGGACTCGGAATCGGGACTTGACCCGATGTTCGAAAAAGGCTCGGGATTTGACCCGGGTTGTCACATATGGTATCAGAGCCGACTCTCGAAAACTTGATTCGTCAAGTTGCCGGAGGTGGGGACACGAAGGCTGGTGGTATTATCCCACAATGGACAGAGGTCCGGAGGTGGGGACACGAAGCCAGCCGGTATTATCCCACAATGGCTAGAGAGGAACGATCTTGGAACCTATGGGCTATCCGTTCAGGCTTGACGAGGACGTCAAGAGTTTAAGTGGGGGAGTTTGTAACACCCCAGTCCCACATCGAGTAAATTTGGGACTTCTGTTCAGTTTATAAGGCAAAGTACTACTACTAATTAGCACCAACAAATCATGATATTTTGGGGGCCTGTGGTGGGCTAGTCGTTACCCAAGTTGGCTGCGTTTGGGCCAGTAGGCTTCGTCTTATTCGGACTCGGAATCGGGACTTGACCCGATGTTCGAAAAAGGCTCGGGATTTGACCCGGGTTGTCACAATAAGTGAATGCAAAGACGATCGGAATTCAGAAATTCCAAATTTTATTTTGGTGAAGTATTTGACCGGGCAGTGAATTATATATTATTATATTCAAGAAATGAGATATTAAATTAAGGATTTGAGGATTTAATATTTTGGAATTTTATTATATTTGATTTGAGAATTTAGAACGAAAACCACTGAGACAGTGAAACGAAGGTTCTAGAAACCGCTGATACTTTATAACGAAATTAAGCGATTAAGTGAACGAATCATGGATTAAGGATTGAAATTATGACAGGATTAAATATAGACATGGAAGTAACATGTAACAAGATTAATTCGAGAAATGCAACATTTGGATCATCCATGTGAAAAGAAACGAACTAATAAAGCTGCTTGCCACCATGATACTCCATGGCGCGACACGTGTCCTTGTGACTCACCAAAATGGGATGACTCACCACCTTTTAACACAAAAATATCAGCATTATCATTATTACCCAAGTCAAAGCCAAAACAAAAAGAAAAACATTTCATTTCCTCTTTTTTTCGGCCAAAAACCGACTGCCGGATTGTAAGCTGCATATCTCCTTCATTTCTTGGTGGAAAATGGCGATCTATAGCTTGTTGGAAAGGTATTGAGATAACCTACATGTCCTATTTCACGACTTTCTTTCATTTGAGCAAGGTAAGACCTTCGTGTTTCCATTTCGTTAAACCGGTGTATAGTAACTCCGAGAATTCATAACTTGTTCTTGATTTTCTTTTGCAAGTTTAAGGATAATAACCATGGATAAAGACTCTCTTAAGGCTTACAAGCTCTGGTTGTGTGTTTAAGGCTTCAAGGAAGGTATAAAGACCTCTGCCCCCTTTTTGTTATATGAGTTTTGAATGGTTTTGATGTTTATGTAAAGTTAAGAGCATGATTAAGTAATTAGATGAATTGTTGGTTGAGTTTGGAGGATGGGTTATGAATTTGTTTTGATTATTCATGGAGGATTTGACTGAGTGGAGGGTGTATAAGGTGGATGGTGAGTTTGGGATTAATTGGTATTGATTTGGTTGTGTTTTGGAAATGGAAAACATTACGATTATAGCCGTCGTAATGCCCATTTGATATAAGGTTGTTTTGAGAAAGAATTACGAACTGTTCTTGGAATATTTTTGAGCAGAATTGACCAGAACCCTGTAGGTCTTGTTTTAAGGTTTGTTTTGGTATAAAGATCATGTCTATACGATTTACGGTTTAGGAGAAAAGTGAGTTTTAGTAAACGTCGTTCGGAGAAACAACCTCTCTCTGGTCAGTCACTTCGAGGCTGTACTTGGACCACTTATAAGCCATATTAAAATGTGAAACTTTGAAGAATAATACTAGAGACAGTTAGGAAGGCTCACGAAAACGATTCGGATTAAAAAGATTATTGTTCGATTTTATAAAAATGTTTTAGTCGAGGTCGCGCAAGTGAAAACCACTGAAAACGAGACTTAGAAACCAAGGTTCCAAATGGTTAAGTATAACTTGGATTTGAGGATGGATTTCGAACCAAATTTATGATATAAGAATTTGACGAGTAATATGGACTTAGTACGAGGCTAGATTAAGCCATTAAGTGCTATGATTGTGATTCGCTTACGTGTTTAAGCATTAAGTTACAAGTGGAGTATCCAGGGGATTAATTGAGCGTTTTCTTTGACTTTGTCTAGATTGTCCGACATCGTCGCGAACCCTATCACTTCTCGAGCATCAGGCAAGTATATTAACTCTTACTCTATCGTTCGGAGTAGAGGTAGTTTTAAAACTGCAAATGTTTTATCGTTGTGATTAAATGACTGGATTTTTATTCATGCCATGCAAAGGCGTATATATTATTGTTGTCGGTGGATACTTGAATTGTTGTAAGTCTAAAATCAAGATATTGTTCATATCTTTCCCCTTAATCGTTCGAGGGGGAAAACTCTATTATTACTTAAGTAGATATTTCATGGTTTGTGGATGTATTTCTTTATTATTATAAAGTAGTAAATTGAGGTGCACGTGGCATTATACGTGGCATCTAAGATGATGAGATGGAAGGCGGTAAGTAGTTCCGACCTCTTATTTTATGGACTGGAGCTGCGTAAGAGACCGGAGTAACGCCCGGCCCAGCAATTATTAGGGAGAAGGTCCGCACAAGTCGGCTTCCCCTTCTACGGTAGTAACCTATGGATGACGGTCCGGGCGAGCCGGCTAGTCCTTAGGGTGAGGTTCCGAGCCAGTCGGCTCACAGCTATCGTAGTAAAACCAGACGGTTATAGCAGACTGATCACCTGTTATAGCACAGAATGCGTGGCGATGCTCCAACTAAAGTCCAAAACAGTAGTAGGCATAATGCCGAGAACCTATGTGTTCATAGTTGTGGTAGCAACCTATGGATGACGGCCCGGGCGAGCCGGCTAGTCCTTAGGGTGAGGTTCCGAGCAAGTCGGCTCACTGCTACCGTAGTAGAATATTTTGAAAACAGAGTTTTATAGTAGTTCAAATATTTTAAATAAATACATTCTCTGAGATATAATCTTGCTGAGCATTCTTGGGCTCATTCTTGCTATATGTTTCTATGCTGTTAATTTAATAAAACAGGGAGAAGAGGAGATGGTGCGAGTGGATCGTACCAACCATATCAAGATAAGGGGAAAGGCCCTTCAACTGATGAAATATAGTAGAAGGACGACGACGATTTTGTAGTTAAGCTGGTAGGATTTGCTATTAATGTAAAGCAAACTCATTGTAGAAATGATTATATATTATATTAGGGAGATATGTATCAACCTTAAGAAGACGATGGAGTGAGGTCCTGGAAAGTACTCTGATGTTGTAATATTTTTGGTAATGTATGTTAAGTTCTAAGACTATAACCTGTGGAGTTAGATGTATGGAGTTACTTTTGTTGTTATAGTAGAATATATTATGAGCAGGTATTGATGGTTGAAGTAGTGACGAACCGAATTCCCTTGTGCGGGATTTTGGGGTCGTTACAGATGGTATCAGAGCCATAGGTTATAAACCTTAGAACTAGGGTAGAGGGAGTCAAGAAGAGAGGAGAAAGTGACGCGAGAGCTCTCATGGAGTTCCTAAATGGAAAGTTGGATGTAGTACTAAGGATGAGAATATAGGACTTTTAGGAGTTGAGAAGAGTAGAACTGATGGAAGTAGTGAGCAGGCATTAAGAGTAGAATACGAGATGGATAGCCTTACCCCCCCCCCCCCCAAAACTTGTAGAATGGTCATAACGGGGTTCATGTGTCAATGCTACGTCAGTATACTATAGATGTCCGACATATGTTAGAATACGAGCAGGTAGATATACAACCTGGTCTGACTTGCAAAGAACAACCTGTGGAAATCACGGATGGAAAAGAGCAAGTGCTAAGTGGCGAGGTTGCCAAGCTAGTGAGAGGTTTGTGGAAATTCAGGAAGTGGAAGAATCCACCTGGGAGTTAGAAAGTGCAATGGGATAGGAGTACCCCCAGTTATTCCTAAGCTGATTCCGGGACGGAATCCTTTTAAGGAGGGGAGACTGTAATAACCCGAATTTTTGGTAGAATTAAAACTTTTCTTATTATGATTAAGTGCATCAGTGAATTAATTTCTATGGTATTTTCTCTCTGGCTCAATCTCTCTCTCCGTAATTGCTTCTGTGTGAATTAACCTGACTGAGGAAGACACTGCCTCTCTCTTAGTAATTGTAGGCTTTTGTTTTAGAAAACTATCGAACCTTAATTGTTGAAACAATCTTGGTCGTCCAATTCTCATCAACCTGTCCAACAAAACAAACGTTTCACCTGCTCCCATATTTAAAAACTATCGAATGAATAAATGAATTTACCATTCGATAGTTTTTAAATAAAAACTATCGAAAAGTTAATTCCTTTACTTTAGTTTTCAAATGGTTTTCTTAAATCCCATTCGATAGTTTTCTAAATAGAAAAACTATCGAATCCTTTTTTTGTCCTTGATCTTTTAGAAAAGATTCTGAGCTTCAGGGTGTTTCAGTTTTAGACTGTATCAATTTCTTCTGAGACGATAAAACACCTTGATCTTTTAAGTGCCGTCACCTAGTGCAACTGGTCTGGTTCACAGATGAATAATCACTTGATCAATTCTCCTTTTATGTCTTCAATTCAATGAATCTGATAAGTCCTTTATCGTTCTGGTTGCTTCGTTTAAATCACTGGAATCCCGTGGTACTTAACCCTAAATCATTCACATACTTCTATCGTCTTGAAAGTCTTGATTCTTTTGCTGTCACTGAGGCTTGAACATTTTCATGAACTTCTTTCTGTGACCTGTTTACGGACTTCAAGAATACATAATGTTAGGCCGAATACACAATATATAATCAAGTATGTATGAGAATAACAATCAAGAACACAGGTTTGTAAATCAACAAACTGAATTATATTAAATAATTCTCTCTTAGTGATGTTAATGAATCACAAAGAGCTACTAGGTTACAAGAATAATATATTCAATGTTCTCGTGTCCCTTCTAGGGATAACCTATCTGTGTTTATATAGTACACAGCTACATACAATCCTTATCTAATTGATACTCCTATAAATTAGCTATACAATTATTATCAATTAAGGATTGCTTCAGTCTTCTGTCCAGTCTCCTTAGCTGTATCAATATATTCTGCTTCTTTCCATCTTCAGAATATATTGCTTCTAGAATCTTTATCTTTGCACCGACAGCTAAGTCAACTATCACCCTGTCAGACTTTAACAAACTCTGACCGGCTTCTATATAAACTCTGATATGTACCTGGTACTTTAAACACTGATGAACAAACGTCAGCAATTATATCTAACAATCTCCCCCAACTTGTTCATATTAAAATGTACAAGTTAAAAAGATAATTGATGATGTCAAAACATATAACAAATGCAGTGTTTAAAATATGTCAGAGTTTAATTTTAAAACAGAGTTTAAATTTAACTTAGAACAGAAAACATAAAAACTTACAGTCAGACTTTACTGAATTTCTTGGATATCAGGTACAGTCCTGATATAATCTGACAGTAACTTTCTCTCAGCTCGATCTAGTTCAGCAATCATATCCTTCTTCAGCTCCTTCAATTCTGGTTTATCTTCACCAATTTGATAAATGGCAGCCCTTAAAGAATATATTCTGTTCTTGTTCATTTCATTGCCAAGTCTGATATAAAAAGCCTTATCAGACTCTAGATTGAACTCTAAAACTTTCTTATCTAGTGCAGTCCTGAATCTAGCACTATTTTTCTTCATTTCCACCAACTTTCCATGTGCATCTCTGTACTTAGGAATATAAGCACTGGAAACACTTCCTCCAAAAAGAACTTTTGATTTCATCATTCTGTCTTTTAAAACCAGAGCAGCATTATGAGTATTTCTATTTTTGATCTTCAGGAGATATAGAACATACTCTAGCTCTTCCCAGAATTTCAGACGAATATCATCTTCTCCAATTCTATAAACTCTGCCATCAGCCATAAAGTATAATAAAAACTCCTTCTTCAAGCCTCTGTGGTAAATCATCTGAACAGATTCTAGTTTATCAAGGTTTTCTTGAGTAACCCCAACACCAGGTTCTGCCAGTGATGTATGATCTAAAGGACTATTATTAACTCTTTTCTCATTGTGGGAACCCAAACCAGTTTTATCATAAGATTGTTTTCCAAGTACTGTTCTGGTTTGTAGAAAGTTCACCTGGCCAGGCTTCAGAGTTTCAGATAATGAGGATCTTTTGAAACCTTGGAGTGGTGGAGATAGCTGAGTTTGCACAACTTGAGCATTGTCAGAGGTTGGCACATCTTTAACAACAACATCAACTTGAGCCTTGTCAGAGGTTGATTTAGCTAATCTTGTTTCAACTTGAGCAATGTCAGAGGTTGAATAAATCTTCTTAGGTAACTGTTCTTCTTCTACCAGTTTACCTTTTCCCTTGTCAGCATTTTTAATCACAGGTCTCCTTGAGTACTGTAAACTCTGATCAGAGTTTACATTCTCTTTAATAACAATTCCTTTTTCTTTCTTTCTAGGAGCCTTGATTTCCTTCTTCTTGTAGATTCCAGCTTCAACATTCTTCCTGTGTTCCTCAGCAAGCATTTGCTCTTCAGCTTGGATATCTTCAATTGTAACATCTTTTCCATGTTCTGCCATAAACACCTTGGCAGCAATTTCTTCATCAGTAGATGGCTTATCAGAGATTATCAAACCTTTGAATTTTGAACCACTGGCAGAGTTTGCATTTCCCTTTCCAGAGTTTGATCTTCTTGAAAGTAGTCTTCTATCATCATTTGATCTTAAGCTCTTTCCATCTCCTCCCTTGTTTCCACCATCATTACCATCATCCCTCCGTCTCAGATTTTGAGTGTCTTTGCATTTGTCACTTGGTACACTCTCCCCCTTTTTGACATCATCAGAAAGTAGTACTGATGTCAACAACTCAATAGCAGTAGAAATTGATGTTAGTTGGGCAGATATAGCAGTCTGGTTGTCCTCAACTTTCCCAAGCCTCTTCTGAATGTCATCAGAGTCCTTAGCTTGCTTCTTAAACATGGAATTGTAATAAGTTCTATCATTCTTCAGAGTGAGATCTCTCAGACCAACTTCATTCCTCAAAGCAGTGACTTCCTTATGAGACTCATCAAATCTCTTGTGAAGAGATTTAATTTCAATCACAGTAGCCTTCAGACTTGTAAGAATATCAGGACTTGAAATTGTCTTCACAGAATCTCCAAGAAAATCAGCAGCCCTCTGTGCTGAAAAGATACAATCCGCAGCAACCCATCTATTGTAGTACATATCTTGAAAATGTTCAGCTGTAGCGCGATTGACCTCTCTTAACTCATCAGAGTTTGCTTGACTCTCAAATAACCCCTCTTGAGAATGAGCAGAACGATCATTATCATTATCAGTATCATTCTGTGCTGTATTCTCTGCAGGAATATTCTCAGCATCAGGTTCTGGAATCTCAGAGTTTGCAGTATGCAGGAACTCTGCTTCTTTAGTAGGAACAATATTCTCAGGAGCATCAGTATGTAAGGTCTGATCAACTTCCTCACCCTTTTCAATTACCTGGTGAGTAACAGAGAGGATCTCTGTATGAGTAGCCATAGATTCTTCAAGAACAACCGTGGCATGATCAGCTTCCACACCCTCTGTTTCATCAAAATCTTCAAGATGGTCAGAATTTACAGAGGTGTGTGCTTCAACATCCATATCAAATCCCTGTTCAGCCTCAACATGTTCTATAGCCTCCTGAACAAGAATTTCAGGAGCTTCATCTGCAGCTTCAGTTGCAGCTTCCTCAACTACATCATCAGCGTTTGATGTAGGAGCTTCATTATCAGCATTTGCATTTTCCTCAAAAACTCTGTCCAAATTGACAGCTTCAGTATGTACATTTGATGCACCAAAAAGATGTGCAGCCACCAATCTACGTTTTCTCTGATGAAGAGTTTCTTCATCAGTTTCACACTCTTCATCTGCAGTATCAGACTTTGCCCTGTTGGCCCTTCTTTTCTTTATTCGTTTCTTCTGAGGCATATCAGCAGTATGTGATGCCCCAGCTTCAGCAGCTTGCTTAGCAATCCTTGGAGGTTTAGTACCAACATGCTTAGTCCTACCACCAGTCCGTGGTTGTTGAGATGCAGATGGAATAGGTTCAGAATTTACATTTGATGGCTGTTGTGGTTGAGGTTGAGGGTTTAAGAACTGAAGCACTGTTTCAGGCAACAGCAATTCACCAACACTAACCTTCTTTAAATCCTTGTTGGTAAGGTCAGAGAATACCCTTTTGTGCAATTTGAATGAGGGAATTACGTCCTCCTCATCAATCTCAACATTTGGAACACAAGCAGAGAACAAAAGTTGACAAAATCTAGAAAAATAGACTACATGCCTATTCTCTGTTAACTTTTCACCTATGTTCATCAAAACAAGTCTAGCAAAATCATAATTACTGTTAAAGAGAAGTGAATACCCGATTTGCAGACTGTCGATTGGAATAGCATCCCAATTTGTACATTTCTTCCCGAACGCCCTTGTGATGCAATCGAAAAAGAAACTCCATTCCTTTCGCAAGAGCGGTCGCTTCAGTTGGCCTATCTTCACCAAAGATCCAGTATACCCAATAGCTTGCATCATTCTCTGAAGATCAGTATCACCAACACTAATGGTGTACGCGTCAGACTCTGCAAAGCCCATTGCTTCACTAACAGTTCCTGGAGTTATGACAAACTCTGTCTCCTGGAACTCAAAAACTCTGGATGGTGTACCAGAATCACCACCATCATCATAGACACCAGTCTCCCAGAAAGCTTTGATCTGAGATCCATAAAGCTTTGCAGGCTCCACCAAGGCACGCCCAATTGCTGACTGAGCAAGAAAGTTTTGGATGATATGAAACGCCGCTGGTGCATTGACAGTGTTTAACGGGGCTGCATAATTATTAGGGACGAACTCTAACCCAGAAGAAGTGAAAGCAGTTGAAGCCATTAGTAATATCAAGAAATTAACAGAAAATAGCTTCAAAAACACAAGAGAGTTTAAGAAAAGAAAGTGTTTGTGAATATGTGTGAGTGAAACTAGAATACAATTGGAGTAAGTCGTGAAAAACTGTAACGGTTGTGTGTATAATGTATAAATATAAAATTTAAAATTAAAAACTGAACAGTTTTTAATCATTAAAACACAACTGTCTTACCCCGTATACTGTGTAAATGAGACACGTGTCACACATACAATGGCTGATAGCAGTAATTGGCAATTTCCAATGCGCATGCGCAGTAAAAACAGCAATAATTACCGCCGATTACACTTTCCTATGTATGCAATCTCTCTCCACTCTTTAACACTTTTCTAAACCAATCCCTAAACATACTCTTTTGAAATACCAAAACAAATGTTTTCCCTCAAAATTATAAAATGTCTGAAACAAATAATTTATTTTAACCATCAGAGATTAAAACAAAGTTACCTCGGCATATTTCACACAATACATCAGTGTTTATCATTTGTCCTTCTTTGTCAATAAACTCTTTTCTCAAACTGTACAGATGTGCATAATTGTGTGTGCAATAGCAGAGTTTACCGAAATCAATATTTAAATCATCTCAAAGTGCATAAAATCCACAAACTAAAGTAGTAAAAACTGGTTGCCTAAACTCTCATGTAAAACATAAAATCTGATTTTTATGTCTAAACTCTGTAATTCTGATATCCTTTCATTTGGATATATCCTTTCAGATTTTAGACTTGTCATCAGTTAATACAATTAATTTATGAGAGAAAATGCAAACAGCTAATACAGACTCAGTGTATAGGATCAATAAACTAAGAGATGCTATAAATACAGAGACAGTATCATGCTGTGTTAACTTACTGCACATATTTGAGATCAGAATCTATACAACTCTTAAGGATTCACAATTACTTACTGAGAATTATGTTCCATACAAGTTTCTTCATTGGTCCTTATATTTCAGACAAAATTACAATCAGAGTATACCATCAGACTTTAACCGACAGAGTATGATCAACACTTTATGACTAACAGAGTTTAGCATCAGAGTTTACTTTCAGAGTTTATGATACTGGTACTCATAACAGTTAATACATGCAGGAATCATGAGCATAAAAATCAAACATGTATAGTTTTTGAGTCTAACCCGTATCTCTAGTCAAAACCAGAGATCATTCCAAGTTCATTTACCAATCTTGTAAAAGTAGCTTCACTCAAAGGTTTGGTGAAGATATCTGCAAGTTGTTGGTCTGTAGACACAAAATGAAGCTCAATGTTTCCTTCTTCCACATGTTCTCTAATAAAATGATACCTTATGCTGATGTGCTTTGTCATTGAGTGCTGTACTGGATTACCTGTCATAGCAATAGCACTTTGGTTATCACAGAAAATAGGTATTTTAGAGTACCTCAAACCATAATCCAGCAACTGATTCTTCATCCACAGAATCTGTGCACAACAGCTACCAGCAGCTATATACTCTGCTTCTGCAGTGGATGTGGAAATAGACTTTTGTTTCTTGCTATACCAAGAAACCAATCTGTCACCTAAAAATTGACAGCTTCCACTTGTACTTTTTCTGTCTATCTTACAGCCTGCAAAATCTGCATCAGAGTAACCAATTAGCTTAAACTCTGATTCTCTAGGATACCACAAACCCAAGGTTATGGTTCCTTTGAGATATTTGAATATCCTTTTTACAGCTGTTAGATGAGGCTCTCTGGGATCTGCTTGAAATCTTGCACAAAGACATGTTGCATACATGATATCAGGTCTACTTGCAGTAAGATACAGTAAAGACCCTATCATTCCTCTGTAGTTTGTCATATCTACTGAGGCTCCTGTGTCTTTGTCTAGCTTTGTTGCTGTAGCCATGGGAGTTGTAGCAGATGAACTATCAAGCATACCAAATTTCTTGAGAAGATTTCTGGTATATTTTGCTTGATTGATAAAAATACCATCATCTGTTTGCTTGACCTGTAAGCCTAGAAAATAACTAAGCTCTCCCATCATGCTCATTTGATACCTGGATTGCATAAGCTTTGCAAACTTCTTACAAAGTTTGTCATTAGTAGATCCAAAAATGATATCATCTACATAAATTTGAACTAAAAGCAAATCATCACCAGAATTGAAATAAAACAAGGTTTTATCAATTGTACCTCTTGTGAACCCACTTTCTAAAAGAAATTGAGCAAGAGTTTCATACCATGCTCTTGGTGCTTGCTTTAGTCCATATAATGCCTTGTCAAGCCTGTAGACATAATCTGGATGCTTGGGATCTACAAATCCTGGTGGTTGTTCAACAAACACTTCTTCTTCAAGCTTCCCATTGAGAAAAGCACTTTTTACATCCATCTGAAAGACTTTAAACTTCTTGTGTGCAGCATAGGCCAGAAAAATTCTTATGGCCTCCAATCTTGCAACTGGAGCAAAGGTTTCATCATAGTCAATTCCTTCCTGTTGTGAATAACCTTTAGCCACAAGTCTAGCCTTGTTTCTTGTAATCACACCTTCACTGTCAGTCTTGTTTCTGAAAACCCACTTTGTACCTACAATTGATCTATTCTTTGGTCTAGGTACAAGTGTCCAGACTTCATTTCTTTCAAATTCATTTAACTCTTTTTGCATTGCCGTAATCCAATTAGCATCTTGAAGAGCTTCCTCCACTTTCTTTGGTTCTGTTTGAGACAAGAAAGCATGATACAGACACTCATTATTTGTTGCCCTTCTAGTTCTCACACTAGCATCAGGATCTCCAATTATGAGATCAGGTGTGTGTGCCTGTGTCCACTTTCTTGCTGTTGGTAAGTGGTTTCTTGCATCATTATTGGATCCTCCCCCTTGATCCATGCTCTCCTGATTCATATGTTGACTTTCTGCAGTATCTGAGGCTCCCCCTGAATTGGATGGCTCAGAGTTTGAACTGTCAGAGTTTGAATCAGTTTCCTCAACTGACTCACTTGCTGTGTCTTGTTGAGCTTCTTCACGCTCCCCCTCAACTGGTTCTCCATTTTGTTCAATTTGAGAATATTCAGTTTCTCCAGTATTTACCAGTAGAGGTTCAGAGTATGCTTCGTCAGAGTTTGTCAGAACCGCTTCATCAGAGTTTGTCGGTACTGCTTCATCAGAGTTTACATCATCAGAGAATAAATCTTCATTTTCAAAACGCAGTTGATCATATCCATCTAAGTCATCAAGTCCAGTTATTTTCTTGTCATCAAATGACACATGTATGGATTCCATGATCACTTTAGTTCTCAGATTGTAGACTCTGAATGCTTTTGTTGACAATGGATAGCCAACAAAGATTCCTTCATCAGCTTTCAACTCGAACTTGGTCAACTGTTCAGGATGAGTCTTCAACACAAAGCATTTGCATCCAAAGATATGAAAATATTTCAAATTTGGCTTCTTATTTTTCACCATCTCATATGGTGTTTTCCCATGCTTGTTGATCAGTGTAGCATTTTGAGTAAAACAAGCAGTTTGAACAGCTTCTGCCCAGAAATAAGTTGGTAATTTTGCTTCTTCAAGCATAGTTCTGGCTGCTTCAATTAAAGTTCTGTTCTTTCTTTCAACTACACCATTTTGCTGTGGAGTTCCAGGTGCAGAAAATTCTTGTTTCACTCCTCTTTCCTTGCAGAAAGCTTCCATGATTGAGTTTCTGAATTCAGTTCCATTATCACTCCTTATACTTTTGACTTTGTGCTGTGATCCTTTGTCCAGTAGATTTACATGATCCATCAGAGTTTGAGCAGTTTCATCCTTCTTTGATAAGAAATACACCCATGTATATCTAGTATATTCATCAACAATTACTAGAGCATATTTCTTTCTGCCCATAGACATCACATTCACTGGTCCAAAGAGATCAACATGTAGAAGATGATAAGGTTCCACTACTGAAGATTCAGATTTGCTCTTGAAAGATGACTTCCTTTGCTTGGCCTTTTGACAAGAATCACATAGGCCATCCAGACTGAGTATTGATTTTGGGAGTCCCCTTACAAGATCCTTTCTTATTAGCTCATTGATGTTGTTCAAATTGAGATGAGAGAGCTTCTTATGCCAATTCCAACCCTCTTCATTTGACATTCTTGCAGTCAGACACACTGTTTTTCCATCAGAGTTTGTTACCAAACTTGCTTCATAAATGTTGTTGCGCCTGTGTCCAACTAGAACAACTTTTCCAGTAGATTTACTGATAACTTCACAGTATTCAGTATGAAAATCTACATGGTTTCCTCGATCACAGATTTGACTCACAGATAGCAGATTATGCTTGAGTCCTGAGACTAGAGCTACATTTGTGATGATGACACTTCCAAGATTTATATTGCCATATCCCAGAGTGTGTCCTATGTTGCCATCTCCATAGGAAACCTTTGGGCCAGCTTTCTCCTTAAAGTCTGATAGCAGGGCTTTATTTCCAGTCATGTGTCCTGAGCATCCACTGTCCAAGATAAGTGTGCTCTCTTTTATACCCTGCAATCACAAACAACCACTAAGTGTTAGTTTTAAGGACCCAGACTTGCTTGGATCCTTTGTCTTTCTTAACAGTGTTAGTTTTTGCAGCGGAATTACTATCAACAGAGTTTAAACTAACATTGTCAGACTTTACACTTGTAGAGTTTGCTCTAACCCACTTTAGATTGGGTTTTAGCTCATAATAGTTGTGATAAATAGCATGATAACTCTTGCAAGTATAAATGGAATGCCAAGTGCTCCCACAGTGTGTGCATAAAGTCTGTGGTCTAACCCTAACATAATCATTCTTTACTCCTGATGTAGAAGGTAAAGAATTGATATTTTTATTCTTTGTGCAGTAATTAGCAAGATGATTAGAACTACCACAATTATAACATGTTTTCCTTGGAGCAGCACCAGTAGGCAAATGATTATTTCTTTTATTTATGCCTATCTTTCCATTCCTATTCTTCTTGGACCCTTTTGGTTTCATGGCAGATTTTACCTCTTTCAGCTTATGATTGAACTGTTTTCCTGTCATCAAGCCAACATTAACCTGTTTTTCACAAGTTTTTACTGGCTTTCTAACAGCTTCTCTTTCCATAAGTTTTTCTGTTATAATATTTTCCTGTCTTTCACAGGCTTCATCTGATTCCATATCAGCTTCTCTTATTACAACAGATTTTAACTTATTGGCTTCTGGAACAAATTTCACAGGTTTAAGTTGTGGTTTTACCTTAACTTTGTCTTTAAACCTAAGTTCATCATCTTCACAATAGCCTAAACCTACAGAATCTGTATGAAACACTTGATGAGTGTCTCTTCCAGAGTCTGTCCAAGTCTTGATTATTTTTCTTTCCTTTTCTAGATCAGATTCTAATTGCTTATATCTTTTGAGCAACTCCTGTTCTACATAAACAGCATCATCTCTTTCTTTTTGAATCTGCTTCATATTTTCAAGTTCTCCTTCAAGAAACTTGTTTCTATCTTTAAGACTAAGATTCTCAGTTTTAATTCTCTCATTCTCTAAAGTCTGATCCCTATAACTAACATGTACGCTTTTCAGATATACTCTTAACTTAGATATATTATCAGTATCATAAGCATAAGTAGTTAGGGGTACCTTATTTTCAGATGATTCAGTCTCATCTCTGACAGTTGCCATAAGAGCATAATTTTCTCCATCATCAGATTCTGAAGTATCTGCCCAGTCTTTGCCTTTAGAGATGAGTGCTTTCTCATATTTGCCTTTCTTGCACTCTGGAGCATAGTGACCCATCTCCTTACACTTGTAGCACTGGATTTCAGATTTATCCTTCTTGCCAGACTTGGTCTCCCTTCCATCAGACTTTCTAAAACTTTTCCTTTCAGAGTTTGAATCTTTCCTTGAGAATCTCTTTCCTTTCTTGAAGTTCTTGAATCCCATCTTCTTGAAGGTCTTCACCATCAATGCAGCCATTTGCATCATCTGTTCTTCATCATCATCAGAGTCAGAAGCTTCATCAGAGTTTGAGTCATCATCAGAGTTTGATGACTCACTTTCAGATTTAATAACTAAAGCCTTTCCCTTGGCTTTCTTCCTTGATGATTCCTTCTTCATGGGCTTCTCCTAAACTTTGAGAGCAACAGATTTTGTCTTTTTGCTCAATCTTCTATTCCTTTGTTCTATCTCCAGTTCATGAGTTTTCAACAACCCATAGATTTCATCAAGATCTGTATCAGCAAGCTCATAATTATCTCTTATTGTGGTTGTCTTTAAATCCCACTTTTCAGGTAGAGATAACAAAAACTTGAGATTAGACTCTTCAAGCTCATATTCTTTATCAACCAGAGACAGATCATTCAATAGTTTGCAAAATCTGTCATAAGTCTCAGTCAAGGTTTCATTAGTTCTTGAATCAAAGTGCTCATACTCCTGTGTGAGTATTGTCTTTCTGTTCTTCTTAATAGCACCTGTTCCCTGGCATCTGACCTCTAAAGCATCCCATATCTCTTTGGCAGTTTTGCAGCCAATTACTCTGTTAGACATAACATTATCTAAAGCACTGTGGAGAAGATGTCTAACCTTTGCATCTTTTGCAATTGATGAGATGTCCTCAGGAGTCATATCTTTCTTTTCCTTTGGAACAGTCTTTTGTTCTTGACCATCAACAACAGGGGCTAGTTTGGTTGGATTATGAGGACCATCATAAATTCTGTCAAGATATTCTGGATCTGTAGCCTCCAGAAACATGGTCATCTTCACCTTCCAAATTGGATACTCTACTGCTCTGAGTATTGGAACCCTGATTGTTTCATATCGACTCACAGAATTTGGCTTAACCTGTTCAGCCTTGGGAGCAGTTTGATTTTCTTCAGACATGATTATTACTGTGTTTGAATCGTAAAACTGTATATATTAAACAGCCTTGGCTCTGATACCAATTGTTAGGCCGAATACACAATATATAATCAAGTATGTATGAGAATAACAATCAAGAACACAGGTTTGTAAATCAACAAACTGAATTATATTAAATAATTCTCTCTTAGTGATGTTAATGAATCACAAAGAGCTACTAGGTTACAAGAATAATATATTCAATGTTCTCGTGTCCCTTCTAGGGATAACCTATCTGTGTTTATATAGTACACAGCTACATACAATCCTTATCTAATTGATACTCCTATAAATTAGCTATACAATTATTATCAATTAAGGATTGCTTCAGTCTTCTGTCCAGTCTCCTTAGTTGTATCAATATATTCTGCTTCTTTCCATCTTCAGAATATATTGCTTCTAGAATCTTTATCTTTGCACCGACAGCTAAGTCAACTATCACCCTGTCAGACTTTAACAAACTCTGACCGGCTTCTATATAAACTCTGATATGTACCTGGTACTTTAAACACTGATGAACAAACGTCAGCAATTATATCCAACACATAACGTATTTTGATTTTTTGAGTTTACCTTTTCTTCTTTGATTCTAGATTCCTGTGCTTCTGTTAATAGTATTGTCTGTCTTGTCCTTTGTTGAGTTGCAGTTATCTCTTTTACATCTTATGTTACATTATGCTTTACAATCTCCCCCTATTTGATTGGATAGAGTTCGACAAACAAATACTTCGAGGATAACTCAACTAACTAAGGAAACATGAAACTACTTAAAGTAAGACAGCGTAATAATATTAAATGCATTCTGGATCAGATATATATACATTTCCAGATTTCATAAATCAAAAAACAATAAAACTTTATACAATGAAGTTGCTCCTCTAGTCTGAGCTGATAGTTCTTTTGTTCTTTGCTTCAATCTTTAGTCCATTCCGATCTCACCTTCCTCAATCATTGGATCGGAGTTAGCAGCTTGATAAACAATCACTGATAGATAGTGCAGTGGTTCTCCAGGTTTAAGGATTGCTCCTTGGATGTGTCTTCCAATATATTCAACCTCTTGACCCACTCCAGCCCATAACCATGCAATGTTAACATCTTCCTTGTTTAGCTTTGGCATGTTTGGTAATCTGGTATGCACTTCCAATCCTTTTTCCACTCTTTTCCTATAGTAAGGAACATTCTCAATTAGAAATCTTCTAAGAGTGTCTGCTGCTTTGTCCTTCTCCGTTGATGAGAATCCAGTGGATCTAATATACTTCTCAACTGATATTAGATAGTTTCTTGGATAGTCTCTCAGTTTGTCCTCAGCCAAATAGCAGATTCTGAACAAGTCATTCGTCATGAATCTAACCATTGGAGGATCTTCAGTAATCTCTGGACCGACTTTCATCAAGATTTCCTTAACATGCTCACGGAGCAGTTCATTTAGTCTTGTAGTTCTTTGGATCTTGATGAGTATCACCTGCAATTCTGTGTATGTTCTCTGTTCTAAAAACTTAGTGGAAATCACAAATGTACCTTTCTCAAGAAAATTGATCAGGATGTTCCATGCTCCATTTGCTTTAACCCCATCTTTCAGAAAGATCACAGTATTCTTCAGTGCAGTGAAGTAAACATGATCATCAGGATTTGCACTTCTTATGTTCTGAATTATGACTTCCACCTCTGCATTGTCGTTGACTTCTAATCCGTCTTCAACTCCACAAAAGGTTTTATAAGCCATCTCCCATTCACTTCCATGCTTGCTTTCCAAATCCATCATCTTTTTCTTCCTTACTTCAGCTTGCACCTTGGATCTTTTTAGCTTCTCAATCCTTAGAACTGCTTGGTGTCTTTCTTTCTCAGCATGCCTGGCATCTATTGCAGCTCTTTGAGCTCTCATTGCTTCCAAGGCAGCTTCTTCTTCTTGTTACAGAGGATTTGCTTCTTCTTCAATAATATCCTCCCAGATTGGATGTTCAACGGGCTCTGGATAATATGGCTCATGCTCCTCCTGAATTGGTTGCTCTTGCATGACCTCAAATACCTCTTCACTCTTCTCTTCTTCTTGTACAAGTTCTTCTATCCAGTACTGTCTTATCGGAATAGCTTCAACCGTTTCCCAAACTCCCCATCCATCCTTACTTTTCTCCCCATCTCCAACTTTCTCCCCCTTAGTTGAGGAATCCTCGATAAAAGCATCCTCAGCATAAAAGGCAGCAGAAAGATCAGGTTGTTGATTTGAAGGTCCAGGTTGTCCACTTTGTTGGTTCTTCAGCATAGTCCAGATTGACTGTACTCCGTCACCTTGATTTTCCAAGAAATCCATAATCTGCTTATTCATCTCATTCATAGAAGCTAGCGTCAGGTCAATGTTATCCAATCTTGAGTTGGTAGTCTTTTCCATATGATCCAGCCTCTTGTTCAGCTTAGACTCCACTCTCGAAAGTGTATTCATTGCATCTTTTACCCGCGCTTGACCATCCCGGATAACCAGAACGTCCTCTTTCAAAGCTTCTTGTCCTTGTGAAAAAGCATCTACTTCATTCATGAATCCATCTTTAAGTTCCTTGACGTCCGTCCTCAACTCGATCAGTTCCTCCAATGCTTCCTTCTTTAAGGAGTCCACTGCCTGCTTCGTACCTGTTATAGTGCCAGATGCACTGCCAATGACCCTGAATGTTCTTCTGGAATCAGCTGCAGCCAAGTCAACCTTCTCTTGAATAGACTTTAAAGAAGCATTGGCTTGACTAGAGGAGATCCCTTGGTCAAAGGAAGGTCGCAGTGGAACCTTAAATAGTGGATTTCCTTCTTTGTCACGAACTGTCATCTCCTTGAGGGTAGATTGAACTTGTAACTCTCTTTCTGTTGGTAACAGCAAATCATCAATATTTTGAAGGGTTAGGGTGTCACTCCTCACGTTTGGCTCTGGGTGTACACTCAAGGTTTCTGTTAGTGTTTCACTCATTTTACCTTTCCCACTCAGGCCAGGTGTAAGTGTTTTTGTTTCACTCAATCCCTTTTTGCTCTTTGTACCTGCAGAAGAAAACACCGTAGTCATCCTTAAGGAGGTCACCGGTGGTGCAATGGGGCTCCGCAAGTCCCCGTCCTTGGATAAACCAAGTTGCTGATCATCCATAGATGATATATCCTTTGAAGGATCTAGAGTTTGAATCTCTAGGGGGTTAGAAACAGGCTCTATTAACAGCAGAGATCCCGAATCTTCCCCAATAGTCTGTGAAGACTTTACCTCAGTTGACTCCTCAATAGTAATTGATTCATTGTCACCGAGTTGCCGATCTGCACCTACGTCAGACCCTTTACCCGCAGGATCCAGATATGTTCCATCTGGGGAGGTAGACAATGACCCTTTAGATTGTGCATTTAGGTCAAAGCCTTCTCTCGACGTCTGTGAAGACCCTTGGTTCTTAGAACCTTCAACCAGTGAACCTGACCGTAATATGGTCGGAACACCAGTTGCTTCCGTCAATTCTTCCTTACTTGATTGAGCTATTGGTTCAGATATAGCTTTCGTTAGCGTAGCCCAATCAGCATCAGAAAAATCAATAAAGGGCGCTTTGGAAGTTTGAAATAAAGTATCAACAGTTGCCTCGGTTTCTGTTCTTCTCCTTTTAGAGGTAGGCAGAGCTGCTGTTGAAGGGTGTATCTCCTTATGTGGTGTTGCTAAGGCACTATCTCCCTCTACACTCACGGATGTCTGAATATTGGGTATAGGAGGGGAAGGAGGTTCGTTTATTGTTTCATTTGGCTCTTCCAAAGGCTCTTCGACCGTGGTTAGAGGTTGTGGGTTTGAAACCTCCTGGTCAGGAATGGCCACTGAGGGCTCTGGATCAACATCCATTGGTTCAGGTGCCATTTCAGGTTGAGGTGGAGGAATATTACCTTCAATTACCTGTTCCCCTGGGGGTAGAAGTGGTAGGGGCACCGTTCTTAGATAATCTGTGAGAACAGTGGGTACCCCTGGAAGATGATTCTTTCTTATCAGAGCGGTTATTGCATTGCTCTTCATCCTCATGCACTCCATGGTCTCCTCACCTTCGAATGTCTTTGTTGTTTAATACAAAAACTATCGAAAACCTTTTGTTGAAAAACAATCGAGAATTAAAATAAAGGAAAAATTAATTCTCTCCGATAGATTTTCTTTTTATTTCAAAAAACCATCGAGAATTTAGATAAAGATTAATGAAATTCAATTCGATGCTTTTTCAAATTTTCTTCAAAAACTATCGAGAATTGTTTTCGATAGTTTTTCCTTTCCTTTTCCAAAAACCATCGAAAATTACTTTCGATAGATTTCTTCTAGTACTTAGAAAAACTATCGAATTTCCTGAAATTCGATATTTTTTGCTTCTGTTCAAATTCTAAAACCTGTTCATGTTCTAAAATTCAAACCTTTTATTTCCTGTCAAGTTTTATTTTGAATAAACTTTTAAAATTTACCAAAATCAATTGTTAACAGAAAATTCACAATTTTCTTAGAATAAAATCGACTAAATATCATTAAATGATATTAACCAATTAAAATCCAATGAATTATGCTGCATTAATCTACAATGTCAAAAACAAAGTAAATTAATTCAAATTAAATAGATGCTTAAATATTTAGAACAAATATTAGCACCTAAATAATTTTTAGAATTAATAACCAATTAAATGCCAGAAGATATATCATCCATAATTATGACATAAAATTAGTACAATAATCCTAACTACAAGAATTGCACCAGAAAATAAATTCACGAGTCCTAAGGATATGGAAATTCTTAAACTCGTGTATTCACTAGGACTATCTGCAGTTACTGACTTCTAATCAAAATCAATTAGAAAGATTTAACATCCCAAGTTCACCAACCAGCTTAGAAAAAGTGGATTCATCAAGCGGTTTAGTAAAGATGTCTGCAATTTGATCCTCTGTGGGTACAAAAAGTAACTCCACAGTTCCATTCATGACATGCTCTCGGATAAAATGATACCTGATGTCGATGTGCTTCGTCCTCGAGTGTTGCACTGGGTTGTTTGAGATTGCTATGGCACTTGTGTTGTCGCAAAATATTGGAATCTTTGTCAACAAAAGCCCATAGTCACGGAGTTGGTTTCTCATCCACAAGATCTGAGCACAGCAGCTACCAGCAGCAATGTATTCGGCCTCAGCTGTTGATGTGGACACTGAATGCTGCTTCTTGCTGTACCAGGAAACTAACCTTCTTCCAAGAAACTGACAGCTTCCTGAAGTACTCTTCCGATCAATCTTACAACCTGCAAAATCAGAGTCTGTGTATCCAATAAGATCAAATCCTGTATCTTTAGGGTACCAAATTCCAAGATTTGGAGTCCCCTTAAGATATATAAATATTCGCTTAACAGCTATTAGATGAGATTCTTTAGGATCAGACTGAAACCTAGCACACAAGCATGTTGCAAACATTATATCTGGTCTACTTGAAGTGAGATAAAGTAATGAGCCTCTCATACCTCTGTAGCCTGTGATGTCAACCTTCTTACCAGTTTCATCCTTATCAAGCTTAGTGGCAGTTGGCATAGGAGTCTTTGCTGTAGATGAGTCTTCCATTTGATACTTCTTCAGAAGATCTTTAATGTACTTGGACTGACAAATGAATATACCATCTTGTTTTTGGTATACTTGCAGTCCAAGAAACAATGACAATTCACCCATCATGCTCATTTCATAACGACTCTGCATTAACTTAGCAAATCTCTTGCATAGATCATCATTAGTAGAACCAAATATTATGTCATCAACATATACTTGCACCAATATCAAATCATTTTTATGCTTTTTGACAAAGAGAGTTTTGTCTACGACACCTCTTGTAAAATCATTTTCAAGTAAGAATTCAGAGAGAGTGTCATACCATGTCCTTGGAGCTTGTTTGAGTCCGTAGAGAGCTTTGAATAGAAAGTACACAAAGTCTGCCAGTTTTGAATCCTCAAAACCTGGAGGTTGTTCCACATACACTTCTTCTTCTAACTCCCCGTTCAGAAAAGCACTCTTCACATCCATCTGATATACCTTGTAATTGGAATGCGCAGCAAATGCCAGAAACATTCTGATGGCCTCAAGTCTTGCTACTGGTGCATAGGTTTCATCATAATCAATTCCCTATTCTTGAGAGTAACCTTTAGCAACCAGTCTGGCTTTGTTTCTCGTTACAATGCCATCTTCGTCCAACTTATTTCTGAATACCCATCTTGTTCCAATAAGAGATTTTCCCTTAGGCCTGGGTACTAGCTTCCAAACTTTCTGCCTTTCAAACTGATTGAGTTCCTCTTGCATAGAAATCACCCAATCTGGATCATCTAGAGCATCTTCAACTTTCTTAGGTTCTGTTTCTAAAAGAAACCCAGAATAGTGACATTCATTTTGTGATGTTCTCCTAGTTCTCACTCCTGTGTCCGGATCACCAATGATCAAGTGAAAGGGATGATCTCTATTCCATACCCTTTGTCTTGGCAGATGCGATCTTGATGATTCTCCTTGTTTTAGATGTTGTGGAGTGTGACTAGTTGATCCTTCTCCTGCTCCCCTTGAGTTGTTGACGGTTTGATCTAATGATTCTATAGACTGACTAGTGGATCCTGTAGAATTTTGAGGATCTCCACTTTGGTCACCACTTTGTCCAGAATCATTATCATTATGATTATCATTAATAACTGTAACAACTTCAGGTACTTCTTCATTGTCAGAGAGATCTCCTGATAGATTTTCAAATACCAAGGATTCAGAGTTCTCTCCAGTTTGCAGGCCTGGTCTTTTGGTGTCGTCAAATGTTACATTAAAGCTTTCCAACACCTTCTTGTCTTCAATCACATATACCCTGAAAGCCTTAGATTCCAGAGAATAGCCCAGAAAAATGCCTTCATCTGCTTTGGCATCAAACTTGCCAAGATGTTCTCCATCTTTAAGTACAAAGCACTTTGCACCAAACACATGAAAGTACTTCAGTGTTGGTTTCTTGTTGGCCATTAACTCATACGGAGTCTTTTCATGATCTTTGTTGATCAGGGTTCGATTCTGAGTGTAGCAAGCTGTGTTCACTGCTTAAGCCCAAAAGTAAGTGGGAAGTTTTGATTCACTCAACATGGTCCTTGCTGCTTCAACCAAGGTCCTGTTCTTTCTTTCCACTACTCCATTCTGTTGAGGAGTTCTTGGTGCTGAAAACTGTCTTGATATTCCTTTCTCTGAGCAGAAATCATTAAGAACTGCATTATTGAATTCAGTTCCATTGTCTGATCTGATTGTCCGCACAGGTAGCTTAGCTTCCACTTCTATCTTCTTGATGTGATCAATGATTAGTTGTGTTGCTTCATCCTTTGATTGTATGAACAACACCCACGTGTACTTGGAGTAGTCATCCACCATCACCAATGCATATCTTTTTCTTGAAAGTGACATAACATTGACTGGACCAAATAAATCCATATGAATCAGCTGTAATGGTTCAGTAATGCTTGTCATTCCTTTGCATCCATGTGATGCTTTCTTCGACTTCCCCTTTTCACATGCTTCACATAGTCCCTCCTGATTGAATTCCATCAGGGGCAACCATCTCACTAACTCTCTCTTTACCAAAGAGTTCATAGTTTTGAAGTTCAAGTGTGAGAGCTTCTTGTGCCATAGCCAACTTTGTTCTGAAGATGCCTTTGCATAGAAACATATAAATTCTCCTTCACTGGAAGAACTTAAGTTAGCTATAAACAAATTTCCTTTTCTCACTCCCAGTAGAGTAAGCTTCTCATCCTTCCTGTTGGTGATCAAGAACTTGTCCTTTCTGAAATCTACATTGTAGCCTGTTAGGCCGAATTACACAATATATAATCAATATAAATATGATAATAACAATTGAGAACACTGTTTATGAATCAACAACTGAATTATATAAATAACTCTTCTCTTTGTGATGTAAAATATCACAGAGAGCTGCAAGGTTACAAGAATAATGTATATTGTATTCGCATCCCTTTTAGGGTTAACCTATCTGTGTTTATATAATACACATTTACATAATCAATCTCTAATTGATATTCCTATAAATTAGCTATACAAATCATATCAAATTAGGATTGCTTCTGTCTTTTGTTCCGTTTCCTTAACTGTCTCAATATATCTTGCTTCTTTCCATCTTCAAGACATATTGCTTCTAGAACCTTTATATTAGCACCGACAGCTAAGGCAAACTCTCACTCCGTCAGACTTTAATAAACTCTGACTGGCTTCCAGTAAACTCTGATGAGTACCTGGTACTTAAACACTGATGAACAAACGTCAGGAATTTATATCTAACAATCTCCCCCAACTTGTGCATAATGAAGATGTACAAGTTAAATAGATAATTGATGATGTCAAAACATATAACAAATGCAGTGTTTAAAATATAACAGAGTTTAACTTTAACTTAGAACAGAAAACTTTAAAAACTTACAGTCAGACTTTACTTAATCTCTTCAATATCAGGTACTGTCCTGAGATAATCGATGAGAAGCCTCCTTTCAGCTTTTTCCAGCTCTTCCATCATGATTTCTTTCAATTCCTTAAGCTCTGGATCACTTTCTCCAGTATGGTAGATAGCAGCTCTCAGAGAATAAATGCTGTTCTTCCTCATTTCATTCCCTAGCCGGATAAAGTAAGATTTGTCAGACTCTAAGTTGAACTCCAAGACCTTTATACCCAGTGCAGTATTGAACTTGGCACTGTTTCTCTTCATTTCAACAATCTTTCCATAAGCATCTCTGTACTTAGGAATATATGCACTGGAAACACCTCCTCCAAGAAGAACTTTGGACTTCATCATTCTGTCTTTTAAAACTAGAGCAGCATCATGAGTACTTCTATTTTTGATTTTGAGAAGATATAGAACATACTCAAGCTCTTCTTATAGTTTCAAATGAACATCAGCTTCTCCTATTATGTATACTCTTCCGTCAGACATAAAATATAACAGCACCTCTTTCTTCAACCCTCTATGATAGACCATCTGAACAGATTCTAGTTTATCAAGGCTCTCTTGAGATACCCCAACACCAGGTTCTGCCAGTGATGAATGATCAAAAGGTCTGTTATTTATTCTTTTCTCCCTGTGTGAACCCAAACCAGACTTATCATAAGATTCTTTTCCAAGTACTGTTCTGGTTTGTGAAAAGTCCACAGCTTCTAGCGTTAGAGTTTCAGAAAGTACAGGTCTTAAGAAACCTTGGAGTTGTGGAGCTAGCTGAGTTTGTACAACTTGAGCCTTGTCAGAGGTTGTCACAACTTTAGTAGAAATATCAACATGAGCAACGTCAGAGGTTGATTTAGTTATCCTTGATTCAACTTGAGCAACGTCAGAGGTTGAATAATTCTTCTTTGGTAACTGCCCTTCTTCTACCAGTATACCTTTTCCTTTTCCAGAAACATTTACTGTAGGCCTCCTTGTGTATTGTATACTCTGTTGAGTATTTTCCTTGATGATAATTCCTTTTTCCTTTAATCTAGGAGCCTTTACAGATTTCTTCTTATAAGTACCAGCTTCAATCTTTTTCTGGTGTTCTTCAGCAAGAAGCTTCATCTCAGTATCCAAATCTTCCATTGTGGCTTCACCACCATGTTCTTCCATGAAAAGCTTAGCAGCAATCTCTTCATCAGTAGTTGGATTTGATGAAATCACTAGACTCTTAAGTCTTGAAGAAGATTGACTACCAGAGTTTAACCTCTCAGAGTTTGTCTGTCTAGCAGAGTTTGACCGAAGTCTCCCTTGCTCTTGAGAAGACTTTGACCTTTTCTCTGTTCCTCGACTTCCACCATCATTTGAATCATCCCTCAGTCTAAAGGTTGGAGTCCTTTTGCATTTGTCTTTAGGTACTTTCTCCCCCTTTTTGACATCATCAGGAATAAAAACTGATGTCAGCAACTCTAGTGAAGTAGCAATCAAATTAATTTTAGTAGATATGGCAGCTTGATTGATTTCAACATTGGATAGCCTCTTCTTGATGTCTTCTTGATCCTTGATCAAAGATGAAAATCTAGCTTTATCTTGCTTCATTGCTAAATCCTTAAGAGCAATATCATTACTCAACCCAAGAACAACTTTGTTTGTCTCATCAAAGCGATTGTGCAATGACTTGACTTGAACAATGGTCGCCTTAAAATGAGCTAACAGCTCAGGATTAGAAATCTCTGCAGCAGACTTTTGTACAAAATCAGCAGCCCTTTGAGTAGAGAAAATGCAGTCTGCTCCAGACCAATTAGCATAATGCATTTCTCTGAAGTGAGCTTCAGTTGCATTTTGGTTTTCCTTGATAGACTCTGTAGTAGGATCCCTTAGAAAAGGTAGTGACTCATGACTATCAGAGTTTGAAAGTGCAGGATTAACCTCAGAGTTTGCATGATCAGAGTGTACAGATGTGTGATCAGCATTATTAGCATTTTCTTCTATCTGCTCTGCAATTTCTTCATGAACATTGTCTGCAGTAGCCTCAGCATTTATCTCAGAGTTTGTATTTACAAAAACCTCTGTTTCCACAGGAACTGACTCTGCAACAACTTCTTCTGTTGGAACTTCTTCTGTTGTAGCTTCAACCAAGTTCTCGACAGCAGCTTCAACTACCTGATCAACCTCCTCACCCAATTCAGGAATTTGATTATTTACAGAGAGGAGCTCTGTGTGAGTTGCAATTGACTCATCTAAAATTTGGGTGGGTTGATCAGCTGCCACATCCTCAGTATCACAAACACTGATACTAGGATGTGCTTCAAGAATATTATCCATAGCAAGATCAGCAAATAAAGTATCTTGCTCAAAAATTTCAGCCTCTATATCAGCATTTGCCATGTCAGGCACAGTGGCTGCTTCAAAATCTTCAGTAGCCTCCTGAATAAAAACTTCAGGAGCTTCATTATCCACAAAAACCCTGTCCTCATTAGCATTATTTACAACAGGCTCCTCAACAAAATCTTCTGGAGCTTCATGCTGAACAGCTTCAGTGTTTGGTGTAGACTCATCCACATTATCAAAAAGATAATTGGCTACTAATCTTCTTTTTCTCTTATGAAGAGTTTCATTGTCAACATTGTTAGGTCCCGAAGTATCGTAGAAGGGGGGGGGGTTGAATACGATACTCACAAATAATTCAATTTCGTTCACGGATAATTCATTCAGTTCTATAACGAAATCAAACACACCAAACCAAACCAAGTTTCGGGGAATATATCTTTTTATAAATATAAACCTCGAGGGGTGCTACAATTTCTAATCCGTAGATTAGCTTCAATGAGTTCTAGGTTATTCATAATCAATACAATGAAAGAATTCTGAGCACTATAAATTTCTATGATCTTCTCCGGCTCAAACTTCTCTCTCAGTAGTTGCTACTATGAACTAACCTCGACTGAGGAAGACACTACCTCTCTCTGTGTAATTATAGACTTAGTTTTTAGAAAACTATCGAACCTTAATTGTTAAAACAATCTTGGCCGTCCAATTCTCATCAACCTGTCAGACAAACAAACTTTTCACCCACTTTCTAATTTGAAAAGTATCGAATGAATAAAGTAATTATTCAATTCGATAGTTTTTAAATAAAAACTATCGAATGTAATACTTACTTTATTAAAGTATTCAATTACTTTATGCTTTTCATTCGATGGTTTTCTAATTTAGAAAACTATCGAATCCTTTTCTTTTGATTTTCTTTATGTCACCTTCGATGGTTTTCTTAAAAGAAAAACCATCGAACTCTTTTCCTTGTCCTTGACTTTTTAGAAAATCCATTCAGCTCCAGGGTGTTTCAGTTTTAGACTGTATCAATTTCTTCTGAGACGATAAAACAACTTGATTTTTTTAGTGCCGTCACCTAGTGCAATTGGTCTGGTTCACAGATGAATAACACTTGATCAATTCTTCTTTTATGTCTTCAATTCAATGCTGCTGATAAGTCCTTTGTCGTTCTGGTTGCTTCATCACTGGAATCCTGTGGTACTGAACCCTAAATCATTCACATACTTCTGTCGTCTTGAAAGTCTTGTTTCTTTTGTTGTCACTGAGGCTTGAACATTTTCATGAACTTCTTTCCGTGACCTGTTTACGGACTTCAAGAATACATAACGTATTTTGATTTTTTGAGTTTACCTTTTCTTCTTTGATTCTGGATTCCTGTGCTTCTGTTAATATTATTGTCTGCCTTGTCCTTTGTTGAGTTGTAGTTATCTCTTTTACATCTTATGTTACATTATGCTTTACAATCTCCCCCTATTTGATTGGATAGAGTTCGACAAACAAATACTTCGAGGATAACTCAACTAACTAAGGAAACATGAAACTACTTAAAGTAAGACAGCGTAATAATATTAAATGCATTCTGGATCAGATATATATACATTTCCAGATTTCATAAATCAAAGAACAATAAAACTTTTCACTTTGAAGTTGCTCCTCTTGTTTGAGCTGATAGTTCTTTTGTTCTTTGCTTCTGTTCTTCAGTCCATTCCAATCTCACCTTCTTCACTCATTGGATCGGAGTTAGCAGCTTGATAATCAATCACTGATAGATAGTGCAGTGGTTCTCCAGGTTTAAGGATTACTCCAAGGATGTGTCTTCCAATATATCCAACCTCTTGACCCACTCCAGCCCATAACCATGCAATGTTAACATCTTTCTTGTTTAGCTTTGGCATGTTTGGCAATCTGGTATGCACTTCCAATCCTTTCTCCACTCTCTTCCTATAGTAGGGAACATTCTCCATAAGATATTTTCTTAGAGTGTCGGCTGCTTTTGTCCTTCTCCGTTGATGTGAATCCAGTGGATCTAAGATACTTCTCAACTGATATTAGATATTCGTTTGGGTAATCTCTCAGTTTGTCCTCCGTCAGATAGCAGATTCTGAACAAGTCATTCGTCATGAATCTAACCATAGGAGGGTTTTCAGTAATCTCTGGACTGACCTTCATCAAGATTTCCTTAACATGCTCACGGAGCAGTTCATTTAGCTTTGTAGTTCTTTGGATCTTGATGAGAATCACCTTCAGTGGTGTCTTTCTCTCTTAGTGATAGAGAATTTGCTTCTTCTTCCATATCAACATCCAAGATAGGATGTTCTATTTGGCTCCGGATGATATGGCTCATGCTCCTCCTGAATCGATTTCTCTTGCATGACTTCAAATCCCTCTTCACTTTCTTCTAGTACTCTGTCCTCAATCCAATACTGTCTAACTGGAATAGCTTCATTGGTTTCCCAAACTCCCCATCCAGTTGTTTGCCAACCTTCATTAGTCACTTCATTTGTTTCCCCTTCTCCAACTTTCTCCCCCTTAGTTGAGGAATCCTCGATGAAGTTATCCTCATTGTAAAAGGTAGCAGAAGGATCAGGTTGTTGCTGTGAAGGTCCGGGTTGTTGGTTCCTCAACATATTCCATAATCTTCTTGAGGGTGGATTGAACATGTACCTCCAGGTAATAGCAAATCTTCAATATTTGGAAGGGTTAGGGTGTCACTCCTCACGTTTGGCTCTAGGTGTACACTCAACGTTTCTGTTAGTGTTTCACTCATTTTTCATTTCCCACTCAGGCCAGGTGTAAGTGTTTTTGTTTCACTCAATCCCTTTGTGCTAGTTGTACCTGCAGAAGAAAACACCGTAGCCGTCCTTAAGGAGGTCACCGGTGGTGCAATGGGGCTTCGCAAGTCCCCGTCCTTGGTTAAACCAAGTTGCTGATCATCCATGGATGATGTATCCTTTAAAGGATCTAGAGTTTGAATCTCTAGGGGTTAGAAACAGGCTCTTTTAACAGCAGAGATCCCGAATCTTCCCCGTGAGTCTGTAAAGACTTTACCTCAGTTGACTTGTCAATAGTAATTGATTCATCGTCACCGAGTTGCCGATCTGCACCTACGTCAGACCCTTTACCCGCAGGATCCAGATATGTTCCATCTGGGGAGGTAGACAATGACCTTTTAGATTGTGCATTTAGGTCAAAGCCTTCTCTCGACGTCTGTGAAGACTCTTGGTTCAGTAAAGAACCTTCAATCAGTGAACCTAACCGTAATATGGTCGGAACACCAGTTGCTTCCGTCAATTCTTCCTTACATGATTGAGCTATTGGTTCAGATATTGCTTTCGTTAGCGTAGCCCAATCAGCATCAGAAAAATCGATAAAGGGCGCTTTGGATGAGAGAAATGAACTATCAACAGTTGCCTCGGTTTTTGTTCTTCTCCTTTTAGATGTAGGCAGAGTTGTTGTTGAAAGGTGTGTCTCCTTATGTGGTGCTGCTTTGGCACTATCTCCCTCTACACTCATGGATGTCTGAATATTGGGTATAGGAGGGTAAGGAGGCTCGTTTGTGGTTTCATTTGGCTCTTCCAAAGGCTCTTCGACCGTGGTTAGAGATTGTGGGTTGCAATCTCATGGTCTGGATGGCCACTGAGGGCTCTGGATCAACATCCATTGTTGTGGTTCAGGAGCCAGTTCAGGTTGAGGAATGTTACCTTCATTTACCTGTTCCCCTGGGGGTAGAAGTGGTAGGGGCACCGTTCTTAGATATTCAAGTTTGAACAGTGGGTACCCCTGGAAGATATTCTTTCTTATCAGAGCGGTTATTGCATTGCTCTTCATCTTCATGCACTTCATGGTCTCCTCTTTGGCGAATGTCTCACGCTCATCATCTGTTAAGATATCATTGAGAATTAGCTGTAGGAACCTAGGATAGAAACAAAGCACATCATCTATGCATGTTCTTTCATCCAGTGGTCCCATGTCAGGTAATGCTTAAGGAACTCTCCCACAAAGAAGTTAGGTTGTTGACTTCTTATGAGAGTGAAGAAAGCATGTATCTCCTCAGTTGTGGGATCCGGAACATGGTTTTCTATAGAAAAATGTAGTATTCTGTTGAAGTCATGTTCCGTCACCCTTATTGTTCTGCCCCCTGGCACAAAAAAACTGAAGGATCTTACGTTATTCTCACTTGTATCCGTGGCGGTTGTGTACAACGCAGTCAATTGATCGATGCAAAGGACTACGGGAGTACTCAAGGCATATGCCACTAATGAACGTGTGTTCAGAAACTCTGCCCATGCACGAAACTGTAAATTCGTAATGGCTTGCAAGTTTTGAAACGAGACATGATTAGTCTTGGTTACTTTTAAACCAAAACTAAAACCAATTAAATTTAATTAATTATTACTAATTAATCAAACTTGACACAAAATACCCTTAAAACAAAATTACCCCTTTTTCTTAAAAAAAAAACACAACTTCGAATCACTATTATCAAGAACCCTACTTTTGGTAACACAAATAATCAGAATTATCTGAAGAAATCAATTGAAAACAATTAACTTCTAAAGAACAATAGTGAAAATAGTTTTCTTAGAAACAAGTTCTTGAGGCAGTGATGTTCTTGGTTATATGTATTCTAGTAAGTATAAACAAAAGCCCTTAGATCTGATATTAAGAAAAAAAACGTAAGGGGTTGTTAAATACTTATTGAATTGACAGGGGCAATATTGTCTTTACAGTGTTCGATGTTTTTAATAGTATGTTCGATGGTTTTCAGTTGGGGATAAAACTGTCAACTTTACTTCGATAAACTTTGAAAAATAACGAAGAGTTTGAAAATCAGAATTTAAAAAGTTTTTCTGAAAAACTATCGAACTTGTTACCTTTTAAAGCTTGAAAAACTATCGAGGGATCCTTTGTGGAAAAACTATCGAGAATTAAAATAAAGGAAAAATTAATTCTCTTAGATAGATTTTCATTTTAATTCAAAAACCATCGAGAATTTAGATAAAGAATAATGAAATTCAATTCGATGCTTTTTCAAATTTTCCTCAAAAAGTATCGAGAAATGTTTTCAATAGTTTTTCTTTTTCCTTTTCAAAAACTATCGAAAATTTGTTTCGATAGATTTATCTATGTACTTGAAAAACTATCGAATTTCCTAAATTCGATATTTTTTGGTTATGTCTTCATTTTAAAACCTGTTCTTGTTTTAAAATTTAGACTGTTTTATTTCCTATCAAGTTTTAATTCTAATAAATCTTTTCAAATTTACCAAAATCAATTGTCAACAGAAAATTCACAATTTTCTCAGAATAAAATCGACTAAATATCATTGAATGATATTAACCAATTAAAATCCAATAAATTATGCTGCATATTTATTTTATGTATTTTAAATTATGGAGCAAATAAGATATTGAACTGCTTCAATTTCCATAATTCAAATTTCATTAAATAAATAATAATAAATTAGTACTAAATATCTATGAGTTAGATATTAGCACTAAATTATTAAGATGAGGACTGGATGTTAAATAAATTCACAAGTCCTTAAAATATGAACAATTTTATACTTGTGAACTTATTCAAAAGTTTCTTGCAGATGAGATTCAAGTTACTCTATGAATTGAAGACATTCTCTCGAAAGAAATGATACCTGTTGTCAAGGTGCATTGTCGTGGATTGTTCCACAGAGTTGTTGTAGATAAAGTTATTTCCTGAAATAATAACAAGAAATCAATCTTCCTCCACGAAGTTGACAGCTTCTAGAGATGCTCCTCCAGTCATTCAGAGATGCTTCTCCTGTCTTTCTTACAACCTGCGTATTTTATATCTAAATAGCTAAACATGTTAACAAGTATCTTTAGGGTACCATATACTAAGATTTGGTATTCCCTTAAGATATCTCAAAATCATGTTGATAACTATAAGACTAGATTTTTGAAATCCACTTGGAACCTTGCACATTGGCAACTTGAGAATAAAATATGTGTTGTCAATTTGCAGCTAATAACTTAATGAGACGCATACCTCTCTAGCTTGTCATTTCTGTCTTTTACCTGATTTGTCCTGATCAAGCTTTAGTGGCTGCTGTTGGTAGGGAGTCTTGGCATGTCTAGAATCTTCTCAATTGTGCACATTCAAAAGATTCTTGACTTACTTTTATTGCCATCACTCTTTTGGCTTACTTGTGCTCCTAAAAGAATTAATCTTCTGGCTTGCTCAAAGTAAATCCAAAAAGAATTGCAACTTTCCCAACATACTCATCTTGTACATTCTCTGCAATGACTTGGCAAATTTCTTGCACAAGTTTTCGTTAGTAGACCAACATATAATATAATCATGATATCACTGCACATATATGACATTATGTTTGTGCCTTATGACAACTCTAATAAATTCATATTCTGTAAAAGTTCAGTTAGAGTGTCATACCATGTCTTTGACGATTGCTTGAGTATTGATACCGGTTCATACCAATCTGTAGTGATCTTGTGAAGAGAAGTTATACAACGTCCAATTGATCTGCAACAGCAAATGCCAGGATCTGTTGTACATTGACTTCTTCTACTATCTCACCAATCAGGAGAGCACTTGATCACATTCACCATACAGATATATCCTGATATCCTCAAGTCTCGTCACTGGTGCTTCTTGTTAAATACTGCTTCCTAATAGTAACCTAGCATCCAGTTTGGCCTTGTCCCTCATAACAATGCCAACTTCATCCAGTATTCTGGATACCCATCTTGTTCCAATAACAGATTTTCCCTTAGGCCTGGGTACCAGCTTCCAAACTTTCTGCCTTTCAGATTGATTGAGTTCATTTTGCTTTGCAATCACCCAATCTGGATCCATCAGAGCTTCTTTACCTTTCTTTGTTTCTTCTTCAGAAAGAAAACCAAGAAAATAATCATTCATACTCTATAGCTCCAGTCTTCACTCCACCACTAGGATCACTAAGAACTAGACATCAGGAATGATATTGAATCTAAACCCTTTGTCTTGACAGATACGTTCTTGAAGTGTCCTCTAGATTTTCATTGTGGTGTTGATCTGACTAATTGATCCTTCTTTTGTTCCCCCTAAGCTGTTGCTGGGATTTCCTGAGAATCCTCATCCTCGCTGAGTGGTTCTGTTGAAGTATTGAGCTGTGTAGTTAAACTACCATTACCACTGCTTGGATTTGAATCATCATTACCATTAATTTCACACATAACAGCTGAGAGCTTGGAGTTGTTGAACATCATATTCAGACTTTCAATCACCTCTTGTTGATTAATCAAATTTACCTCGTAGGCTTTAGATTCCACTGATTAGCCGAGGAAAATATCCTTAAGAGCCTTAGCTGCCAATCTTGCCAAGATGCTTACTTGTAGAACAATTTCCTTCAAACCCCTGAAAGAAATTCAGAGTTTGCTTCTATTGGCCAATTCAGGGTCTTCCTGTATTTGTTACTGATCATGGAAATGTGATTAATCTCATCTGTGATGTCCTGTCCTTCAGATTGAATAAACAACACCAGTTTGTATTAAGAGTAGTCATCAACCATCACTGAAGTATATCTTTACTTTGTTGTAGATAAGACATTAACTAGTCCGTAGAGTTCCATACGTATCATCTGAAGCGGCTCAGTAATGCTTATCACATTATAGCTTTTCTGTGATGTTTCTTTGACTTCCCTTAATGACATGCCTCATATATTTCATCTAGCTTGAATCCCAGATGAGGCAGTCCTCTCACCAATACTGTAATAACCCGAATTTTTGGTAGAATTAAAACTTTTCTTATTATGATTAAGTGCATCAGTGAATAGTGAATTTGGTGGATGAATAGTGATTTTGAGGATTAACAAAGTTTTTCATGCCACCTATGTACGAGACGTAGTGTGGATATTCCGAAGTCATATTAGTGATCTACGGAGTAAATAAGTGAATGCAAAGACGATCGGAATTCAGAAATTCCGAATTTTATTTTGGTGTAGTATTTGACCGGGCAGTGAATTATATATTATTATATTCAAGAAACGAGATATTAAATTAAGGATTTGAGGATTTAATATTTTGGAATGTTATTATATTTGATTTGAGAATTTAGAACGAAAACCACTGAGACAGTGAAACGAAGGTTCTAGAAACCGCTGATACTTTATAACGAGATTAAGTGATTAAGCGAACGAATCATGGATTAAGGATTGAAATTATGACAGGATTAAATATAGACATGGAAGTAACATGTAACAAGATTAATTCGAGAAATGCAACATTTGGATCATCCATGTGAAAGGAAAACGAACCAGTAAAGCTGCTTGCCACCCTGATCTCCATTGCTTGACACGTGTCCCCTTCTTTGCCACCATAACCCCCCACTGATCGACACGTGTCCTGGACATGCAATGACTCACCACCTTTAACAAAAAATCAGCATTTCCAAGCAAATTAACAAAAAATCAAAAACCATTCTTATTTTCTTCATTTTCGGCCAAAGCAAAACTGCCGGATTGTAAAATTCATATCTCCTTCATTTCTCGGTGGACAATTGCGATCTATAGCTTGTTGGAAAGGTCTTGAGATAATCTACATTTCGTATTTCACGAGTTTCTTCCATTTGAGCAAGGTAAGACCTTCAGTTTTCCAGTTCTTTAAACCGGTGTATAGTAACTCCGAGAATTCATAACTTGTTCTTGATTTTCTTTTGCAAGTTTAAGGATGATAACCATGGATGAAGACTCTCTTAAGGCTTACAAGCTCTTGTGGTGTGTTTAAGGATTCAAGGAAGGTATAAAAACCTCTGCCCCTTTTTGTTATATGAGTTTTGAAATGGTTTTGATGTTTATGTAAAGTTAAGCTCATGATTAAGTGATTAGATGAATTGTTGGTTGAGTATTGGAGGATAGGTTATGAATTTTGTTGTGATTATTCATGGAGGATTTGACTGAGTGGAGGGTGTATAAGGTGGATGGTGAGTTTGGGATTGTTTGGTATTGATTTGAGTGTGTTTTGAAAATGGAAAACGTTAAGTTTTAAGCCGTCGTAATGCCCGATTCTCGTTAACTTTAAAACTGCATAGAATCCGAAAACTTAACTGCCTCTTTTGGTTCAGTGATGAACATGAGTGTGTAGAGCTTTGTTTCTAGTTTACGTGAGCGCAAGAATCATGTCGTTACGATTTACGGTTTAAGAGAAAAGTGAGTTTTAGTAAACGTCGTTCGGAGGAACAACCCTTCTCTGTTCAGCAACTTTGAGGCTATATTTGGACCACTTTGGAGCCATATTAAAATGTGAATCTTTGAGGAATAATACTAGAGACAGTTAGGAAGGCTCACGAAAAAGATTCGGATTAAAAAGATTATTTTCGATTTTATAAAAATGTTTTAGTCGAAGTCGCGCAAGTGAAAACCACTGAAAACAAGACTTAGAAACCAAGGTTCCAAATGGTTAAGTATAACTTGGATTTGAGGATGGATTTCGAACCAAACTTATGATTTAAGTATTTGACGAATAACATGGACTTAGTGTGACGCTAGAGCGAGCAAGTAATGCCTTGGTTGTATTTCGCTTACGTGTTTAAGCATTGAGTTATAAGTGGTTTATCGAGGGGATTAACCGTGTGTTTTCGTTTGACTTTGTCTAGATTGTCCGGCATCGTCGCGAACCCCTATCACTTCTCGAGCATCAGGCAAGTTTCTAAAAACCATATTTTGAAGTATGCATATACTAGATGCAAGTTATGTATGCATACTCGATCGTTCAGAGTATATTTATTTTGAAATATATGAAATATGTTGAATAAGTTTCAATCCATATTTGCAAGTTTCCCAATATTGTGCTTCCTTATCAAAACCAGTATATCCTTGGTCTTGTTAATGATATTAAATCATGCTCGTGCGATAACCAAAATCCCATGACCTTATAATACTGTTGATGGGTGGTGATGCTTTTAAGATCCTACGCCTTGAATTATATGGTGTATATATTTATAAACTTTTCGTATGGTGGAAGGGGACTTTATATCATAAGGTAGGTATTTGTGTACTGGAATAAGAAAGGCTCAGAGGGTAGAGCATGTATTGAGTTTATAACTTAGCCAGCGTATCGGGGTTATTTTGTAAGGTATATTTTCGAAAACCCGGACAGAGCTTTTTAGAAAGATTTTCGCAATAATTAACCTAAAGGCAACATCACCAATAAACCAGTGTTCATTTAATTAGTAAATACTTCTGGAAGCATTTACGGATTAAATAAGCCTTATTCGTCTAATTAAATTTGTTTACTTAGATGAATATCATTTTCAAAATGTTTTCTTAAAATCGCTTTGTTCCGGAATGATAACAAAGATATCCGGTAACTGTTATTCGAGGATTAATTATCTATTTAATGAATATTACTTTTGAATATTCATTTGAGATTTATTATTTAATGAATATTACTTCTGAATATTCATTTGAGGCTTACTTATTCGAGGGTTAAGTATGTATTTAATGAATATTATTTATTTATATTCATTTGAGGATTATGGACTTTAAGAATATTATTATTATTATCCATTCGAGAATTGTTTATTATTTAATGAATATTACTTTTGAATATTCATTTAAGAGTTATTTATTTAATGAATATTACTTTTAAATATTCATTTAAGAGTTATTTATTTAATGAATATTATTTTTGAATATTCATTTAAGAGTTATTTATTTAATGAATATTATTTTTGAATATTCATTTGAGGTTTATTTATTTAATGAATATTATCTTTGAATATTCATTTAATCTATATTTACGTAATGAATAGTATTTTCGAATATTCATTTAATCAGTATTTACGTAAGGAATATTATTTCGAATATTCATCTAATGTTTACTTATTTAATCAATATCATTGATTATTTTTAAAAAATCCAAAGAGGTTCCCAAAACAATGTTTTCCATTTAAATCCGTCTCTTAAGAGGATTTAAATGTTCGCTCAACCATCAAAAAATATGGGAAACCTGATTTAAGAGACTACTACTCTTTTTGAACTCTCAACTCAAAACTGTCAAGGGACTGATATTTTCTTGGAGCAATTTAATTGCTGCTAGTCTAGTGTTGTGTTACCACCTCAATGATCGAGGGGTAAATTCATGGAACAAGTCGATATCCATTAACAAGCATAGCTTGGGAAATATTGGAGAATCTCCCTTTCCAACCTAGATATAACTACTTAGTGGAGTCGTATCAACAAGTGTTACACTTGGGGAAAGGAGGACGATCTTTACGTTTCAGAGTCATGGATTCCATCTGAACTAGGAGTGGTGTAAGTGGTCAAGTTGCGTGGGCCCATCCAACTTTTATATATTGCCCCAAATGGGCGGGAGGTCATAGTAAGGCGGTAGACAATGTCAGGCCATCGTGATACTTCCATCTACATGTAGAAAACTATTTGAGCGGTGCGACCTGCTACTGATCATAGTAAGGTTAGGCACAGCGGACGCGGTAGCAACTCCAGTATTGGTTCATCATCCAATTTGGATATTCCTGCAACATGTATTGGGGTGAAGAACCAATCATGTTGGTAGGGGGTCGAAAAGTGTTTGGAAATGAAGTGATAATAAATTCATGCAACTTCATCTTTTATTTATGAGTTATGACTCTGTGGATACCTTACATAACATGAGTTATGGTAAGGGAGTTGTTTATACTGAATCACCTTATAACTTCATCTTTTAAGTTATATGTTGATATTCTGCATATATAGCAGATATTTTTCGGAAAGGTTATATTTGGTTTACTTTGAAACCTCATCGTTTATACTAGAACTTTGTTCATAATATAGCCAAAGTTTGCAGAAATATTATGAAATGATATTTGAAGTACATTAATGGTACTGTTTTTGGGAATACATTCCGATAAGGAAATTATTTCAGTATCGAGATATTTTGACAAATTATTGTCTTATACCCGCTTTATTTCTGGGTTGAATTAAAGGCAGAATTATGCCATACTTTCATTTCCTTGCTGAGCTATCGCTCACTCTTGCTATTGTTTTATATATATTATATAGCAGCGAAGCAGGATGCCAATGGGACGGCACATACCCCGTAAGGCGTTTTCATAAACAGTTTCTAGCAGTGATCCCGAGAGTAGTACGAACCAATCGAATCAGGCTACAGCTTTCGGTATTCGACTTATGTATATACATGAATGGTATTAGAGGATTGTAAGCATCAGAAGACTAAGTTGGTAATGTAACATTACTTAGAAATTGTATCAGTGACAGATTCAAAAGACATTTGGGTATTGTAATAAAAATTATTTATTCCGCAGTTGTTGTATTGTGTCGTTTCTGAGACTCTAACCTGTGTGTGTGTGTGTGTGAGACGTATGTTGTGGGGTCATGAGCAGGTGAATTATGAATGGTGTGAGTAATACAGGTAAGGCAAGGAGTACATGGATCGTGACTACCCTAAATCCCTGACCCCGGATTTGGGGCTGTTACAAATACCATCTTTAGAAAAGAGTTCCTTGTATTGTCATGCAAGGGTGAGAGCTTCTCAACCTTCCTGCTTGGGATAAAACACTGCTCCTTCATTGAATAAAAAGATTTGTGCTTTGAATCTTCAGCAAGAGAGTTGCTTCTAATTGTTATCCTTGACTCCAATTATTAGTTGTTATCAATGATACCAATTATTGTAAACATGATGACATTCCATTTCAAACGTAGCCATGTCCCGTGATGAAAACCTTTGCTGTCATCTCCAAAGATTATTAACGGAACAGCTTTCTCAATCACATTTGATGGCAAGTTCTTTCTTCGATCATATGTCTTCAGTAGTAAAGACCAAGAAAGCATATAAATCGATTAACCTGATTTGCCTGCACTCACAAATGGATTGACAGTTCTTGGTACCCAACTTATTTGCTTGGGTCCAGATGGATTAGAGGTTTTGCTTTTAAAAGTGGTAACAACAGCTTCAACCTATACATGCTTATTCTTATCTCTGACTGACCTTGCAGTCGTTGCTCTAATGTAATTCTTAAACATGCTTTTTCTATGATTAATGCAAGTTCTAAGATATGCATTCATAATATTTAAATAAGCAAACATGTTAATAAGAATAAATGGCATACATTGAGCATTTTGACATTGCAGATAAGAGATGTGCAAATTAGGCATGTTCTGCATTTTAGAAAATTCAGTACTTTCTACTTTAACCAATATACACAAGTGTAACAGGTAGCAAGTAGATTTACAGATATTCAATAATTTTCTAAGCACACATGGAATAAAAGAATTAACAATTAAATCACTAATTCTATCTAATCCATTCTGTTGTTGTATGGCATCTAACTTTCTCTATTACCTAAGTCAGTTTTAGATACAGCTTGGTGTTCTAAAAATTCTACTGACTCTAAAGGTAATTCCTCCATCCTTCAAACTGATTATCCCTTAACAAACAATTCAGAATAAATGAGCAAATCTTGTTCTAGGGGATACTGAAACTTAGCTTTACTAAGGTCTTATGTGCCAGAAACTTAACCCCTAAAACTAAGAGTTGTTTCTTAAGAAAGCTTCTATCTCACTTGCAAATCTTATTCTACAAATATTCATACACACATACCTAAGATCTCCTATGTACATGCTTTGAATATTGAGAATTAAATATTGCATTGGTTCAAGGAAAAGATACTTGAGATATGTGAGGTGAATCATCTTCAGAGATTGCTATGAAAGCAAGATATCCATGATCTTCTCGTCATCTGATCATCCATGATCTTCTCGTCATCTGATCCATCCCAACTCTTTCCTTAAGCAACATAAGTTTTGTGCTGATGCTTCTTCAACAAAGCATTCCACTTCTGTTTCAGCTCATTAACTGAGTCCCTATTCTTCTTTGTTTGTTAGGCTCCTTCATTGTGTAGCACACCCTGATAGTTTCTCGTTACATAGTTCTTATCATAGTTGAAACTATCACTCTTGTTTTTGTTACCATCTCAGTCTTGTAACTACCTCTTGAACTGAATCCTGAAGAGTCTTTGCTTCGGAATAAATAGGCCTGATCCTTGGATGTAGCTTTTGTACTCCTTCTGAATCTGATGTGACTAAACTTCCTTGACATGTGAAACACTGATCTGTAGTCCAGTCTCTCAAGGTTTTCTAAAGTGTACAAGTCACTTCCATCTACCTGAGCTTCCTAAGATTCAGCTACTAGTAATTCTTCTATTCTGTTCTGAGGTTCCAACATTAATAAACGTTACTGAGATATTTGTTTGTCCATTCCTAACCTCCTCTCTAACAATCTTTTGAGAACCTTTGGCTTAGGATATGAAATATTTTAAATTCCAAGAATTTCGAACTTCTTGAAAAATAAAAATATTTCAAGAATAAAATTCAAATTATTTAAAATTCAAAAATTTCAAGAAATGAAAATTTTGAAAATTAAAAAATCCGAAAATTCTGAGAACTTGAGTGATTGGCCTAAAACACCGGATCTAATCTGTATATCGATTAACAAGCTCTGATACCAATTGTTAGGTCCCGAAGTATCGTAGAAGGGGGGGGGGGGTTGAATACGATACTCACAAATAATTCAATTTCGTTCGCGGATAATTCATTCAGTTCTATAACGAAATCAAACACACCAAACCAAACCAAGTTTCGGGGAATATATCTTTTTATAAATATAAACCTCGAGGGGTGCTACAATTTCTAATCCATAGATTAGCTTCAATGAGTTCTAGGTTATTCATAATCAATACAATGAAAGAATTCTGAGCACTATAAATTTCTATGATCTTCTCCGGCTCAAACTTCTCTCTCAGTAGTTGCTACTATGAACTAACCTCGACTGAGGAAGACACTACCTCTCTTTGTGTAATTATAGACTTAGTTTTTAGAAAACTATCGAACCTTAATTGTTAAAACAATCTTGGCCGTCCAATTCTCATCAACCTGTCAGACAAACAAACTTTTCACCCACTTTCTAATTTGAAAAGTATCGAATGAATAAAGTAATTATTCAATTCGATAGTTTTTAAATAAAAACTATCGAATGTAATACTTACTTTATTAAAGTATTCAATTACTTTATGCTTTTCATTCGATGGTTTTCTAATTTAGAAAACTATCGAATCCTTTTCTTTTGATTTTCTTTATGTCACCTTCGATGGTTTTCTTAAAAGAAAAACCATCGAACTCTTTTCCTTGTCCTTGACTTTTTAGAAAATCCATTCAGCTCCAGGGTGTTTCAGTTTTAGACTGTATCAATTTCTTCTGAGACGATAAAACAACTTGATCTTTTTAGTGCCGTCACCTAGTGCAACTGGTCTAGTTCACAGATGAATAACACTTGATCAATTCTTCTTTTATGTCTTCAATTCAATGTTGCTGATAAGTCCTTTGTCGTTCTGGTTGCTTCATCATTGGAATCCTGTGGTACTGAACCCTAAATCATTCACATACTTCTGTCGTCTTGAAAGTCTTGTTTCTTTTGTTGTCACTGAGGCTTGAACATTTTCATGAACTTCTTTCTGTGACCTGTTTACGGACTTCAAGAATACATAACGTATTTTGATTTTTTGAGTTTACCTTTTCTTCTTTGATTCTGGATTCCTGTGCTTCTGTTAATATTATTGTCTGTCTTGTCCTTTGTTGAGTTGTAGTTATCTCTTTTACATCTTATGTTACATTATGCTTTACAATTTAACAATCAAATAGGGGGAGATTGTTGGTGAGATTCCAAGGCAGTGTGTACAGGAACTCAATGTATCGATGATAACTCAACACTAGAACATGACAGGTAAATAATACTACGACTACACAGAAATCAGGAAGAAATGAAGATAGGGCAAATACAAGGAATCAAGATACAAGAAGTAATTCTGAAGTCTAGTTAAGGGTCACTGAAAGAAGTTCATTATCATGTTCATGCCTCAGTGAAGAATAAGGGTTGAAGACATTCAGGGTTTCAAAAGTATTGAAGATTCAGTATGCAGTGCCACTAGAAGATTTCAGTGTATTAGCATTGATTGTGACATAGACAGTGTAGGAAGCATAGGAATCCGAAAGCAATGAATACAGGGTAAAGGACAAAGGTTTAAAAGAAGATATGAAGACGTTGTCTGAATACCAATAAGGATTCCAGTGAAGGTACACGTGTTTATTGACAGTTAGTGTTTGAAGCAATCAAGAATGCAGCGACTTGTCAATTGTATTGAAATGAAGATGTGAAGGTTTGAATCACTGTTAGTCGTCTGTGAACCAGACCGTTGCACGAGGCGTCAACACATACGAGGATGATCTACATATCTATTCTACAGAAGAAATTGATACAGTCAGACTTGGTTCTCCCTGAAAGTTCTAAGGAATTTATAGGAGAAAACAGGTCAGAACAGGATACGTCCAAACAGCTACAGGAACCCACTGAGCCAAAGTTATGAAAATAATAAACCCGAAAGAAATGCAGGTTGAGATATTTGGAAAGATGGAACCCCGGTTGGAATTGATATATGGTTTGCTAAGCAAAAGGAGTCCAGTTCCAGACACTCACAGACCGCAGCTTGGACTATAAGGATTTAAATAAATAATTAAATATTTTATTTAATTAGAAAATTATATTTATAAATATCTACATATTATTAGATATTTATTTATATATTTTCTGGATTAAATTAATTATTTATTTATTAATATTAGAAGCTGTGCGGGTCGAAAAGCATTTTTAAGGAGCTGTCAGACTACAGGACGAATTACACAAAAGGACGAAATAAGCCCCTTTGGTTTTTCAAATTGGCCAGGTGAATACTCCTTCGATAGTTTTTGTTTTAAAACAAAACTTTCGATAGTTTTTGTTTTAAAACAAAACTTTCGATGGTTTTTGTTTTAAAACAAAGCCTTCGATAGTTTTTAATTATTCTAAAAAGTAGATTGGACACCTGCTGCATTCTGATTGGTCGAAGCAAAATCTATCGGAAGATTGGTTTTGAAAAGTCTACAAATAGACAGAAGAAGTTCATCTTCTTCAGTAGTTCATTTTAGAGTTCATAGTTTTGACAGAGAGAGATAGCCGGAGAAGAGTTTAAGAGCTGGAATATTTATAAATTCGTAGACAGCCTTAAACTCTAATCCGTGTTTGTATTAAGTGAGCTTGAACTATTTGCAGCTAATCCTACGGATTAGAATTTGTAGCACCCTTCGAGGTTTATATTTATAAAACAATATATTCCCCGAATTGCTTGTGTTTGGCTTGGTTGATTTGATTTCGAGAACCTACATAGATCTATCCGAAGAAATCAAATTGCTATTCGTTTCACTTGAACACGTACCCACTGAGAGTATACTAGTTCAATTATCCGTAAAAGATTCGAAAGAATTTTTTGATGAATTAGTGAGTATCGTATTCAACCCCCCCTTCTACGATACTTCGGGACCTAACAAACATCATCCTCATCATTAGCTTTTGATCTATTGGCTCTCCTCTTCTTATAATGACCCTTGGGCTCATCAGTAGACTTGGACACCACCACTGCAGTAGCTGGTCTAACAGACCTTGCAGGTTTAGTACCAACATGCTTAGTCCTACCACTGGATTTAGGTTTGACAGATGTGGATGGAGGAAGCTCTGTTTGTAGAGGTTCTGGTTGAGAAGGAGCTTGTATTGGTGAATTAACTTGATCATTTACAAACTGCTGCACAGATGCAGGCAGTAACAAATCTCCAACAACCCCTTTCTTAACATCTTTGTTGATAAGATCAGAGAATATCCTCTTGTGTAATTTAAAACAAGAGATAACATATTCACCAACTATTTCTACCCCTTCAACACAGTAAGAGAATAAAATCTGACAAAATCTAGAAAAGTATACTACTCCTCTATTCTCTGTCATTTTCTCCCCTAAATTATTTAAGACAAGTCGTGCAAAATCAAAATGATTATCATATAACAGAGAATACCCGATTTGCAGACTGTCCGTGGGAATAGCATCCCAGTTGGTGCATTTCTTTCCGAACGTTCTTGTGATGCAATCAAAGAAGAAGCTCCACTCCTTCCGCAAGAACGGTCGCTTCAATTGTCCAATCTTAGTCAAGGGTCCAGAATACCCAATCTCGCTCATCATCCGCAGCAAATCATTGTCACCCATTCCAATGGTATAGGAAGAAAACTCAGGAAACCCCATTGCAGCCCGAATGGTACCAGAAGTAATTACATACTCTGCTTCTTCACATTCAAAGATTATTGATGGGTTACCTGATTCACCACCATCATCATACATACCTGTCTCCCAGAAGGCCTTGATTTGTGAACCAGAAAGTACGGTTGGTTCGACTAGAGCACACCCAATCGCTGACTGAGCAAGAAATTTTTGTATCATATGAAACGCCTCTGGTGCGTTGGCAGTATTTAGTGGTGCTGCATAATTATTAGGGACAAACTCTAACTCAGAAGAAACAAACGATGTAGTCGCCATTAAGAAGATATGAAGGATTAACGAAGAAACAGATGCAAAAGCTCGAAAGAGTTTGAAAGTAGAAAAGTGTTTGTGAATATGTGTGTGTGACAATAGATGTGAATTGGAGTAAGATGTGAAAGGTTTAGACGTATGTGTGTGTATTGTTTAAATATGTAATTCAAAATTAAAAACTGAACAGTTTTTAATCATTAATACACAACTGTCTTACTCCGTTAATTGTGTGAGTGGGACACGTGGCACACATGCAATGACTGACAGCAGTAATTGGCAGTTTCCAATGCACAGGCGCAGTAAAAACAGCAATAATTACCGCCTTTTACACTTTTCTATACACTCAACCTCTCTCCTCTGTTTAATACATTCTCGAACAACTGTCTAATCATACTCTTTTTGAATTTTCAAAACAAATGTCTTTTCTCAAAATCATAATATGTCTGAAACAAAAAAAATTTATTTTAATCATCAGAGATTAAAAATAAATTACCTCGGCGTAGAGTACACAGTTCATCAGTGTTTACCAATCCTCCTTCTTTATAAATAAACTCTTTTCACAAACTGTACAGGTGTGAGTATTTTTTTTTTGTGTGCATAGCAGAGTTTACTGAATATAAATATTTAGATCATCTCAAAGTGCGTAAAATCCACAAAATAAATCAGTAAAAACTGGTTGCTCAAACTCTCATGTATAAAGTAAAATCTGATATTTATCCAAACTCTGTCTTCTTGTATCCTTTCATTTGGATATTTCTATTATTTTCACCCCCTTATATATAATTTTTTTTTTATTATTATAATTTTTCCAGTAATCAGTGGTTGGCACTAGTCACCAAAAATCAAAGATTTTAGCCCTTATTTCATACAATAAGTTCCTGGATCGTCCTAGGCACAACATGATCTCAAAGGAATTTGTGCTCTTTTTGGCATCTTTTGATTTGAGGGTGAAATATTTGCAACTAATTATCAGAGTTTAGACTTTTCATCAGTGAATACAATTAATTTATGAGAGAAAGTGCAAACAGCTAATATAGACTCAGTGTATAGAATCAATAAACTAAGAGATGCTATAAATATAGAGACAGTATCATGCTGTGTAAACTTTCTGCACATTTTGAAATCAGAATTTATATTACTTAGAAGGATTCATGATTACTTACTGAAAATCATGCTTCATACAATTTTCTTCATCGGTCCATGTGTTTCAGACAAAAATCACAATCAGAGTTTGACATCAGAGTTTAACCGACAGAGTATGAGTAACAGATTTTACTATCAGAGTTTAACATATTGGTACACATAACAGTTAACATATGCAAAGAACCATGAGCATAAAATCAATCATGTATAGATTTTGAATCTAACCAGTATCTCTAGTCACAACCAGAGACCATTCCAAGTTCGTTTACCAGCCTTGTAAAGGTAGCTTCACTCAAAGGTTTGGTGAAAATATTTGCAAGCTGTTGGTCTGTAGACACAAAATGAAGCTCAATATCTCCTTCTTCCACATGTTCCCTGATAAAATGATACCTTATGCTGATGTGCTTGGTCATGGAGTGCTTTACTGGATTACCTGTCACAGCAATAGCACTTTGATTATCACAGTAAATAGGTATTTTAGAGTACCATAATCCATAGTCCAGCAATTGATTCTTCATCCATAAAATCTGTGCACAACAGCTACCAGCAGCTATATACTCTGCTTCTGCTGTGGATGTGGAAATTGATTTCTGTTTCTTGCTGTACCAAGAAACTAATCTGTCACCTAAAAATTGACAGCTTCCACTTGTGCTTTTTCTGTCTATCTTACAGCCTGCGAAATCTGCATCAGAGTAACCAATTAACTTAAACTCTGATTCTCTAGGGTACCACAAACCAAGAGTTATGGTTCCTTTGAGATATTTGAAAATCCTTTTTACAGCTGTTAGATGTGGCTCTCTGGGGTCTGCTTGAAATCTTGCACAAAGACATGTTGCATACATGATATTAGGTCTACTTGCTGTCAGATAAAGAAGAGACCCTATCATCCCTCTGTAGTTTGTCATATCTACTGAGGCTCCTGTGTCTTTGTCTAGCTTTGTTGCACTAGCCATGGGAGTTGTAGCAGATGAACTATCAAGCATACCAAATTTCTTGAGAAGATTTCTGGTATATTTTGCTTGACTGATAAAAATCCCATCATCTGTTTGCTTGACCTGTAAGCCTAGAAAATAACTAAGCTCTCCCATCAAACTCATTTGATATCTTGACTGCATAAGCTTGGCAAATTTCTTACAGAGTTTGTCATTAGTAGACCCAAAAATTATGTCATCCACATAGATTTGAACTAACAGCAAATCATCACCAGAATTAAAATAGAACAAGGTTTTGTCAATTGTACCTCTAGTGAACCCACTTTCTAAAAGAAATTGAGCCATAGTTTCATACCATGCTCTAGGTGCTTGCTTTAGTCCATATAATGCCTTATCAAGCCTATAGACATAATCTGGATGTTTGGAATCTACAAACCCTGGTGGTTGTTCAACAAACACTTCTTCTTCAAGTTTCCCATTGAGAAAAGCACTTTTCACATCCATCTGAAAGACTTTAAACTTTTTGTGAGCAGCATAGGCCAGAAAAATCCTTATTGCCTCCAATCTTGCAACTGGAGCAAAGGTTTCATCATAGTCAATTCCTTCCTGCTGTGAATAGCCTTTTGCCACAAGTCTAGACTTATTCCTTGTTATCACTCCATCACTGTCTGTTTTGTTTCTGAAAACCCACTTTGTACCAACAATAGATCTGTTCTTTGGTCTTGGTACAAGTGTCCAGACTTCATTCCTCTCAAATTCATTTAACTCCTCTTGCATTGCTGTTATCCAGTTAGCATCTTGAAGAGCTTCTTCCACTTTCTTGGGCTCTGTTTGAGATAAGAATGCATGAAACAGACATTCATTATTTGTAGCACTTCTAGTTCTCACACTAGCTTCTGGATCTCCAATTATCAAGTCAGGTGTATGGGCTTGTGTCCACCTTCTTGCTGTTGGTAAATGGCTTCTTTTATCATTATTAGATCCTCCCCCTTGATCCATGCTCTCCTGATTTTCTTCTTGACCATTTGCATTCTCTGAGGCTTCCCCTGAATTGGACTGTTCAGAATTTGAACTTTCAGAGTTTGACTCAGTGTTTCTGTTTGATTCTTCATTTGACCCTCTTTCAGAATTTGAGTCATCACTTTGAGAAGTTTCTGAAGTTTCTTCACGCTCCCCCTCAACTGGTTCTCTATTTTGTTCTGTCAGAGAAAATTCTTCATTGTTTACCAGTAGAGGATCAGAGTATGCTTCGTCAGAGTTTGTTGGATTTGCTTCATCAGAGTTTACATCATCAGAATTTAAATCTTCATTTTCAAAACGAAGTTGATCATGATATTCTTCATCTTCTATTCCAGTTATTTTCTTGTCATCAAATGACACATGTATAGATTCCATGATCACTTTAGTTCTTAGATTGTAGACTCTGAATGCTTTAGTTGATAGTGGGTATCCAACAAAAATTCCTTCATCAGCTTTTAAGTCAAACTTGGTCAATTGTTTAGGATGAGTTTTCAACACAAAGCACTTACATCCAAAAATGTGAAAATACTTCAAATTTGGCTTCTTATTCTTCACCATCTCATATGGTGTTTTCCCATGCTTGTTGATCAGTGTAGCATTTTGAGTAAAACAAGCAGTTTGAACAGCTTCTGCCCAGAAATAAGTTGGCAATTTTGCTTCATCAAGCATCGTTCTGGCAGCTTCGATTAGGGTTCTGTTCTTTCTTTCAACTACACCATTTTGCTGTGGAGTTCCAGGTGCAGAAAATTCTTGCTTCACTCCTCTTTCCTTGCAGAAAGCTTCCATTTCAGAATTTCTGAATTCAGTACCATTATCACTCCTTAGAATTTTCACTTTGTATTGTGATCCTTTGTCCAGTAGTTTTACATGATCCATTAGAATTGAGGCAGTTTCATCCTTCTTTGCTAAGAAGTACACCCATGTGTACCTAGTGTACTCATCAACAATGACTAGAGCATATTTCTTTCTGCCCAATGACATTATATTTACTGGACCAAAAAGATCAACATGTAGAAGATGATAATGATCCACAACTGAAGATTCAGATTTACTCTTGAAAGATGACTTCCTTTGCTTGGCCTTTTGACAAGAATCACACAGACCATCTAAGCTGAGTATTGACTTTGGAAGTCCCCTTACAAGATCTTTTCGAATCAGCTCATTGATGTTGTTCAAGTTTAGATGAGAGAGCTTCTTATGCCATTTCCAACTCTCTTCACTAGACATTCTTGCTGATAGACACACAGTTTTTCCTTCAGAGTTTGTTACCAAACTTGCTTCATAGATGTTATTGTGCCTGTGTCCAACTAGAACAACTTTCCCTGTAGATTTGCTGATAACTTCACAATGTTCAGTATGAAAATCTACATGGTATCCTCTGTCACAGATTTGACTCACAGAAAGCAGATCATGCTTGAGTCCTGAGACAAGAGCTACATTTTTGATGATGACACTTCCAAGATTGATATTACCATATCCCAGAGTACATCCTATGTTGCCATCTCCATAGGAAACTTTTGGGCCAGCCTTCTCCTCATAGTCTGATAGCAGGGCTTTATTTCCAGTCATATGTCCTGAGCATCCACAGTCCAAGATAAGAGTGCTCTCTTTTATGCCCTTGTTTTGAGATGACTCAGCTTCATCTTTAACGGTTGCCATGAGAGCATAATTGATTCCCTCATCTGAGTCTGAAGTGTCTGCCCAGTCCTTGCCTTTAGTGATGAGTGCTTTCTCAGATTTTCCTTTCTTGCACTCTGGAGCATAATGACCCATCTCTTTACACGTGTAGCACTGGATCTTAGACTTGTCTTTCTTTCCAGACTTGGTATCTCTTTCATCAGACTTTCTGAATTTTCTTTTATAAGAATTTGAATCTTCCCTTGAGAATCTCTTTCCTTTCTTGAAGTTCTTGAATCCCATCTTGTTGAAGGTCTTCACAATTAAAGCTGCCATTTTCATCATCTCTTCTTCATCATCCTCAGAATCAGAAGCTTCATCATCAGTGTTTGAGCCATCATCAGAGTTTGATGACTCACTTTCAGATTTAATGACTAAAGCCTTTCCTTTGGCTTTCTTTCTTGATGATTCCTTCTTGACAGGCTTTTCTTCAACTTTAAGAGCAACAGATTTTGTCTTCTTTCCAGATCTTTTGTTTCTTTGTTCTATTTCAAGTTCATGAGTTTTAAGCAACCCATAGATTTCATCAAGATCTGTATCTGCAAGATCATAATTGTCTCTGATTGTTGTTGCCTTTAAATCCCATCTTTCAGGTAGGGATAAAAGAAACTTGAGATTTGACTCTTCAAGTTCATATTCTTTATCAACCAGGGACAAATCATTCAACAATTTACAAAATCTGTCATATGTATCTGTCAAACTTTCATCAGATCTTGAGTCAAAGTGTTCATACTCTTGTGTTAGAATAGTCTTCCTGTTTTTCTTTATAGCACTTGTTCCTTGACACCTGACTTCCAAAGCATCCCAAATCTCTTTGGCAGTCTTGCAGCCAATCACTCTGTTAGACATGACATTATCTAAGGTACTGTGTAGTAGATGTCTAACCTTTGCATCCTTTGCAATTGATGAGATGTCTTCAGGAGTCAAATCTTTCTTCTCTTTTGGAACAGTCTTTTGTTCTTGCCCAGTAATAACAGGAGACAATTTAGTTGGCATATGAGGACCATCATTGATTCTATCAAGGTATTCTGGATCTGTGGCTTCCAGAAACATGGTCATCTTCACCTTCCATATTGGATATTCAACTGGTCTGAGAATTGGAACCCTTATAGTCTCATATCGACTTACAGAAGTAGGTTGAACCTTCTGAGCATTAGAACCTGCATTAGAACCTTCCTGAGAGTTGTCAGTCATGATTATACTTGTGTTTGGATCGATAAACTGTATATACTAATCAGCCTTGGCTCTGATACCAATTGTTAGGCCGAATTACACAATATATAATCAATATAAATATGATAATAACAATTGAGAACACTGTTTATGAATCAACAACTGAATTATATAAATAACTCTTCTCTTTGTGATGTAAAATATCACAGAGAGCTGCAAGGTTACAAGAATAATGTATATTGTATTCGCATCCCTTTTAGGGTTAACCTATCTGTGTCTATATAATACACATTTACATGATCAATCTCTAATTGATATTCCTATAAATTAGCTATACAAATCATATCAAATTAGGATTGCTTCTGTCTTTTGTTCCGTTTCCTTAACTGTCTCAATATATCTTGCTTCTTTCCATCTTCAAGACATATTGCTTCTAGAACCTTTATATTAGCACCGACAGCTAAGGCAAACTCTCACTCCATCAGACTTTAATAAACTCTGACTGGCTTCCAGTAAACTCTGATGAGTACCTGGTACTTAAACACTGATGAACAAACGTCAGCAATTATATCTAACATAGCCTTTATCACAAAACTGATTGATACTTAGAAGATTGTGCTTTAATCTTTCAACAAGAGAGATGTTCTCAATGATGACATTTCCAGCTTTCAATTTACCATATCCCGTAGTGAATCCTTTGTTGTCATCTCCAAAGGTTACAATCGGGCCGGTCTTCTTAACCACCTCTGTAAGCAGGGACTCTTCACCTGTCATGTGTCTAGAACAACTACTATCCAGAATCCACACAACCTTTGAGCTTTTAACCTTACCCTGCAATCACAGATTGATTAAGCGGACTTTGGTACCCAAAATTGTTTGGGTCCTGAAGGTTTAGATGATTTGACAGGAGTAACATTCAATTTAGTCTTACCCTGTTTGATATTCATAGTATCTGTGGATTTAACATTAACAGTGTTATTTCTACTATCATTCATCAACTTAAAATAAGCATGCATGATGTTGTACTTACATAGCAAACACTCTTTCTTTCCACAGGGTTCATGAAGATCAGGCATGTCAGACATGTTATGCATTTCAGAAGTATTATCAGTTTCTACTTTAACCTTTTTACATGCATGTGTAAGGTGTCCAGCATAATTACAAATAGCGCACAACTTCCTAGATGCAATGGGAGAATATGGAACCATTTCCTGATTAAAAATTTTCTTTTTCCCATTCCTGTTCTTTTTAACATTACTAACTAAGTCACCTACTTCAGTTTTAGGTAAATCAGGTTTAGGTAATTCAGTTTTTACTGACTTCCTAGGCAACTTAGTCTTTACCTCTTTTTCCTTCAATAAATCATCCTCAAGCAATTCTTGTCTAATGAAAAGGTCATCCTCATGAAAGAGTGGTGGAAAAGGCTTAACAAAAACTGGACAATCAACATTCTTAAGAACATGTGGAGTATTCCTTTTGACAACTGGAGGTGTCACAGGGAATTCCACTGTCTTCTTACCAGCTTTCTTGTCATAGTCAAATCCTATAGCAGTTTTATTCCCTATGGCCTGAGTATCAATGATCTCCTTAGCAATTAGGGCGGAATTCTTAAAAGCATTTAGCTTCAAATCTAAATCTGAAATCTGCTTCCTGAGGATAGTCTCTATCTCATCTTTACACTTGACCTTGTTCTCTAAGTAAGCATTCTTTTGCTTAAGATCTTCTAATGTGACAGCTACAAGCTCTAGTTCTTCATTTTTAGATTCTAAATTTTTAATCTTAAGAACTAGTTTAGCATTTTCCATTTCTGATGCTAGCATGCTTGTGTGTACACTAAACAATTCTACACTAAGATCTTGCACAGTTTTCTTGTACTCAGAGTTAGACATATCAATTTTAGTTAAGATAGGTACCTGAGATGATTGTGGTGATTCCTCTGAAGAGTCAGCCATTAGGGCAACATTTACATACTCTTCCTCTTCATCCGAATCAGTATCATCCCAGTGCTTTCCCTCTGCTATATAAGCTTTCCATTTCTGCTTTCCAGAAAATGCCTCTAGTTGCTGTTTAAGCTTGGCATTCTCCTTCTTCAAATCCTCATATGAGTCTTTCTTTCCATAGACATCTTTCATGTCTCTTGCTTGACGAGGCTTCCGGCATTCAGTGGCGAAATGCCCTAACTCATTGCAATTGTAGCATCTTGATTTGCTTCTATCAATCATGCCAGTCTTGTAGCCTCCCTTAAAGCCTGTACTAGGTGTATAATTGCTCTTCTGGAATCTGTTGGTTGAACCCTTGAACTTGTACTTAGGGTTTCTCTTGAAACGAATGTGACTAAACTTTGCAGCTAAGTACGCCATGGTTTTGTCTTCCATTTGCTCAAGCTCTTCTAGGGTGTAGTAATCACTTTCATCAACACCCAGATTCACAGAATCCATTTCTGCTTCTATAATCACCTCCTTTCCAGCTCTAAGGGTTTGAACCTGAATCTCAGAAGTTATTGGTTCATCCACTACAAGTGCTGCTGATCTCACAAGTGCATTGTGCTTGCTGTCCACTGTCCCTGATCCATAGATTATCACTCTTTGTTCCTGTTCCATCTCATAGGTCTTCAACTTGCCATAGATCATCTCTAATGACATCTTTGTGAAGTCAATTCTTTCCCTTATGGATGATGACTTGTGTTCTACATGATGGGGCAGCGTCATCATGAACTTCCTGTTTGATTCTCTCAGTGGATAGGTCTTTCCTTTCATTGCCAATTCATTGAGGAGTTTAGTATATTTCTCAAAGACCTGAGTTATACTTTCTCTTGGCAGAGACCTAAACGCTTCGTATTGAGAAGTCAGGATGTCCAATCTGTTTTCCTGCACGTCTTCAGTTCCTTCCATTATCAAGTTAATGGTATCCCACATATGTTTCCCGCTTGTACAGTTCATCAACTGATAGCTCATTTCCTTGTCCGCGGAGTCCGCCAATATCAACATTAAACCGGTGTCCAATCGAATCAGTTCTTTGTCAGAATCTGTATAATCAGTAATATCCTTAGGTTGGGTGCCTGGAGGAATCCTGCTACCATCAGGAGCTGTTGATTCACTAACTGGTTTCATTGGTACAAACGGTCCGTTTTCTAATATGCCAACATACAACGGATTAGATGTCTTGATAAATAACAGCATCTTCATCTTCCACAAACCGAAATCATCTCTGGTAAACGGGGGAACTTTAATACCAGCGGTTGTCTTTGGAGCATTCATGGTTTCTGAAAATTTCAAATTGTTTAAAATTCAAGAAATTCCAATTAAATGAAAAAATTTGAAAGTTAAAAAATTTGCTTCGAATTTTCACGCTACGTTTGATTTTGGTCTCATTCACCGGATCTGATTTGTATATCAATCAAGTAGCTTTGATACCAATTGTTAGGTCCAAAGTATCGTAGAAGGGGGGGGGGTTGAATACGATACTCACAAATCATTTAATTTCGTTCGCGGATAATTCATTCAGTTCTATAACGAAATCAAACACACCAAACCAAACCAAGAGTCGGGGAATATATCATTTTATAAATATAATCCTCGAAGGGTGCTACAATTTCTAATCCGTAGATTAGCTTCAATGAGTTCTAGGTTATTCACAATCAATACAATGAAAGAGTTTAAGCAGAATTAATTTCTATGGTATTTTCTCTCTGGCTCAATCTCTCTCTCCGTAATTGCTTCTGTGTGAATTAACCTGACTGAGGAAGACACTGCCTCTCTCTTAGTAATTGTAGGCTTTTGTTTTAGAAAACTATCAAACCTTAATTGTTGAAACAATCTTGGCCGTCCAATTCTCATCAACCTGTCCAACAAAACAAACGTTTCACCTGCTCCCATATTTGAAAACTATCGAATAAAAACTATCGAAAAGTAAATTCCTTTACTTTAGTTTTCAAATGGTTTTCTTAAATCCCATTCGATAGTTTTCTAAATAGAAAAACTATCGAATCCTTTTCTTGTCCTTGATCTTTTAGAAAAGCTTCTAAGCTTCAGGGTGTTTCAGTTTTAGACTGTATCAATTTCTTCTGAGACGATAAAACACCTTGATCTTTCAAGTGTCATCACCTAGTGCAACTGGTCTGGTTCACAGATGAATAATCACTTGATCAATTCTCCTTTTATGTCTTCAATTCAATGCTTCTGATAAGTCCTTTGTCGTTCTGGTTGCTTCGTTTAAATCACTGGAATCCCGTGGTACTTAACCCTAAATCATTCACATACTTCTGTCCTCTTGAAAGTCTTGATTCTTTTGCTGTCACTGAGGCTTGAACATTTTCATGAACTTCTTTCCGTGACCTGTTTACGGACTTCAAGAATACATAACGTATTTTGATTTTTTGAGTTTACCTATTCTTCTTTGATTCTGGATTCATGTGCTTCTGTTAATATTATTGTATGTCTTGTCCTTTGTTAAGTTGCAGTTATCTCTTTTACATCTTATGTTACATTATGCTTTACAATCTCAAAGTGCATAAAATCCACAAATTAAATCAGTAAAAACTGGTTGCCCAAACTCTCATTTAGAAAACAAAATCTGATGTCATCTAAACTCTGTACCTTTATATGTATTTATTTGTTTTCACCCCCTATCTTAATTTTTTTTTTCTTTTCCAGTAATCAGTGGTTGGTACTAGTCACCAATAATTTCAAATTTTAGCCCTTATTTCATATAATAAGTTCCTGGATCTTCCTAGGCACAACATGATCTCAAAGGAATTTGTGCATTATTTATGCATCTTTTTCTTGGGGGTGATGTAGTAGCAACTAATTAGAAGAGTTTAGACTAACATCATTTAGCACATATCATTTATGAGAGAAAGTGCAAACAGCTAATACAGACTCAGTGTATAGGACCAATAAACTAAGAGATTCTAGAAATATAGAGACAGTATCATGCTGTGTAAAGTTTCTGCACACATTTGAGATCAGATCTTATATAACTCAGAATGGTTCATGATTACTTACTGACAATCATGCTTCATACTATTTTCTTCATCGGTTTTTATGTTTCAGACAATACCACAATCAGAGTATAACATCAGAGTTTAACCAACAGAGTATGCTAACAGAGTATGCTAACAGAGTTTAGCAACATGATTTGCATGACAGTTAACATACTCATAGAAACATGAGCAACAAATCAAAGAAGAGTTAATTTTGAGTCTAACCAGTATCTCTAGTCGAAACCAGAGATCATTCCTAGTTCATTCACCAGTCTTGTAAATGTAGCTTCACTCAAAGGCTTGGTGAAGATATCTGCAAGCTGTTGATCTGTAGACACAAAATGAAGCTCAATATTTCCTTCCTCCACATGTTCCCTGATAAAGTGATACCTTATGCTGATGTGCTTGGTCATGGAGTGCTGTACTGGATTTCCTGTCATAGCAATAGCACTTTGATTATCATAGAAAATAGGTATTTTAGAGTACCTTAACCCATAATCGAGCAATTGATTCTTCATCCACAGAATATGTGCACAACATCTACCAACTTACTCTGCTTCAGCAGTAGATGTGGAAATTGATTTATGTTTCTTGTTGTACCAAGAAACTAGTCTGTCACCTAGAAATTGACAGCTTCCACTAGTGCTCTTTCTGTCAATCTTACAACCTGCAAAGTCTGCATCAGAGTAACCAACAAGCTTAAACTCTGATTCTCTAGGATACCACAAACCCAGGGTTATGGTTCCTTTGAGATATTTGAAAATCCTCTTCACAGCTGTTAGATGAGGCTCTCTTGGATCAGCTTGAAATCTTGCACAAAGACAGGTTGCATACATGATGTCTGGTCTACTTGCAGTTAGATAAAGAAGAGACCCTATCATGCCTCTGTAGTTTGTCATATCTACTGAAGCTCTTGTGTCTTTGTCTAGCTTTGTTGAAGTTGCCATAGGAGTTGTTGCAGATGAACTATCAAGCATACCAAATTTCTTGAGAAGATTTCTGGTATATTTTGCTTGATTGATAAAAATCCCATCATCTGTTTGCTTTACCTGCAAGCCTAGAAAATAACTAAGCTCTCCCATCATGCTCATTTGGTACCTGGACTGCATAAGCTTGGCAAACTTCTTACAGAGTTTATCATTAGTAGACCCAAAGATTATATCATCCACATAGATTTGAACTAAAAGCAAATCATTACCAGTATTGAAATAGAACAAGGTTTTATCAATTGTACCTCTAGTGAACCCACTTTCTAAAAGAAATTGAGCCAGAGTTTCATACCATGCTCTAGGTGCCTGCTTTAGTCCATAAAGTGCTTTGTCAAGCCTATAGACATAATCTGGGTGCTTGGGGTCCACAAACCCTGGTGGCTGTTCAACAAACACTTCTTCTTCAAGTTTCCCATTGAGAAAAGCACTCTTCACATCCATATGAAAGACTTTAAACTTTTTGTGAGCAGCATATGCTAGAAAAATCCTTATGGCTTCCAACCTTGCAACTGGAGCAAAGGTTTCATCATAGTCAATTCCTTCTTGCTGTGAATATCCTTTTGCCACAAGTCTAGCCTTGTTCCTTGTAATTACTCCCTCACTGTCAGTCTTGTTCCTGAAAACCCACTTTGTACCAACAACATATCTGTTCTTGGGTCTTGGTACAAGTGTCCAGACTTCATTTCTTTCAAACTCATTCAATTCCTCCTGCATTGCTGTTATCCAGTTAGCATCTTGAAGAGCTTCATCCACTTTCTTAGGATCTGTTTGAGATATGAATGCATGAGACAGACATTCATTTGCTGTAGCACTTCTTGTTCTTACATTTGCATCTGGATCTCCAATAATCAGATCAGGTGTATGAGCCTGTGTCCACTTTCTTGATGTAGGTAAGTGGCTTCTTTCACCATTATTAGATCCTCCCCCTTGATCCATGCTTTACTGATTTTCTTGATGTCCATCTGTATTCTCTGAGGCTCCCCCTGAATTGGACTGCTCAGTGTTTGAACTTACAGAGTTTGAGCCAGAGTTTGTTTCAGATTCTTCAGCTGACTCAATTTCAGAATGTGAGTCAATATTCTGAGATGTACTTGAAGTATCTTCATGCTCCCCCTCAACTGGTTCTCTATTTTGTTCTGTCAGAGAAACTTCCTCAGTGTTTACCAGTAGAGGTTCAGAGTATGCTTCAACGGAGTTTGTTGGATTGGCTTCATCAGAGTTTACGTCAACAGAGTTTAGATCTTCATTTTCAAAGCGAAGTTGATCATGATTTTCTTCATCTTCAAGTCCAATTATTTTCTTGTCATCAAATGACACATGTATTGATTCCATGATCACTTTAGTTCTCAGATTATAAACTCTGAATGCTTTAGTCGACAGTGGATATCCAACAAAAATTCCTTCATCAGCTTTAAGTCAAACTTGGTCAACTGTTCAGGATGAGTTTTCAACACAAAGCATTTGCACCCGAAAATATGAAAATATTTCAAGTTTGGTTTCTTTTTCTTCACCATCTCATATGGTGTTTTCCCATGCCTGTTGATCAGTGTAGCATTTTGAGTAAAACAAGCAGTTTGAACAGCTTCTGCCCAGAAATAAGTTGGCAATTTTGCTTCAACAAGCATTGTTCTGGCAGCTTCAATTAAAGTTCTGTTCTTTCTTTCAACTACACCATTATGTTGTGGAGTCCCAGGTGCAGAAAATTCTTGCTTCACTCCTCTTTCCTTGCAAAATCCTTCCATTGTTGCATTTCTGAATTCAGTACCATTATCACTCCAGATGATTTTCACTTAATACTGTGATCCTTTATCCAGTAGCTTTACATGTTCCATCAGAATTAAGGCAGTTTCATCCTTCTTTGCTAGAAAGTACACCCAGGTGTATCTAGTGTACTCATCAACAATGACTAAAGCATATTTCTTTTCTTGAAAGATGACTTCCTTTGCTTGGCCTTTTGACAAGAATCACACAGACCATCTAAGCTGAGTATCGATTTTGGAAGTCCCCTTACAAGATCTTTTCGAATTAGCTCATTGATGTTGTTCAGATTTAGATGAGAGAGCTTTTTATGCCATTTCCAGCTCTCTTCACTAGACATCTTTGCAGACAGACATACAGCTTTTCCTTCAGAGTTTGTTATCAAACTTGCTTCATATATATTGTTACGTCTGTGTCCAACTAGAACAACTTTCCCTGTAGATTTGCTAACAACCTCACAATATTCAGGTTGAAAATCTACATGATAACCTCTGTCACAGATTTGACTCACAGATAGCAGATCATGCTTGAGTCCTGGGACAAGAGCTACATTTGTGATGATGACACTTCCAAGATTGATATTGCCATATCCCAGAGTACGTCCTATGTTGCCATCTCCATAGGAAACTTTTGGGCCAGCCTTCTCCTCATAATCTGATAGCAGGGCTTTATTTCCAGTCATGTATCCTGAACATCCACTGTCCAAGACTAGGGTGCTCCCCCTTATGCCCTGCAATCACAAACAATTACTGAGAGTTAGTTTTAAGGATCCAGACTTGCTTGGATCCTTTGGCTTTCTTAACATTGTTAGCTTTTGCAGTGGAATTCTTATCAACAGAGTTTAAGCTAACAGTATCAGAGTTTACACTTGCAGAATCAACTTTAACCCATTTCGCATTGGGCTTTAACTCATAATAGTTATGATAAATAGAATGATAATTCTTGCAAGTATAAATAGAATTCCAAGTAGTCCCACAGTGAGTGCATAAAGTCTGTGGTTTAACCCTAACATAATCATTCTTTACTCCAGACTTGGAGGGTAAAGAATTAATGTCTTTGTTCTTCTTGTAGAAACTTGCAAGATGGTTAGTACTACCATAATTATGACATGTTTTTCTAGGAGCATCAGTAATAGGCAAATGATTATCACTTTTATTAATTCCTACTTTTCCATTTCTGTTCTTCCTGGACACTTTCTGTTTCACAACAGACTTTACCTCTTTGAGCTTATACTTGAATTGTTTCTCTGTCATTAAACCAACATTAACCTGTTTAACACAAGTTTTTACTGGTTCTCTCTTAACAGTTTCTTTTTCAAGTACAGAGATTAGCTTACTGGATTCAGGAACAAATTTCATAGGTGGAAGATATGTTCTAACTTTAACTTTATCTTTAAACCTAAGTTCATCTTTCTCACAATAACCTAACCCAACTGCGTCTGTTTGAAACACTTGATGTGTGCCTTTTCCAGAGTTTGTCCAGGTTTTAATTATCTTCCTCTCTTTTTCCAGTTCAGATTCTAGTTGCCTAAATCTCTTAAGCAACTCCCGTTTAACATAAACAGCATCATCATTTTCCTTTTGAACTTGTTGCATGTTGATAAGTGGATTTCATATCTACTTGGAACACCCTAAATCGGCTTAAATTGATCGTTTGTTCTCAAGTACATGGTGTTTTTGATGTGTTTTGTGTTAAGTATGCAGAATTGCTTCGTCAGCAGTGTGGTGAAGTTTCTAGGGTTATGTGGTGCTATTTGATCATTGTTGAAGAAGCCAAGAGGTTGCGGAGTTGAAGAGAGCATGAATTGTCAAGAAACAAGATTTTAGAGAAATTTGACAGAAGGTCAGGGGCGACCACCCCCTCCAAGCGCGCCCGCGCCCTAGGTGAAATCATTCCAAGCGCGGCCACCCCCTTCAGGCGCACCCACCCCTGAAACATTCTGGAAAAAGGCAACTTCGATTCTGAAAAGGAAACCAGCAGCAACAAGTCAGCAGAAAAGCCTATTTAAGCACTTGGTGGATGATTTCTGAGAGATACATTCATATACAACCATATACTTATCTATATATCCATCCACCGGTGAGGAGAACAAGAAGACGGCTGATAACGAAGATCTACTTTTCAATTTATCTTTGTATTATTCTAATTAGGCGATACTTTGGATTCTTGTTTGTTCTTTCATAAACCCTAGCACTTTTATTCAGTATTCTAGACTTATTATGATCATGTTTTCATCAGAACCCACGATGATGAACGGTTCGGTTATGAACTAATCGTCGTCGTGGGATTCTAACGGATTTATCTATGGATTTTAGTAGTTAATTGTTTTAAAGATGTGTGTGTGATGGCTAATTGATATCCTAGTTTGGTTATGCTTATTCTTCTTGGATGCGTAGCTAACATCTAAGTTGTTTGTTAATCTCTATTGAATGCGAAAGTGGATATAGAGGTTTAGAACTTGCCATGCTAGCATAGGTTTATGTATGTTTGTCATGCATGATTCGTAGGTGATTTTAACCATCTTACCTGCCCTATGTAATCTGAATGGATAACTTGCTCGTTAAACCGTTATGTTTTCAAATATTATAGACATATAGGGTCTAAGCATAATTGGTGTCTGCCCAACTTCTATCTCTTTTGTGGATGTTTGAGTGGTTTGGTATACTTATACTGAAAGTAGCGTGTACTGATTTCGTGTTGTCCGATTAGTTATCATAACTGTCACATACATTGATTAAATACATAAAACTCTAGATGAATTATTTAATGAAGTTAGGATCCCATGTTTTATTCTCATAAGTAAATAATCAGCAATCTCTTTAGTTAATTATAATCTTGTTAAGTCGATTAGTTAATTTAGTTAATCAAAACACAACTTTGATACTTGTCTTAGCATTGAACAATAGCCATACATTGTTGCATAAGTGCATAACTATAGTAACCAAAGCAGTCTCTGTGGGAACGAACTCTACTTTCATATATTACTTGTTGACCGCGTACGCTTGCGTGATTTTGTGCGAAAAAGTTTTTGGCGCCACTGCCGGGGACTCGGTGTTATTTATATAGTTTATGTGCTTGTCATCCGTGGTCGTTAAAGTTCACTGACTCGGATTATTCTCATCAATTTTACTTTGTTTGGTGTGTTTCAGATATTCTAGTGAGCGTGTATGCAAACACGTTCTCAATCTCGGAAAGAAGAACTTGAATTAAGTCTAGTTATGGGAGAACCAGTAGCAGAAACAAAGGCTTTGAAGGACTATTCTCAGTCAAAGATCAATGAAATTCAATCTAGCATTGTCAAGCCGGCTATTGCAGCTAATACTTTTGAAATCAAGCCTGGCACGATTCAGATGGTGCAGAATTCAGTTCAGTTTGGGGGTGCTCCAACGGAAGATCCTAATATGCATATTAGGGATTTCATCGAGATATGCGACACCTTCAAATTCAACGGAGTGTCAGAAGATGCTGTGAAGTTGAGACTTTTCCCATTCTCTCTGAGGGATAAGGCTAAAGGCTGGTTGCACTCTCTACCAGCAGGTTCTATTACTACATGGGAGGATTTGGCTCAAAATTTTCTCACTAAATTCTTTCCTATGGCTAAAACAGCAGCAATCAGGAATGCCCTTACTCAGTTTACTCAGCATTCTGGAGAAACTTTATGTGAGGCTTGGGAGCGTTACAAGGAGATGCTTAGGAAGTGTCCTCATCATGGAATGCCTGATTGGATGGTGATCAACTGTTTTTATTATGGTCTGGGAGGTCAATCTCGACCAATGCTTGATGCGGCATCAGGTGGAGCTCTTTGGGCTAAAAGCTACGATGAAGCTTATGAACTTATTGAGATGATGGCTGCTAATGAATATCAGAATCCAACTCAGAGGTTATCACAAGGTAAGGTAGCAGGAGTTCTGGAAGTGGATGCAGCTACGGCAATAGTAGCTCAGTTAAAGGCTTTATCTATGAAGATAGATTCTCTGTCTAACTATGGAGTTCAACAGGTGGCTAGTGTTTGTGAGCTATGTGCAGGTGCACATGACACGACTCAATGTGCCATATCTAATGAGTCGGCGCAGTTTGCAATTTCCAGAGATCACAACAGCCAGTGCCTAATGCCTATCATCCGAATAACAGGAACCATCCGAATTTCAGCTGGAGTAACAATCAGGGAGGCCAACAACAACCACAGCAGCCGTATCAGCAGTATCAAGGTCAACAATTTGGAGCTAAACCATTTAACTCTTCTGGTTTTCAGCAACAGTATGCTCCAAAGCAACCATATCAACCACCAGGTTTTCAACAACCGTCTCAAGGCAACGTTGGTCAGTCGTCTAATGAAAAGTCTGAATTGGAGGAATTGAGGTTAATGTGCAAGAGCCAAGTTGTTTCAATCAAGACTCTGGAGAATCAAATAGGTCAGAGTGCCAATGCCTTGTTGAATAGACTACATGGAACTCTCCCTAGTGATACGGAAGCTAATCCTGGCAAAAGAGAGGTCAAGGAACATGTAAAGGCAGTTACCTTGCGATCTGGAAAAGTTATGGGTGACAAGAACTCAGAAACAAAGCAAAACGAAAAAATTTCTGGAGTCCCAACAGAAGGTGGGCACGCCCGCGCCCTAGGGAGCGCGCTCGCGCCTGATGTTCTGCCAGAAGATGAAGAAAAGGAAGAAAAATCAGGTTTGGGGGAAAACGAAGCGGAAAAGCGTGACCATTCGACTGAGAAATCTGTTCTGAAGCAAAGTACAGAAAGCAAGGAAGTCTATCCTCCTCCGCCATTCCCTAAACGTCTTCAAAAGCAGAAGTTGGACAAACAGTTTGCTAAGTTTCTGGAGGTTTTCAAGAAGTTGCAGATCAACATACCTTTTGCGGAAGCTCTAGAACAAATGCCAAGCTACGCAAAGTTCATGAAGGGTATTCTCTCACGGAAGTTGAAACTCGAAGAGTTGGAAACCGTTGCTTTGACAGAAGAATGTAGTGCTATCTTACAGCAGAAGTTACCTCCAAAACTCAAGGATCCAGGGAGTTTCACCATACCATGCAGTATCGGCAATCTATCTTTCAACAAGTGCTTGTGTGACTTGGGAGCTAGTATTAATCTGATGTCGTTGTCTGTCTTCATGCAACTTGGGCTGCCTGAGCCTAAACCTACTACTATGTCTTTACAGCTGGCTAATAGGTCTGTCACATATCCTAGAGGTATAGTAGAAGATGTCTTGGTTAAGGTGGATAAGCTTATCTTTCCTGCTGATTTTGTTATTCTGGACTTTGAGGAAGATAAGAGGATTCCGATTATCTTGGGAAGACCGTTCTTAGCTACAGGCCGAACTTTGATCGATGTGCAGAAAGGAGAGCTTACAATGAGGGTTCAAAATCAGAAGGTCACTTTTAATGTGTTCAAGGCAATGAAATTTCCAACTGAGGAAGAAGAGTGCTTTAAATTGGAGATGGTCGATTCTGTCGTCAATACAGAGATTGAACAATCGCTGAAGTCAGATACCGTGGAGAGAGTCTTGATAGGGAATTCTGATATCGAAGACGAAGAAAGAGCAGAGCAACTTCAGTTGTTGAATGCACCTCCGTGGAAAAGAAAAATTGATGCGCCAGTCGAATCTCTTGGATTAGCAGAGCTGAACAATTCTCAGGAGCGACTTAAACCATCTATGGAAGAAGCTCCTACACTTGAACTCCAACCACTGCAGGATCAATTGAGGTATGGTAAAGTCTACGAGAGAAACAGACTATATAAGGAGAAGGTTAAGGACTGGCATGAAAGAGGGGTGGTGAAACATTCATTTGTGCCTGGTCAACGAGTTCTGCGTTTCAAGTCTCGTTTCAGATTTTTTCCAGGAAAGCGTAAGTCGAGGTGGTCGGTGCCTATCACGGTTAAATTAGCATTTCCGCATGATGCAGTAGAGATTTTCCATAAGTTTCCGGACGAAGCGTTCAAGGTTAATGGTCAGTGGCTGAAGCATGACGTTGGTAATACGGTGAACCGTGAGTCGAAGTTCACCGTTCTTGCGACTGAATGAGAAAATGGATTCACGTCAAGCTATTGACGTAAAACAAGCGCTTCGTGGGAGGCAACCCACGCTATTGTTGCAGCATTATTCAGTTAAAAAAAATGAAAAAATCAGAAAAAAAAAATTCTGGACAGAAGGAGAGCGCGCCCGCGCAGGGATTACTGTTCATAGAAGCAAAAAAAAAATGAAAAAAAAGAAAAATAAAAGTTTGTGTTGTTTCCCCCTAGGATCCATCTGGGATTCAGAGTGAAGTTGATAGGTCCTTTGAGTACTGCATTCATAGCTACTAGAGTTGACATCACTTGGCCTACATTTGGAGCTGATTCTATTTATTCACCACCGGATACACCACCCGAGGAGGGTGGTCCTGCTGATGATTAGGTATTCTCTGCATCTTTCCTTGTTATTACCTTCAATGAGGACATTGAATATTGTAAGTTTGGGGGTGGTAATTAGGGAAGGTTAGTGTGTGTGTCATATAGGTTTCATATTGCATATGTAGTTAGTTCATTCATATCTTTGCATGTTTTTGTCATATAGAGCATTGTGTTTGCATATTAGTTTTTATATCTATTATGTGAGTCCATTTAGTTGCATTTGCATAGCATGCATATTTCATGATCCCTTAGGACTTGACTATTTCTTGGTTGGTGAGTTGATGTTGATGGGAGTGTGGTAGTGATAGATAGAGGGTTGATTAAGTTCCTATGAACTGACTTACATGCCAGAAACAAAATAATTTCATAAGTCTCATTGGTTGCTTTTGAATTTGATCAGACCATGTTTGTTTGGATGTTAGAATTTAATCACTTGCTTATATTCAGAATGTCTTCTATTCTCTTGAAATTCAAAGAAGCACTTAAGTCTAAGTTTGGGGGAAAACAGGGATTTCATGCTAGTTGTCAATAAGGCTAGGTGTCAAATGGCTAGTAGCCGGCTCATTGAAAAGATGAGCAGTCTAGGGTGGGATGAGAAAAAGCAAAGCGCACTCATTCCGAAATTGAAAAAAAAAAGAAAAAAAAAAGAAAGAAAAGAAAAAAAAAGTTGTGTATATGCAAAATTGATCAGGTTGAGCTCTTTAATACTCGAGCAATTAAGTTCTAGGGGACTTTGTGCCTAGTGACCTAAGACTTTTCCGGTCTGGGATCCACTAACCTAACGCTCGCTACATGGGTATTATTGTATAAGCCTTTTGGGGTCTCAGCCATTGTACGGTCAAATAAGCATGTGTGTCGTAATAAAGCATGAATTCCTGTCTAGCTAAAGTGGTCTGAGGTGTCTTTAAGTGGTTTCTTGTGTTTAGAGTTCATTCTGTTTATAAGCTTGTGGTTGTTTTGGTGAAGAATAGGATATGGTCTTGGTTTAGTTTGGGAGTATATTGATGAGCATTGCACACACACACTTTTCTGTGATTGTTTGTTAGTATAAGGGGATTTGTTCGAACTCTGTTTGAAAGATTGCATTCCTTGAGATGTTGGCTTGTTGATTGGTTATGGTTAGTTTGAGGGGATCGTTTACATTTTCATACTAGTTGCATTCATACATTGTGTTATATATATGTAGTGAGTCTGTTTATGCTTGAGGACAAGCATTGGTTTAAGTTTGGGGGTGTGATAAGTGGATTTCATATCTACTTGGAACACCCTAAATCGGCTTAAATTGATCGTTTGTTCTCAAGTACATGGTGTTTTTGATGTGTTTTGTGTTAAGTATGCAGAATTGCTTCGTCAGCAGTGTGGTGAAGTTTCTAGGGTTATGTGGTGCTATTTGATCATTGTTGAAGAAGCCAAGAGGTTGCGGAGTTGAACAGAGCATGAATTGTCAAGAAACAAGATTTTGGAGAAATTTGACAGAAGGTCAGGGGCGGCCACCCCCTCCAAGCGCGCCCGCGCCCTAGGTGAAATCATTCCAAGCGCGGCCACCCCCTTCAGGCACGCCCACCCCTGAAACATTCTGGAAAAAGGCAACTTCGATTCTGAAAAGGAAACCAGCAGCAACAAGTCAGCAGAAAAGCCTATTTAAGCACTTGGTGGACGATTTCTGAGAGATACATTCATATACAACCATATACTTATCTATATATCCATCCACCGGTGAGGAGAACAAGAAGACGGCTGATTACGAAGATCTACTTTTCAATTTATCTTTGTATTCTTCTAATTAGGCGATACTTTGGATTCTCGTTTGTTCTTTCATAAACCCTAGCACTTTTATTCAGTATTCTAGACTTATTATGATCATGTTTTTATCAGAACCCACGATGATGAACGGTTCGGTTATGAACTAATCGTCGTCGTGGGATTCTAACGGATTTATCTATGGATTTTAGTAGTTAATTGTTTTAAAGATGTGTGTGTGATGGCTAATTGATATCCTAGTTTGGTTATGCTTATTCTTCTTGGATGTGTAGCTAACATCTAAGTTGTTTGTTAATCTCTATTGAATGCGAAAGTGGATATAGAGGTTTAGAACTTGCCATGCTAGCATAGGTTTATGTATGTTTGTCATGCATGATTCGTAGGTGATTTTAACCATCTTACCTGCCCTATGTAATCTGAATGGATAACTTACTCGTTAAACCGTTATGTTTTCAAATCTTATAGACATATAGGGTCTAAGCATAATTGGTGTCTGCCCAACTTCTATCTCTTTTGTGGATGTTTGAGTGGTTTGGTATACGTATACTGAAAGGTAGCGTGTACTGATTTCGTGTTGTCCGATTAGTTATCATAACTGTCACATACATTGATTAAAGACATAAAACTCTAGATGAAGTATTTAATGAAGTTAGTGTAACAGCCCCAAATCCGGGGTCAGGGATTTAGAGTAGTCACGATCCATTTACTCCTTGCCTTACCTGTATTACTCACACCGTGCATAATTCACCTGCTCATGACCCCACAATATATATCTCACACACACACACACACACACAGGTTAGAGTCTCAGAAACGACACAATACAACAACTGCGGAATAAATAATTTTTATTACAATACCCAAATGTCCTTGAATCTGTCACTGATACAATTTCTAAGTAATGTTACATTACCAACTTAGCCTTCTGATGCTCACAATCCTCTCATACCATTCATAATTGATAAGTCGAATACCAAAAGCTGTAGCCTGATTCGATTGGTTCGTACTACTCTCGGGATCACTGCTAGAAGCCGTTTATGGAAACGCCTTGCGGGGTATGTGCCGTCCCATTGGCATCCTGCTTCGCTGCTATATAATATATATAAAACAATAGCAAGAGTGAGCGATAGCTCAGCAAGGTAATGAAAATATGGCATAATTCTGCCTTTAATTCAACCCAGAGTAAAGCGGGTATAAGACAATAATTTGTCAAAATATCTCGATACTGAAATTATTCCCTTATCGGGAGGTATTCCAAAAATAGTACCATTGTTGTATTTCAAATATCATTTCATAATATTTCTGCAAACTTTTGATATATTAAGAACACATTTCTAGTATAATATAGAAGATGAGGTTTCAAAGTAAACCAATATAACTCTTCCAAAAATATCTGCTTTGTAAGCAGAATATCAACATGTAACTTAAAAGATGAAGTTATAAGGTGATTCAGTATAAGCAACTTCCTTACCATAACTCATATTATGTAAGGTATCCACAGAGTCAAATGATATAAAAGATGAGGTTACGAGGAAAATTAATATCATATCTCCGTAACCCAAGATTTACTTATGCATATATTATCAGAGTCATAACTCATAACAGATGAAGTTGCGAGGATTCATTGTAACTTTATTTTGAACACTTTTCGACCCCCTGCCAACATGACCGGTAAACCTGTACCACGGGTGTCATCCTTGGTCCCTTTCAATACATGCTGCAGAATCCCTCTGCCAACATGATCGGTAAACCTGTACCAACGGAGCCATCCGTGGTCCCTTTCAGTACATGTTGCAGAATTATCCAAAATGGATGATGAACCAATACTGGAGCCTTCTCCGCGCCCGTCGTACCAACCTTACTATGATCAGTAGCAGGTTGTACAACAAAATATATGTTTTCTACATGTAGATGGAAGTATCACGACAGCCTGACATTGTCTACCGCCTTTCTGGATCTCCCGGCCCATTTGGGGCAATAAAGTGATGGATCGGCGCGACTCGACCTCTTACACATGCTCCTAGTTCAGATGAAATCCATGACTCTGAAACGTAAAGATCGTCCTCCTTTCCCCAAGTGTAATACTTGTTGATACGACTCCACTCAGTAGTTATATCTAGGTTGGAAAGGAAGATTCTCCAATATTTCCCAAGCGATGCTTGTTAATGGATATCGACTTGTTCCAGGAATCTACCCCTCGAGCGTTGAGGTGGTAACACAACATTTGACTAGCAGCAATTAAATTGCTCCGAGAAAATATCTGTCCTCTGACAGTTTTGAGTTGAGAGTTCAAAAAGAGTAGTAGTCTCTTGAATCAGGTTTCCCATATTTTTTATGGTTGAGCGAGCATTTAAATCCTCTTAAAAGACGGATTTAAATGGAAAACATTATTTTGGGAACCCCTTTTTGATTTAAAAATAATTGATAACATTTATTAAATAAGTAAACATTAAACGAATCTTCGAAAATAATATTCATTAAGTAAATAATGATTAAATAAATATTCAAAGATAATATTCATTAAAGACATAAGGATTAAATGAATATTTAAAATAATATTCATTAACTAATAAACCCCGAATGAATATTCAAGATAATATAAACCTCGAATGAATATTCAAAATAATATTCCTCAAATAAGTAAACCTCAAATGAATATTCAAAATAATATTCATTAATTAATAAATCTCAATGAATATTCGAAAAATAATATCCATTAAATAATTAAGTCTCAAATGAATATTCAAAAGTAATATTCATTAAATAAATAATTAATCCTCGAATGAATATTCATAAATAATATTCATTAAATAAATAATCTTCAAATGAATATTCAAAATTAATATTCATTAAATAATCCCCAGATGAATATTCACAATAATATTCTTAAAGTCAATAATCCTCAAATGAATATAAATAATATTCTTTAAGTCAATAATCCTCAAATGAATATATATATAATATTCTCTAAGTCAATAATCCTCAAATGAATATAAATGATATTCTTTAAGTCAATAATCCTCAAATGAATATAAATGATATTCTTTAAGTCAATAATCCTCAAATGAATATTCAAAAATAATATTCATTAAATAAATAATTAACCCTCGAATAACAGTTACCCGATATCTTTATCGGAAAATAATCCTTAACCTATACAGAAATATAATTACTTCTGATCTTAGAGAAAATCACCCGCCCTTATCCTAGGGCATTTATATATACAAACTGGCTTATAACTGATATCCCATATCTAGCTTATAAGCCCCACATCAAGTCATATTCTCAAGTATTGCTATATATAGCAGTTCAAAAACAAGCATGCAATTTATATATCGCATTTACATATCATATGTGAAAACAGTTTATTATCACAACAACAGTAAGTATAGGTTTTGAAAACTTGCCTGATGCTCGAGAAGTGATAGGGGTTCGCGACGATGCCGGACAATCTAGACAAAGTCAAAGAAAACGCACGATTAATCCCCTGGATAATCCACTTGTACTCAATGCTTAAACACGTAAGCGAAACACAACCAAGGCATTAATAGCTCGTTATAGGCTCATACTAAGTCCATGTTAATCGACAATTACTTAAGCCGTAGGTTTAGTCCGAAATCGATCCTCGAATACAAGGTATACTTAACCATTTACAACATTGGTTTCTAAGTCATGTTCTTAGTGGTTTTCACTTGCGCAACCTCGGCTAACACATTTTTATAAAATCGGAAAATAATCTTTTGGACTCGAAACCTCCGTACAAACCTTAGTAACTGACCTTGACACTTCAATACAAAATTTCATATTTTAAAACAACTCTTAAGGGTCTCAAACATAGCCACAAAGTTGGTACATTTCTGCAATTTCATTCCTTGAACTACTTTCACTAAAATGGTCATATCTCATAAACCGTAAATCGTAATGACATGATTCTTGCGCTCACGTAAACTAGAAACAAATATCTACACACTCATGTTCATCACTGAACCAAAAGAGGCAGTTAGGTTTTCGGATTATAGGCAGTTTGTAGAGTTACCGAAAATCGGGCATTACGACGGCTTAAAATCGAATAACCCAATTTTGTCACAACATAACCAAGCCACACCGGGCATACCATACATCCACAACCTCAACAAACAACCTTTTTACTTTTCTAAGGTCAGGGGTGTGGCTACAATCCAACACCCACCATTTCTCATATTTCACAAAGTTAAATAACAACTAAAATACTTAAACATGATCTCTTAAGCTTATAACATCAAAACAATCATCAAAACTCATATGAACTCAAAGGGTGGGTTAGGGTTTTACCTCCTTGGATGCTCTAACAACACTATCAAGTGTTTACAATCACTCAACAAGCCTTAGATACTCCTTACAAAGCTTAAACCTTAAGAAACAAAATCAAGAATCATGAAACATTACTATTCATCCTCATCTTGTAAAATCCATATCAAATCGAAAAATAAGAGTTCCGTGCTAATATGTTTACCAGACCTTGTACTCTTCATAAGCTTTCTTTTGAGTTATAGATCGCCAAATTTGAAGCTTCCTAGCTAGGGTGTTGAGTCCCATCTTTCCGCTGGACAGAAACTGGACAGTTTGGGTTCTCCAACTTGGGGAAGCGATTTGGCTAGGCTACACTCCTTTGTTGTCCATGAAATTTTGAACGAATGTTACCCATGGAGTGGAGAAGCTATGGTTGATATTTGGTGATTTAAGGATGGATAGAAATGGAGTTATGAATTTTTCTCTCCCCCTTGTGCAAGCTGAGCCGAAAATGGGGGGAAGAGTTCTTCTCTTTTCTTTTCTTCTTTTCTTTTTCTTTTGTTTTGGATAAATAGATAAGTATGCTGATATTTGTATAATTAAGTGGTCAAAATTGGTGAGTCATGGTCCTTGATGCCTTCTTCTTGCGACACTTGTCAAGCATGCACTGGTTCAGCTAAAGTAGCTTTACTGGTTCGCTTTCCTTTCACATGGATGATCCAAATGTTGGATCCCTCGAATTAATCTTGTTACATGTTACTTCCATGTCTATATTTAATCCTGTAAATGTTCTCTTGTTCCTCTTGAAACGATTCGAAATATTCCCTAAAAGAGCGAATACAACTCTACGCGATTCTCGCAGTGAATGGTAACTATTCACTTCATTCCAACAATCGAACCCTTAAATCGACTTTAATAAAATAATAAAATTCCAAAATATTAAATCCTCAAATCCTCAATTTTAATATCTCATTTCTTGAATATAATAATATATGATTCACTGCCCGGTCAAATACTATACCAAAATAAAATTTGGAATTTCTGAATTCTGATCGTCTTTGCATTCACTTATTTACTCCGTAGATCACTAATATGACTTCGGAATATCCACACTACGTCTCGTACATAGGTGGCATGCAAAATTTTCTTAACCCTCAAAATCACTATTCATCCACCAATATCACTATTCACTGTTGCACTTAATCATAATACGAAAAGTTTTAAATTTTACCAAAAATCCGGGTTATTACAGTCTCCCCTCCTTAAAAGGATTCCGTCCCGGAATCAACTTAGGAGTAACTGGGGTACTTTTCTTTCATTGCACTTTCTAACTCCCAGGTGGATTCTTCCACCTCTTGATTTTCCACAAACCTCTCACTAGCTTGTCAACCTCGTCACTTAGCACTTGCTCTTTTCTATCCGTGATTTCCACAGGTTGTTCTTTGTAAGTCAGACCAGGTTATATACCTACCTGCTCGTACTCTACATATGCCGGGCATCTATAGTATACTGACGTAGCATTGACACATGAACCCTGTTATGACCATTCTACAAGTTTTTGGGGGGTAAGGCTGGCTCGTAGGCCACCTTCCTAACGTGTCTTAAATCTCAGATGGCCCAATGAATCTCGGGCTCAACTTCCCTTTCTTTCCAAATCTTATTAATTCTTTCCATGGAGATACCTTTTAGCATCACGAATCTCTAACCACATATTCTCCATCTTGTCTGTACATAAGATACACCAACATAAACTTGCTTGTCATCCATCAACATGCCATTTAGCTTATCAATAGCAGTACTACCTCTACACTCGCGGGCTTAGTCCGCATACTTTCTATGTCTGTCTTTGTTGTTACTAGCCGCTTGTTGGTGAAATCTTTTGTCTTTCTAGTTTGTTGGACTAACTTGGGTTTTGTGTAAAATCTCATCCTTTAATTCCCGATCATTCGGAATCCATCTCTATCTTATTTTAATTAAGGGTATCGACCACCACATTGGCCTTCTCCAGATGGTAGTGTATCTCACAGTCATAATCCTAGGTTAATTCTAGCCATTTCTCCATCTCATGTTATCTACTATCACGGAGAATTCAAATCCAATTCGTTATATTCCATAAAATTTGTGGGTGCATTAGTCAACCCAAAATAACCTCGCTGAAAACTCGAAGTGTCTATTCCAAGTACGAATCGCAGTCTTGGGTATATCCTCGGATTTAACTTCCAACTGGTGATACCCAGTTCTTAAATAAATTGGAAATACACAGCGTTCTTCCGCTGATCAAACAATCATTTACAAGGGTACCTATTCTCCATGTCGAACTCATACAACTCTCGAGGTTCGATACATAATCTTGTGCTAACATCCTTCTCTCTTACAATAACACCGGGCTCTCCATGGCGGTACGCTGGGTCTTATCATACCCTTATACAACAACTCTTGTAACTGAGTCACTAACCCTTTCATTCCCATTATACTCTGAATACTCGGTATTCATTCTCATGTCATCCAAATCGATATCTGGTAGCTCATTAAAACCTTGTACAATCTCCCAAAACCATTGTAGGTCCCTTTATACTTGGTATCTCTTTTCTTGGCGTCCACCATAAGAGCTAATTAAGCCTCGTATTTCTGACGTAATAGTTTCTTAGTCTGAACTATATTCAAGAATCTCTAAATCTGCCTCCATCTTTTAATTATTACTCTCTCTCCTTTACAATCAGTCTGGGCTCCATTGGGTGCCAACCAACCCATCCTTATTATAATATCAACTTCTCCCAACTTGAAAGGGATCAGGTCTATCAAAAGTGTCGACCTCATATTTCTAGTTCACAACTTGGATGTACCAGTCCTATGGGAAAATCCCTCGATTGACTGTTTCTACTTGTAATTATTCCCTTAGTAGCTCGGCCTTAAGGTTTAATTGTCATGCAACATCTTGATATACAACAATGCATTAGCTCTGTCTAAATAGTGTAGAAGGGCACCTGCTATTTAAAGGTCCTGACAGTGGGCTGCTTGTTGGAGGTAGCCCTGGTTGAAACCTACTGGCTTTCTTTTCTTCTGTGTTCACAAACTCCGGACAAACCTCGATAATTCGGAAAACTTGGCCTCATACTCGGTCATAGTCATGGTTTCTTGTTTTAACTCTTTAACTTTCATTTTCATCCGGGTCTCCATATATTTCCGAAAATTATTTCTCTAAAAACAACACGCTGCACCTCTCCCAAGTCACAATACCAGCTCCCTCTGACTCCATCGTCAGTACTTATCTTGGTAACCCAGAGGTAGTGTCCATTCGTAAACAACTCCTCCAAAATCTCAATTCCACTATAGGGCATCTATCTAACACCGTTGTCACTGGAGTTCACGGCACATCGCTATTCCTTTCACATATATCGATTGACACGCTTTCCATTATCATAATATCCTTGGGAGAATAAACCAATTTCATTGATATGTCACTAACATTCTATTCGTCTTAGGGATTCGCTCATGTCATAGGCGATTTCGTTGCGAATCTAATTCCTATCAGCGAATTTTGACTTATTTGACCTGGTTGGCCTCCCCTTGAAGTTCAATAAGGATAACAAAAATTATAGGGCCTTGAAAGATAGCTCCCATATCAAAGAAAATGTCACACACTGGTGATCATAAGGTTATGAATTTTAAGGTAACCTTATTGGAGGTAAGAGAATTTTACCGAGAGATCAATATGATCATAAGAACTCAACGTTGTGTGCCTCAATTGAGACATTACTAAAGGTAATTAGCCTTCTTGTATTTCACAACTTACAAGTGATGGCGTCCCATCAGACTTCTATCACACAGACAGATAGTCCTTGTAGCCCCTATAAGTATAGAGTTGTTCGTCTCAGTGGAAGTTGAAAGGTATGAAAGCAATTCGAGATCAATTTAATGATTATCGCCTTTCGACCATATTTCTCAAAGGAACACCTTGGATTAAAATTGAACAGATTCCAAAGGTGCGGTTTCCAAAGAAAAGAATAACCAGAAAGATACTGGTACTTAACAAGCAAGTGGTGAGGTATCACCATAGGGTCATTCATTATTTGAACAAAAGTAAAAGCTTAAATAACATTACTTGACAGGGCTTCGAAAACCTGAAAGTAGGCATTGTGACAGCCTCTGGCACAAGTGAAACTGAATATGGTTTAGCACAAGGGTTATAAAACAACTTCGAAGAGGGAATATACCCTTTATCAGAATTCTTTCTTGGAGAGAGGTCAAGATAGATCATAGATTGGGGAGGTACCCCAAGGTCTCTACGGATGCCTTTTACGTCGGCTCCTCTAATGGATAATCGTTCAATTCCAAAGCTTTTCTTCTCCATGCACACCCTAAGGTGCTCGATACTTACGTTATTGTCGACTCATAATAGTCGCTAAGGATTCAACCATCGACCTTTGCAATCGCAGGGAATTCTATTCGACTAGGCGCAAATATCTCAAGTAAGCGTTCTGTTCTATAAGAAGACTTCGATACCGTTGTTGCCCGTAGCAATGACAATTCCACATGTCGACTGGGCGGTACTTCGGAAGATCGTTAGAAACTACAAGCTTAAATCCGGTCTCTATTTCAATCATCCTTATACCCAATATTCCTTCTCCCATATCAATCCCGTGTGCTCCATAAGCTTAACACTTTTGGCACAATAGCCTTTTCATTTAAGTCAATCCCGGAACTTCTCAGTCCGTCTTGGTCCTTAAATATATTTTGCCTTTACCGTCCAATCTCAACTTCATCATTTTATCTCTACAATCAATTATAGCAATCTGGGTCTGTCCACCAACCCATATTGTAACAGCCCCAAATCCGGGGTCAGGGATTTAGGGTAGTCACGATCCATGTACTCCTTGCCTTACCTGTATTACTCACACCATTCATAATTCACCTGCTCATGACCCCACAACATACGTCTCACACACACACACACAGGTTAGAGTCTCAGAAACGACACAATACAACAACTGCGGAATAAATAATTTTTATTACAATACCCAAATGTCTTTTGAATCTGTCACTGATACAATTTCTAAGTAATGTTACATTACCAACTTAATTTTCTGATGCTTACAATCCTCTAATACCATTCATGTATATAAATAAGTCGAATACCGAAAGCTGTAGCCTGATTCGATTGGTTCGTACTACTCTCAGGATCACTGCTAGAAACTGTTTATGAAAACGCCTTGCGGGGTATGTGCCGTCCCATTGGCATCCTGCTTCGCTGCTATATAATATATATAAAACAATAGCAAGAGTGAGCGATAGCTCAGCAAGGAAATGAAAGTATGGCATAATTCTGCCTTTAATTCAACCCAGAAATAAAGCGGGTATAAGACAATAATTTGTCAAAATATTTCGATACTTAAATTACATCCTTATCGGAATGTAATCCCAAAAATAATACCATTGTTGTATTTCAAATATCAATTTCATAATATTTCTGCAAACTTTGGCTATATTATGAACAAAGTTCTAGTATAAACGATGAGGTTTCAAAGTAAACCAAATATAACCTTTCCGAAAAATATCTGCTATATATGCAGAATATCAACATATAACTTAAAAGATGAAGTTATAAGGTGATTCAGTATAAACAACTCCCTTACCATAACTCATGTTATGTAAGGTATCCACAGAGTCATAACTCATAAATAAAAGATGAAGTTGCATGAATTTATTGTCACTTCATTTCCAAACACTTTTCGACCCCCTACCAACATGATTGGTTCTTCACCCCAATACATGTTGCAGGAATATCCAAATTGGATGATGAACCAATACTGGAGTTGCTACCGCGTCCGCTGTGCCTAACCTTACTATGATCAGTAGCAGGTCGCACCGCTCAAATAGTTTTCTACATGTAGATGGAAGTATCACGACGGCCTGACATTGTCTACCGCCTTACTATGACCTCCCGGCCCATTTGGGGCAATATATAAAAGTTGGATGGGCCCACGCAACTTGACCACTTACACCACTCCTAGTTCAGATGGAATCCATGACTCTGAAACGTAAAGATCGTCCTCCTTTCCCCAAGTGTAACACTTGTTGATACGACTCCACTAAGTAGTTATATCTAGGTTGGAAAGGGAGATTCTCCAATATTTCCCAAGCTATGCTTGTTAATGGATATCGACTTGTTCCATGAATTTACCCCTCGATCATTGAGGTGGTAACACAACATTAGACTGGCAGCAATTAAATTGCTCCAAGAAAATATCTGTCCCTTGACAGTTTTGAATTGAGAGTTTAAAAAAGAGTAGTAGTCACTTAAATCAGGTTTCCCGTATTTTTGATAGTTGAGCGAGCATTTGAATCTTCTTAAAAGACAGATTCAAATGGAGAAACAGTGTTTTGGGAACCTCTTCTTGATTTGAAAATAATTAATAATATTTATTGAATAAGTAAACCTCAAATGAATATTTGAAAATAATCTTCATTAAACAACTAATCCTTAAATGAATATTTGAAAATAATCTTCATTAAACAACTAATCCTTAAATGAATATTTGAAAATAATATTCATTAAATAAATGATCTTTAAATGAATATTTGAAAATAATATTCATTAAATAAATAACTCTTAAATGAATATTCAAAAGTAATATTCATTAAATAAATAACTCTTAAATGAATATTCAAAAGTAATATTCATTAAATAAATAACTCTTAAATGAATATTCAAAAGTAATATTCATTAAATAATACACAATCCTCGAATGGATAATAATAATAATAGTCTTAAAGTCCATAATCCTCAAATGAATATAAATAAATAATATTCATTAAATACATACTTAACCCTCGAATAAGTAAGCCTCAAATGAATATTCAGAAGTAATATTCATTAAATAATACACAATCCTCGAATGGATAATAATAATAATATTCTTAAAGTCCATAATCCTCAAATGAATATAAATAAATAATATTCATTAAATACATACTTAACCCTCGAATAAGTAAGCCTCAAATGAATATTCAGAAGTAATATTCATTAAATAATACACAATCCTCGAATGGCAGTTACCGGATATCTTTGTTATCATTCCGGAACAAAGCGATTTTAAGAAAACATTTTGAAAATGATATTCATCTAAGTAAACAAATTTAATTAGACGAATAAGGCTTATTTAATCCGTAAATGCTTCCAGAAGTATTTACTAATTAAATAAACACTGGTTTATTGGTGATGTTGCCTTTAGGTTAATTATTGCGAAAATCTTTCTAAAAAGCTCTGTCCGGGTTTTCGAAAATATACCTTACAAAATAACCCCGATACGCTGGCTAAGTTATAAACTCAATACATGCTCTACCCTCTGAGCCTTTCTTATTCCAGTACACAAATACCTACCTTATGATATAAAGTCCCCTTCCACCATACGAAAAGTTTATAAACATATACACCATATAATTCAAGGCGTAGGATCTTAAAAGCATCACCACCCATCAACCGTATTATAAGGTCATGGGATTTTGGTTATCGCACGAGCAAGATTTAATATCATTAACAAGACCAAGGATATACTGGTTTTGATAAGGAAGCACAATATTGGGAAACTTGCAAATATGGATTGAAACTTATTCAACATATTTCATATATTTCAAAATAAATATACTCTGAACGATCGAGTATGCATACATAACTTGCATCTAGTATATACATACTTCAAAATATGGTTTTTAGAAACTTGCCTGATGCTCGAGAAGTGATAGGGGTTCGCGACGATGCCGGACAATCTAGACAAAGTCAAACGAAAACACACGGTTAATCCCCTCGATAAACCACTTATAACTCAATGCTTAAACACGTAAGCGAAATACAACCAAGGCATTACTTGCTCGCTCTAGCGTCACACTAAGTCCATGTTATTCGTCAAATACTTAAATCATAAGTTTGGTTCGAAATCCATCCTCAAATCCAAGTTATACTTAACCATTTGGAACCTTGGTTTCTAAGTCTTGTTTTCAGTGGTTTTCACTTGCGCGACCTCGACTAAAACATTTTTATAAAATCGAAAAATAATCTTTTTAATCCGAATCGTTTTCGTGAGCCTTCCTAACTGTCTCTAGTATTATTCCTCAAAGTTTCACATTTTAATATGGCTCCGAAGTGGTCCAAATATAGCCTCAAAGTGGCTGAACAGAGAAGGGTTGTTCCTCCGAACGACGTTTACTAAAACTCACTTTTCTCTTAAACCGTAAATCGTAACGACATGATTCTTGTGCTCACGTAAACTAGAAACAAAGCTCTACACACTCATATTCATCACTGAACCAAAAGAGGCAGTTAAGTTTTCGGATTCTATGCAGTTTTAAAGTTAACGAGAATCGGGCATTACGACGGCTTAAAACTTAACGTTTTCCATTTTCAAAACACACTCAAATCAATACCAAACAATCCCAAACTCACCATCCACCTTATACACCCTCCACTCAGTCAAATCCTCCATGAATAATCACAACAAAATTCATAACCCATCCTCCAATACTCAACCAACAATTCATCTAATCACTTAATCATGAGCTTAACTTTACATAAACATCAAAACCATTTCAAAACTCATATAACAAAAAGGGGCAGAGGTTTTTATACCTTCCTTGAATCCTTAAACACACCACAAGAGCTTGTAAGCCTTAAGAGAGTCTTCATCCATGGTTATCATCCTTAAACTTGCAAAAGAAAATCAAGAACAAGTTATGAATTCTCGGAGTTACTATACACCGGTTTAAAGAACTGGACAACTGAAGGTCTTACCTTGCTCAAATGGAGGAAACTCGTGAAATACGAAATGTAGATTATCTCAAGACCTTTCCAACAAGCTATAGATCGCAATTTTCCACCGAGAAATGAAGGAGATATGAATTTTACAATCCGGCAGTTTTGCTTTGGCCGAAAATGAAGAAAATAAGAATGGTTTTTGATTTTTTGTTAATTTGCTTGGAAATGCTGATTTTTTGTTAAAGGTGGTGAGTCATTGCATGTCCAGGACACGTGTCGATCAGTGGGGGGTTATGGTGGCAAAGAAGGGGACACGTGTCAAGCAATGGAGATCATGGTGGCAAGCAGCTTTACTGGTTCGTTTTCCTTTCACATGGATGATCCAAATGTTGCATTTCTCGAATTAATCTTGTTACATGTTACTTCCATGTTTATATTTAATCCTGTCATAATTTCAATCCTTAATCCATGATTCGTTCGCTTAATCACTTAATCTCGTTATAAAGTATCAGCGGTTTCTAGAACCTTCGTTTCACTGTCTCAGTGGTTTTCGTTCTAAATTCTCAAATCAAATATAATAACATTCCAAAATATTAAATCCTCAATTCCTTAATTTAATATCTCGTTTCTTGAATATAATAATATATAATTCACTGCCCGGTCAAATACTACACCAAAATAAAATTCGGAATTTCTGAATTCCGATCGTCTTTGCATTCACTTATTTACTCTGTAGATCACTAATATGACTTCGGAATATCCACACTACGTCTCGTACATAGGTGGCATGAAAAACTTTGTTAATCCTCAAAATCACTATTCATCCACCAAATTCACTATTCACTGATGCACTTAATCATAATAAGAAAAGTTTTAATTCTACCAAAAATTCGGGTTATTACACATATGACGGCTATCTTATCCAATCCACAGGGTTCGCTCTAATTTCCACTCTCTTTGGTGACATCCTCTGGTAATCAGAAAGACAAGGTTTGCCAAACTTTGCTGAATTCCTTTCCAAAATCGGGGAAATTTGATCAATCTATTACCTACTAATAATGCTCGGATCTGATTTCCGACCTTTCTGTTCTATCCTCATAATTCCTTCCTGGTTTCCTGAGGGTGGTAAATCTCGTTCTCGATTCCGCCTTAGCGTGCTTGTCTTACAATAACATTTACATGGTACATATACCCAAAATTCTCCTTGAGATAATAAAATCCCTCAATGATGTAATAGACACTATTTCCAGTGGAGTCGCTGGTCGTGGGGGATTGAAACCTCATAGCCAAAACAACTCCTTTCACTATTCTAGGCAACTAAGTACCCTTAATCGTTCGCGAAAATCCGAACATCTTGGTTCTTACGTATGCCACCTCCTTATGGGCAACTATAACCGACTACGAGTAACAGGTTTCGTTCAAGTCGAATCAATCCACTGATACTGGCTATACTGCCTCTACCTCTTCTGCTTTGGAGACTCTACTCCATTTTCTTTGTCATATCTCTTGATGAATCATGAACGATCCTTAAACCCTCGTCTCATCACTTATTTATCCCTTGAAGGTTCGTCCGGTCCTATTGTGCGACCTCAAGTAACATACTACATCTTTATCAATCAACACGTCTCTACAAGATTCTTTCCTTGACCCACTATGGGGTCTTCCTCTAGATCCTCCTATGGATCTTCCTTTATCGGGTCTCCGTCCATTTCAAGGAACGAATCATCAATTGCCTACTCGAAGGCCTCGGGGTCTGGTATCTCAGAATCCCATCAATCTATAACTCATACGACTTGAGGTGACTAATCACGAAGTCCTAAGTACGGTTTCCCAGAAGAAGTCCCCTCTCGGGCTTCATCTTAAATAGTCAGGGTCATGTCCTCTAACCCGACTACGAACTCAATTTGAGCTCTAGATGTTCTTATCCTTATTAAGGGATTTGTAAGACTCGATCTCCTATCGTTTCTGAGGACTGTAACCTAACGCTCTGATACCATCTCTGTAACAGCCCCAAATCCGGGGTCAGGGATTTAGAGTAGTCACGATCCATTTACTCCTTGCCTTACCTGTATTACTCACACCGTGCATAATTCACCTGCTCATGACCCCACAATATTATCTCACACACACACACACACAGATTAGAGTCTCAGAAACGACACAATACAACAACTGCGGAATAAATAATTTTTATTACAATACCCAAATGTCCTTGAATCTGTCACTGATACAATTTCTAAGTAATGTTACATTACCAACTTAGCCTTCTGATGCTCACAATCCTCTCATACCATTCATAATTATACATAAGTCGAATACCAAAAGCTGTAGCCTGATTTGATTGGTTCGTACTACTCTCGGGATCACTGCTAGAAGCCGTTTATGGAAACGCCTTGCGGGGTATGTGCCGTCCCATTGGCATCCTGCTTCGCTGCTATATAATATATATAAAACAATAGCAAGAGTGAGCGATAGCTCAACAAGGTAATGAAAATATGGCATAATTCTGCCTTTAATTCAACCCAGAGTAAAGCGGGTATAAGACAATAATTTGTCAAAATATCTCGATACTGAAATTATTCCCTTATCGGGAGGTATTCCAAAAATAGTACCATTGTTGTATTTCAAATATCATTTCATAATATTTCTGCAAACTTTTGATATATTAAGAACACATTTCTAGTATAATATAGAAGATGAGGTTTCAAAGTAAACCAATATAACTCTTCCAAAAATATCTGCTTTGTAAGCAGAATATCAACATATAACTTAAAAGATGAAGTTATAAGGTGATTCAGTATAAGCAACTTCCTTACCATAACTCATATTATGTAAGGTATCCACAGAGTCAAATGATATAAAAGATGAGGTTACGAGGAAAATTAATATCATATCTCCGTAACCCAAGATTTACTTATGCATATATTATCAGAGTCATAACTCTTAACAGATGAAGTTGCGAGGATTCATTGTAACTTTATTTTGAACACTTTTCGACCCCCTGCCAACATGACCGGTAAACCTGTACCACGGGTGTCATCCTTGGTCCCTTTCAATACATGCTGCAGAATCCCTCTGCCAACATGATTGGTAAACCTGTACCAACGGAGCCATCCGTGGTCCCTTTCAGTACATGTTGCAGAATTATCCAAAATGGATGATGAACCAATACTGGAGCCTTCTCCGCGCCCGTCGTACCAACCTTATTATGATCAGTAGCAGGTTGTACAACAAAATATATGTTTTCTACATGTAGATGGAAGTATCACGACAGCCTGACATTGTCTACCGCCTTTCTGGATCTCCCGGCCCATTTGGGGCAATAAAGTGATGGATCGGCGCGACTCGACCTCTTACACATGCTCCTAGTTCAGATGAAATCCATGACTCTGAAACGTAAAGATCGTCCTCCTTTCCCCAAGTGTAATACTTGTTGATACGACTCCACTCAGTAGTTATATCTAGGTTGGAAAGGAAGATTCTCCAATATTTCCCAAGCGATGCTTGTTAATGGATATCGACTTGTTCCAGGAATCTACCCCTCGAGCGTTGAGGTGGTAACACAACATTTGACTGGCAGCAATTAAATTGCTCCGAGAAAATATCTGTCCTCTGACAGTTTTGAGTTGAGAGTTCAAAAAGAGTAGTAGTCTCTTAAATCAGGTTTCCCATATTTTTTATGGTTGAGCGAGCATTTAAATCCTCTTAAAAGACGGATTTAAATGGAAAACATTATTTTGGGAACCTCTTTTTGATTTAAAAATAATTGATAGCATTTATTAAATAAGTAAACATTAAACGAATCTTCGAAAATAATATTCATTAAGTAAATAATGATTAAATGAATATTCAAAGATAATATTCATTAAAGACATAAGGATTAAATGAATATTTAAAATAATATTCATTAACTAATAAACCCCGAATGAATATTCAAGATAATATAAACCTCGAATGAATATTCAAAATAATATTCCTCAAATAAGTAAACCTCAAATGAATATTCAAAATAATATTCATTAATTAATAAATCTCAATGAATATTCGAAAAATAATATCCATTAAATAATTAAGTCTCAAATGAATATTCAAAAGTAATATTCATTAAATAAATAATTAATCCTCGAATGAATATTCATAAATAATATTCATTAAATAAATAATCTTCAAATGAATATTCAAAATTAATATTCATTAAATAATCCCCAGATGAATATTCACAATAATATTCTTAAAGTCAATAATCCTCAAATGAATATAAATAATATTCTTTAAGTCAATAATCCTCAAATGAATATATATATAATATTCTCTAAGTCAATAATCCTCAAATGAATATAAATGATATTCTTTAAGTCAATAATCCTCAAATGAATATAAATGATATTCTTTAAGTCAATAATCCTCAAATGAATACTCAAAAATAATATTCATTAAATAAATAATTAACCCTCGAATAACAGTTACCCGATATCTTTATCGGAAAATAATCCTTAACCTATACAGAAATATAATTACTTCTGATCTTAGAGAAAATCACCCGCCCTTATCCTAGGGCATTTATATATACAAACTGGCTTATAACTGATATCCCATATCTAGCTTATAAGCCCCACATCAAGTCATATTCTCAAGTATTGCTATATATAGCAGTTCAAAAACAAGAATGCAATTTATATATCGCATTTACATATCATATGTGAAAACAGTTTATTATCACAACAACAGTAAGTATAGGTTTTGAAAACTTGCCTGATGCTCGAGAAGTGATAGGGGTTCGCGACGATGCCGGACAATCTAGACAAAGTCAAAGAAAATGCACGATTAATCCCCCGGATAATCCACTTGTACTCAATGCTTAAACACGTAAGCGAAACACAACCAAGGCATTACTAGCTCGTTATAGGCTCATACTAAGTCCTGTTAATCAACAATTACTTAAGCCGTAGGTTTAGTCCGAAATCGATCCTCGAATACAAGGTATACTTAACCATTTACAACATTGGTTTCTAAGTCATGTTCTTAGTGGTTTTCACTTGCGCAACCTCGGCTAACACATTTTTATAAAATCGGAAAATAATCTTTTGGACTCGAAACCTCCGTACAAACCTTAGTAACTGACCTTGACACTTCAATACAAAATTTCATATTTTAAAACAACTCTTAAGGGTCTCAAACATAGCCACAAAGTTGGTACATTTCTGCAATTTCATTCCTTGAACTACTTTCACTAAAATGGTCATATCTCATAAACCGTAAATCGTAATGACATGATTCTTGCGCTCACGTAAACTAGAAACAAAGCTCTACACACTCATGTGCATCACTGAACCAAAAGAGGCAGTTAGGTTTTCGGATTATAGGCAGTTTGTAGAGTTACCGAAAATCGGGCATTACGACGGCTTAAAATCGAATAACCCAATTTTGTCACAACATAACCAAGCCACACCGGGCATACCATACATCCACAACCTCAACAAACAACCTTTTTACTTTTCTAAGGTCAGGGGTGTGGCTACAATCCAACACCCACCATTTCTCATATTTCACAAAGTTAAATAACAACTAAAATACTTAAACATGATCTCTTAAGCTTATAACATCAAAACAATCATCAAAACTCATATGAACTCAAAGGGTGGGTTAGGGTTTTACCTCCTTGGATGCTCTAACAACACTATCAAGTGTTTACAATCACTCAACAAGCCTTAGATACTCCTTACAAAGCTTAAACCTTAAGAAACAAAATCAAGAATCATGAAAAATTACTATTCATCCTCATCTTGTAAAATCCATATCATATCGAAAAATAAGAGTTCGGTGCTAATATTTTTACCAGACCTTGTACTCTTCATAAGATTTCTTTTGAGTTATAGATCGCCATATTTGAAGCTTCCTAGCTAGGGTGTTGAGTCCCATCTTTCCGCTGGACAGAAACTGGACAGTTTGGGTTCTCCAACTTGGGGAAGCGATTTGGCTAGGCTACACTCCTTTGTTGTCCATGAAATTTTGAACGAATGTTACCCATGGAGTGGAGAAGCTATGGTTAACATTTGGTGATTTAAGGATGGATAGAAATGGAGTTATGAATTTTTCTCTCCCCCTTGTGCAAGCTGAGCCGAAAATGGGGGGAAGAGTTCTTCTCTTTTCTTTTCTTCTTTTCTTTTCCTTTTGTTTTGGATAAATAGATAAGTATGCTGATATTTGTATAATTAAGTGGTCAAAATTGGTGAGTCATGGTCCTTGATGCCTTCTTCTTGCGACACTTGTCAAGCATGCACTGGTTCAGCTAAAGTAGCTTTACTGGTTCGCTTTCCTTTCACATGGATGATCCAAATGTTGCATCCCTCGAATTAATCTTGTTACATGTTACTTCCATGTCTATATTTAATCCTGTAAATGTTCTCTTGTTCCTCTTGAAACGATTCGAAATATTCCCTAAAAGAGCGAATACAACTCTACGCGATTCTCGCAGTGAATGGTAACTATTCACTTCATTCCAACAATCGAACCCTTAAATCGACTTTAATAAAATAATAAAATTCCAAAATATTAAATCCTCAAATCCTCAATTTTAATATCTAATTTCTTGAATATAATAATATATGATTCACTGCCCGGTCAAATACTATATCAAAATAAAATTTGGAATTTCTGAATTCTGATCGTCTTTGCATTCACTTATTTACTCCGTAGATCACTAATATGACTTCGGAATATCCACACTACGTCTCGTACATAGGTGGCATGCAAAATTTTCTTAACCCTCAAAATCACTATTCATCCACCAATATCACTATTCACTGCTGCACTTAATCATAATAAGAAAAGTTTTAAATTTTACCAAAAATCCGGGTTATTACAGTTAGGATCCCATGTTTTATTCTCATAAGTAAATAATCAGCAATCTCTTTAGTTAATTATATTCTTGTTAAGTCGATTAGTTAATTTAGTTAATCAAAACACAACTTTGATACTTGTCTTAGCATTGAACAATAGCCATACATTGTTGCATAAGTGCATAACTATAGTAACCAAAGCAGTCTCTGTGGGAACGAACTCTACTTTCATATATTACTTGTTGACCGCGTACGCTTGCGTGATTTTGTGCGAACACATGTTAACAAGTTCTCCTTCAAGAAATTTATTTCTCTCTTTAAGCTTTAGATTCTCAGATTTAATTCTTTCATTTTCTAAAGTCTGATCTCTATAACTAACATGTATGCTTTTAAGATAAATTCTCAATTCAGATATATTATCAATATCATAAGCATAAGTTGTTAGGGGTACCTTGTTTTCAGATTCATCTTCAACAGTTGCCATGAGAACATAGTTGACTCCTTCATCTGAATCTGAAGTGTCTGCCCAGTCTCTCCCTTTAGTGATGAGTGCTTTTTCAGATTTTCCTTTCTTGCATTCTGGAGCATAGTGACCCATCTCTTTACACTTGTAGCACTGGATCTCAGACTTGTCTTTCTTCCCAGATTTGGTATCCCTTCCTTCAGACTTTCTGAAACTCTTCCGTTCAGAGTTTGAATCTCTCCTAGAGAATCTCTTTCCTTTCTTGAAGTTCTTGAAACCCATCTTCTTGAAGGTCTTCACCATCAAAGCAGCCATTTGCATCATATGTTCTTCATCATCCTCAGATTCAGATGATTCAATAGTGTTTGAGTCATCATCGGTGTTTGATGACTCAGTTTCAGAGTTTATGACCAAAGCTTTTCCATTAGCTTTCTTCTTTGATGTCTCTTTCTTAAGAAGCTTTTCTTCAACTTTAAGAGCAACATATTTTGTCTTCTTACCAGATCTTTTTTTCTTTGTTCTATCTCAAGTTCATGAGTTTTAAGCAACCCATAGATTTCATCAAGTTCTGTGTAAGACCCCAGATTTTGGGTAGAATTAAAACTTTTATTGTATGATGATGTATATATATATATATGTGGATGGTGGTAATGGTTTTTGGAGAATTAAGTATGAAATGAATATGGATTTCAGTTTTCAAACATTTTGAGAATAATAAGAATGGACGGAACATATAAATAAGAACAATCAATCTGGAAGATAAGAATACAATACTCCAGGGAAGGAAAGTATTTTTATGTCATCCAAATCAATATCTGGAATACATCCGATAACTCCGTAAACAAGATAGCATATGCCCGAGAAAGCACTAGAACGTTTTCTAAGTGCAAAGAGCAAAGAGAAAATAGATCAGGAATATTGGAACGGATTTTGATCCAAAGGATTATAGAAAAACCACTGATGAATAGTAACTCTTCATTTAAAAGTTTTTCAGACCACACTATATGCGGGACGATATAATAAACTTTCACAGTCGCATTAGTGATCTACGATGGAAATAAAGGAATGCAAAAGCTGTCAGAATCGGAAAAATAGCATTTTTCGTTTTCTCCGAAGTTTCACCAAAAACGGACTAAATAATTATTATTTGAGGATATTTAAGGATTTAAATTATTAATTCCATGGATATGGATTTGATAAATGAATTAGAAGTATCGAGAACGATTTCGGTAAAATACCTCGATAGAACCCTCGAGAAACCTTGCGAGCATTCTACAAAATTAAACGAACCAGAAAAGCTACTTTATCCCAAGCCAATGCATGCTTGCCAAGTGTCAAGACAAGAAGAGACCAAGGGTGATGACTCAGCACATTGGATAAATATCAAGTAATTAAACAAAGTAAGAAAAGAAAAGAAAAATCAAAAGAAACCTCTTGAAAGATCAAGAAGCTCTCGGCCAAAGCTTCAAGGAAGGAGAAGTGGAGATTTCTTCCACCATTAATTACAAACTAGAGCTTAAATCAAAGCTAGGGAGGAGTACAAGGTAAGCCATGAATCTTGTGGCCTTTCTTTAAGCATTTCATGATCAAATAAATGAAAGAAGATGAAGATGAATAGTACTTTTCAAGAACTAACTCTTGATTCTTGATTTCTTTTGTAGATTCAAGCTATCTTAGGACCATACAAGGATCATACAAGGATTATTAGGCTTATATAAACTCCAAAGAAGGTATAAATCTTGAAACCCTTGAAGTAGTGTGAAGTTTATGGATGATTAATGATGTTGATGCATGTTTATAGCCTTAGTTGACATTAGTAGCTATGTTTGAGCTTTGTTACAAGTAATATTGAGTATTAAGAACGTAAAGGCATTGCTTGGCCTCAGTTCTTGGTTGAATCAGATGTATATGTTGATTGGAATGATTGATGAGCAATTTAGATGGTTTGAAATTTGGGATTATTCGATTTATAGCCGTCGTAATGATGAAATTTCTAAAACCCTTGAAAACAGAGCTTAACAGTCGAGATAGGTCTCTGACCTTGATGAGTATATGACTTGTACTTATAGATTTTTTAACGTAGATTGTTTTGGCGCAAGAATCGGAACTATCGGACTTACGGTTTAGGAGATATGGTCAAATTAGTAAAAGTGGTTCAGAAACGAGAAGATGAGTTTGTAACTGAAATAAAGCTCTCTTGACTTGATCATTGCAGGAGATACTTTTGGTATTTAAATAGTAGAGACAGTAAGGAAAGAGTAGGAGAAAACCTTGTGTGAAAATGATCATTTTTCGATTTTATAAAAATGTTCGAAGTAAGGTTAAGTGCGAGAAATCCCTTAAAGCAAGCACTTGAATACCACTTTAGAAAAACCCTGAGAACGAGTTGAAAATCTTGAAATGGATCATAAGAGGTTGACTCTAGAACACCTATAGACTCAAGTCAGACCAAGGACAAGTTGGAATGATGTCCCTTGATAGCAAACAAGTGCCTAACTATAAGATGATAGCAGAGATTGCGAGGGTTATGAGCATATAGTTGTATTGGTATGGCGGTTAAGTTTAAGTATGATGTTTGCTTGATTCCCGAGTATGAGTTACTGACAAAAGGTATCTTTGTTATTGATAGATTACCGGACCACTGCCAGACACCACCCTCGGGCTCAGAGATCAGGCAAGTTTTCAAACCTATACCTTTTTAAAACTGTTGTGGTGATAACTAAAGAATTTGAGATATATGCTATATGTGTATGATTTCGAAATGATTTCTATGATGCTAAATCAAAGTATTGATACAAGTTGAACTTATAAGCTATGGATATAGTAATATTTTGGAGCTGATGTGCTAAGCAAAACCCTCAGTAGGGGGAATATACTCTGCAATTATACTTTGGACCGGGAATGGCATCAGTTGTTATCTAGAGATATATTATATACTCTCTATATTTATTTTACATACTAAGAATGGTATCAGTTGCTATCTAGGGTTATTTTATTGTGTTATTACAATTAATCTCGATAAGTGGTTTACAAATTAAAGATCATTGGGAGTTTAATCTATTAAGGGTATATTTTAAATATATGATGAATAGTTGTTATCTACCCTTTTTGATAAGAAAGTACTTGAGAATTATTTCTAAATAAATATTCTTTATTAAATATAGTTTGCATTAATTATTTAAAGCCCTACTTCTTAAGGAAGTATTTTGTGAAAACTATTTTAAACCCTAGATAGCTAATAAAGTATATTTCAGTCAATTTTTATTATAAATAGAGAAGGTTCCCAAATCTATTTTCCGTTTAAGTCTATATTCAGAAAGACTTAAATGTTCGCTCAAACTACAAATGCATGGGACCTTTCTCGAGATTTTATGTATGTTTCCAGTGGACTGCCCGGTCCTAAGCCTTTTTAAATCAATAAATTTATCAGTCTGGTTTACTACCATCAAAATGATTTTGATTACTTCCTCAAGATTCGAGGGGTAAGATCAGTGGAATTAGTTGCATCCATTAACAAGCGTCAGCTTGGGAAATATGGGTGAATTTTCCTTTCCAACCAGATATGACTACTTTGTGGAGTTGTATCCTTGGGAAAAAAGGGAAAGGAACTTCATGTTTCAGTGTTATGGATTTACTCGAACTTGGAGAGTATGTAAGGGACTGAGTAGCGCCGGTCCCCTAAGGGAATTACAATATGGCCGACGGACTGGTGAACGGGTCTGTTCTTCCCTTAGTTTATCAGAAATTGCCCGACCGTAGGAAAGAGGAGAGCAACAGGCCGACGGACTGGTGAAACGGGTATGTTCTTCCTCATAGGAGAGTCACAGGCCGACGGACTGGTGAAACGGGTCTGTACTTCCTGCCTACAACCGATTGGCGGGGAGGTAGATCAGTCAGATACTGTTTATTCTTCCATTCTACGTAGAAAAAGATCAGGGGGATACAGCTTGCGACTGATCATCGTAGGGGTATCCTTGGCGCCCAGAATCTCCATTTACAGTTCAGAATCCATGAAAGAGCATGTTTCATGCAAGATTTCAGAAAAAGAAAGTTTGTTCCAGCTATTCAGTTTCATGAAAGTTTTCAAAGAAAGATAGTTTATTCCAGCTATTCAGTTTCATGAAAGTTTTCAGAAAGGTTACTCAAGAGTAATCCAGTATATTCCAGTATATGAGTTTATAAGGAAGAGTATGAATTTACGAAAAGTATATGATTTTATCTACAGGATATACGTGATCAGATGAGTTTAGAAAATGAATTGGAAATAAATTTACATTGTTTTATTTCCAGATTATATATGAAGTAAATGTTTCCTATGAAAGTTGATACTTGATTATATATATATTGTTTATCAGTTCAGCATTATTTTGGTGGGCCTTGTTGCTCACCCTTGCTTGTTTGTATATATATCACCACAACAGATAAACCAGATGTTTCGCACCACCAGCCGCAAGAGGGTTTGGGAACCCAGAGGACTCTCCCCTGATACTACAGCCGCCATAGCTGAGGTAGAGCCTACTAGTGATATAGACTGGTAGTTCAGATTCAGCTTTTAATTATACGTACGACGTAACTTAAGAAGTGGCAACAAACTTAAACTTGTAAATTATATTTGGGCTTGTAATCACTTATGATATGTTTAAGGACCCTGTTAGCAGTACTTATTTCAAGTTCATCTCTGGGACTATAACTTGTGTGTGTGTGTGAGATAGATGGTGGGGTCATAGCATGTTGTTTATTTGTATTGATTCAAGTCAAGCATGATGTATGGAATGATGACCGTAACAACCAGATTCCTGACCCCGGATCTGGGGCTGTTATAGAGATGGTATCAGAGCTAAGAGTTAGACATCCCAGAGATGATGAGACGTTATAATCATAAACCCACTAAGATAATAAGAACCATTGCCAGGTTCACCTAAAACCCTTATGGGAACCCTTAAGTACCATGATAGTAATATAGTTCATTATTGTACAGGCGGGTGATATGTCAGACCCCGAGGCGGTAGCACGGCAGCACGATGAGGAAATACTCCGGGCCTCGGATCCACACTACGAGAGATCAGGAGATGAGCATCAGGAGGAGGATCCGGAGGAGGATCCGGAGGAGGACCCAGAGGAGGACCTAGAGTGGGCTCCGGCCACTGAGTTCGACGAGGAGATTCCTGCTGTTGAGGTAGATCCAGAGGAGGAGATGGAGGGTGAGGCTCAGGCTGAGGAGCAGGGTTGGGATGATTCGGGGAGTCCAGTTTCTGTCTTACCTCCATTCCCCCTTAGTCCCCCTAGTTCCCCTAGTCCCCCACCTCTCCTGCTGAGTCCTCCTGAGGATCATGAGGAGCAGACCCCAGAGCCCACTCAGGCAGAGGATGTCCCGCCAGCGATCCCAGTCACTCCGCCCCAGGCCCCCCTAGATGGTGTGCCGGTTTTTGTGCATGGGTGGATTGTGAGCAGGTTGACGACAGACTTGACAGCAGCAGAGGCCAGGTTGGCAGAGTCTCAGCTACAGCTCGCCGCAGAGAGGACTGAGAGGCTTAGGCTCCAGCGTGTCAGGAGGACCCTTCGCCCTCGGACTGTTAGGAGGGAGGTGACCCGCATTGAGTGCCGGGCACGAGTGAGGATTAGGACCTTGCAGACAGACGAGGGTGGCAGAGTGTCCCGGCATGATGCTGAGGAGATCTTCCGTCTCGCGATGCTCAGGGTGAGGGCTCTGACTCGCGCTCGTGGCTGATTCCAGATGCAGTGATATGGTAGTCTAGCCTTCTAGCCTTGCATGTCAGTAGTATGGTGCCGACTTTTGGGGGGTTTGTTTTGTTGTATATAGTTCCCGTGGGTAGGCTAGATGAGTAGACTTTGTATTTCACTTTTATGCTAGATGTTGTTATCAGACAGGTGTACTCTAAAACTTGGATGTTGGCTAAGATGTTATGTTTTGGCAGCCTTATGTATATATGGGTTTTCGTTTCAGTTGCACCAATTTTAGTGACATGGTCACCAGTGTGTATGATTTTATCTGTGCGTATTTTCGATTAAATTGCCATATATATATAACTGGGGATCCTAAATCCCAAATATATTATCATTGCGTAAGGAGAAATCCTACAAAGCAGGTGCGTAAATCTAATGTGATTTTTCAAAAATTTCAGTAAGATGCCTCCGCGAAGAATGGGAACTAGGGCTAATCCCCATGAGTCTATCGACCAGGAGAGTAACAACCAACATGGTGAAAACCCTGAGTATGATGAAGAATATGACGAAGATTATAATGAACAAGAAGACTCCCAGTATGGGGAAAGAGATGAAACCTTCTACACCGAGGAGTTTGAGGATGAAAGGGAGGAACCTGAGGTTGAGCAAGAGAGGGAAGATCAGAATAGAGACCCTATGGGTCAGTTCATGGACTTGCTCAGACAGAATTTGGTTCGACAACCCCAACCACCTCAAGGGGATAGCAGTAATGTGGCCAACTCTTTTAGGGCCTTTAAATCATTGAAGCCTCCTGAGTTTACAGGATCAGCCGACCCAGTAGAAGCGAGGGCATGGATTAAGGAGATGGAGAAGTCATTTGAAATTTTGAGTATTAAGGAGGCACAAAAGACTGTTTTTGCATCATACATGTTAAAGGGAGAGGCCAACTACTGGTGGGAGGCCAAGAGAAATATGGAAGCAGGTGCTGTGATAGCTTGGGAAAGGTTTAAGCAGTTATTTCAGGAAAAGTATTTTCCGAGGTTCATGAAAACTCAGATGGAGCTCAAGTTCTTGGAGCTAAAGCAAAATAATCTATCAGTGGCGGAGTATGAAGTGAAGTTTACTGAACTGTCAAGGTTCGTGCCCGAGTTCGTGGACACGGATGAGAAGAAAGCTAGTAGGTTTCAGCAAGGGTTGAGGCCAGGGATCCAGAATCGAGTGGCTATTTTGGAAATCTCGGATTATGCCACCCTAGTACAGAAAGCCTCAATCGCAGAAGCAGGCATCGACCAAGTCCAGAAAGAGAGAGGAGGAAGAAAAAGGAAGCACGTGAGTATGGGAGGGGGTTCCATTGGAGGCAACCCTTCAAACAAGTTTAATCGCAGGGCGTTTTCCCTACCTGGTAGAAATGAAGGACCCAAACCAACCGTGAGCACCAACATAAACCAAGGTAATAAGCAGTCGGGAGCACCACAGTCCCAATCCTCTCGACCTTCATTTCCGATATGTGCCACTTGTAGAAGGAGACACCCAGGTGTATGTAAAGTGGGTGCGACAACTTGTTATAAATGCGGACGAGCAGGCCATTATGCCAATTCTTGTACCAAGGATTTCCTTAGTGACAACAAGAGCCCTACTTGTTTTAACTGTGGTCAGCAGGGTCACATATCAAGAAACTGTCCAAGGAGCAAGCCGGCAGCATCAGGGGCCAGCAAAGCTGCCTCCAACAAACCACCTACAGCCAGAACTTTTAACATGACAGTGCAGGATGCGGTGAGGGATACCGATGTGATAGCAGGTACTTTTTCCCTAAACTCAGTGGATGCAAATGTTTTATTTGATTCTGGAGCGACTAGATCTTTCATATCAAAGGACCTTGCTAATAAGTTAAGACTTAAGGCTCAACCCCTGAAAGATTCCTTGCAAGTAGAAATAGCCAATCATGAGATAGTCCTAGTTAATCAGATTCACCCCGAATGTGAGTTAAAAATAGGAAATCAATCTTTTTCTGTTGATTTGATTCCTTTCAAGTTAGGGGAGTTTGATGTTATTTTAGGAATGGATTGGTTGTCCCGTAATAATGCCCAGATAGACTGCAAAGGGAAGAAAATTAGACTGAGTACCCAAGGAAAGAAAGATATAGTGATTAAAGGGATAAGACAGACACAAAAATTCTTAACCATGGCCCAAACCAAGAGATTGTTGCGAAAGGGAAACGAAGCTTACTTAGCTTACGCGGTGGACACCCAGAAGGAGGTGCCCAATTTGCGAGATATTCCAGTAGTAAATGAATTCGAGGATGTGTTTCCCCAAGACCTTCCAGGGTTACCACCTGACAGAGAAATTGAGTTTGCAATTGAGCTAGCCCCAGGAACGGCGCCAGTGTCCAAGGCCCCGTACAGATTAGCACCAGTAGAGATGAAGGAGTTGGCTACCCAGTTGCAAGAGCTGTTAGAGAAAGGTTTTATAAGACCTAGTGTGTCGCCTTGGGGCGCACCAGTGTTGTTTGTTAAAAAGAAAGATGGGAGCATGAGATTATGCATTGACTATCGCGAATTAAACAAGTTAACCATAAAGAACAAGTATCCTTTACCAAGAATCGATGATTTGTTTGATCAGCTAAGAGGTGATGTGTACTTTTCTAAGATTGACTTGAGAACTGGATATCACCAGTTGAAGATTAAACCTGAGGATATTCCTAAGACTGCATTCCGTACCCGTTATGGACATTACGAGTTCTTGGTGATGTCATTTGGATTAACCAACGCCCCCGCAGCCTTTATGGACTTGATGAATAGAGTGTTCAAGAAATATTTGGACAAATTTGTCATAGTTTTCATTGATGACATTCTTATCTATTCTAAGACAGAAGCAGAACACGCCGAGCATCTGAGGATAGCCCTAGGAATTCTCAGGAAAGAGCGGTTGTACGCCAAGTTTTCGAAGTGTGAATTCTGGAAGGAGGAGGTGCAATTTTTAGGGCATGTGATTAATAAAGAAGGAGTGTTGGTTGACCCCTCCAAAATAGAAGCAGTTTCGAATTGGGAGCGTCCAACCACCCCAACAGAGGTAAGGAGCTTTATTGGACTGGCCGGTTATTACCGGAGATTTGTGCAAGATTTTGCAAAAATAGCCGCCCCGTTAACACGACTTACTCGCAAGACAGAGAAGTTTGAATGGACAGATAAATGTGAGAAAAGCTTTCAAGAGCTGAAGAAAAGGTTGGTGACGGCCCCTGTGTTGGCGTTGCCTGATGGAAAAGGGAATTTCGTAATTTACAGTGACGCTTCGCACAAAGGATTAGGATGTGTGCTTATGCAGCATGATAAAGTAATCGCGTATGCGTCACGACAGCTAAAGGACTACGAGATTCGCTACCCAACTCACGATCTAGAATTGGCAGCGATAGTTTTTGCTTTAAAGATTTGGAGACACTACTTGTATGGGGAAAAATGTGAAATCTATACTGATCATAAGAGCCTTAAGTACATCTTTACCCAAAAGGAGCTTAACATGCGCCAGAGAAGATGGCTAGAACTGATTAAAGATTATGACTGTGAAATTCGTTATCACCCGGGCAAAGCCAATGTGGTGGCTGACGCCCTTAGCAGAAAGGAAAGACTTAAGATGATAACTTTGGAGGAAGCCCTGATAAGAGATATGGAGAGGTTGGAAATCGAGATCAGAATGCCAGGAGATAGTCGAGAGAAGTTGATGGAGATTCAGGTCCAATCCCCATTATTAGAAAAGATCAAGTTGTGCCAAGAGCGAATGCTCCAAGATGAAAGAGAATCCCTGACAGGGGAAGAGTTGAGGACTGAGAAAGACAACCAGGGCATAATGAGATATACTTACAGAATTTGGATTCCTAACGTCCCAGAGCTGAAAGATGAGATTCTGCATGAAGCTCATAATAGCAGATATTCAATTCACCCAGGAGGAAATAAGATGTATCAAGATCTGAAAGAGTATTACTGGTGGCCTAACATGAAAAGAGACGTGGCGGAATGGGTAGGCAAATGCCTGACCTGTCAAAGAGTAAAAGCTGAACACCAAAGGCCCAGTGGACTTCTACAACCTCTGGAAATTCCCGAATGGAAATGGGATCATATAGCAATGGACTTTGTCGTAGGTCTACCAAGGACCAAGGCCAATCATGACGCCATATGGGTGATAATAGACCGACTAACGAAGTCAGCCCACTTTCTACCAATTAACGAAAGATTCACTGTTGATAAATTAGTGGATATCTATATGAAAGAGATTGTGGCCCGGCATGGAGTCCCGGTGACCATCGTATCGGATCGAGATCCCAGATTTAATTCGAGATTTTGGAAGAGTTTTCAGGAATGTGCCGGAACCAAGCTGAATATGAGTACTGCCTATCACCCTCAGACAGATGGGCAAAGTGAAAGGACCATCCAAACACTTGAGGATATGCTGAGGTTCTGTGCCCTAGATCTTAAAGGAAGTTGGGATGATCACTTGCCATTGGTTGAGTTCTCTTATAATAATAGTTTTCATGCGAGCATTGGAATGCCGCCTTATGAGGCCCTTTATGGAAGAAGGTGCAGATCTCCCTTATATTGGGATGAAGTTGGTGAGCGTAAGTTGCTAGGGCCTGAAATGGTTCAAAGGACAAAGGACATAGTGGATCTAATTCGAGGACGGCTAGTAGCAGCCCAGGATAGACAGAAAAAGTATGCAGATTTAGCTCGGAAGGGCAAAGAGTATGAAGTAGGAGACCTAGTGTTCTTGAAAGTGTCTCCTTGGAAAGGATTGATGAGATTTGGAAAGAAAGGAAAGTTGAGCCCTAGATACATTGGGCCATTTGAGGTTTTGAGACGTATTGGAAAGCTAGCGTATGAACTGGCACTACCCCCATATTTGCAACAAGTCCACAATGTGTTTCACGTTTCGATGCTAAGGCCCTACAAGTCGGATGCTAAGCATATAGTGGAATACGAGCATGTAGACATACAACCAGACTTGACCTATGTGGAGCAGCCAATGGAAATTATAGATCGAAAGGAACAAGTGCTCCGAAACAAGGTCATCAAACTAGTCAGAGTAGTATGGAGAAATCATAATGTGGAAGAATCAACTTGGGAGCTAGATAGCGAGATGCTAGAAAGATATCCCCATTTATTTTCAGAGTGATTCCGGGACGGAATCCTTTTAAGGAGGGGAGACTGTAAGACCCCAGATTTTGGGTAGAATTAAAACTTTTATTGTATGATGATGTATATATATATATATATATGTGGATGGTGGTAATGGTTTTTGGAGAATTAAGTATGAAATGAATATGGATTTCAGTTTTCAAACATTTTGAGAATAATAAGAATGGACGGAACATATAAATAAGAACAATCAATCTGGAAGATAAGAATACAATACTCCAGGGAAGGAAAGTATTTTTATGTCATCCAAATCAATATCTGGAATACATCCGATAACTCCGTAAACAAGATAGCGTATGCCCGAGAAAGCACTAGAACGTTTTCTAAGTGCAAAGAGCAAAGAGAAAATAGATCAGGAATATTGGAACGGATTTTGATCCAAAGGATTATAGAAAAACCACTGATGAATAGTAACTCTTCATTTAAAAGTTTTTCAGACCACACTATATGCGGGACGATATAATAAACTTTCACAGTCGCATTAGTGATCTACGATGGAAATAAAGGAATGCAAAAGCTGTCAGAATCGGAAAAATATCATTTTTCGTTTTCTCCGAAGTTTCACCAAAAACGGACTAAATAATTATTATTTGAGGATATTTAAGGATTTAAATTATTAATTCCATGGATATGGATTTGATAAATGAATTAGAAGTATCGAGAACGATTTCGGTAAAATACCTCGATAGAACCCTCGAGAAACCTTGCGAGCATTCTACGAAATTAAACGAACCAGAAAAGCTACTTTATCCCAAGCCAATGCATGCTTGCCAAGTGTCAAGACAAGAAGAGACCAAGGGTGATGACTCACCACATTGGATAAATATCAAGTAATTAAACAAAGTAAGAAAAGAAAAGAAAAATCAAAAGAAACCTCTTGAAAGATCAAGAAGCTCTCGGCCAAAGTTTCAAGGAAGGAGAAGTGGAGATTTCTTCCACCATTAATTACAAACTAGAGCTTAAATCAAAGCTAGGGAGGAGTACAAGGTAAGCCATGAATCTTGTGGCCTTTCTTTAAGCATTTCATGATCAAATAAATGAAAGAAGATGAAGATGAATAGTACTTTTCAAGAACTAACTCTTGATTCTTGATTTCTTTTGTGGATTCAAGCTATCTTAGGACCATACAAGGATCATACAAGGATTATTAGGCTTATATAAACTCCAAAGAAGGTATAAATCTTGAAACCCTTGAAGTAGTGTGAAGTTTATGGATGATTAATGATGTTGATGCATGTTTATAGCCTTAGTTGACATTAGTAGCTATGTTTGAGCTTTGTTACAAGTAATATTGAGTATTAAGAACGTAAAGGCATTGCTTGGCCTCAGTTCTTGGTTGAATCAGATGTATATGTTGATTGGAATGATTGATGAGCAATTGAGATGGTTTGAAATTTGGGATTATTCGATTTATAGCCGTCGTAATGACGAAATTTCTAAAACCCTTGAAAACAGAGCTTAACAGTCGAGATAGGTCTCTGACCTTGATGATTATATGACTTGTACTTATAGATTTTTGAACGTAGATTGTTTTGGCGCAAGAATCGGAACTATCGGACTTACGGTTTAGGAGATATGGTCAAATTAGTAAAAGTGGTTCAGAAACGAGAAGATGAGTTTGTAACTGAAATAAAGCTCTCTTGACTTGATCATTGCAGGAGATAATTTTGGTAATTAAATAGTAGTAACAGTAAGGAAAGAGTAGGAGAAAATCTGGTGTAAAAATGATCATTTTTCGATTTTATAAAAATGTTCGAAGTAAGGTTAAGTGCGAGAAATCCCTTAAAGCAAGCACTTGAATACCACTTTAGAAAAACCCTGAGAACGAGTTGAAAATCTTGAAATGGATCATAAGAGGTTGACTCTAGAACACCTATAGACTCAAGTCAGACCAAGGACAAGTGCCTAACTATAAGATGATAGCAGAGATTGCGAGGGTTATGAGCATATAGTTATATTGGTATGGCGGTTTAGTTTAAGTATGATGTTTGCTTGATTCCCGAGTATGAGTTACTGACAAAAGGTATCTTTGTTATTGATAGATTACCGGACTACTGCCAGACACCACCCTCGGGCTCAGAGATCAGGCAAGTTTTCAAACCTATACCTTTTTAAAACTGTTGTGGTGATAACTAAAGAATTTGAGATATATGCTATATGTGTATGATTTCGAAATGATTTCTATGATGCTAAATCAAAGTATTGATACAAGTTGAACTTATAAGCTATGGATATAGTAATATTTTGGAGCTGATGTGCTAAGCAAAACCCTCAGTAGGGGGAATATACTCTGCAATTATACTTTGGACCGGGAATGACATCAGTTGTTATCTAGAGATATATTATATACTCTCTATATTTATTTTACATACTAAGAATGGTATCAGTTGCTATCTAGGGTTATTTTATTGTGTTATTACAATTAATCTCGATAAGTGGTTTACAAATTAAAGATCATTGGGAGTTTAATCTATTAAGGGTATATTTTAAATATATGATGAATAGTTGTTATCTACCCTTTTTGATAAGAAAGTACTTGAGAATTATTTCTAAATAAATATTCTTTATTAAATATAGTTTGCATTAATTATTTAAAGCCCTACTTCTTAAGGAAGTATTTTGTGAAAACTATTTTAAACCCTAGATAGCTAATAAAGTATATTTCAGTCAATTTTTATTATAAATAGAGAAGGTTCCCAAATCTATTTTCCGTTTAAGTCTATATTCAGAAAGACTTAAATGTTCGCTCAAACTACAAATGCATGGGACCTTTCTCGAGATTTTATGTATGTTTCCAGTGGACTGCCCGGTCCTAAGCCTTTTTAAATCAATAAATTTATCAGTCTGGTTTACTACCATCAAAATGATTTTGATTACTTCCTCAAGATTCGAGGGGTAAGATCAGTGGAATTAGTTGCATCCATTAACAAGCGTCAGCTTGGGAAATATGGGTGAATTTTCCTTTCCAACCAGATATGACTACTTTGTGGAGTTGTATCCTTGGGAAAAAAGGGAAAGGAACTTCATGTTTCAGTGTTATGGATTTACTCGAACTTGGAGAGTATGTAAGGGACTGAGTAGCGCCGGTCCCCTAAGGGAATTACAATATGGCCGACGGACTGGTGAACGGGTCTGTTCTTCCCTTAGTTTATCAGAAATTGCCCGACCGTAGGAAAGAGGAGAGCAACAGGCCGACGGACTAGTGAAACGGGTCTGTTCTTCCTCATAGGAGAGTCACAGGCCGACGGACTGGTGAAACGGGTCTGTACTTCCTGCCTACAACCGATTGGCGGGGAGGTAGGTCAGTCAGATACTGTCTATTCTTCCCTTCTACGTAGAAAAAGATCAGGGGGATACAACTTGCGACTGATCATCGTAGGGGTATCCTTGGCGCCCAGAATCTCCATTTACAGTTCAGCATCCATGAAAGAGCATGTTTCATGCAAGATTTCAGAAAAAGAAAGTTTGTTCCAGCTATTCAGTTTCATGAAAGTTTTCAAAGAAAGATAGTTTATTCCAGCTATTCAGTTTCATGAAAGTTTTCAGAAAGGTTACTCAAGAGTAATCCAGTATATTCCAGTATATGAGTTTATAAGGAAGAGTATGAATTTACGAAAAGTATATGATTTTATCTACAGGATATACGTGATCAGATGAGTTTAGAAAATGAATTGGAAATAAATTTACATTGTTTTATTTCCAGATTATATATGAAGTAAATGTTTCCTATGAAAGTTGATACTTGATTATATATATATTGTTTATCAGTTCAGCATTATTTTGGTGGGCCTTGTTGCTCACCCTTGCTTGTTTGTATATATATCACCACAACAGATAAACCAGATGTTTCGCACCACCAGCCGCAAGAGGGTTTGGGAACCCAGAGGACTCTCCCCTGATACTACAGCCGCCATAGCTGAGGTAGAGCCTACTAGTGATATAGACTGGTAGTTCAGATTCAGCTTTTAATTATACGTACGACGTAACTTAAGAAGTGGCAACAAACTTAAACTTGTAAATTATATTTGGGCTTGTAATCACTTATGATATGTTTAAGGACCCTGTTAGCAGTACTTATTTCAAGTTCATCTCTGGGACTATAACTTGTGTGTGTGTGTGAGATAGATGGTGGGGTCATAGCATGTTGTTTATTTGTATTGATTCAAGTCAAGCATGATGTATGGAATGATGACCGTAACGACCAGATTCCTGATCCCGGATCTGGGGCTGTTACATTCTGTATCTGCAAGCTCATAATTATCTCTTATTGTTGTTGTCTTTAAATCCCATCTTTCAGGTAGAGATAGAAGGAACTTGAGATTAGATTCTTCAGGATCATATTCTTTATCAACCAGAGATAAATCATTCAACAATTTACAGAATCTGTCATATGTCTCAGTCAAAGTTTCATCAGGTCTCGAGTCAAAGTTTTCATACTCCTGTTTAAGTATAGTCTTCCTGTTCTTCTTTATAGCACTTTTTCCTTGACATCTGACTTCTAAAGCATCCCAAATTTCTTTGGCAGTCTTGCAACCAATAACTCTGTTAGACATGACATTATCTAAGGCACTATGGAGAAGATGTCTAACTTTTGCATCCTTTGCAATTGATGAGATGTCTTCAGGAGTCAAATCTTTCTTTTCCTTTGGAACAATCTTTTGTTCTTGACCAGCAACAACAGGAGACAGTTTAGTTGGCTTATGAGGACCATCATTGATTCTATCAAGGTATTCTGGATCTGTGGCTTCCAGAAACATGGTCATCTTTACCTTCCATATTGGATATTCCGCTGGTCTGAGAATTGGAACCCTAATTGTCTCGTATCGACTCACAGAAGTTGGTTGAACCTTCTCGGGATTAGAACCTGCTTGAATGTTTTCAGCCATGATTATACTTGTGTTTGGATCAAATAACTGTATATATTAAACAGCCTTGGCTCTGATACCAATTGTTAGGCCGAATACACAATATATAATCAAATATACGGATGATAATAATAATAAGAACACTGTTTATGATAAAATATCACAGAGAGCTGCTAGGTTACAAGAATAATGTTTTCACGTATTGATAGTATCCTGATACTTTAAACACTGATAAACAAACATCGACAATTATATCTAACACTTCGGGAGGCAGAATCAGAGTTGGACAAGGACTCAGCTTCCTATACTTTAGGAGCACAGAATTATACTTAGAAAAGGATTCCTAAATCTGATTAAACGTGATAGATGGAACAATAACAATCAATATAGGACTTGTATCGGTTGTCTCGGATATACATTACTTACTTGAGGATTTATAGGACTTAGTGATGGACATGAACTAGGACACTGGAAAGCTCGGCTGGAGCTGGCTAATTCGGCTATAACTCTAGGATGGATTATCCTAGAGTGGTCGAATTTGCAGGAAGGAAGAAATATAAACTTAATAGAACTACATGGGGCTTGATTCCTATAAATAGTATATGTAGGCACTTGACTAAAGGATTCAGATTTTCACTATTGAGAAGCATAAGGCATGTGCACCTCAGTGATACATAATCCGGCGAATTTACTGGTAGTGTAGGATTTACGCTGCTTGTTTCGACCGGTGGTTTTGTCAACTCAGCCCCCGGAAACATACTTCAACCACCCTGTATCAGCTGTGAGTTGCAGGTCCCTAGCCGCAAACCCACAGCTCCGTCCGATAACCAAGGACACGATCCGCGAATATTCCAGCGAGATTCTCTCGATTGTGTTGTACCAAATTTCTCTCACAACATAAGTGGCGCTAGAAGGAGGGGAACTCCATCAAAAATCTTGAAAGAGAAAAGATGTCGGATGATTCCGGAAATACGCAAACACCAACTAACGGTGATGATGATCGTGGAAAAAGTCCTCGGGGCGAAGTTACGAACAAGGATATTTTCGATCACCTTATGAAGATTGGCGAAAGGGTGGATTCCTTGGAGAAAAAGTCTGAAAATATGAAAAAATGGCGGAAAAAGCAGAGATCCTCGGAAAAACGCTTTAAGGCTCCAAAGGTTACACCTACTCGGCTGGATTTTGGCAGTGAGGAGGAAGGACCTGAGAAGGAAAAAACCAAGAAGACTTTTTCTAACGTCGAAACTGATCAGAGTAATCCAGACTGGAACTCTGAAGCTGAGCCAAAGGATAGGGCGGACCCTGAACCTTCGGCCACGAGGAGCATAACGGTATTCGACCGAATGGGAAAGAAGCTTGCAAATAAGGATTTAAGGCATAAGCTCTTGGAGGCAAAACAGAAGGGTCCCAAAAAGGTACAAAGTGAGAAATCACTGTCTAAGGGGTCAAAGAGTCACAAGGATAAGTCCCACTCGAAACCTGAAGATGAGCATAGCTCAGGCTCGTGCTATAAAGCTGATGACAGCTCTGATGGGAGCTCCAACGATGGGAATGACACTGATGATACCTCTGAATCAGCTAAAGGAGATGGAAAGTATAAGGAGGAGGACCTCAGAAAAGTCCTCGAGAAGATTATGGCAGAAAAAGGTCCCCAATCAGGATTGACAGTAGGTTCACCTTTCACTAAGAAGGTGCGGGATTCGCCCTTACCCCGTAGCTACAGAGGAGTAGGAGACTTGAAATTCGATGGGACCATGGACCCTGTGGAGTTTCTTAGCCGGTTCAACACGGAGATGGAAGTTTATCAAATCAAGGATCGCACTAAATGTCGCTTGCTGGCTGCGACTCTAAGGGACAGTGCTCACTAATGGTTCAAGAGGCTTCCCTCCAATTCAATTAAGTCATGGAGACAGATGGGTGAGATGTTTGTAACCCAGTTTAGAGCTTCGGTCACGTTTGCACCTCCAGCTAACACACTGGCGAATATCAAACAGCGTGATAACGAGACGCTCAATGAGTATTTCAAGAGGTTCAATGCTGAGGTCCCAAGGGTGAGAAAAACCATGGACGAGACTTATAAAAATTTCCTGATTGCTGGGGTTAAGCCTGGAACTGAGTTCTGGAAGGAGCTGCAGAGTAGGGAGCCTACCACCTTGGCCGACTTTTACGCCAAGGCAGAAAGGCACAAAGTCGTGGAACAATCTTTGGAGAATTTGAAAAAAGATAATGCTTCGCGAGACTGGAACAGGAATAAGAGGAATATGTCGTATAGCCCAAAGGAAAGGAATTACAGCAAGCGGACAACCTATAACACAGCTTCAGCTGATGGTCGGGATGCAAGCAAGGAGGCGAAGACTGCACCTCTGTCAATAAACACCACAGGTTCAAAGAGGACAGTGGAGTATAAATATCCATCTTCAAAGGGTAGTATGATGTACAAGGAATACACTCCTTTGGTCGCTCCTGTGGAACATATATTTGAAGTTGGTGATAAGACGGAGATGTTCAGGAAACCCTCTAAGACAGGACCTCCTGGAAGAAAGGATTTGGCGAGATATTGCGCTTTCCACGACACCAACGGGAATGAAACTGCCGACATCTCAAAGATCATATTGAGGACTTGATCAGGAAAGGTTTCCTCACGGAATTTGTGGCTCAGGAGGCGAAACAGTATAAAGATGATAGGTCCAAAAGAGATGAAGAGAAGTCTGCACCTGAACGAGCTACCAGGGCTGGTAGTATCCACACGATCATTGGTGGACCTTATATTGGAGGTATCAGCAGGAATGCAATGAAGAATTATACGTGTGAGGCTAGAGGAAATCCACTCACGAATGTTTATCATTTGGCTGATAGGCCCCCGAAACTGTTTAAAGGTGAAGCTGCAGACATGACCTTCACTGAAGACGATGCAAGGCATGTGCATCACCCCCACAATGATGCCTTGGTGGTGACTATCACAATTGGAGGGCTCAATATGCATCAAGTCTTGGTGGATAATGGAAGTTCTTGCAATATACTGGCTTATGACACTTATTAAAAGACGGGACTTGCGGACAAGGAAATGTCCCCTGCTTACAACGACTTATACGGATTTACTGGCGGACCAGTACAAGTTGTAGGTAGGGTGAAGCTTCCTGTTGTGTTAGGGGCTGAACCTATGAGAGCTACGCAGGTGACATAATTCATGGTTGTGAATGAAGACATATCGTATAACTGTATCGTTGGCAGACCCCTCTTGAAGGAAATGAGAGTGGTAACCTCTATCTACCATCTCTCCATGAAATTTCCCACTCCAAACGGGATTGGATGTCTAAAGGGCTGTCAAGTGGATTCAAGGGAATGTTATAGCAAGGCCTTGCGCACCGCTGAGCAGGCTTCGAATCATTTGTTGTTGGTTGATGGAGGTACCACGGATAATTGCTACAAGTACTTGGAAGCATCAATGAAGAATGAACCTCCACGGCAGGTAAAAAATTCATGCAATATGATTATGATTATCCAACATCTAGGTGAAGAGAGCTCCACGAATATTGTCTTTTCTTCGGGGGTAGATACCCAGAATGAGGTACGGATGCTGGAGGCACCCCCATCAAAAGTTTTAGAAAACAATGAACCTCTTATCGAAGGAATTGTTGAAGAAGTGAATGACAGTGACTTTGAGGATGACCATGTGAGAAACTCCCCCAAGGTTCCTTTACAACCTAGAAGAATGGATACGGAGGTTCACGTGAAGATTGATCTGGATCCCCGGATGCCTGAAGCTAGGGAAACAACAGGTGCTGCTGGTGACACTTTGTCAATTCCAGTGGATGCAACCGACCCCTCTAAGGAACTAAAGATTGGAAAACAGTTGGAACCTAAAGCTAGAGAAGCACTGACTTGCTTCTTAAAAGATAACCTAGATGTTTTCGCTTGGTGCCACTCCGATATGGTGGGGATCGATCCTTGGGTGATGTGTCATCACCTTAACATTGACCCCGAAAGGATTGCTGTGAGACAAAAACGAAGGGCGATAAGTGGTGAGAGAGCTTTAGCCCTCAAAGAGGAGGTTGACAGGCTGTTAGACGCTGGCTCGGTAAGAGAATCATTCTACCCGGATTGGCTAGCGAACCCGGTGCTTGTCAAGAAACCCAATGGAAAGTGGCGAACTTGTGTAGATTTTACAGATTTGAACAAGGCATGCCCTAAAGATAGCTTCCCACTTCCACGGATTTATCAATTGGTTGATGCTACAGCTGGGCATGCTCTTTTGAGCTTCATGGACGCTTACTCAGGATATAATCAGATCCCTATGTATGAACATGATCAGGAGCATACGTCCTTCATCACAGATAGAGGTTTATACTGTTATATTGGCATTCCTTTTGGATTGTTGAACGCTGGAGCTACCTACCAAAGGCTGGTTAATAGGATGTTCAAAGATCAGATAGGGAAGACTATGGAGGTCTACGTAGACGACATGCTAGTAAAATCTAAAGTTGCAGCTGACCATGTGTTACACCTATCAGAAATTTTCAACATACTACGAAGGTTTAGAATGAAGCTCAACCCTAAAAAATGTGTCTTCGGGGTGGAATCATGGAAGTTCCTAGGCTTCATTGTCAATCATCGAGGAATTGAAGCAAACCCTGCAAAGATTAAAGCCTTAATCGAGATGCGGTCTCCCCGCAACATAAAAGAGGTTCAAAGTCTTACTGGCAGGATTGCAGCTCTGAACAGGTTTGTATCTAAGTCCTCAGATAAATGCAGGGAATTCTTTGCAGCAATCAAGAAAGGAAAGAACTTCGAATGGAACTTGGAGTGTGAAGCAGCCTTTACAAAAATAAAGGAGCAGTTGGGTAGTCCTCCATTACTGTCTAAACCTCTCGATGGAGAGGTCCTCATATTATACTTGGCAGTTTCAGAATATTCAATCAGCGATGTGTTAGTACGGGAGGAGGTGCAGGTTCAGCACCCGGTTTATTACGTGAGCAAAAGGTTATTGGATGCTGAAACAAGATATTCAAATATGGAAAAACTGGCTTACTCTTTAATCTTAGCTTCAAGGAAGCTTCGGCCTTATTTTCAGGCACATCAAATCGAGGTACGTACCTCATTTCCTTTAAAACAGGTTTTGCATAAACCTGAAGCTTCAGTTAGGCTGATGGAATGGGCTGTGGAGTTGGGACAATTTGATATTGAATATAAACCGAGAACGACTATAAAGGGGCAGGTGTTGGCAGATTTTCTGCTGGAATTCCCCCCATCATTCGAGGTGAGGGGTGATGAATGTATATCTGAACCTATAGCTCCCGAAGAGATGGTCGAAAATTGTGCACCCTGGTGGACACTCTATGTAGATGGAGCAGTAAATGGAAATGGAGCAGGAGCTAGTATTGTTCTCATAAGCCCGGAAGGTCACAAGCTTCAAAGCTCCCTTCACTTTGGATTTTATGAGACCAACAATGATGCAGAATATGAAGCTCTAATAGCTGGTTTGAAACTCGCTCTGGAAATGAAGGTGGAAAACCTGACTGTCTTTAGCGACTCTATGTTAGTGGTATGGCATATTCGAGGAGGATTCCAGGCTAGAGGTCCTCGTACAGACCTCTATATGAGGTATTCTCAGGAGCTGATAAGTAAATTCAAGGAAGTGAACCTCGAACAGATTCCAAGGGCTCAAAATGCTGATGCCGATGCACTCGCAAAATTGGGTTCACAGAAGGAAGCAACTATGTTGGGGGTCATACCCCTGGAGATCCAACTCCAGCCTAGCATCCCTAGGCTCGAGGTTATGAACTTGGAACCTGTGGCTGAGGTGTTGTGGACAACACCTATTATGGAGTACATCACAAAGGGAATTGTTCCGGAAAAGAAAGAGGAGGCCAGGAGGATAAAATACCAGGCTGCAAGGTATGCTATTTATGACGGTACTTTATACAAAAGAGGATTTAACAAACCACTTTTGAGGTGCATATCAGGTGATGAATGCGAGTATATTATGCGAGAAATCCACGAAGGTATTTGTGGCAATCATTCAGGAGGAACCTCTCTGGCACACAAAATACTTCGCCAGGGATATTATTGGCCTAAAATACAGAAGGATACTTACAAGTTCACTCGGGCATGTGATCGATGTCAAAGGTTTGCGAATTTCAATAGCAATCCAGTTGTCCCATTGAAGCCCCTCACCAGCCCTTGGCCTTTCGCTGTGTGGGGAATTGACTTAATTGGGGAGCTTCCTAAAGGTAAAGGAGGAGTGAAATATGTTGTGGTGGCTGTAGACTATTTTACTAAATGGGCTGAAGCTGAACCTCTAGCTACGATAACAGCTGCAAAGATAAAAGAATTTGTGTTCAGAGAAATCGTTTGCAGGTTTGGAGTTCCCTACAAGCTAATCTCAGATAATGGAAAGCAATTTGACAGAAAAGAGTTGCGAAAGCTGTGTGATGACCTCGGGATTCAGAAGGGCTTCACAGCAGTTTACCACCCTCAAAGTAATGGGCAAACGGAAGCTGTCAACAAGATTATTAAACATACTTTGAAAACCAAATTGGAAGAAAGTAAGGGGTGTTGTCCTGAAGAACTCCCTATGGTTTTGTGGTCATACAACACAACACCGCGAACTACTACTGGAGAGTCACCCTTCACCTTAACTTATGGTTGTGAAGCAATGGTGCCCGTGGAAATTGGGGCTGGATCATTCAGAAGGGATAACTATGATCCTGAGAATAACGAGGTAAATCATCGATTGTACTTGGATCTCGTGGAAGAGGTTCGAGCTACCGCGCAGCTGAAGCTAGCTGCATACCAGCAACGTACTCGGAAGTACTTTGACAACATGGTTCGCGCTCGTCCATTGAAGGTTGGCGATTTAGTTCTGAGGAGGATGATGCCCAACATGAAGGTTCATGGTCATGGTGTATTTGGTGCAAATTGGGAGGGTCCTTACCTCATAAAAGCTGTCCTTTGGGAAGGTACCTATCATCTCACGGATCTGGATGGAAAGCTCATTCCAAGGGCATGGAATGGTGAACATCTTAAGAAATATTACCAGTAAATCATCAGGTACTATTTCTGTAGGCTTCTTTCAGGCATAGGAATAATAAAAGCGGTTTATTAGTTGTAACTGCCATGCTTAGGTATAGCTTCATAGTTGTTGGTCTCAGCATTACAGCTGTTTGGCTCGGCTTCAAAGCATTTTGTTTCAGGTTCATATTAAGACATTTTCACTTGTTCTCTGAGCACTCGGGGGGTAGTGTATGTACACCCTACCTATTGGACGTCTTTTGACAGATTTTAATGAAACCTTTATTTATGGTTCATATGGCAATTTTTTACTTGAATGTTTCGTTATTCTGTATGTGCTTACTGTAGGAATTACGTATGGATAAAGATTCAATGCATGATTATCTCTGTTTAGTTCTTCACCATAAAACGATTATATGATGAAGAACTGGGGGGTAGTGGATATACTATGTACAGGTTTAAATGAACAGGTTTAAATTACTAAATTTTGAAAATTTATTATTGGATTGGATTTAATATTAATGGATTGGATTTAATATTAATGGATTGGATTTAATATTAATGGATTGGATTTAATACTATTGGAATAGATTTAATTGGATTGGAAATTCATACTCATGGATTATGAGGTGAAGGTTAAGACTTACGGATTATAAGTCACGAGCTCATGCTTCCACCAGAGGACTGGTTTAATGAAGCCTCTGTTTGATATTGTTGTAAAACAAATAAAGCTTATTACAGCTTATATAAGCCCTAGGGATACTAGGCATAAACATTATGGTAAAGTGTGGGAGCCAAACACAGGCCACACTTTGGATTAAACTCCTTGCACGACTGCAAGCTGGAACACTAAATAGGTCAAAACTACACTAGGGAGGCTCAAGGTTGACGAACCCCTGAACCTGTAGCCCGGCTTAAGCTTCATACGGATTTGTGAAGTACATGGGATTTAATGGCGCATTACCCTTGGCAGGGGTATGCATGGATAATTGGTTTTTTCAAAGGCGTTGGATAGAATGGCTTATGGGTATTTTAATCTATGGAATATGGACTATGTACCTAAGGATATTATGTGCAAGAGTGGTTTATCTATACATCAGATTATTAGAATAACTTGGTTGTGAGTAACTGTTGTCATCTACGGTTTATATCTCTGATCAAGAGGTAGGAAATAGCTCGGGTGAGCTTCAGGTTCAGGGCTGCAATGACACAAATATGCGTGTTGGTAAACTTTATGTAAAATATAACCTTATGATATGGATCCTAGTGGTTACCTATATGGCACATATCTTGGAAATTTTTGGATGGACAGATATCTATCTACTGGCCCAGGGATATTGGTTATCTAACGCTACAGAACAAGTTTAGCTTGCGCATTCAGAGCATGGAATGAAGCTGCAGTCAGCCGCATATAAACATATTGTTGTGAGAGAAATTTGGTACAACACAATTGAGAGAATCTCGCTGGAATATTCGTGAAAAACGTCCTTGATTATCGGACAGAGTTTACAGGTTGAAAGCTTGAAGCTTGAAGCTGATTATGAGAACAGAATGGTTGAAGTATGTCTCCGGGGGGCTGAGTTGACAAACCACCGGTCGAAATAAGCAGTGTAAATCCTACACTACCAGTAAATTCGCCGGAATATGTATCACTGAGGTGCACGTGCCTTATGCTTCTCAAGAGTGAAAATCCGAATCCCTTAGTCAAGTGCCTACATATCCTATTTATAGGAATCAAGCCCCATGTAGTTCTATTAGGTTTATACTTCTTAATCCTGATGAATTCCACCCTCCTAAGATCGTCCATCTTAGAGTTTTTGTCGAATTAGGTAGCTCCAGCCGAGCTTCCTAGTCTCCTAATCCATTTCCAACTCTAAATCCTATAAAACCTCATGTATTTAATGTATATCCGAAACCATCGATCTAAGTCCTATACCGATTATATTTACTCCATCCAGCGTGTTTAATCAGATTCAGAAGTCCTTTTACAAGTACAAATTCGTACCCCTAAAGTATAGGTAGCTGAATCCTTGTCCTACTAGTATTCTGTCTTCGACTACTCATCACCTGTGACTAGTCTCGAGGTTCAGACCCCCTGAACCTCAATGCCCCCGACTTGAACCTCAACACCTTGAACCTGTCTTGGCACCCTGATCCACCTTAGAATACCCTGCATCTAACACATGATGTCCTAAGCCTATACCTCAGTATCTTAAAGGCTACCTTGATGCTTCGGACCTGCCTTAGTACCTTGAACCTGTTCCTGGGTACCTGGAACCTAGACCACGGCATCATGAACTTGTTCCTTAGTACCCATCATCCTAGTCCAATACCCTGCTACTAGACTTATAACATATATGGGCCTTAAATCGAGCCCATACGAGATTTTGGGCACAACAACTACCCCCCGGTTCCTTGCAGTATTGAATACAAAAGGAACCAAAACTCACTTCATTCTTGAACAATCGACTCTTAACCTCATAACCAGCTGTAGACCCTTAGCTGGACACCCGGTATCTAACTAGAATCTTCGGTGTATATACCTCTATTTTTCAGCAAATTAATCCCACGCTTCAATTGCCTTTCCAGAGAACATTTATTCTTCCACATCTCATCTTTTTTGAAAAGGATTCGAATTTCAAAACCTGCAACAAACTTCTCATATCCCTCCTAGAAAATTGATCCATGCATTAACCTTTCACATTTTTTGTTGCTTTTTTTTTTAACCTATCCAAAGATGCCGCCTGGCACAGCTGCTCCTCTTCCGTGTGTACTTAAATACACATTCACCCCTCTTTTCCTATTTTTATCTTACTTTTTCACAAACTGTTCATTCTCCACACTCTCCTTCTCTGACGAAGAGCTTCAGCGCGACGTGCACCTTCGACGATCCTTTAATTCCGACCATCCTCGAACTGCATCACTCCGCAAGGTACGAATCTATCTTTATTTGCCGTTTTTAATCCTTATTTGCCGTTGCATGCCGTTCTTGAATATGCCCCTCTTATCTGTTCATACATTATTATACACAACCATGTATGCACACACATATACTTACATTATCATGTCAATCACACCGAAAACCCAAAATACCAGCCGCACTCACCTCTTGTGAACCATAATAGCTTGATGGCACCCGTTCTACTGTCATGTAAAATCGAGACCTTAAAACCCTTTTAAACCCATGTCTTCTTTGGTGTGTCGATTTGTATATCGTGCCGTGTCTTTTCGTCTTCTTGATTGTTCTTTCTTGCGTGTATAGCTGATTATATATATTACACATGCCTCGGCATATTAATATTGATATGCCATCTTGTAAAAGGATCTAAAATGATAATTGAAAACCCCTCCTGTTGCCTTAGGTTTATAGTTCTATATACTACGACCTCTCTTAAGGCAAAGACCCCTATGGACCTTCATCTTCCCTTTAGATGTAAAAGCAACCTTGTAATTTGTAATTCCCTCACCTTTGGAATTACTCCGACCACCACTTGTTCGACCTAGACCCTCAACCATAATTCGAGGAGAAAACCCCAATCGAAAACCTTTGTGAACTTTTCGGTTTTCTTGTCCTCTTCCTTGCCTATTTGAGAAAAAACCATGTTGGCCGTTATCTCACCCTGCTCCATCCTTTGCAGATGTCAGGGAGCTCGACTACGCCCAGTTCGCATCAATCAACCGCACAAAAGGTTCAGACTCCTACTGACTCTGATCCCCTATCTGTCAGAACCTTTCCAACAGAACCACTTACCATAAAACCAGTCAGTACCAGAACTCGCTCCAAAGTTAAGGTACTGGTTCCCGAAGAAGCCATTGTATCCGTGCGCACAAATCTCTTTTCCCACAAAACCAAAGGTTCCCAAGCCATAGCCATTCATCAAACATCGTCCAACAACTATCCGCTCCCCGATTCAGAGGTTGAGGTCGAGGTTTCCTCAGGAGATGAAAATCCCAGTGAATCACAGGGCATAATCCCTGCCTGTGAGGAATTAGACACCTCGATGAATGCCAACAGAGTAAAACTTCTTCTCCAAAAACATCGTCCCAAGTGTCGCTTGGTGGTACCTTCCCCTGGGGAAAGGTGTCATCATTTTGACAACTTTGAACCTGATCAACAGATACCTTGTGTTGTGTTTTCCGCCACGTTTTTTAGAATGGGTTTGTCCATCCCTCTACATCCCTTTATCCACCATATCGTCACCTACTATGACATCGCTCCTCTTCAAATGACCCCGAATGCCTACAGAATGGCCATGTGTATGTATGTTCTCTATGACCAGCTGTTTGAAAAGAAGATGTCTGCTTGCGAGCTGGGTTTCTTTTACCAGCTTAAACAAACAGGAAAGAATTCTGGTTTCTTTTATTTGTCTGCCTGAAATGTTCATGATGGACAGTGCATTAAGGGAAACAAAAAGGGAATGACCGATTGGTTACCCCAGTTTCTCTACTGCTATGACTGTCCCACATACAGAACTGAATTTAATAGAAACCCTAGTAAGTAACGTTTCCATATTTTCCTTTGTTCCTTCCCGAATGATCTAGATATTACAATCTAATACATACCTAAACCTTTATATAGAGATTTCGAGTAAGACAGCACTCAAAGGCCATTCCTTGGAAAGGGCCTGTGAGGCCTTGAAGCTGTCATCAGAGCTAGGAGATGGTGCTAGTCTGTTGACGAATTATAATCTTAAAGAGTGTGGTTTTTTGCCAAATGGGAAATCCACAAACCTGGTTCCAACGGAGGATTCCGAAGTTGAAACTTCAAGTAAAATAGATTCCCTACCATGTCTTTATGTTTTACTCTGTCGTTTGTGCCTTCTTAATCATGCTTATAAACTGGTTTACATACCTCGTTGCCCATATATTGACCTTTGATTTTCTTTTTGCAGATATGGCTTCTGGTGTGCCATCGTTCGTCAATAAATCCGCAAGCTATGATGATCTCTTTGGAGATGAAGGGAAAGATCTTGTTCTCATAGACGCTACCCCTATTTCAAGGATGAAATCAACTCTGGCTTCCCAGGACAAGTCTACCACTTCTTCTAAGAGAAAGTTGCCGCCATCCGCTGCCGTCGATTCTGCTAAGGGCCCTGGATCCCGTTTCAATAAGAAGTTCAAGCCATCACCCCCCAGCACCCCAGGTGAATGTTCCGGCCCCCTGGTCCGAAAGTTTTTTACCATGGCGGGAAATCAGATTCCAGAAGAGGCTATTGCTGAGTGGGACAAGATGAGCTTGTCTGAAGCTGCGAAGGCCACCGCCTGGTGTGAAGCTCAAAGTCTCTTTCACACCGAAAAACGGAACGAAGAGATGGTGGTAGCGGCCCGTGGCGATCATAAGTTATCTGAAGAAGTCAAGTATTTGAAGTCCCTCCTTAAAACAAGTGAAGATGAGAAGAAGAAGTTAGCTGATGCCAGCAAGAAGCTTAAGGCTTTCGAGGCTAAGCTGTTGAAAGAGCGTGACCAGTTGAATACTTCCATAGTAAACCTTGATGCCGAAAAAGAGGCGTTACAGGCCTCTTACACCAGGAAAGTTGGGGAATTCAAGAAGAAGCTAGACTCTCTTAACACCACCATTGCTTTGGAGAAATCGACCCGTGAGGCTACCAAGCATGAGAAATTTGAGGCCGGGTACAGCCGTGGGGTGAATGATTATATTGAGTCCACGTATGATCATTTCCCAACTTTAGACTGGACCCTGCTCGGGGATGATGCCGTGAAGCTGGTGGAAGAGATTAAGAAGAAGGAGGCTGCTGCAGCTGTGGAGCAGGGGAAGGTTGCCCCATCCGAACCTGAGGCTGAGGCGCGGGTCGTGGAGGAGAGCTCCAACCCGGATGATCAAATGGAAGGCGTGGAGACGGCCGACCCTGTTCCTGACCAGGATGCTCCCGTGGCGTCTCCCGACAATCTTGCTTCATGAGTGCCACCTTTTAATCATAAGTACTTTCCCTTTTGAAAACATTCACGCCCTTTGAAAGGGTTAACTTTTATGATCTTTATTTTGATAATATTTCTGGCGTTCGCGCCAGGGGTTTCAAACTTTGGATGAGGGTGCGGGTACCTCTGAATACCTCGCAAGATGTAACCTCTAACTCTTGGTTTTCATCTTTTCAATTTATCATGCTTTGATTTCCCTTATGCCCGAAGTCCATGTCTAGATTTGCCATGCTATTTCTTCTGGATGATCATTAGGTCACCCTATCGAGTTCACACACAGGTAGCGGTAGCTTCATGTGAAATTCCGAATGCACTAGACCAACCTGTCCCACGTCGTTAGATAACCAATATGCCTGTATTGGTAGATAGCTATGTGCTAATCCAAAAATATCCATGACATGTACCGTATAGGTAATCAATAAGATCTATTACCGTAAGATCACATTTGACATAATGTTCACCAACACGCCTATTTATGTTATTGCAGCCATAGACCTGAAGCTCACCCGAGCTATTTTCTACCTCTTGACAAGAGATATAAACCGTATATGATAAAAGTTATTCACAACAAAATTATTCCAATAATATAATGTGTAAGTAAACCATCCTTGCACCTAATATCCTTAGGTACATAATCCATATTCCATAGATTAAAATATCCATAAGCCAGTTTATCCAATGCCTTAGAAAAAACCAATTATCCATGCATATCCCTACCTAGGGTAATGCGCCATTAAACTCCATGTACTTCATAAATCCGTATGAAGCTTAATCCGTGCTACGGCTTCAGGGGTTCGCCAACCTTGAACCTCCCTAGTGTAGTTTTGACCTATTTAGTGTTCCAGCTTGCAGTCGTGCAAAGAGTTTAATCCGAGGGTGGCCTGTGTTTGGCTCCCACACTTTACCATAGCGTTTATGCCTAGTATCCCTAGGGCTTATATGAGCTGTAATGAGCTATATTCGTTTTACAACAATATCAAACAGAGGCTTCGTTAAACCAGTCCTCTGGTGGAAGCATGAGCCTGTGACTTATAATCCGTAAGTCTCAACCTTCACCTCATAATCCATGAGTGTGAACTTCCAACCCAATTAAATCTATTCCAATAGTATCAAATCCAATTCAATAATATTAAATCCAATCCAATAATATTAAATCCAATCCGATAACATTAAATCCAATCCAATAATGTTAAATTTTCGAAATTTAGTAATTTAAACTTGTACATTTAAACCTGTACATAGTATATCCACTACCCCCCAGTTCTTTATCATATAATCGTTTATGGTGAAGAACTTAAACAGATATAATCATGCATCGCATCTTTATCCACATGTAATTCCTACAGTAAGCATATAAAGAATAATGAAACATTCAAGTAACAACCGCCATATGAACCATGAATAAAGGTTTCATTTAAAATTGTAAAAACTGTCAAAAGACATCCAATAGGTAGGGTGTGCATACACTACCCCCCGAGTGCTCAGAGAACAAATGAAAATGTCTTACTATGAACCTAAAACAAAGTGCTTTAAAGCTGAGCCAAACAGCTGTGAAGCTGAGACCGACAACTACGCAGCTATACCTAAGCATGGCAGTTACAACTAATAAACTGCTTTTATTATTCCTATGCCTGAAAGAGGCCTACAGAAATAGTACCTAATGATTTACTGGTAGTATTTCTTAAGATGTTCACCATTCCATGCCCTTGGAATGAGCTTTCCATCCAGATCCGTGAGATGGTAGGTACCTTCCCAAAGGACAGCTTTTATGAGGTAAGGACCTTCCCAATTTGCACCGAATACGCCGTGACCCTGAACCTTTATGTTGGGCATCATCCTCCTTAGAACCAAATCGCCAACCTTCAATGGACGAGCGCGAACTTTGCTGTCGAAGTACTTCCGAGTACGTTGCTGATATGCAGCTAGCTTTAGCTGCGCCGTGGCTCGAACCTCCTCTACCAAGTCCAAGTACAATCGATGATTGACCTCATTATTCCCAGGATCATAGTTATCCCTTCTGAAAGAACCAGCCCCAATTTCCACGGGTACCATCGCTTCACAACCATAGGTTAAGGTGAAGGGTGACTCTCCTGTAGTGGTTCGCGGTGTTGTGTTGTATGACCATAAAACCATAGGGAGTTCTTCAGGCCAACACCCCTTGCTTTCTTCCAGTTTAGTTTTCAAAGTATGCTTAATAATCTTATTGACAGCCTCCGTCTGTCCATTACTTTTTGGGTGGTAAACTGCCGTGAAGCCCTTTTGAATCCCAAGGTCATCACACAGCTTTCTCAACTCTTTGCTATCGAATTGCTTTCCATTATCCGAAATTAGCTTGTAAGGAACTCCGAACCTGCAAACAATTGCTCTGAACACAAATTCCTTTATTTTCGCAGCCGTTATCGTAGCCAGAGGTTCAGCTTCATCCCACTTGGTAAAGTAATCTACAGCCACCACAGCATACTTCACTCCCCCTTTACCTTTAGGCAGCTCTCCAATCAAGTCAATTCCCCACACAGCGAAAGGCCAAGGGCTGGTGAAAGGTTTCAACGGAACAGCTGGAGTACTATTGAAGTTTGCAAACCTTTGACAACGATCACATGCCTGCGTGAACCTATGAGCGTCCTTTTGAATCGTGGGCCAATAATATCCTTGACGGAGTATTTTATGCGCCAAAGGGGTTCCGCCCGAATGATTACCACAAATTCCTTCGTGGACTTCCCGCATGATGTACTCGCACTCATCACCTGATATGCACCTCAGAAGCGGTTTGTTAAATCCTCTTTTGTATAAAGAACCATCGTAGATAACATACCTTGTAGCCTGGTATCTTATTCTCCTAGCCTCCTCCTTTCTTTCTGGAACGATCCCCTTTGTGATATAATTCATAATAGGTGTTGTCCACAATGCCTCAGTCGCAGGTTCCAAGTTCATAACCTCGAGTCTAGGAATGCTAGGTTGAAGTTGAATCTCCAAAGGTATAATCCCTAACATAGTAGCTTCCCTTTGTGAACCCAACTTTGCAAGTGCATCAGCATCAGTGTTTTGTGTCCTTGGGATCTGTTCAAGGTTCACTTCTTTGAATCTGCTAATCAGTTCTTGAGAGTACCTCATATAAAGGTCAGTACGAGGACCTCTAGCCTGAAATCCTCCTCGAATATGCCATACAACCAACATAGAATCACTGAAAACAGTCAGGTTTTACACCCTCATTTCCAAAGCAAGCTTCAAACCAGCTATCAGAGCTTCGTACTCTGCATCATTGTTGGTCGCGTTGAAAGCGAAGTGAATGGAGCTTTGAAGCTTGTGGCCCTCCGGGCTAATGAGAACAATACCAGCTCCTGCCCCATTTCCATTTACCGCTCCATCTACGTAAAGTGTCCACCATGGTGAGCAGTTTTCAACCATCTCTTCGGGGGCTACGGGTTCAGCTATGCACTCATCGCCCTTAACCTCAAATGTTGGAGGGAATTCCAGCAAAAAGTCTGCCAGCACTTGCCCTTTTATAGCCGTCCTTGGCCTGAAGTCAATATCAAACTGTCCCAACTCCACAGCCAAATTTCATAAGCCTTCCCGAAGCTTCAGGTTTGTGCAAAACTTGTCTTAAAGGGAATGAGGTACGTACCTCGATTCGGTGTGCTTGAAAATAAGGCCGAAGCTTCCTTGAAACCAAGATCAAGGAATAAGACAACTTTTCCATGTTAGAATACCTTGTTTCAGCATCCAACAATCTTTTGCTTACGTAATAAACCGGGTGTTGAACCTGCAGCTCCTCCCGAACTAACACAGCACTGATAGAGTATTCTGAAACTGCTAAGTACAATATGAGGACCTCTCCATCAAGAGGTTTAGACAGCAATGGAGGACTGCCCAACTGCTCCTTTATTTTTGTAAAGGCTGCTTCACACTCCGAGTTCCATTCGAAGTTCTTTCCTTTCTTGATTGCTGCGAAGAATTCCCTGCATTTATCCGAGGACTTAGATACAAACCTGTTCAGAGCTGCAATCCTGCCAGTAAGACTCTGAACCTCCTTTATGTTACGAGGAGACCGCATCTCGACTAAAGCTTTAATCTTGGCAGGGTTTGCTTCAATTCCCCGATGATTGACAATGAAGCCTAGAAACTTTCCTAATTCCACGCCGAAAACACATTTCTGAGGGTTGAGCTTCATTCTGAACCTTCGTAATATGTTGAAAATTTCCGAAAGGTGTAACACATGGTCAACTGCAGCTTTAGATTTGACCAGCATGTCATCAACATAAACTTCCATAGTTTTCCCTATCTGATCCTTGAACATCTTATTAACCAACCTTTGGTAGGTAGCTCCAGCATTCAACAATCCAAAAGGCATGCCAATATAACAGTAGAGACCTCTATCTGTGATGAAGGATGTATGCTCCTGATCAGGTTTATACATGGGAATCTGATTATATACCGAGTAAGCATCCATGAAGCTTAAAAGAGCATGCCCAGTTATAGCATCAACCAATTGATCAATCCGTGGGAGTGGAAAGCTGTCTTTAGGGCATGCCTTGTTCAAATCCGTAAAATCCACACATGTTCGCCATTTTCCATTAGGCTTCTTGACAAGAACTGGATTTGCCAACCAATCCGGGTAGAATGATTCTCTTACCAGCCTAGCTTCTAGTAACCTGTCAACTTCTTCTTTGAGGGCTAAAGCTCTCTGTTAGATATAATTGCTGACGTTTGTTCATCAGTGTTTAAGTACCAGGTACATATCAGAGTTTATCTAGAAGCCAGTCAGAGTTTGATAAAGTCTGACTGGGTGAAGAGTTTACATTGAAGCCAGTCAGAGTTTGATAAAGTCTGACGTGGTGATAGTTGACTTAGCTGTCGGTGCATATTATGAAGATTCTAGAAGCAATATATTCTGAAGATGGAAAGAAGCAGAATATATTGATACAGCTAAGGAGACTGGACAGAGGACTGAAGCAATTCTAATTGATTACAATTGTATAGCTAATTTGTAGGAGTATCAATTAGAGATTGATTGTAACTGTGTATTATATAAACACAGATAGGTTATCCCTAGAAGGGATGCGATTATTGAAATATTATTCTTGTAACCTAGTAGCTCTTTGTGATTCATTAACATCACTAAGAGAGAATTATTTTAATATAATTCAGTTTGTTGATTTATAAACTTGTGTTCTTGATTGTTATTCTCATACATACTTGATTATATATTGTGTATTCGGCCTAATAATTGGTATCAGAGACAAGGCAGTTTAATATATACAGTTTTTCGATTCAAACACAGTAATAATCATGTCTGAAGAAAATCAAGCTCCTCCCAAGGTTGAACAGGTTAAACCTAATTCTGTGAGTCGATATGAAACAATCAGGGTTCCAATCCTCAGGCCAGTGGAGTATCCAATTTGGAAGGTGAAGATGACCATGTTTCTGGAGGCTACAGATCCAGAATATCTTGACAGAATCAATGATGGTCCTCATATGCCGACTAAATTGTCTCCTGTTGTTGATGGTCAAGAACAAAAGATTGTTCCAAAGGAAAAGAAAGATATGACTCCTGAGGACATCTCATCAATTGCAAAAGATGCAAAGGTTAGACATCTTCTCCACAGTGCTTTAGTTAATGTTATGTCTAACAGAGTAATTGGTTGCAAAACTGCAAAAGAAATCTGGGATGCTTTGGAAGTCAGGTGTCAAGGAACCACTGCTGTAAAGAAGAACAGGAAAACAATACTCACTCAGGAGTATGAGCACTTTGATTCAAGAACCAATGAAACCTTGACTGAGACATATGACAGATTCTATAAACTGTTGAATGATTTATCTCTAGTTGATAAAGAATATGATCTTGAAGAATCAAATCTCAAATTTCTCTTATCTTTACCCGAAAGATGGGATTTGAAGACAACAACTATAAGAGATAATTACGAACTTGCTGAAACTGAACTTGATGAGATTTATGGGTTACTGAAAACACATGAATTGGAAATAGAACAAAGAAACAGAAGATCAAGCAAGAAGACAAAATCTGTTGCTCTCAAAGTTGAGGACAAGCCCATCAAGAAGGAATCATCAAGGAAGAAAGCCAAGGGAAAGGCTTTAGTCATTAAATCTGAAAGTGAGTCATCAAACTCTGATGATGACTCAAACTCTGATGAAGCTTCTGACTCTGAGGATGATGAAGAACAGATGATGCAAATGGCTGCATTGATGGTGAAGACCTTCAAGAAGATGGGATTCAAGAACTTCAAGAAAGGAAAGAGATTCTCAAGGAAAGATTCAAACTCTGAAAGGAAAAGTTTTAGAAAGTCTGATGTAAGGGAGACCAAGTCTGGCAAGAAGGATAAATCTGAAATCCAGTGCTACAAGTGTAAGGAGATGGGTCACTATGCCCCAGAGTGCAAGAAAGGAAAATCTGAGAAAGCACTCATCTCTAAAGGCAAAGACTGGGCAGATACTTCAGACTCTGATGATGGAGTAAATTATGCTCTTATGGCAACTGTCAGAGATGAGACTGAATCATCTGAAAATAAGGTACCCCTAACTACTTATGCTTATGATACTGATAATATATCTGAGTTAAAAGTATATCTGAAAAGTGTACATGTTAGTTATAGGGATCAGACTTTAGAGAATGAGAGAATTAAATCTGAGAATCTTAGTCTTAAAGAAAGAAACAAGTTTCTTGAAGGAGAACTTGAGAATATGAAGCAGATTCAAAAAGAAAGAGATGATGTTGTTTATGTTGAACAGGAGTTGCTCAAAAGATATAGGCAACTAGAATCTGATCTAGAAAAAGAAAGAAAAATAATCAAGACTTGGACAAACTCTGGAAGAGACACTCATCAAGTGTTTCAGACAGATTCTGTAGGTTTAGGCTATTGTGAAAATGATGAACTTAGGTTTAAAGACAAAGTTAAGGTTAAACCACAACTTAAACCTGTGAAATTTGTTAAAGAAACCAATAAGTTAAAATCTGTTGTAGTAAGAGAAGGTGATATGGAATCAGATGAAACCTGTGAAAGACAGGAAAATATTATAACAGAAAATCTTATGGAATTAGAAGCTGTTAGAAAGCCAGTAAAAACTTGTGAAAAACAGGTTAATGTTGGTTTGATGACAGGAAAACAGTTTAATCATAAGCTGAAAGAGGTAAAGTCTGCCATGAAACCAAAAGGGTCCAAGAAGAATAGGAATGGAAAGATAGGCATAAACAAAAGAAATAATCATTTGCCTACTGCTGCTGCTCAAATGAAAACATGTTATAATTGTGGTAGTTCTAACCATCTTGCTAGATTTTGCAATAAGAACAAAGATATTAATTCTTTACCTTCTACATCAGGAGTAAAGAATGATTATGTAAGGGTTAAACCACAGACTTTATGCACACACTGTGGGAGCACTTGGCATTCTATTTATACTTGTAAGAGTTATCATGCTATTTATCATAACTATTATGAGCTAAAACCCAACTTAAAATGGGTTAGGGCAAACTCTGCAAGTGTAAAGTCTGACAATGTTAGTGTAAACTCTGTTGATAGTGATTCCGCTGCAAAAGCTAACACTGTTAAGAAAGCCAAAGGATCCAAGCAAGTCTGGGTCCTTAAAACTAACACTTAGTGTTTGTTTGTGATTGCAGGGTATAAAAGAGAGCACACTTATCTTGGACAGTGGATGCTCAGGACATATGACTGGAAATAAAGCCCTGCTATCAGACTTTGAGGAGAAGGCTGGCCCAAAGGTTTCCTATGGAGATGGCAACATAGGACACACTCTGGGATATGGCAATATTAATCTTGGAAGTGTCATCATCACCAATGTAGCTCTAGTCTCAGGACTCAAGCATAATCTGCTATCTGTGAGTCAAATCTGTGACAGAGGAAACCATGTAGATTTTCATACTGAATACTGTGAAGTTATCAGTAAATCTACTGGAAAAGTTGTTCTAGTTGGACACAGGCGTAACAATATTTATGAAGCAAGTTTGGTAACAAACTCTGATGGAAAAACAGTGTGTCTGTCTGCAAGAATGTCAAATGAAGAGAGTTGGAAATGGCATAAGAAGCTCTCTCATCTAAACTTGAACAACATCAATGAACTTATACGAAAAGATCTTGTAAGGGGACTTCCAAAGTCAATACTAAGCTTAGATGGTCTGTGTGATTCTTGTCAAAAGGCCAAGCAAAGGAAGTCATCTTTCAAGAGCAAATCTGAATTTTCAGTTGTGGAACCTTATCATCTTCTACATGTTGATCTTTTTGGACCAGTGAATGTGATGTCTATGGGCAGAAAGAAATATGCTCTAGTAATTGTTGATGAATATACTAGATATACATGGGTGTATTTCTTATCAAAGAAGGATGAAACTGCTCAAACACTGATGGATCATGTAAATCTACTGGACAAAGGATCACAGCACAAAGTCAAAATTATCAGGAGTGATAATGGAACTGAATTCAGAAACACAATCATGGAAGCTTTCTGCAAAGAAAGAGGAGTGAAACAAGAATTTTCTGCACCTGGAACTCCACAGCAAAATGGTGTAGTTGAAAGAAAGAACAGAACTTTAATTGAAGCTGCCAGAACTATGCTTGAAGAAGCAAAGTTGCCAACCTATTTCGGGGCAGAAGCTGTTCAAACTGCTTGTTTTACTCAAAATGCTACACTGATCAACAAGCATGGTAAAACACCATATGAGATGGTGAAAAATAAGAAGCCAAATTTGAAATACTTTCATATATTTGGATGCAAATGCTTTGTGTTGAAGACTCATCCTGAACAGTTGACCAAGTTCGAGTTAAAAGCCGATGAAGGAATCTTTGTTGGCTATCCATTGTCAACAAAAGCATTCAGAGTCTACAATCTAAGAACAAGAGTGATCATGGAATCCATTCATGTGTCATTTGATGACAAGAAAATAACTGGACTTGAAGATGAAAATGAATATGATCAACTACGTTTTGAAAATGAAGATTTATTCTCTGATGATGTAAACTCTGATGAAGCTGGTCTGACAAACTCTGACGAAGCATACTCTGAACCTCTACTGGTAAATACTGGAGAAACTGGAAATTCTCAAATTGAACAAAATAGAGAACCAGTTGAGGGGGAGCGTGAAGAAGCTCAACAAGACACAGCAAGTGAGTCAGTTGAGGAAACTGATTCAAACTCTGACAGTTCAAACTCTGAGCCATCCAATTCAGGGGGAGCCTCAGATGCTGCAGAAAGTCAACATATGAATCAGGAGAGCATGGATCAAGGGGGAGGATCCAATAATGATGCAAGAAACCACTTACCAACAGCAAGAAAGTGGACACAGGCACACACACCTGATCTCATAATTGGAGATCCTGATGCTAGTGTGAGAACTAGAAGTGCAACAAATAATGAGTGTCTGTATCATGCTTTCTTGTCTCAAACAGAACCAAAGAAGGTGGAGGAAGCTCTTCAAGATGCTAATTGGATTACAGCAATGCAAGAAGAGTTAAATGAATTTGAAAGAAATGAAGTCTGGACACTTGTACCTAGACCAAAGAATAGATCAATTGTAGGTACAAAGTGGGTTTTCAGAAACAAGACTGACAGTGAAGGTGTGATTACAAGAAACAAGGCTAGACTTGTGGCTAAAGGTTATTCACAACAGGAAGGGATTGACTATGATGAAACCTTTGCTCCAGTTGCAAGATTGGAGGCCATAAGAATTTTTCTGGCCTATGCTGCACACAAGAAGTTTAAAGTCTTTCAGATGGATGTGAAAAGTGCTTTTCTCAATGGGAAGCTTGAAGAAGAAGTGTTTGTTGAACAACCACCAGGATTTGTAGATCCCAAGCATCCAGATTATGTCTACAGGCTTGACAAGGCATTATATGGACTAAAGCAAGCACCAAGAGCATGGTATGAAACTCTTGCTCAATTTCTTTTAGAAAGTGGGTTCACAAGAGGTACAATTGATAAAACCTTGTTTTATTTCAATTCTGGTGATGATTTGCTTTTAGTTCAAATTTATGTAGATGATATTATCTTTGGATCTACTAATGACAAACTTTGTAAGAAGTTTGCAAAGCTTATGCAATCCAGGTACCAAATGAGCATGATGGGAGAGCTTAGTTACTTTCTAGGCTTACAGGTCAAGCAAACAGATGATGGTATTTTTATCAATCAAGCAAAATATACCAGAAATCTTCTCAAGAAATTTGGTATGCTTGATAGTTCATCTACTACAACTCCCATGGCTACTGCAACAAAGCTAGACAAAGACACAGGAGCCTCAGTAGATATGACAAACTACAGAGGAATGATAGGGTCTTTACTGTATCTTACTGCAAGTAGACCTGATATCATGTATGCAACATGTCTTTGTGCAAGATTTCAAGCAGATCCCAGAGAGCCTCATCTAACAGCTGTAAAAAGGATTTTCAAATATCTCAAAGGAACCATAACCTTGGGTTTGTGGTATCCTAGAGAATCAAAGTTTAAGTTAATTGGTTACTCTGATGCAGATTTTGCAGGCTGTAAGATAGACAGAAAAAGTACAAGTGGAAGCTGTCAATTCTTAGGTGACAGATTGGTTTCTTGGTACAGCAAGAAACAGAAATCAATTTCCACATCCACAGCAGAAGCAGAGTATATAGCTGCTGGTAGCTGTTGTGCACAGATTCTGTGGATGAAGAATCAGTTGCTGGATTATGGTTTGAGGTACTCTAAAATACCTATTTTCTGTGATAACCAAAGTGCTATTGCTATGACAGGAAATCCAGTACAGCACTCCATGACCAAGCACATCAGCATAAGGTATCATTTTATCAGAGAACATGTGGAAGAAGGAAACATTGAGCTTCATTTTGTGTCTACAGACTAACAACTTGCAGATATCTTCACCAAACCTTTGAGTGAAGCTACTTTTACAAGATTGGTAAATGAACTTGGAATGATCTCTGGTTTCGACTAGAGATACGGGTTAGACTCAAAAACTATACATGTTTGATTTTTATGCACATGATTCCTTGCATGTATTAACTGTTATGAGTACCAGTGTCATAAACTCTGAAAGTAAACTCTGATGCTAAACTCTGTTAGTCATACTCTGTCGGTTAAAGTCTGATGTTAAACTCTGATTATGATTTTTTTTTTGTCTGAAACACATGGACCGATGAAGAAAAATGTATGAAGCATGATTTTCAGTAAGTAATCATGAATTCTTCTAAGTATTATAAATTCTGATTACAAAATGTACATAAATTTTACACAGCATGATACTGTCTCTATATTTATAGCATCTCTTAGTTTATTGATTCTATACACTGAAGTTGTATTAGCTGTTTGCATTTTCTCTCATAAATTAATTGTATTAACTGATGAAAAGTCTAAACTCTGATTATAAATTGCAAATAATTCACCCTCAAATCAAAAGATGCCAAACAGAGCACAAATTCCTTTGAGATCATGTTGTGCCTAGGAAGATCCAGGACCTTATTGTATGAAATAAGGGCTAAAATCTTTGATTTTTGGTGACTAGTGCCAACCACTGATTACTGGAAAAATATAATAAAAAAAAAAAAATTAATTAAAAATATATATGAAAACATATATAGAAAGGGGGTGAAAAATAAAAGATATATCCAAATGAAAGAATATCAGTATACAGAGTTTAGATATAAAATCAGATTTTATGTTATACATGAGAGTTTAGGCAATCAGTTTTTACTGCTTTAGTCTGTGGATTTTATGCATTTTGAGATGGTCTAAATATTCATATTCAGTAAACTCTGCTAATTCACACACAAATACTCACACCTGTACAGTTTGTGAAAAGAGTTTATTTATAAAGGAGGAGGATTGGTAAACACTGATGATTTGTGTACTCTACGCCGAGGTAATTTCATTTTAATCTCTGTTGATTAAAATAAATTTTGCTTGTTTCAGATAAATTATGATTTTTGAGAAAAGACATTTGTTTTGAAAATACAAAAAGAGTATGATTGGACAGTTGTTCAAGAATGTTTTAAACAGAGGAGAGAGGTTAATTTCCTAGAAAAGTATAACAGGTAGTAATTATTGATGTTTTTACTGCGCATGTGCATTGAAAACTGTCAATTCTTGCTGTCATAGTCATTGCATGTGTGCCACGTGTCCCACTAACACAGTTAACGGAGTAAGACAGTTGTGTATTAATGATTAAAAACTGTTCAGTTTTTAATTTTGAATTTTACATTTATACAATACACACACCTTCGTCTAAACTTTTCACATCTTACTCCAACACACATCTATTGTCACACAAGCATATTCACAAACACTTTTCTACACACAAACTCTTTTGAAGCTTTTGAATCAGTTTCTTTGATTTTTCTTCTCAATTCGTACTAATGGCTACTACAGCTTTTGTTTCTTCTGGGTTAGAGTTCGTTCCTAATAATTATGCAGCCCCATTAAACACTGTCAATGCACCAGAGGCGTTTCATATAATACAAGACTTTCTTGCTCAGTCAGCAATTGGGCGTGCTTTGGTGGAGCCTGAAAAGCTTTATGGATCTCAGATCAAAGCTTTCTGGGAGACTGGTGTCTATGATGATGGTGGTGTTTCTGGTACCCCATCCATAGTTTTTGAGTTCCAGGAGACAGAGTTTGTCATAACTCCAGGAACTGTTCGTGAAGCAATGGGCTTTGCAGAGTCTGACGCGTACACCATTAGTGTTGGTGATACTGATCTTCAGAGAATGATGCAAGCTATTGGGTATACTGGATCTTTGGCGAAGATAGGCCAACTGAAGCGACCACTTTTACGAAAAGAATGGAGTTTCTTTTTCGATTGCATAACAAGGGCGTTCGGGAAGAAATGTACAAATTGGGATGCGATTCCAATCGACAGTCTACAAATCGGGTATTCACTTCTCTTTGCCAGTAATTATGATTTTGCTAGACTTGTTTTGATGAACATAGGTGAGAAGTTAACAGAGAATAGGCATGTAGTCTATTTTTCTAGATTTTGTCAAATTTAATTCTCTGTTTGTGTTCCAAATGTTGAGATTGATGAGGAGGACGTAATTCCCTCTTTCAAATTGCACAAAAGGGTATTCTCTGACCTTACTAATAAGGATTTAAAGAAGGTTAGTGTTGGTGAATTGCTGTTGCCTGAGACAGTGCTTCAGTTCTTAAACCCTCAACCTCAACCACAACAGCCATCAGAACCAGTAAATGCTGAAGCCTCTACAGTTCAACCACGGACTGGTGGTCGGACTAAGCATGTTGGTACAAAACCTGCAAGGATTGCTAAGCCAGCTACTGAAATTGGTATCTCAAACTCTTCTGTGCCAAACTCTGTTGGTACATCTAAAAAGAGGAGAGCAAATCGATCCAGAGCTGACAATGAAGAAGCAGCTGTGCTTGTCAAGAGGAGGAAGTTCGTAGCAAATTATCTTTTTGATGATTTGGATGAAGCTAAATTACAAGAAGACTCAAATGTTGTGATTCAGGAAGCTGCAAATGAAGCTACTAATGTTGACGAGACATTTGAAGCTCCTGAAGCTGGAAATCAGGAGATTGCAGTTGAAGCTCCTGAAATTATTGTTCAGGAGGCTACAGAAAATGTTGAAGCAGCCTCTATGCCTGACTTGGCAAATGCTGAAGCAGAGGCTGAGATTTTTGAGCCACAAGGATTTGATATGGAAGTTGAAGCAAACATTTCTACAAACTCTGAACATTTTACAGAAGGTGTGAAAGCTGATCAGGATACTGTTGAAATTGAAGAATCTATGGCTTCTCACACTGAAATCATTTCTTTTGAATTTGAAAAGGGTGAGGAAGTCGATCAGACTTTACAAGCTACTGCTACTGAAACTGTTGCTGCACATCCTGATGTTGATGACAAGGATGCAACAGAGAATGTTCCTGTTGAAGCAGAGTTTGTTGCAAACTCTGAGATTCATGAAGCTGAGCAGATAAACACTGAGACTGCTGCAGAAAATGTTCCTTTGGAAGATGATGCTGTTGTTGTAGCAAATTCTGTTAATAGTGAGGGAGCTCAAGTTGAAGCTGAGGAAGATGTTCCTGATTCTTCTACTGCTGATTCTTTTTCAAACTCTGTTGATAATTCTGAGAGAGTTGCTGCTCAACATGCTACAGATGCTCATTATCAAGATATGTATTATTTTGCTTGGTCATCCAAGGATACTATCTTTTCAAATGAAAGAGCTGCAGAGTTTGTCACAAAGTCATCTAAAGAGATTACAAATCCAGAACTTCTCAGTCATCTCCAAGCAACAATTGTTCAAATCAAATCATTAAACAATCGTTTTGATGATTCTGACAAGGTGATTGAAGGATTAAGGAATGATCTAGCAACAAGGGAGCTTACACAGCAAAAGGATAAATCATTATATATTTCCTTATGTAAAGATCAGAAAGTTTTTGATTCCAGGTTGTCTAAGGTTGAAGAAAATCAAGTCAAAATGTCAACTAAGTTGGATGAAATTGCAAATTCCATTGAATTGCTCACATCAGTTTTGCTGTCTGATGATGTCAAAAAGGGGGAGAGAGTATCTCAAGACAAATGCAAGAGCTCTCAAACTCTGACTCGGAAAGATGACACTACTGATGGTGGTGCAAAAGATAAAAATCCAAGGACAAGGAATGTTCAAGGGCAAGGGAGGAGATCAAACTCTGATGCTCAGATAAATGCTGGAAAGAGAATAAACTATGGTGGTCAATCTTCTTCAAAACTCAAGAGTTTAGCTGTTTCAGCTAATCCAACTACTGATGAAGAGATTGCTGCTAAGGTGTTTATGGCAGAACATGGAAAAGGTGTTACAATTGAAGATATCCAAGCTGAAGAGCAAATGCTTGCTGAGGAACACAAGAAGAATCTTGAAGCTGGAATCTACAAGAAGAAGGAAATCAAGGCTCCTAGAAAGAAAGAAACTGGAATTTCTATTAAAGAAAATACTCAACAGAGTATACAATACATCAGGAGGCCTGTGATTACAAATGCTGATAAAGGAAAGGGTATACTGGTAGAAGAAGAACAGTTACCAAAGAAGAATTATTCAACCTCTGACAAAGCTCAAGTTGAAGTTTTTGAAGCTAAATCAACCTCTGACAAGGCTCAAGTTGATGTTACTGTTAAGGATGTGCCAACCTCTGACAATGCTCAAGTTGTGCAAACTCAGCTATCTTCACCACTCCAAGGTTTCAAAAGATCCTCATTATCTGAAACTCTGAAGCCTAGCCAGGTGAACTTTCTACAAACCAGAACAGTACTTGGAAAACAATCTTATGATAAATCTGGTTTGGGTTCCCACAAAGAGAAAAGAGTTAATAATAGTCCTTTAGATCATACATCACTGGCAGAACCTGGTGTTGGGGTTACTCAAGAAAACCTTGATAAACTAGAATCTGTTCAGATGATTTACCACAGAGGCTTGAAGAAGGAGTTTTTATTATACTTTATGGCTGATGGCAGAGTTTACAGAATTGGAGAAGATGATATTTGTCTGAAATTATGGGAAGAGCTAGAGTATGTTCTATATCTCCTGAAGATCAAAAATAGAAATACTCATAATGCTGCTCTGGTTTTAAAAGACAGAATGATGAAATCGAAAGTTCTTCTTGGAGGAAGTGTTTCCAGTGCTTATATTCCTAAGTACAGAGATGCTTATGGAAAAATTGTTGAAATGAAGAGGAATAGTGCCAAATTCACAACAGCACTTGGAACAAAAGTTTTAGAATTCAACCTAGAGTCAGACAAAGCTCATTACATTCGGCTAGGGAATGACATGAAGAAAAACAGTATCTATTCTCTGAGGGCTGCCATATATCAAACTGGTGAAGGAGATCCAGAGTATAAGGAGCTGAAAGAGATTATGATAGCTGAACTTGAAAGAGCTGAGAGAAGGTTACTGTCAGATTATATCAGGACTGTGCCTGATATCCAAGAAATTCAGTAAAGTCTGACTGTAAGTTTTTATGTTTTCTGTTCTAAGTTAAATTTAAACTCTGTTTTAAAATTAAACTCTGCTATATTTTAAACACTGCATTTGTTATATGTTTTGACATCATCAATTATCTGTTTAACTTGTACATTTTTATTATGCACAAGTTGGGGGAGATTGTTAGATATAATTGCTGACGTTTGTTCATCAGTGTTTAAGTACCAGGTACATATCAGAGTTTATCTAGAAGCCAGTCAGAGTTTGATAAAGTCTGACTGGGTGAAGAGTTTACATTGAAGCCAGTCAGAGTTTGATAAAGTCTGACGTGGTGATAGTTGACTTAGCTGTCGGTGCATATTATGAAGATTCTAGAAGCAATATATTCTGAAGATGGAAAGAAGCAGAATATATTGATACAGCTAAGGAGACTGGACAGAGGACTGAAGCAATTCTAATTGATTACAATTGTATAGCTAATTTGTAGGAGTATCAATTAGAGATTGATTGTAACTGTGTATTATATAAACACAGATAGGTTATCCCTAGAAGGGATGCGATTATTGAAATATTATTCTTGTAACCTAGTAGCTCTTTGTGATTCATTAACATCACTAAGAGAGAATTATTTTAATATAATTCAGTTTGTTGATTTATAAACTTGTGTTCTTGATTGTTATTCTCATACATACTTGATTATATATTGTGTATTCGGCCTAACACTCTCTCACCACTTATTGCCCTTCATTTTTGTCTCACAGCAACCCTTTCGGGGTTAATGTTAAGGTGATGACACATCACCCTGGGATCGATCCCCACCATGTCAGAGTGACACCAAGCGAAAATATCTAAGTTATATTTTAAGAAACGAGTCAATGCTTCCCTAGCTTCGGGTTCCAACTGCTTTCCAATTTTTAGTTCCTTGGAGGGGTCGGTTGCATCCACTAGGATTGACAAAGTGTCACCAGCAGCACCTGTTGTCTCCCTAGCTTCAGGCATTCGGGGATCTAAGTCAACCTTCACTTGAACCTCTGTATCAATTCTTCTAGATTGTGAAGAAACCTTGGGGGAGCTTTCCGCCTGAGCGTCCTCAAAGTCACTATCATTTACTTCTTCAACAATACCTTCGATAAAAGGTTCACTGTCTTCTACAAGTTTTGGTGGGGGTGCCTCCAGCATCCGTACCTCATTCTGGGTATCTACCCCCGAAGAAAAGACAATATCCGTGGAGCTCTCTTCACCTGGATGTTGGATAATCATAATTACATTAAACAAATTATGTACCTGCTGTGAGGGTTCATTCTTCGTTGGTGCCTCCTGGTACCTATAGCAATTATCCGTGGTACCACCATCAACCAACAACAAATGCTTTGAAGCTTGCTCAGCGGTGCGCAGAGCCTTACTATAACATTCCCTTGAATCTACTTGACAGCCCTTTAGACATCCAATCCCGTTAGGGGTAGGAAACTTCATGGAGAGATGGTAGATAGAGGTTACCACTCTCATTTCCTTCAAGAGGGGCCTGCCCACGATACAATTATATGATATGTCTTCATTCACTACCATGAATTCTGTCACCTGCGTAGCTCTCATAGGTTCAGCCCCCAACACAACAGGAAGCTTTACCCTACCCACAACTTGTACTGGTCCGCCAGTAAATCCATATAAGTCATTGTAAGCAGGGGACATTTCCTTGTCCGCGAGTCCCATCTTTTGATAAGTGTCATAAGCCAATATGTTGCAAGAACTTCCATTATCCACCAAGACTCGATGCACATTGAGCCCTCCAATTGTGATATTCACCACCAATGCATCGTTGTGGGGGTGATGCACATGTCTTGCATCGTCTTCAGTGAAGGTGATGTCCGCAGCTTCACCTCTAAACAGCTTCGGGGGCCTATCTGCCAAATGATAAACATTTGTGAGAGGGTTTCCTCTAGCCTCACGTGCATAATTCTTCATTGCATTCCTGCTAAAACCTCCAATGTACGGTTCGCCAATGATCGTGTGGTTACTACCAGCCCTGGTAGCTCGCTCAGGTGCAGACTTCTCTTCATCTCTCTTGGACCTATCATCTTTGTATTTTTTCGCCTCCTGGGCCACAAATTCCGTGAGGAAACCTTTCCTGATCAGGTCCTCAATATGATCTTTGAGGTGTCGGAAATCGGCTGTTTCATGCCCATTGGCATCATGGAAAGCACAGTATCTAGCCAAATCCTTTCTTCCGGGAGGTCCTGGCCTAGTGGGTTTCCTAAACATCCCTGATTTATCACCAACTTCGAATATATGTTCCACAGGTGCAGCCAAAGGGGTGTATTCCGAGTACCTCCTACTACCCTTAGATGACGAATATGTGTACTCAACTGTTCTCTTTGAACCTGTGGTGTTCACTGACAGAGGTGCAGTCTTTGCCTCCTTGCTTGCATCCCGGCCATCTGCTGAAGCTGTGTTATAGGTTGTCTGCTTGCTATAGTTTCTTTCCTTCGGACTGTACGACCTATTCCTCTTATTTCTATTCCAGTCTCGCGAAGCATTATCCTTTTTCAAATTCTCCAAGGACCGTTCCACGAATTTGTGTCTTTCTGCCTTGGCGTAGAAGTCAGCCAAGGTGGTAGGCTCCCTACTCTGCAGCTCCTTCCAGAATTCAGTCCCAGGCTTAACTCCAGCTATCAGAAAATTTTTGTAAGTCTCGTCAGTGGTTTTTCTCACCCTTGGAACCTCAGCATTGAACCTCTTGAAATATTCGTTTAATGTCTCGTTATCACGTTGCTTGATGTTTGCCAGTGTATTAGCCGGAGGTGCAAACGTGACTGAAGCTCTAAACTGGGTTACAAACATCTCACCCATCTGTCTCCATGACCTGATAGAATTGGGGGGGGAGCCTCTTGAACCACTGATGAGCACTATCCCTCAGAGTCGTAGCCAGAAAACGACATTTTGTGCGATCCTTGATTTGATAAACTTCCATCTCCATATTGAAACGGCTAAGAAACTCCACAGGGTCCATGGTTCCATTGAACTTCAAATCTCCTACTCCCCTGTAGCTACGGGGTAAGGGCGAATCCCGCACCTTCTTAGTAAAAGGTGATCCTACTGTCAATCCTGACTGAGGACCTTTTTCTGCCATAATCTTCTCGAGAACCTTCCGTAGGTCCTCCTCCCTGTATTTTCCATCACCTTTAGCTGATTCTGAGGTATCATCTGTGTCATCCCCGTCGTGGGAGCTTCCATCAGAGCTATCATCAGCTTTATAGGACGAGTCCGAGCTACGCTCATCCTCAAGTTTCGAGGGGGACTTATCCCTATGACTCCTTGACCCCTTAGACAGTGATTTCTCACTTTGTACCTTCTTGGGACCCTTCTGCTTTGCCTCCAATAGCTTAAGCCTTAAATCCTTACTCGTTAGCTTTTTTCCCATTCGGTCGAATACAGTTACACTCCTTGTAACCGAAGGTTCAGGGTCCTCCTTATCCTTGAGCTCAGCTTCAGAGTTCCAGTCAGGATTGCTCTGATCAGTTTCAACATCAGAAAAAGTCTTATTGGTTTTTTCCTTCTCAGGTCCTTCCTCCTCACTGCCAAAATTGAGACGAGTAGGTGTAACCTTTGGAGCCTTAGGACGTTTTTCCGAGGATCTTTGCTTCTTTCGCCAATTTTTCATCTTTTCAGACTTTTCTCCAAGGAATCCACCCTTTCACCAATTTTCTTGAGGTGATCAAAAATATCCTTGTTCGTCACTTCGCCATGAGGACCTGTTCCACGATCTTCTTCACCGTTAGTTGGTGTTTGCGTATTTCCGGAATCATCCGACATCTTTTCTCTCTTAAGATTTCTGATGGAGTTCCCCTCCTTCTAGCGCCACTTATGTTGTGAGAGAAATTTGGTACAACACAATTGAGAGAATCTCACTGGAATATTCGTGAAAAACGTCCTTGATTATCGGACAGAGTTTACAGGTTCAAAGCTTGAAGCTTGAAGCTGATTATGAGAACAGAATGGTTGAAGTATGTCTCCGGGGGGCTGAGTTGACAAACCACCGGTCGAAATAAGCAGTGTAAATCCTACACTACCATTAAATTCGCCGGAATATGTATCACTGAGGTGCACGTGCCTTTTGCTTCTCAAGAGTGAAAATCCGAATCCCTTAGTCAAGTGCCTACATATCCTATTTATAGGAATCAAGCCCCATGTAATTCTATTAGGTTTATACTTCTTAATCCTGATGAATTCCACCCTCCTAAGATCGTCCATCTTAGAGTTTTTGTCGAATTAGGTAGCTCCAGCCGAGCTTCCTAGTCTCCTAATCCATGTCCAACTCTAAATCCTATAAAACCTCATGTATTTAATGTATATCCGAAACCATCGATATAAGTCCTATACCGATTATATTTACTCCATCCAGCGTGTTTAATCAGATTCAGAAGTCCTTTTACAAGTATAAATCCGTACCCCTAAAGTATAGGTAGCTGAATCCTTGTCCTACTACTATTCTGCCTTCGACTACTCATCACCTGTGACTAGTCTCGAGGTTCAGACCCCCTGAACCTCAATGCCCCCGACTTGAACCTCAACACCTTGAACCTATCTTGGCACCCTGATCCACCTTAGAATACCCTGCATCTAACACATGATGTCCTAAGCCTATACCTCAGTATCTTAAAGGCTACCTTGATGCTTCGGACCTGCCTTAGTACCTTGAACCTGTTCCTGGGTACCTGGAACCTAGACCACGGCATCATGAACTTGTTCCTTAGTACCCATCATCCTAGTCCAATACCCTGCTACTGGACTTATAACAGATATGGGCCTTAAATCGAGCCCATACGAGATTTTGGGCACAACACATATCATGGCAGTCTAAGGCATACACATTGTAAGAATAGCATGGCAGGCCTAAAAATGGATTATGAGCATAAGGAAGATAAGCTACGATGGAATTAAAAAGATGAAAACCAAAGTTAAAGGTTACATCTTGCGAGGTATTCCGAGGTACCCGCACCCTCATCCAGTGTTTGAAACTTACGGCGCGAACGCCAGAAATGTCATCAAAATAAAGACCATAAAAGTTAACCCTTTCAAGGGTGTGAATGTTTCAAAAGGAAAAGAGAACTTGTGACCAGGAATGGCGGTCATGGTGCAAGGTTGTCAGGAGACGCCTTAGGGGCATCTTGATCAGGAACTGGGTCGGTCGTCTCTGCATCCTCCATTCGAACATTTGGAGTAGAGCTATCTGCCACAGCTTGCACCTCAGTCTCATGTTTGGATTGAACCACCCTCTCCTGTTCCATAGCCGCAGCGGATTCATTCCTCTTAATATCTTCCACCAGCTTCAGAGCGTCATCACCAAGCAGAGTCCAGTCCAAGGTTGGAAAATGATCATACGTGGATTCGATATAATCATTCACCCCGCGGCTGTACCCGGCCTCAAACTTCTCCCGCTTGGCAGCTTCACGAGTGGATCTCTCCAAGGCGATGGTGGTGTTGAGAGAATCCAACTTTTTCTTAAAATCACCAACCTTCTTGGTATAAGAAGCCTGTAGAGCATCTTTCTCAGCATCAAGGTTGATGATATAGGTGTTCAATTGTTCTCGTTCTTTCAACAGTTTAGCCTCGGAAGCCTTAAGCTTCTTACTGGCGTCCACTAGCTTCTTCTTCTCATCTTCACTTGTTCTAAGGAGGGTTTTTAACTGCCTAACTTCTTCAACTAGCTTCTGATCACCACGGGCCGCTACCACCATTTCTTCATTACGCTTTAAGGTGTGAAAAAGACTTTGAGCTTCACACCAGGCGGTGGCTTTCGCAGCTTCAGACAAGCTCATCTTGTCCCATTCAGCAATAGCCTCTTCCGGAATCTGATTTCCTGCCATGGTAAAAAACTTATGTATTAAAGAGCTTGAATCTTCACCTGGGGTGCTGGGGGTTGATGGCTTGGACTTTTTACTGAAGCGGGATCCCGGGCCTTTAGCAGAATCAGCGGCGGCAGTTGGCGGTAGTTTCCTTTTAGAAGAAGTGGTAGACTTGTCCTGGGAAGCAGGGGTTGATTTCATTCTGGATATGGGGGTACGTCTATAGGAACAAGATCTTTCTCTTCATCTCCAAAGAGATCATCATAGCTTGCGGATTTGTTGACAAAAGGTGGCACACCAGAAGCCATACCTACAAAGAAAATCGAAGGTTAATATATGAGCAATAAAGTATGTAAACAAGATAATAGCATGTTAAGAATGCACATATGATAAAGTAAAGTATAGGGACATGGTAGGGAACCTACTTTACTTGAGGTTTCGGCTTTAGAGCCCTCCGTTGGAACCAGGTTCATGGATTTCTCGTTTGGCAAAAAGCCACATCTTTTAAGGTTTTGATCTGTCAGTAGGCTAGCACCATCTCCTAGCTCTGCTGACAGCCTCAAGGCCTCACGGGCCCTTTCCAGGGAATGACCCTTGAGAGCTGTCTTACTCGGAATCTCTATATGAGGGTTAGGTGTGAGTTAGGAGGTATAACCCAAATTATTAAAGGAAAAGAAGGAAGGTGCGAGACAAATACTTACTGGGATTTCTGTTAAAGTCTGTTCTATAAACGGGGCAATCATAACAATAAAGGAATTGGGGCAGCCAATCAGTCATTCCTTTTCTATTGACTTTTATACATTGCCCGTCATGGACATTCCAGGCAGACAGGTAAAAGAAACCGGAATTCTTTCCCGTTTGTTTCAGCTGGTAAAAGAAACCCAGCTCACGAGCAGACATCTTCTTTTCAAACTGCTGGTCAAAAAGAACATACATACACATGGCCATTCGGTAGGCGTTCGGGGTCATTTGAAGAGGAGCAATGTCATAGTAGGTAATGATATCGTTGATAAAAGGATGAAGAGGGATAGACAAACCCATTCTAAAAAATGTGGCAGAAAACACAGCACAAGGTACCTGTTGGTCAGGTTCAAAGTTGTCAAAACGATGACACCTTTCCCCAGGGGAAGGTACCACCAAGCGACACTTAGGCTGATGCTTTTGAAGGAGGAGTTTTACTCTATTGACATTCATGGAAGTATCAAGTCCCTCACAAGCCGGGATGACACCTTGGGATTCAGTAGGAGCTTCGTTTTCTGAAGAAACCTCAACCTCTGAGTCAGGTTCAGGGTGGATAGTGGTTTTTGTTCTGTCGGAGGAGACTTCTTCATTGAAGGAATGGTGCTTGGAACAAAGCAATTTTTCGAGGTCAGGTATTGGATAATCATTGGAAGATGTTTGGCGGATGGCTATTGATTGAGAATCTCTAGATTTAAGGGGAAAAAGATTTGTTCGAACTGATACGATGGCCTGTTCGGGAACTAATACTTTGACTTTAGAGCGGGTTCTAGTGCTGACTGGATTAATAGCAAGCGGATTTGATGGTAAGGTTCTGGCAGATAGGGAATCAGAGTCTGGGAGGTCAATAGGACTCTGAACCTCGTGGGCCGTTGACTGCTGGGAACTTGCGGGGGCTGAATTCCTTGACATTTGCAAAAGATGGTTCAGGATAAGTAAACACCCAACAAGTTTCTCCTCAATCAGGCAAGCAAAAGGATGAGTGAACCATGACGCTTACAAGGGGTGGCGGTTGTGCATTTTTATGAATCGTCGTTGGGATTTTATGACAAACAGATGGTGACCAAAGTAGGAATAAGTTCTCGGATGTTGGTTTCAAGGTTGTCTTTACGCCTAAAGGGTCGATACAGGTGTACAGAGGTCCTTATCTATTTGAAAGGTTAGTCGTATTTAGCTCTAAACCTATAGCTGAGAAAAGAGGGTTTGGTTGTTGGTTCAATGGGTCGAATCATTCTAAGTAACGGCATATCGGCATCGAATTATACAATAATAAGCAATGCATGAAAATTATGAGACATACAAACAATAGGTTTTTGGGAAGGCAAACAGATAAGGCATTATGTTGATTCGTGGGAAACGAAAGGACGCCAAGTTAGAGGGTTTTTAATTTTAGTCAAAAACCTGAAGAGGATAATGGGCGAAATTACATAGCTACAGATCTACGAATATATGCATAAAAACATGATTAATGGAGGTAAAAGGTAATGAATATGAGTATTAGTGCGTGTATACATGTCTGTGTGTATGTATCCACATATAGGTGTATAAATAAGCAAGAAGTGAACATACAAAGGGACAACATGCAACGGCAAATAAGGATTAAAAGCGATGGAGAATGATAGATTCATACCTTATGAAGGATTGCAGGCGGAGGATTGTTGGAAATTGGATTATCACCGGAACCCTGAGCCGTCCTAAAGCTTTTCACCGGAGGAGAAGTGGAAAAAGTGAATAATTTGCATTGGGAATAGAGATAAAAAGAGAAAAAGAAGGGTGAATGTGTGTTTAAATACACACGGGAATAGGAGCAGCCATGCCAGGTGGTGCTTTTGGATAGGTAAAAAAAAACAACGGAAAATGTGAAAGGTTAATGCATGGTTCAATTTTCTAGGGGGAGTATGAAAAGTTTGTTGCATAATTTGAAATTTGAATTCTTTTCAAAGAAGATAAACTGTGGGTAAATAAATATTCTTGTGGGAGTTAATTAAAGCGTGGGATTAATTTGCTAAAACACGGAGGTATATACGCTGAGGATTTTATTGAGGTATTGGGTGTTCGGCTAAGGTACTACAACTGGTTATGAGGTTAAGAGTCGGACATTCGAGTATGAGATAGGTTTTGGTTCCTTTTGTGTTTAACACTACAAGGAACCGGGGGTAGTTGTTGTGCCCAAAATCTCATATGGATTCAATTTGAGGCCCATACCGGTTGTGAGTCCAGTGGTGATGTATTGGGCTAAGATTGTGGACGCTGAGATGTAGGTTCAGGACATCATGGGTTAGGTGCATCGCACTCCAATGTGGTTCAGAGTGTCGAGACAGGTTCAAGGTGCTGAGGTTCAAGAATATGGAGGTTCAGGTAGTCTGAACCTCGAGACTGCTCTCAGGGGTAAAGTGGTCAGGACCTTTGGGAGGCAGAATCAGAGTTGGACAAGGACTCAGCTTCTTATACTTTAGGAGCACGGAATTATACTTAGAAAAGGATTCCTAAATCTAATTAAACGTGATAGATGGAACAATAACAATCAGTATAGGACTTGTGTGACGCCCTCCAAACCCGGGGTACAGATTTGAGGAGTCACCCGACCAACGGGACACAATATAATCACTAACTATAACACATGCATAATATATAAAGACAATAAATACCCCTTGACCAAGACCGCTATAGATTATGGCATTGAACACAAGCTTCTACAATCTTTTATTATTACAAACCAAATTTTATCAGAGTTATTACATCACAACTAAGTTCAGAACTAGACATCTAGTCTAATCAAAACAAGACAACAACTACCCTGCCAATGACAACCACTCGAGGTGCTCTCCTAGCTGCCGGTGAACTATCTGTCACGCTGTTCCGACTCATACTCTCGCTTCACTGGAATGGGGTTAGGAAACAACAAGCAAGAGTGAGCCAAAAGTGCTCAGCAAGCATCACAATATATATATATATCATCAAAATTTAAGATATGAATTTCAAGATATCTGATTCAACAATGTTTAAGCCAACACATGCTTTATATCAATATCAACTGAAGAAAAAGGAATTAGAATTGGACTTCTACATTTTATTCAAAACAAAGGTTGTGTTGCTGGCCAGCCACGCAACAACCCCGGACTAGCTCATGACAAGGTCCTCTACGGATCTGTTGTGGAACGAAAAGTAGGTTTAGATATTGACGGCGGGTCTTTAATGTAAGGTAGTGGACAATCGTGTCTTAATGGCTGCTCTCGTGTTTCGTGACTACACAGGTCCTCACAAGATGCCTACGTATCTCAATTAATGTAACTGAGAATCAAGCCAAGAAAACGTAGTTCTGATTGAAGGATCAGGTCCTTTATATAGGCGTCAGGAGCCCTGCATTTAGAGTAGAATTAGGTGACTTGGGGGCCAAGTCGCCTTCTTAGATCAGGATTGTGAATCCTATTTTGTAGGAGGCTGACTCCTATTAGGTTTGTATGCCTTGGAGGCTACTCTTTGATGAAGTTGACACAATTTGGACTCTTTTTATGAGCTGCACATTTTCCCCTTTTATTAATTACAAAATTAATAAATAATTAGGGTTTCGGGCCTCATTTATTGGGCCTAATTCTAGGACCAATCTAGGTCTAATTAATACATCATTAATTATATTTCTAGGGTTATTTTTAGCCCATATCATTTGCCCCCCAATTTCTAGGAAAACTTTTCAAGCTTTCATAGAAATTATATTGATCTTTTTCGAGATTCGGGGTCTTTTTTATCCCTTACCTAGGACTTTATTTACACTAGTGTTTCACAAGTATCGTCTTATTGCAAAGTGTGGAGCGACCTACACATTTACGACGATTGTTGCCTTATTCGAGGCTAATATGAAATATTCCTAATATTTTAGGAATTTTCATTTACTCACAGGTATTTTTAATAATTATTCCTAATATTTTTAGGAATTTTCATGTATCCACAGGTATTTTTAATAATTATTCCTAATATTTTTAGGAATTTTCATGTACCCACAGGTATTTTGAATAATTATTCCTAATATTTTTAGGAATTTTCATGTACCCACAGGTATTTTTAATAATTATTCCTAATATTTTTAGGAATTTTTATGTACCCACAGGTATTTTTAATAATTATTCCTAATATTTTTAGGAATTTTCATGTACCCACAGGTATTTTTAATAATTATTCTTAATTTTTAAGGAATTTTCCTGTACCCACGGGTATTTTTCTTTATTTCCAAAAATATTAAAAATATTTTTGAAAATAATTTTCGCAATTTACAAAAATTAATTTTATAAATATTTGTAAATTGTAGGTTCGTTTTTGTAAAATGAAACAATTATGGAGTACTAAACTGCAATTTTGTCAAGACTTTAAGGCTTAGACCAGCCCTGGTCGATTTTTGCCTCTTCTTTTTGCTCTGCTCGCAGCAATTTTCGATCAGAAATTATCTGCAGAATTTTGTCTCCTCCAACACAAAACTGTCATGTTGTGTTCCCTGTCAGGGGTCAGGGGACAAGGACAGCCGTTTTCACTGTGCAGGGGACAGGAGACAGCCGTCGTTTTCAATGTGCAGGGGACAGGAGACGGTTCCCCGACAGGGGACATGCTGTGCTGACTGTCTTTCGGCCAGGACCTGCTCGATTTATCCTTCAAAATTCCCTCTGCTCGCACATGATTTCGGCCAGAACTTGGCGCTCGACCAGAAACGGCGAACTTTGATCGATTTTTTTTTTTTTTCGTGCAAGATAATTTTTCGGTCAGGAAATTATTTTCGGACAGAAATTAATTTTTCGGACGAAAATTAATTTTTCGAGCAGAAATTAATTTTTCGGTCGAAAATTAATTTTTCGAGCAAAAATTAATTTTTCGGTCGAAAATTAATTTTTCGAGCATAAATTAATTTTTCGGACAGAAACTTCGAGCCTAAAATTCTCTTCTTTTAGACCAGACCTGGTCGATTTTTGCTTCAAATTTTCCTCTGATCGAAGGTTTGTTCGACCAGGAGCCGTTAGTTTCTCGACCGGTGGCTTTATTTTTGAGCTGCCATTTTTAATCAAAAAATATTTCGTTCGACCAGGCCTTGGTTGATTTTTTTCGTCAAATAAACTCTGATCGGACACTACTTCGAGTAGGAAGCATTTTGTCGACCAAAACTTGTTTTTTCGATCTCAATTTTCGCTTCGGGAATGTCATAATTTGACCAGAATTGCTGTTTTTGGGCCAGAATTGTTGTCCGACGAAGATTTTTGCTTTGCCGGGATTTTTGTTCGACCAAATCTTGGTCTATTTTTTCATCAATTTTAGCCTCATCGAAGGCCTTTTCGAGCAAAATATATATTATTTTTATTTTTGGGCTCCAAAGCCTTTTTCCTGCATTCCTTATTTCTGATCAGGAACTTGTTTCTTGGTTATAGATTCAGAACATGTTTTTATTCTTGCTTTTCAAGAACTAAAAGAGGACATTTTCTTGTCCTGTTGGCCTTCAAGGGCTTGTTTCTCATTCTTGTTCTTCATGAACTTATATTTATTTAGCTTATCTTTTGTAAAGCAATTCCTAGTACTTGGCCTTTTCTTAGCTTGCACTTTATCAATGCTTGGTACATGTATTAATCTTGCAAGACAAGAAAATATGGAATGAAAACATCCTTTGCATAAATGAATCAATCTGGAGGTGGGTTTAACCCTTACATAATACTCTACTTTCTATCTCGAGTTAAAAACTCGGACTGGTTTCGTCGACCTTATTTCTACTTGTCCTAATAGTGAGTCCGGTTAGGAAACACTAAACATAGTAAACTTTTAAGTTTGCAGCGTGCCAAGTTCTTGGCACTTCGGTCCCTTCAAGGGTTTCCAACTTGTATGAGCCTCGTCCAAACACATTCTTGACCCGATATGGTCCTTCCCAATTCGGGGCTAACTTCCCTTTCTGTCCAACTCCGGATGCCTCAATCTTCCGGAGAACCAAGTCTCCATGTCGAAAGAACCTTTCCTTAACCCTTTGGTTGTAATGGAAGGAGGTTCTTTTCTGATATTCCACGTTTCGAGCGTGTGCTTCATCCCTGACTTCATCAATTAAGTCGAGTGCCAATCTCATTCCTTCCTCATTAGCCTCTTGCTCAAAGGCTTCAATCCTTGGGGATACATGTGAGATTTCTAAAGGTACTACAGCTTCTGCTCCATATGCAAGCATGAACGGGGTTGTTCCAGTGGTGACTTTGCAAGTGGTACGATAAGCCCAAAGTATAGGCAGTATCTCGTCCACCCAAGTGTTCCTGGAACGTTCGACCCTTTTCTTCAATCCATCCAGTATGATTCGATTCGCGACCTCTGCTTGCCCATTTGCTTGAGGGTGGGCAACCGAGGTGAATCTGAGCTCAATCGCATTTTCTTCGCAATACTTCCTGAATTCTTCATTGTTGAACTGTGTTCCATTATCTGTAACAAGGATGCGTGGTATCCCGTACCTACACATGATGCTTTCCCATAGGAACTGAGCAACTTGCTTGGTGGTTATCTTGGCCAAGGGTTTAGCCTCAATCCACTTAGTAAAGTAATCAATTGCCACTATCAGAAACTTCCTTTGTGCCGTAGCCATTGGAAAGGGACCAAGTATGTCCATTCCCCACATAGCAAAGGGAATTGGAGAATTGATTGAAGTCAGCATCTCAGGTGGTTGCCTAACCACTGGTGCATGTTTCTGACAACGATCACACTTCTTAACAAAATCCTTGGCGTCGTTCAGCATTTCGGGCCAATAAAAGCCTAGTCTGGTTATCTTGTGAGCAAGGGCTCTGCCCCCCAAGTGTTGTCCACAAATCCCTCCATGGACTTCTTCAAGTGCTTCTCGTGCCTCTTGGGGCCTTAGACATTTTAGGTAAGGGATCACAAAAGACCTCTTATAAAGTATCCCTTCAATCAAAGTATACCTCAATGCTCTCACAGACAACTTGCGTGCCTCTTGGGCGTTATCAGGGAGCCATCCAGTTTCAAGATGAGCCTTGATTGGATCCATCCAACAGCCTCCTATATCAATGGGAGCCACAAGTTTTGAATCAATAGTAGGGGCCTTCAAGACCTGAAAGTAAACACTTCCCGAGTAATTCTCAATTTCAGAAGAAGCAAACTTAGACAAGGCATCAGCCTTCACATTCTCCTCTCTGGGGATGTGTTCCACATAGCACTCATCAAACTGTGTCATAACAGCTTTCACAACTCTTCGATATTTAGCCATAGTTTCATCCCTGGTTTCAAACTCACCATTAACTTGCGAGACAACCAACCTTGAATCTCCACATACCTTTAGGTTCTTGACCCTCAGAATTCTAGCCAAGCCTAAACCAGCTATCAAGGCCTCATACTCAGCTTCATTGTTGGTCGTAGGGAAGTCCAACTTCAAAGCGTACTCAATTGTAAACCCATCAGGGCTTTGCAAAACTAAGCCTGCCCCACTTGACTTTGTTTTTGATGCTCCATCAAAATAGAGTATCCAACGTTCTTTCAAATCAAGCTCTTCATCCTTATTTTCAACTTCAAGTGCCTCATGGGGTACTACCTCTTGCCCCCCGACTTCTTGGTTGACAATGGTACATTCAACCACGAAGTCAGCCAATGCCTGAGCCTTAATGGCTGTTCAAGGCTTATACTTGATGTCAAACTCTCCTAGCTCAACTGCCCATTTAATTAGCCTTCCACTGGCTTTTGGACTATGTAGAATGCTTCTCAAAGGTTGGTCCGTCAGGACTTCAATTTTGTGCGCTTGAAAGTAAGGGCGTAGCTTCCTTGAGGCTGTGATTAGTGCCAAAGCAAACTTCTCAATAACAGAATAGTTCAATTCTGCCCCATGCAAAATTTTGCTTACATAGTAGACTGGTTTCTGAACCTTTCGTTCCTCCCTTACAAGGACAGCACCGAGAGCTTGATCGGAGGCTGCCAAGTAGAGATAAAGAGTATCTTCCGGGCTTGGTTTGGCCAGCAACGGGGCCTCAGCCATGTACTTCTTGAGCTTTTCAAAAGCCTCTTGACTCTCAGCTGTCCACTCAAAATCCTTGACCTTCTTCAGGGCTTTGAAAAACGATAAGCATTTGTCCCCAGACTTTGATATAAATCTCCCTAAGGCTGCAACTCTTCCAGTCAACCTCTGAACATCTTTAACAGAACGAGGTGGTTCCATGTCGAGGATGGCTTTGATCTTGTCAGGGTTAGCTTCAATGCCTCTCTTGGAGACCATGAGACCCAAGAACTTTCCTGATCCTACTCCAAAAGCACACTTGGCAGGATTTAGCATCATCCTATGGTGCCTCAGCACTTCAAATGCTTCCTTCAGATACTGGATGTGGTCGTCTTTAAACAAACTCTTAACGAGCATGTCATCAACGTAGACCTCCATGGTTTTCCCAATCAAGTGGGCAAAGATCTTGTTAACTAGGCGTTGATAAGTCGCCCCTGCATTCTTTAGTCCAAAAGCCATGACAAGGTAGCAAAAGACCCCAAAATCAGTAATGAATGATACCTTGGCTATGTCATCCTTGTGCATCTTGATTTGGTTGTAACCACTGAAACCGTCCATGAAGCTCAGCATTTCATGCCCTGCAGTAGCATCTATCAAGGTGTCAATCCTTGGTAACGGGAAGCAATCCTTGGGACAAGCATCATTCAAATCAGTGAAGTTTATGCACATCCTCCACTTCCCATTAGCTTTCTTAACCATAACCGGGTTTGCCAACCATTCTGGAAATTGGATTTCTTCAATGAATCCAGCTTCTAGGAGCTTTTCAACTTCTTGTTTTATGGCCGATTGCCTCTCTGGTGCAAAGTTCCTCTTCTTCTGCTGTATCGCCCTTCTTTTTGGATCGACATTGAGCTTGTGAGTTATCAATTGGGGATCAATCCCTGGCATGTCAGCAGCCGTCCACGCAAATACATCACTGTTCTCTTGTAGGAACGTGATCAACTCACCCTTCAAAGGTTCTTTTAGTAGTGCTCCAATGTAAGTCACCTTTTCAGGTTCGAGAGGGTCCAAAGGAACAGGAACCAAATCCTCAGCTGGCTTCCCTCTATAGTCCTCATCTTCTCTAACATCCATGTCTTCGATAGGGAGAACCTGCCCCCCGACTCCGTCTGGCCTTAACGCGGCTACATAACAGCTCCTAGCCGTCTTTTGATCGCCCCTTTCTTCTCCAACACCACTCCTGGTTGGGAACTTGACTTTAAGATGGTAGGTTGAGGCCACAGCCTTAAAAGCATGAAGTCCAGTTCTTCCAAGGATGGCGTTGTAGGTCGAGGATGCTTTGATTACCACGAAATTCAACATTTGAGTTACTTCTTTTGGTTCCTTACCAATAGTCATAGGCAACTGAATTGTGCCTTCAACTTTAGATTCCACCCCGTTGAACCCATATATGGGCATGTTCGAGGGGATCAATTGAGAATCATTATACCCCATTTTTAAGAACGTGTCATGGAAAAGAACGTCAACAGAGGCTCCATTGTCCACCAGGACTCGTTTTACCTCATTATTTCCAATCACGGGGGCTATTACCAAAGGATCGTCATGGGGGAACTTCACCCCTTCAAGGTCTGAATCATCAAATCCAATCGACATCTCAGTTTTTGCACGCTTGGGTACTTCTCCAACAATGTGCATTACTTCTCGGGCATAAGCCTTCCGAGAGTTCCTAGTGGTTCCTGCCGCGGTTGGTCCTCCTGAAATCATATTGATTACTGGCCCTCGGGGTTGTGGGTTACGACCTTGATCTCGGTCCCCATCCCTTCTATCATAGTCTCTCATAGGGGGGTTCCTGTCCCCATCCTTGGTGAATTTGCTCAACTTCCCTTTTCGGATCAAAAACTCAATTTCGTCCTTGAGTTGTCTACAATCATCAGTATCATGGCCAGAGTCTTTATGGTACCTACAATACTTGTTCTTGTCTCTCTTCTCAGGATCTCCCCTTAGTGGCTTCGGCCATCGGAAGTCCCTATCTTTCTCAATGTCATAAAGGATTTGACTCCTTGGAGCATTCAACCTTGCATATTCAGAAAATTTCGTGCCGGGATTGTTTTTTCTTGGAGCTGAATCAGAGTCTCTAGTCGTACGAGGATATTTGTCCTCGACATCGTACTCTTGCTCCGTTTTTCGCTTCTTTGAGCCACCATTGTTGCCACCGCCAAGGGTGGGGGTGTCAGTTTTCTTCATGCTTTCCTCAGCTTTGATGTACTTACCAGCCCTCTGTTGGAGCTCAACCATGCTCTCAGGAGGGTGTTTAGCCAACGACATCTTGAAAAAGACATCCGTGGTTCCTTGTTGAAGGGCTATCATAGCTACCTTATTGTCTAGATCAGGTATATTCAACGTCTCCTTGGTGAAACGCTTGAGATAATCTCTCAATGTCTCGTTCTTTCCTTGGGTCAGATTCATGAGTGAAGCAGAGCTTTTTTCATGTACTCGTCCACTGATGAATTGGTTGATGAAAGCCGTGCTCAGATCTCTAAAACAACTGATAGAGTTGGGCGGTAAACGGCTATACCACCTTTGGGCCATGCCTGCCAGAGTTTGAGGAAACGCCCTACACTTAAGTGCATCGGTGACTGGTTGCAGCAACAGTGCATTCGAAAAAGTCCTAACATGGGTTGCGGGATCGCCCGTTCCGTCATATGCCTTGATAGTAGGCATCTTGAATTTTCTTGATACATGAACGACCATTACCTCTTCAGTGAAGGGTGGAATGGGATCATCGGGGTCGCCCAGTTGCATTAAAGCATGAGGATCTGACCTGGGGATCTCCGTCCTTGGAGCCCTAGCTCCTCCTTGCCTCCTTGAAGGTGTTTCTAAATCAATTATGGGGACATCTCCTGCCCCTTGGTTCGAAGGCTGAGTCTGCCTCCTTTGTTGCTCTGTCTCCATGTTTTTCTTTAGTTTCTGGATCTCGGCCTCATGAGCCCTTATCCTCTCCATGGCAGTCATAGGTGCCCTTGTAGTTGCCCCCCAAGTCCTTCTTCCAAGGGGCTCTTTGCTGGCTCTTCTTCTTCTGGGTGCTCGATCTCGTCCTTCATCAGACGAGTAGTCATCAGAGTAGGGTCCAGAATAATCCAAGTATCTTCCTTCAGGGACAGGTCCCAATCCTCGAATGTAGGGTGGTTCGTATGGTTCATGAATTATTGGGGCATGGCCACTCCCTCCGGCTTCAGGGGGATAGTTGGGCAGTCCGTATGCTGGATTGGTGCTTATAGGAAGCACGGTTGTGGAGATCTGTGCTCCATGGGGAAGGTTATGGTCGAGGGGCGAGACAACCATCTGAAGAGGGTTAGTCTCGTTCTGAGGTATGGAAGCTTGGGGATTCGTCCCTTGTGGTTGAGAAACCACCTCTGTGGTGATGGGCAACGTCCCTAGTGGTTGAGAAACCATCTCTGTGGTGAGGGGTAACGACCCTGGTTCCGTGGTGATCGGAACAGTAGTGGTGACAGTTGATCCAGTAGCGGTTGCTGTTCTTCGTGTTATAGCCATGGTTGTTGTAAGCTTCCCACAGACGGCGCCAAATGTTGTGGAACGAAAAGTAGGTTTAGATATTGACGGCGGGTCTTTAATGTAAGGTAGTGGACAATCGTGTCTTAATGGTTGCTCTCGTGTTTCGTGACTACACAGGTCCTCACAAGATGCCTACGTATCTCAATTAATGTAACTGAGAATCAAGCCAAGAAAACGTAGTTCTGATTGAAGGATCAGGTCCTTTATATAGGCGTCAGGAGCCCTGCATTTAGAGTAGAATTAGGTGACTTGGGGGCCAAGTCGCCTTCTTAGATCAGGATTGTGAATCCTATTTTGTAGGAGGCTGACTCCTATTAGGTTTGTATGCCTTGGAGGCTACTCTTTGATGAAGTTGACACAATTTGGACTCTTTTTATGAGCTGCACATTTTCCCCTTTTATTAATTACGAAATTAATAAATAATTAGGGTTTCGGGCCTCATTTATTGGGCCTAATTCTAGGACCAATCTAGGTCTAATTAATACATCATTAATTATATTTCTAGGGTTATTTTTAGCCCATATCAGGATCCAAGGCCAATCTGGGCCTAAATTACATCGACCATAAATGGCCTGACCAATAATTGGTCCATTTTAAAAACATGCCAATTCTATCACAAGGTATAAGCAATAACATGCTCGATAAGTAATGCACAACATCAAGGTATGATAATTGCAAAAGAGCTTCAACGGCTTGATATCAAAAGAAAATTGGGAATAATCATGAAATAATTCCAACGGTAATATATACTCATTTGGGGAAAGAAATCAATGGTTAAGATCGATTATCAATGACGGTAGCCAATTGTCAATAACGGAAAATCAACAATCAATAGTTGTAACAATAATCAAGTGGTGGTAATCAACCGGTAATGGTTATGAGAAATAATCAAACGATGGTATTTAACAATCAATAGTTGAAAGCAATAATCAAATGGTGGTAATCAACCGGTAATGGTTATGAGAAATAATCAAAGAAGGTAATTAACAATCAAGGGTTGAAAACAATAATCACTGGATTGGAAATAAGGGTTTCCGATGCAGATCAAATCAAATAATTTAGGAAATTTATAAATGGAATCAGTTGCCCAATTACGGGTCAAGGATTAACAATCTGAACTGTTCTAGGGTCTCAACATTTAAATATAGATGACAATACAATTTATCACAATAACGGCACAGATACTTGCCTGGTCTATGTCGCTGCCGGTTCTACTCGTTCACTCAACTTTCCCCTTTCCCTTGCTCCGGGAACTCGATTCTATAATTTAAACAACTCATCACAGTAAGTCTAACTATCCTCATTCTAACCTCGACACATAATCAATTAATAACACACTTAAACAAATAACCGGTTACGTATCGGACATCCGGTATGATTTACGGTATTAACAACTCAAATCTTAACCCTAGTATGGGTATATACGGACTATAAACACATTACACAACTTATACGAACCATATAGCACTTATAAACATTTTTAAACACGTCACACGGAACTTATTTGAATTTAAATAAGTCACAACAAATTTTTCAATAAAAAAAAATCGGATTTTTAAATCCAATATAAGTATTTAAATGCAATTAAATCAATTAATAAAATTAATTGACACTCTTTAAATTCTCAAACTATTTTTAAATAATAAAACAAGCTTGAAAATAATTAAATTGAATTTTAAATTAATTAATAATTAATAATTAATTTTTAAGAATTAACTGATTAAAAGAATTAATCGATTAATTAATAAATTAATTATTAATTAAAAATAATTAAAATAATTAAGTTTAATCAATTTTCGAATTTAAAATAATAAATAAAAAAATTCAGAATTTTTCTGATATAAAAATATATTTTTAAAATAAAAATATGAATTTTTAAAGATTTTAAACTATTTTCGAATTAAATAAATAATTAAAATCCAAAAACATTTTTCAGAAATGGAATTAGGGTTTCAAAGATCGAAACCGGGTCAGAAAACGGGTCAACCGGGTCGGGAAGAACGGAATCGGGTCACCAAGAACAATGCACCGGATTCTGGGTTTTTCAGAATCCGGCCGGTGTCCGGCGGCCGGAATCCTTCATTCCTAATCAAACACACATGAAACTATAGGGCTTTTGCTCGCCCTTCCAAGACAAACACAACCAACACACAAACATACATGTATCATGCCGGAATCGAGCCCAGAATTCGGTCAAAGAATCCCGACGGCAACAACTCCGGCCGGAAACACGATCAACTAATTCTGTACATGAAACTCAACGTTTAATATGTCAAAATGAAGCTTATAACTCATACAATAAAACCCCTATATCAGAATCAATGTCAGATCAACAACAAGAACGAACGAAGCAAAAGAAAAAGAAAAATTCGGGTCAAAACCCGAAAATTAAACCCATCAAAATTGAACTTAAACATGAAATTAAATCATGGATTCTTGCTAATTAGAACCCTAGGAACATGTTAGAATCAACCAATTGAACGGAGAATCAACAAAATGAAAATCCCCAAATCGGGTATAAACCCTAATTTAATTCGAATATTGAAAAATTCATAATAAATCGAAAAATTACCAGATGAGGTTGGAAGATTCTGAAACTAGAGATCAAGAGCTTTAATTTGAGTACTTTGAACTTTGATTTCTGAATTCAATAACACCTTGAACGAATGGTTTGATTATTCAAGAACACGAAGAACACGTTTCGGGAATTTTTACTTTTTGATTATACGTAATGCAGATTATGAAGGCTATAAGGTACGATTCGTCTGTATATATTTTTGGAAAAATAATACCCCAAGGAACATTTTTGGATCGATATAGATCCATTGGATCGTTTAAAAACCCTAATTAGGTTAAAAACACGTTTTACGAGGAGATAATTATCTACAAGGACTGATAATTATCCAAATCAATACATATCATTATATAACTAATGCTCAAGAATACTGGGGCTATAACAAATGAAATATTGAGATAAACGATATATACGTCCCCCTAAGCAATTAGGGTTTGGAACAATTTTTCCCTTTTCGAACAAAACGAATTATACTGGCAAGATCAAATAACTAGGGATGAAATGGTACGAATAATCCTTTCGATAACGTTTCGAATACGAAAGACGAAGGAATAATAATGATGTAAAAAATCTCAACGGGGCCCTTGAATTTTCAAAACGAGGCTCAAGATTGAAGAAAATTTCAAACGACGAAATATTTGAAAGGCTTCTGACTCACCAAATAACACATAATCACTTAAAACTCTCACATTAATAATATTCAAATATCCCACAAAATATTTTATACCAAATATATCATTTATTCATTAATAAATAAATAAAAAATCACGGATATTACAACTTGTATTGGTTGTCTCGGATATACATTACTTACTTGAGGATTTATAGGACTTAGTGATGGACATGAACTAGGACACTGGAAAGCTCGGCTGGAGCTGACTAATTCAGCTATAACTCTAGGATGGATTATCCTAGAGTGGTCGAATTTGCAGGAAGGAAGAAGTATAAACTTAATAGAACTACATGGGGCTTGATTCCTATAAATAGGATATGTAGGCACTTGACTAAAGGATTCAGATTTTCACTATTGAGAAGCATAAGGCACGTGCACCTCAGTGATACATAATCCGGCGAATTTACTGGTAGTGTAGGATTTACGCTGCTTGTTTCGACCGGTGGTTTTGTCAACTCAGCCCCCGAAAACATACTTCAACCACCCTGTATCAGCTGCGAGTTGGAGATCCCTAGCCGCAAACCCACAGCTCCATCCGATAACCAAGGACACGATCCGCGAATATTCTAGCGAGATTCTCTCGATTGTGTTGTACCAAAATTCTCTCACAACATCATACTTGCTATAAATATAATTATTACATTGTGCCCTTGACAATAAATTAGGTAGTAAAATTGTATTGTGATTACATAGTAGAGGCTCATTTTAATATAATTTGTATCTTATTTATCAATTAGATAATTGAAGGAGAAATTGTTATTTTTAATATTTGAAATATTAAATCCCAACATGGCAATCTCCTCTTCGCGATGAAGCTGATTGATAATTACAAAAAGAAAATACCTTTATTTTAAAAATGTAGTATCAATTGAAAGGTGTAAAAAAACATCTGCAACTATTTAAGAAAATAGTTTGTATCAGTTGTGTTATTTATATACATAAATTAAAATTTAAATAGAATTTAAGTTAGTTGAGAAAAAAAGTTATATTTGTACAATTAAATTATAAACATGATTGATTTTTTATATGTTTATTGTTTTTCCTATAAATTCGACTGTAAATAAGTAAATTCAATTTTATTTAACTAAAATTGTGAGAAGCTCTAGTTATATAATTTGATTAGGTTTATAATTTTTAGAGAACTTGTCTTTTATAATAAGAGTTATAAAAGGAAATATTATAAGGTTTCAATTTTTTACTAAAAAATAGGATCTAAATAAGAAAATTTTGATTTTAATTATTTGAAACATAAGAACTCTAAAAAAATAGATAAATATACGAAAGAATAGAATTATTTCCTTCATAAAAATATATTTCAGAAAACAATTATGATTGAATATAATCTTTTAATATATTGAAACTTAAAAATATTTTAAAGTTTAAAATAATATTTGTTTAACTAAATTCTAAACATGATTGATTTTTATATATTTATTATATTTTTTTATAAATTAGAATGTAAATAAGAAAATTATATTTTAATTAATTAAAATTAAGAAGCTCTATTTATATAATTCGATTAATTTTATAGTTTTTAGAGCACTTGTCTTTTATAATAAGAGTTATATAAAAAGAAATATTAGAAGGTTTCAATTGTTTTCTAAAACAAATAGGACCTAAATAAAGAAGTTTTGATTTTAATTATTTAAAATATAGAAGCTCTAGAAAAATAAATAAACATGAATGGAGCGATTTTAGAGGTCCTAGGGGTTTTTATTTATATATATATATGTGTTTAATTAAATTCTAAACATGATTGTTTTTTATATATTTATTGTCTTTGTTATAAATTCGAATGTAAATAAAAAAAATAAATTTTTATTAATTAAAATTGAGGAGCTCTAGTTATATAATTTGATTAGGTTTATAATTTTTAGAGCATTTGTCTTTTATAATTAGAGTTATAAAAGAAAATATTAGAAGGTTTCAATTTTTTTTCAAAAATATAGGACTTTAAGAAGAAACTTTTTATTTTAATTATATAAAATAGAGGAGCTGTAAAAAAATAGATAAATATGAATGAAGCGATTTTAGAGTTTTTGGGAGTTTTCCTTTATATATTAAAACAAATTGATTTTTAGACAAGGCAAATTAAAAATAACTAGGTTACTAAGCCGCGCTTCGCAGCGGCATTAGAATATATTTGTTAAGAAAAAGAATATTGGAATAAAAATTATGAAATTAATATCTACAAAATTATTTAAATTATCAAATAAAATATATTATATAAAATCAACGGTATTAGAATATATTTGTTAAGAAAAATAATATTAGAATAAAAATTGTGAAATAAATATCTACAAAATTATTTAAATTATCAAATAAAATATATTCTATAAAATTTGCATTTGGGTAGGTAATATTATAAAGTATTTAAATATTCATTTTGTTTATATAGTTGGATTTTTTATTTTCTTGGACCGATACCATTGTCATATATGTATAAAAGGAAATTTATATTGATAAAAAAATACTAATTATTTGTAATAATAAAAATTTAAATACTTAAATATAATTTTTTTTAGTCATTTTATCTTTAATATGAAGATTTATTATGTATGTTAAAAGAATATGTTTAAATCCAAAATTTTGGATTTTGAAATAAATTTGTTGGGGTAAGTAATTTTTTAATTGAACTTGAATTTTTTTTATTTGTGTAATAACTTAGAAAATGACTTAAAGTTAAAAAAATAGTTTAAAATCAGAAGTTGGTAGGAGATACTTTTTTGAATGACTTATTTTATTTTAATGTATTTATTTGATAAAAGTTAATATCATCATTCAAATGCATTATTTATCAAATTTAATTTAATTGTTACAATTTTAATAACTCATTAGTTTGTCATAATACAAAATTACCCAAACATATATATTAACTTAAAATTTTACTTTTTACTTATAACTTTAAGTAACTTTAAATCATAAGCAATAATTTTAAGTTTAGCCAAAAGGACTCATAATTATATAAAAAAATTGATCGCTTCAAAAAATTATACAAAATAAAATTGAGAATAAAAATAAACATTAACATGTTTTGATTATATAAAATTTAGTTGAATTTATTTTTTGTTAATAGATTTTTTTCAATAATAAAGAAGCCATAAATATCACTAAATAACCAAACAAAGGGATAAAATACAACACCTAAATTAATGTAAAAATCTAGTAATAGCAATAAATATTATAAATATTTAATATCTAAAATATTATAAATATCTAAAATCTAGTAATATCTAGTAAATTAATATCAATGAAACAAATATTTGTATAATATCTAATGATATTCGTTCAATCAGATAAGATAGATTTATATATGTGCAATTTCTAAAACTATATATTATAAAAACATTAATAAATATAATTACTTTTAAATATTTTAATCTGGGTAGATGTGACAATTATTATATAGGGTCCACAATCCTCCTTGTATAAATTTGTATCAACCATCTCAGTCAACTTTTCCCACAAAGTTATGGTACTGGTGATGGAGCTGTTTAAGAAAAAATTATAACAAATTAAATAAGTAAAACAAATAAATTTGGGTAACCAAAGAAGTAATATAAAATTACAAGAATAATAAAAAACAATTAACAGTTATATTAAAATTAATATAATGCATAACTTACTAATTTGTGACAATTTTGAGATCTCTTTTTTCCCAACCGCTTTTGACAACTTCAATGCCACCCAAGTAGGTCAAGCAGCCCACAATATCTAGATCAAAATAGAAAAAATACTATTAGAACATGATAGTTTGAATTATAACTTATATAATAGTATTACTTATATATTACTCTAATATATTACTGCATCAAAAACCTGAGAATATGTTGGTGTCATTAATACGTGCATTAATCATATCCCGGACATATGAACTGAAATCCATGCAGTGATATGTTGACGATGCCATCTTCCAATCTCTTAGGCAACGTTATGCGTATGAAGATCAATTTAGACCCATGTGATAGTGGTCTATATTTCCCTGTACTACAAACAACTTTCAGATTTTTGATGTTGTACACAGAGCCTTCCTCTGAAAGATTTTTGAACCAAGAGACCAGAATCTTCGGGATCGTACCATGGATCAAATTTTCATGTCATACAACATATCTTAGAAAAGTTAATAACATCATACAATTTGACAAACTAATAAGTTATAAGTATATTGATTTATTAACCTTTTCATCGATCAAAATCATGTCAAGACTGATCAGTTCCTCAGTATTTGGATCGACAGATTCCCACATTCTACACACTCGTACTCTTATCATTCAGGTATAGTTGTTGTCGTTCAAAGCATTCAACATGGTGTAGGCCATAGTTGTATTGATTGTAAATATGGTTGTAAAAATTTGAACCTATGTAAAAAAGTTTCGGTGTAGTTTTTTTTGTTATGAATGACCTTTAATTTATAGGTGTTTGTAAGGTGAATAACATGGAAATTTATTATGTTTAAAAGTCAAGAAGTATTATAAAAGAAAAGTTCTATCAAGTTTGAAAATAATAAAAGAAAGTTTTATCATGTTTAAAAATAATAAAAGAAAGTTTTATCAAGTTTGAAAATAATAAAAGAAAGTTTTATCAAGTTTGAAAATAATAAAAGAAAGTTATATCAAGATTGAAAATAATAAAAGAGAAAATTGAAATTATTAACATAATATCCTAAAAATTCGAAAATAATAAGGAAATTGTAATTTTCTAAATAAAAGAAAGTTCTATAGTTTGAAAATAATAAAAGAAACTTCTATCAAGATTGGAAATAATAAAAAAGAAAATTGCAATTATTAACATAAGAGCCTACAAATTCGAAAATAATAAGGAAGTTGTAATTTTCTAAATCAAAGAAAGTTCAATCAAGTCCTACAAATTTGAAAATAATAAGGAAGTTGTAATTTTCTAAATCAAAGAAAGTTCTATCAAGTTTAATAATAATAAAAGAAAGTTTTATCAAGCCTACAAATTCGAAAATAATAAATAAGGACGTTGTAATTTTCTAAATCAAAGAAAGTTCTATCAAGTCCTACAAATTCGAAAATAATAAGGAAGTTGTAATTTTCTAAATCAAAGAAAGTTCTATCAAGTTTGAAAATAATAAAAGAAAGTTCTATCAAGTTTGAAAATAATAAAAGTGTAATTTTCAATTTCCTTCCTACAAAATAGAAAATAATAAAGGAAGTTGTAATTATTAAAATTAAAAATTGTGAAAATTTGAGAAAATTAGAAAAAGAGAACGGAGCGATTCTAGAGGCGCCACTTCACCGCCCCGTATTCTCCTTTATATAAGTATATTGATTTTAAAACAAATATTAGGTAGCATCTACCATTAGAATTCTAGCATGCTTGTATATCAGTGTATTGTTTTTGAAATTAGAGGTATGTGTTGTGAGAGAAATTTGGTACAACACAATCGAGAGAATCTCGCTGGAATATTCGTAAAAAGCGTCCTTGGTTGTCGGACAATGCCACAGGTTCACAGTACGAAGCCTGAAGCTGATTAGTTAGAACAGAATGGTTGAAGTATGATTTCCGGGGGCTGAGTCGACAAAACCACCGGTCGAAATAAGTAGTATAAATCCTACACTACCCGTAAATTCGCCGGAATATGTATCACTGAGGTGCACGTGCCTTATGCTACTCAAGAGTGAAAATCCGAATCCTTTAGTCAAGTGCCTACATATCCTATTTATAGGAATCAAGCCCCATGTAGTTCTATTAGGTTTATACTTCTTCCTTGCCATGAATTCGACCATTCTAAGATAATCCATCTTAGAGTTATAGTCGAATTAGGTAGCTCCAACCGAGCTTTCCAGTGTCCTAATTCATCTCCAACTCCAAATCCTATAAAATCTCTTACGTTTAATGTATACCCGAATGAATCAATATGAGTCCCATACTGATTATATTTACTACATCCTTGTGAATTCGTTATGATTGAGACTCCTTTCCTAAGAGCAATTTCATATTTCCGAACAATAAGAAATAGAGTCCTAAATCAACTTGTATTCTGCCTTCCTGAGGTCCCGGTCACTCGTCAGCTGGTAGCAATCTCGAGGTTTAGACCACCTGAACCTCAACACCTTTCTCCTGCACCTCAATATCTTCCCTGCACCTTAGTACCTTGAGGCTGCCTTGATGCCTCAGACCTGTCTCAGTACCTTGAACCTGCTCCAGAGTACCTGTTGTGGCACTTCGAACCTATCAGGATACCTTAAACCTATACCACAGCATCATGGGCTTGTTCCTTAGTGCTCACCATCCTAGCCCAATACCCTGCTACGGGACTTATAACAGATATGGGCCTTAAATTGAGCCCACGTGAGATTTTGGGCACAACAACTACCTCCCGGTTCCTTGCAGTATTAAATACAAAAGGAACCAAAACCTATTTCATTCTCACACCATCGACTCTTGACCTCATAACCAGCTGCAGACCCTTAGCTGCTCACCCGGTATCTAACTTAGATCTTCGGCGTATATTCCTCCATTCTTTTCTTAGCAAATTAAATCTGTACCTTAGTTGGCTTCCACGAAACATTTATTTATCCACACATTATCCTTTGTTTTCTGAAAAGAATTTGAATTTCAAAATCTACAACAAACCTCTCATATTCCTCCTAGAAAATTGAACCATGCATTAATCCTTCACGTCTTTCATTAAACCTACTTGGGCATGCCACCTGGCACAGCTGCCCTTTTTCCATGTGTATTTAAACACACATTCACCCCCCGTTCTTTCTCTTTTTATCTCACTTTTCACACAAACTGTTCATTCTCTCTACCTTCCCTCTGGCGAAAGGTTTCCAGACGGCTCAGGGTTCCGACAATACTTTAATCCTCCATCATTCCCCGACCTACGCTACTCCGTAAGGTATGAATCCGTCTTTATCTGTCACTTTTATTTCCAATTTGTCATTGCATGTCGCTATTGAATGTACCCCTCTCATCTGTTCACACACATATATATATATGCTACCATGTATGCCTACACACATATCTGTATTATCACGTCAATCACATCGGAAATCCAGAATACCACACGCACTCACTCCTTGTGAATCATGGTTGCTTGATAGTATCTGTCCAACTTCCATGTAAAGTCAAGACCTTAAAACCCCTTTAAACTCATATCTTCTTTGTGGTCTTGTTTTGCATATTCGCACCGTGTCTTTTTGTCTTCTTGATTGTTCTTGCTTGCATGTGTAATTGATTAATGTATGTCACATAAGCTTTTAGAACATTAACCATTGATATGCCATCCTGTAAAAATATTTAGGAGGAAAACCGAAAACCCTTCCAATTGCCTTAGTTTTTGAATTTCTGTATATTGGGACCTCTCTTGAGGTGAAGACCCCTATGAACCTTCATCTTCGTTTTAGATATAAAAGCAACCCTGTAATTTGTGATCCCCATACCTTCGGAATCATTATGACCACCACATGTTCGACCAAGACCCTCAGCCGTAATTCTCCGAAAAGATCCGTATTGGAATCCTTCATGAACTTTTCGGCTTTGTTGTCTTCTTGTTTGCCTAACTAAGAAAAACCCTATTGGCCGTTATCTCACCCTGCTCCACCCTTTGCAGATGTCATGGGACTCGTCTGCGGCCAGTTCGCATCAATCATCTGCTCACGAGGTTCAGGTTCCCAGTGACTCTGATCCCTCATCTATCAGAACCTTTCCATCAAACCCACCTAAACCAGTTAGTACCAGAACTCGCTCCAAGGTTAAGGTACTGGTTCCCGAACAAGCTATTGTATCCGTCCGTACCAATCTTTTTCCTCACAGAGCCAAAGATCCTCAAGCCATAGCCATTCACCAAACATCGTCCAACAATTATCCGCTCCCTGATTCCGAGGTTGAGGTCGAGGTTTCCTCAGGGGCTGACAATCCCAATGACTCGCAGGGCATAATCCCTGCTTGTGAGGAGCTAGACACCTCGATGAATGCTAACAGAATAAAACTTCTTCTCCAGAAACATCGTCCCGAGTGCCGCCTGGTGGTGCCTTCCCCTGGGGAAAGGTGTCACCATTTTGACAACTTTGAACCTGATCAACAGATACCCTGTGCTGTGTTTTCCGCCACGTTTTTTAGAATGGGCTTGTCCATTCCTCTACATCCTTTCATTCATGATATCATCACTTATTATGACATCGCTCCTCTCCAAATGACCCTGAATGCCTACCGAATGGCCATGTGTATGTATGTCCTCTATGACCAGCAGTTTGAAAAGAAAATGTCTGCCCGTGAGTTGGGTTTCTTTTACCAGCTCAAACAAACGGGAAAGAATTCTGGCTTCTTTTACTTGTCCGCCTGGAACGTCCATGATGGTCAGTGCATTAAGGGAAATAAGAAAGGAATGTCTGATTGGCTACCCCAGTTTCTCTACTGCTATGATTGTCCCACATACAGAACCGAATTTAATAGAAACCCTCGTAAGTAACGCTTCCATTTCTTCTTTACTCCTTCCTGACCGATTTAGATGTTATAATCTAATTCATGCTTAAACCATTACATAGAGATTCCGAGTAAGACAGCACTCAAAGGCCATTCTCTGGAAAGGGCTCTTGAGGCCTTGAAGCTGTCAGCGGAGCTAGGAGATGGTGCTAGTCTGCTGACAGATCAAAACCTTAAAAGATGTGGTTTCTTGCCAAATAAGAAATCTTTGAACCTAGTTTCAACAGAGGACTCTGAAGCTGAAACCTCAAGTAAAATAAGTTTCCTATTATGTCTCTGTGCTTTACTTTATCATTTGTGTTATTCTCAACATGCTATTATCCTCGTTTTCATATTGTATTATTCAAGTACTGACTTTTGATCTTCTTTCTGTAGATATGGCTTCTGGTGTGCCATCGTTTGTCAACAAATCCGCTAGTTATGACGATCTCTTTGGAGATGAAGGAAAATACCTTGTTCCCATAGATGCTACCCCTATCTCCAGGATGAAATCAACCCTTGCTTCCCAGGATAAGTCTGCTACTTCTTCCAAAAGGAAATTACCACTACCTGCTGCCATTGACTCGGCTAAGGGCCCGGGATCCCGTTTCAAGAAGTCCAAGCCATCACCCCCCGGCACCCCAAGTGAAAGTTCCAACCCTCTGATCCGTAAGTTTTCTGCCATGGTGGGGAATCAAATTCCAGAGGAGGTTATTGCTAAATGGGATAAGATGAGCTCGTCTAAAGCTGTAAAGGCCACCACCTGGTGCGAAGCTCAGAGTCTCTTTCATATTTTGAAACGGAATGAAGAAATGATGGTCGTAGCCCGTGGTGATCAGAAATTATCCGATGAAGTCAAATATTTGAAATCCCTTCTTAAGACAAGTGAAGATGAAAAGAAGAAGTTAGCTGATGCCAGCAAGAAGCTTAAGGCTTCCGAGGCTAAGCTATTGAAAGAACGTGAACATCTGAACACCTCCATAGTGAACCTTGATACTGAAAAGGACGCCCTCCAAGCTTCTTATACTAGGAAAGTTGGCGAGTTTAAGAAGCTGGATTCTCTCAATACCACCATCGCCCTGGAGAGGTCTACCCGTGAGGCTGCCAAACGTGAAAAGTTTGAGGCCGGATACAGCCGCGGGGTAAATGATTATATTGAGTCCACCTATGACCATTTCCCGACTCTAGATTGGACCCTGCTTGGAGAGGATGCCGTGAAGCTGGTGGGAGAAATCAAGAAGAGGGAGGCTGCTGCAGCTGTGGAGCAAGGGAAGATGGTTCCATCTGAACCTGAGGCTGAGGCGCAGGTCATGGGTGAGAGCTCCAACCCAGATGCCCAAATAGAAGGTGTGGAGGTGGACGACCCTGTTGCTGACCAGGATGCTCCTGGGGCGTCTCCCGACAACCTTGCTCCATGAGTTCCGTTTTTTTATTATAAGTATTTCTGTCTTTGAAAACATTCATACCCCTTGGAAGGGTTAACTTTATGGTTTTTGGTTTCGATAACATTCCTGGAGTTCGCGCCATAGATTTTTAACATTCGGATGAGGGTGCGGGTACCTCGGAATACCTCGCAAGATGTAACCTTTAAATCTGGTTTTCATCTTTTTAAATTTATCGTACTTTTGTTTTCCTTATGCCCGAAATCCATGTCTAGATTTTCCATGCTATTTCTTCTGTATGATTACTAAATTGATATATCGAGTTCACATACAGGTAGCTGTGGTATCGTGAGATTCCGAGTGCACCAAACCAACCTGTCCTGCTACGTTAGATAACCAGGATCCTTAAGCCAGTGAATAAGTATGTGTCCGTCCAGGTATATCCATGATTTACACCATGAAAGTAGCCAATAGAATCCATACTGTAAGGTCACATTTCATACATAAAGTTCACCAACACGCGTATTTGCGTTATAGCAACCATAAACCTGAAGCTCACCCGAGCTTTTTCGCACCTCTTGACCGGAGATACAAACCGTATATGATAAGGGTCATTCACGACCACATTACTCCAATAATCTGATGTATAAATAATCCATTCTTGCACCTAATTTCCTTAAGTACATATTCTATTTTCCATAGATTAGATCATCCATAAGCCATTTTATCTACTGCATTCGAGAAAACCCGACCATGCATATACATCCTTGCCTAGGGCAATGTGCCATTAAATTCCATGTACTTCACAATCCTGTATGAAGTTTAATCCGTGCCACAGCTTCAGGGATCATTAGCCTTGAACCTCCCAACTGTGGTGTCAATCCGTTCAGTGTTCCAGCTTGCATTCGTGCAAGGAAGTTTGAACCAGAGTGGCCCATGAGTGGTTTCCACACTTTACCATGATACTCATGCCTAGTGTCCCTGGGGCTTATATGAGTTGATACATTTGAATATTTATCCATGAATATTAACCTTTACCTCATAATCCATGAGTATTAACCTTTACCTCATAATCCATGAGTATTAACCTTTACCTCATAATCCATGAGTATTAACCTTTACCTCATAATCCATGAATACGAATCTCCAATCCAATCCAATCCCGTTAAATTTAATCCAAATCATATTAAATCCAATCCAATGATATTAAATCCAATCCAAATAATATCAAATCCAATCCAATGATATTAAATCCAATCCAAATAATATTAAATCCAATCCAATGATATTAAATCCAATCCAATAATATTAAATCCAATCCAAATAATATTAAATCCAATCCAAATATATTATTTCGAAATTTAATCATTTGAGCCTGTATAGAGCATATCCACTACCCCCCAGTTCTTTATCATATAATCGTTTATGGTGAAGAACTAAACAAAGGCAATCAGACATCCAACTCTTAATCCACATGTAATCTTTACAGCAAAAACATAAAGAGTGATAAAGCATTCAAACAAGAAGAGCCATATGAACCAAAAATAGAGGTTTAATTAATATTATAAAATCTATCGAAAGAAATCCAATAGGTAGGGTGTGCATACACTACCCCCCGAGTGCTCAAAGAACAAATGACAATGTCTTACTATGAACTTGAAACAAAGTGCTTCGAAGCTGAGCCAAGCAGCTATGAAGCCGAGGCTCACAACCATGAAGCTATACCTAAGCATGGCAGTCACAACTAATAAACTGCTTTTATTATTCCTATACTTGAAAGAGGCCTACAGAAATAGTACCTGATAATTTTACTGGTAGTATTTCTTGAGGTGCTCACCATTCCATGCCCTTGGAATGAGCTTTCCATCCAAATCTGTGAGATGATAGGTATCTTCCCATAAGACAGTCTTTATGAGGTACGGACCTTCCCAATTTGCCCCAAACACACCATGCCCATGAACCTTCATGTTGGGCATCATTTTCCTTAGGACCAAATCGCCAACCTTCAATGGACGAGCACGGACCTTGCTGTCAAAGTACTTCCGAGTACGTTGTTGATAAGCGGCTAGCTTCAGTTGTGCAGTAGTTCGAACCTCCTCTACCAAATCCAAGTACAATCGATGATTGACCTCGTTATTCCCAGGGTCATAGTTATCCCTCCTGAATGATCCAGCCCCAATTTCCACGGGCACCATTGCTTCACAACCGTAGGTTAAGGTGAAGGGTGACTCTCCTGTAGTGGTTCGCGGTGTTGTGTTATATGACCATAACACCATAGGGAGCTCTTCAGGCCAACACCCCTTGCTTTCTTCCAATTTGGTTTTCAAAGTGTGCTTAATGATCTTGTTGACAGCTTCCGTCTGTCCATTACTTTGAGGGTGATAGACTGCCGGGAAGCCTTTCTGAATCCCGAGATCATCACATAGCTTTCGCCATTCTTTGCTATCAAACTGCTTTCCATTATCTGAGATCAATTTATATGGAACCCCGAATCTGCACACAATTGCCCAAAAAACGAATTCCTTTATTTTTGCTGCGGTTATTGTAGCTAGGGGTTCAGCTTCAGCCCATTTGGTAAAGTAATCTACCGCCACAACAGCATATTTCACTCCTCCTTTACCTTTAGGGAGCTCCCCAATCAGGTCGATTCCCCACACAACGAAAGGCCAAGGGCTGGTGAGTGGTTTCAAGGGGACAGCTGGATTGCTATTGAAGTTTGCAAATCTTTGGCAACGATCACACGCCCGAGTGAACCTGTGAGTATCTTTCTGGATTGTCGGCCAATAGTATCCTTGGCGGAGCATTTTGTGTGCCAGAGAGGTTCCCCCTGAATGATTGCCACAAATTCCCTCATGGACTTCCCGCATAATATACTCGCATTCGTCACCTGATATGCACTTCAAAAGCGGTTTGTTAAATCCTCTTTTGTATAAGCAACCATCATAGATGACATACCTTGCAACCTGGTATTTTATTCTTCTCGCTTCCTCCTTTCTTTCTGGAACAATCCCTTTTGTGATGTAATTCATAATAGGTGCTGTCCACAATGCCTCGGTTGCAGGTTCCAAGTTCATGGCCTCAAGTCTAGGAATGCTAGGCTGAAGTTGAATCTCCAAAGGTATTACCCCTAACATAGTAGCTTCCCTTTGTGAACCCAGTTTTGCAAGTGCATCCGCGTCAGTGTTTTGTGCTCTTGGGATTTGCTCGAGGTTCACTTCTTTGAACCTGCTAATCAGCTCCTGGGCGTACCTCATGTAAAGGTCAGTACGAGGACCTCTAGCCTGGAATCCTCCTCGAATATGCCACACCACTAGCATAGAATCACTGAAAACGGTCATGTTTTCTACCCTCATTTCCAAAGCAAGCTTCAAACCAGCTATCAGAGCTTCATACTCTGCATCATTGTTCGTTGCGTTAAAAGCAAAGTGAATGGAGCTTTGAAGCTTGTGGCCCTCTGGGCTAATGAGAATAATACCAGCTCCTGCCCCATTTCCATTTACCGCTCCATCTACGTAAAGTGTCCACCATAGTGAGCAGTTTTCAGCCATCTCTTCAGGGGCTGTAGGTTCAGCTATACACTCATCGCCCTTAACCTCAAACGATGGGGGAAATTCCAACAAGAAGTCTGCCAGCACCTGCCCTTTTATAGCCGTTCTTGGCTTGAAGTCAATATCGAATTGTCCCAACTCCACAGCCCATTTCATAAGCCTTCCAGAAGCTTCAGGCTTGTGCAAAACCTGCCTTAGAGGGAATGAAGTACGTACCTCGATTCGGTGTGCTTGAAAATAAGGCCGAAGCTTCCTCGAAGCCAAGATTAAGGCATAAGACAACTTTTCCATGTTAGAATACCGTGTTTCGGCGTCCAGCAACCTTTTACTTACGTAATAAACCGGGTGTTGGACCTGTAGCTCCTCCCGGACTAGTACAACACTGATAGAATATTCTGAAACTGCCAAGTACAAGATGAGAACCTCTCCATCTAGAGGTTTAGACAGCAATGGAGGACTTCCCAACTGTTCCTTTATCTTTGTAAAAGCAGCCTCACATTCCGGGTTCCATTCGAAGTTCTGTCCTTTCTTGATTGCTGCAAAGAATTCTCTACATTTATCTGAAGATTTGGAGACAAACCTGTTTAGAGCTGCAATCCTACCAGTAAGACTCTGAACCTCCTTTATGTTTCGAGGAGATCGCATTTCGACTAAAGCTTTAATCTTGGCAGGGTTTGCTTCAATTCCCCGATGATTGACAATGAAGCCTAGAAACTTTCCTGATTCCACGCCGAAAACACATTTCTGAGGGTTGAGCTTCATTCTGAACCTACGTAGTATGTTGAACATTTCTGATAGATGTATCACATGGTCAGCTGCAGCTTTAGATTTGACCAGCATGTCATCAACATAAACTTCCATAGTTTTCCCTATCTGATCTTTGAACATCTTATTAACCAGCCTTTGGTAGGTAGCTCCAGCGTTCAACAATCCAAAAGGCATGCCAATATAACAGTAGAGACCTCTATCTGTGATGAAGGATGTATGCTCCTGATCAGGTTCATACATGGGAATCTGATTATATCCCGAGTAGGCGTCCATGAAGCTTAAGAGAGCATGCCCAGCTGTAGCATCAACCAATTGATCAATCCGTGGGAGTGGAAAGCTGTCTTTAGGGCATGCCTTGTTCAAATCCGTAAAATCTACACATGTTCGCCACTTTCCGTTAGGCTTCTTGACAAGCACTGGATTTGCCAACCAATCCGGGTAGAATGATTCTCTTACCAGCCTAGCCTCTAGTAACCTGTCAACTTCTTCTTTGAGGGCTAAAGCTCTCTCACCACTTATTGCCCTTCGTTTTTGTCTTACGGCAACCCTTTCGGGGTCAATGTTAAGGTGGTGACACATCACCCTGGGATCAATCCCCACCATGTCAGAGTGACACCAAGCGAAAACATCTAAGTTATTTTTTAAGAAATGAGTCAATGCTTCCCTAGCTTCAGGTTCCAACTGCTTTCCAATTTTTAGCTCCTTGGAAGGGTCGGTTGCATCCACTAGGATTGACAAAGTGTCACCAGCAGCTCCTGTTGTTTCCCTAGCTTCGGGCATTCGGGGATCTAAGTCAACCTTCACCTGAACCTCTGTATCAATTCTTTTAGATTGTGAAGAAACCTTGGGGGAGCTTTCCGCCTGGGCGTCCTCAAAGTCGCTATCATTTAACTCTTCAACAATACCTTCGATAAAAGGTTCACTGTCTTTTTTGAGTTTTGGTGGGGGTGCCTCCAGCATCCGTACCTCATTCTGGGTATCTACCCCCGAAGAAAAGACAATATCCATGGAGCTTTCTTCACCTGGATGTTGGATAATCATAATTACATTGCACAAATTATGTACCTGCTGTGAAGGTTCATCCTTCGTTGGTGCCCCCTGGTACCTATAGCAATTATCCGTGGTACCTCCATCAACTAACAACAAATGCTTTGAAGCTTGCTCAGCGGTGCGCAGAGCCTTACTATAACATTCCCTTGAGTCTACCTGACAGCCCTTTAGACATCCAATCCCGTTAGGAGTGGGAAACTTCATGGAGAGATGGTAGATAGAGGTTACTACTCTCATTTCCTTTAAGAGGGGTCTGCCCACGATACAATTATATGATATGTCTTCGTTTACCACCATGAATTCCGTCACCTGCGTAGCTTTCATAGGTTCAGCCCCCAACACAACAGGAAGCTTTACTCTACCCACAACTTGCACTGGTCCGCCAGTAAATCCGTATAAGTCATTGTAAGCAGGGGACATTTCCTTGTCCGCGAGTCCCATCTTTTGATAAGTGTCATAAGCCAATATGTTGCAAGAACTTCCATTATCCACCAAGACTCGATGCACATTGAGCCCTCCAATTGTGATAGTCACCACCAATGCATCGTTGTGGGGGTGATGCACATGCCTTGCATCGTCTTCAGTGAAGGTGATGTCCGCAGCTTCACCTCTAAACAACTTTGGGTTTCCTCTAGCCTCACGTGCATAATTCTTCATTGCATTCCTGCTGAAACCTCCAATGTATGGTCCGCCTATGATTGTGTGAATACTACCAGCCCTGGTAGCTCGATCAGGTGCAGACTTTTCTTCATCTTTCTTGGATCTATCATCCTTGTACTTTTTCGCCTCCTGGGCCACAAATTCTGTGAGGAAACCTTTCCTGATCAAGTCCTCAATATGATCTTTGAGGTGTCGGCAGTCGGCTGTTTCATGCCCATTAGCATCATGGAAAGCACAATATCTAGCTATATCCTTCCTTCCGGGAGGTCCCGTCCTGGAGGGTTTTCTGAACATCCCCGATTTATCACCAATTTCAAAGATGTGTTCCACAGGTGCTGCCAAAGGGGTGTATTCCGAGTACCTCCTACTACCCTTAGATGATGGATATTTGTACTCAACTGTTCTCTTTGAACCTGTGGTGTTCACTGACAGAGGTGTAGTCCTTACCTCCTTGCTTGCATCCCGGCCATCTGCTGAAGCTGTGTTATAGGTTGTTCGCTTGCTGTAGCTTCTTTCCTTAGGGCTGTACGACCTATTCCTCTTATTCCTGTTCCAATCTCGTGAAGCATTGTCCTTCTTCAAATTTTCCAAGGATTATTCCATGACTTTATGCCTTTCTGCCTTGGCGTAGAAGTCAGCCAGGGTAGTAGGTTCCCTACTCTGCAGCTCTTTCCAGAATTCGGTCCCAGGCTTAACCCCAGCTATCAGAAAATTTTTATAAGTTTCGTCTGTGGTTTTCCTCACCCTTGGAACCTCAGCATTGAACCTCTTGAAATAGTCGTTAAGTGATTCGTTGTCACGTTGCTTAATATTTGCTAGGGTATTGGCCGGAGGTGCAAACGCGACCGAAGCTCTAAACTGAGTTATAAACATCTCACCCATCTGTCTCCATGACTTGATAGAATTGGGAGGGAGCCTTTTGAACCACTGATGAGCACTATCCCTTAGAGTTGCAGCCAACAACCGACATTTTGTGCGATCCTTGATTTGATAGACTTCCATCTCCGTGTTGAAACGACTGAGAAACTCTACGGGGTCTGTGGTTCCGTTGAATTTCAAGTCTCCCACTCCCCTGTAGCTACGGGGTAAGGGCGAATCCCGCACCTTCTTAGTGAAAGGTGATCCCACCGTCAATCCTGATTGGGGGCCCCTTTCTGCCATAATCTTCTCGAGGACCTTCCTGAGGTCCTCCTCCTTGTATTTTCCACCACCTTCGGCTGACCTAGAGGTGTCATCAGTGTCACTCCCACCGTTGGAGCTCTCATCAGAACTGTCATCAGCTTTATAGGACGAGCCCGAGCTATGCTCATCTTCAGGTTTAGAGTGGGACTTATCCTTATGACTCCCTGATGCCTTAGACAGTGATTTCTCACCTTGTACCTTCTTGGGACCCTTCTGTTTTGCCTCCAATAGCTTAAGCCTCAAATCCTTACTCGTTAGCTTCTTTCCCATTCGGTCGAATACAGTGACACTCCTTGTAACCGAAGGTTCAGGATCCTCCTTATCCTTGGGCTCAGCTTCAGAGTTCCAGTCAGGATTACTCTGATCGGTTTCAACATCAGAAAAAGTCTTCTTAATTCTCTCCTTCTCAGGTCCTTCCTCCTCACTGCCAAAATCCAGCCGAGTAGGCGTAACCTTTGGAGCCTTAGGCCGTTTTTGCTTCTTTCGCCATCTTTTCATCTTTTCAGATTTTTTCTCCAAGGAATCCACCCTTTCACCAATTTTCTTGAGGTGATCGAAAATATCCTTGTTCGTAACCTCGCCATGAGGACCTGTTCCACGGCCTTCTTCATTGTTAGTTGGTGTTTGCATTTTTCCGGAATCATCCGACATCTTTTCTCTCTTAAGATTTCTGATGGAGTTCCCCTCCTTCTAGCGCCACTTATGTTGTGAGAGAAATTTGGTACAACACAATCGAGAGAATCACGCTGGAATATTCGTAAAAAGCGTCCTTGGTTGTCGGACAATGCCACAGGTTCACAGTACGAAGCCTAAAGCTGATTAGTTAGAACAGAATGGTTGAAGTATGATTTCCGGGGGCTGAGTCGACAAAACCACCGGTCGAAATAAGTAGTATAAATCCTACACTACCCGTAAATTCGCCGGAATATGTATGACTGAGGTGCACGTGCCTTATGCTACTCAAGAGTGAAAATCCGAATCCTTTAGTCAAGTGCCTACATATCCTATTTATAGGAATCAAGCCCCATGTAGTTCTATTAGGTTTATACTTCTTCCTTGCCATGAATTCGACCATTCTAAGATAATCCATCTTAGAGTTATAGTCGAATTAGGTTGCTCCAACCGAGCTTTCCAGTGTCCTAATTCATCTCCAACTCCAAATCCTATAAAATCTCTTACGTTTAATGTATACCCGAATGAATCAATATGAGTCCCATACTGATTATATTTACTCCATCCTTGTGAATTCGTTATGATTGAGACTCTTTTCCTAAGAGCAATTTCATATTTCCGAACAATAAGAAATAGAGTCCTAAATCAACTTGTATTCTGCCTTCCTGAGGTCCCGGTCACTCGTCAGCTGGTAGCAATCTCGAGGTTTAGACCACCTGAACCTCAACACCTTTCTCCTGCACCTCAATATCTTCCCTGCACCTTAGTACAGTACCTTGAGGCTGCCTTGATGCCTCAGACCTGTCTCAGTACCTTGAACCTGCTCCAGAGTACCTGTTGTGGCACTTCGAACCTATCAGGATACCTTAAACCTATACCACAGCATCATGGGCTTGTTCCTTAGTGCTCACCATCCTAGCCCAATACCCTGCTACGGGACTTATAACAGATATGGGCCTTAAATTGAGCCCACGTGAGATTTTGGGCACAACAGTATGTAAAATAGCAAAAGATTCAAGCTATGGTGTTTAAAAGAATGGGGAAGGCACGAACGACTTACCACCTTATAAGATTAATATTAAGGAGCGATTCACATATTTTGTAGTTCTGTTTTGAGAAAAATACCTCTGCTTAGGAACTTACATGAGTACGTACTATATTTTTAAATGTAGTGTTAGATGCACAAAATTTAGTACAAAAAATATTTTCAAAATGACATGGTTGATGTGACAGTTTGAAAATTTTTGATTAATTTGGTATAAATGCAGCGGACCCATTTATTATTACAACAAATAGGATCTGCCCTGCTATTTACCAAAATATTAACATAACATTTTGATCTGCAGCGTATGATACTTAAAGCTATGCTAAAAAATGAACCTATGAATGCCCATTTCTTTTGTAATTGCGTGTCCCACTTATATAGTGTGTTTCAATAATACTAAACTCATAAAATGGTACCAATGTATAATAAAATTTGTACATGGGCAAGCCTTCAGGAATGTCAAACTCCAGTTTCTGGTTTGAGGCCTCTAGTGCCATGGCACATCCAAGAAAGTGTGAATATCAACTTATGCTTTTATGGAGTTGAAACCGGATGCCTGATCAGGTGAAATAACCCATACGGGCATTACACTTTGCACATGACACCTTGCCCTCCACTCCACCTTCTTCGACCATTTTCATCCAATGTAAAGGCGCAACAGATGAGCACTCAAGATCACCATTTAATTATATTTTGATGAAAAGGTTGCCACTTCTCCTTTTAGACCACTAGAATGAAGTCTCATCCTCTCCAAGAGATGGTACAGAACCTTACATTGATTGGAAAGCCTTCTGCACTTTTTGTAGCGATATGTTGTTCTAGAAGTTGGTACTTTATTCATAGACGACCCACTCTCAGAAGAGGTGTCTTCTGTTGACAGGCCAGGATCAGGTGTCCAAGTCCAGAATCAAGTATTTCTCCACGATTATAAATAAGAGTCACCTAATTGAGTTAGATGGAAGCAATTTTCAAAAGATAGTCGTTTAGTTCTCATCATGCATGTATGATCTAATGATGGCCGCATTTAGAGACATACTACAAAACAGTCTCGACCCACAACTCTCTAACAAATACATATTCTAGCAAATACAGAAGTTTTTCTATGAAGTCCCCGAATTGTCGCCCGTATACATATCAAATCCTGCACTCTAAAATATACCTTGAGGATTTGTTTAGTAGGAATTGACGGACCACTACGCTAAAATATCTATACTCCACTTACCACAGCCTGCATTCAAGATCAGGAAACAACCTACATGGTGCTTTGGATTAATAATTAAAGGTCTCGAAGTTTGTACCTTTAAAGAGACCTGATTCCTCCAGGAGATTATACCTTCGAAAATGCTTAGTCTCGCATATACTTGAATAAATCATTATCTACCATGCTGCAAATTTACATCAATATAATCATCAAAATTACTAAATCAGATCATGCAACTGTGTCAACATATTTATCAAAATCAAAGTAAATCATAATTTACCTGTCAAAATCAAAGCAAATCATCAAGTATAAATAAATTTAAATATGAATACATGAAGGAAAAAATAGAGTTGGCCACGACCTGCATTGAAGATGAGGGGTGTGATCTATATATACTACACCTTTTGCACTCCCTTTAATAAGTTTTTATCACGTATATTCCATAAATTTTACATGTTCCCTCCATTAGAATTCGTTTTTTGGGTTATAAAAGGAAATTAAAATTTTATATTTAAAATATAAGTGCTCTAAAAAATAGATAAATGAACTTGCCTTTTTTTTTTACCATTGTTTTATACAATTTGAAAAAAAGGTTTAATATTTCTTTTCTAAAAAGTTTCGATTTTATTTTCTAAAAAATAGGACTTAAAAAAAGAAGTTTTAATTTTAAGTATTTAAAATAGAGGAGCTCTAATAAAAAATTAGTTAAATATGAATCGAGAACTTCTGAGGTTTTCCTTTATATATATAAGGATATTGATGATTGGTCGTGTATAATTTTGTCAAAAAGGTTGATAGGCTATAAGAGCCCAAACTCCCATTGACAGGCTACAAGAGCCCTGACTCCCAAACCTAGTACCCGAGCCTGGACTCAGGACTCCTGGTGGCATATTCAACGGTACATGAGCCCTGACTGACAGGCTGCAAGAGCCCTGACTGACAGGCTGCAAGAGCCCTGACTCCCAAACCTAGTACCCGAGCCCGGACTCAGGACTCCTGGTGGTGACACGTAAGGACACCTAATGATTGGCATCATTGTGTCCTAATCAAACCACACGCCAGCAGGAGCCTGGCACATGTCACCACAATTCTCACCCGGGCACGTGTGACCCATCAACATCATCCAGGTGTCCCACCTACCTATGATCCAACGCTCATGATTGCAGGTACCCCCTGAACCCTAATTCTGGGCCTATAAATAGCCCAAGAAGGAAAGGTTCAGGGTTAAGCTCTCTCTCTCTACACAACATATACACACACCCTCCATATTTAGATTTCTCTATAGTCCTGTCTACCTTTCCAAAGCCATTACTTATTCTCACGCCGGAGGCGCCGCCAGGGTCCAAACCCCCCTCCGGTGTTGTTTTGCAGGGTCCCAACCGCAGCGACACCGCTTCCAGGCGTGGGATCGGCCGGGAAGGACTAGATCGGGATTTGGAGTTATCATTTGACGCTAGAAGGAGGGGGAACCCTGTCTTGTGGTCACGGTGCCGCTAGACTCACCATCATCAACAAGCTCCTTCATCTTTGAAAGAGTCCTAGTTAAATCCAGTAAGATCTAAGCAAACTCCTTCGTTTTAACAACCAAACATGAAATTTTTAGCCCATTTCTCCAATGTATGAATGTTTTTAACCTTATTTAGCCCAGATCTGTTTATTTTTAGCCGTGAGCTTTCTTGCTCCAGTTGTTGCTTAGATCTACATTGCTTTCTTATAGATCTGTCTTGAAAACCAATTTATCTAGCTTTCTTGCTCCAGTTGTTGCTTAGATCTACATTGCTCTCTTATAGATCTGTCTTGAAAACCAATTTTCTTGCTTCGAAAAACACCGAACCCAGAAAGCACATGCATAAATTGTCTCGTTCTCATTGATAAACCCAGATCTAGCCGAAATTTACTTTGATTTTGAAAAATTGTATTACCCCAAAAAGTTGTGTACATTGTTTGTTCTTGAATCATGGCTCGAGGAAGTAAATCTGTGTTAAGACCCACAACCAGTACCCCAAGACAAGAACCACCCACAAATTTGAACCTGAATGTTGGTGAAGTACCCCCAGTCCTGACTCAGGCATCGTAGATAATCCGGCCTGATGATGGCCGGGTTGAAATTGAAGTTAACAAATTCAAGTATACGGATGTCAACATGGAACCCGGTCTCATGGAAAACCTGACCGGGGACCAACTTGCTGACGCAATTCGGATGTATAAAGAAGCTCGGCTAAATGAAGTTGATCAGTGTTATGGAATGAAAAGTAGATTTAGATGTTGACGGTTGTATTCAATGAATGATGGTGGACAATCGTGTCTTTATGGCTGCTCTCGTGATTCGTGACTAAACAGGTCCTCACAAGATGCCTACGTATCTCTGTTAGGTAGAGAATCAAGCCAAAAAACGTAGTTCTGAAGTGAAGGACGAGGGTCCTTATATAGGCGTCAGGAGCCTTGTATTTAGAGTAAGTGTAGGAGACTTAGCTGATAAGTCTCATTATTGATGACTGATAAGGAGTGTATTACTTGGTGGACAAGTTTTATCCTTATCTGATAAGTGTTGTGACTCATCATATTGTTTGATTGGGATTCTGGATCCTTTCATCAAGATACTTATCATATTTGGACTCATTTAATGAGCTGTACATTTTCCCTATTTATTAATTACGAAATTAATAAATGATTAGGGTTTCGGGCCCTTTATCGGGCCTAATTCTTGGACCAAACTAGGTCTAATTAATATATCATTAATTATCTCTAGGGTTATATTTCAGCCCATATCATTTGACCCCAATTTCTGGAAAAATCCTTCAAGGTTTTTGTAGAAATTATTTCATATTCTCCCCGGAATTTTCCATTTTTTCAGAGTATTTTCGACCAGAAATTAAGCCAATTTCGACCAGGAATTCAAGTCAAATTCGACCAGGACTGGAATGAGGTCGATTAGTTCGACCAGGAAATTTAGGTCTTTTTCGACCTCAAATTTTCGACCAGGAATAGTATTTTTTCGACCTCACTTCCTGTATTCGTTTTCGACTAGGAAGTGGAGTGAGGTCGATCAGTTCGACTAGGAAATTTAGGTCTTTTTCGACCTCAAATTTTCGACCAGGAATAGTGTTATTTCGATCTCACTTCCAGTATTCATTTTCGACTAGGAAGTGGAGTGAGGTCGATCATGTCGACCTTGATTTTAGGTGTAAATTCGACCAGGAATCTTCGAGTTCAATTTGGGTCTTTTTCGACCTCAAATTTTTCGACCAGGAATTGAGGTCGATTTCGACCTGAAATTGGGACGAGGTCGACATCATCGACCAGGAATTACAGTGCTTTTTCGAGCTCAAGTTTTCGACCTCAGCCTCGTGTAGTTTCGACCAGGAATCGAAGTCGATTTCAACCTCGAACTATCTTCAGGTCGAAGGTGTCGAACTCATTTTTTAGTTCATTTTCGAACAGGTTTGTTCGACCAGGATGCAATGCAAATTCGAGCAAGAGTCCTGGTCGACATCGACCAGGAAAGGATGGCGAGGTCGACTATGTTGACTAGGAATCCTAGTTATTTTTCGAACAGGATTTTTCGAACAGGAATCCAAGATATTTCGACCTGGATTCTTTGATCAGGAATCTCTAGGTCATTTTTCGACCAGGATTCCGCAGGCTTTTTTCGACTTGAAATAGGAACAAGGTCGATCATGTCGACCAAGATTTTTAGCATGAATTCGAATAGGAATTTTCGAACTCAATTTCCCATTCTTGGCATATTTGAACTCGTTTTATTGCCTTAGAATTATTTCTGAAATTTTAAATTTCCAACCTTTTGGGCCTTGATTTTATATTGGGCCCTAAGCCTAGTTCTCAAACCTTTTTTAGGTTTAATTTCTAAGCCTTTCATTTATTTGGGCCATGGGCCTTGTCTTTTATTGATTATAACACTTTGGGCCTTGATTCCAGAAGCCCAAGAAGTAATTGTGGGCTTTGACTGGCTACAACCGGTTAGACTTCCCTAACCGGTTGAGTTTCCAGTTACCTTACCTATAAAAGAGTGAGGTTTCACTTCTTACTCTCCACTTAAATCTTTCCAAAAATTTCTTTCTAAATCTCTCTTCTCTTTCTCCGTAGTCAGGCGATTTCCGGCGAGTTTTTGCGGTAGCACTCTTATTTTTCTGGGTTTTAATCTCCCTCCCAAGAAGATTCTGGGTTTCAATCTTCATAGTTTGAAGATTTTCTGGGTTCCAATCTCCTTCCCAAGAAGGTTCTGGGTTTCAATCTTCATAGGTTGAAGATTTTTCTGGGTTCGATCTCCTTCCCAAGAAGATTCTGGGTTTTTGTTGAAGATTTTAAGAATGGCCGATCGTTCTGCTAGCCGTCTTCAAAGAATGAACCAAGCGTCCAAAAGAGGTATCATCATTCGTTCTCCCACTATGTCTTTACAAGATATGATTTTAGAACGTAGTGATGAATATCCTTCAGTGTCGCATTTAGATGCATATAACCATAGTAATAGATTTAACGATGCTGATGCAATTTCTAACTACAAGAATATGTACAAAATTAGGCCACCTTATAGGCTAGTCCTTGCTGGTCCCGGGGATCGTTCCTGCCATTGGCGCCCAGATACTCTTTGCATTTACAAGGGGGTCATTGCCGCAGGTGTTCGATTCCCATTCCATCCTTTCATTCCTCAACTTCTAGCTGATGTAGGAGTCAACCCTTGTCAACTCCCTCCCAATGCTTGGAGACTTATTATGTGCTTTATTGTTTTGTGCTTAAAAAACAATTTTCCTATTTCTGTTGCTCTCTTTAGAAAGATTTTTCAATTTAAAAATAGCTCTTCCAAAACTTTGGGTTGGGTATATATTAGTCATCGACCCACATCACCCCCTATCTTCCACCCAAAATCCATTCCCGACAACAATCCCAAGTGGAGAAATGAATTTATGTATTTGGTTTGGGATGGAGGGGACTGGGGCACCTTATTCCAAAGCTCATTTAGTAGAGTTTCGGATGGTAGTCCTGGTGACATAGTTCTGACTGAGGAGGAGGCCTTTGCCTATGCTGAACTCACCAAGGATGACTATGCCACCAAGGCTTGGGAGCTCCTGGACGAGTTTCTACTTAAGTCTCTGGGACTTTCAAGAGTTTCTGACAAGGGTAATTCCTTTTCTTATTTTCTTATTGTTGTATTAAGATTGCCTTATACCAATTATTTTTCTTGACTTTTGTTTGCAGCTGCTGAGTTTATCAACAAGCAGAATGAGCCAGAAGGCGGGCAGACAGCCAGGATCAAGAGGGCTTGCTTGACTGATCCTAGGCTGGTCGAGAAAGGCCCTGCCATTTTGAGGCCTCATGTGGCTGAGGTAGATGAGGTCGAGGGCTCAACTAAGAGTTCTGTATGGCGCCCCAACTGGGGGATAAGGAAAAAGGACACCATAGTGGGGGTGTCTACTCATGCTGTTGAATGGTCACACCATTCATTGACTCCTTGTGACTACAAGGATTTTGTCTCCAACTCCACCATCGAAGGGGTGGAGCATGCTGGATCTCAAGCAATGGCTGCTGTAAGTATCTTTCTCTGCTTTTTCTTTGTAGTTAACAACGTATTTCAAGTTTAAGTATTTGACTTGTAACTTGCTTGTAGGTTAATGCCAACTATCAAGGGGCTTTATTTCAAGCCAAAGCCTGGCGCTCATCTTCTGAGGCCAACAAGGCTAAGTATGATCAAGCCCAGCTGGAGGTGGGTTCACTTAAAGCTTCCTTGAATCGAAGGGATAAGGAGCTGTTGGATGCTCAAGCGGAGCTGGTGGAGCTTAGGAAGGGGAAAGAACGTATCATTGATGAGTATTTTGATTCTGCCGAGTACCAGGATATCATTACTCAGCATGATGATCTCCTTTTCCCTGTCCAGTTCACCAAAGGATGGGACGAGGCTTTGGCTGAGGTCTCGAGGAGAATGCCTGGATCTCTCACTATCTCAGACTTCCCCAGTCCCCATGCTCCTAACCAGTTGGAGAGGGCCTTGGCTGGAGAGGATGTTATGGATGAGGATGATAGGATTCCTCATCCTGAACCTGCTCCCCAACCTGGTGAAGAGTCAGAAGAATCCAGCTCCAGCGAGGAGGAGTCTGGTGAGGAGGAGGATGCTGAGGAAGAAGAGGAGTCTGAAGAGGAGTCTGGCTCCGAGGACGAGCATGGAGGGGATGGCACTCAGCCATAGTTGCTTTTATATTTATTCTCTGTAATTCTGCCTTCGGGCATAACTTAAACTTTATTTTAAGTTGTTTAATTTATTTGCCTTTTAATTTCTCGCATTTGCATACTTACTTAGTACCTTGAATCATATATAAACACCAATACACAATGCATGTGGAATATTCTTGACATTACTGAATAAATTCATAACTTGAAAAATGGGTTCAACCCTTACATAATATACTACTTCTACCTCAAGTTTAAAAACTTGGATTGGTTTCATCAACCTTATTTCTACTTGTCCTAACAGTGAGTCCAATTGGACACCCTCAAACATAATAAACTTTCAAGTTTGCAGCATGCCAAGTTCTAGGCACTTCAACCCCTTCCAGAGTTTCCAGCTTATATGAGCCTCGTCCATACACATTTTTAACCCGATAGGGTCCTTCCCAGTTTGGGGCTAACTTTCCCTTTTGTCCAACTCCAGATGCTTCAATCTTTCTGAGGACCAAGTCACCTTGACGAAAGAATCTTTCTTTAACCCTTAGGTTATAGTAGAAAGATGCTCGTTTCTGATGTTCAACCATGGCATTCGCCTCATCTCTAACTTCGTCAATTAGATCTAAAGCTAACCTCAAACCTTCTTCGTTTGCCTCTGGTTCATATGCTTCAACTCTAGGAGATGCATGAGTGATTTCTACAGGAACCACTGCTTCTGCTCCATATGCTAATAGGAATGGAGTTGCCCCAGTAGTGACTTTGCAAGTAGTACGATATGCCCAAAGTATGGGGAGTAATTCGTCTACCCAAGTGTTTCTAGAGCGTTCAACTCTTTTCTTTAGTCCATCCAGGATTATTCGATTTGCAACCTCAGCTTGCCCATTTGCTTGAGGATGGGCAAAAGAAGTGAAGCGCAACTTGATATCGTTCTCATCACAATATTTCTTGAACTCATCATTGTTAAACTGAGTCCCATTGTCCGTAACCAGGACTCGTGGAATTCCATATCGGCATATCACATTTTCCCAGAAGAAATGCATTACTTGCTTGGTGGTTATCTTGGCTAATGGCTTAGCCTCAATCCACTTAGTGAAGTAGTCAATTGCCACTATCAAGAACTTTCTCTGAGCACTTGCCATAGGAAAAGGCCCAAGTATATCCATTCCCCACATAGCAAAAGGGATAGGAGAGTTAATGGATGTCATCATCTCAGGTGGTTGTCTAACCACAGGTGCATGTTTCTGGCATCGCTCACACTTTCTCACATAACTTTTAGCATCAGCAAGCATGCTTGGCCAATAGAAACCTAGACGGGTGACTTTATGTGCAAGGGCTCTGCCCCCCAAGTGTTGCCCACAGATTCCTTCATGTACTTCTTTTAGAGCCAATTCCGCCTCTTGGGGTCTTAAACACTTCAGATAAGGAATGATGAAAGACTTTTTGTATAGGATTCCTTCAATTAGGGCATACCTTAGTGCTCTGACGTATAGCTTTCGTGCTTCTGAAGTGTCGTTGGGCAACCACCCAGTTTCCAGATGTGCTTTGATGGGATCAATCCAACAGCTGGTAATACCAATGGGTGCTACCAACTTTCCATTGATGCTCGGGGTCTTCAAGACTTGAAAGTATACACTCCCTGCATAATTTTCAATTTCAGAAGAGGCAAACTTAGACAAGGCATCAGCCTTCACATTTTCCTCCCTCGGAATGTGCTCCACATAACATTCATCAAACTGAGTCATGATGGCCTTAACAAGTTTCAAGTACTTGGCCATGACTTCATCTCTAGCTTCAAACTCCCCATTTACTTGGGAAACCACCAGCCTCGAGTCTCCACATACTTTCAGAGTTTTGGCCCTCAGGGCTCCAGCCAGCCCTAAACCAGCAATCAAAGCTTCATATTCAGCCTCATTGTTTGTCGTTGGGAAGTCAAGTTTCAGTGCATATTCTATTGTGAATCCATCAGGACTTTGTAGCACTAGACCAGCTCCACTTGATTTTGTTTTTGATGCTCCATCAAAATAGAGCACCCAACATTCTTTGGACACCATGTCTTCATCTTTGCTATCTTCTACTAGTACTTCCTGCCCCCCGACTTCTTGGTTGTCAATGGTACATTCAACCATGAAGTCAGCGAGTGCTTGTGCTTTTATGGCCGTGCGAGGCTTATACTTGATATCAAATTCCCCCAACTCAATAGCCCATTTGATCAGCCTTCCACTAACTTGAGGACTGTGCAAGATGTTTCTTAGAGGTTGATCAGTCAAGACCTCTATCTTGTGAGCCTGAAAGTAGGGGCGTAGTTTTCTTGAAGCCATTATCAATGCTAAGGCAAACTTTTCAATCATTGAGTAATTTATTTCTGCCCCATGCAAAATCTTACTCACATAGTAGATGGGTTTCTGAACCTTTAGTTCCTCTTTTACCAAAACAGCACCCAGGGCGGTGTCGGAGACTGCCAAGTATAGATAGAGAATTTCTCCTGGCTTGGGTTTTGCCAAAAGTGGTGCTTCAGCCATGTATTTCTTCAGGGCCTCAAAGGCTCCTTGGCTTTCAGATGTCCACTCGAAATTTTTCACATTTTTGAGTGCCTTGAAGAAAGGTAAGCACTTTTCTCCTGACTTGGAGATGAACCTTCCCAATGCTGCAACTCTTCCTGTCAATTTCTGCACATCCTTAACAGACTTGGGTGGTTCCATGTCTAGGATCGCCTTGATCTTGTCAGGGTTAGCTTCGATTCCTCTCTTGGAGACCATCAGGCCTAAAAACTTCCCTGGGCCTACCCCGAAGGCACACTTTGCTGGATTTAACATCATTTTGTGGTGCCTCAGCACTTCAAACGCTTCCTTAAGATGTTTTATATGATCTGCCTTATCGAGGCTCTTGACTAGTATGTCATCCACATAAACTTCCATTGTTTTGCCAATTAGTGGTTCAAAAATCTTGTTCACCAACCTTTGGTATGTTGCCCCTGCATTCTTAAGTCCAAAAGCCATGACTAAATAACAAAAAACACCAAAGTCGGTTATAAATGATACCTTGGGGATGTCGTCCTTGTGCATCTTGATTTGGTTATACCCACTGAAGCCATCCATAAAACTTAGCATCTCATGCCCAGCAGTGGCATCTATCAACGCATCAATCCTCGGTAAAGGAAAGCAATCCTTAGGACATGCATCGTTCAAGTCTGTGAAGTCTACACACATTCTCCACTTTCCATTAGCCTTCTTGACCATTACGGGGTTAGCCAGCCATTCAGGGAACTGAATTTCTTCAATAAAGCCTGCTTCCAAAAGTTTTTCTACCTCCTGCTTAATGGCTTCTTGTCTTTCAGGGGCGAAATTTATTTTCTTTTGTTTCACTGTCTTCCTTTCAGGATCCACATTCAACTTGTGGGTTATCAATTGGGGATCAATCCCTGGCATATCAGCTGCTGTCCAAGCAAATACATCACTATTTTCTTGAAGAAAGGATGTCAACTTGCTTTTCATAGATTCAGGTAGTAGAGCTCCAATATAAGTGACTTTGTCTAGTTCTCCTGGAATGAGGGGAATGGGAACAAGATCCTCAGCTGGCTTTCCTCTCCTTTCTTCTTCGTTTCTAATGTCCATGTCTTCAATTGGGAGAACCTGCCCCCCGACTCCGTCTGGCCTTAACGCGGCTACATAACAGCTCCTGGCTGTCTTCTGATCTCCCCTTTCTTCTCCAACACCATTCCTGGTTGGGAACTTGATTTTTAGGTGGTAAGTTTAGGCCACAGCCTTAAAAGCGTGAAGGCCAGTCCTCCCAAGGATGGCGTTGTAGGTCGAGGATGCCTTAATTACCACAAAATTCAACATTTGAGTTACCTCTTTTGGTTCCTTACCAATAGTTACAGGCAACAGAATTGTGCCTTCTACTTTAGACTCCACCCCATTGAACCCGTAAATGGGCATGTTTGTGGGGATTAGTTGGGAATCATTATACCCCATTTTCAAGAATGTGTCATGAAAAAGGACATCAACAGAGGCCCCATTGTCTACCAAAACTCGCTTTACCTCATTATTTCCAATTACTGGGGCTATCACTAGAGGATCATCATGGGGGAACTTCACCCCTTCAAGGTCAGAATCATCAAACCCAATTGTCATCTCGGTTTTTGCATGCTTGGGTGCTTCTCCCACAATATGCATTACTTCTCGGGCATAAGCCTTCCGAGAGTTTCTTGTAGCTCCAGCTGCAGTTGGTCCTCCTGAGATCATGTTGATCACTGGTCCTCGGGTTGGCGGGTTACGACCTTGATCTCGGTCCCCATCCCTTCGATCATAGTCCCTTCTTGGGGGGTTCCTGTCTTCATCCTTGGTGAATTTATTCAACTTCCCTTTTCGAATTAGAAACTCAATCTCATCCTTGAGTTGTCTGCAATCATCAGTATCATGGCCTGAATCTTTATGGTACCTACAGTACTTGTTCTTATCTCTTTTTTCAGGATCTCCCCTTAGTGGCTTCGGCCATCGAAAGTCCCTATCTTTCTCAATGTCATAAAGGATTTGACTCCTTGGGGCATTCAATCTTGCATATTCAGTAAACTTTGTGCTTGGAACGCTCTTCCTTGGAGCTGAATCAGAGTCTCTAGTCATACGAGGATATTTGTCCTTGACATCATACTCTTGCTCCGCCTTTCGCTTCTTCCAACCACCATTATTTCCACTTCCTGCTGCGAGGGTGTCAGTTTTCTTCATGCTTTCTTCAGCTTTTATGTACTTTCCCACCCTTTGTTGGAGCTCAGCCATGCTCTCGGGGGGGGGGGGGGTGTTTGGCCAATGACATCTTAAAAAAGACATCCGTGGTTCCTTGTTGAAGGGCTATCATAGCTACCTTATTATCTAGATCAGGTATATTCAATGTCTCCTTGGTGAAGCGCTTGAGATAATCCCTCAACGTCTCATTCTTTCCTTGAGTTAAGTTCATTAGTGAAGCAGAGCTTTTCTCATGTACCCGTCCACTTATGAATTGACTGATGAAGGCCGTGCTCAACTCTCTGAAACAACTGATAGAGTTGGGTGGCAAGCGGCTATACCATCTTTGGGCCATGCCAGCCAAGGTTTGTGGAAAAGCCCTACATTTAAGAGCGTCAGTGACTGGTTGCAGCAACAGTGCATTCGAAAAAGTTCTCACATGGGTTGCGGGATCGCCCGTTCCATCATATGCCTTGATAGTAGGCATCTTGAATTTCCTTGATACATGAGCGTCCATTACCTCTTCAGTAAAAGGTGGAATAGGATCGTCTGGGTCACCCAGCTGTGTTAAAACACGGGGATCTGACCTGGGAATCTCTGTCCTTCTAGCTCCTTCCTGCCTTCTTGAAGGTGTTCCTAAATCAATTAGGGGAATTTCCCCTGCCCCTTGGTTTGAAGGCTGAGTCTGCCTCCTTTGTTGCTCCATCTCCATGCTTCTTTTTAATTTCTGGATCTCGGCTTCATGAGCCCTTATCCTATCCATGGCAGTCATTGGTGCCCTTGCAGTTGCCCCCTGACTTCTTCTTTCAAGGGGCTCTTTGCTAGCTCTTCTTCTTCTGGGTGCTTGATCTCGTTCTTCATCAGACGAGTTGTCAGAATAGGGCCCAGAATAATCCAAGTATCTTCCTTCAGGGATGGGTCCCAATCCTCGAATGTATGGTCCTTGATTTATTGGGGCATGGCCACTCCCTCCGGTTTCAGGGGGATAGTTGGGCAATCCGTAAACCGGATTTGTGCTCATAGGAAGCACAGTAGTGGAGATCTGTGCTCCATGGGGAAGGTTATGGTCCAGGGGTGAGACAACCATTTGAAGAGGGTTCGTCTCATTCTGCGGTATGGAAATTTGGGGATTCGTCCCTTGTGGCTGTGAAACCATCTCCGTGGTGAGTGGTGTCGTCCCTGCTGGTTGAGTAACCACTTCTGTAGTGAGGGGTAACGACCCTGGTACCGTGGTGATTGGAGTAGTGGTGACGATAGTTGATTCAGTAGCGGTTGATGTTCTTCGTGTTCTAGCCATGGTTGATGTAAGAATTCCCACAGACGGCGCCAAATGTTATGGAATGAAAAGTAGATTTAGATGTTGACGGCTGTATTCAATGAATGATGGTGGACAATCGTGTCTTTATGGCTGCTCTCGTGGTTCGTGACTAAACAGGTCCTCACAAGATGCCTACGTATCTCTGTTAGGTAGAGAATCAAGCCAAAAAACGTAGTTCTGAAGTGAAGGACGAGGGTCCTTATATAGGCGTCAGGAGCCTTGTATTTAGAGTAAGTGTAGGAGACTTAGCTGATAAGTCTCATTATTGATGACTGATAAGGAGTGTATTACTTGGTGGACAAGTTTTATCCTTATCTGATAAGTGTTGTGACTCATCATATTGTTTGATTGGGATTCTGGATCCTTTCATCAAGATACTTATCATATTTGGACTCATTTAATGAGCTGTACATTTTCCTTATTTATTAATTACGAAATTAATAAATGATTAGGGTTTCGGGCCCTTTATCGGGCCTAATTCTTGGACCAAACTAGGTCTAATTAATATATCATTAATTATCTCTAGGGTTATATTTCAGCCCATATCAATCAGGTTGAGAACTCACATGACTCCGGAGACTCCCACCAATCCCGTGCCTCAGTTTTCGACAGAATCGGAGGCAAGGACAAGGAAACCCGAAAAAGAACCCACCACAGGACCAACAGTCAAAACCAAGATATCGAGGCTGAAAAGCTCAGAAAGCTAGCTGACTTGAGGGAAAGGATCTGAAATGAAGAGCAAGCTAAACTTGACCTCAAAATCCAAAGAAGAATTCAAGAGGAGGAGGCCCGGATTATGGGCAGAACTCATGAAAAGAGGAGAACCCGGGCCCCTAGCCTCGACATAGTCTCAGATGATGAACCCCCAAGATTTGAGCTCCAGAAAAAGGTTGGCCAGGACTCGGGGATTGACATTGGGGATACATTGACACCCTTCAGCTACTCGCTCGAGGCGACACCCAGGCAGAGAAATCTCAAACATTACAACTTTGATTCCTTTAATGGTTTGGGTGACCCTGAGGAACAGATAAACTATTTTGAACAAATTGCAATGATATATTATTACAATGATCTAACCAAGTGCAGGTTCTTTGCCTCAACCCTCAAGTCCGGAGCCCAAAGATGGTTCAGCCGAATCCCTTCTCGAAGCATCCACAATTGGAAGCAGTTTCGGGAATCCTTCTTGAGACGCTTTCGAGCCAATAAGACCCATGAAATGCACATGTGCCACTTAGAGACAGTCCGGCAAGCCCGGGGAGAGGCATTGGCCACTTATATGAAACGCTTCCAGGAAGCCATCAACAATGTGAGCAACCTGGACGAGCGTGAAGCCCTTACAATCTTCCGAAGAAATCTGGACCCGGACAATAATGAGAGGTATGTCCTCGATCTCATATACAAAGAACCACAGAGCCTGGCGGCGGCCTATTCCATGGCAGCCCGGTTTATCAAAGAAACAGATGTCCTCCAAGCAGTGAGGATGACTAGGCAGGGCATTTCTCCAACCCGAATTCAAGATCCACCCAAAAACAACTACAATCATCAAGACAAAAAATTCAAACCCAATAGACAAATCAACTACATTCAGAGCTCTCAGCTCGCTTTGCCAACCTCAACCCCGAACTCCAATCAAAGTGTGGAGTCCGGACAATCTAAACAAAAACTTGAGCCCAGACCTGAACCAAACTGGACTCCTCTCAACCGGGCTCGAGCTGATATTTTGAAAGAAGTACGAGACAAGCCTTTCTACTACCCTCCCAAACCCATGGCGACCGGACCAGAAAATCGGTCTGTCCATAAACACTGTGACTATCATGAAACACATGGACACACAAACGAGAATTGCTTGTCTCTAAAATTTTTTGTGGAAGAACAGATCAGGAAAGGTAACATGGGACAATAAATAGCCCGGAAAACTGATGACAGGGGAACAGGATCCGGGAAGGGTAAAAATGTCGTGAATGTCGTATTGGGTGGGTCTAACTCGCCACCCCCAAGTCCGGGCTCGGGAGATGAGATAATAATGGTTCAAACCTGTCCAGAACAAATAATCAGTTTCAACAAAGATGATTTTGAAGGACTCGACCCAAATCATAATGAAGCTCTAGTTGTTAGTCTAGACATAGCTGACAATGAAGTTAAAAGAATACTGATTGACAACGGTTCTTCTGTCAATATCATATTCAAACATACTGTGGATCGAATGCAGCTGGGGAGTGTGAAGATGAACGATTGCAGAGAAGATCCTCTCTACGGTTTTGGGAACTTGGTCCCAATTCAAGGAACCTTGTATCTACCAGTACTATTTGGGACTTATCCGAACCAAGTCACCAACATTGTTAAATTCTATGTCATCAACACTCCTTCTTACAATGTGATCCTGGGAAGACCAGCCCAGACTAAGCTCCAAGCTATAACCTCAACCCCACACCTAAAGTTCAAGTTTCCCACACCCTCTGGCATTGGAGAAGTCCGGGGAGATTATGAAATGGCTAGTAGATGCTATGGGCAAGGGTTAGTCATGGCTGAAACAGACCCGAAAAACAAAAGGAAAGCCAATCCTTACCAGAAAAATATGAGCCAAAAGAAACATAAATTCAACCCAAGGAAAGAGCCCGGCCAAAAAGTTGGTGAGTAGAAGATTTCAAAACCCGGGCCAGAAATAAAGATCAATTTGTATTGAAGAATAGAAAATTTGTACTCGTGATCAATTTATGAATAAAAATAGGGTACGATGTTATTTCTCACAAAATTATATTTCACATTATCTGTATTTCATTTTTCTTGTATCAACCCTGGCTCAGAGCCATAGGCATGCAGAGGAGCCAGGATCCCCAGCAATATGCAGATCAAGAGTCCGGCTCAGAACCAAGCTATGAGACCGGACTCACGAGCAATATGCAATAAAACCAAATACTTAGATTTTATTCTAAGTACGAAAGAAAAGAGTCTGGCTCAGAATCAAGCCATGAGACCGGACTCACGAGCAATATGCAATCAAATCGAAGTCTTAGATTCCATTCTAAGTACAAAAGAAAGAGGCCGGCTCAGAATCAAGCCATGAGACCGGACTCACGAGCAATATGCAACTCTATAACCCTGGCTCAGAGCCATAGGCATACAGAGGAGCCAGGATCCCCAGAAATATGTAGATCAAGAGTCCGACTCAGAATCAAGCCATGAGACCGGACTCACGAGCAATATGCAACTCAAAAATCTTAGATTATATTCTAAGTACAAAAGAAAGAATCTGACTCAGAATCAAGCCATGAGACCGGACTCACGAGCAATATGCAATCAAATCGAAGTCTTAGATTCCATTCTAAGTAAAAAAAAAAGAGTCCGGCTCAGAATCAAGCCATGAGACCGGACTCACGAGCAATATGCAACTCTATAACCCTGGCTCAGAGCCATAGGCATGCAGAGGAGCCAGGGTCCCCAGCAATATGCAGATCAAGAGTCCGATTCAGAATCAAGCCATGAGACCGGACTCACGAGCAATATGCAACTCAAAAATCTTAGATTATATTCTAAGTACAAAAGAAAGAATCCGGCTCAGAACTAAGCTACGAGACCGGACTCATGAGCAATACGCATTCAAAAAATTCGAAAATGAAGTCAGCAAAAGAAATACGCATTCAAAATAAACGAGTACGGGAGCCCGGATTGACCGTTCAACCCGGAAACACTCCAAAATGTTGGGGACAAGTAAAAAATAGTCAAACATTACAAGAGAAACACAATTGCAGGTCTATTCTACAGTTTTGTTTACAGCATCAAGGAAAGAAGTATCACTCGGAAAGATGAGAGGGTTTGGGCCCTGGAAGCACTCGGGCTCGCCTTCACCACGCTCAATAGCATCCTTAGCAGCCAAGAAAGCTTCAACGAAGGTATCCCAGTTGGCTTCAGGGTTGGTCTTGATCAGGGTCTCAGCCACCTTCCACGATCTCAAAACCTCAGGAGCACCGGCATCAGCAACTGCCTGTAGATAAGCATCAGTTTCCTGGAACTCCTTAATAATGTCAGCTTCGGGCTTCACGGCAGCAAGTTTTTCCTCAGCTTCCTTCAGTTTCTTTTCAAGATCAGCATTCCGGGCTCTCTCCGTAGATAAATCAATTCGGAGCCCGGACACTTCACCATCTCGAAGAAGTTTCATTTCACCAAGTTGCTTCCCGAGGTCGAGAATTTGTTCATCCTTCTTCAACATAACTCCGGTTAACTTGTCATCTTTCGCCTTAAACATGGCTGAGACTCCGGCAGCCTTCACAGCAACCTACAAGCCAAAAGAAAAGAAAGATTAAAACGATATTAAACAATAAAAGCAAGGAAGTAAGGAAAAAGCATACCTGACCAATACCGGTAATCAGATCTACCAAGAGTCCCCTCATCCCGGTATCTCCCATCTCTTTCCAGTCATCTTCAGAAGGGAGATGTCCAACATATTCGGCAAACTGCTCACGGGTAAGCTTCCCAACTCGGGGTTTAGCCACTCCGGTCTCCGCGTTAACCTCCTCAGCTACTTGGTCCACCAAATCCTCCTGATTCACTAAATTATCTGAACCCGGAGTCCTGGGACCTGTCTTCCTCTTCTGTTTCCGGGGTCTCTTGGTAAGTTCAGGGTCAGGGAGCCCGGTAACAACCTCAACAGCTGGGTCAGGAGTGGGTTAAAGAGGAGCAACAGATTCTGCACCATCTTCTTTGAAGCGATTGGACCCGGACTCATCACCAGTCTTCTGGATTCGAGGAGTGTGAACCCCAGATAACTGTCTCAAGGAAAGGGCATAATTGTTGCGAGCCATCACTTCGTCAAAATGGGAGTCGTAGAAGGGACGACCTGAAAAACAAAATGAAACCGAATTAGAGAAATAACAAAAGAATCCGGACTCAAGATTTAAAATATCAACTTACATCCGAATTCAAATAACTTGTGATGATCCATGAAAGTGTCTCGGGTTAATTGATACCCTAGACACTCACAGAAAGCATGAACTTTAGCCCGGGCTTGACCCTCGAGCTTGTAATAAGGAAAGACTTTGGGTTTGTCACCGGCCACAAAGTGCGGCATGTATAATAGGTCTAAGCCCTTCAGCATAATGGCTTCTCCATTCCAGCCCTTTAACGATATATTCTGCATCACCGGCTTCGCGCTTCCGGAAGGATATCCACACTCTTCACCGCGAAATCTTAACTCGTAGAAGGGTCTCTTGTTAGACCGGAGGAGGTAGAAAAGTTGATGAAAGAGTTTGAAAGTGGGCAGGAGCTCGGATTTCTCACAACAAGCTAGGAACCAGGTTATCCATTTTACACCGTTGGGGGTTATTTGTGTTATTGGAATCTCATAAATATACTTGCAAAGATGTTTAACGAAGACGTGGCACTCCGGGTTCCAGCCTGAGCGCAAGTGCTCTAACCAAACGCCAAGGAACCCATCTTCGGTCTTATCGTATACTCTCTCCCCGGGTTCAGGCCACCTCCATTGTACCCGGGGTCCAAGATGGAAAGCAGCCCGGACTATTGCATCTATTTCAGAAAAAGGCATATTCTTAAAACTCTCTTTCAGCAGAGGGAGAGGCTCACCTATAATGGTATCAGCAAATACGGCATCCATGGCCGTCTTATCATAAGGTCCAGGATCTCCATTCTCGTGTCGATGCCTATAGGAATAACTAAGGGACCGGTATACGCGAGACATGTCCTCGTCAGGATCTTTCCTAACAAACATAAACTCGGAGTCAACCCAGTAACCATCAGGTGTGATAAGGCTACCCCGGTCAGCTAATACGTTGGTGTTGAGTTGGGTGATCACAGATATCTTTTTCTTCTTAGCCATTATGCACCAGTGTAAGTCTACTACTTCTAATATTCCCGAATCCGAATTCTGTGAACTTGTGGATGGTTCTGAATCCGGAATCAACACTCTGTTAGCCCTTCGTTTTATCCGAACCATAAACCTAGAAATAGATTGTTTTTATCTTGAGTTAGTCAAAACATTCAAAACCTGAAATCTAAAATATATTAACACCGGTGTCGTCTTATATTGCATCCAATATTCCAAAATCCAGTCTCTTCTTTATTGAATTAAGTCCGGACTCCAACCCATTATGGGTAGTATAAGTCTGGTATTCATGATAATCCTAAACCTATATACCTAGAAATTCTGCTATGAACCCGGGCTATACACGATTACGCATAAACCAAAAAGCAGAGGGGTTTGCTAAGTCATACAAGACAGTACCAAGGAGCCCGGATACTATTCAACCCGGACTCCTGTCATAAGCACGAAAACCAGAAACACTTTACTCAAGATAACAAACACCAAACAAAGATCAAAAGAAATTACATACAATTGCATATACATCACTCAACCCAGAAAAAAACAAGAACAACACTAGAAAATCCAGAATTCGCAAACCCCAAAATCACAAGTAGTGTCACATGCAAAGCCAATTCGTGAACAAAACAGCAATACAAACGCAAAGCAAGCAACAAAACTTAGTCCAACAAACAAACACATACTTTTCCAGAAAAACCCATATTCGAATATGAACAGTTATGGAAGTCGAAGCAAAAATAAAGAGATGGTACAGCGAATGAAAAAGAAATACAAGGGGATAGACTTACAGAAAAGCAGGAGACTGAGACGGTTTCGAAAGGACAACGTGAAAGCTCGGAACGCCGGCGGCCGAAGAACAGAAATCGGAAAAGCGACGGTGAAAAAGAAATAAAGTTTGGAAAAGTAAAAAGAGGAAGTAAAGAAATGGGTTTTATAAGGAAAAGCTTTTGGAGGACACGTGGCTGCAGGTGAGTGGCTGGAAAAAGGAAAAGAAAAATGAGAAACAGTCGAAAAGACAAGGGTATTTATTGCTGACAGTACTGGTGCGCAAGTTCCCGAGGAATTTTGGAATAATACGAATTCAAATGTTTGAGGGGGAAAGTTATGAAATCGATTGAAATTCCAAATGAAGTCGAATTTAAACTAGGAATCCGGATTCTAATTAACCCTGGCTGCAGAATAATCTTATAAACCTGGAAATTTATTTACCCTCTCAAATCCGGGCTCATGTCACTGACACCTATCCGGATTGGGGGGCAACTACCAACCAAAATTTCTTCTAAGTTACCCAAGTCCCACAACCTTGGACTTGAGAAATAACTCTATCAACTCTTAAATCCGGGCTCATGTCACTGACACCTATCCTAATTGGGGTGCAAATAACCGAAATTTCTTCTAAGTTACCCAAGGGTCACAACCTTGGACTTGAGAAACCATTCTATCAACTCTCAAATCCGGAATCATGTCTCTGACACCTATCCGGAATGGGCGGGTAACAAACAAGCAAAATTTCTTCTAAGTTACCCAAGTTTTACAACTTTGGACTTGAGAAAGCATTCTATCAACTCTCAAATCCGGAATCATGTCTCTGACACCTATCCGGAGTGGGGGGCAACTACCAACCAAAATTTCTTCTAAGTTACCCAAGGCCCACAACCTTGGACTTGAGAAAGCATTCTATCAACTCTCAAATTCGGAATCATGTCTCTGACACCTATCCGGAGTGGGGGGTAACAAACAAGCAAAATTTCTTCTAAGTTACCCAAGTTTTACAACTTTGGACTTGAGAAAGAATTCTGTCTTACTCTCAAATCCGGGCTCATGTCACTGACACCTATCCGGATTGGGGGGCAACTACCAACCAAAATTTCTTCTAAGTTACCCAAGGCTCACAACCTTGGACTTGAGAAATAACTCTATCAACTCTCAAATCCGGGCTCATGTCACCCACAACAACCCGAATTGGGGGGCAACTACCAACCAAAATTTCTTCTAAGTTACCCAAGGCCCACAACCTTGGACTTGAGAAATAACTCTATCAACTCTCAAATCCGGGCTCATGTCACTGACACCTATCCGGATTGGGGTGCAAATAACCAAAATTTCTTCTAAGTTACCCAAGGGTCACAACTTTGGACTTGAGAAATAACTCTATCAACTCTCAAATCCGGGCTCATGTCACTGACACCTATCCGGATTGGGGGGCAACTACCAACCAAAATTTTTTCTAAGTTACCCAAGGCTCACAACCTTGGACTTGAGAAATAACTCTATCAACTCTCAAATCCGGGCTCATGTCACCCACAACAACCCGGATTGGGGGGCAACTACCAACCAAAATTTCTTCCAAGTCATCGAAGTTCTTATGTGGAAAATTCTACTCCCCCATCCAGAAAATCTGAATAAGGGAGTGGGGGCAAATGATAGGCTATAAGAGCCCAAACTCCCATTGACAGGCTACAAGAGCCCTGACTCCCAAATCTAGTACCCGAGCCTGGACTCAGGACTCCTGGTGGCATATTCAACGGTACCTGAGCCCTGACTGACAGGCTGCAAGAGCCCTGACTCCCAAACCTAGTACCCGAGCCCGGACTCAGGACTCCTGGTGGTGACACGTAAGGACACCTAATGATTGGCATCATTGTGTCATAATCAAACCACACGCTAGCAGGAGCCTGGCACATGTCACCACAATTCTCACCCGGGCATGTGTGACCCATCAACATCATCCAGGTGTCCCACCTACCTAGGATCCAACGCTCATGATTGCAGGTACCCCCTGAACCCTAATTCTGGGCCTATAAATAGCCCAAGAAGGAAAGGTTCAGGGTTAAGCTCTCTCTCTCTACACAACATATACACACACCCTCCATATTTAGATTTCTCTATAGTCCTGTCTACCTTTCCAAATCCATTACTTATTCTCACGCCGGAGGCGCCGCCAGGGTCCAAACCCCCCTCCGGTGTTGTTTTGCAGGGTCCCAACCGCAGCGACACCGCTTCCAGGCGTGGGATCGGCCGGGAAGGACTAGATCGGGATTTGGAGTTATCAAAGGTAGTCATAGTCCTTCCATTTTTTTAAAGAAGTTCAGGAAAAAAGTGTGTATGGAACTATTAAGTTGAGGCACAACTACAAATATTTTTATATTGATGTTCCTCAAGTTAAAAATGAAAAAAAAAACTATGAGATGACATTGCAGTTTAAAGTTGGGCATATATGATTTTTGTTTGATCTTAAACATGGACGAATAATTAGAACTCAATCTCACTAAGATCAGTGAAAATATCGCATATAAGGTTTAGCCAATTTTCATTTTACTTGCTAAGATCGTACAGAAAACATAAAGAAGATAAATTGTATAAAAAGTTAATTTGTTGACAATTTAAATGGAGACTTGCAAATCAAATATGCTAGGGCAGAATCATGGTACTTGGAAAAATATAGTAAACATCCTGTTTAACATATTGAACTATAAAATCGAGTCATTTATATAGTTTAACAATGTAGTTAAGAGTCGGTTTATGGATAAAAATTAAAGAGAAATTATCAAAAATATTACTTCTTTTAATTTTTTTTGTGGTTTTTTCATTTTCTGAAAATATTTATAAAAATACATTCTGCAACTAAAGCAATTAAATGCAACAAATTAGATGCAACATGAAAATATTTACAGCCAAAGAAGCAACTTGAAAATATTTGAAAATTTTGGTCCCGCATTAATTATTAGTTAATTATGATTACAATTATTAAATTTTTATAAGTTGCAATATTAGTTGATGTCAGTTGCAAATATGGTTGCAAAATTTATAGATCATATTTTTGCAAATATTTTCAAAATTTTGATATTTTTTCAAATATTTTCTAAATAATGATATTTTGCAAATATTAAAAGATATTTTGGCAAAAAAAATTATGTAATGGGTATTTTTGAAAAAAGCCTAAATAAAATTTAAAACAAAATTAATATGTTCGTCCCATGAACAAGGTTCTTAAACTAATATTTTTTAAACAAATGTAGCTATTTACTTGCAAAATTAATTTTAAAAAAAACTCATCTTAGTGCCGTGCTTATTCATTAAACATATAAATATACACACCATTCTATAATTACTAATTACATAAATAAACAAAGAAATTAACCTATGCAAACACAAAAGTACAAAAGCTATAGATAAAAACTGTAGTAGGGGCTTAAGGGAAAAAGGAAAAACGGTAATTAAATATTTTTCATCATTCAGTTAATAATTAGATTTTAAAAAAATAAAATTTTAGGCCCATGCGCAACGGGCAAACATACTAGTACTAAATTACCTATTTCAAAAAATAATAAAGAATTTAAATTTTGAATTATATAAATTTGAATAAATATCAAATCCATCCATTTTTAGCCGACCACTCAACTTTGGGGAGCTCTTTAGCTCATTTTTATGCAGCCCCATAGTGCTCTTAATTGACTATTTGAGTCACCATTTATCTCATCTTGAATAATCTTCAAGTGGTGCTCAATTGGGCCTTGTTTTGGCTTGTGTTTGGTATGTTGTGAATCACCACCTTACATCTTTTCTTGTAGCCTATTAAGCACTCTTAAATGAGTATTTGAGTCACCTTTAATTTCTTCTTGAATATCCTTCAAGTGGTGCTGAAATCCGGCTAATTTAGAGGTGGTTTTGGCTTGTTATTTGCCTTGCCAATACCTCTTCGGAAAGACACTTAGGGCAGTGCTCTTGCACGTTTTAGACAACCCCTAAAGGTTTCTTTGTTGTGTCTTTGAGCCACCATTGATATCTCCTTGAATACCTTTCAAGTGGTACTCATTTTAGACACTTTAAGTGGTGTTTTGACTTGTTACTAGCCTCGGATTAACACCTTTCCGGTAAGCCTCTTAGGGGCAGTGTTTTTGCACGTTTTGTGCAGCCTCTTGTGTTCTTGAGTCACCAAACACTTTTGGTGATTTTTTTCTTACACTTATAACCAAGTATACACTTGTTCTTATAGTCCATTCTTTGAGTGTACCTTGACAAGTTGTAAGACACCAAGAGAAGTATCTTGAAGTAATTCTTGATCTCTCTCTAAGTCCTTAGTACCACTTGTGAACATTTGGTTTAGAAGGCCAACTATCTTTTGATTCGTGCTTAAAACACATAAAACTTGTTTATATCTTAAGTGGTTTTGAACTTGTTTAAGTTATATATTAAAAGAGAGATTCTATTGTCTTGGTTCATATAAATCCTTTCAATCTTAATTGATTCATAATCTTTTAAAGAACTTAAGAACAAGACCATTCGAACTTGTTTTTAACTAAACATTTCGAACCATTCGGCCATATAATTTAAAATCCATTCGGCCGGCCGGATTATAATTGAGTTTAGAAGCTTGTTTAATATTTTATGGAATATTTATAACTTGCTCTATCTCATACTTATGTGTAGTTGTGTAACACAAGTAAGTGTATAGTAAACTTTGTTTATATTTGGTTAAATCAATTATTTACTTAAGTTTATATCGATGTTGTTATAAGTTTATATCGATGTATAACTATAAATATATACTTGCATGTTGAGTTATATTTGATTGAGTTTTGGTAAAGTAGAGTTCGTCGAATTTTTTTTGATCGAAGACTTATGTACGTTAGTTATTGGTAAATTCTGAGTGGGTATATGGTTAGATCGTAACATGAAGGTGATGTTTTGTATTTTTCTGTGAAGTTTGGAAGTCGCCGGATTTTTGGTTGTCACCGGTTTTTGAGTTTATTAGCCGGATTTTGATGAATTCTAAATTTTATATAATTTTCATTGCTTTTTCAATTCTCTTCTAAATTACCAATTTTCAAGGTACATTCTTGGTTGGTGTATTTTATTACTTGTTCTTTATTATTAAATTTTAATGCATATTGTTTTTAGCTTCTCGGAATTTCTGTTTGTTAGGTGATTTCTTGTCCATATATGTATCTTTATGTGTCATGTTTGGAAGATTTACAAGTATGTTGAGTTTGTTTCGTTTTTGAATAATTTACAGGTAGTTTTTGAGTGATAATATTTTTACTTGAATTCTTTACTGACATGCCTTCTTTTAATTCAATTCATTTTAAGCATGCATTTTAAGCCTCCTAGAAAGTATAATTCAATTACTTGTTTTTAAAAAACAAATTTTGAATAAAAATTTGAACATTGAATTTTTATTTAAAAGAAAAAAATATTTAAAATAATTAATGGAACTATACTTTATAAGAGCCTTAAAATACGTGTCGAACCCTTCCTCCCAAATGTTAACAAATGAATGGGACGGATGAAGTATCATTTTGATATCTTTATGCCATACAGACTAATTCTTATTTTTATAAATTGAGAGATATATGTTTCCTTTGGTTAGATCTCTTTATTTTTTAATTTATAATTTTATACGGGTTATTTTACTTTTAAATCGTCATATTTTATACAAGCTAGAATAAAGTAAAACTTTTTGTAGTATTTATGCACTTATGTTCTGTTCATTTATTTATCTTATTTTCAGGATAAGATACGTGGGATGTTCGATATAATATAGAAACAACCAAGGTACGGAGTAGCAAGATATAGAGCAAAACAAAAGACAAGACTGCAATAATAACAGATGACAATGAGAAATCACAAAACAACAAGAAGCTCTAATTAGTTTTTTAGTTTTTTTGTAAACGATGTAGGGCACTTTTTTTCCTCCTTCAGTTTTTTCTTATAGAATTTTACTCTTGCGGAATTTTAACAAGACCTTCTTTTGGTGGTGACGATATTGTCTAAACTTCCGGGAGTACTTGCTTACTTTTCGGTTAGATGATATACTTTTTTGAATGACGGAAACTCTGTTCCTTCGGACATTGTATATTCGATACTTTTTATCAATGAAAATATTTTCCTCTTGTCAAATTTTTTTTTTTACTTTAAGTTAATATAGGATGATGGCCAAAATTAGCACAATTTTTAAATTTGGTGACCAAAATACCACATTTTAAAAATGCCAAAAATACGAGCGAAATACGCTTTTCTCAACTGGGTATCTCGAGATACGCTTTTTGGGACTGGGTATCTCGAGATACGCTTTTTAGAACTGGGTATTTGACTCAATTTTTCTTTGAAATACGCTTTCCTAGACTGGGTATATGCCCATATATTCATTCTGGAACTGGGTATTTCACCCAAATTTCTGAAATTTCTTTTTTTCGTAAAAATTCATATTTCACCAAAAAATAAAAAAAATAACATTTTTTGAGATACCCAATCCAGAAATGGGTATTTGGTTGGTAAAAATGGCCGAAAACTTAAAAATGTATATTTTTGTTACTTAACCTTAAAAAATATGATATTTTTGTCATTCTTTCGTTAATATACTCTTATTTATATTAACTTGTTGAACATGTTATCGTTAATATACTTGGCTCTTATTTATATTAACTTGTTGGACATGTTAATATTTATATTTTGCCTTACTATTCTAGTTGTATTACTAGTTCAGTGCTTGTATTATATCCTTTTAACGTGAGGTGAAGTGAAGTGAAGTGAGGTGATTCTCACTCTATAAAAACAAGACGAATGTTAAACAAGACGAACATTATCAGTACTACTATTAGCACCACTATTACAACCACTATTACATAATAGTTACATCCACTAAAACCAACAATTCTAAAACCAAGAATCTAGAAATCTGAAAACTGAGAAACGAACATACAAATAGTAAATCAACTTGAAATAGTAAAAGTGAATAGTGAATAGTGTCCACTAGGAATAGTAAAAATGAATAGTGTTTTAAATAGTAAGGAAATAGTTATATATATAAATATATCAATTGATAATAACTAAAAATGAGAGCACCTAATAAGCTTAAGACAATAATAAGAAACATAATAAAATCTAAGATAATTGCACTCTTACTAATCAAATTTAATATAGATAATAAAGATACTCAAAAAATGTGTAAAAAACTTATTGAAAGAAAATTAATTTGTTAATAATATTAATGGAAGATTATAAATTAGAAAGAATTCAAAAGATAGCTGATAAAAATTTAACTTATAATAAATATATTAATCAACATATTGAAAGCTGTAAAATTAGTATTGATATAATAAATCAAAAAGATGATACAATAAATATATTAAGAAATATGTTAGCAAGAAAAGATAAAGAAATAGAAGAATTAGAAGAAAAATATCTAATAAATAGAAAAGAAGAGTTTATAAGAATATTAAGAAAAGATATAGAAATAAAAGAATTAAGAGAAGTTCTTGAAGAACAATATAAATTAATAAATAATTTAATGAAAAAGATAAATAAAAATTAGGAAAAAATGACTAATGCTTATTGGACAGATCCAAATGCTATAAGAAGAAAATCTAAATTATTAAAATATTTTATTTCATCTCAAAATATAATTCAAGAAAAATTAGACACAATAAATTGGACAGATGAAACCTTAATAGGAAGGAAAAGATTATATTTAGAACTAGGTAAAAAGTATGAAATATATAGAATAGGTAGGGTAAAAGTAAAATGGTATAAATAAGTTTTATTAGAAAAAGCTAATTTAACTGGATAAAATAGAAAAACAAATAAAATTATATTTATGAATAAAGAGAAAGAAATAAATATAATAAGAGAAGAAATAAATAAAAATAAGGAAACTATAGAATCATATTACCAAATGGATGAATATGAAGGAGGAACATCTCAAACATTAAGTTTTAAACCAGAAACATATAGAAAAATACAAAGTGAAACAGAAGAATTAACAATAAAAAAGATTTTTAAAACTAATTATTTGAAAGAAATAAAGAAGTAAGATATATTGCACAGAAACATGAAAATATAATAGATATTACTACAATAAATGGGAGAGCAAAAATAAATCTAATAACTGATGATTTAATAAAAAGAGAATTATCTAAATTATCTAATAAGGAAGTTAACAAGTTAAAAAATATTTATTTTGGAGGAATAGAGTTTACTACAAAAGCATATTTTCAGAAAAATATTGATACCCCATACAAATATATATTGTAGATGATAGAATATTAGGAAGTTTGCAAGATACTATAATATCAGTAGTAAAATGAAATTTAATATATCAAAATTTAAATTTACAATACAACCTGATTTTAGTATATCATTAAAAGATGAACATAAAGAAAGATCATTAACTTTATATTATAAATTAGAAGGAATAAATATGCCAAAAAGGAAGTAAAGTAATAAGTACAGAAACAAAAATGGTATATGCGATAACAGGAAATCACAAAACAAATAGAAATGTGTACAATTGTACCAAGATTATATCATGATACATTAGAAAGAATTGAACATAAAGAAGAATCTAGAATAACAATACCAGAAGAAATAAGCATAGATTTTAATAATAGACATATAGTACATGTACAAAGAATTAAGTCAATAATAGAAGGATCTACGATAAGCTTTAAAAAAGAGCAAAGTTTATCTAGAAGTATGTCTAGAAGAATGAATTTAATAAAAAATCCTTATAAAGAAATTGATAAATTAAAAATAAAAACTATTGTATTTAATGGAACATATGCTAAAGAATGTATAACATAAATAAATATTGGTACAACCAAAAGTTTAATTCATATAACTGAAATTGATGAAGATAAATGTGATGAAATAGAGCCACAAATATTAAGTGAACCTAATTCATCAAGAGAATTAATAATAACTAAAAGTATAATGTTAAGAATAAAAATTCAAGATTTAGAATATAGGATAAATTTAGGAGTAATAGAATATGACGTTAATTATCAATTATTATTAGGAATGGATTTCTTAGATATGATAGATTATAATATAAATAATGAAGGAATAGAAATAAATGACCAAAATAAAACAAAATTTATAGAAAGAATATGAATTTAGATAAAGAATTAGAGAAAAATGAAAAGGAGTTAAAGATTGTTGAAAATATAGTAACAAAAATTTTAATTTTATCTCAAAAAAAATATTTAAGATATTTAGATGAACAAACAAAATTAAGAGAAGAAATAGAACAACTACAAGAACATATAAATAAACCTAAAATAATAAAAACTTGGATAAATATTGAAGGAGGATGGAGAAAAAGAATTTATAAAAATGAGTAATTCAGAAGAAAGAATAAAAGCTATTTGGGAAGAGTTTATAATTAAAGAAAAATTAAAATCTATAATAGAAAAAAATCAAGCTAATAACACACAAGCAATTACAGAGGAATTAACAGATTTATGGAGTAAATCAGAAATACCTACATTTAAACAAATATTAGATAAATTAACAATAATACAAAATTGTTTAAAAGAAAAGGATAAAGTAGAAGAACCAAAAATAATAGTTGTAAATGCAATAGGAAGGATTAAAGAACCAATTATAATGGATATAAGTAAAATAAAATCAAAAATGACTAAAGGAGTGAAAAAAATAATAAACAATTTAGCAGAACTTCATAAGTTAGGAAAATTTTAAATGTCTATACAAGAACATAGTGTAAAAACATTTCTTAAAAAACATGGAAAAAATATTATAGATAAAGAAAGACATAAATTTGAGCCAATAAAATAGGAAAAGAAAGGAGAAGAACTAGATAATAATAAAGATAATAATGAATTAGAAAAATTACGAGAGGAAAACATTAGTTTAAAAACTAATACTAATATGGAATGACTAAATAAATATAAATTTTATAAAAATAAATATAAAACCCAAAAGAAAGAATTAAAACAAGCTAAATTAGAAATTATACAAGTTAAAGAAGAAGTAACAAATTTAAAGGAAGAAATAAATCAACTAAAAGAAATGTTTAGTAAAATAAAAGGAAAAGAAAAAATAGATATTCAGGATAAAAATAGTGAATTAAAAACTAAAATAGAAAGTAATGATACTGAAAATGAAGAAGAGTCAAAAAGAATAAATTTTATAGAAGAATCTGAAGATAATAAACATGATATAATAATAACTAGCGTAACAGCCCGTGCAAGGCACGGGCCTGCATAGAGATGTCAATAATTTTTATTGTGGAAAAGTTGGTCGTGATCGATTTATTAGCTTAAGGATTGTGTAGTCTTAAGTTTGAGAGCGTAAAATGAGAAGTATGGTTCATGCATAGTGAGGAGTAAAGAATTTTGTTGACGAATAGTGTAATTACTTTGAATCACAAACGTAACTATGCCAAGGCTCTAAGACTTGTTTAAAGTGACTATTATTGATTTTGAGACCAGATTGAAATAATATAGAATTTGAAGCACGAGTGTACTATTGTTCTTCTTGCGATTATAAGCAGGTTTACCTGAGTTTTGTGTGTCAGAGAAAGGATAGTTTGTAGATTGGTAATTTGCGTTAGAGAGCGGTTGTTATCTGTTTTTCGGGAATCGATTGATTTTTTTTTTTGCAATCTAGATTATGAATAGGTTATATGCATGCAATGTTGTTGTAATATAATCGAACATGCATGAATGAGATAGAGGATTTTAAAACGAAGCTGAAGGCCGACGCATCTTTGCACACTCTCACATCACTCAAGTTTGTGACAAACACTTTGGGAGATGAACACCTATTACAGTTTGGAGTATTCATGTCACCTATTTGTTTTTAGTTTTTTACTTGGGAACTGATTCTGCACTCCTCTCATGTGTTCGTCTTTATATTAAATTATATTAACACACTTAGTAAATGCATTAATAATGTGTTTGGAACATCGTTTTACAGTTACAAATTTTAATCCAATTTATTACTATATATTAAACCTCAACACAAGGGCAAAAGTTTCTAATTAAATGGTCGTCACAAAAATGTCACTCATATATTATTATGCAAAAATATATTAATAGTTGTTATACAAAGAAACAAACCTCCAACCTCCTTCTAAGATGTTCATGGGTTTAACCACTATTCTACATGCCTGTTTGAGTTTATTTCAAAAATATTATTAGACAATCCACGTCTTTCCTCTCTTATCTTATATTATTTTTACTTTGATTTTTAAATAAATAAAATATTGGTTTGTATTATTTATATAAATCAGTTTTTCTTTTCATCTTTTCGTAATTTTGGTCAAAAAGTGTATTTTCCGAACACCCCAACCGTTATCACGCCAGACCCTAGAGTGCAGGAAGAATTCCCCAAGCTCCCATGAATCGAACCTTGAATGCTTTGGTCAATAACCAGTGCTTTCACCAACTCATCTACAGGTCCGGAGGCTTCTTTTTGTAATTTTATATACTTATATATTCAATCACTGAATTTTATTACAATTGTATGTTTTCGATTAAATATATATTAATTATGTTGTTTAAAATTCATAATTTTATATTATATATCTTTATTTGAATTAAATTAATTATTCATACATAAAATATACTATTGAAATTCGACCGAATATAAGAAATATTGTATATGTTGTAGAAGATGTTGTCAATGACCCACAAACCCTATTTAGAATTTCATTTTATTAAAATGATTATATGACATTACGAATCAATTTAATGTATTCTATAAAGTTCTATTATTATTATTATGAAAGATTATACTTTTTTTTAACATCGTACAATAATTTTTTGAATACAATTTGAAATTCTATTTTCAAAACTTGTAATTTTCAATTTTCCCAAACTTAATCGTCTACTAACAGTTTGACTGATCATTGTGTAATTATATACTATGTAATATCCTATATTTTAAAAACTCACCCCGATTTTTGACACGAACGTCACTGGGTTGAGGGGGAGGGGGTTAGAAAGGTGGAAAAAAATATAGATAAGTTAATAAAGAATGACATGTTACTTTAGAAAATGTTAACAAATGAACAATACATTCTGGAAAAGAAAATTGTTAAGAAATGGATGTGACGAACAGAGTAGGTAGACAAATTTTTTGTATAATTTGAATGTTAATGTTCTTGATTTAAAAATTATAGAAATAACTAATAATGAGAGATATGATGTATATAATACTTCTTATATTAGATCGAATTTTAATAGTATATTTTATGCATGAATAATTAATTTAATTCAAATAAAGTATAATATAAATACATAATATAAATTATGAATTATAATCAACATAATTAATATATATTAAATTGAAAACATACAATTGTATTAATATATAGTGATTGAATATATAGATATATAAAATTACGAAAAGGAAAAAAGAAAAAGAAATTTTTATAAATAATTCAAACCAATATTTTATTTATTCAAACATCAAAGTAAAAAAAAAGAATATAAGAGATAAAAGACGTGGGTTATCTAATAAATTTTTTGAAATAAATTCAAAAAGGCATGTAGCATAGTGGTTAAACTCATTGATATCTTGGAAGGAGGTTGGAGGTTCCATTCTTTGTAGTAACACGTCTATTAAAACATTTTTGTATAATAATATACGAGTGACATTTTTGTTATTTTTCAAAAAAAAAGGGTAAAAATAATCAACATAATTAATATATATTAAATTGAAAACATACAACTGTATTAATATATAGATATATAAAATTACGAAAAGGAAAAAAGAAAAACAAATTTATATAAATAATTCAAATCAACATTTATTTATTCAAACATCAAAGTAAAAAATAATAATATAAGAGATAAAAGACATGGGTTATCTAATAAGTTTTTTGAAATAAACTCAAAAAGACATGTAGCATAGTGGTTAAGCCCATGGATATCTTGGAAGGAGGTTGGAGGTTCGAATCTCTGTAGTAACACATCAATTAAAATTTTTTTGTATAATAATATACGAGTGACATTTTTGTTATTTTTCAAAAGAAAAGGGTAAAACGGTAATTTCACGGCCATTTAATTGATAACTTTTGCCCTTGTGTTGGCCTATTATATATAGTAATAGATAAAAGAAAATGAAGAAATTTTAGCAGCTTTAACAAAAATGAAAAATGTTTATGCTAGAATAGAGGAAGATGAAAATGATATAAAAAGTGAAATAGAAGAAGAAAGCTTTTATAGAAAAACAGATAATGAGATATATTCGGATGATATAGTAAATGAAGATGCAGATGATTATCCAGAACAAGAAATAAGATATCAAATAATTATTAAAAAAGAAGATAAAATTCCATCTCATATACCTATAGGACAACAAGAGCAAATTCAAGATTTTATAGGATCAGTAACACAAGGAATTAATATAAATGGATATTTTTTAGACTTAGATAATATTTATGATGAACAAGAAATAAGTAGAAGAATAAAAGATTGGAATTTAGGAATGTATATAACATTTATGAATTCAAAAGAAAAAGAAGATTTAGATTTTGTTTTTGAATTAATATCTAAAACAATAATAGGAAATGCAACTTTTTGGATAGAAAGTATTGCTTATGAGTTAAAATATCAAGCAGCAAATTATGCTAATTCATGGAAAGATAGATATGTTAAACATGTTTGATATTATATTAAAAAGAGAATTTTTAGGAGAAAGATGGTTTGTAGCCCAAGAGCAAGTAATGACAGAAAGAAAAATAGAAATAATAATGAATCTTAATAATATGAAATGTTGTAAAATTAATAAATTACCAGAATATACCTCGGGAAACAAGATTTTTACCTCAGGAAAGTATAGTATATCAATAGCTTTATTATGATCATTTACCTACACCATATAATACAGAGATATCTAAAGAATATAATAATTTAGAACCAAAGGAAAATACATTAGGAGAAAGGATTAGATTGTTAAGAGCATATTTAATGCGAAAATGTGAAGATTATATATTACAACAATCAATTAAAAAAGATAAAAATACAAGATTAAGAGAAATATGTGGATTTACAGAAAGAAAATTAGTATTTGGATGTGATAATGATTAAATATAAAAATCATAAATTTATAAAAAGCATTGTAAAAAACAAAATTATAATAATCAAGATAATTATTATAATCAGAATAAAACTTATAGACCCTATAGATCATATAATAACAGGTTAAAAAGAAGAAAATTTAGAAGATATAAAAATACCCCAGAAAACAAAGAAAGATTTAACTAAAGAAGAAAATTTAGAAAAAGGAAATATATAAAGCCAGTAAAAGAATATAATAAAATAGTAGATTGTAAATGTTGGAATTGTAATGAAAAAGGTCATTATGCTAACAAATGTCCAAAGTTAAAAGAAAAAGAAGTAAAATATATAGATAGTACATATTTTTTTTATAAAATTAGAATATATAAAATAAGAAAATAATAATTGGTATAATAATGAAGATTTCTATATAAGTGAAACAGAACCTGAAGATGTAAGTTATATAGAAGAAATGAGTAATAATAGTAGTAGTAACAACTATAGTGAATATATTTATAGAAGCAAGTGTAGAATATAAAAGAACAAAATGGCAAGCATTTTTAAATTGTTATAACTTTGTACTAAAGAATATTTTTGCATAATTTCTTAGCAGAAAATATGGAAATGAATAATATGAATCAGCACGTGGAAGAAATTTTATTAGAAATCAAGAGGAAAAATGAGCAGATAAGCCTTAAACCAAGATATAAATTCTCTTGTCCAAAACCTTCAAGACAATGAAAATTATCAAAACCCTACAAACTTCACCTCAAACCTTTATATCAAGATTAGCAACAACCCCAATGATAAACCATATTATTCAAACAAACCCAGAAAAATCTCCAAACACTATTATAATGGCAGACAGAGTTAAAATACCCAAAAGAAACCATTGAAGCCTTTGAAAAGATAGTAAAGTATTATGATTACAAATCAAATGATACTAAATGGAAAATTTGGCAAGTATCCAAGGTATATTTGTAAAGAAAATGCAGATCCAGTGATAGTAAAATTTTTACTAAGATTTGGATTTATTGATAAGATTATGTTAGATGATACATTGGCAAGTATATCAAAATTACCATCTCTATAGTAGAAAGTGTTGAAGCTATGAAAGAATCATATGGACCAGGAGGAATCTATGGAGTACAGGTATTCGATGCTTGTACAGATTTAACAGGTAAACCATAGTAATATGTCAAATATTCAGGTTTGGGAAGAATAAAACAATAGAAGGAGATAATACCAGTTTGAAGATACCTATGCCATGCACTATAGAAAAATTTCAAAATTGGATATGCAACAAAAGAGCAATTGGAATAGCAGTTATAAAATCCAAATTGAAAGATCTTATCCATGGAAGAAAAGCATGCGTAATAGGATGCAAAATGGGAGGAGATGTTGAAGACATATTAACCTTATATTATAATAATGATGTTTTAAATGCAGATACTTCCAAAATAACAGAAATGCATTCCAGAGTCTCAGAACTAAGATACAATCATTCCCCAAATACAAGGAAGATATACCAGGAGATGTCAATTGGACAAAGGAAGAAATCAATAATAACCTTGAAAGATCCAGCAAAGAAAGAAGAAGGATGTTCTGATCCTTTTCAATAAAATGTAAAATTCATATATTTTAGACCCAACGTAAAAATTGGTGACCTAATGTAATATTTATAACTCTGCGGCCCAATGAATAATTTGGTGACTGCAAAACAATGTTCCTACGGCCCAATGAATAATTGGTGACAGTAGTATATTAGCATGATCATACGGCCCAATGAAAATTGGTGACTGTATAAATATTAGCCAGTATGTTAGTGTGCTTGAATGGATCTTTTCTATAGTTCCCCAAACAGGAAGTATTTAAACCACTCAATATATTTACTTCTTGTAATCTTCTGCCAGTGGTTCAGTAATAGCTTACATCTGGGATCGTTCATGCATTGCAAATTCAGTTATAGTATAGGTACAGGCTAATAAGTCATTAATATAAAAAAAAATTATAGTATGGGCAATATATGCCTTTTCAACTCAAACTAACATTTACAGCTGATATCTATTACTCTATTAGCATCTAAGTAAAATCTTATCAAGAAGAAAATTTATGTGTGCAGGATTGCATTCATTTTGGAATGATTGGGGTATGAATTCGATGTGTATTCCATGGGATATTAGAGATGGGACTGAAGATTGAAAAAAATAGGAGATGAAAGATTGGAAGATGATGCAAAGAAATAACAAGATGGTAGCAATTAGCAAAAGAGAATAATAAATAACACGATGGTAAATAGTGTAAATAATGTGGGTGTGAGAACAAAATGATGCTACAGTTGGTGAAACGGTATGAACGAATATATCTTAGCATAATTGTTGAAATGTTAAAAGGATAGGATTGTAGATACAGATCCTAATAACCTTATTATAATATATTACATTGTCAACGCATTATGTTCCACTCCAACCAAGCAAACACAAAGTAACTTTCATATGTATCTCTAACCTGTTCAGATGATACATTATGCTCTCTCTCCCGGAAAGTACGAGCCTTCTCCAAAGTTAATAACTTCATGTACTTCGCTTCTAGCTGTGAAAGAGGCATTTCCCTGGGTATTGAATAGTTGAATAAAGTAGCATATTAGTTAATACAACAGAACCTCAGCAACACTTAATATTTGGATTGCCACTGAAAATAGCTGTTATTAGTTTATGCTACCTAATTGCTTCCCCTAATTGCTTCCCCAGTAGCAGGACGGACAATTCTACAGATTCCAAAAGACCTAAAAGACAACTCGGAAGTTAAGAAGTGAAAAAAAATGGTCAATCCAGAGATTTCCAATCAATTAAATGTCAAGCCAGGCTAAAGTACCGATATACTACTTCAGAACTCAAGTTGTTGCTCTTCAAATGCTAAAAGATACTAAAAGATAGTGCCTTCTCCCCAACCATCCTCTTTTGGATTTGTAGAACCCATTAGTACAGGCAGCAGACACATCTTTTCTCTTCTCATCAAGCAACGTTGATGCAGCCTGCGAACAAGTAGAGAAGTTACCAAAATGCAACTTTTGCAATGAATATTATCATGTACACACTTGGAAATAATTTAAAGGCTTCCTAGTGAACCCTCGATCTATTTTGAGTGTAAATAGAAAAGTGGACCCTCCAGAGAGATGGTCAATCTGAACCTTCTGCAACGCGAATGATTTTTTTTTTCTTTCAATCAAAATTTTCATGTGTTGCCCTTTTAATTCGACTGTGTTGCCCTTAATATCTGCTATTCCAGAGTCAAAATGACCTTCGATTCACACTTTCTGAACTTGGAGATCAAGGATGTAGAGAAATAACTCAAAAAGCCTGCATGCAAATCTACGTAACACAGTTTAATATAAGAAATGAAACATATAAGTATGTAACTAACATGAGTACATACAACCGATTCAGGAATTTTCGAACATCGCGCATTTCCAGCTCATCAAGAAATATAGTTGGATAACTAATGTAATATTCTGTAATAATGATACATGCAGATTTTTCCCTACTTTTCTTTCATAGTACATGCAGATTTTGCCCTAATAATTAACAATCACTAGCAATAAATTTCAGTATTAACAAAAAATGGATTAGGGTAACGATTATGCTGATAATATATTACCTATGATTTATCTCTGATTATTCCATTCAGGAGCAGCTTTCCCTTGACAACTAGATCTTTAACTGTATCCGGCTCGTCAGGGGAACTCTGCAGCACAGGAATCTGTCAATTTACCAACCAAGAAGTAGCACATATATATGATGAAGATGACACTGGTAGTTACTAAAACCTGTCCCAATATTCTACTATAAAATTCTGCCAAGGCCCCTCTTCTGTACGGGCTATCGTAATTGTAAGCATCAGTGACGGCCCAGCTCTACAACACATAGAGCAATAAGAATATATATAAGTGATTTCTTATGGTAGTAGTATTGTTTCTTTATTCCTAGACGACTCCACCCAACTACAAACCAACCTACCGTCTCTCACCCTGTGCAAGTGCCCCAAGGGATTCTAGTCTCTTTGCAACAATGGCAAATCTGCGTTCACCATCAAGATTACTGAAGAGTAACCTGTTATACAATATTTATCCAACATACGAACGGAACCAAAAGAAAGAGAAGATTATTCTAAAAAGATACACATTACTGATAACTACCTGAATGACAAAAAAATTGGAATTATTTTCTACCTATACTCTGGTGCGGAAGCTTGATTTGAATGATGAGTTCTTCCAAACTGTTCAATTGCATGATCAGCGCTCCAGGGTAAGTCTAGGGGTCAGGTGACTCTCCTCTGATATAACAGTTTGATTAAATTCATAAAATATATATACAAAATGAAAAGACAGTTGTTATGCCAGGCATATAGTTAGAGCAAGCTCTACTAGTAACAGTAACAGAAAAGGAAGAGGGAATTCAAAGTTCGTGTAGCAGTAAATATGGAAAGAGAATGGTACAATATTGTCGAGGATTCACTTATACCTGATTTTTCGCCCTTCTATCAGCTTTCGACGATACGCCAGCAGATCCAGTCTCAGAAATTATAGGAACTAACTTCGTTCCATCCATGAATGATGGCTTTTCATGCATGTTAACCATTTCCATGCTGACACCCTTTCTGCAGCAAGAAAACAGAGCATGTCAGCAGCATCAAGATGATAACAAACACACAAGCAAGCGGACACTCACGTGTTCCAAGGGCACATATCTGACACTATCTCCGCTAGATGCCTTGAAAAGCTTGCGACGCCTTCCTGTAATTTCTGCCACCTTATCAGGAACTCCAAGCTGCAAATCTTTGGAATTCTTTCTCAAAAGGATGCATTATTTATAACAATATTATGAAGATGTTACAGATGATACGCTAATTATGGACTGTAAGGAAGTCCCAAATTATGAATTACATCAAAAATTTGTGACTTGCGCTCTGTTGCTTTGTTGTAGCTAGACTAATCACAAAATTCTTAATCAACTAGTTTGTAATCTACACTGAACACACATTGTGACAGGAAGGTGAAACATAAATTAGTAAAGAAAAAAACAAAATGAGAGGTAGACCAGGATAAATTCCTCCTGCCTCTATACAGTACACACACCTCTCAACTTTTTGTGATAAATAATAGACACGTCTTTGTTGGAGATACTCTTCTGTTTTTTCTTTGCATGAAGGACAAGACCAATCTGCAGAACATGCAGGATGCATGAGCTGCTTGCAACATGAACATTGGAGCAATTATTCCCTTTCCTACAATTAAAGGCATTGATCACAACATATAGGGGTACAAAAGATACTCAAACAGATCGGATATGAATTAAAATAGCGTACCATTTCGGATTTGCAAATGTCACAGATCTGAAATCCATCATCAGATTCTGTAGACTCGGGCTCAGGATCAGCTGCATTTACGAGCAAACTTTAGGAATAGAAATTATGATAGCAATTCGTGTCTCAAGACTCTCAACTGACCATAATGTCTAAAGTAATACATGTTATAAAATTGTATAAAGCCATTCCTTGTGCGCTTATAGTAAAAATCCGTAAAGCAGTGCATACTTAAATATAGACTTCAAACTTATAACATGAAAAACATATGACAAATTTCATGTACACAGCTGCACTGGTTATAATGGTTTTTAAACAAGTAATCTAAGGTGCATAACTAAAAGTAGAGTAAAATAAATTTAAATTAATAAAAAAGAACTAAACATTACAGTACGGAGAGGATAAATATGCACTTGCATAGTCTGTAAAAGTTTCTCCCACGACATCACCACTATCTTCTTCCTGCTCCACCTCAATAGCTACCTGAAATTTTGACACAAAATACAGATAACTAAACGAAAGGATGACTATATACTGTTTCTCATTGTTGGATCTAAACAGTTATTGACATATTTGTAAACGATTGAAATGTTTTATACTAGTCAACTTCCGATAAAAATTAAAGATTGAAGTGTGCTGTGTATGATAATTATGGTTAATAATCAATTAGGTAACATCGGTATAATTATAGTTATGTAGGTAACTACACTAGCAAGTTGAAGCATATCTAGAACCGGGAATCTAGACAAGGGACTCAAAAGAATATTAAATAACAATATGTCATTTCAAGTGAATCCGACAGTAAAAGAGGAATAAAATAGATGATACACATAAATTTTAGCACAGAAGTCGCAAAAAGGGGACGACACTAGTAATGTACACCACACTTTCCCGATCTTATTAAACTAATTTATTGACGAAGATAACCCCTATATTTACCGTAACATAAACTTATAATGATTTATTCTTGTAAAGATAACGTTAGTCTATAGTCTATACGCCATGTACTGAAATGTTTGAGATAAAAAATGAAGGTTCTATTTTTTATGTTTAGTCTTAGCTGGGTGTTCACACCAATTAGAAAAGTCCTCATGAATTTGCGACTGCTTCCAACAAATAAGGCAAAGTAAAATTTAAGCTGTAAAATTCTGCGGTTTTCTGATATAATTGATAAAATACGTCATTAACAAGCAAAAAACTACATACAAATGCCTAATTCAGCTCTTCACAAAATACATATTGCGATAAATACTGGTTGCGATTTCGCATAACTGTTAAAAAATATTCCTTAGGTTATTTCACATAAATAGAAGTAATAGGTATGATAATCACGTGTGTGTGAAAAGTACTAGCACAATCAAAATACACCATAACAACAATAAACCTAATTAGATATATAAACGAAGATAGAGAACCAACCTTGTTGATTTCTTCCCGGGAAGGAGAAGGCTTTGAAAACTCGCCGCCTGCAAGACCCTAATTATTTGACAAAAAAATATAATAATGAGTATAGATAAGTGCATATCAAAAGCCCTAGCACAACCAAACAACATTGTAAGTTGTAACAACTAGAACATATGGATAACAAATGAGTACCTTCTGTGCCAATCTACACGACATAAATTTCTTGAATTACTACTTATAAACACTTGTCAGGCACGGCGCTGAGGAGTGCGGGGTGAGCGACTGCACATCAATCTATAAATATAGGGCCCCAAAAGTTAAATCTTCCTATATTTATACGTGTTGAAATTTGACAAAAATAATTGGTTTACTTAGTTAGAGTATATCTCTGTAGTTGACGTTATTTAGAAAAAGATTGTTTTAAATTTATATTGAAGTATAAATATACTTTAAATTTAGAAAAATTTATATGCTGGCAACTGTTCTCCCAAAAGAATATACTTCCTTAGTATTGACCAGGCGTCCATGCCTAGACGGATGAATATATTACTGATTGAACCGCCTGAAACAATTTTAGTCATTTTAACCTTTCACTATTTTCTGCATTTGTACTCGCTCCATTAACCAACCATCCATAAACTGTAGAAGGAACGATATCATAGCTTTCACCATATGTTTTACCTAGGCGGTTAGCAAAGAAAGCCTAGTTGCGTACACTAAATTCTCCCCAGCCAGCATAGTTTATCTTGTACTCATTTTTAATGTTCATGGAGACCAATACATATTATTCTGTTATATTGATAAATAAAATGAAGATGACACAACCTACACAATTTTAGAACTATTAATGTCAACATCATGGAACATCAGATACTACTAACGAATCTAGGAAGTGATCATAAAGTTACATTGTCACAAATATGGATAACATAGGCCGCTACGTTTAGTGTGCTTGAATAGGGTATTTGAAACTTGGGAACCAGAAAGCCAATAATTTCTTTTTTAATGCAAGTTCAGTACTCCCTCCATCCCCTTTTAGTTTAAGATTTAGTAGTGACATTGATTTCTATGTACAGACCAAAAAGTAAAAGGACAGAGAGAGAGTAATATTTTCACACAAGCATAAATACGGGTTACAAAATTAATATGCTAGATCCATAAGCAACTAGAAGCTCTCGAGGTAAACAACATTTTGCCTTCATCACACAACAGGTACCATCGTTAAAAAAATGTGAACGGTTGCCCTAACATCATCATCATATTTTCTTCACCATGAATACCAATTTTAATACGAGTCGGATATATTAATGGCTCAACAAGTAATACACACCTTCAAAGTCCAGATAATATTTAAGAACAAAACTCGCAGAAAATTAAACCGAGAAATCAGGCACAAACTTGGCTCTCGCTAACCTGCTCGGCGAGGGTCTTTTCTATAGTTCCCCAAACAGGAAGTATTAAGCCACTTAGTATGTTCACTTCTTGTAATCTTCTGCCAGTGGTACAGTGATCACCATGCTTGCAATTGGAACCATGCATGCACTGCAAGTTGAGTTGTAAATCAATAATACCAAAAAGGAATATGGTACGGGTGCGTCTTTGCTTTTTCAACTCAAACTAACATTTACAACTGAATTTAACGTAAATTCTAATCAAGGAAAAACAATTTGACTGAAGGGTTGTGGTTTTTTTACTAAAATTACAAAATCCAAAACATGACACATGTGATGACACGAAAAAAACTCTATATACACTGCAGGGGTGCAACTCAGACTTAATAAACCCAGAGGAATTGAACAATTGCACTGGTGACCGGAACATCGCATTGCCAAAGTTGCATTTCATTTGAAACCGATCAGGTAGGAACTTAATTAGAGTTGGGACTGAAGATTTAGACATAGAAAGAGATGAGAGATGGAAATATAATGCAGTGCGAGAAATAAATGGTAAGAAAAAAAAATAATGTGATGCGTGAGAAATAAATGAAGATATACTCCTAAAATGGAATTGGTGAATCTTAGCATAATTGTGGAATATAACAAGGTTAGCAATTAAAATATAGATTCTAAGTATAAACCTTATATTTAATTTAGTCCATTTGACCCAGCACGTTCCACTCTATCCAAGCAAACACAAATTAACATTCAGATGTATCCCTAACCTGTTTAGATAATACAAGATACTCATACTCCCAGCAAGTACGAGCCTTCTCTAAAGAGGATAACTTCTTATACTTCTCTTCTAGCTCTAAAAGAGGCATTTCCCTGAACATGGAAGAGTTGAAGAAAGTCACTCACTAGTTAACAAAACAGAAGTTTTATCAACCTATAATATTTGGATTGCCACGGAAAAGATAACGGACAGGTACAAGTCTACACTACCTGACTGCCTCCCCGACAGCAGGCCGGACAATTCTACACATTCCAGAAGACCTAAAAGCCGTGAAGAGCAGTAAGGTCAAGTCTTTATGCTAAAGTACTAATATATTTCAAAACATAGTTGTTACCCTTCCAATTATTTAAATACTTAGAGAAGTTACCAAAATGCAACTTTGCATTGAACATAATTATTTAAATACTTAGAGATAGTCAAAATGCCTCCCAAATGAACCCTCGATCCAATGTGAATGTAAATAATACTGTGGATGCTCTAGACAATTGGTTGATGTGGACATTCTGCAATGAGAATAGAAAATTTTTTATAACTCAAATTTCATTGATAAATCCAAATAACAGTTGAAGCAGATTCTTAACCTTTGGCAGTCCTCTTAACTCGATTGTACTGGCTTTCAAATCTGATATTCCCGAGTCAAATTGACCTTCCAGTCATACTTAATGAACTAGAAGATCAAGGATGCTCACAAGAAACTCAGAAAGCCTCCATTCAAGCACTCATGTTACAGGATTTTAAATACAGAAACAAAATATACTAGTATGTAATCAACATAATACTTACGAATTCTGCATCTCTGGTTGTAGCCCTAACAACCGATTCAGGAAACGTTCAACATTGTGCATGTCCCTGTTATCTTGACACATGGTTGGATAAATTATTTCAAATTCTTTTAGAATGATACGTCAATTTATTGCCACATCATTCCTGCATTTTTTCCCTACCAATTAACATCCACTCACAAAAAATTTCAGTATATTCAGAAAATGGATTAAGGTAAAGTATTGTGCTGAGAATATCTTACCAACATAAGTTTCGTCTATGAATAATCCGACAGAAGCTAGAGCAGTCTTTCCTTTGACTATAAAATCTTTACTTGCATTCGGCTTTTCAAGGGAACATCCGGGAGGCACCGGAAGAGAACCCTGCACCTGCACCTCAGGAATTAGCCATTTATACATTCCATAATGGTACCAACAAGTCACCACAAGACAGGAGGAAGGTGCAGTACACATGTCACTATTATTATACACTACTTACTATATCCAGATTCACAATTCCTTCATACAATTTTTCCAGGGCCCTTTTTCCATATGAGCTGTCATAATTATAGGTACCAAGTGAAGGTCCAGCTCTACAACACAAAAAGCAATAAGAAAATATGTTAGTAAGTACAGACTCCCATCAAGTGTAAGCCAACCCGTCAGTAGCCCTCTGGAAGCGCCCCAAGAGATTCTAGTCTCTTTTGCAATAACGGAAGCAAATCTTCGTTCACACCAAGATTACTAAGAGTAACCAGTAATAGAAGCAATTAAACAAACATTAATTTATCAAACTTAAGAATGGAACCAAGGGACATGACTATGAAAAGTCACATATTACTGCTGACTATATAAATGGTTACATGAAATTGAAACTGTTGACTACCTATACTCTGGTGCAGAAGCTTATTTGATCGGTGAGTTCTTCCAAACTGTTGTATCGCACGATCAGCACCCTAGGGTAATTCTATGGTCACGTATACCCTCCTCCTCTGATTTAACAGTTAATTAAATTCATAATATAGATACAAAATGAAAAGACAATTTAAGGAATATAGTTGGAGCAAGCTCTACTAGTAACAGTTACAGAAAGGGAAGAGGTAATTCAAAGTTCGTGTAGCAGTAAAATTTGGAAAGGAGTGGAACAATAATGTCTAGGATTCACTTGTACCCTGATTTTTCGCCCTTCTATCTGCTTGCAGCAATACGCCAACAGATCCAGCCTCAGAAATTTTGGCAATTTACTACGTTCCATCCATGAAAATCTTATAAATATGGATCCACATTTACAGTAGAGTCGACATAATGTTCAACCAAATTAAGTAAGAGAGGAACATGGACATACATAAAACAAAGGGTACAAGTTTTATAAACATGACATTTATATATATCTATAAAATTTGAAGGGGATTTTAGTTTTACTTAATGGCGTGTCTTCAGTTATGCTTCAAAGCACAACAGTCAAAATGGAAAAATTAGATTATCACTTAATTTTAGCGTTCAATGATTGCATAAGATAACAGCTTGATCAATGATGTCATCTAACGGACTGCAAGGAAGATCCACATTACGAATGATATCCAAAATTTGCGACTGGCGGTCTGTAGCTTTATTGTACACATCAGTCACAAAATTCTTAGTTAACTAGTTTGTAATCCATATTGAACACACATTGTGGAAGGAAGGTGAAACTAAATTAGTAAAGAGAAAAACAAAATGAGAGTTAAAATCCTTCTGTATCTATACAATATGTCTTTGCTGAAGATACTCTTCTGTTTTTTCTTTGCATGGAAAGAAAGACCAGTCTGCAGAAACTGGGCCTTTGACAGGTGGCACTAAACATGCAAGATGCATGAGCTTCTTGCAACATGAACATTGGAGAGATTTTTCCCTTTCCTACAATTAAAGACAATAGATCACAACATATACGGGTGCTAAAGGCTATGTTACCCCGACATGGATTTTAGGCCAAACAACATGTATTTTTTCAAAATATTGCCGAGTCCGGGTAACATAGACTTTGGTACTAAAATAGATTGGGTATGAATTAGAAGAGCATACTATTTCAGATTTGCAACTCTCGCAGATCTGAAATTCATCATCAGATTCTGTAGACTCGGGCTCAGAATCAGCTGATTTACCGAGCAAACTTTAGGAAAAGAAATTATGATAGCAATTCGTGTCTCAAGACTCTCAACTGACCATTATGTCCGAAGTAAGCCAATCCGTGTGCGCTCATAGTAAATATCCTTAAAACCGAGGGTTCGAACCTTACGGGATGTCGAGGGTTCGAACCTTGTCAAAGACAAGGTGGGTGTGTGCGTGTGTGTAACTATCAAAAAGAAAATATCCTTAAAGCCGTGCATACAAAAAATACCCTTTAAATTTATAATATGAAAAAAAACCGTCAAATTAGAGAATGTGGGAAAACATAAATATGTAACAAACACATAGTCTGCGGATTTCATTGTAAATTATAGCATAAGTCATAACATTAAAAAACAAAAAACCAGGAAGAGACTTAAGACAATAAAAAGCACATCATCTTAAAATAAAATTATGTATCGAAAAATTACTTTCACTTTCTTCTTGATATTTGACAACTGTCCTAGCTCTTCCTTTGAATGAAACACCAGTTGTAGCTGAGCACCTCTTCCGTTGCAACTCATTTACCCCGTCCTCACCTGTCATTGGTGAATATTGGCTAGTTTGTCTTTCGGCATAAGGACTTGATCTCAGAAGAAAAACCAACTAACCTGACAAAGGTTGCAATGGATAATATTCATCAACAAATTTTACCAATAGCTCACGACGAGATAAAATCAACAAGCTCAGTACCCTGCCATAAGATTAACGGATATCTAATATACCAATGCATTTTCAATGTTCTGATCTGAAGATAAAATAAATAAATAAAATAATATAAAAGTTTCCAGAATGTAGCAGACAATACAGTCACATGTTTTGCTACAGCTTCTTCAGTTCTGGCTTCACCAATCACCAGTGCTCTGAAGACCAATTACGATGCACTGCTCTTTGTACATATATACTTCTGTTTATTAAATTGATAAGAAAAAAACTATAGTAATATAGATTATTTCTTTTTTAACAAAACTACATAGCTACGGCTTTAATGAACTAACGTCAGTTTCCATTTATACAAGTAATAACTTAAAATTAAAATTTTAACCTTTTTAAATTTAGTAACTTTTGTTTTTACGTCGGGAGTAACTTTTGTTGAAGACCAATTACGATGCACTGCTCTTTGTACATATATACTTCTGTTCTGTTTATTAAATTGATAAGAAAAAAACTATAGTAATCTATACTATCTACCTATACTATCTATACTATAATATAATAGACGAAACATTAAAAGTTTGGTTGGTTGGTCGGTCTTAAGTGATTTTACCTAAAAACCCTTACTAAAAGAAATATTATTAAATAATAACGGTACCTATTTATAACCAATTACCTTTTTCAGCTAAAACCCATTACTTTTTCTATTTTTCCAATAAAATTTTCTTCTTTTGCAAAAATATCACGGATAATTACCTTTTTTTAACTGAAACATGTTATTTTTTCTATTTTTCTTACTAAAACCCCTTCTTTTTCAAAAATATCACAGACAAATCATTAATTATTTATTTTAAAACCTATTTCAATTCTTTGAATTATTTAAACATATTTTAACATGCCTACTTATTTATTTAACAAATATAATTAATAAAATATTAAAACGTAATTTCTATATTTTCTAATAAAATTCCTTTTTTTTGCAAAAATATCACGGACAATTACCTTTTTCAACTAAAACATGTTATTTTTTCCATTTTTTCTTACTAAAACCCCTCATTTTCAAAAAATATCATGGGCAAATCCTTACTTTTTATTTTAAAACCTAATTTAATGCTTTTAATTATATAAAAAAGTTTACATATTTTAACATACCTATTTTTTTAACAAATGCAATTAATAAAATATTAAAACTTAAAAAATAAAATAATAATTATTAAAACGATCCGTGCATCGCACGGATTTTAAGCTAGTATTATTACAGACGAAACATTAAAAGTTTTGGTCGGTCGGTCGGTATTTGGGCCGGGCCTATCTATAATTTGAGTCCGGCCTATATATAACCAATTGCTTTTTTCAGCTAAAATACATTACCTATTTTATCTATTTTTCTAACTAAAACAACTCATCTTATAAAAATAAAATAGGTAACATATATATAAAATGGTAATATTATTACATAATTATAACTGATTACCTTTTTCAGCTAAAACACATTATATGCTTTACATTTTCTAACTAAAACAACTCATCTTATAAAAATAAAATAGGTAACATATATATAAAATGGTAATATTATTACATAATTATAACTGATTACCTTTTTCAGCTAAAACACATTATATGCTTTACATTTTCTAACTAAAACAACTCATGTTCTAAAAATAACACATGCAAAATAAATATGTAATGGTAATATTGTTATATATAATTATTAATAAATAAACACTTACCCTTTTCAGCTGAACACGTAACCTATTTTATTTTTTCTAACTTAAACAACTAATTTTTCTAAAAGTAACACGAGCAACATATATATATAAAGGTAATATAATTTTCTATTTTCTAATTTAAACAACTAATTTTCAAAAAGTAACACGGCTAACATATATAAATGTAATATAATTTTATATAATTATTAATAAGTAACTAATTGTCTTTCTAAGGATATTGTCTGTTTTATATTTTTTAATTGAAACAACTCATATTTGAATTAAAAAAAACACGGGCAAAATATAGAAATAATGAAAAGACTCAAAGGATCTATTGCTGATACACGGATCCTCGGTTTCCTTGTCAAAAGACTCAAAACTATGTGCTGGAGCATCAAGATTGCTATTCTTTTTACTAAAGAAAAAGCATTCAACTATAAATAGTGGCCCTTAAATAATCACCAATTAGAACAATTCCACAAAATCCATAGCAACTTTTATATCTCAGGGAGCTAAGAGCTACTTCACAAGCACAAGGCTATTGCATTTTAGTATAGCAAAAAAAAAAGGCCATGTATTAACTGAGAGCTCCAATGGAAATCATCTACATGTTCATTGCAAGTTAATCATCAATATCTTTAACCCATACCAAATCAGCAAAAAGATCCAAATTGATATACATTCAAAGAAACAACATTAGAATTGCATAGTCAAACTTGTAGACACATATATAAAAACGCGCACAAATGCGTGCACATGAACCCACATTTCAGTATGTATATATAGAGAGATTGAGAAAGAGGGAAACCTTTTAATATAGAATTAACTACAGCATTCGGGATAAGTAATCCAACAATTCTCTAGCAATCCGTAGTTGTATCTACGCGTACGATACGGAGTCGTCTATGGCTTTCAGAATCTACGAGAAAGTTATTTCGTCAACATTATCCCCAGATAATCTGCGAATGGGATCCAAGTCCTAAAAAGATCTGTGTGAAGGGTTGTTATTTAATTTTTTATTAATTACACAGTCCAAAACATGACAGATGTGATGAAGCGAGAAAAACTCTATCTACAATACAGGGGTGCAACTCAGACTTAATAAACCAAGACGAATTGAACAATTGTACTGCTGACCCTAACATTGCATTGCCACTGTTGCATTTCAATTGGAACAGATCAGGTAGGAACACAACTAGAGATGCAACTGAAGCTTTAAAGAGAAAAAAGGAGATGAGAAATGGAAAAATGATGCAGTGCAACAAAAAGATGGTAAGAAAGTGTACATAATGTGGAGTGTGAGAATATAAAATAATGCTATACTTGTGAAATGGAATAAGTGAATCATAGCATAATTGTTGGAATGTAACAAGGTATGGAATTAAAACATAGATCCTATAAACCTTAGAATTTATTCCATCATCAACCATCATGTTCCACTCTATCCAAGCAAACACAAATTAACATTCAGATGTATTCCTAACCTGTTTAGATAATACAAGATACTCATACTCCCAGCAAGTACGAGCCTTCTCTAAAGAGGATAACTTCTTATACTTCTCTTCTAGCTCTAAAAGAGGCATTTCCCAGGACATGGAAGAGTTGAAGAAAGTCACTCAGTAGATAACAAAACAGAAGTTTTATCAACCTATAATATTTGGATTGCCACAGAAAAGATAACAGGCATGTACAAGTCTACACTACCTGACAGCCTCCCCGACAGCAGGACGGACAATTCTACACATTCGAGAAGACCTAAAAGCCATGAAGAGCAGTAAGGTCAAGTCTTTATGCTAAAGTACTAATATACTTCAAAACATAGTTGTTACCCTTCAAATGCTAAAAGATAGTGCCTTCTCCCCTGCCATTCTCTCCTAGACTCGTAGAACCCTGTATTCGATGAAGCAGTCACATCTTTTTTCTTCTCACCATGCAACGCTCAACAGCACCCTGCAAACAAGTGGAGAAGTTACCAAAATGCAACTTTGCATTGAACATAATTATTTAAATACTTAGAGATAGTCAAAATGCCTCCCAAGTGCACCCTCGATCCAATGTGAATGTAAATAATACTGTGGATGCTCTAGACAATTGGTTGATGTGGACATTCTGCAATGAGAATAGAAAATTTTTTTATTACTCAAATTTCATTGATATAAAAGTTGAAGCAGATTCTTAACCTGTGGCAGTCCTCTTAACCCGATTTTACTGGCTTTCAAATCTGATATTCCCGAGTCAAATTGACCTTCCAGTCGTACTTTATGAACTAGAAGATCAAGGATGCTCACAAGAAACTCAGAAAGCCTCCATTCAAGCACTCATGTTGCAGGATTTTAAATAGAGAAATAAAATATACTAGTAGTAGTAGGTAATCAACATAATACTTACGAATTCTGCATCTCTGGTTGTAGCCCAAACAACCGATTCAGGAAACGTTCAACATTGTGCATGTCCCTGTTATCTTGACACATGGTTCGATAAATTATTTCAAATTCTTTTAGAATGGTGTCAATTTATACATACATACACATGTATGTAGAGAAAGAAAGATAAACCTTTTAGAATAGAGTTAACTGTAGCATCTGGGATTAGTAATCCAACGATTCTCCGATTGTCTGTAGTTGTCTCTAGGCACAAGATACGGATTAATTGATCGATTATACGAATCTACAAAATAGTAATCTATTCAATCATATCCTCAGATAATCTGCGAACAAGATCCAAGTCTCAAAAAAGACAAAGCCTGCAGTCTCCTAAACAAGAGACTCCTCTTTTATTATATTGAGACGATTTGTTATCAAACCCTTGGAACAGAATTCTCGCCAGCATAGTTTATCTTTTACTGATTTTTACATTCATGGGGACTAAGATATACTATTCTGCTAGAAACAAAGATGACTCAAACTACCTCAATTCTAGAGCAATCATTGAAGATCTACTACTAATGATGAATGAGTGGTCATAAAGTTACAAGGCCACAAATCAGTCAGCCAGTATGTTAGTATGCTTGAATGGGTCTTTTCTATAGTTCCCCAAACAGGAAGTATTTAAACCACTCAATATATTTACTTCTTGTAATCTTCTGCCAGTGGTACAGTAATCACCTAGCTTACATCTGGGATTGTTCATGCATTGCAAATTCAGTTATACTGTAGGTACAGGCTAATAAGTCATTAATATAAAAAAAAAATTATAGTATGGGCGATATATGCCTTTTCAAAAACTAACATTTACAGCTGATATCTATTACTCTATTAGCATCTAAAGTAAAATCTTATCAAGAAGAAAATTTTATGTGTAGGATTGCATTCATTTTTGAACAAATTGGGGTATGAATTCGATGTGTATTCCATGGGATATTAGAGATGGGACTGAAGATTGAAGAAAATAGGAGATGAAAGATTGGAAGATGATGCAAAGAAATAACAAGATGGTAGCAATTAGCAAAGATAATAATAAATAACACAATGGTAAATAGTGTAAATAATGTGGGTGTGAGAACAAAATGATGCTACAGTTGGTGAAACGGTATGAACGAATATATCTTAGCATAATTGTTGAAATGTTAAAAGGATAGGATTGAAGATACAGATCCTAATAACCTTATAATATATTACATTGTCAACGCATTATGTTCCACTCCAACAAAGCAAACACAAAGTAACTTTCATATGTATCTCTAACCTGTTCAGATGATACATTATGCTCTCTCTCCCAGCAAGTACGAGCCTTCTCCAAAGTTAATAACTTCATGTACTTCGCTTCTAGCTGTGAAAGAGGCATTTCCCTCGGTATTGAATAGTTGAATAAAGAAGCATATTAGTTAATACAACAGAACCTCAGTAACCCATAATATTTGGATTGCCGCTGAAAATAGCTGGTATTAGTTTATGGTACCTAATTGCTTCCCCTAATTGCTTCCCCAGTAGCAGGATGGACAATTCTACACATTCCAAAAGACCTAAAAGACAACTCGGAAGTTAAGAAGTGAAAAAAATGGTCAATCCATAGATTTCCAATCAATTAAATGTCAAGCCAGCCTAAAGTACCGATATACTACTTCAGAACTCAAGTTGTTACCCTTCAAATGCTAAAAGATAGTGCCTTCTCCCCAACCATCCTCTTTTGGATTTGTAGAACCCATTACTACAGGCAGCAGACACATCTTTTCTCTTCTCATCAAGCAACGTTGATGCAACCTGCGAACAAGTAGAGAAGTTACGAAAATGCAACTTTTGCAATGAATATTATCATGTACACACTTGGAAATAATTTAAAGGCTTCCTAGTGAACCCTCGATCTATTTTGAGTGTAAATAGAAAAGTGGATGCTCTAGAGAGATGGTCAATGTGAACCTTCTGCAATGCGAATTAATTTTTTTTTTCAATCCACATTTTCATGTGTTGCCATTTTAATTCGATTGTGTTGCCCTTAATATCTGCTATTCCAGAGTCAAAATGACCTTCAATTCGCACTTTCTGAACTTGGAGATCAAGGATGCTCAGAAATAACTCAAAAAGCCTGCATGCAAATCTACGTAACACGGTTTTATATAAGAAATGAAGCATATAAGTATGTAACTAACATGAGTACATACAACCGATTCAGAAATTTTCGAACATCGCACCTTTCCAGCTCATCAAGAAATATAGTAGGATAATTAATGTCATATTCTTTAATAATGATACATGCAGATTTTTCCCTACTTTTCTTTAATAGTACATGCAGATTTTGCCCTAATAATTAACAATCACTGGCAATAAATTTCAGTATTAACAAAAAATGGATTAGGGTAACGATTATTCTGATAATATAATACCAACATATGATTTATCTCTGATTATTCCATTCAGGAGCAGCTTTTCCCTTGACAACAAGATCTTTAACTGTATCCGGCTCGTCAGGAAATCTCTGCAGAACAGGAATCTGTTAATTTACCAACAAAAAGTAGCACATATATGATGAAGATGACACTGGTAGTTACTAAAACCTGTCCCAATATACTACTGTAAAATTCTGCCAAGGCCCCTCTTCTGTACGGGCTATCGTAATTGTTAGCATCAGTGACAGCCCAGCTCTACAACACATACAGCAATAAAAATATATATAAGTGATTTATTGCTAGACGGTAGTAGTATTGTTTCTTTATTGCTAGACGACTCCACCCAACTATAAACCTACCTACCGTCTCTCACCCTGTGCAAGTGCCCCAAGGGATTCTAGTCTCTTTGCAGCAATGGCAAATCTGCGTTCACCACCAAGATTACTGAAGAGTAACCTGTTATACAAGGAACAGAAAAATATAATTTATCCAACATACGAACGGAACCAAAAGAAAGAGAAGATTACTCTTAAAAGATACACATTACTGATAACTACCTGAATGACAAAAAGATTGGAATTATTTTCTACCTATACCCTGGTGCGGAAGCTTGATTGGAACGATGAGTTCTTCCAAACTGTTGAATTGCACGATCAGTGCTCCAGGGCAAGTCTAGGGGTCAGGTGACCCTCGTCTGATATAACAGTTTGATTAAATTCATAAAATATAGATACAAAATGAAAAGACAGTTGTTATGCCAGGCATATAGTTAGAGCAAGCTCTACTAGTAACAATAACAGAAAAGGAAGAGGGAATTCAAAGTTCGTGTAGCAGTAAATATGGAAAGAGAATGGTACAATATTGTCGAGGATTCAATTATACCTGATTTTTCGCCCTTCTATCAGCTTTCAACGATACGCCAGCAGATCCAGCCTCAGAAATTTTAGGAACTAACTTCGTTCCATCCATGAATGATGGCTTTTCATGCATGTTAACAATTTCCATGCAGCAAGAAAACAGAGCATGTCAGCAGCATCAAGATGATAACAAACACACAAGCAAGCGGACACTCAAGTGTTCCGAGGGCACATATCTGACACTATCTCCGCTAGATGCCTTGAAAAGCTTGCGACGCCTTCCTGTAATTTCTGCCACCTTATCAGGACCTCCAAGCTGCAAATCTTTGGAATTCTTTCTCAAAAGGATGCATTATTTATTGTATTATGAAGATGTTACGGATGATACGCAAATAATGCAAACTCACACCACCTTAGTCCCTATATTGAGGCATGGGCAAGAAACAATATTTACCATATCTATATACTACCATACAGTAGAGTCGACCTTTTTCAACCAAATTATTACCTTTAAAAGAGGAACAAGGACATACATAAAATAACGGGTATAAGTTTTATAAACCTCACATTTAAAATTTTTATAAAATTGAAGGGGATTTTCCTTGAGCCAAAATGGAAAAAGATGGGATTATCACTTAATTTAAGCGTTCAACGATTGGATAATATAAGAACCTGATCAATAATGTCATCTAATGGACTGTAAGGAAGTCCCAAATTATGAATTACATCAAAAATTTGTGACTTGCGCTCTGTTGCTTTGTTGTACCTAGAGTAATCACAAAATTCTTAATCAACTAGTTTGTAATCTACACTGAACACACATTGTGACAGGAAGGTGAAACATGATAAATTAGTAAAGAAAAAAACAAAATTAGAGGTAGACCAGGATAAATTCCTCCTGCATCTATATAGTACACACACCTCTCAACTTTTTGTGATAAATAATAGACACGTCTTTGTTGGAGATACTCTTATGTTTTTTCTTTGCAAAGGACAAGACCAATCTGCAGAAACTGTGCCTGTCAGAGGTGGAACTAAACATGCAGGATGCATGAGCTGCTTGCAACATGAACATTGGAGCAATGTTTCCCTTTCCCACAATTAATGGCATTGATCACAACATATAGGGGTACAAAAGATACTCGAACAGATTGGATATGAATTAAAAGAGCGTACCATTTCGGATTTGCAAATGTCACAGACCTGAAATCCATTATCAGATTCTGTAGACTCGGGCTCAGGATCAGCTGCATTTACGAGCAAACTTTAGGAATAGAAATTATGATAGCAATTCGTGTCTCAAGATTTGACTGACCATAATGTCTAAAAGTAATATATGTTATAAAATTGTATAAAGTCAATCCTTGTGCGCTTATAGTAAAAATCCGTAAAGCAGTGCATACTAAATATAGACTTCAAACTTATAACATGAAAAACATATGACAAATTTCATGTACATAGCTGCACTGGTTATAATGGTTTTAAAACAAGTAATCTAAGGTGCATAACTAAAAGTAGAGTAAAATAAATTTACATTAATAAAAAAGAACTAAACATTACAGTACGGAGAGGATAAATATGCACTTGCATAGTCTGTAAAAGTTTCTCCCACGACATCACCACTATCTTCTTCCTGCTCCACCTCAATAGCTACCTGAAATTTTGACACAAAATACAGATAACTAAACGAAAGGATGACTATATACTGTTGCTCATTGTTGAATCTAAACAGTTATTGACATATTTGTAAACGATTGAAATGTTTTATACTAGTCAACTTCCGATAAAAATTAAAGATTGAAGTGTGCTGTGTATGATAATTACGGTTAATAATCAATTAGGTAACATCGGTATAATTATAGTTATGTAGGTAGTTACTAGCAAGTTGAAGCATATCTAGAACCGGGAATCTAGATAAGGGACTCAAAAGAATATTAAATAACAATATGTCATTTCAAGTGAATCCGACAGTAAAAGAGGAATAAAATAGATGATACACATAAATTTTAGCACAGAAGTCGCAAAAAGGGGACGACACTAGTAATGTACACCACACTTTCCCGATCTTATTAAACTAATTTATTGACGAAGAAAACCCCTATATTTACCGTAACATAAACTTATAATGATTTATTCTTGTAAAGATAACGTTAGTCTATACGCCATGTACTGAAATGTTTGAGATAAAAAATGAAGGTTCTATTTTTTATGTTTAGTCTTATTAGCTGGGTGTTCACACCAAATAGAAAAGTCCTCATGAATTTACAACTGCTTCCAACAAATAAGGCAAAGTAAAATTTAAGCTGTAAAAATTCTGCAGTTTTCTGATATAATTGATAAAATACGTCATTAACAAGCAAAAAACTACATACAAATGCCTAATTCAGCTCTTCACAAAATATTGCACATCAATCTATAAATATAGGGCCCCAAAAGTTAAATCTTCTTATATTTATACGTGTTAAAATTTGACAAAAAAAATTGGTTACTTAGTTAAAGTATATCTCTTTAGTTGACGTTATTTAGAAAAAAAATTGTTTTAAATTGATATTTAAGTATAAATTAAGGGCCCGATTTTGAGATTTCGCATAGAATCCCGAGTTTTTTGGCCATGCCCACAACACTTATGATTCACATTACAATACAACTAATAATAAAACCAAATATGAATATGTTCATGAAGTTGTCATGTTGGCATCAGAATTAAGTTGAAGCCCAAATTTTAAATAAATACTATTATTAGAAACTCATATGAAGTCTTACTCGTACTCGGACACTACTGATCTTGTTCGGGATAATAAGTATACCATACTTACTAGTATGTTTTATCCTTAACGTCTGGCAACTGTTCTCCCAAAAGAATATACTTCCTTAGTATTCACCATGCGTCCATGCCTAGACAGATGAATAATATACTGATTGAACCGCCTAGACGGATGAATATATACTGATTGAACCGCCTAAAACAATTTTAGTCATTTTAACCTTTCAATATTTTCTGCATTTGTACTCGCTCCATTAACCAACCATCCATAAAATGTAGAAGGAAATATATCATAGCTTTCACCATATGTTTTGCGTTAGGAGGTTAGCAAAGAAAGCCTAGTTGCGTACACTAAATTCTCACCAGCCAGCATAGTTTATCTTGTACTCATTTTTAATGTTCATGGAGACTGTTGAGTAACCAGTCGCTCTAAAACCTCAAGGTGTTAGAGGAAGGCACTTTCCATGATCATATATTGTATTCTAACACTCCCCCTCACTCGAGAGCCCAGTTTTGGGTCGAAGAGTGGATCACGTGCGCCCATCTTTGGAGCATAGTTTTGCCTTTCGTGTCCCTCATAAATTGTGAGAATATTGGGGGTGGCAGGGAGTCGAACCTTGGACCTCCCGCCTGCCTGAGCCCTTTTAGTTTAAGATTTAGTAGTGACTTTGATTTCTATGTACAGACCAAAAAGTAATAGACCAGAGAGAGTAATATCTTCACACAAGCATAAAGACAGGTGACAAGATTAATATGCTAGATCCATAAGCAACTAGAAGCTCTCGAGGTAAACAACATTTTGCCTTCATCACACAAAAGGTACCATCGTTAAAAAAATGTGAACGGTTGCACCAACATCATCATCATATTTTCTTCACCATGAACACCAATTTTAATACGAGTCGGTTATATTAATGGCTCAACAAGTAAAACACACCTTCAAAGTCCAGATAATATTTAAGAACAAAACTCGCAGACAATTAAACCGAGAAATCAGGCACAAACTTGGCTCTCGCTAACCTGCTCGGCAAGGGTCTTTTCTATAGTTCCCCAAACAGGAAGTATTAAGCCACTTAGTATGTTCACTTCTTGTAATCTTCTGCCAGTGGTACAGTGATCACCATGCTTGCATTTGGAACCATGCATGCACTGCAAGTTGAGTTGTAAATCATTAATACCAAAAAGGAATACGGTACGGGTGCGTGTTTGCTTTTTCAACTCAAACTAACATTTACAACTGAATTTAACGTAAATTCTAATCAAGGAAAAACAATTTGAGTGAAGGGTTGTGGTTTTTGTGCTAACATTACAAAATCCAAAACATGACACGTGATGACACAAAAAAAAACTCTATATACACTGCAGGGGAGCAACTCAGACTTAATAAACCCAGAGGAATTGAACAATTGCACTGGTGACCGGAACATCGCATTGCCAAAGTTGCATTTCACTTGAAACGGATCAGGTAGGAACTCAATTAGAGTTGGGACTGAAGATGTAGAGATAGAAAGAGATGAGAGATGGAAATACAATGCAGTGCGAGAAATAAATGGTAAGAAAAAAAAATGTGATGCGTGAGAAATAAATGAAGATATACTCCTAAAATGGAATTGGTGAATCTTAGCATAATTGTGGAATATAACAAGGTTAGCAATTAAAATATAGATTCTAAGTATAAACCTTATATTTAATTTAGTCCATTTGACCCAGCACGTTCCACTCTATCCAAGCAAACACAAATTAACATTCAGATGTATTCCTAACCTGTTTAGATAATACAAGATACTCATACTCCCAGCAAGTACGAGCCTTCTCAAAAGAGGATAACTTGTTATACTTCTCTTCTAGCTCTAATATTTGAAGAGTTGAAGAAAGTCACTCAGTAGTTAACAAAACAGAAGTTTTATCAATCTATAATATTTGGATTGCCACAGAAAAGATAACGGGCAGGTACAAGTCCACACTACCCGACTGCCTCCCCGACAGCAGGACGGACAATTCTACACATTCCAGAAGACATAAAAGCCATGAAAAGCAGTAAGGTCAAGTCTTTATGCTAAATTACTAATATACTTCAAAACATAGTTGTTACCCTTCAAATGCTAAAATATAGTGCCTTCTCCACTGCCATTCTCTCCTAGACTCGTAGAACCCTGTATTCGAGGAAGAAGTCACATCTTTTTTCTTCTCACCATGCAACGCTCGACAGCAGCCTGCAAACAAGTGGAGAAGTTACCAAAATGCAACTTTGCATTGAACATAAATATTTAAATACTTAGAGATAGTCAAAATGCCTCCCAAGTGAACCCTCGATCCAATGTGAATGTAAATAATACTGTGGATGCTCTAGACAATTGGTTGATGTGGACATTCTGCAATGAGAATAGAAAAATTTTTATAACTCAAATTTCATTGATAAATACAAATAACAGTTGAAGCAGATTCTTAACCTTTGGCAGTCCTCTAACCCGATTGTACTGGCTTTCAAATCTGATATTCCCGAGTCAAATTGACCTTCCAGTCGTACTTTATGAACTAGAAGATCAAGGATGCTCACAAAAAAACTCAAAAAGCCTGCATTCAAGCACTCATGTTACAGGATTTTAAATAGAGAAATAAAATATACTAGTATGTAATCAACATAATACTTAAGAATTCTGCATCTCTGGTTGTAGCCCTAACAACCGATTCAGGAAACGTTCAACATTGTGCATGTCCCTGTTATCTTGACACATGGTTGGATAAATTATTTCAAATTCTTTTAGAATGATACGTCAATTTATTGCCATATCATTCCTGCATTTTTTCCCTAACAATTAACATCCACTCACAATAAATTTCAGTATATTCAGAAAATGGATTAAGGTAAAGTATTGTGCTGAGAATATCTTACCAACATAAGTTTCGTCTATGAATAATCCAACAGAAGCTAGAGCAGTCTTTCCTTTGACTATAAAATCTTTACTTGCATTCGGCTTTTCAAGGGAACATCCGGGAGGCACCGGAAGAGAACCCTGCACCTGCACCTCAGGAATTAGCCATTTATACATTACATAATGGTACCACCAAGTCACCACAAGACAGGAGGAAGGTGCAGTACATATGTCACTATTATTATACACTACTTACTATATCCAGATTCACAATTCCTTCTTACAATTTTTCCATGGCCCTTTTTCCATATGAGCTGTCATAATTATAGGCACTAAGTGATGGTCCAGCTCTACAACACAAACAGCAATAAGAAAATATGTTAGTTTTTTGTGATAGTAGAGTAGTGTTGTTGTCTACATATACACAAGTACAGACTCCCATCAAGTGTAAGCCAACCTACCGTCAGTAGCCCTCTGGAAGCACCCCAAGAGATTCTAGTTTCTTTTGCAATAACGGAAGTAAATCTTCGTTCACACCAAGATTACTAAGAGTAACCAGTAATAGAAGCAATTAAACAAACATTAATTTATCAAACTAAAGAATAGAATCAAGGGAAGATGACTATGAAAAGTCACATATTACTGCTGATTACATAAATGGTTACATGAAATTGAAATTCTTGACTACCTATACTCTGGTGCAGAAGTTTATTTGATCGGTGAGTTCTTCCAAACTGTTGTATCGCACGATCAGCACCCTAGGGTAATTCTATGGTCACGTGTACCCTCCTCCTCTGATTTAACAGTTAATTAAATTCATAATATAGATACAAAATGAAAAGACAATTTAAGGAATATAGTTGGAGCAAGTTATGCTTCAAAGCACAACAGTCAAAATGGAAAAATTAGAATATCACTTAATTTTAGCGTTCAACGATTGCATAAGATAACAGCTTGATCAATGATGTCATCTAACGGACTGCAAGGAAGATCCACATTACGAATGATATCCAAAATTTGCGACTGGCGGTCTGTAGCTTTATTGTACCTACATCAGTCACAAAATTCTTAGTTAACTAGTTTGTAATCCATATTGAACACACATTGTGGAAAGAAGGTGAAACTAAATTAGTAAAGAGAAAAACAAAATGAGAGGTAAAATCCTTCTGTATCTATAAAATACGCAGGCCTCTCTTCTTTTTGTGCTAAATACACACGTCTTTGCTGAAGATACTCTTCTGTTTTTTCTTTGCATGAAAAGAAAGACCAGTCTGCAGAAACTGGGCCTTTGACAGGTGGCACTAAACATGCAAGATGCATGAGCTTCTTGCAACATGAACATTGGAGAGATTTTTCCCTTTCCTACAATTAAAGACAATAGATCACAACATATACGGGTACTAAAGGTACTAAAACAGATTGGGTATGAATTAGAAGAGCATACTATTTCAGATTTGCAACTCTCGCAGGTCTGAAATTCATCATCAGATTCTGTAGACTCGAGCTCAGAATCAGCTGCATTTACCGAGCAAACTTTAGGAAAAGAAATTATGATAGCAATTCGTGTCTCAAGACTCTCAACTGACAAATGTCCGAAGTAACAAATGTTATAAAATTATATAAAGCCAAACCTTGTGCGCTCATAGTAAATATCCTTAAAACCGAAGGTTCGAACCTTACGGGATGTCGAGGGTTCGAACCTTGTCAAAGACAAGGTGGGTGTGTGCGTGTGTGTAACTATCAAAAAGAAAACATCCTTAAAGCCGTGCATACAAAAAATAGACTTTAAATTTATAATATGAAAAAAAAACTGTCAAATTAGAGAATGTGGGAAAAAATAAATATGTAACAAACACATAGTCTGCGAATTTCATTGTAAATTATAGCATAAGTCATAACATTAAAAAACAAAAAAACAAGGAAGGGACTTAAGACAATAAAAAGCACATCATCTTAAAATAAAATTATGTATCGAAAAATTACTTTCACTTTCTTCTTGATATTTGAAAACTGTTCTAGCTCTTCCTTTGAATTAGTGTTGTTAAAAGCGCATATGCTCTCGCATATGCGAGATGCGATGCGATGCGCACCTAAAGCGCATCGCTTGGGAGATGCGATGCGCCTTCAGTAATGCGCTCGCTTTTGTGCGCTTCTGGCGCTTATGCCCAATGCGCAATGCATGAGAAAAGTGCACTTTTGTAAAGAAGTTGACTGGGCTTGTTGACCGGGCTTTTTTTAAAAGAATCGGGTCAAAAAAACCCTAAATACATACGAATGCTTACAAGGATGTTGTGAATGCTTCCGGAGCCGAAGAGCCTCATTATTCTACTAGGAGGTTAGAACTTTATGGATTAAAACATATTAAAAAGTTTAAAACTTGAAATGAATTTAATTTGGTATTATTTATTGTAATAGGTCATCACGTGCTTCGGCGGGATCCTCAAAAGTCCAAGGGAAACATGCTTCTTCCGGATCATCATCTAAAAAATGCTTGATTGATGAAGTAATTTATGAGAACGATGATGATGATGAAGAAGAAGAAGTTGACTTTGTTGAGGATCCGAATCATATTAGTGAAGAAGATGATTTTGTGAATCTTGATGACGATGACGATGAAGAAGAAGAAGAATAGTGGATTAACTTTGCATCTTTTTTACTTTGACTAAATTATTCTACTTTGAACCTATATGATGATGAATTTGGTTGCTTTTACGAGTTTATGACAATTTATTTTGCTTCTAAATGTCTTTATATCTATAAATATATAGTATTCTGCATTATATACCATTTACATATGGATATTTATTTGTCTTCGATGAATCCGCGGCGCTTATGCCCCAAGAGGCCTTTGCGCTTCTGTGCGCATATCGCCTTTAATAACACTGCTTTGAATGAAACACCAGTTGTAGCTGAGCACCTCTTCCGTTGCAACTCATTTACCCCGTCCTCACCTGTCATTGGTAAATATTGGCTAGTTTGTCTTTCGGCACAAGGACTTGATCTCAGAAGAAAAAACAACTAACCTGACAAAGGTTCAGGTTTTTCAGGCAATGGATAATATTCATCAACAAATTTTACCAATAGCTCACGACGAGATAAAATCAACAAGTTCAGTACCCTGCCATAAGATTAACGGATATCTAATATACCAATGCATTTTCAATGTTCTGATCTGAAGATAAAATAAATAAATAAAATAAAATAAAAGGTTCCAGAATGTAGCAGACAATACAGTCACATGTTTTGCTACAGCTTCTTCAGTTCTGGCTTCACCAATCACCAGTGCTCTGAAGACCAATTACGATGCACTGCTCTTTGTACATATATACTTCTGTTTATTAAATTGATAAGAAAAAAACTATAGTAATATTGATTATTTCTTGTTTAACAAAACTACATAGCTACGGCTATAATGAATTAACTTCAGTTTCCATTTACACAAGTAATAACTTAAAATTAAAATTTTAACCTTTTTAAATTTAGTAGCTTTTGTTTTTAGGTCGGGAGTAATTATATCCAATTATATAATTATATCCTATTATATAATTATATCCTATTATATAATAAGAGTAAAAGAATTAGTAAGACAGTAAGATTAATTCCCATCTACGACATATTAAATAAAAATTTATATATAAAATAATAATAATGGTTTATTATAATAACGCGTAAGAGAGATAATTTAAAAATATTATCAAAGGTTTAATGTTTCAAAACTCATCACCAACATGTTTAAATTTAATATTTCAAATTTCAAATATATTAAAGAGTTGAATCACATCAACAACATATCTACAACATAATATGTATAACTTCAAAATTATTAACATTATATTAAAATTTGAATATCATTAATAATATGTTAATATCTAATACGAATATTATTGGTTTAAGCCTACCAAAAAAATACAAATATTAATATAACTTAATATTCACAGTTTTTGTTCCAAAATATTGTCAAAGTATACAATGTAATCCAAAAATTATTGAAATATATTAAAAGAATTAATGAATAAGCATTTATGTTAATGTCGGGTTAATAAATACATATAAAAAAAATCGTGATCGTGCATTGCACGGGCAATAAGCAAATTATTCAATTTACCCAAATCAGATTCGAATGATCTTGTTCGGGACAATAAGTTTACCACACTAATAATCATTATGGTCTGCAAACTCATCCAAACAAAAGAATACACTTCCTTAATTTGTAATGACCATGCCTAGACAGATATTTGTTCATTGATCTATCAATGTCAAATGATACTCGTTCTATTTCAGAAATTTGTATATTTCTGAATAATTTTTGGATCTAAGGATCTATTGCTGATACACGGAACCTCGGTTTCCTTGTCAAAAGACTCAAAACTATGTGCTGGAGCATCTAGATTGCTATTCTTTTTACTAAAGAAAAAGCATTCAAGTATAAATAGTGGCGTTTAAATAATCACCAATTAGAACAATTCCACAGAATCCATAGCAACTGTTATATCTCAGGGAGCTAAGAGCTACTTCACAAGCACAAGGCTATTGCATTTTAGTATAGAAAAAAAAACCATGTATTAACTGAGAGCTCCAATGGAAATCATCTACATGTTCATTGCAAGTTAATCATCAATATCTTTAACCCGTACCAAATCAGCAGACAGATCCAAATTGATATACATTCAAAGAAACAACTTTAGAATTGCATAGTCAAACTTGTAGACACATATATAAAAACGCGCACAAATGCATGCACATGAACCCACATTTCAGTATGTAGATATAGAGATATTGAGAAAGAGGGAAACCTTTTAATATAGAATTAACTACAGCATTCGGGATCTAGCAATCCGTAGTTGTATCTACGCGCACAATACGGAGTCGTCTATGGCTTTTAGAATCTACGAGAAAGTTATTTTGCCAACATTATCCCCAGATAATCTGCAAATGGGATCCAAGTCCTAGAAAAGATCTGTGTGAATGGTTGTGATTTAATTTTTTTTTAATTACACAGTCCAAAACATGACAGATGTGATGAAGCGAGAAAAACTCTATCTACAATACAGGGGTGCAACTCACATTTAATAAACCAAGACGAATTGAACAATTGTACTGCTGACCCTAACATTGCATTGCCACTGTTGCATTTCAATTGGAACAGATCAGGTAGGAACACAACTAGAGATGCAATTGAAGCTTTTAAAGAGAAAAAAGGAGATGAGAAATGGAAAAATGATGCAGTGCAACAAAAAGATGGTAAGAAAGTGTACATAATGTGGAGTGTGAGAATAAAATGATGCTATACTTGTGAAATGGAATAAGTGAATCATAGCATAATTGTTGGAATGTAACAAGGTAAGGAATGAAAACATAGATCCTATAAACCTTAGAATTTATTCCATTATCAACCATCATGTTCCACTCTATCCAAGCAAACACAAATTAACATTCAGATGTATTCCCAACCTGTTTAGATAATACAAGATACTCATACTCCCAGCAAGTACGAGCCTTCTCTAAAGAGGATAACTTCTTATACTTCTCTTCTAGCTCTAAAAGAGGCATTTCCCTGGACATGGAAGAGTTTTCTTAAGAAAGTCACTCAGTAGTTAACAAAACAGAAGTTTTATCAACCTATAATATTTGGATTGCCACAGCAAAGATAACAGGCTGGTACAAGTCTACACTACCTGACTGCCTCCCCGACAACAGGACGGACAATTCAACACATTCCAGAAGACCTAAAAGCCATGAAGAGCAGTAAGGTCAAGTCTTTATGCTAAAGTACTAATATACTTCAAAACATAGTTGTTACCCTTCAAATGCTAAAAGATAGTGCCTTCTCCCCTGCCATTCTCTCCTAGACTCGTAGAACCCTGTATTCGAGGAAGCAGTCACGTCTTTTTTCTTCTCACCATGCAACGCTCGACAGCAGCCTGCAAACAAGTGGAGAAGTTACCAAAATGCAACTTCGCATTGAACATAATTATTTAAATACTTAGAGATAGTCAAAATGCCTCCCAAGTGAACCCTCGATCCAATGTGAATGTAAATAATACTGTGGATGCTCTAGACAATTGGTTGATGTGGACATTCTGCAATGAGAATAGAAAATTTTTTATAACTCAAATTTCATTGATAAATCCAAATAACAGTTGAAGCAGATTCTTAACCTTTGGCAGTCCTCTTAACCCGATTGTACTGACTTTCAAATCTGATATTCCCGAGTCAAATTGACCTTCCAGTCGTACTTTATGAACTAGAAGATCAAGGATGCTCACAAAAAAACTCAAAAAGCCTGCATTCAAGCACTCATGTTACAGGATTTTAAATAGAGAAATAAAATATACTAGTATGTAATCAACATAATACTTAAGAATTCTGCATCTCTGGTTGTAGCCCTAACAACCGATTCCGGAAACGTTCAACATTGTGCATGTCCCTGTTATCTTGACACATGGTTGGATAAAATCTTATCAAGAAGAAAATATATGTGTGCAGGATTGCATTCATTTTGGAACAGATTGGGGTATGAATTCGATGTGTATTCCATGGGATATTAGAGATGGGACTGAAGATTGAAGAAAATAGGAGATGAAAGATTGGAAGATGATGCAAAGAAATAACAAGATGGTAGCAATTAGCAAAGATAATAATGAATAACACGATGGTAAATGGTGTAAATAAGGTGGGTGTGAGAACAAAATGATGCTACAGTTGGTGAAACGGTATGAACGAATATATCTTAGCATAATTGTTGAAATGTTAAAAGGATAGGATTGAAGATACAGATCCTAATAACCTTATAATATATTACATTGTCAACGCATTATGTTCCACTCCAACCAAGCAAACACAAAGTAACTTTCATATGTATCTCTAACCTGTTCAGATGATACATTATGCTCTCTCCCGGCAAGTACGAGCCTTCTCCAAAGTTAATAACTTCATGTACTTCGCTTCTAGATGTGAAAGAGGCATTTCCCTGGGTATTGAATAGTTGAATAAATTAGCATATTAGTTAATACAACAGAACCTCAATAACCCATAATATTTGGATTTCCACTGAAAATAGCTGGTATTAGTTTATGCTACCTAATTGCTTCCCCAGTAACAGGACGGACAATTCTACACATTCCAAAAGACCTAAAAGACAACTCGGAAGTTAAGAAGTTAAAAAAAATGGTCAATCCATAGATTTCCAATCAATTAAATGTCAAGCCAGGCTAAAGTACCGATATACTACTTCAGAACTCAAGTTGTTACCCTTCAAATGCTAAAAGATAGTGCCTTCCCCCCAACCATCCTCTTTTGGATTTGTAGAACCCATTACTACAGGCAGCAGACACATCTTTTCTCTTCTCATCAAGCAATGTTGATGCAGCCTGTGAACAAGTAGAGAAGTTACCAAAATGCAACTTTTGCAATGAATATTATCATGTACACACTTGGAAATAATTTAAAGGCTTCCTAGTGAACCCTCGATCTATTTTGAGTGTAAATAGAAAAGTGGACGCTCCAGAGAGATGGTCAATGTGAACCTCCTGCAATGCGAATGAATTTTTTTTTTCAATCCAAATTTTCATGTGTTGCCCTTTTAATTCGATTGTGTTGCCCTTAATATCTGCTATTCCAGAGTCAAAATGACCTTCGATTCGCACTTTCTGAACTTGGAGATCAAGGATGCTCAGAAATAACTCAAAAAGCCTGCATGTAAAATCTACGTAAATATAAGAAATGAAGCATATAAGCATATAATAATGATACATGCAGATTTTTCCCTACTTTTCTTTAATAGTACATGCAGATTTTGCCCTAATAATTAACAATCACTGGCAATAAATTTCAGTATTAACAAAAAATGGATTAGGGTAACGATTATGCTGATAATATATTACCAACATATGATTTATCTCTGATTATTCCATTCAGGAGCAGCTTTTCCCTTGACAACAAGATCTTTAACTGTATCCGGCTCGTCAGGGGAACTCTGCAGCACAGGAATCTGTCAATTTACCAACCAAGAAGTACCACATATATGATGAAGATGACACTGGTAGTTACTAAAACCTGTCCCAATATTCTACTGTAAAATTCTGCCAAGGCCCCTCTTCTGTACGGGCTATCGTAATTGTAAGCATCAGTGACGGCCCAGCTCTACAACACATACAGCAATAAGAATATAAGTGATTTCTTATGGTAGTAGTATTGTTTCTTTATTGCTACACGACTCCACCCAACTATAAACCAACCTACCGTCTCTCACCCTGTGCAAGTGTGCCCCAAGGGATTCTAGTCTCTTTGCAACAATGGCAAATCTGCGTTCACCACCAAGATTACTGAAGAGAAGTAACCTGTTATACAAGCAACAGAAAAATATTATTTATCCAACATACGAACGGAACCAAAAGAAAGAGAAGATTATTCTAAAAAGAAACACATTACTGATAACTACCTGAATGACAAAAAGATTGGAATTATTTTATACCTATACTCTGCTGCGGAAGCTTGATTTGAACGATGAGTTCTTCCAAACTGTTGAATTGCACGATCAGCGCTCCAGGGTAAGTCTAGGGGTCAGGTGACCCTCCTCTGATATAACAGTTTGATTAAATTCATAAAATATAGATACAAAATGAAAAGACAGTTGTTATGCCAGGCATATAGTTAGAGCAAGCTCTACTAGTAACAGTAACAGAAAAGGAAGAGGGAATTCAAAGTTTGTGTAGCAGTAAATATGGAAAGAGAATGGTACAATATTGTCAAGGATTCACTTATACCTGATTTTTCGCACTTCTATCAGCTTTCAACGATACGCCAGCAGATCCAGCCTCAGAAATTATAGGAACTAACTTCGTTCCATCCATGAATGATGGCTTTTCATGCATGTTAACCATTTCCATGCTAACACCCTATCTGCAGCAAGAAAACGGAGCATGTTAGCAGCATCAAGATGATAACAAACACACAAGCAAGCGGACACTCACGTGTTCCGAGGGCACATATCTGACACTATCTCCGCTAGATTCCTTGAAAAGCTTGCGACGCCTTCCTGTAATTTCTGCCACCTTATCAGGACCTCCAAGCTGCAAATCTTTGGAATTCTTTTTCAAAAGGATGCATTATTTATAACACTATTATGAAGATGTTACAGATGATACGCTAATAATGCAAACTCACACCACCTTGGTCCCTATATTGAGGCATGGGTAAGAAACAATATTCACCATATCTATATACTACCATATAAATATGGATACAGGATTACAGTAGAGTCGACCTAATGTTCAACTAAATTATTAACTTTAAAAGAGGAACAAGGACATACATAAAATAAAGGGTATAAGTTTTATAAACCTCACATTTAAGGGGAGTTTACTTAATGGTGTTGTCTTCCACAACAGCCAAAATGGAAAAAGATGAGATTATCACTTAATTTAAGCGTTCAACGATTGGATAAGATAAGAACCTGATCAATAATGTCATCTAATGGACTGTAAGGAAGTCCCAAATTATGAATTACATCAAAAATTTGTGACTTGCTCTCTGTTGCTTTGTTGTACCTAGAGTAATCACAAAATTCTTAATCAACTAGTTTGTAATCTACACTGAACACACATTGTGACAGGAAGGTGAAACATGATAAATTAGTAAAGAAAAAAAACAAAATGAGAGGTAGACCAGGATAAATTCCTCCTGCATCTATACAGTACACACACCTCTCAACTTTTTGTGATAAATAATAGACACGTCTTTGTTGGAGATACTCTTCTGTTTTTTCTTTGCATGAAGGACAAGACCAATCTGCAGAAACTGTGCCTGTAACTGGTGGAACTAAACATGCAGGATGCATGAGCTGCTTGCAACATGAACATTGGAGCAATGTTTCCCTTTCCCACAATTAATGGCATTGATCACAACATATAGGGGGTACAAAAGATACTCGAACAGATCGGATATGAATTTAAAGAGCGTGCCAATTCGGATTTGCAAATGTCACAGATCTGAAATCCATTATCAGATTCTGTAGACTCGGGCTCAGGATCAGCTGCATTTACGAGCAAACTTTAGGAATAGAAATTATGATAGCAATTCGTGTCTCAAGACTCTCAACTGACCATAATGTCTAAAGTAATATATGTAATAAAATTGTATAAAGCCAATCCTTGTGCGCTTATAGTAAAAATCTGTAAAGCAGTGCATACTAAATATAGACTTCAAACTTATAACATGAAAAACATATGACAAATTTCATGTACATAGCTGCACTGGTTATAATGGTTTTAAAACAAGTAATCTAAGGTGCATAACTAAAAATAGAGTAAAATAAATTTAAATTAATAAAAAAGAACTAAACATTACAGTACGGAGAGGATAAATATGCACTTGCATAGTCTGTAAAAGTTTCTCCCACGACATCACGGAGTCGTCTATGGCTTTTAGAATCTACGAGAAAGTTATTTTGTCAACAATATCCCCGATAATCTGCAAATGGGATCCAAGTCCTAAAAAAGATCTGTGTGAAGGGTTGTGATTTAATTTTTTTTTAGTTACACAGTCCAAAACGTGCCAGATGTGATTTAGTGAGAAAAACTCTATCTACAATACAGGGGTGCAACTCAGACTTAATAAACCAAGACGAATTGAACAATTGTACTGCTGACCCTAACATTGCATTGCAACTGTTGCATTTCAATTGGAACAGATCAGGTAGGAACACAACTAGAGATGCAATTGAAGCTTTTAAAGAGAAAAAAGGAGATGAGAAATGGAAAAATGATGCAGTGCAACAAAAAGATGGTAAGAAAGTGTACATAATGTGGAGTGTGAGAATAAAATGATGCTATACTTGTGAAATGGAATAAGTGAATCATAGCATAATTGTTGGAATGTAACAAGGTAAGGAATGAAAACATAGATCCTATAAACCTTAGAATTTATTCCATTATCAACCATCATGTTCCACTCTATCCAAGCAAACACAAATTAACATTCAGATGTATTCCCAACCTGTTTAGATAATACAAGATACTCATACTCCCAGCAAGTACGAGCCTTCTCTAAAGAGGATAACTTCTTATACTTCTCTTCTAGCTCTAAAAGAGGCATTTCCCTGGACATGGAAGAGTTTTCTTAAGAAAGTCACTCAGTAGTTAACAAAACAGAAGTTTTATCAACCTATAATATTTGGATTGCCACAGCAAAGATAACGGGCTGGTACAAGTCTACACTGCCTGACTGCCTCCCCGACAACAGGACGGACAATTCTACACATTCCAGAAGACCTAAAAGCCATGAAAAGCAGTAAGGTCAAGTCTTTATGCTAAAGTACTAATATACTTCAAAACATAGTTGTTACCCCTTCAAATGCTAAAAGATAGTGCCTTCTCCCCTGCCATTCTCTCCTAGACTCGTAGAACCCTGTATTCGAGGAAGCAGTCACGTCTTTTTTCTTCTCACCATGCAACGCTCGACAGCAGCCTGCAAACAAGTGGAGAAGTTACCAAAATGCAACTTTGCATTGAACATAATTATTTAAATACTTAGAGATAGTCAAAATGCCTCCCAAGTGAACCCTCGATCCAATGTGAATGTAAATAATCCTTTGGATGCTCTAGACAATTGGTTTATGTGGACATTCTGCAATGAGAATAGAAAATTTTTTATAACTCAAATTTCATTGATAAATCTAAATAAAGTACAAGCAGATTCTTAACCTTTGGCAGTCCTCTTAACCCCATTGTACTGGCTTTCAAATCTGATATTCCCGAGTCAAATTGACCTTCCAGTCGTACTTTATGAACTAGAAGATCAAGGATGCTCACAAGAAACTCAAAAAGCCTGCATTCAAGCACTTATGTTACAGGATTTTAAATAGAGAAAGAAAATATACTAGTATGTAATCAACATAATACTTACGAATTCTGCATCTCTGGTTGTAGCCCTAACAACCGATTCAGGAAACGTTCAACATTGTGCATGTCCCTGTTATCTTGACACATGGTTGGTTAAAGGATTTCAAATTCTTTTAGAATGATACGTCAATTTATTGCCATATCATTCCTGCATTTTTTCCCTAACAATTAACATCCACTCATAATAAATTACAGTATATTCAGAAAATGGATCAAGGTAAAGTATTGTGCTGAGAATATCTTACCAACATAAGTTTCGTCTATGAATAATCCAACAGAAGCTAGAGCAGTCTTTCCCTTGACTATAAAATCTTTAATTGCATTCGGCTTTTCAAGGGAACATCCGGAAGGCACTGGAAGAGAACCCTGCACCTGCACCTCAGTAATTAGCCATTTATACATTCCATAATGGTACCACCAAGTCACCACAAGACAGGAGGAAGGTGCATTACATATGTCACTATTATTATACACTACTTACTATATCCAGATTCACAATTCCTTCATACAATCTTTCCAGGGCCCTTTTTCCGTATGAGCTGTCATAATTACAGGCACTAAGTGATGGTCCACCTCTACAACACAAACAGCAAAAAGAAAATATGTTAGTTGTTTGTGATAGTAGAGTAGTGTTGTTGTCTACAAATACACAAGTACAGAGTCTACAGACTCCCATCAAGTGTAAGCCAACCTACCGTCTGTAGCCCTGTGGAAGTGCCCCAAGAGATTCTAGTCTCTTTGCAATAACGGAAGCAAATCTTCGTTCACACCAAGATTACTAAGAGTAACCTGTAATAGAAGCAATTAAACAAACATTAATTTATCAAACTTAAGAATGGAACCAAGGGAAGATGACTATGAAAAGTGACATATTACTGCTGACTACGTAAATGGTTACATGAAATTGAAATTGTTGTCTACCTATACTCTGGTGCAGAATCTTGATTTGATCGGTGAGTTCTTCCAAACTGTTGTATCGCACGATCAGCACCCTAGGGTAATTCTATGGTCAGGTGTACCCTCCTCCTCTGATTTAACAGTTAATTAAATTCATAATAAAGATACCAAAATGAAAAGACAATTCAGGAATATAGTTGGAGCAAGCTCTACTAGTAACAGTTACAGAAAGGGAAGAGGTAATTCAAAGTTCGTGTAGCAGTATAATTTGGAAAGGAGTGGAACAATAATGTCGAGGATTCACTTATACCTGATTTTTTGCCCTTTTATACTTGATTTTTCGCCCTTCTATCTGCTTGCAGCGATATGCCAACAGATCCAGCCTAGGAAATTTTGGCAATTAACTTCGTTCCATCCATGAATATCTTATAAATATGGATCCACATTTACAGTAGAGTCGACATAATGTTCAACCAAATTAAGTAAAAGAGGAACATGGACATGCATAAAACAAAGGGTACGAGTTTAATAAACCTGACATTTATAGATCTATAAAATTTCAATGGGATTTTACTTAATGGCATGTCTTCAGTTCAGTTATGCTTCAAAGCACAACAGCCAAAATGTAAAAATTAGATTATCACTTAATTTTAGCGTTCAACTATTGCATAAGATAACAGCTTGATCAATGATGTCATCGGACGGACTGCAAGGAAGATTCAAAAATTTGCGACTTGCAGTCTAGCTTTATTGTACCTACATCAGTCACAAAATTCTTAGTTAACTAGTTTGTATTCCATATTGAACATACATTGTGGAAGGAAGGTGAAACTATATTACTACAGAGAAAAACAAAATGAGAGGTAAAATCCTTCTGTATCTATACAGTACGCTCGCCTCTCTTCTTTTTGTGCTAAATACACGTCTTTGCTGAAGATACTCTTCTGTTTTTTCTTTGCATGGAAAGCAAGACCAGTCTGCAGAAACTGGGCCTTTGACAGGTGGCACTAAACATGCAAGATGCATGAGCTTCTTTTAGCATGAACATTGGAACGATTTTTCCCTCTCCTAGAATTAAAGACAATAGATCACAACATATACGGGTACTAAATGTACTAAAACAGATTGGATATGAATTAGAAGAGCATACCATTTCAGATTTGCAACTCTCGCAGATCTGAAATTTATCATCAGATTCTGTAGACTCGGGTTCAGAATCAGCTGCATTTACCGAGCAAACTTTAGGAAAAGAAATTATGATAGCAATTCGTGTCTCAAGACTCTCAACTGACCATTATGTCCGAAGTAACAAATGTTATAAAACCATATAAAGCCAATCCTTGTGCGCTCATAGCAAATATCCTTAAAACCGAGGGTTCGAACCCTCGACATCCTTAAAGTCAAAGACAAGGTGGGTGTGGATGTGTGCGTGGGTGTAACTATCAAAAAAAATATCCTTAAAGTCGTGCATACCAGATATTTACTTTAAATTATAAATTGTAAAAAAAAAACCGTCAAATTAGAGAATGTGGGAAAACATAAATATGTAACAAACACATAGTCTGCGGATTTCATTGTAAATTATAGCATAAGTCATAACATTAAAAAAACAAAAAACCAGGAAGAGACTTAAGACAATAAAAAGCACATCATCTTAAAATAAAATTGTGTATTGAAAAATTACTTTTCACTTTCTTCTTGATATTTGACAACTTTCCTAGCTCTTCCTTTAAATGAAACACCAGTTGTAGCTTAGCACCTCTTCCGTTGCAACTCATTTACTCCGTCCTCACCTGTCATTGGTAAATCTGAACAATAATGTCATCTAAAGGATCCAGGGGAAGTTCCAAAGAATGAATGAGATCCAAAATATGAGACTTGCGCTCTGTAGCTTTATCGTACCTGAAACCATCACAACTTCTTGATAACTAGTTTGTATATGTGAACACATTATTAGAAAAAAAAGAAAAACGAAATGAGAGGTAGACCATGATAAATTTGTTCTGTATCAATACAGTACACACACCTCTCTAGTTTTTGTGCTAAATACACGCGTCTTTGTTGGAGATACTCTTCTGTTTTTTCTTTGCATGAAAGGCAAGACCAATCTGCAGAAACTGATCCTGTCACGGGTAGCACTGAATATGCAGGATGCATGAGCTGCTTGCAACATGAACATTGGAGCAATTTTTTCCTTTCCTACAGTTATGGATAATAGATAACAATATTTACGGGTACCACAGATACTCGAACAGGTCAGATATTATTTAGAAGAGAGTACCGCTTCAGAATTACAAATCTGACATATCTGAAATTCATCATCAGAATCTGCAGGCTCAGGCTCAGAATCAACTGCATAGACCAAGCAAACTTCATGAATACACATTATGATAGGAATTCGTGTCCCAAGATTCTTAACTGACCACAATGTCTAAAGTAATCAATATTATAAAATAGAATATAGCAAAGCACGTTATTTCACAGTACATTATAGTATAAAGTCAGAACTTAAAAAAAAAAAAAAAACCAGGAAGAAACTGAAGAAATTGCAAAGCACGACATTTTAAAAATTATGTATCAAAAATTACTTTCACTTTCTGTATCACTTTCTTCTTGATATTTGACAGATTTCCTAGCTCTTCCTTTAAATGAAACACCGGTTGTAGCTGAGGGCCTCTTTCAGTACAACTCCTTTACCCCGTCCTCACCTGTCATTAGTAAAATTTGGCTATTTTGTCTTTCTGCATAAGGAATTGATATCAGAAAACAAACAACTTACCTGACAAAGATTCAAGTTTTCCAGGCAATGGATAATTTTCTTCAACAATAGCTCACGCGGTCCAGAGATAAAATCAACAAGCTCAATACCCTGCCATAAGATTAATGGATATCTAAGAATAACAATGCATTGTTCTGATATGAACGAGAAGAAAACAAATTTCTAGAATGTAGCAGACAAAACACTCACACATTTTGCTACAGCTTCTTCAGTTCTGGGCTTCACCAGTGCTTTGGAGACCAATGACGACGCACTTATCTTCTCTTAATGCCTGATGACACATTTTGAACACAGCAGGCACTTTTGCCGACATACACATGTGTTTAAAGAAACGCTGAAGGACACAACCATAAAACATATGAACATTATTAATGAAAAAACATAGGTAATATTCTGGAATTCGATAGCAGGTTATGGGTTAACTTGATTAAAAAATTAAATATACGTTCCTTAAAAGACACCACCTAATTACTAAAACCTTCAATGAGTAAGCTGCAGCATACCATCATCTTGTCCTCTAACGGAACTTCAACTACATCAATTTTTGCCCCTATATAGCTCAAAGTACGGCATAGATACATCCCCCTGAATGATGAAAGATGTTCCAGTTGTGATTTACTTTCTTTACATATAGATCAATGCATAATGAAGTATATATAACAAAACCCATAAAACCTTGCTTTCAAGTCCATGGCAACTAGTTCTAAAGCTCCAACACCCCCTTTTTCCAGTGACCCTGTAAATTATTTTCAATATAAGAAAGATCGATATACTTAAAATGTAGAAAGGGAAAGAAACCATTGATGATTGACCTAAAGTCAGAGAGATGCTTAAAGACTTAAATTAAAATGTAAATACATAAAAACCATCAAGTAAAAATAAAAAATAAAAACAATAACTCACAAACGGAAAGGTACACCATAAATTTAAATACTTGCAAATAGAAATAGAAAAGTAGGAACTCACATTACATGTCAGAATAACTTTTTTTGAGGTGTGACATGTCAACACGTCTAGTGTTGCATAAATATATTTTTAGGAGCTGATATGTGCACTCTTGGTTTATAGGTGCATACCATTTGTTGAGATTTAGACCAATACACCCTCATGCATATTTTCAACTACAAATTAATTATTAGATACGATAGGGGTAGTTTGGTCTCAATCCTAACAAAGGGTGTGCACCTAAAAATCAAGGGTGTGCACATATCAGATCCCTATTTTAAGCAACAACATTTTTATGAGTTTTTTAACATTAATCTAACATATAACTTCAAATGCTAGCAAACCTTACCATAGCAATTGGACAAACATATGTTAATAGATCTTAACACAGCAGAAGGTCTATCTACCTTTAAACGTCAACATGTAACCAAGTAAAAATCGACAACGTACCACGACCACAGTAAACAGAACACAAGTTAGACTCAAGAACATAAGTAACACTGTACCTATAAAATCACGAAAGTCCAAGAAAGATGTTCCAGTTCTCCAAAGACCAGGTCTATAGCCCATATTCCGTGGCTCTGAAGCAATAGTAGCCGAGCAATAAACAACCCGAGCCTCCGGGAGCATGGCCTGTTAAGCAAATGATAAAGTAGGCAAAATATTTCAGGGACAACCATCCAGATAAGTGAATAAATGAGCTTAGCTTTAGGAATCAGGAAGTGAAAATGGTAAACTTATGCTTGTTCATGCAAAGAAATAAACTAACCCAAAAAGGATAGGTACCATGCAAAAATATTATTTTGTTGTACAAAACACTATTGTCTATGCAAACAGAACACCGTGTCCCTGTAATGGATGAAAATAAAATTAAACAATCCAGACTAACTAATACAGCAGGTAATTTTTTACAGTGGCATCTATGACCAATGGACTAAGCTACCCAGTATAAGCATAGTTTTAAAGAAGTAAGATATATAGTACCCATTTTATATCTTCAAAGTGCAATAAAGGTCTAATTTAAAAAATAATACAATTAGAAAGAAGACTGTCATATTGACATGCAGTTGGCAAAGAAGTGCTTCTAGAACATTCAGGAGTGAAAGGAAATGTATCCTTGATTCTTCTATGAAACAGAAAAAACTATAAACGGCTAAAAGCTTCATAATTCTTTGATTACCAAACCTGAATCTCAAGAACTGCTTGGCATGTGCGTGTTGGCTGTACTCCAGCTTCAGGTACTAAATTTTTTGCCTTGTGACACTGAAACATCAACATAGTTTCCAATTCTAAGCAACATGACGTAAAAGATAGGTAATATATAGTATAGCTGTAGAAGTCATGGATACATAACAACTGAAGTTAAACTAGTAGAAGACTTACAAATCATCTCTATCAAAGGATAAGTTTGGGTACCTCATCGAACACAATAAGTCCATCATAATCTTTCCCACACCACTGTACAAGCTGCTTTAAGCGAGAACGCCCATTAGTAGAAGAGGCTATAAGGCTGCTGTAAGTTAAGAAAACGACTCCTTCCCTGACCCCAACAGCCTTAACATCAAGCTTGGAATACGCAAGCTTGTTTAATGCATGCACTACACATAAAATTAATGTAAGAACCACTCATGAACGCTTATAACATGTATGTAAGAAAATTCTATGTTATAATACAGATATAATCTTTTGAATGCTACCACAATCCTGGAGGAACACGACAATGTAACATAGTAAAAGGCTCACATAAAGAAAATTGATAAACAACTAAGCACTTACAAGGCTCTTTCAACACTCTACATATCAAGAAGCATTAGTGGATGATGCAATATGTACATAAATTCAAAACATGCTAAAGATGAGCTAGAGGAAGACATTTATACTGCAACATTTCCAATGTTCTTTTCCATTTTACACAATTTTGTTCATTTATTACATAAAAGGAAAAATCGCACGTGACATCGTTTTAATGTTGTCTTCATTCTTATCTAATATAAAAACAAATCATAAAAAAATTTATACCCAAGGTAGAAACTACAAGCATCTAAACAATTTCATTGTTTATAAATCTAAAAGAACAGAACCAGCAAACACTCAAAAATAGGATATTAGAAGGTTGTTTTGTTCCTGCACCAAAAATAAAATGTTAGCCAGCTTTTGAAAAAGAATGAGGATAACACAAAAGATGAAAATATAGATGATGATTATAATGATATTTACTATTACAATGATTTAAACTTGAAACTACCTTTAATAAATATAGCACCAACATCATCCAAGTCTCTCCGTGCATCAAATTTCAGATCTGAACCAACAGAAATCCACCTATATACAATCATCGATGGGGGAATTAATACTGGAATACATTAATTAATGATATCTAGGTCTAAAAGAAAAACACACCCAACATCTTAGTGTACGGACAGTACTTCACTTTATAATCAACGAAATACCATTCGGGATTTACTTAGAATTCAATTTCATGATTACCGCTATTCTTTATTGCATACGGAAATAACTATATAATAAAATATTTATTTGAATCCCGAATAACTATATTGCATACGGGACTCACTTAGAATTCGAGAAACGCTGCACAAATATTTAATATGAGTTGGACACAATTGTTATATGGATAGCCAATCTGCTGTGTACTGATCAATAATAAGTAGAGCCGTTAAGCAACCATCCAGTGAAGACATGTTCACTTAGGCAACCTTCCATTAGGCTACCTTCCAGGGAAGATATGTTCAAAAAATGAGAGTATGTCGATAAACTTTGAGTAACAACAGAAAAGAATGCGTACATATTACCTGATTCATATCTATGGTCTGAAGAGCCTCCAATCTTTGCCGAGCCTGGCAATTTTATGCGATAGATTTCCTGCAAGAAGAAAAATAGATGCAACAAGTTAACACAGCAGACTAGATTGATGTGGCGCTTCTGTTCCCAGAAATACAGAGGCTTATACCTGGTCGAGGTTCTCAACTGCTTTTATCAATACAGAATAATATACCTTCTGTATATTTTCACCTTCTTTTTCTTCAACTTCATCAATATATGCAACGCGAAGGGATGGATTGCTGAATAGGAAAACTAGATTTTTAATTCAAATGAATCTAGAAGTTTGAACTCACAATCAAAATTTGAGTTGTAGTAAATGATAGACATATCATACTTGACCATTACCTCTGGCAAGGATCAATCGCAGCAATGGCACACATTATAAACACAGCCTACACTTGCAAACAGAGTTACCAAAAGTAAATAGGAGCATGAAAAAAAAATGGTAAAGCAAAAGTTTAGTATTCTAGAACTGCAGTGGGACACAATCAAGATTTGTAACATACCAATTAACTATTGATAAAATAACCTAAAAACTAGACCTTCAAAATTTCCATATGCAATTTTAAAACTGGGTAGCCAAACAATATTTAACTCAAGTGACCGCCTCTTTTCGTGAGACATAATGTGTCATCTCACTCGACCACATAGCATACCTCCCTGTAACATAAACCAAGTCCACCATGTTCAGTAACCATAGTTTTCCAACCTACATATAACTCTCATATTTACAGGTTCCAACAATAGAGTGAGCATTTACGAACCAACAAGAATCTCTAATTGTCTTACAGAAAAACAACTGTATCTCATGTTATCATAAATAAACTTTTTTCAGCTAAGAACGTCAATTGCATATTTAGGGTCAGGATGTGCTTCACTTAATGCTTAAAATTTACTGTTAGAATTTTGAATAATGTGCCTTTTAACAGTTGCTACATATCAAAACCCAACCCCTTCAACCTAAGCTACTACTTGCATATTTTAACTTTCGATGTCTTCTATGAACAATCATTACAGAAATGTCCTCTATATCAACTTCAGTAAAAATGTGCATACCTCCAACTCCATTTTTTCACTGTTAAGTGCCAAATGCATGAGGTTATAATAATGGTTTCCATTTTCTGAGGAGGATAAGGACCAGCTTTTAAAACCTCTGCTGCTGTAACAAGTCTCTCCTTCGAGGATACTAACTTCTCCCCAAAATTCGAACTGGCACACAAGAAAAAAAAAACCTCGAGTGAAAAACCAGGTCATTGTATCAACAATTAACAGATAGACATCGAGCATCACTACCCTTCCATTTATTATCTATACAACAATTCAAATTCTTTTAGGTATGTAAATGCCCATAAAAACACTATCACATCCCTGACGGCCTGATCTGCACTGGTGATCTTCAAGCATCTCTCATGTTTAAGGTTTTAACAGAATACAAAACAGTTGTGTAAGACTATTATACAACAGATTCAGTTACTCATGTAAGGAAATAAATACAAATTAATAACATCCAACCATATATCAAGGAAGAGCTCAGCATGGCCATCCAAAGTTTGAAAAAGAACACCAATTCGTCTAGCCAAATTCAACCTAACTCCATAATCAGGATCCTGGAGCATCACAAGCAGCTTCTCTACCATGGTCTAACCATAATTGTAACACAGAAACATGCAACACAATAACCAAAAGAAGAAAACAAATCCAGCATTAGTGCAGTGAAACAAATGGCAAAAGACTAAGTCGATTTTTCATCATATCTAGTTCCTCCTTATATGTGAGAAATCTATACATAATAATAACAGGACCGTGTGCTAAAAAAAACCACCTGACCAATTTGTGGTTTCAATGAAATAAAACTGCATATGCAATCGACTAGCTTAACTCGACCAACCCAGTCGAGTAGATCAAATTCCGCAAATTTTCTTAACAGATCTCCAAGAGATATAAAGCTCTGCAAAGTGTAGTTTAAGATCACGTCATATATATGTGTGTGTGTTAAATCTGCACAAAATTCTGCAACTGAAAAAACAAAACATCGAAAAGATATAAAGCTCAGCAAGGGTAATTAACCGAAAAATCAACTTCAGCATGTCATCTCATATCAAATATATACAAATTTGTGTGAGTGTGTGTTAAACCTGAAGTTCTAAACCTTAATATTCTGCAACTAAACTATCAGCTATGCATCCAAGAAATCACAATGGCTATGGAAATTGGGAACGGAGGGATCTGACATTAGAAAGGTGACCACAACTGTACATATGGCAGCAGTAAACTGTTTAGTTGGATCCATATAGTTAATATAAAATATATATGACATGTACCCAAAATTAATTGCTTCCAAGTGCAAATATTCATTCTGATGCTGGATGCACGGCAGTGGGCAAATAAAAACTTATAACCTTCCTCACAAAGTCTGAAGCAACCGCGAGATGGCAACAACAACATTCAGACACTCGAGTCTAAGATCTGCTTGCATATCAACCATACCAGTCATTGACACGACCTACATGAAGAGCGAAGGAAGTATAGAGATTAATATTCAAGAATAAAAAGTTCACGAAATTAGTACTTGATAGATGGCAGTACCAAGTCCAATAACTTTCTTGTCGGAGGACCAGTAAGGGTTTTCACAAGATTGGTTAAAAGACTTTCCAAAACCTATTTCGAGTTGAAACAACAATTAATATATTTAGACAAAATCAAAACAGCTTCAACAAACACATAAAAGTTCATGTAGACTCGGACTAGCAGCATACTCTTGGATCAGTTTTCTTCTCCATGAGGTGACATCCCATTGCAGCAACAGGTACAACAGTGAAAAATTTTGATATAATCGATACAATGTTCAACTTTCAGTTTGCAGCAGAAGCAGATACACTTCCCTCAACATCATTTCCATCATCATCCCGTCCAAATCCATGTCAACAATCTTACTTCTAACGCTTTTTGATTGGGAAGAATCTGGAGCATACAATTTAGAAGAGTCCGGCAAATCTATCTCAGGATGAAGATTATCTGAGCAACAAATAGATCCTTCATACAGCTCAGCCAGAGCCTTCAGCAGCCTCTCAAAAGATTCACCGATTGAAGTACGTAGTTTAACATCAATCACATTATGAACTGTCCATATTCTAAATAGAGGAGAACTAGTTTAACTTCTAAAAGAAGCTAAAATCGATTTGATGCAATCGATGCTAGATTTTGAGTCATAGAAACAGCACACTCAGGCAAGTTTGACATGTTGCCACCAATTTTGGAAATAAATGGCGACTCTTCTTTACTTGGCCTAAAAGTAAAAGAAAGATAATTAGTACACATAGACCGCAGTAAAAATAAAGCCAAAAGGAAATTGAAGATGTTAGTCAACTGGGAAAACACGAAAAAAATCCCTATAACCTAGGACTTGAGAACCTCTAAATATACCAACTCAAATTTTATTGTTAAGTCTAGCCTCTTTCATTGTCTATAATAGGCACATGCAGACCGACAAAACGGATATATAATTAATATACCTGCAACAACACTATTGTCATATACAGGGCACAGAAGAAATGAGAGGAGTTCAAATAACTGAACTGTGCAGCGAAAGAAGGGTTTGATAGCTATAAATGGGATTATCTTTAAGAAATTTGATGTCAACAGTGGTAGTAAAACAAAAACAAACCTCAAAATTATTATTATTATGCAATAAAGGCACGTGCCCTAGGAAGAAAAAAACACAAGCAAACTATGAAATGACAGTACAGGCAAGATCCAAAGATTTAAAATGAGCCCAAGCATGGAAAGCGGAAAAACCTTGTCATATGTGAACTGTAAATGATATTTTGATAAGAGAGCCGATATGAAGAGAACATCTGATAAAGGCAACTTTTCAATTTTCTAATTCAGTACAGCCTCAAGCACGCAGTCTTCCATTTCGTAGAGTAGAGGATCACTTATCTGCCGCGGAAGCCATACACTCTGATATGGTTGTAATTGGCCAACCAAAAATTGAAAAATGGCATCAGATAGTTAACAATCTAGGGCATTCCTACCTCATCCTAACAACAAGTAACAATACTCCATTCCACTACACCAAATGAGTCTCATTTCGACATGGGACTGAATTTGGAAATTCATTTTTACTTTGTTATAGTTTCTGTCAATAATTGTATGAAGTATGACACACTGTTATAGTAGCCCGTCTCAGATTCACTACAAAAGTCCATACGAAACTCTACCATGGAATCAAGGCAGAAAAATTATAAGAAATAAAATGAAAATAAAAAAGATACCTTGAACCCAGAACCGGTATTAATTTTAGCAAGGACTTCAGATACAGTTCATAGCGAATAGCCTGATCAAGATCATCTGCCTGCAATAACTGAAGTTGAGCATCCAGAAAATCAAATATTCTAGTTTAGTTGTTTTATTAGCAATCAGAGGTCTAAATAAGTCCATACCATCGCCAATTCATCTTCTGTTAGAAGATGATCTAGAAAGAAGTCTCTATCACAATGTAGGGAAGAACCAGAACAAAGAGCGAAAAATAGCGGCCGGAAAATATATAACCATCCTCTCATAGAAAATTTTTGTGTTCTACAAATGAGATAATAGTATATAAAAAAAATATTAACACGTAAAATTTAAAGGACACGGGACAAGTAGTTTCCAATGAGATTCTACCAAATCATTTTCTTATACTGATGAAATTAAGACATAAGATGGAAAGAAATACAATCACTCTACAAGCATCTCTCTAAAATGTGGCCAACATGTCTCACTTGTACGCATTCCATGCCAACTAACTGGTTTAAGAAAACACATTATGATTAATACTACTGGTTCCAATGTACCGTAGGAGGGAACTGCCAGTAACTAATATCTAAACCTTGCTAAATTTGGAATCAAAGATACAGCACGGCATATTAAAATTCTAGCACCTTCATACATGTCTAGATATCTGATGTCCTGGCACATAATTCTGGAGTTGTTATTGTTTTCTTACTTCAACAGTAATTCAATTAGTAAGAGACCAAGCATAAATCTCACAGTGAAGAGATACTTCTAATGTTTAAGTACAGGCCACCCCGTTTTTATACGAACATTTCTGAGATTTAATGTTTATTTGTCATTTTCAATTTTTTTGAAATTGGATCATGGAACCAAGCAGGAGAAAGAATATTTAACTAAATGTAATCAAGTAGATCTAAATCAAACCTTCCAAGTAAGTATAGACATCACTGTTCTTAAAAGATTCTGTCTGAGATGCATGGCATCCCGCAGATCACCCTACAAAAGCAAAATATAGCAAAACTAAGCATAATGCTTAACATTATGGGAAAAATAAGCAAGAATTAAAGAAATCCAATCAAAATGATAATGGGGCAACAGTGCCACAAAGAATATTGTTCACAGGATACATGTTTCTTTACATTTTGAATGTTACAAAAGTAGGTAACAAGCAATCAATGGCCAAGTATTTTACAATAGAATCAACCACCACAAATAATTCGCTCAAATTGGACAATAGTCGTACTTATATTAGCACATTTGTTCTTCAAGTTGGACCAAATGACTTGGTGGTATAGAGAGTATCACCATCAGGAACAAGTCTAAAGCCATTAAGTACAGCGGCATCTTCAAATTTTCATATCGGAATTTTAAATTTAGAGATAGTCTTTCTGTTTTTCTAATAATAATTCCCTGTCCATATATATATATATATATATATATAGATATATATATATATATATATATATATATTTGTATCAAGCCGCTGATTTTAAATTTACAGCCAAATTTTCTGAGTTCAGTTTTTCTAAAACTAATATCCCTTTCCATATCCATATCGAGCCGATGAAAACATCCTAAAGTCCCCATTACCTACTCTGTCCCTTTTTCTGATATTAATGCGTAAAGAGCAAGATTAAGTACCTATCAATCTATCATAGATACCTATATGTACTTAGCTGGGTTTGATTGACAGATGATTATGTGAATCTAATCAACCCACACAAAACAAAAGAACACAAAATTTGACAAAATGAAAGCATCAATATAATCTTCATTACAAAAAATTTATTAATCAACGGATTAAAAAACACAAAATTCAACAAAATGAAAGCATAAATACAAACTTCATCACAAAAAATTTAGTAATCAACACATTCAAAACACAAAATTCAACAAAATAAAAGCATCAATATAATCTCCCTTCAGTAAAAAAAATCAAGAAAATCAATAAAGATAAGAAGAATACCTTTATTTCTCTAAACTTTAGAACCCCCTTGTAATCCCCCCCCCCCCCCCCCCCCCCCCCCCCTCTTCTGTAAAACACAATCAAATTACCTAAATCAGGTTACATATATACCAAATCAAGAATTCATCAACTCGATAACACACACGCAAACACATTAAAATTACCTATATAAAGACACACATACATTCAAAAACCCGTATAAAAACCCGTCTCTCTCTCTCTCTCTAACTCTCGCTTTCTCTCTCCGTGTCTCTCTCTCTCTCTCTAACTCTCTCTTTCTCTCTCTATCTCTATCTCTCTCTTTCTGTATCTAATCAGAGTTGTGTTTTCTGTTTTTCAAACGGCTCCGACTTCAATTTATAACGGTAGCAATTTTTCTGTATCTATTTCTCTCTCTTTCAGTATCTATTTGTGTTTTTGTTCCACGTGGCTGTCCGTAAGCATCTAAACAGCCCTAGGTAACGTTCCTTTATTTTCATGATCGCTAAATGTTATAAAGTTTTGCTTCATGTCTGTAATTACAATAATAGCCCTGGATTTATTCTCTGTTTTTTATTGGAAAATGTTAGGTCCTGATAAGTTTGTAGAAGGGGGGTTGAATACAAACTATACCGTTTTATCGAATTTGTTCTTTAAATGATTTAACTGTTTAGGAACAAATTGATGCGGAATAAAATGAAACAAGATTCAAGTTAAATAAAACTCTATTAAACTTGAAGGGTGTTACAAATATGATACTGATTACAAGATTGGATCTCAAACTAAATAAAACAAATCTAGAATAAATTCGACATGAATTTATCTATTTTTGTAATAAAAAGATATAACAATATTTGATAATTTGAGATATGTTCTAGAGATAAAAATCCGCTAGATAATCAAAGCAGTACAAGTAAATGAATTCTAGTGGTTTAGATTTAACATAAAGATTCTAGAATTAATTTGCAGAAGAAATGAGCACGGCAGAGTTCTTGACAGGAAAATGTTTTTGATGTAATGTTCTTGATGATATGTTTTTCTTCTGATTACTTTTCCTTTTGTACTAATCAAGTGGATCAGTACACTTCTGCACGTTCTGTTTCTTTTTACCTTTGGAATGACTATCCGATTTGTACTGGAATGACTATCCAATTTGTACTGGAATGACTATCCAAAGGCTTAGCATGACTATCTGAATTAATGTGAATTATATTAGAATTACTTAAAATCAACCGGGATGACTATCGGGATGACTACCGGTATGACTACCGGTATGACTATCCTGGGTAGTCATTCCAGTTGATTTTAATTACATAATTCTAATTTAATTCAAATTCTAATTCTAAATTAATTCTAATAATTAATTTACTTCACAAATTAATTCTGAAGAATTAATTTATTCAATAAATTAATTACTTAATTTATTTACTAAATTAATTCTGATGAATTAAATTAATAAATAAATTAATAACTAATTTACAATAGAACTTAAATCCTTATAGAATAGTAAAACCAATGCTTGAACCACTTGATCTGCTGAAGAATATCCATTGTCTGATGTTGTCATTTGATGCACTGTCTGGTTCATAAATGACTAACTTCAATGTCTGTTCTTCATCTTGACTTTAAGTTGTGGTTCATTGTCTGCTTTTGACTGTTGATCAACCTTTGTAACCTGTACATTTGCTATCACAAATCTGAAACCTCTGTCACTTTAATAAATCCACTTCTTTGAAGACTTCACTGAGGCTTGAACAAATAATTGAACTTCTTTCAATGTAGTATATCTTCAAATCTGTAGGATGACTTTAATTCTCCATTCTCTTGACAGATAAAACTATCTGAGATTCCTGTGACATATTAACTTATTATTTACTTATTACAGACTTGTTTAACTTAAGTTGTTTCCTCGGAATATTAATAGGCCAAAACATATGCCTTTCAATCTCCCCCTATTTGTTTGTTAGAGAATAACAATCAAATACCTAGAGGATAACTCAACTAACTTAAACAAGAAATAGAAATGACTTTTAAGAGCCAAGTAAATAACAAGAAAAGTTCTGGATTTCATTTAACATTTTCCAGATTCAAACATTAAAGATAAATACAAGATAGATGTTCCTCTAGACTGAACATGTGTTTACATTGATCCTATCTTGAAATACCTAAGCTCTATACATATAACATTTACAGACTAGAGCTTCTTCAAATTTCAGATTCCATCATCTCTCCTTCTTCAAGTGCCTCAAGCAAATCCTTGTCCAAAATACGATCAGATTCAGAAGTAATGCCACTAGGTCTGACAGGTTGAGCTGTGACTTTCTTCAGCCTATTCTTCATTTGATGATATCTCTTGATATTGGCAATGCAATAGTCTTGAATCAAATCAGCAACTTCTGTCTTTTCCTGTGTAGCAAACCCTGTTGTCCTCAACATGTTCTCCATATAGACAAGATGCTTGGCAGGATAATCTTTCAGAGATATTGGATCCACACCACAAGTTTGAAGTGCCCTTCCTTTATAAAATTTAACTTCATATGGCACATCCACAACTTGAGGGCTAGCTTTCATTGCAAAGTCTCTTAGCTGATCATGCAGCAGCTCAGCTAATGGAGAAGTTCTTTTTACTTTGCACATGAATACCCAAAGCTCAGAGAGAGTTCTACCTTCCAGAAGATTAAGAGAAACTATGAAAGTTCCCTCATTATGAGTGTAGATGTAGATCTTCAACTCCTCTCTGACTCTGTCAAATCCAGTAGAAATTCTTGAAATCTCCGCATGAAGAGCTTTCATATATATTGTGTTGTCTGGATTGACCTGTCTGTACCTTTCCAACATGCTAAAGAACCTTCCATCATTGTCTGACCCTGTTGGATGTGAGAACATTTCTCTAGCTTTATCCCATTCTTCTCCAAGCTTCAGCCTCACATATAACTTTCTGTCTTTGACTTTTAAATCATGAAGCCTTTACTTTTCTTGATGTTCAGCTTTTTGGATAACTAGATGCTTTGTGATTATGTCAGACACCTTAGCATTCTCATCTTCTCGTCTCTTTAGATCAGCTTTCTGTCTTAACAGCTCAGCTTCAAAGGCAGGATCCACTTCAGGTTCATCTTCCCAGTCAGCAAAATCAGCCTCTCCTTCAACCTCCACTTCACCAAAGATATCTTCAGGGGTTTCTCCAGATTCAATATCATCAAAATCTCCCTGTTCACCTTGATAGTAGTCAGCATCAGAAAAGGTTAACTTCTGCTTCCCTTTGTCCTTTCCAGAACCAGAACCTACAGTTTCTCCTCCTTGATCTCTCACTTCTTCTCCTCCTTGTATCTCCTTATTCTCCCCCTTAGTTGAGGCATCCTCTACAGATTTGACTTTATCAGCCTTAGGATCCTCCTTTTTACCTTCTCTTTCTCCTTCACCATCCCTGTCACCATCGCCCCCTTCATCATCATCACCCTCAAAGAATTTCTTCTGTTCAGTATTGGGTTGATGTGAGACCTTGATCATAGCATATAGATGTTTCATGCCCTCGTTCAGATGATGCATCCCTCCTTCAATCTTGGTAAACCTCTCATCATTGAAGTACTGATTTTCATCAATAGTATCTTGACAGGCGTCTACTTTGGTTGAAATAATAGGAATCTGTTTGATAGCCTCCCTGATCTCAGCATTAGAAACCAAAAGCTCTGACATATCCGAGGCCACTAACACCTGTGATTCTTGAACAGCATTCATCTTGGGGACCAATGTGACCTTCACTCCCTGTATCTCATCTCTAAGATGACCCAGCTGATTATTTACAGAGGTGGAAGAAGAAGAACGTTCATCCACTTGTGCTTTGAGAATTTCCTTTTCAGCCTGGGTCTGTTGCAGTTGTTTCTGTAAACCAGCTATTTGAGCCAATAATGAAGCAGTGTATGTGTCATTGTGTGCACTCATCTCAATTTCTCTCGATGGTGTTTCACTCACCTCACGTGCTTGTGTATCGCTCTGTGTTTGTCTCTCAGATCTAACCACTAGCTGTTTATCCATTGTTGGAGTTGAAGTACCTGCAGAAAAAATCACCATAGCCCCTTCTTGAGAGGTCACTGGTGGTGCAATGGGAGTTCGCGAATCCCAATCCATGGTAAAGTCCAAAAATTCATCAGAAATTGAAAACTGAATTGCTTCAGATGTAGACTTACCATGTTGCCCTTCACTTTCTCCAGTTGAAACTGCGAGTGAAGAATCCCTTAGGGGAGCCAGAGATGTTCCCTCTGGGAGGGGAGAAAATGATTCTATTATAGGTGGTAAAGAATCAGATTTTCCCTGTGAAGGCTCTTCTACCGTGACAATGGTAGGCACTGTCTCATGTCCTAAGTGCTCTCCTGGCAAAGTGTCCTGAGTTGCATCTAAAGTTATGTTTTCTCCCATTGTGAGTAACGGGAGTGTGCTTGACTCGGTACAAAATGCCATGGCCCTATGGCGAACTTCAATAGATTCATCCTGTTGAGAGGATGTCTCCAGAGACTGTGTATTGGCCATTTCAAAATCCATATCCTGTTGAAAGGATACAGACGGGCTTACAGATATCTCCCTATATGTTCTTCTTTTCTTAGGAGGTGGAGATAGAGCTGCGGGATCACTCATTGTTTCTTCATCACTACTATTTCTGTTTCTGGTATTGATATAAGGTTCAGGTTGATTTGGATTTGACTCAGTGTTTGGCTCTATGACCGGGGATAGAGTTTGTGGTTCTACAAACTCTTGGTCAGCCCTATCAACCTCTTGGGTTACAGAAACAGTACCAGAAGAACCAGGGATAGAAGTCCTTACCTGTGGTTGTATGACTTCTTCAGTTCCAGCTGATGTAACTATCCTTTGCTCTGGAATTGGTGGTTCAAATGATGGTAAGTTAATGAAGTTTGTCATGTAGTTGGAAATGAGAACTGGGACACTGCCATATTTGAAGGATGTTTCTAATCTTTGAAAGAACTTTTTGTCAGTGGTCGGAGAAATGAAAAAACGACCATTCCTGAACAATTCTTGATGCTCATTAGAAAGTATAGAATTAAGAACAAGTGATAGAAAACGAGGATAAAAACATTTGATCTTTCTACCATTGTCAAATTCCTTTCTAGCATTAAACACCCTCCTAACAACAATTTCCCAAAGAAGGTGGCCAACATTGAGTCTTTTGTTAAAAACAATTGCATAACCAATAACTTGTAAAAGATAAGGAATATTCTGAAAGTTATTTTTCGTGCAATTGCCAAAGACCTTAGCCAAGGTATCAAAGAATAAGTCCCATTCACATACAAGATTCCCTTTAATTAACTTAGACAAATTTAGGGGACCTTGATAGTGAATACTGAGGAAAAACCTAGTTAATTCTTCTTCAGTGGGGAGTCTGTCAAAATTATCCTGAGGAAACTGCAAGACATTACAAAATGTTTCCTCAGTGATAATGTACTGTGTGTCCTGAATGTTGAAAGATATAGTTGAGAAATCATCAGAGACAACAGCAGTTGAGCAAAGTAAATATAAAGGATCAACTTTCAAATCAACATTAGAACATATTGCATAATTAACACAAGAATGTTGATTAAGAAAGGAAATCCAAGGCCTAAAACGTTCAAATGAACATTTCAGGGGATCAAAATAGCCATGGTAATTAGTAAGAACAATCTCAAATTGCTGGGCCATTTTAACACAAATTAATAGAGTTAATTTTAGATTAATTCTAATTTAGGGAATAAATTCCAAGAAATAAGAATTATATCAGAAATTAATTAAATCAATTTATGCCGATCCAAAAAAAATTTGACAGCAGTTCTTTACTTAAGAGAATAAAGAACCAAACAAGAGAAGTAAGTTTTGTAAAAACAAGAACTTGTGAAGGAATGAAGGACAAAAGACAATCTGCTTAGTATTTATAGGCAAAACCCGAATAGCCTGGAATGACTATCGGGATGACTACCGGGTAGTCATACCGATAGTCATTCCAGTATAAAACTGAGAATGACTAAAAACAATAACAGAAAATCATAGAAAAGAAAAGAAAAATAAATAAATATACATACTAATGGAATGACTATCGGGATGACTATGGGATAGTCATACCGATAGTCATTCCAGTACAAAAATCAAAGTACTGAAGTAAGTAAGTAAAAAAGACAGAAAAAATTAATTAAAACAAAAAACTCTACAATGACTACTGGAATGACTATGTAAGATAGTCATTCCGATTGTCATGCTAGTACAAAAACAAACCTGTTCACAAAAACTAGCAGAATTAATTAAAATCCCTACAGAAAAATGCATAAAACTCAGAAAAATGCATGAAAAATTTATGAAAAATTTATACAAAATTAGAAAAATTCACAGAAAAAATCCATAAATCCTAGAAAAATATGCAGAAATATATAAAATTGCATAAAATAATATAAACCTGCAGAAAAGTTTAAACAACAGTATATACAAACTGAAAAACACCTAAATAATTCTAAATAAATATATTTTCAATAAAAATACATTTCTCCACTTAAAAAATATGAGAAAAATATTTTTAAAGAAAATAAAATATTCAGAACCATTTAAATCAACAAGCATGCAATTATTAAGTGAGAATTGGCAGAAAATATCAATTAAATGACAAGAGAAAATGAATTTATTGAAAGAACAAACATGACAGATACATTGTTAATCACTAAGACTGTTTAACATACCCAATTTACCAACTAACTTGATAAATGTGGACTCATCAACAGATTTAGTGAATATATCTGCAGTCTGTTCTTCTGTGGGTACAAAGTGCAACTCCACAGTTCCATTCATGACATGCTCTCTGATAAAATGATACCTGATGTCAATGTGCTTCGTTCTCGAGTGCTGCACAGGGTTGTTGGAGATTGCTATGGCACTTGTATTATCACAAAATATGGGAATTTTGTCTAATGCAAAGCCATAGTCCTTTAATTGATTCCGTATCCATAAGATCTGAGCACAACAGCTTCCAGCAGCAATATATTCAGCTTCTGCTGTTGAATTGGAAACTGTTTGATGTTTCTTGCTATACCAGGAAATCAACCTACCTCCTAGGAATTGACAACTCCCAGAGGTACTCTTTCTATCCACAACACTACCTGCATAATCAGAATCTGTATATCCAACAAGATTAAAACCAGAATCTTTAGGGTACCAGATACCTAGATTAGGTGTACCCTTAAGATATCTCAAGATTCTTTTCACAGCAACGAGATGAACATCTCTAGGGTCCGCTTGGAACCTTGCACACAAGCATGTAGCATACATAATATCTGGTCTACTAGCAGTAAGATAGAGTAAGGAGCCAATCATACCTCTGTAGCTTGTAACATCTACCTTGATAGATTTGTCAGAAGCTCCAAGTTTGATTCCTGTTGGAGATGGAGTCCTTGCTGATGCTGAATCCTCCATGTGATACTTCTTGAGGAGTTCTTTGAGATACTTGGATTGACAAATAAATATTCCATTTGACCTTTGACTTACTTGTAATCCAAGAAAGAACTTCAGCTCACCCATCATACTCATTTCAAACTTACTCTGCATAAGCTCAGCAAATCTCTTACAGAGATTATCATTAGTAGACCCAAATATGATGTCATCCACATAGACTTGGACTAATATCATATCATTTTTGTGTTTCTTTGAAAAAAGAGTTTTGTCTATGATACCTCTAACAAAACCATTTTCTAAAAGAAAACCAGAGAGAGTGTCATACCATTTTCTTGGGGCTTGTTTAAGACCATAGATAGCCTTGAAGAGAAAGTACACAAAGTCCAGCAGTTCCTGATTTTCAAAGCCAGGGGGCTGTTCCACATACACTTCTTCATCAAGTTCACCATTCAGGAATGCACTCTTAACATCCATTTGATAGACTTTAAAATTGGAGTAAGCAGCAAATGCTAAGAACATCCTGATGGCCTCAAGTCTAGCCACTGGTGCATAGGTTTCATCATAATCAATGCCTTCAGCTTGAGAATACCCTTGTGCAACCAGTCTTGCCTTGTTCCTTGTAACAATGCCATCCTCATCTAGCTTGTTCCTGTATACCCATCTAGTACCAACTACTTTCTTGTTCTTTGGCCTGGGTACCAGCTTCCAGACTTGTTGTTGTTCAAACTGATTGAGTTCATCTTGCATAGCAATCACCCAATCTGGATCAGTTAGTGCTTCCTCAGTTTTCTTTGGCTCCATTTTAGATAAAAATGCTGAGAAAAGACATTCATTCTGAGAAGCTCTTCTAGTTTTAACTCCAACATCTGGATCACCAATGATCAACTCAAAAGGATGAGCTCTATTCCATACAGTCTGTCTTGGAAGATTTGATCTTGATGATTCACCTTGAAATTCACTTTGATGTTGTGAGTGACTAGCTGATCCTTCATTTGCTCCCCCTGAGTTGTTGCATGTTTGCCTTGATGATCCTTCTCCAGTGCTGGTGGTATCTCCATTGTTACCAGTGTTTCCACCACCATCACCAGGATCATTATCATCATTGTTATTATCATCACCAGCAATAACTTCAGGCGGGGCTTCATCATCTGATTCTGAGTCTGGCAAGTTATCAAACTTCAGCTCTTCAGATGAATCTTCTTTTTGGATATTGGGGAACTTAGTGTCATCAAAAGTAACATTGACACTTTCCTTGACTGTGTGACTGCCAACTACATAAACCCTGTAAGATCTTCTGGAATAACCAACAAAAATGGCTTCTTGTGCCTTTGCCTCAAACTTGCCACGTTTAACATTCTCATCTAAAAGCACAAAGCATTTTGCTCCAAATACATGAAAGTACTTGACAGTTGGTTTCTTGTTGTTCATGATCTCATACGGAGTCTTCATTAGGTCTTTGTTGATTAAAGTTCGATTCTGAGTATAACAAGCTGTATTCGCTGCTTCAGCCCAAAAGTACATTGGAAGTTTGGACTCACTTAACATAGTCCTAGCAGCCTCAATCAATGTACGATTCTTTCTTTCCACTACTCCATTTTGTTGAGGAGTTCTAGGGGCAGAATATTGTCTTGTTATTCCTTTATCAGCACAAAAGTCATTCAGAATGGCATTCTTGAATTCCGTACCATTATCTGACCTTATGGCTCTAACAGGGAATCTAGAATCCAGCTCAATCAACTTTACATGGCTAATCACCAGGAATGGGGTCTCATCCTTGGAATGTAGGAATAAAACCCATGTATATTTTGAATAGTCATCAACAATCACAAGTGCATATTGTTTCTTTGACATGGACATCACATTAACTGGACCAAACAAATCCATGTGCAGTAGCTGAAGAGGTTCAGTTATTGATGATGTGTCAGTGCCCTTGTGAGAAGCTTTCTTTGACTTTCCCTTCTGACATGCCTCACACAGTCCTTCCTGTGTAAATTCCATCTGAGGCAAACCTCTAACTAATTCCCTCTTGACTAAAGAGTTCATAGTTTTGAAGTTAAGGTGAGACATCTTCTTGTGCCATAGCCAACTATCATCTGATGAAGCTTTAGCATAAAAACAATTCACTTCATCTTTGAATCCCGAGTTCAGATCAGCTATGAACAAGTCACCTTTCCTTACTCCTTGAAGAGCAGGCTTTCCATTCTTCTTGTGAGTGATCTGACACTTCTCTCTTTCAAAGGAAACAGCATATCCTCTGTCACAGAACTGACTGATGCTGAGAAGATTGAACGTCAGACCTTCCACAAATGAAACATCTTCAATGATAACATTTCCGTACTTCAAACAGCCATATCCTTTCGTAATACCCTTGCTGTTATCTCCAAAGGTAACTACTGGGCCAGCTTTCACAATCATATCTGATAGCAGGGCTCTATCTCCGGTCATATGCCTTGAACAGCCACTGTCCAGAATCCACATAACTCGGTTTACCTGTTTAACTCCCTGCAATATCAGATTGATTAGTCCTTCTTCGGAGCCCAAAATTGATTGGGTCCGGCATACTTAAAGAACTGGCCTTTGTCAGGCAAAACAACATTTCTAACTAAAACTACTTCATCCTCTTTCACATAAGAGCGTTTCCATTTATAACCAGCCTTAACACATTTCTGAGTAGGCTTAGGGATAAATGAATCCACTCTAGTCTGAGGAGGACTAGTAGTCTTTGTTTTAACATGCTTCTTATTATTAACATGTTGACGTGGAGCAGTCTTATCACTAGATACATGCTTTTTATTAAAGAAAGCATACATAACATTAAAAGCACAAGACATGCAATTACCCACACCACATGCTTTATGAGAAGAATTAATAGCAGGCATGTTAGTTCTACAGTTGTTTTGATCCAATTTATGGATATCTGATTTAGCCTTTTTAGTTGTAGCAACTTTGACTGGAATATCAGATACACACTTTTTGGATTTCTCAGCTTCTAAGGCAACATCTTCTTCATGAATCTCCTCAGCAATAATGATAGAAGATTCATTCAGAGGCTCTGCCTCAGACTCCTTACAGAAGGGTGTTTTAATACCCTTAAGAATATAAGGAACAACCTTTCCTTCTTCTCTGACCCTACAAGGTGTATTAATACCAAGCAATCCTATAGCCTCATTATAATCATAACCTATACTGACATGATTACCAATAGCTTGTTTATTGAAAATTTCTTTAGCCGTCTTACAAGAGTTGTAATAGGCATTAGCTTTGGTTTTGAGCTCACTAATCTGCTCTTTGAGAATGGTTTCCAGTTGAATATAACATTTAACCCTATTCTCCAGAAAAGCAATTTTCTCATTAAGTTCATCCTGATTAACATGCACAAGTTTCAAATCTTTTAATTCCTTTTCAAGATTTGTGTTTAAAAGATTTATTCTATCATTTTCAGTGCGTGCACAACTTATGGTGCCACCAAGATGATAAATCATTTCAGCGTCAGTAAAGGTTACCTCTGACATGTATCTGGATGAAGTGCTTTCCTCTTTAGCCATTAAAGCAAGATTCCCAATCTCACCTGCTTCTTCATCACTGTCAGTGTCATCCCAACTCTTTCCTTCAGCAACATAGGCCTTCCCAATCTTGTTCTTCTTGCTAGAATCAAATGTGTTTCTAGTCACTTGCTTTGGCTTTCTGCACTCAGTAGCAAAGTGACCCAACTCATTGCAATTGTAGCATCTGATTATACTCCTTTCCACAGTTCCAGTTTTGTAGCCACCCCTTGTGCCACTTGAAGATGAAGATCCACCTCTCTGAAATCTGGGTCTGAACTTAAGATTGGGATTCCTCTTGAATCTAAACTTCCCAAACTTTCTGACTATCAAAGCCAAATCACCATCCTCCAGCTGATCAAGTTCTTCCAAAGAATAGAAGTCACCACCAGATTGATCAATGGATGTTAATCCATATTCAGCATCAATAACATTCATGTGAGAACTGGAAGGTTGAACAGCCTTCACTTCCAGTTTCTGTGGGACTTCAGCAGCCAATGCAGTGGAGGTACCAACAATCCTTCCAGTTCCATACAGCTCCTTCTGTTGAATCTGCTCCAGCTCATAGGTCTTCAAGACACCATACAATCTTTCCAAAGCAAGCTCATTCATGTCTCTTGCTTCTCTAATAGCAGATATCTTGTGCTCCAAATGAGGTGGAAGGGTAAGAAGGAACTTCTTGTTAATCTCTTTGTTGGTGTAGTGCTTCCCATTGAGATTTAGATCATTGATTAATTTGTTGTATCTCTCAAACACCTGAGAGATACCTTCACCTGGATTTGATCTGAAATGCTCATATTGTGAAGTGAGAATTTCCAGCATATTCTCCCTAACTTCCTCTGTCCCCTCATTGATTATCTCTATTGTTCCCCAAATGTGTTTGGCAGTTTCACAATTTAGAACATGATTATGCATGACAGGATCAAGACTTTCAATAAGGATCAACTGTAGACAGGAATCCAAGGTAACATCCTCTTTCTCATCAGGAGTGTACTCCTTGGGATCTTTAGGGTACATACTAGCAGGCCTAGTAACAACGTTATCCACTGTTATCTCTTCCTCAATAATCATAGGGAGTTTGGGACCTTTCTTCAGCACATCAATATATTTAGGATTTGCAACCTTAAGAAATAGGAGCATTTTCTTCTTCCACATTGAATAATGCTCCTTGCTGAATATTGGGATTTTAACTGTCCCCACTTTCTGTGTAGTAGACATCTTTTGAGATTTTTAGAATTTAAATAAAAAATCAGAGTTTAAAAGAAAAATCTCAAAACAATTGGATCTTTGATTTGTATATCAATCAAAAGGCTCTGATGCCAATTGTTAGGTCCTGATAAGTTTGTAGAAGGGGGGTTGAATACAAACTATACCGTTTTATCGAATTTGTTCTTTAAATGATTTAACTGTTTAGGAACAAATTGATGCGGAATAAAATGAAACAAGATTCAAGTTAAATAAAACTCTATTAAACTTGAAGGGTGTTACAAATATGATACTGATTACAAGATTGGATCTCAAACTAAATAAAACAAATCTAGAATAAATTCGACATGAATTTATCTATTTTTGTAATAAAAAGATATAACAATATTTGATAATTTGAGATACGTTCTAGAGATAAAAATCCGCTAGATAATCAAAGCAGTACAAGTAAATGAATTCTAGTGGTTTAGATTTAACATAAAGATTCTAGAATTAATTTGCAGAAGAAATGAGCACGGCAGAGTTCTTGACAGGAAAATGTTTTTGATGTAATGTTCTTGATGATATGTTTTTCTTCTGATTACTTTTCCTTTTGTACTAATCAAGTGGATCAGTACACTTCTGCACGTTCTGTTTCTTTTTACCTTTGGAATGACTATCCGATTTGTACTGGAATGACTATCCAATTTGTACTGGAATGACTATCCAAATTGTACTGGAATGACTATCCAAAGGCTTAGCATGACTATCTGAATTAATGTGAATTATATTAGAATTACTTAAAATCAACCGGGATGACTATCGGGATGACTACCGGTATGACTACCGGTATGACTATCCTGGGTAGTCATTCCAGTTGATTTTAATTACATAATTCTAATTTAATTCAAATTCTAATTCTAAATTAATTCTAATAATTAATTTACTTCACAAATTAATTCTGAAGAATTAATTTATTCAATAAATTAATTACTTAATTTATTTACTAAATTAATTCTGATGAATTAAATTAATAAATAAATTAATAACTAATTTACAATAGAACTTAAATCCTTATAGAATAGTAAAACCAATGCTTGAACCACTTGATCTGCTGAAGAATATCCATTGTCTGATGTTGTCATTTGATGCACTGTCTGGTTCATAAATGACTAACTTCAATGTCTGTTCTTCATCTTGACTTTAAGTTGTGGTTCATTGTCTGCTTTTGACTGTTGATCAACCTTTGTAACCTGTACATTTGCTATCACAAATCTGAAACCTCTGTCACTTTAATAAATCCACTTCTTTGAAGACTTCACTGAGGCTTGAACAAATAATTGAACTTCTTTCAATGTAGTATATCTTCAAATCTGTAGGATGACTTTAATTCTCCATTCTCTTGACAGATAAAACTATCTGAGATTCCTGTGACATATTAACTTATTATTTACTTATTACAGACTTGTTTAACTTAAGTTGTTTCCTCGGAATATTAATAGGCCAAAACATATGCCTTTCAGAAAATTAACACGTTGAAATGATACAAAAAGATATGGTGAATCATTGGTTCATTTATTTAAATTATATCTTTATAACAATTTTCATTAAAAGGATAGTTACAATTTTTTTATTTTTTTAAAAAGTGTTATATTTTTATTATATAATAACCTAAACTTTTCTTTAAAACATGACATAAACATGTTATCATCATTTATATTTTCTTCACAAGAATACTATTTTTGGATGTTGTTATGATAAGCTAGTTTTATTTTATTTTAACTATAATAATTTATAATAGCCCATAACCCGTGCAAGGCACGTGCTATCAAATGAGATTAAAAAATGACAAATTAAAAAAATTAATGGAAATGGAAAATATTAAATAAAGAATAAAAACTAATATGATAAATTATAAAATGAGAAACTTAAATATTAATTAAAACATAAAAAAACTAATGAAGAATATAAATGGGGCTGAGTAATATAAGTTGGACATTATTAATATTATTTTAATAATGTTAATAATAAAAATAAATAGAAAAGCTAACAAAAAATATTAAATAAAGAATAAAAATCAATATGATAAATTATAAAATGAGAAATTTAAATATTAATTGGAATATAGAAAAAATTAATAAATAATACAAATGGACTTGATGAAGATAAATGAGAAATTATTAATATTATTTTTATTATTTATTAAAACAATATTAATAATAAGGACAAACATAAAAAATAAGATGTTTTAATCTTTCTCTATATATTAAAAACCAACAAAGGGCAAAGTTTGCCATTTTAATGGCTGTGAAGTTACGATTTTACCCTTATATTTTCTAAAATTACAAAAATACCATTCTTTAATGAAAATGTAAAAATTGTGAAATTATGTTAATGATGGGAATCGAACCCTTAACATATCCATGTCAAACTCATGTCATAACCAACTGTGCTACACTTTGTTTTGAGCTTATATTCAAACTCTTATTAGATAAACCACCTCTTCTTCCAATTTTTTTATTTTTTGAGTTAATAAACATTGATTTATATTATTTTTAGAATATTGCACAATACATAGTTATAATAAATATTTTTAGAAATTGAACATAATCTACAATTCTGTTTTATCAATTTAAATTATTGATATATGTCATTTTAATACCTTGAATTTATGATTTTGCCCCTACATGTTAAAAAATTACAAAAACGTCAACTCTTTTATATTTATGCAAATAGTAGATAAAATTATGTTAGTGTAGTAAATTGAACCATTAATCTTCTCTAATCAAGCTCATGCATAAGTAGCATAGTACATTTTGTTTTAAGTTTTCTTTAAAATCTTATTAATGTTAATTTCTCTTCTTCTCTCATCTTCTTTTTTATAATTTTTTATTTTTAAATAAATAAAATGTTGGTTTATATTATTTATAAAATATTGCATTGTATATAATTACCAAAAATATTTTAATGGATTGAGCATACTCTACGATTCTCTTTCTTTTATTTTAAATGATTGATATAAAAAATAAAATTTTAAAAGAGTATAAGATTATAGATAACATATAATTTCTACATAATAATAAGGTTATAGATAACATATAAGATTAGAGTATAAAATTTTTATAAAATTTTAAAAGTAAAAAAATTGAGTGAGACGCCGCATGGATGACTTTTAAATAATATTAATAGATTTTGTAATAAGTCTCAGCCCTACGTTTATATCTGACAATGTTAAGACTGCATCGCCTATGTTATATACCGACAATTTTGTAATTTACACCGCAAGATAGTCTTGTGAGAGTGTGCAAAGATGCACCAACCTTCAGCTTCTTTTTAAAATCCTCTATCTCATTCACATGTGTTCGATTATATTACAACAACATTGTGTGCATTTAACGATTTATATTCTAGACTGCAAAAAAATAAAAAAAAACCAAATCAATTGATCGCTGAAAAACAAACAACAACTACTAAGGCAAAATACCTATTTACAAATTATACTTTCTCCAACATAGAAAACTCCGGTAAACCTGATTATAATTGCAACAAGAACAATAGTTCGACCGTGTTTCAAATTTTACATTGTTTCTATTTGTTCTTAATATCAATAATACTCACTATGAACAAGTCCTAAATCCTTGGGTTTGGCACAATTACGTTATCATATTAATTTACATACACTAATGTTATATACGGACTTTAGACTAAAAGATTTTAAGATGTGATCACGGTGTGTAGTCTTACGTACCTGACCAACTTTATATTTTATTTACAAGTATATTGTCATTTCGTTAAAAACACATTAGTTTAGATACATCCATATCATAAACAACTATACTAAAATAATCATTTAGATTATATTTAATTGTTGAATTTGATAAAATGCATTTCACGACATTTAAAACTAAATTAATATTTTGTCAAATGAAAATAATAATTTGATCTTTATTTTATAGATTTTTTTTTCCAAATTTTGTGAAATCTTATTAAATATTAAAAAAATTAATTTTTTTTATACAAATATAAGATAAATTCAAAATTAATTTTAATTACAAAATTGTTTCGATATATATACATTTTCGTGCGAAAAATTATTTCAGTAAATAAGCAGGCCCGTGCTTCGCACGGGTTTTTAGGCTAGTTAAAATAATAAGATGTCTGTAATGTTTTTAGAAATATTTTAATTATATTAATTGTATTTGTTAGCATGTTAAAAATAAGTAAGTTTTTTTAAAATAATTAAAAGTTAAGGACAACTAGAAAAGATAACATGTTTTAATTAAAAAAAAAAGTAACTTCCGGTGGTGTTTTTAAAAGTGTTTTAATTATATTAATTATATTTGTTAAAAAAATATGTTGGCATGTTAAAATAGGTAGCTTTTTTAAAATAATTAAAATCATTAAAATATGTTTTAAAATAAAGAAGCAAATGTTGCGCCTGATATTTTTGGAAAAAAGAGATTTTACTATATGATCATCTAAGTTTTAAGTAAATTTCTGTAGCATAAGCAATAAGCATATTTGATATGGGCTAAAAATAACCCTAAAAATATAATTAATGACATATTAATTAGACCCGAATTGGTCCAAGAACACGGCCCAATATTCAAGGCCCGAAACCCTGATTATTCATTAATTTCGTAATTAATGAATAGGGAAAATATACAGCTCATAAAAAGAGTCCAAATTATGGCAAATTAGTCAAAGAAGGATCCGGAATCCCAATTAAAGGCAATTAATGAGTCATAGCCTTTATTGACAAGGAAAAGACTTATCCTGCAAGCAATACAATGCTTATCTAATATCAAAAAGGAGACTTATTCGCTAAGACTCCTAAACATACCATAAATACTAGGCTCTAGACGCCTATATAAGGTCCCTGATCCTACAATCAGAACTACGTCTTTGGTTTGATTCTCAACATTAATTGAGATACGTAGGCATCTTGTGAGGACCAATTTAGTCCGGAAACACGAGTGCAGCCATTAAAGCTCGAAGCTCATTAAATTAACAAAGTACGTTTTTTAATCCATAACATTTGGCGCCGTCTGTGGGAAGACAACATCAACCATGGCAAACACACGAAGAACAGCTCGGGATAATCAAACTCCTGAGGATCGTCCTATCACCTCTGAGGCTGATCGGCCACCGCCAACTACTGACACACAAGGGGCGAATATCCCCACCAACACTCAAGGACCGGAAATCCCGATTTCGGTTGAAGGGACGAATCCCCTGCAGATGGTCATTCATGGATCTAATCCACAAGAGACCGTTCACCAGCAACCAATCACGACCTCCCCGCTGCTCATGAATGCCCCGAGAAGCCTTCAACTCCATACTACTGATCTCCCTCAATACGCGAATCAGACTTTGGGGATTCCAAGCTATGGCATGCCCACTCGACCCATGACGGGCGGTAGTGGAACTAATCCAATCTACCATGAGGCATATGTGCCCCCTTATATTCAAGGTCTGGGACCCCAAAATCAACAAAATCGTCAGAACCCTCTCATTCAAGATTACTCTGGCCCATACACCGAGGATGAGGGTTATACAACTGGGGAGGATGTCGCCCCAAGAAGGAGACGTTCTTCCCGGACAAATCGGGAGCCACCCCAAACTACTAGGGAGAAACTTGCAGCCCATGAGGCAGAGACTGCAAGGCTCAAAAAACTCCTTGCTGAAGAAGAGGCCGCTCAATCTCGGGGCCGAACGACTGAAGGAATCCCGATAATCAACTTGGATCCACCAAGAAGGACCAAGAGGGCTGAAGCCCCAAGGGGTGATCCTAGTATTCTGTTGCCCCTAGGAGATCCTGATGATCCTACACCACCGTTTACTCAAGACATCATGAAAACGGCTATATCCAGAAAGTTTAAGATGCCTTCGATCAAAGCCTATGATGGAACGGGAGATCCCGTAAATCATGTAAGGACCTTCTCAAATGCACTGCTGTTGCAGCCTGCCAATGACGCTGTAAAGTGTAGGGCGTTTCCACAAACCCTAGCGGGCATGGCTCAACGTTGGTATAGTCGCCTTCCGCCCAATTCTATTGGATCCTTCAAAGAGCTGAGTAAGGCATTCATCAATCAATTTGTTAGTGGGAAGATACATGAGAAAAGTTCTGCCTCTCTTATGGAGATTCGACAAGGCAAGAATGAAACGTTGAGAGAATACTTGAGTAGATTCACTAAGGAGGCTATAAAAGTCCCAGATTTGGAAGATAAAGTGGCTATGATAGCCCTACAGCAAGGAACTACCGATGACCACTTCAGGAGGTCTTTGGCTAAACATCCCCCCGAAAACATGTTGTTACTACAAGATAGAGCCGGAAAGTATATCAAGGCTGAAGAAAGCATGAGAAAGTATGAACCCATTGTTGAGGGAAGTGAAAACGGAAAAAAGAGAAAGGAGACTCAAGAGTATGACGCTAGGGACAAATATCCCAGGACAGCGAAAGATTCCGACTCTCCACCTAAAAGGAACAACTTCGGACCCAGGTTCAATGAATATGCAAGGTTGAACACCTCAAGAAGTCAAATTCTGATGGAAATTGAGAAGGAAGAAGATCTTCGATGGCCAAAGCCGCTAAGATCCGACTTGGAGAAATGAAACAAGAATCAATTCTGCCGTTTCCATAAAGAAGTTGGTCATGACACCGACGATTGTAGACAACTGAAAGATGAGATCGAGTTCTTAATCCGAAGAGGAAAACTCGATAAGTTCACTAAGGATGGGAATCGAGGAAATCAACAAGAAAACTATGAAAGGAAAGACTATGATAGGAGGGACAATGACCAAGATCGTACTCCTAAGCCCCGAGGGCCTGTCATCAACATGATATTTGGAGGACCGACTGCTGCTGGGTCCTCCCGAAACTCAAGGAAAGCTTATGCCCGAGAGATAATGACTGTTGTAGGAGAAGCACCGAAACGTGCCAGGGCAGAAGTGGCTATTAGCTTTGATGATTCTGATCTTGAAGGGGTGAAGTTCCCCCATGACGACCCGTTGGTCATTATACCTGTAATAGGCAACTCTAAAACTAAGAGGGTTCTAGTAGATAATGGAGCTTCCATGGACATCCTGTTCCATGACGCCTTCATCAAGATGGGATATACCGATTCACAACTGACTCCTTCAAACATGCCCATATATGGGTTCAATGGGGTTGAATCCAAAGTAGAGGGAACTATTCAGCTCCCTATGACAATAGGGCAAGGTTCACAAACAACAACTCAAATGCTGAACTTCGTGGTGATAAAGGCAACCTCGACTTATAATGCAATCCTCGGTAGGACAGGCCTTCATGCATTCAAGGCTGTTGCCTCAACTTACCATTTAAAAATCAAGTTCCCAACAAGGAACGGGGTTGGTGAAGAACAAGGAGATCAAAAGATGGCTAGGAATTGCTATGTAGCCGCGTTAAGGCCTGATGGAGTCGGGGGGCAGGTTCTCCCAATCGAGGTTATGAATTCAAAAGACGATGAAGAAAGAAGGGGAAAGCCAGCCGAGGATCTAAATCATATTCCCCTAATCCCGGGAGAACCAGACAAAGTCACTTACATTGGAGCATTGTTGCCTGAACCCTTGAAGGGCTGAGGTGCCAAAAACTTGGCATGCCTCAAATTTAAAAAGTTTATTATGTTTAAGTGTTTCCTTAAGGGATCCACTAATAGTACAAGTAGCAATAAGGTCGACGAAACCATTCTGAGCTCTTAAGCTCTTAGTAGGAAGTAAAGCACTATGTAAGGGTCGAACCCTCTTTTTCAAAGGAAATATTTCAAGTTCTCATTCACTGTTTTATTACTTATCTTTGTTTGAGTATTTCCTTATTGTTCTACTAAAGAACAAGTTGTACCAATAACACTTGATCAAGGTGCCAACCCATTCAAGAGGCCAAGTACTAGGAATTGCCTTACAAAAGAAAAGCTAAATAAATATAAGTGAATGCAAGAACGAAGAAACATAATATGCATAAATAACATGCATGGATAGAAGATCCCGAAGGATCAAAGAGTTATGTTACAAGCTCAACTAAAAGCCTAAAGAGGCCTATTGGAAGAAGGTTAATATAAGGGTTGAAACCCCTGAAAATTCGAGAAAGTAGAGCTCAGAACGAGCTTCGATTCGATATACTGGAAGCTCAAATTAAAGAAACAAGTGAAACATTATGTCTGTCTTCGTTCATGAAGACCTCTCGATGTGAAAATTAAGATGTTGAACCTCAAAATCAGGTCCTCTACCTATAAGCCACGTTTGGCGTTGTTGAAACCTCAAATAAGGTCTAAGGTGTCAGAACTCAAGATTAGTTCTTGTATCTGTAAGCCACGTTTGGCGTTGTTGAAACCTCAAATAAGGTCTAAGGTGTCAGAACTCAAGTTAGTTCTTGTATCTGTAAGCCACGTTTGGTGTTGTTGAAACCTCAAATGAGGTCTAAGGTGTCAGAACTCAAGTTAGTTCTTGTATCTGTAAGCCACGTTTGGCGTTGTTGAAACCTCAAATGAGGTCTAAATGAGGTCTAAGGTGTCAGAACTCAAGTTAATTCTTGTATCTATAAGCCACGTTTGGCGGTGTTGAAACCTCAAATGAGGTCTAAGGTGTTAGAACTCAAGTTAGTTCTTGTATCTATAAGCCACGTTTGGCGTTGTTGGAGCCAACCGAGGTTGAAAAAACACAGAAAAATGAGGTCAAATTGCTCGACCTGGGACCAAATTGAGGTCTAAAATACCTCAAAAATGAGGTCGAAGGAGACTGGGTTTGAGATCGAACGACCAAGGTCGAAAAAACACAGAAAAATGAGGTCAAATTGCTCGACTTGGGACCAAATTGAAGTCTAAAATACCTCAAAAATGAGGTCTAAAATACCTCAAATTGAGGTCTACAATACCTCAAAAATGAGGTCGAAGGAGACTGGGTTTGAGATCGAACGATCGAGGTCGAAAAAGCACGGAAAAACGAGGTCGAAGACTTCGACCTGTGACCTTTCGAGGTCGAAAATGAGGTCGAAAACGACTGGGCTCGAGGTCGAAAATGAGGTCGAAAACGACTGGGCTCGAGGTCGAAAATGAGGTCGAAAACGACTGGGCTCGAGGTCGAAATTGAGGTCTCAAAAATGAGGTCGAAGGATACTGGGTTTGAGATCGAACGATCGAGGTCGAAAAAGCACGGAAAAACGAGGTCGAAGACTTCGACCTGTGACCTTTCGAGGTCGAAAATGAGGTCGAAAACGACTGGGCTCGAGGTCGAAAATGAGGTCGAAAACGACTAGGCTCGAGGTCGAAAATGAGGTCGAAAACGACTAGGCTCGAGGTCGAAAATGAGGTCGAAAACGACTGGGCTCGAGGTCGAAAACGACTGGGCTCGAGGTCGAAATTGAGGTCGAAAATACCTCAAAATGAGGTCTAAAATACCTCAAAATGAGGTCGAAAATACATCAAAACGAGGTCGAAACTACCCTTAAAAAATTGGGTAAAATAAATATTATTATTCAATAATATTTATAAAAAAAAAAAAATACATTTCGGTAGACCTCAAATGAGGTCGAAAGTGAGCCCTCAAATGAGGTCGAAAGTGAGCCCTCAAATGAGGTCGAAAGCTTCGACCTGGTGGCAAATTGAGACTAAACTGCCAAAGTGCAGTTTAGTACCCCAAGTTCCTAGTGGTTCACAAATTCTTACCTGAAGTTTAGAAATTGACAAATTCTCCACTGAAGTTTCAAATATGACAAATTCACCCTTGAGCTTTGAAAATTCCTAAAATATTAGGAATAATTATTAAAAATACCTATGGGTACATGAAAATTCCTAAAATATTAGGAATAATTATTAAAAATACCTGTGGGTACGTGAAAATTCCTAAAATATTAGGGATAATTATTAAAAATACCCGTGGGTACATGAAAATTCCTAAAATATTAGGAATAATTATTAAAAATACCGGTGGGTACATGAAAAATTCCTAAAATATTAGGAATAATTATTAAAAATACATGTGGGTACATGGAAATTCCTAAAATATTAGGGATAATTATTAAAAATACGTGTGGGTACATGAAAATTCCTAAAATATTAGAAATAATTATTAAAAATACCCGTGGGTACATGGAAATTCCTAAAATATTAGGGATAATTATTAAAAATACCTGTGGGTACGTGAAAATTCCTAAAATATTAGGAATAATTATTAAAAATACATGTGGGTACATGAAAATTCCTAAAATATTAGGAATAATTATTAAAAATACCCGTGGGTACATGGAAATTCCTAAAATATTAGGGATAATTATTAAAAATACCTGTGGGTACGTGAAAATTCCTAAAATATTAGGAATAATTATTAAAAATACCTGTGGGTACATGGAAATTCCTAAAATATTAGGAATAATTATTAAAAATACCTGTGGGTACGTGAAAATTCCTAAAATATTAGGAATAATTATTAAAAATACCTGTGGTGTTGTGGAATAAAAACTAGGTTATCGAATTGCGGCTAGGGTTTGTATGTAATTAATACTAGGGTTGATGATGAGCTTCGAGCTTTAATGGCTGTTTCCGTGTTCGAGACTAATCGGTCCTCACAGAGTGCCTACGTATCTCGTTATTGAGAATCAAGCCAAAACGTAGTTCTAGAATGAAGGACGAGGGTCCTTATATAGGCGTCTGGGGCCTCGTAATTATGGTAGGTTAAGGAGACTTTAGCTGATAAGTCTCACTATTGATAACTGATAAGGAGTGTATTACTTGGCAGGCAAGTATTATCCTTATCTGATAAGCGACGTGACTCATCATTGTATTTGATTGGGATTCTGGATCCTTCTATGAAGATATTTACTGTATTTGAGACTCATTTAATGAGCTGTGTATTTCTCTTATTTATTAATTACGAAAATATTAAATAATTAGGGTTTCGGGCCTTTTATCGGGCCTAACGTTTTGACCATGTTTACATCTAATTAATGCCATATTAAATGTGTTTTTAGGGCTTACTTTTAGCCCATATCATTTGCCCCCCAACTTCTAGGAAAACTGATCAGGCTTTCCTTGAAGTTATAACGGCCTTTCTCAAGACTTGGGTCAGGGTTTATCTTGGTACACTAGTGTTTCACGAGTATCGTCTTTTTTGTAAAGCGTGGAGCGACCGACGCATTTACGACGAATGTTAAACGATGCTAAACGGCACTAAGTAGCCTTAAACGACGCTTAAACAATGTTAAGCGACGCTAAACGGCAATAATCAGCGCTAAACGGCGCTAAACGGCACTAAACGGCGCTAAACGGCGCTAAGTGACACTAAACGGCGCTATCGGAAATAAGTGCAATAAAATAAAAAATCGCATACCGACCGTCGACCGGGGTCGGCTGAGCGAAAACCCGGACCGTCCACTGACCCGGGTCGGCCGGGACGCCCGCGGAGGAGCCGGTCGGCTGGGGTGGCGGTCGGCCGGAGCGAACCCGGACCGATAGTCGCCTCCGGTCGGCTGGAGCGTGCCCGGGGGACCGGTCGGCCGGGATGGCGGTCGGCTTTTTTTTTTTTTTTTTTTTTTTTTTTTTTTTTTTTTTTTTTTTTTTTTTTTATATCACGAATTCCGAAAACCCGGACCGTCCGTTGATCCGGGTCGGCCGGGACGCTCGCGGAAGAGCCGGTCGGCTGGGATGGTGGTCGGCCGGAGCGAACCCGGACCGACGAACGGTTTCGGTCGGCCGGGGCTTGTTTCCAGGAGGCCGGTCGGCTGGGCCTTCGGTCGGCTGTGGCGAACCCGCACCGACGGACGGTTCCGGTCGGCCGGGGCGCGTCCCAGGACGCCGGTCGGCTGGGCCTTCGGTCGGCTGTGGCGAACCCGCACCGACGGACGGTTCCGGTCGGCCGGGGCGCGTTCCAGGACGCCGGTCGGCTGGGCCTTCGGTCGGCTGTGGCGAACCCGCACCGACGGACGGTTCCAGTCGGCCGGGGCGCGTTCTAGGAGCTAAAAACCCGTACCGGTGACCAATCTTGGTTGGCCGAAACGTCCCCGGTGGGGCGGTCGGCTAGATGTTCGTTCGGCTGTGGCCATACCGTTATCGACCATCGACATGTGAACCTTAACATCAATGTTGGCCATCTATAGCTTTATTTGAAGTTTCACTTTGTACCTTGATTCTTCGAGCTCGTTTTAATTGTTTTTCGACCTCAAATTATCGACTTCGCTGTTTTGGCTGCGGATTTTGCATATGATGTCCGATTTGGGCGAATAAGCACTTTTCGGAAACGGCAGAACGAGACGAACAGGCTGGAATGTACTTTAGGACCATTCCCCGATTTTTCGACCCATTCTGACGCTGTTTAGGCCTCCAAACGGGCTCTTGAAGATTTCGGGAAATTTTCAACGAAAGAATTCGAAGCTAATTTTCAGTGTAAATTCGAACAGGAAATTTCGACCAGGACTTAGTGTAATTTCGAGCAGGATTTTCGACCCTAACCTCATCGATTAGGTCTAGGGCAAGCCTCATGCCTTCTTCATTAGCTTCTGGTTCAAATGCTTCCACCCGAAGTGACGCATGCATAATTTCCAAGGGTACAACTGCCTCGGCTCCGTAAGCCAGCAAGAACGGGGTTGCTCCTGTTGTAACTTTACAGGTGGTGCGATACGCCCAAAGGATAGGCAATAACTCATCCACCCAAGTATTTCTAGAACGTTCGACCCTCTTTTTCAGTCCATCAAGGATAATTCGATTGGCTACCTCTGCTTGCCCATTGGCTTGAGGATGAGCTACCGAGGTAAAGCGAAGTTCAATAGCATTCTCCTCACAGTACTTCTTGAACTCTTCGTTGTTAAACTGTGTCCCATTATCCGTCACCAGGATTCGTGGGATTCCATACCTACAGATTATGTTCTCCCAAAAGAATTGGGCAACTTGTTTAGTGGTTATCTTGGCTAGCGGCTTAGCCTCAATCCACTTAGTGAAGTAGTCAATGGCCACTATCAGAAACTTCCTTTGTGCTGAAGCTGCTGGGAAAGGACCAAGGATATCCATTCCCCACATTGCAAACGGAATAGGAGAACTGATCGAAGTTAGCATTTCAGGCGGCTGCCTTACGATTGGAGCATGCTTTTGGCATCTCTCACACCTCTTGACATAATCCTGTGCATCAGCTAGCATCTCTGGCCAATAGAATCCCAGACGAGTGATCTTGTGAGCTAGGGCTCTGCCCCCCAAGTGTTGCCCACAGATCCCTCCATGAACCTCTTCCAATGCCTTCTTGGCTTCCTGGGGCCTTAAACACTTCAAGTACGGGATGACAAAAGACCTCTTGTAAAGAAGACCCTCAATCAAAGCATATCTCAATGCCCTCACTGACAGCTTTCGTGCCTCCAAGGCATTGTCAGGGAGCCATCCAGTTTCTAGGTGAGCTTTGATGGGATCTAGCCAACAACTCCCCATATTGATTGGTGCCACCAACTTTGAGTTGATGAACGGGGCCTTCAAGACCTGGAAGTAAACACTTCCCGCATAATTCTCTATCTCAGAAGAGGCGAACTTTGACAGGGCATCGGCCTTAACGTTCTCCTCCCTTGGAATGTGCTCCACATAACACTCATCAAACTGAGTCATAATGCCCTTTGCAATCTTCAGGTACTTAGCCATAGTTTCATCTTTGGCTTCAAACTCACCATTTACTTGCGAGACTACCAGCCTAGAATCCCCACAGACTTTGAGATTCTTAACTCTCATTACTCTGGCCAAGCCTAAACCGGCTATCAAGGCTTCGTACTCAGCTTCATTATTAGTAGTCGGGAAGTCCAACTTCAGAGCATACTCGACTATGAACCCATCAGGGCTTTGCAAGACCAAGCCTGCACCACTAGATTTTGTTTTTGATGCTCCATCAAAATAGAGTACCCAATATTCCTTCTGATCAAGTTCAAGCTCTTCATCCTTATTCTCAAGACCAGGAGTGGTCACTATCTCCTGCCCCCCGGCTTCTTGGTTGCCAATGGTACATTCAACCACGAAGTCAGCCAATGCCTGAGCCTTGATGGCTGTTCTAGGTTTATAAGTGATATCGAATTCTCCCAACTCAACTGCCCACTTGATCAGCCTTCCACTGGCTTTCGGGCTATGCAAAATACTTCGTAGCTGCTGGTCCGTCAGGACTTCAATCTTATGTGACTGAAAGTAAGGTCGTAGCTTCCTCGAAGCTGTTATCAATGCCAAAGCAAACTTCTCAATGGTAGAATAATTCAACTCAGCTCCATGCAACATCTTGCTCACGTAGTAGATGGGTTTCTGAAGACAAGGCATCAGCCTCCACATTTTCCTCCCTCGGAACGTGCTCTACATAGCATTCATCAAACTGAGTTATGATGGCCTTAACAAGTTTTAAGTACTTGGCCATGATTTTATCTGTGGCCTCAAATTCCCCATTTACTTGGGAAACCACTAGCCTCGAGTCTCCACCTACTTTCAGGGTTTTAACTCTCAATCCTCCAGCCAGCCCTAAGCTAGCTATCAGGGCTTCGTACTCAGCCTCATTGTTTGTCGTTGGGAAGTCAAGTTTTAGTGTATACTCTATAAAAAATCCATCAGGACTTTGTAACACTAAACCTACTCCGCTTGATTTTGTTTTTGATGGTCCATCAAAATAGAACACCCAACTTCGGGTATTCATGGTGGTCCATCAAAATAGAACACCCAACTTCGGGTATTCATGGGGTATTATCTCTTGCCCCCCGACTTCTTGGTTGTTAACGGTAAATTCAACCACGAAGTCAGCTAATGCCTGGGCCTTAATAGCCGTTCGAGGCTTGTATGAGTCCGAGACCACTGATGACTTCATAGAGGACTTAGATGCCCATCGTGGGGATGCCCTTGTTCTTGACAAGGACCCGCTGATGACTTGGAGTAGATTTTATTGGCCCTGCGTGGCTCTCTATCTCTTGTTTTTATTTAAGGTCCTTTTAGGGACTTTAGGATTTTATTTGGCGTTTGTAACTCTTTGATCCTTCGGGACCTTCCATTCATACATGCTATTTATGTTATATCTGTTTTGTTTGCTCATTTATATTTATTTAACTTATCTTTTGTAAGGCAATTCCTAGTACTTGGCCTCTTGAATGGACTGGCATTTTGATCAAATGCTATTGGTACAACTTGCTCTTTAACAAAACGATAAGGAAATGCTCAAACACAGATAAGTAATAAAATAGTGAAAAAGAGCTTGAATATTTTCTTTTTTTAAAAAAGAGGGTTCAACCCTTACATAGTGCTTTACTTCCTATTAAGAGCTGAAAAGCTTATAATGGTTTCGTCAATCTTATTGCTACTTGTACTATTAGGAAACAATTAAACATAATAAACTTTCAAATTTGGGGCATGCCATGTTCCTGGCATCTCAGTCCCTTATTTCTTCGTCATCTCTTGAATCCATAACCTCGATTGGGAGAACCTGCCCCCCGACTCTATCAGGCCTTATCGTTGCAGCTGGTCCTCCATATATCATATTGATAACAGGCCCTCGGGGCTCAGGATTACGATCTTGATCGTCGTCCCTTGTATCATAATTTTTCCTTTCATAGTTTCCATGCTGATTTCCTCGATTCCCATCCTTAGTGAACTTATCGAGTTTTCCTTTTCGGATTAAGAACTCGATCTCATCCTTGAGTTGCCTACAATCATCAGTATCATGGCCCGAGTCTTTATGGTACCTACAGTACTTGTTCTTGTTTCGCTTCTCAGGATCTCCCCTTAGTGGCTTCGGCCATCGAAAGTCCCTATCTTTCTCAATGTCAAAGAGGATTTGACTCCTTGGAGCATTCAACCTTGCATATTCAGTAAATTTCGTGTCTGGATCAGAGTCTCTAGTCGTACGAGGATATTTGTCCTTGACATCATACTCTTGCTCCGTCTTTCGCTTATTCGAGCCACCATTATTTTCACCACCTGTGTCGGTTTTCTTCATGCTTTCCTCAGCTTTGATGTACTTTCCAACCCTTTGTTGGAGCTCAGTCATGCTCTCAGGGGGGTGTTTAGCCAATGACATCTTGAAAAAGACATCTGTGGTTCCTTGTTGAAGGGCTATCATAGCTACCTTATTGTCTAAATCAGGTATATTCAATGTCTCCTTGGTGAAACGCTTGAGATAATCTCTCAATGTCTCGTTCTTTCCTTGAGTAAGATTCATGAGTGAAGCAGAGCTTTTCTCATGTACTCGTCCACTGATGAATTGGTTGATGAAGGCCGTGCTCAGATCTCTGAAACAACTGATAGAGTTGGGCGGCAAGCGGCTATACCATCTTTGGGCCATGCCAGCCAGGGTTTGAGGAAACGCTCTACATTTAAGAGCATCAGTGACTGGTTGCAGCAACAGTGCATTCGAAAAAGTCCTCACGTGGGTTGCGGGATCACCCGTTCCGTCATATTCTTTGATAGTAGGCATCTTAAATTTCCTTGATACATGAGCGTCCATTACCTCTTCAGTAAAAGGTGGAATAGGATCGTCTGGGTCACCCAGCTGTGTTAAAACACGGGGATCTGACCTGGGAATCTCTGTCCTTCTAGTTCGCTCTTGCCCTCTTGAAGGCGTTCCTAAATCAATTAGGGGGACATCTCCTGCCCCTTGATTCGAAGGCTGAGTCTGCCTCCTTTGTTGCTCTATCTCCATGTTTTTCTTTAGTTTCTGGATCTCGGCCTCATGGGCCCTTATCCTTTCCATGGTAGTCATAGGTGCCCTTGTAGTTGCCCCCCGATTTCTCCTTTCAATGGGCTCTTTGCTAGCTCTTCTTCTTCTGGGTGCTCGTTCTCGTCCTTCATCAGACGAGTTGTCAGAGTAGGGTCCAGAATAATCCAGATATCTTCCTTCAGGGATGGGTCCCAATCCTCGAATGTATGGTCCCTGATTTGCATGGCCACTCCCTCCGGTCTCAGGGGGATAATTGGGCAATCCGTACGCTGGATTTGTACTCACAGGAAGCACAGTAGTAGAGATCTGTGCTCCATGGGGAAGGTTATGGTCGAGAGGTGAGACAACCATCTGAAGAGGGTTCGTCTCATTCTGAGGTATGGAAGTTTGGGGATTCGTCCCTTGTGGTTGAGAAACCACCTCTGTGGTGATGGGCAACGTGCCTAGTGGTTGAGAAACCATTGTCGTGAGGGGTAACGACCCTGGTTCCGTGGTGATTGGAACAGTAGTGGTGACGACAGTTGATTCAGTAGCAGTTGCTGATCTTCGTGTTCTAGCCATGGTTGATGTAAGGCTTCCCACAGACGGCGCCAAATGTTGTGGAATAAAAACTAGGTTATCGAATTGCGGCTAGGGTTTGTATGTAATTAATACTAGGGTTGATGATGAGCTTCGAGCTTTAATGGCTGTTTCCGTGTTCGAGACTAATCGGTCCTCACAGAGTGCCTACGTATCTCGTTATTGAGAATCAAGCCAAAACGTAGTTCTAGAATGAAGGACGAGGGTCCTTATATAGGCGTCTGGGGCCTCGTAATTATGGTAGGTTAAGGAGACTTTAGCTGATAAGTCTCACTATTGATAACTGATAAGGAGTGTATTACTTGGCAGGCAAGTATTATCCTTATCTGATAAGCGACGTGACTCATCATTGTATTTGATTGGGATTCTGGATCCTTCTATGAAGATATTTACTGTATTTGAGACTCATTTAATGAGCTGTGTATTTCTCTTATTTATTAATTACGAAAATATTAAATAATTAGGGTTTCGGGCCTTTTATCGGGCCTAACGTTTTGACCATGTTTACATCTAATTAATGCCATATTAAATGTGTTTTTAGGGCTTACTTTTAGCCCATATCATGTGGGTACATGGAAATTCCTAAAATATTAGGGATAATTATTAAAAATACCTGTGGGTACATGAAAATTCCTAAAATATTAGGAATAATTATTAAAAATACCGGTGGGTACGTGAAAATTCCTAAAATATTAGGAATAATTATTAAAAATACCTGTGGGTACGAGAAAATTCCTAAAATATTAGGAATAATTATTAAAAATACCCGTGGGTACATGGAAATTCCTTAAATATTAGGAATATTTCATATAAATGTCAAATTAGCCTCGAATAAGGCAGAAATCGTCGTAAATGTGTAGGTCGCTCCACACTTTGCAATAAGGCGATATTTGTGAAACACTAGTGTAAATGATGTCCTAGGTAAAGGATAAAAAAGACCCCGAATCTCGGAAAAGGTCAATATAATTTCTACGAAAGCTTGAAAAGTTTTCCTAAAAATTGGGGGGCAAATGATATGGGCTAAAAATAACCCTAAAAATATAATTAATGACATATTAATTAGACCCGAATTGGTCCAAGAACACGGCTCAATATTCAAGGCCCGAAACCCTGATTATTCATTAATTTCGTAATTAATGAATAGGGAAAATATACAGCTCATAAAAAGAGTCCAAATTATGGCAAATTAGTCAAAGAAGGATCCAGAATCCCAATTAAAGGCAATTAATGAGTCATAGACTTTATCGACAAGGAAAAGACTTATCCTGCAAGCAATACAATGCTTATCTAATATCAAAAAGGAGACTTATTCGCTAAGACTCCTAAACATACCATAAATACTAGGCTCTAGACGCCTATATAAGGTCCCTGATCCAACAATCAGAACTACGTCTTTGGCTTGATTCTCAACATTAATTGAGATACGTAGGCATCTTGTGAGGACCAATTTAGTCCGGAAACACGAGTGCAACCATTAAAGCTCGAAGCTCATTAAATTAACAAAGTACGTTTTTTAATCCATAACAATATTGTTTTACATAAATTAATATTTCATATGTAAATATTTTTTATTGATTGTAGCTAATAAAAATGTAAATTAATTTTATTAAGATGAGTCAAAAGATCTAGAGTTAACTTAAATTATGTTGAATGTAACTCAAATTTTTCCTGAGACCCAAAATATAATTATATAATTAATAACTTTGAATATTGATTTTTGTAATCAATTATATTATTTCTAAAAAAATATATTAATATAATTTCAAATTTCCGGTGACCTTGTTTTTAAAATATTTAATTTATTCAAATAAATATTATGGAAGTAAATTTTAAATTAAATTGAATTAGCCTATAATTAAATAGGTGATGTCTACGCGCCTTGGGAATTATCACAGTCAAACACATCATTTAATAAGCAAACTGGACATTTAATAAACAAAGGGACTTAAGAATAATTTCTCATTACTACATAAAGTAAAATTTTATGACATTTAGCAATACCCTTTATTTCCCCGTTTAATTTTATTATTCAATTTTCTGAATTTAATAAATTTCCTACTTCTATTCTAAAAAATATTGTGTCATTTATTTAATTATTTAATAAATAAAATATCAGAATGAATACATGATTTTATGGGTTTGAGAAAATATTTTATTTCAAGAAAATTAATAGTATTAACAAAATAATATTTTTATATTAAAAATATTACTATTAAATTGCATAAAATCCCTCACTAGTTAGTAGTTACTACGATTAAAATCAGGGGTCTATTTGTGTAATATCCATGAATTTTATTATTTGATTAAATGATATATTTAATCTAAAATATTTATTATGGAATATTGGAATATTATTAAATGATAATTGTGGTGTGATTATGTGCTAAATGGTGAGTCGAAAGCCCCTTTCAAATATTTCGTCATTTGGAATTTTCTTCAATTTTGAGCCGTTTTGATAATTCAAGGGCCCCGTTGAAATTTCGTACATTCATTTTTAATTCTTCGTCTTTCGTATTCGAATCGTTATCGAAAGGGTTATGGGATTCTATTTAACCCTACCTATTTGATTCTGCGAATAAATTTCAATTTTTTGATCCGAAAAAGGAAAAATCGTTCCGAACCCTAATTGCTTAAGGGGACGGATTTGTCGTTCTATATCAATATTGAAGTTGTTATAGCCCTAGTATTCTTGAGCATTAGTTATATAATGATATATATCAATTTGGATGATCATCAACCTTTTTAACCCCTTATTTTTCGTAAAACGTGTTTTTGACCTAATTAGGGTTTTTAAACGATCTAACGAATCAATATCGATCCAAAAATGTTATTTGGGGTATTATTTTTCCAGAAATATAAAAGGACAAATCAGACTTCATAACTCATAGCAAATCTGCAGCAATTATTCATAAAATCCGAAATTCCCAAAAAATTATTTTTGTGTTCTTGATCTTCCATCAATTCGTTCTAAGGGTTATTGAAGTCCAAATTTGAAGTTCTTATACTCAAATCAAAGCTCCAAAAATCTAGTTTCAGAATCTTCCAACCTCATCATCATCTGGTAAGTATTCGATTTTATATTGATTTTACAAGTTTCGAATTATAATTAGGGTTCTTGATTCGATTTGGGGATTTTCATTCTGTTGATTCACCGTTCAATTGGTTGCTTCTAACATGTTCCTAGGGTTCTAATTAGCAAGAATCCATGCTTTAATTTCATGTTTATGTTCGATTTTGATGGGTTTGATTTTCGGGTTTTTGACCCGAATTCTTCTTTTGAATAGTCCGTTCATATGAATGATCTGACATTGTTTTTGGTAGAGGGCTTTCATTGTATGTGTTCTTAGCTTCATTTTAACATAAAAGAACGTAGAGTTTCATGTAGGATTTTTACAGATCGGAAAATTTGTTTAAGCTCGCCGGAAAATAGTCGGGTTTTTGATTCCGGCGATGCTTTTGGTACGTTTTTGATCGGAATGAGTTGCTGTGTTTATTTGGAACGTTTTGATATAAAAATCCCCAATTTTTAACGTGTATTTTGGTCGCCGGATTCTGGAAAATTTTCGGCGAGTTCTTGGCGACCCGTTCCAGTTCATCCCGACCCGTTTACCCGATTTTTCGACCCGGTTTCAATCTTCAAAACCCTAATTCATTTTCTGAAAACTGTTTTTGGATTTTATTTTTAAAATTAATTCGAAAATAGTTTAAAAACTTTAAAAATTCATATTTTTATTTTAAAAATATATTTTAATATCAGAAAAATTCTGATAAATTATATTTATTATTTTAAATCCTAAAATTGATTAAACTTAATTATTTTAATTATTTTTAATTAATAATTAATTTATTAATTAATTGGTTAATTCTTTTAATCAATTAATTCTTAAAAATTAATTATTAATTGGATTTAATTAATTAAAAATTCAGTTTAATTATTTTCAAGCCTATTTATTTATTTAAAAATAGTTTGAGTATTTAAAGAGTGTCAATTAATTTTATTAATTGATTTATTTGCATTTAAATGTTTATATTGGATTTAAAAATCCGATTTTTGATTTAAAAATTAATCGTGATTTATCTAAAATTCAAATAAGTTTCGTATGATGTTTTAAAAATGTTTATAAGTGCTATATGGTTCATATTAATTGTGTGTTGTGTTTTATAGTCTGTATATGCCCGTACTAGGGCAAATATCTGAGTTTTAAATATCGTAAATTATACCGGACGTCCGATACGTAACCGGTTACTTGTTTAAATGTGATTATTGATTGAATAAGTGTCGAGAGTAGAACGAAAATAGTTAGACTTATTGTGATAAGTTGTTTAATTATAGAATCGAGTTCCCGGAGCAAGGGAAAGGGAAAAGTAGAGTGAGCAGAGTCGATCCGACAGCAGCTTAGACCAGGCAAGTATATGTGCCTTTACTTGTGATAAAAATATATTATTGTCTTGATTACTTGAATACCGTTATCCCCAGAACCATTCAAATTATCAATCCTTTAACCGCATTTGGACAACTGATTCCATTTCCTTAGAGATTCTTGATTCTTTGATTTGATCTGCATCGGAAACCCTTATTTCCAATTCACTTGATTATTGTTTACCACCTATTGTTATTGTTTATCATCCTTTGATTATCATTGACAACCATTGATTATTTGACTTCCATCTTGACTATTGATTACGGTCATTGATTATCGACTACCATTATTGATTCCCTTATTGAATAAGTACACCGTACCATTGAAATTACTCCATGATTACTTCTCGATCTTCATTTGATACTGAACAGTTGAAGCTCTTTTGCAATTACTATACATTCAGTTTATCTTATTGAGCATGTTATTGTTTATACCCTATTATAGATTTGGCATGTGTTTTTAAAAATGGACCAGTAATTGGTCGGGCCATATTCATGGTCAGAATAACTTAAGGCCCAAATTGGCCTAGGATCCAGTAGAGGACTATGACATGAGCTAGTCCGAGGTTGATGCGTGGCTGGCCAGAAGCACAACCTTTGATTTGAATAAAATGTATAAGCCAAATTCTAATTCTTTTCTTCCATTGTTATTGATACAAAGCATGTGTTAGCTAAATATTGTTGATTCTGATATCATAAATTCATATCCTTACAACTGTGGTAGAAATGATTCATTGATGTTTGCTGAGCAATTTTGGCTCACTCTTGCTTGTTGTTTTCTAACCCTATTCCAGTGAAGCGAGAGTATGAGTCGACATAGCGTGACCGATAGTTCACCAGCAGTCAGGAGAGCCCCTCGTGTCATTGTCATTGGCAGGGTAGTTGTTGTTTTGCTTTTCTAGATTAGATGTCTAGATTTAAACTTTGGTTGTGATGTAATAACTCTGATAAAACTGGTATTGTATTAATAAAAGATTGTAGTAGCTTGTGTTCATTGCCATAATCTGGATGTGGTCTTGGTCAAGGGGTATTTGTGTCTTTAAATATATTATGCATGTGTTAAATAGTATTCCGTTGGTCGGATGACTCCTCAAATCTGTACCCCGGGTTTGGAGGGCGTCACAATTTGTTTATTTGGTTACTTTGTTAACACCTTCATAAAAATGAAGCTAATATTTATATTACGTGCGTTCTAAACCAAACCAAACTAAATATACCCAATATATCCCGCATAAAGCAATGTCTGGGGAGGTATGATTTACGTATCCTTATCATTATTCAAAAGAATGAAGAGACTGTTCCCAAAAAACCTCGGCTTGTGTGTGTAGATGTGTAAAATACAAATATAGTACCATGAATAAAATATAATACACAATACAAAATAGTGACTGTTGTAAGTCACTTGTATTCCCAGTAAAACTACCCCTGTTGATATCACGAACTTCATCCCGCTCAAGAGCTCTCATAGAAATTTTGATCTGAAATCATATGTAATCCTGCCCAAAAAAATAACAAAGAAAACACATCATATCTACTAAACTATACAAGCAAGAAAAAGGGTGTTTGCCCTTTATAACACAACTAGCATGAAAACCCGTGCAAGGCACGAGTCACTATCTAGCATAATTGTTTTAACTTCTAAGTAATTCGGTGTTTATGATAATTTATAGATCGTTTGACAAACGTCTCATTGTGGGTACAAAAGATGGACTTGATCTCTGTAATCTCTGTAGTGAGATAGTTAGCGTTGAAAATTATCATTGGTTGAGGTGTTTTTGAGTTAAGAAGTGAGTAAATTCGATACTTATGATATTTGTTATGTGTAAGATCTATGTCAAAATATGATTATCTTACATACAAGACATTAACCTACACAATTTTACTAATTTAGCTCATTGAGCGAATGATACATTTTCTTGTTTGTGAAATATAATTTACATTGTAGAATGTGTACAATGAAACATTTTCTTATTTGTGAAATGTAATTTGTATTGTAGAATGTGTACATGCATAATATTAAAATCTAATATATAATGAATTTTCTAGTATGTTCACGTGGATTAAGTACCTTTCCAATCAAATCAATGAGAACCGTTAGATCCACAGTCGTTAGATCTTTTCAATCAAATCAATGGGAACCGTTAACTAAAATACTACAAATTTTATATAGAGTACCTTTTATATTTTTTGTAACTAAAATTTCTCTTTTCTAACAACATTATCTATCTATACTATTATATAATAGACGGAACAATAAAAGTTTGGTTGGTAGTCTGGTCCCCCATGGTTTGTTCACTCATTCCACAACCGTTAGATATTTTCAATCAAATTATTGATAACCGTTAGATAAAATACTAAAAATATTATATAGAGTACCTTTTATATTGTGTATAACTAAAAATATTATATAGAGTACCTTTTATATTTTTTAAACTAATTTTTTTCATATAAGTTTTACAAATAAGAACAAAATAGAAATCAATTAGAACCGTTAGATAAAATCCTAAAAATATTATATATAGTACCTTTTATATTTTTTATAACTAAAAATATTATATAGAATACCTTTTATATTTTTTCAATAGTTAAATTATCTCACATATTATAAGATTATGTTAATCGATATAATAATAGATACCGAATACTCTTCTACTCACGCGACACACACACATACATATAATGTGTTTGATAGAGAACACGTATGACTGAATAGTGCAATGGTAGAAAGATGAACAAATTATTGCATAAACCTAAGTTGGATTCCATTCATTAACAATTGTTTAAAAAAAAAAAAAGTAAACACAGGGAAAATTTAAATATTTTAAATTAAATAAAATGTCTCGCCAATTTAGATTAGATTAAATGTCTCATGAATCATTGCTTTTATTGGGCTATGATAAAATATATATATAATAATAATAGTATCAAATATTTCTCTACTCAAGTGACACACACACATATGATGTGTATAATTGACAACACATGTAATTGAGTGGTGTGGTGGTAAGAGTAGGTGCAAATTATTGTATAGACCCAAGTTCGATTCCACCCAACAATAATTGTTTTTTAAATAGTAAACACAAGGGTAATTTGAACATTTCAAATGCATTAAAATGTCTTGCCAATTTAAATTGAATAAAATGTGCCACCAATTATTGCCCCATGTTGGGCTATTATTAATAGAAAGATTTAAATAAAAAATGGTCCAAAATATCATAATTTGAAAAAATGGTCATTTCTATCTCTCAAAAACGCATCTTTTACTTGCGTTTTTATGAAAACACATTTTAATTTTGCGTTTGTTTTTTAATTTTAGAATTTAAGACAAATTTGTTAAAAAAGTTATAAAAATAAAATTTTTGAAAACGCATCTTTAGGATGCGTGTATATTGTAAATACATTTACTATATACGTGACATTTCAGGAAACGTAGCCAAAGTTTGCATTTCTTCAAAGTTTCCACAGGCCCAATTGCTAGGCCCAACAAGGAAGACTGTCAGTATTTTTAGAAAACGCATGCTTTTATTGTGTTTGTTCGTGATAGTAAGGGTCATTTCCCTTGATTGTGATATTTTGGGCATTTTACCTTGAAATTGTGATGAAAAAAGGGCATTTTTCCCAAGAATAACGGGTTAAAAACAATGACACATCATCATGAATTTAACAATGTATTAACAAAAGCATTAAACACAATAATAAAACTAAAGTGAGATACTACTATAATCATGCTTACCCAGAAATACAAGAGCCATCGATCCCAAAAGTTAATCCACCAATCTAATCTGACGCCGCCAAGAGCTTCTATCAGATACCATATCTCCCCGAAGGTTTAAAGCTCGAAAATCGAATGTGAGTAAATCATCCCAAGTTCTTCTTGGTCTTCCTTTCCTTCTCGCACCCACCATCACTAAACCCTCCACCCTTCACACTAGAGCTGACATTCATCTCCTCCGGACATGAACAAACCATCGCAGTCTACCTTCCCTTACTTTATCAATAAAAGACGCAACTCGTAATTGTCTCCTGAAAAAACCAATTGATAGTCTATCTAACAACGCACGACTTTTTTTTAATATCTAATACTCTTTTTTTTATATCTATAATTATATTTTACAATTTTTTTATAATTTTTATATTTTAGTAGTTTTCAGACTTTGTTAATATTTTTTTTTTATATATATATATATATATATATATATATATATATATATATAGCTACTCCAATGTGAACCTCCCTATAATGAGAACTGAGTCTCAATCATTAAATTACCAAAATTAAGAATAGTTATATCTGTAAACTATATACAAATTGACATCACCATTACACCATTATTTTATTCTCATTAACACCACGATCACACCACATCCACCAGGCTATTACCGCACCATTATTATCACTTTCACTAACCGCCATCACCATATCGTTATTATTATCACCATATACAAAGTCACCGAAATCATGCAAAAATCACTAAATATTCAACGGAAATTACTAAATTTCAATACAAATCACTGAAACGCAGTAGCCACCCATCTACCACCACCATATCCATCGTATATTTGTGACCTACCACCACCGTCACCATGACCACCGTAACCACCACTATATAAAATAAATCATATCTAAAATGCTTAATGTAAATAATAAACATATTAAGGCTAATGACTCAAATCAAGCATACTTTTGGCATTGTCGTTTAGGCCATATAAATGAGAAACGCATTTCCAAGTTACATTCTAGCAAATCTCGGATCGACAAAACCTTTTGGTTGTATCATATACACATCCTCTTCTAATCTCCCATTTAAGAAAGCGGTTTTAACATCAATTTGTCAGATTTCATAGTCATAGTAAGCTGCTATCGCAAGCAAAATCCTGATGGACTTGACCATAGCTATTGGTGAGAAAGTTTCATCATAGTCAATACCATGAATTTGTTTGAAACCTTTCGCCACTAGTCTTGCTTTGTAGGTCGTTACATTACCATCCATGTCTGTTTTCTTCTTGAAAACCCATTTGCACCCAATAGGTTTTACCCCTTCAGGTGGTTCAACCAAAGTCCATACTTTGTTTTCATACATGGAATCCATCTCAGATTTCATAGCTTCCAGCCATCTCTCAGAATCTGGACTATTTATAGCATCCTGATAGGTAAGAGGCTCATCTTCATCCATAAGCATTACATCGACAGTCTGAGTTAAGAGAAATCCATAATATCTCTCAGGCTCGTGGCGAATCCTACCAGATCTACGAACAACCTGTGTTTCTTGAGCAGTAACATTTTCATGTACTTCGTGCTCATGTTCCAACTATGGTTCAATGTCATTCTGTGGTTCTCGAACTTCATCGAGATCTATCATACTCCCACTGTTTTTCTTAGAGAACAGTTCTCTTTCAAGAAATATAGCAGTTCGAGCAACAAACACTTTGCTCTCGATACGATTATAGAAATAATACCCTTTAGTTTCTTTTGGGTATCCCACAAAATTACATTTGTCTGATTTCGGTCCTAGCTTGTCAGTGACTAAACGTTTCACAAACGCTTCGCATCCCCATACTTTCAAAAAGGACATGCTATGACGTTTCTCAGTCCATATCTCATATGGTGTAGTTTGAACCGATTTAGTAGGAACTTGGTTAAGTGTGTGTGCAGCCGTTTCCAGAGCATAACCCCAGAAACTAATTGGAAGATCCGCTAGACTCATCATCGATCGCACCATGTCCAACAAGGTACGATATCTCCTTTCAGATACACCATTCCATTGTGGTGTTCCAGGAGGTGTGAGTTTTGATACAATACCACACTCCTTTAAGAAATTCTTTAATTCTAAGCTTAGGTACTCACATCCACGATCAGATAGTAGAGTTTTAATACTTCCGCCTATATGCTTTTCCACTTCTGCCTTGTACTCTTTGAATTTTTCAAATGATTCAGATTTGTTCTTCAAAAGATACACATATCTGTATCTACTAAAATCATCAGTAAAGGTTATGAAGTAGTAAAAGCCACGTATTGCCATCGTACGCATTGGACCACATACATCACTATGTATGAGTTCTAATCGTTCGGTGGCCCTCTCACCAGTTCCGGTAAAAGGAGCTTTAGTCATTTTTCCAATGAGACAAGGTTCGCATTCTTCGTATGATTCAAAATCAAACTTATCCAAGTATCCATCCTTATGTAACTTGGAAATGCGTTTCTCATTTATATGGCCTAAACGACAATGCCAAAGGTATGTTTGATTTGAGTCATTAGCCTTAATGCGTTTATTATTTACATTATAGATAGGAATATCAAGATCAAGAACATATAAACCATTAAATAAACGTGCAACCCCATAGGTAACATTATTCAAACCAAAGGAACAACTATTGTTCTGAATTGTAAAGGAAAAACCTTTCTTGTCCAAACAAGAAACATAAATAATGTTTCTGAAAATCGCAGGCACGTAAAAACAGTTTTCAAGTTCTAAAATAAGCCCAGTGGGCAACGATAAATTATAAGTCCCTACAGCTAAAGCAGCAACCTTTGCTCCATTACCAACGCGTAGGTCGACTTCTCCTTTCGCCAAAGTCCTACTCCTTCACAGTTCCTGCACATTTATACAAATGTGAGAACCACATCCAGTATCCAATACCCATGATGTAGAAGTAGACAAATTGATTTTTATAACATACATACCTGAATCAGAAATCTTCACAGACTTCATACCCTTCAGGTTCTGATCCTCCAAATAAGCTTGACAATTACGCTTCCAATGACCCGGCTTCTTGCAAAAGTGACATACATCACCCTTTGCAGCACCTTTTGCAACACCTCCAGTAGGCTTCAAAGCCTTTTTGAAAGCAGGCTTCGGATTAGCAGATTTAGATCCAATCTTCTTCTTGCCTTTCCATTTCCCCTTTCCTTTGGCATTCCCTTTATTCACCATCATTATGGGAGCAGGGTTAGCCTTTGACATATTGGTCTCAGCAGTCCTCAACAATGCCAATAGTTCGGTAGGTGTTTTGTCTATCTCACTCATAATATAGTTTATAACAAATTGAGTGTAGTTGTTGTTCAAAGACTGCAAGATCAAATCTGCTTGGTGTTCCGGTAAAACCGGGTAACCCAAATTCTCAAGGGTTTCCATATACCCTATCATCTTTAGAACATGCGGTCCAACCGGGTCACGATCTCCATGTTTGCATGCATACAACGCTTTGCTTACATCAAACCTCTCTTGACGAGCTTGACCCTCAAACATCCTTTTGAGGTGCTCGATCATGTCATAAGCGTCCATACGCTCATGTTTTTTCTGAAGCTCAGGACTCATAGTCACTAGCATCAAACAACATACATCCGTAGAATCATCAAGATGCTTCTGATAAGCATTTTGTTGATCCTCGGTTGCTTCAACAGCAAGAGGTCCAGGGTGAGGAATATCAAGGACATAAAGCTTTCGCTCCTGCCTGAGGACAATCCTCAAATTCCTTTGCCAACCAAGGAAGTTGGTTCCTGTCAGCTTTTCCTTCTCAAGGACTGATCGCACTGAGAAATTGTTTAAGTTTGCCATTTAGATATCTGCAATGTTAAAATGCAAAAAATAAGTTAGTTGCAGATTTATTAAATTATGTTCAAGTGATTATCTATATATATTCACAATATATATCTCTCACTATTTTTATCAAATCAATAGCCCTAACTATTAATTCGGAAGGCATTACTCTAAATCCTTCTAGTGAGCCAAGATCCATATTTCGTCATGCTTAGGGTCAGCTTTGGCTTTACTCCCAAAACATGATTTATTTAGGTAGACAACTCTTGTCAATTATATCATATATAACTCTTGGAAAATCTGGTAGAACAACATTTGTCCACATTTATCCAATAAATCATACCAAACTCTATGCCTCTAAGTTCACAATCCTATTATGGTAACTTAGTTAAGTCTAACCCAATGGTCTAACAGTTAAGTATCACATTTACTTCATCGCGCCTTACCACGATAGATTGGAGTGCTTCGCTTTGGCGAACCCACTCTTTTTCGATCTAGGTCTTGACGAGTGTTGCCCATTGGAAGGCATCTAAGTGACTTAATATTTTTAAATTTAGGGATTTTATTATTAAAACGACCATGATCCCATCATCAAGAGATTCCCAATTTTTCCTTGAACTAAGTACTTCAATTCAAAATTCATCAATGGTTTGATTTCCAGTCCAACGGAGGAGTCACAGTGGTCTCACTTAAAACCCGCCTTTCTTACAAGCGTTGCTTGTATTTTTGCCAAAATCGCACCATATCAAAAAATCAAAAATTCATACTAATTTTCGTGTTTCATAAACACAGGAATCTCATGTTCGTTTTGTTCAATTTTAAAAACTTGAATCGTTACAGATTTTATCTTGTTTAGCAGGCATGGCATGGGTGATGTATCTAATACATACACGTTTAATCTAATTAAAACATGCATCGTTATTGCTACACATACATATATGTAAAGTGCGTAAAGTAAACGTGCTTGGTTATGGCCCAATCCTATTCGATTTTTCCAAGCTAAGGAAAAATCAAGGTCAATCTATAGTGGTATGGAATACAACTTAATAAATTACACATGTCTTCATGCTTCCTTGTAATGACTCCTTTGATCGCCTCTTTGGTATGCCTCCATGTCTTCATATCATCAATTACATTACAAAAAAAATGAAACAAGCTAATCTAATAAACTTACAAGAGAAACTCGAGTTACATTCGAGATTTAATCATTACAAGTATGAACGACATGCAAGTCGTATTTAAAACCAAAACCATAATCAAAAACCACTAACCTATGGGTCTTAGGGCCATAACCATACATCATGCTCAATTAACAGTTAAGAACATCTCAGATTTCATCAAGACATCATACCATATCATATTTCTTTTGATCCAATCAAAGAAATCATAAAAGGCACAAATCAGAAAAATCAAAATCGTGACAGAAAATAGTAAATCGCGATTCTGAGGGCCTAAACGATGTCAAACAGCCAAAAAGCGACTTGGATCACGACAAAGTGGTGAGTTTTACTCGTGATGATTTTCCCTTTCCAAAAAGGTATTATTCGTCGAATCCTGACACCGAAAAATCAGAAAAACACTATTCACCGAAGAAACTTTTTCTGCAGATTTCGCTTTCGGAATCAAACGAAACAATTTCGATCGATCCTCAAGCCTCTATATCACGTATCATATACATACAGACCTCACCAACAACAACAGATGTGTCAATACACATCAGAACCCATCAGTTTATATATATAAACAGAACATCATGCATATCATACAAAATCACATACATATCATTCATGGCAGATTGTAAGCATGCTATTATCAATAAAACAGTAAACATGTAAACGAATTAACACAATTCGCAAGTAGATCTGATACCATTGTAGGGTTTCGGGCATGAAAACGCAACGGAAAAACACGTAAAAACATAAAATAACGAAACCCTCCGCAGGATCTATGCGAACGTGATATTTAATTCGTGAACAAAATTGTTTACCTTTTAAGAAGCTTTACAATTTGGTTGACAGATGGAGGTCCTTTGCTATGATCACCATGTATCCCACCTTGCGATATACGTCTCTAATCAATCCACACGAATGCCCGATCGTCCAACGATCACCGGAGTTGGTACTAGCCAAAAACTGCCCTCAGAATTCTCTCTCTCTCTAGCCTCTCTTAGATGTAGAGCTGCTAGGGTTTTTAAGAAAAATGTATTCTATCTCTTAACCCTAAAACAATACATCTTAATGTATTTATATGGAGAGAATTCTGGGCCTATACCTAATCTGATTGGGCTTCTAAAACCCAATCTGATTATTAGTAGTATTATTTATCATATTCAAATTATTATATAATTAATCAAGTCATACTTAATTAATCCAGTAATTCAATATAATAATAATTCAATTAAATTCGAAATTTAATTAATGCTCCGTTTAAAACGTTCTTTGTGTGTGACCCTTGGATATTATTACGTTGGCAATAATTTTAATATCTCATAATAAAATTATAAACAATGAGTGGCATCTAGTAATACATCATTGCTACCCAAGTAATAATAATAATTGGTGATCCAATTAAACCTTTAATGATTAAACTCGAGGCATGGTTTATGTCATCCTCTTCAACATTTAATCCCGGTTTACTTGATCGATGAGTAGACTATTAAACAAATCACAATTTGAGCATGGCCATGCATTTCATAGTCTCACTAAATCAAGAGGCCAATAATATCACTCCTAAAATAGGAGGGTTAAATCATATATCTATCATTCATATTTCTCATATGATTCATAATATACCCAATGTACACCTTTATCATTACCCGGTCAAAGGTAACTTTGAGTAGAATCAAAGTATATTAATTCTCATATAGAAATATAATGATTTCAAGTCTAGGGATCATTACACCATTATCACTGTGAGAATTGCTTATGACACTTGATAACATTTACCATGAAGAATTCACACGGTGGGTCTATCCAGTGCCATGTTCTGCTAACATGCACTTATGTCTTTGACTTTAGTATCACCATACTTATGAACAATGAGATATGGTCATCAGTCAACAAACATACTAGTCTTAATGCATTATTATTGTCCTCAAATAATAATACTCGACTAGGGATCTTTTAGGATTATAAACACTACTCATATAATCTCATTTCTAAGTCACATACTTAGAGATATAGAATTCATGCTTATATTCCAAGGACATTTATTATTCTAACATTTATATCGCAGTTAATAAAGACATAATAAATAATTGAAAGAAAATCCATAGAACATATTTATTAATAATCAAAATGTCTTCCCTAAGAACATTATAGTATTGTCTCTAGGGCACAAGCACTAACATGAAACTGGTATAAGAGGACCCCAAAAAATAGTCAAGGTTGATTTAAATTATGATAATATGTTAATCATGTCAGGATGTGGTCGAAATCCACTCTAAAGTGGTGGAAAGTGACTTAAATTGGTTAGTTTGGCCAAACTAGAGCCGAAATTGACTCGGATGAAACAGTTGTTGGAGGACCCCAAAAAATGGTCATAGTTGATGTAAATTATTATAATATGATAATCATGCCAGGATGTGGTCGAAATCCACTCTAATGTGGTGGAAAGTGACTTAAATTGGTTAGTTTGGCTAAACTAAAGCCGAAATTGACTCGGATGAAACTGGTATCAGATGACCCCAAAAAGTGATCAAAGTTGATGTATATTATGATAATATATTAATCATGCCAGGATTTGGTCGAAATCCACTCTAATGTGGTGGAAAGTGACTTAAATTGGTTAGTTTGGCCAAACTAGAGTCGAAATTGACTCGGATGAAACTGGTATCAGAGGACCCCAAAAAATGGTCAAAGTTGATGTAAATTATGATAATACGTTAATCATGCCAGAATGTGCTCGAAATACACTCTAAAGTGGTGGAAAGTTACTTAAATTGGTTAGTTTAGTCAAACTAGAGCCATAATTGCTGAAAGGCATATGTTTAGGCCTATTAATATTCCGAGGAAACAACTTAATTTAAACAAGTATGTAATAAGTAAATAATAAGTTAATATGTCACAGGAATCTCAGAGAGTTTTATCTGTCAAGAGAATGGAGAATTAAAGTCATCTACAGACTTGAAGTTATTCTACATTGAAAGAAGTTCAATTTATTGTTCAAGCCTCAGTGAAGTATTCAAGGAAGTGGATTTACTACAGTGACAGAGATTTCCAGTTTGTGACAGAAGAAGTACAGGATACCGAGTTTAATCAGAGCTAAAGAAAAGAAGCCACAGCTTTAAATGTTTTAAAGATGAAGAACTTTCATTTGATGTCAGTTATTCATGAACCAGACAGTGCATCGAATGACGACGTCAATCAGTGGAATTAAATCATCTACATTCAGTGGTTTTCAGGAGATAGAGAAAACTTGGTTTTTAGATTAAATTCTTTTCATGTGAAGTTAATTTAATTTATAATTTAATTCTATTAGAATTAATTTATTTATTAGATCAACTAATTTAGTTGGCTAAATTATTTATTAACTTAATTCTATAAAAGAATTAATTTAATCTTTAATTTAATCTAACTAAATAAATTAAAAGGATTTTCTAACTAAACTTGTATGACCTTCAGAAAACTCGGTATGACCTGGTCTGTAAAGATTCCAGGTTCTACCGACTCCTTTCAGGTCATACAGGTTAGTTTATCTAAGGTCATACAAGGACAAAATTTGAGGTCATACAAATTGCTTTTGGAGGTTCTACCAAATAGTTGTTAGAAAAACTTGAGGTCATACCGAACACTTTCTGCAGGTTCTATTGAAGGAGCATGGTTCTACCGAGCTCAATTCATAGGTCATACAAGTGTATTGATTTGTTTTATTAAATCATTTTGATTTAATTAACAGGTCATACAAGGCTTATGACATGATATAAATCAAGAGGGCTGGACAGAAAAGTGTGGACGAGAACACAATATCATATCTTTATAGAAGCCATTTCTCTCAGCAAGAAGAAAAGCCATTTGATCTCATTTCTTCTCAAGCAATTAATTCTAGTTTGTATTGTTAAATCCAAACCACTAGAAGTTGATTACTTGTATTGCTTTGATTATCTAGTGGATTTTTATCCCTAGAATTTATCTCGAACTTTGCTTTTAGCATTCGATCTTTTTATTACAAATATTAGAAAAGTTCATGTCGAATTTATTCTAAATTTGTATTAATTAGTTTGAGATAAATACTTCGTAATCCGTACTGTATTTGCAACACCCTTCAAGTTTAATATAGTTTATATTTAACTTGAATATTGTTTCATTTATATTCCGCATTAATTTGTTCTTTATTGTTAAATTATTCAAAGGACAAATTTCGATAAAACGGTATAGTTTGTATTCAACCCCCCTTCTACAAACTTATCAGGACCTAACAATTGGCATCAGAGCCTTTTGATTGATATACAAATCAAAGATCCAATTGTTTTGAGATTTTTTCTTAAACTCTGAAATTTTTATTATTCTTTAAAAATCTCAAAAATGTCTACAACTCAGAAGGTTGGTACAGTAAAGATTCCCATGTTCAGCAAGGAGCATTATCCTATGTGGAAGAAGAAAATGCTCCTATTTCTTAAAGTTGCTAATCCTAAATACTTGGATGTGCTGAAGAGTGGTCCCAAAGTCCCTATGATTATTGAGGGAGAGCTTATAGAGAATAGCATTGTTACTAGGGCTGCTAGGATGTACCCTAAGGATCCCAAGGATTTCACTCCTGGTGAAAAAGAGGATGTTACCTTGGATGCCTGTCTACAGCTGATCCTTGTTGATTGTCTTGACCCTATCATGCATAATCATGTCCTAAACTGTGATACTGTCAAACACATTTGGGAAACTATAGAGATAATCAATGAGGGGACAGAGGAAGTTAGAGAGAATAAGCTGGAAATTCTCACCTCTCAATATGAGCATTTCAGATCAAACCCTGGTGAAGGTATCTCTGAGGTTTTTGAGAGATACAACAAATTAATCAATGATCTGAATCTTAATGGGAAGCGCTACACTATCAAGGAAATTAACAAGAAATTCCTACTTACACTTCCACGTCATTTGGAGCACAGAATATCTGCCATTAGAGAAGCAAGAGATCTTAGAGAGGTTTCTTTGGAAAAATTGTATGGTGTTCTGAAGACCTATGAGCTGGAGCAGATTCAACAGGATGAGTTATATGGAACTGGGAGGATAGTTAGTACTTCTACTGCATTGGCTGCTGAAGTCCCACGGAAACTGGAAGTGAAGGCTGTTCAACCTTCCAGTTCTAACATGAATGTTATTGATGCTGAATATGGATTAACATCCATTGATCAATCTGGTGGTGACTTCTATTCTTTAGAGGAACTTGATCAGCTGGAAGATGGTGATTTGGCTTTGATAGTCAGGAAGTTTGGGAAGTTTAGATTCAAGAGGAATCCCAATCTTAAGTTCAGGCCCAGATTTTAGAGAGGTGGATCTTCCTCTTCAAGTAGCACAAGGGGTGGCTACAAAACTGGAACTGTGGAAATGAGCACAATCAGATGCTACAATTGCAATGAGTTGGGTCACTTTGCTACTGAATGCAGAAAGCCAAAGCAAGTGACTAGAAACACATTTGATTCTAGCAAGAAGAACAAGATTGGGAAAGCCTATGTTGCTGAAGGTAAGAGCTGGGATGACACAGACAGTGAAGATGAAGAAGTTGGAAATCTTGCACTCATGGCAATAGGAGACAATATCTTTAATTCTACTTCATCTTCATCCTACATGTCTGAGGTAAAGTTTACTGATACTGAAATGATTCGTCATCTTGGTGGCACCTTAGATTGTGCACGCACTGAAAATGATAGAATAATTCTTTTAAACACAAATCTTGAAAAGGAAATAAAAGAATTAAAACTAGTGCATGTTAATCAGGATGAACTTATTGAGAAAATTGCATTTCTTGAGAATAGGGTTAAATGTTATATTCAACTGGAAACCATTCTTAAAGAAAAGAATAATGTGCTTAATACAAAAGCAAATGCCTATTACAACTCTTGTAAGACGGCTAAAGAGATTCTCAATAAAAAAGCTATGGGTAATCATGTCAGTATATGTTATGATTATAATGAGGCCATTGGATTGCTTGGAATTAATTCCCCTTGTAGAGTCAGAACTGAAGGAAGGGGTGTTCTATATGTGCTTAAGGGTATTGAAACACCCTTCTGTAAGAAGTCCGAGGTAGATCCTCTGAATGAATACTCTATCATTATTGCTGAGGAGATTCGTGAAGAAGATATTGCTTTGGAAGTTGCACAGTCCAAAAAGTGTATATCTGATATTCCAGTCAAAGTTGCTACAACTAAAAAGACTAAATCAGATATCCATAAGTTGGATCAAAACAACTGTAGAACTAACATGCCTGTTGTTAATTCTTCTCATAAAGCATGTGGTGTGATTAATTGCATGTCTTGTGCTTTCAATGTTATGTATGCTTATTTTAATAGTAAGCATGTATCTAGTGATAAGACTGCTCCACGTCAACATGTTAATAATAAGAAGCATGTTAAAGCTAAGACTACTAGTCCTCCTAAGACTAGAGTGGATTCATTTATCCCTAAGCCTACTCAGAAATGTGTTAAGGCTGGCTATAAATGGAAACGCTCTTTTGTGAAAGAGGTTGAAGTAGTTTTAGTTAAAAATGTTGTTTTGCCTGACAAAGGCCAGTTCTTTAAGTAAGCCGGGCCCAATCAGGTTTGGGTTCCGAGGAAGGACTAATCAATTTGATATTGCAGGGAGTTAAACAGGTAAACCGTGTTATGTGGATTCTTGACAGTGGCTGTTCAAGGCATATGACCGGAGATAGAGCCCTGCTATCAGATTTGGTTGAGAAAGTTGGCCCAGTAGTTACCTTTGGAGATGACAACAAGGGTATTACGAAAGGATATGGCTGTTTGAAGTACGGAAATGTTATCATTGAAGATGTATCATTTGTGGAAGGTCTGAAGTTCAATCTTCTCAGCATCAGTCATTTCTGTGACAGAGGATATGCTGTTTCCTTTGAAAGAGAGAAGTGTCAGATCCTTCACAAGAAGAATGGAAAACCTGCTCTTCAAGGAGTAAGGAAAGGTGACTTGTTCATAGCTGATCTGAACTCTGGATCCAAAGATGAAGTTAATTGTTTTTATGCTAAAGCTTCATCAGATGATAGTTGGCAATGGCACAAGAAGATGTCTCACCTTAACTTCAAAACCATGAACTCTTTAGTCAAGAGGGAATTGGTTAGAGGTTTGTCTCAGATGGAATTTACACAGGAAGGACTGTGTGAGGCATGTCAGAAAGGAAAGTCAAAGAAAGCTTCTCACAAGGGCACTGACACATCATCAATAACTGAACCACTTCAGCTACTGTACATGGATTTGTTTGGTCCAGTTAATGTGATGTCCATGTCAAAGAAACAATATGCACTTGTGACTGTTGATGACTATTCAAAATATACATGGGTTTTATTCCTACATTCTAAGGATGAGACCCCACACCTGGTGATTGACCATATAAAGTTGATTGAACTGGATTCTAGATTCCCTGTCAGAGCCATAAGGTCAGATAATGGTACTGAATTCAAGAATCACAGGTATTGATGGCTTCAGATATGTTAGAGCTGATAGTTTCTAATGCTGAGATCAGGGAGGCTGTCAAGTAGATTCCTATTATTTCAACTAGGGTAGACTCAATTCAGGAGACTGTTGATGAACATCAGTGGTTCAATGATGAGAGGTTTGCCAAACTTGAAGGAGGGATGCACCATCTGAACGAGGGCATGAAACATCTGTATACCATGATCAAGAACTCACATCAACCCAATGCTGAACAGAAGAAATTCTTTGAGGGTGATGATGATGAAGAGGACAATGATGGCAAAGATGAAGCAGGAGGAGAAGAAAGTAAGAAGGAGGATCCCAAGTCTACTAAAGATAAATCTGTAGAGGATTCCTCAACTAAGGGGGAGAATAAGGGTGGAGTAGCTGGAGGTCAAGAAGGAGTAAAGGATAAGGGGAAAGGAAAAGTTGTTGATCATCAAGGAGTGCTACCTGATGATGAGTTTGTTTTTTCAAGGTGAGCAAGAATATACAAAGTCTAATAGTGATCAAGCAGATGGTGAAGAAGGTGAATTGAATGTGGAGGACTGGGATGATCCAGATGATTTGTACAATCCAGACCCTGCCTTTGAAAGGGAGATTCTCAAGGAAAGGGCAGAAATAAGGAGGAGAGAAGAGGAGAATGTTAGAGTAGCTGATATCATCTCCCAGAAGCTTAAAATTCAAAAGGCTGAGCATGAAGTCAAACAAAGTCTTCATAGTCTTAAAGTCAAGGATAGGAGGATGGATATCAAGTTGAAGATTGGAGAGAGATGGGAACAGGCAAGGGAGTTATTTGCAAAGCCCCATAAGTCTTCTAACAATGATGCTCAATTCTTAAAGGTATTGAAATCCTTTAGCAGTGCTAACCCTGATAATAACATGTACATCAAGGCTTTGAAGAAAGAGATTACCAGGGTAGGTATTGGTTATAGTAGAGTGTTAGAAGAACCCCAAATCTTTGTCTCTTGTCAGAATGTAGGGTCATTCATTGTTTCATTTGACCTTCTGGTGAGAAGAACTGTATCAGAACTCTGGGTGTTGATTTGCAAGACACTTGAAACTTCTCATCTTAACGTTCTTCTGAATGAAAGGCTAAGGGAGTATGCCAGCAGAAACAGTCCTCAAACTATAGATGTGCCACTTGAAGTTAAATTCTACCAAGGCACTTCTGTTCAGACTGTAGGACTAGATCCAGTATCCTTAGCTTCTGTTACTGCCACAAGATTAGTTCACACTGAACATCTGCTAAGGACTTCTGGTTTTGCTTCTGAAAAGAAGACTGAGTTTGCTGACATCATCAAGGAGTACTGTGAGCACAAAATCAAGAGATATTCTCAACTCAAGAACAGACTCAAGAAAGTAACTCCTCAACCAATCATGCCATCAAGTTTTGCTTCTGAATCAGATCAAGTCCTTGATGAAGAATTGTTGGAAAAGCTAGAAGAAGTTGAAGAAAGTGAAGAAGTTGAAGAAAGTGAAGAAGAAGAAGGAGAAATCAGTGAAGGAAGCATAAGTTTTTAAATGTTTACATCTTTGTTATGCTTAGGTAGATCAAGATAGAATCTATGTTATCACTTGTTCAGGCTAGAGGAACAACTATCTTGTATTTATCTTGTATGTTTGAATCTGGAAATGTTATATATAAACCAGAACTTTTCTTGTTATTTACTTGGCTCTTAAAAGTCATTTCTATTTCTTGTTTAAGTTAGTTGAGTTATCCTCTAGGTATTTGATTGTTATTCTCTAACAAACAAATAAGGGGAGATTGAAAGGCATATGTTTAGGCCTATTAATATTCTGAGGAAACAACTTAATTTAAACAAGTATGTAATAAGTAAATAATAAATTAATATGTCACAGGAATCTCATAGAGTTTTATCTGTCAAGAGAATGGAGAATTAAAGTCATCTACAGACTTGAAGTTATTCTACATTGAAAGAAGTTCAATTTATTGTTCAAGCCTTAGTGAAGTATTCAAGGAAGTGGATTTACTACAGTGACAGAGATTTCCAGTTTGTGACAGAAGAAGTACATGATACAGAGTTTAATCAGAGCTAAAGAAAAGAAGCCACAGCTTTAAATGTTTTAAAGATGAAGAACTTTCATTTGATGTCAGTTATTCATGAACCAGACAGTGCATCGAATGACGACGTCAATCAGTGCAATTAAATCATCTACATTCAGTGGTTTTCAGGAGATAGAGAAAACTTGGTTTTTAGATTAAATTCCTTTCATGTTAAGTTAATTTAATTTATAATTTAATTCTATTAGAATTTATTTATTTATTAGATTAACTAATTTAGTTGGCTAAATTATTTATTAACTTAATTCTATAAAAGAATTAATTTAATCTTTAATTTAATCTAACTAAATAAATTAAAAGGATTTTCTAACTAAACTTGTATGACCTTCAGAAAACTCGGTATGACCTGGTCTGTAAAGATTCCAGGTTCTACCGACTCCTTTCAGGTCATACAGGTTAGTTTATCTAAGGTCATACAGGGACAAAATTTGAGGTCATACAAATTGATTTTGGAGGTTCTACCAAATAGTTGTTAGAAAAACTTGAGGTCATACCGAACACTTTCTGCAGGTTCTATTGAAGGAGCATGGTTCTACCGAGCTCAATTCATAGGTCATACAAGTGTATTGATTTGTTTTATTAAATCATTTTGATTTAATTGACAGGTCATACAAGGCTTATGACATGATATAAATCAAGAGGGCTGGACAGAAAAGTGTGGACGAGAACACAATATCATATCTTTACAGAAGCCATTTCTCTCAGCAAGAAGAAAAGCCATTTGATCTCATTTCTTCTCAAGCAATTAATTCTAGTTTGTATTGTTAAATCCAAACCACTAGAAGTTGATTACTTGTATTGCTTTGATTATCTAGCGGATTTTTATCCCTAGAATTTATCTCGAACTTTGCTTTTAGCATTCGATCTTTTTATTACAAATATTAGAAAAGTTCATGTCGAATTTATTCTAAATTTGTATTAATTAGTTTGAGATAAATACTTTGTAATCCGTACTGTATTTGCAACACCCTTCAAGTTTAATATAGTTTATATTTAACTTGAATATTGTTTCATTTATATTCCGCATTAATTTGTTCTTTATTGTTAAATTATGCAAAGGACAAATTTCGATAAAACGGTATAGTTTGTATTCAACCCCCCTTCTACAAACTTATCAGGACCTAACAACTGCCTTGGATGAAACTGGTATCAGAGGACCCCAAAAAGTGGTCAAAGTTGATGTAAATTATGATGATATATTAATCATGCCAGGATGTGGTCGAAATCCACTCTAATGTGGTGGAAAATGACTTAAATTGGTTAGTTTGGCCAAACTAGAGCCGAAATTGACTCGAATGAAACTGATATAAGAGGACCCCAATAAATGGTCAAAGTTGATGTAAATTATGATTATATGTTAATCATGCCAGGATGTGGTCGAAATCCACTCTAATGTGGTGGAAAGTGACTTAAATTGGTTAGTTTGCGGAACTAAAGCCGAAATTGACTCGGATGAAACTGGTTTCAGATGACCCCAAAAAGTGGTCAAAGTTGATGTATATTATGATAATATGTTAATCATGCCAGGATTTGGTCAAAATCCACTCTAATGTGGTGGAAAGTGACTTAAATTGTTTAGTTTGGCCAAACTAGAGTCGAAATTGACTCGGATGAAACTGGTATCAGATGACCTCAAAAAGTGGTCAAAGTTGATGTATATTATGATAATATGTTAATCATGCCAGGATGTGGTTGAAATCCATTCTAATGTGGTGGAAAGTGACTTAAATTGGTTAGTTTGGCTGAACTAAAGCCGAAATTGACTCAGATGAAACTGGTATCAGATGACCCCAAAAAGTGGTCAAAGTTGATGTATATTATGATAATATGTTAATAATGCCAGGATTTGGTCGAAATCCACTCTAATGTGGTGGAAAGTGACTTAAATTGGTTAGTTTGGCCAAACTAGAGTCGAAATTGACTCGGATGAAACTGGTATTAGAGGACCACAAAAAATGGTCAAAGTTGATGTAAATTATGATAATACGTTAATCATGCCAGAATGTGCTCGAAATACACTCTAAAGTGGTGGAAAGTTACTTAAATTGGTTAGTTTAGTCAAACTATAGCCATGATTGCCTTGGACGAAACTAGTATCAGATGTAATAACCCGAATTTTTAAGGTTTAATATTATTATTTAATTTTTTTTATTGCTTGTCTCAAAGAGGAGGAATGGTATTATGTGTATTTTATTCATCTAAAATTTTTTGTGAAAGCTGATTATTTTATCAATATTGTCGAATTGAGTTTGTTTTAAATTTTTTGGGATAGAATTGGTATTTCAGCTGCGCCAAAATTTTATCCGATATTTTATTCTTGTTCAAAGTTTTATTTTGTTTAAATTATAAAAGTATTCCAAAAGTTAGTATTTTTACGTTTTTGGGAGATTTAGAATATTTGGGAATTTTTGGTATCAAAGTGGTATTTTATTAGTACCAAAATTTTACTCGGTATCTTATCTGTGCCCCATTGGTATTTGGGTGAGTTATAAAAATATTCAAAAATTCAATATTTTTGCAATTCTGTAAAATCCGGGTTTTATAAAAATTTTGTGCATAATTATTTCAATTTTAGAGTAAATATAATTTTTTTATATTATTCCGCTAATTGAGTGGAAGTTATAATTTTGTACTAAAAATAATTTAGTGGTTGGGAATTATTTTTATATTATAGAGTATATAAAATTTTTTAGTTTTCGTTCGTTAAAGATCGTTCAGTACCGGACAAAATGGCTTTAGTTGTAGATTTTGTGTTAATTATTAACACCCATAAACTCACCTAACCTTATCCTTTTAATTCTAATTACACCACACACCCACCCACAAACACACTCACGCACACAAACAGGAAAATAAAAACAAGACACTGCCCCCCTCCCGACTTCTTTTTGCGCGGGTCAACCCCATCCGCCGCTGCTGTGCCGCCCGTCGCAACCGCGCCGCCGCTTCTCCACCGATTCTGTCTAGTAAACGCGACCCCCACCCTCGTGCAATGTTTTCACGAGTTTTGGCGACAGTTTCAATTCGTTTTATTTCGAATTTTTCAGTAAATTTCGGGCTCTGTATTCGCGAGTTGCCTTAGACATCAACACCCTTTCTCCATCCAAGTCACCTTCAACAAGACCTTCAGCTTTATCCATTGGTTGTCCACTGCTTGGTTTGACTTGCTCCCCCTTTGTCATTGCTTTACTCTTGACTCCAGAACCTTGTTTTGTTCCCCCTTTGGTCTTCACAGTTACTTTCTGCCCCTGAGTTCCACCTTATTCCTGAATAGATATAGATTCTGATCTTGCTACCTTCTCCCCCTTAGTTGAGTTGGCAGCTACTAGGTTAGTAATGAACTGTAGAGAATGTTGAGTAGCAGCAAAACCATCAACCACCAGTTGAGAGAGAGAGTCCATCTTGGAGTTCAAGGTAGCACATTGTCCTTCCAGAGCTATGATCCTGTTACCAAAATTTACAGAAGGGCCACCATTCCTTAACCTTCTTGGAGGGGAAGGAAAAGAAAGGGGCTTGGAGGCTATGGGGGTTCTCACACTCTCAGGGTGTTTTTGAGTGATCTCATCACCCCTCACAGTTTGACTCTCAAGGCCTAATGCCTGAATAGTGGGGGCTCCCTCAAGGTCTCTCTGGACATGCTCAAGTCCCTCTCCTTTTGCCAGCTCATTTGGCTGCCTCTCATTTTTATGCTCACCTCTCTTTTCTTTTATCTCTCTTTTCTTTTTCACACCCTCACTCAACCTAAATGCATGTGTATGAGCAGTACTAACATGCATTGAAGGGGAAGATTTAGAATGTAACTTCAAGAGTTTGGCAAGAGGTAGGTCATCATCAGAGGCATCCTCAAGGAGTACAGCATCAAAATCTGGCTGAGAGGACTGGACAGCATCTTTGGCAGGAATGTTACTGTCAGTTGGAGTGTGGACAGCAGGTTCTGGCATGACAGCATCTTTGGGAAGTGGAGTGACAGTAGGTCCTGTGTTGACAGTATCTTTCTCTCCACCCATGACAGCAGCTGTGTCCATGACAACAACATTTTCGATGTCCTTAACAGCACCAGAGGCTGTGACAGCATCTTCCTGAAGGTAAGATGCTCCTTGGAGTTCAGACAAAGTATTGGCTGTTTCAGTTTCTAACAGAATACCACTTTGCCCTTGCTCAGTGTTTGGAGGAGTGGTGTCCATTTCACTTTGAGAAATGGGTTCTTGTGGACCACTAGATGGGGGCTCATCCATGATTGGAGATGGATGATCAAAACCTGAAGGGTTGGGACTGTCCCCTTCTCTAGGTTGTGGAGAAGAAACAAAAGAATGTTTAGGGAAGGAAGAAGGTGAAAGTGTAGCAGAGAGTGGGGGCTGATTCACAGGAGAAACATGTGAATCATCAGAAGGACTAGAGAAATCCTCACTGTGTGTTTCTTCAAGTGGAGGTTCCTCAGGTTGTGAACCATGAGTTGGTGCAGACTCTGTACAGGGTGCCTTGGGAGATATGCCAATTTCAATAGATGCACCTTGTTGAGAAGGCACATCTAGGGAGGTGTTTGAATCCCTTTCAGTAACCACAGTTTGTTGAGAAACTGCAGCTTGGCCAACAATGGTTTTGGTCCTCCTAGCTTTCTTCTTCTTAGGCTCAGGGGAAACCACTGGGGGTTCTGTTTGACTACCTTCCTTATTTGCTGCAGTAAGTGCAGTGTCTCCCTCTTGACTAACAGAGCTACCACCAACACCAGCTTCTAAGGGTCGTTTTCTGGATTCTTGCAAGGCTTCTCTTTGGGCTTTGGGAAGTCTAGAGTGTTGGGTTTTATACTAAACTATTCATTTGTAGTATATAAACATTGTCCATTTTATTGAGAATCTTGATTGCATATTTTTACATTGTTTGTTTATTATATATTGTGGATAATTTAGTATCAAATGGGATAACAGAAGATTAAATTATCAGTGTCTATATATAATATAAAAGGGTTCACAGTTTAAGTGGAATTAGACAAACCACTGGAATAACTGAAGTATTATTTAGGAATAGTTTATCTTGACTATTAAATAATACTTGTATACTTTGTGTATATTGAACAGGATCGAAATATTAGAATTGTTCTTCTATTCTGACAATAAAGAAGAACTAAGATTCTATGATATTATTAATGCTTAGGTTCTCAATCCAAGTGTAGTGATTGACACTTGTATGCAATGCACATGCTTTGATTCATATGTGATGTAATTAATTGTTAATTATAATATTATGTATTGAGCAATGACATTGCATGAAGAGTGAGATATTAATTACATAAGGAAACCATGTCCTGATAATATTCGGGTTGATGATGTCCTCTTGAAAGCTCATAAAGATAATTTTGCTTTAGTCCTGCAGGCAGATTTGTTCTTGCATAATTATAAGGTTGAGTGGATGATCAAGGATAAAAAGATATTAATTAAATTAATTATCAGAAATTAATTTAATTAATGGACATACGATATCTTAAACATGGGGAATTTAATAAGCAAATAATATAGGAACCGAATTTAATAATAAAATAATTACGGTATTAGGAAAGGTAGTGCAAATATTAATTCGTTAGTGGATAGAATTAATATTTAATGACATTGGGCTTGACCCAGAATGTCATTGGGAGGCCCGACCTAATTGTCCATGATACCTACTGGAGCCTATATATTTTCTTGTTCTCCTAAAGCTGAAAAAAAGAAGAGAAAAAAATAATTCGAGATTAAAAACCTAGGGCAGCCGCAAGGAGCTAGGGTTTTGGGATTTCGAGGCTTTAAGGAGAGGAAACTTTGGGAGATCGAAGGCCACACTTCGCTCGAAGGGAATCAAGGAACGCAGTAGAAGACGTGGATCTGAATCGTAGCGATTAAGGTAAAGTTTTCTTTTCGAACTCATAATAAATCATATTGTAAAACGCAGAACAGTAATCATACGTCCCAACAATTGGCATCAGAGCCTGATTATGCAGTTCTGCATTTTATGATATGATGTCCATGTCGTAATTATATATGCATGTATATGGTGGTTGCTTGTATTGATTCTGTGATGCAGGTTGTAATCCACTATTATGGTCATGTTTTATTTGATTATGTGATTGGATCCCACGTGGTTTATCGTGGATGTTTGATTGTTGTAAATCACGAGGGTTTATCGTGATAGTTAAGATTATGATCAGATGTATGTAATAGAATAGGTTTGTTTTGCTGTATTATGTTGTATGTAATCGTTTAAACATCGGAGATACAAGAAACAGGGTTCTTCCGCTGCGCCATACTGTTTTCGTGGGAGCTTCGCTGTTTTGGCTGCAGATTTTGCATACGACATCCGATTTGGGCGAATAAGCACTTTTCGGAAACGACAGAACGAGACGAACAGGCTAGAATCTATCTAAAGAACCATTCCCCGATTTTTCGACCCATTATGATGCTATTTAGGCCTCTAAACGGGCTCCTGAAAGAATTCAAAGCTAATTTTCTGGGGCCATAATAGTGGATGTGTTTTATTATGTTTTACATAATTTCTGCTATTTATTTTAATTATTGCAATTTTATATGCCTTACGTGATTATCATGCCATGCAATACTAACCTTAGTATGCTAGAACGACATGGACATAGGGTATATGCTATGATTTAATTATGTTGATCGTCATGCCATGTTCTTCTATGTTATGTGTTCTTTGTCTTGTTATTATGATAACATGTGGACCTCGAAGAATTAACATAGGACGATGCATGTAGATATAAAAAAATCCTCAAAGTAAAATACTAAGCGGGAGAGGGAATTAATTTGATATTAGATCCCATGGTCATCCATTATTGGTTGTATGTAATTTAACACTAGGACGATTATGAATTGGATATATGCCACCCATCGTGGCGTATGATTTATGACGTCTGGGTAGTGTTAAGGATATTACTAGGACAATCTTCTTAAGTTAATCATGAATATTGAAAGGTAAGCTCACCCCATCGTGACATACCAAGTTTCATAGAATTCGAGAAAAAAGTTGGACATTCCTTGATTGATGTTGATAATGGATATTTCTGTCTTAGGGGTTGTGTTCTTAAGCGAGTCCGTCTGTGACTTCACCAAAAACACCTGGGATTTATCCATTGATACATCGAACGGATGGGTCTGACTAAAGGCAACTTAAGATCTAAATAATGGTATACACTTAGCTATGAAAGATAATATATAGTCCACCCTAACGTGGCGTATTATTTAGTAGTGGGACCGAAGTAATATTTAAATTTAAATGGTATATATGTCACCCATCATGGCGTACCAGATATTTATGGAATTTAAATATTAGTGCATTAATTTTAATTAATTTTTAGAGGAAACAAATAGGTTTTAAGATATATGCAATTTTCTGATTAAGTGTTATATGCATGATTCTCATGATAGAATGGGCTTTAATCCACTTTTCACCATACTTAAGGATAACAAACTTACCGGACCTAACTATATTGAATGGAAACGCAATTTGGACATAGTGTTGACTGCTGAAGAGTTCAAATTTTGTACTATTGAACCCAAACCGGAATAGCCTGCTGTCGATGCTCCGGATGAGGAAAAAGAGTATTTTAAGAAGTGGACTAAGGCAGATGAGATGTCGCGATGTTACATTCTGGCAGCAATGTCGGGTGTTTTGCAACATCAGCATCAGGCCATGACCACTACTGCAGATATGCTCTATAATCTCAAGGAGCTTTTCGGAGATCAGAATAGGGCTGCTAGGCAAGTAGCAATGGAGTCTCTAATGAACACTCAGATGGCTGAAAAAACACCTGTAAGGGACCATGTTCTTCTGATGATGTCTCATATAAATGAACTAGAGGTCCTTGGTGCTGATATTGATGTGGAAACGCGGGTCGATATCATACTTATGATTTTGCCCAAAAGCTTTGAGCCATTTCGCTTGAATTACAACATGAACAAGAAGTTGTATAGTCTTGCAGAACTTCTGACAGAGCTTCAGGCAGCAGAATCATTATTTCAGCAGCATGTTCAGGTAAATGTGGCTGAGAAAGTTTCTTCTTCAAAGCCGAAAGGAAAGAAGAAGAAGAAGGTTCAGACATAGAAAGTTGTGAAACCATTGGGAGTTCAGAATTCAGTGAAGAAGCCTAAGGGCAAGTGCTTCAAGTGCAAGCAGTCGGGTCACTGGAAAAAGGATTGTCCTCTTTCTAAGAAGAACAATGCTGGTATGTCTCTTTCTCTTGTTACGGAAACATATATAGCGGCTATGTCTACGAGCACTTGGTGTGTAGACACAAGAGCCACTGATCATGTTTGTAATTCCATGCAGGGGTTCCAGAAAACCAGGCTGCTTAGAGATGGCGAGATATATGTGTTCATGGGAGATGCTACGAAAGTAGCAGTGGTTGCAGTTGGAGTTATTTCTTTATCTTTTGGTTATGATAGGATTTTGGTTTTGAATAATTGTCTTTATGTACCTTCATTTAGAAGGAATTTAATTTCGGTTTCTAAACTTGCTATGGATGGTTATAATGTTTGTTTGGATCGTAATGTTTCCATTATGATGAATAAACGAGTTATATGTTGTGGTACATTGCAAGACAATTTATATATTATTGATCCTATAGAACCAATGCTGCAACCAAGTGAAATTAATAATACATTTTCTACCTCTAGTAAAAGAAAGGAACCTTCTGGATTGAACCAAAATATCTTTGGCACTTGAGATTAGGTCATATTAACTTGAGGAGGATTCAAAGATTGGTAGTAGATGGGCCTTTAGGCTCGTTGGCAGTGGAGCCATTTCCAGTCTGTGAATCTTGCTTGGAAGGAAAAATGACCAGTAGACCTTTTAAGGCAAAAGGAAATAGAGCCAAAGATGTGTTAGAATTGGTTCATACTGATTTATGTGGACCTATGAATATCCAAGCGAGAGGTGGGTATGAATATTTTGTCACTTTCATTGATGATTATTCGAGATATGGATACATTTATCTGTTGCACCGCAAGTCTGAGTGCTTTGAAAAATTCAAAGAGTACAAAGCAAGTGCGGAGAAGCGACATTCAGGAAAATGTATCAAGTCACTACGATCAGATCGTGGGGGCGAATACCTGCTTGGAGAATTTAGAGAATATTTATCAGAACATGGGATTTCATCCCAGTTGACTGCACCTGGCACACCTCAGCAGAATGGTGTAGCAGAAAGAAGGAACCAGACTCTTTTAGAGAGTGTTAGATCGATGATGAGTTATTCAAATTTACCCAAGTCATTTTGGGGGCATGCTCTAGAAACAGCGGCTTATCTTCTAAACTTGGTACCTTCTAAGTCAGTTCCAAAAACTCCAAAAGAATTGTGGACTAGTACCAAACCTAGTTTGAAACACATTCGGATTTGGGGTTGTCTAGCACATGTGCTGAACAAGAACGTGACTAAGTTAGATTCTCGTACAGAAGTGAGGCTGTTTGTGGGTTATCCCAAGGGAACAAAAGGGTATTTGTTTTATAGTCCTAAGGATCGGGATATCATTGTAAGCACCAATGCTAGATTCTTAGAGGAAGACTATATAATGAATCACAAACCCATGAGTACTGTTGTTTTAGAGGAAATAGTGGGAGGACAAGATAATTCTAAAATGCCACCGGTACAAGTAGAACAACCACAATTAAATGAACAACCTATCACTAATACTACACCAATGCTTCGTCATAGTGGGAGGGTTGTTAAACAACCTGAGAGGTTCATGTTTTTGGGAGAGTCTTCGGACTTAGTCTCTAGTGAACATGATGAGGATCCCAGGACATACGAAGAAGCAATGCAAGATAAGGATGCAGATCTTTGGCAAAAGGCTATGCAATCTGAGATGGAATCTATGTATTCCAATGAAGTCTGGGATCTCGTGGAACCACCCAATGGTGTAAAACCCATTGGATGCAAGTGGATCTACAAAAGAAAAAGAGGATCTGACAAAAAGGTGAAAGCCTGGAAAGCAAGACTTGTTGCGAAAGGGTATACTCAGAAACAAGGAATTGATTATGAGGAAACCTTTTCTCCGGTAGTCATGCTTAAGTCAATCCAGATTCTTTTATCTATAGCAGCTCATCTCGATTATGAGATTTGGCAAATGGATGTCAAGACAGCTTTCCTAAATGGAAGTCTTGATGAAAACATCCATATGTAGCAACCAGAGGGATTCATCAAAGAGGGCCAAGAGCATCTAGTGTGTAAGCTTAAGAAGTCCATTTATGGACTGAAACAAGCTTCCAGGGAGTGGAACATTCATTTTGATCAGGCCGTCCAGTCAAATGGTTATGATCAGAGTCCAAGCGAAGCATGTGTGTATAGGAAAAGTGAAGGAAATGCAGTTGTTTTTCTAGTACTATATGTAGATGGCATTTTACTCATTGGAAACAATGTAGAGATGTTGTCATCTATTAAGGCATGGTTGTTCAAACAATTTGAAATGAAAGACTTAGGTGAAGCCGCATACATTCTTGGGATCAAAGTTACAAGAGATCGCAAGAAAAGAACGTTGGCTTTATCTCAAGAATCGTACATTGATGAGGTATTGGCTCGTTTTAACATGCAGGACTCTAAGAAGGGTAATTTACCTTTTAGACATGGAGTCTCTCTATCAAAGGAGCAGTGCCCTAAGACACCTAAGGAGATAGAGAACATGAAAGCAGTTCCTTATGCTTCAGCATGTGGAAGCTTAATGTATGTTATGTTATGCACGAGACCTGATATTTGCTTTGCCGTAGGCATGGTCAGTAGATATCAGTCCAATCCAGGTCAGGAACATTGGAGTGCAGTAAAAACGATACTTAAGTACCTGCGAAGGACTAAGTACCGATTCAGATTTCCAGACAGATAGGGATAAGAGGAAGTCAACCTCGGGGTGTGTTTTTACTTTAGGAGGTGGAGCTGTAATATGGAGGAGTGTGAAGCAGAAATGCATCGCAGACTCAACCATGGAAGCTGAATATGTGGCAGCCTCTGAGGCAGCCAAGGAGGCTATATGGTTCCGGAATTTCCTGCTGGATTTGAATGTAGTTCCTAATTTGCCACGGCAAATCACAATTTATTGTGATAATACTGGTGATGTAGCAAATACAAAGGAACCACGAGAACATAAGGCAGCAAAACACATTGAGCGTAAGTATCACCTCATACGACAGTTCGTTAAGCGAGGAGATATTATTGTGACTGATATAGCATCAAAGGACAACCGGGCTGATCCTTTCACGAAGAGTTTACCAGCTAAGGTTTTTGAAGAACACGTGGAGGCGATAAGAGTCAGATGTCTGGTCACAGAATAGTTATTTAAACTGGTAGCGGATTATATTAATAAACACTGATATACTCAAAGAATAGCTTGAGTATAAGTGGGAGATTGTTGGGTTTTATACTAAACTATTCATTTGTAGTATATAAACATTGTCCATTTTATTGAGAATCTTGATTGCATATTTTTACATTGTCTGTTTATTATATATTGTGGATAATTTAGTATCAAATGGGATAACAGAAGATTAAATTATCAGTGTCTATATATAATATAAAAGGGTTCACAGTTTAAGTGGAATTAGACAAACCACTGGAATAACTGAAGTATTATTTGGGAATAGTTTATCTTGAATATTAAATAATACTTGTATACTTTGTGTATATTGAACAGGATCGAAATATTAGAATTGTTCTTCTATTCTGACAATAAAGAAGAACTAAGATTCTATGATATTATTAATGCTTAGGTTCTCAATCCAAGTGTAGTGATTGACACTTGTATGCAATGCACATGCTTTGATTCACATGTGATGTAATTAATTGTTAATTATAATATTATGTATTGAGCAATGACATTGCATGCAGAGTGAGATATTAATTACATAAGGAAACCATGTCCTGATAATATTCGGGTTGATGATGTCCTCTTGAAAGCTCATAAAGATAATTTTGCTTTAGTCCTGCAGGCAGATTTGTTCTTGCATAATTATAAGGTTGAGTGGATGATCAAGGATAAAAAGATATTAATTAAATTAATTATCAGAAATTAATTTAATTAATGGACATACGATATCTTAAACATGGGAAATTTAATAAGCAAATAATATAGGAGCCGAATTTAATAATAAAATAATTACAATATTAGGAAAGGTAGTGCAAATATTAATTCGTTAGTGGATAGAATTAATATTTAATGACATTGGGCTTGACCCAGAATGTCATTGGGAGGCCCGACCTAATTGTCCATGATCCATACTAGAGCCTATATATATTCTTGTTCTCCTAAAGCTGAAAAAAAGAAGAGAAAAAAATAATTCGAGATTAAAAACCTAGGGCAGCCGCAAGGAGCTAGGGTTTTTGGATTTCGAGGCTTTAAGGAGAGGAAACTTTGGGAGATCGAAGGCCACACTTCGCTCGAAGGGAATCAATGAAATCAGTAGAAGACGTGGATCTGAATCGTAGCGATTAAGGTAAAGTTTTCTTTTCGAACTCATAATAAATCATATATTAAAACGCAGAACAGTAATCATACGTCCCAACAGAAACTGGTATATGAGTATCCCAAAAATTGGTCAAAGTTCATGTATATTATGATAATATGTTAATCATGCTAGGATGTGGTCGAAATCCACTATAATGTGGTGGAGATTGACTTAAACTGGTTTGTTTGGCCAAACTAAAACCGAAATTGACTCAGATGAAACTGGTATATAAGGATCCCAAAAAGTGGTCAAATTTCATGTATATTATGATAATATGTTAAGCATGCCAGGCTGTGGTCGAAATCCAATCTAAAGTGGTGGAAAGTGACTAAAATTGGTTACTTTGGCAAAACTAGAGCCGAAATTGACTCGGATGCAAATGTTATTGGAGGACCCCAAAAAATGGTCATAGTTGATGTATTTTATGATAATATGTTAATCATGACAAGAAGTGGTCGAAATCCACTCTAATGTGGTGGAAATTGACTTAATTGGTTTGTTTGGCTAAACTAAAATCGAAATTGACTCGGATGAAACTGGTATATGAGGATCCCAAAAAGTGGTCAAAGTTCATGTATATTATGATAATATGTTAATCATGCCAGGATGTGGTCGAAATCCACTCTAATGTGGTGCAAAGTGACTTAAATTGGTGAGTTGGCCAAACTAGAGCCGAAATTGACTCGGATGGAACTGGTATCAGAGGACCCCAAAAAGTGGTCAAAGTTGATGTAAATTATGATAATATGATAATCATGCCAGGATGTGCTCGAATTCCACTCTAATGTGGTGGAAAGTGACTTAAATTGGTAAGTTGGCCAAACAAGAGCCGAAATTGACTCGGATGGAACTGGTATCAGAGGACCCCAAAAAGTGGTCAAAGTTCATGTATATTATGATAATATGTTAATCATGCAAGGATGTGGTCAAAATCCAATCTAAAGTGGTGGAAAGTGACTGAAATTGGTTACTTTGGCCAAACTAGAGCCGAAATTGACTCGGATGAAACTGTTATTGAAGGAAAACAAAAAATGGTCATAGTTGATGTATTTTATGATAATATGTTAATAATGACAAGAAGTGGTGGAAATCCACTCTAATGTGGTGGAAATGGACTTTAATTGGTTTGTTTGGCTAAACTAAGACCGAAATTGAATCGGATGAAACTGGTATATGAGGATCCCAAAAAGTGGTCAAAGTTCATGTATATTACGATAATATGTTAATCATGCCAGGATGTGGTCGAAATCCACTCTAATGTGGTGGAAAGTGACTTAAATTGGTGAGTTGGCCAAACTAGAGCCGAAATTGACTCGGATGAAACGGTTATCGGAGGACCCCCAAAAATGGTCATAGTTGATGTATTTTATGATAATATGTTAATCATGCCAGGATGTGCTTGAATTCCACTCTAATGTGGTGGACAGTTACTTAAATTGGTTAGTTTAGCCAAACGAGAGCCATAATTGACTTGGATGAAACTGGTATCAGAGGACCCCAAAAAGTGGTCAAAGTTGATGTAAATTATGATAATATATTAATCATGCCAAGATCTGGTCGAAATCCACTCTAATGTGGTGGAAAGTGACTTAAATTGGTTACTTTGGCCAAACTAGAGCCGAAATTGACTCGGATGAAACTGTTATTGGAGGACCCCAAAAAATGGTCATAGTTGATGTATTTTATGATAATAGGTTAATCATGCCAGGAAGTGGTCGAAATACAATCTAATGTGGTGGAAATTGACTTAAATTGGTTTGTTTGGCCAAACTAAAACCGAAATTGACAAGGATGAAACTGGTATATGAGTATCCCAAAAAGTGGTCAAAGTTCATGTATATTATGATAATATGTTAATCATGCCAGGATGTGGTCGAAATCCAATCTAAAGTGGTGGAAAGTGACTAAAATTGGTCACTTTGGCCAAACTAGAGCCGAAATTGACTCGGATGCAACTGTTATTGGAGGACCCCAAAAAATGGTCATAGTTGATGTATTTTATGATAATATCTTAATCATGACAAGAAGTGGTCGAAATCCACTCTAATGTGGTAGAAATTGACTTAAATTGGTTTGTTTGGCTAAACTAAAACCGAAATTGACTCGGATGAAACTGGTATATGAGGATCCCAAAAAGTGGTCAAAGTTCAAGTATATTATGATAATATGTTAATCATGCCAGGATGTGGTCGAAATCCACTCTAAAGTGGTGGAAAGTGACTTAAATTGGTTAGTTTGGCCAAACTAGAGCCGAAATTGACTCGGGTGAAACTGTTATTGAAGGACACCAAAAAATGGTCATAGTTGATGTAAATTCTGATAATATGTTAATCATGCCAGGAAGTGGCCGAAATCCACTCTAATGTGGTGGAAATTTACTTAAATTGGTTTGTTTGGCCAAACTAAAACCGAAATTGACTCGGATTAAACTGGTATATGAGTATCCCAAAAAGTGGTCAAAGTTCAGGTATATTTTGATAATATGTTAAGCATGCCAGGATGTGGTCGAAATCCAATCTAAAGTGGTGGAAAGTGACTGAAATTGGTTACTTTGGCCAAACTAGAGCCGAAATTGACTCGGATGAAACTGTTATTGGAGGACAACAAAAAATGGTCATAATTGATGTATTTTATGATAATATGTTAATCATGACAAGAAGTGATGGAAATCCACTCTAATGTGGTGGAAATTGACTTAAATTGGTTTGTTTGGCTAAACTAAAACCGAAATTGAATCGGATGAAACTGGTATATGAGGATCCCAAAAAGTGGTCAAAGTTCATGTATATTACGATAATATGTTAATCATGCCAGGATGTGGTCTAAATCCACTCTAATGTGGTGGAAAGTGACTTAAATTGGTAAGTTGGCCAAACAAGAGCCGAAATTGACTCGGATGGAACTGGTATCAGAGGACCCCAAAAAGTGGTCAAAGTTGATGTAAATTATGATAATATGATAATCATGCCAGGATGTGCTCGAATTCCACTCTAATGTGGTGGAAAGTTACTTAAATTGGTTAGGTTAGCCAAACGAGAGCCATAATTGACTTGGATGAAACTGGTATCAGAGGACCCCAAAAAGTGGTCAAAGTTGATGTAAATTATGATAATATATTAATCATGCCAAGATCTGGTCGAAATCCACTCTAATGTGGTGGAAAGTGACTTAAATTGGTTACTTTGGCCAAACTAGAGACGAAATTGACTCGGATGAAACTGTTATTGGAGGACCGCAAAAAATGGTCATAGTTGATGTATTTTATGATAATATGTTAATCATGCCAAGAAGTGGTCGAAATCCATTCTAATGTGGTGGAAATTGACTTAAATCGGTTTGTTTGGCCAAACTAAAACCGAAATTGACAAGGATGAAACTGGTATATGAGTATCCCAAAAAGTGGTCAAATTTCATGTATATTATGATAATATGTTAATCATGCCAGGATGTGGTCGAAATCCACTCTAATGTGGTGGAAATTGACTTAAACTGGTTTGTTTGGCCAAACTAAAACCGAAATTGACTCGGATGAAACTGGTATATAAGGATCCCAAAAAGTGGTCAAAGTTCATGTATATTATGATAATATGTTAATCATGCCAGGATGTGGTCGAAATCCAATCTAAAGTGGTGGAAAGTGACTTAAATTGGTTACTTTGGCCAAACTAGAGCCGAAATTGACTCGGATGAAACTGTTATTGGAGGACCCCAAAAAATGGTCATAGTTGATGTATTTTATGATAATATGTTAATCATGACAAGAAGTGGTCGAAATCCACTCTAATGTGGTGGATATAGACTCAAATTGGTTTGTTTTGCTAAACTAAAACCGAAATTGACTCGGATGAAACTGGTATATGAGGATCGCAAAAAGTGGTCAAAGTTCATGTATATTATGATAATATGTTAATCATGCCACGATGTGGTCGGAATCCACTCTAATGTGGTGGAAAGTGACTTAAATTGGTGAGTTGGCCAAACTAGAGCCGAAATTGACTCGGATGGAACTGGTATCAAAGGACCCCAAAAAGTGGTCAAAGTTGATGTAAATTATGATAATATGATAATCATGCCAGGATGTGCTCGAATTCCACTCTAATGTGGTGGAAAGTTACTTAAATTGGTTAAATTAGCCAAACTAGAGCCATAATTGAATTGGATGAAACTGGTATCAGAGGACCCCAAAAAGTGGTCAAAATTGTTGTAAATTATGATAATATATTAATCATGCCAGGATGTGGTCGAAATCCACTCTAATGTGGTGGAAAGTGACTTAAATTGGTTACATTGGCCAAACTAGAGCCGAAATTGACTCGGATGAAACTGTTATTGGAGGACCCCCAAAAATGGTCATAGTTGATGTATTTTATGATAATATGTTAATCATGCCAGGATGTGGTCGAAATCAACTCTAATGTGGTGGAAATTGACTTAAACTGGTTTGTTTGGCAAAACTAAAACCGAAATTGACTCGGATGAAACTGGTATATAAGGATCCCAAAAAGTGGTCAAAGATCATGTATATTATGATAATATGTTAATCATGCCAGGATGTGGTCGAAATCCAATCTAAAGTGGTGGAAAGTGACTAAAATTGGTCACTTTGGCCAAACTAGAGCCGAAATTGACTCAGATGCAACTGTTATTGGAGGACCCCAAAAAATGGTCATAGTTGATGTATTTTATGATAATATCTTAATCATGACAAGAAGTGGTCGAAATCCACTCTAATGTGGTAGAAATAGACTTAAATTGGTTTGTTTGGCTAAACTAAAACCGAAATTGACTCGGATGAAAATGGTATATGAGGATCCCAAAAAGTGGTCAAAGTTCATGTATATTATGATAATAGGTTAATCATGCCAGGATGTGGTCGAAATCCACTCTAATGTGGTGGAAAGTGACTTAAATTGGTGAGTTGGCCAAACTAGAGCCGAAATTGACTCGGATGGAACTGGTATTAGATGACCCCAAAAAGTGGTCAAAGTTGATGTAAATTATGATAATATGATAATCATGACAGGATGTGCTCGAATTCCACTCTAATGTGGTGGAAAGTTACTTAAATTTGTTAGTTTAGCCAAACTAGAGCCATAATTGACTTGGATGAAACTGGTATCAGAGGACCCCAAAATGTGGTCAAAGTTGATGTAAATTATGATAATATATTAATCATGCGAGGATGTGGTCGAAATCCACTCTAATGTGGTGGAAATTGACTTAATTGGTTTGTTTGGCTAAACTAAAATCGAAATTGACTCGGATGAAACTGGTATATGAGGATCCCAAAAAGTGGTCAAAGTTCATGTATATTATGATAATATGTTAATCATGCCAGGATGTGGTCGAAATCCACTCTAATGTGGTGCAAAGTGACTTAAATTGGTGAGTTGGCCAAACTAGAGCCGAAATTGACTCGGATGGAACTGGTATCAGAGGACCCCAAAAAGTGGTCAAAGTTGATGTAAATTATGATAATATGATAATCATGCCAGGATGTGCTCGAATTCCACTCTAATGTGGTGGAAAGTGACTTAAATTGGTAAGTTGGCCAAACAAGAGCCGAAATTGACTCGGATGGAACTGGTATCAGAGGACCCCAAAAAGTGGTCAAAGTTCATGTATATTATGATAATATGTTAATCATGCAAGGATGTGGTCAAAATCCAATCTAAAGTGGTGGAAAGTGACTGAAATTGGTTACTTTGGCCAAACTAGAGCCGAAATTGACTCGGATGAAACTGTTATTGAAGGAAAACAAAAAATGGTCATAGTTGATGTATTTTATGATAATATGTTAATAATGACAAGAAGTGGTGGAAATCCACTCTAATGTGGTGGAAATGGACTTTAATTGGTTTGTTTGGCTAAACTAAGACCGAAATTGAATCGGATGAAACTGGTATATGAGGATCCCAAAAAGTGGTCAAAGTTCATGTATATTACGATAATATGTTAATCATGCCAGGATGTGGTCGAAATCCACTCTAATGTGGTGGAAAGTGACTTAAATTGGTGAGTTGGCCAAACTAGAGCCGAAATTGACTCGGATGAAACGGTTATCGGAGGACCCCCAAAAATGGTCATAGTTGATGTATTTTATGATAATATGTTAATCATGCCAGGATGTGCTTGAATTCCACTCTAATGTGGTGGACAGTTACTTAAATTGGTTAGTTTAGCCAAACGAGAGCCATAATTGACTTGGATGAAACTGGTATCAGAGGACCCCAAAAAGTGGTCAAAGTTGATGTAAATTATGATAATATATTAATCATGCCAAGATCTGGTCGAAATCCACTCTAATGTGGTGGAAAGTGACTTAAATTGGTTACTTTGGCCAAACTAGAGCCGAAATTGACTCGGATGAAACTGTTATTGGAGGACCCCAAAAAATGGTCATAGTTGATGTATTTTATGATAATAGGTTAATCATGCCAGGAAGTGGTCGAAATACAATCTAATGTGGTGGAAATTGACTTAAATTGGTTTGTTTGGCCAAACTAAAACCGAAATTGACAAGGATGAAACTGGTATATGAGTATCCCAAAAAGTGGTCAAAGTTCATGTATATTATGATAATATGTTAATCATGCCAGGATGTGGTCGAAATCCAATCTAAAGTGGTGGAAAGTGACTAAAATTGGTCACTTTGGCCAAACTAGAGCCGAAATTGACTCGGATGCAACTGTTATTGGAGGACCCCAAAAAATGGTCATAGTTGATGTATTTTATGATAATATCTTAATCATGACAAGAAGTGGTCGAAATCCACTCTAATGTGGTGGAAAGTTACTTAAATTGGTTAGGTTAGCCAAACGAGAGCCATAATTGACTTGGATGAAACTGGTATCAGAGGACCCCAAAAAGTGGTCAAAGTTGATGTAAATTATGATAATATATTAATCATGCCAAGATCTGGTCGAAATCCACTCTAATGTGGTGGAAAGTGACTTAAATTGGTTACTTTGGCCAAACTAGAGACGAAATTGACTCGGATGAAACTGTTATTGGAGGACCCCAAAAAATGGTCATAGTTGATGTATTTTATGATAATATGTTAATCATGCCAGGAAGTGGTCGAAATCCATTCTAATGTGGTGGAAATTGACTTAAATCGGTTTGTTTGGCCAAACTAAAACCGAAATTGACAAGGATGAAACTGGTATATGAGTATCCCAAAAAGTGGTCAAATTTCATGTATATTATGATAATATGTTAATCATGCCAGGATGTGGTCGAAATCCACTCTAATGTGGTGGAAATTGACTTAAACTGGTTTGTTTGGCCAAACTAAAACCGAAATTGACTCGGATGAAACTGGTATATAAGGATCCCAAAAAGTGGTCAAAGTTCATGTATATTATGATAATATGTTAATCATACCAGGATGTGGTCGAAATCCAATCTAAAGTGGTGGAAAGTGATTAAAATTGGTTACTTTGGCCAAACTAGAGCCGAAATTGACTCGGATGAAACTGTTATTGGAGGACGACAAAAAATGGTCATAGTTGATGTATTTTATGATAATATGTTAATCATGACAAGAAGTGGTGGAAATCCACTCTAATGTGGTGTAAATTGACTTAAATTGGTTTGTTTGGCTAAACTAAAACCGAAATTGAATCGGATGAAACTGGTATATGAGCATCCCAAAAAGTGGTCAAAGTTCATGTATATTATGATAATATGTTAATCATGCCAGGATGTGGTCGAAATCCACTCTAATTGTGGTGGAAAGTGACTTAAATTGGTGAGTTGGCCAAACTAGAGCCGAAATTGACTCGGATGGAACTGGTATCAGAGGACCCCAAAAAGTGGTCAAAGTTGATATAAATTATTATAATATGATAATCATGCCAGGATGTGCTCGAATTCCACTCTAATGTGGTGGAAAGTTACTTAAATTGGTTAGGTTAGCCAAACGAGAGCCATAATTGACTTGGATGAAACTGGTATCAGAGGACCCCAAAAAGTGGTCAAAGTTGATGTAAATTATGATAATATATTAATCATGCCAGGATGTGGTCGAAATCCACTCTAATGTGGTGGAAAGTGAATTAAATTTGTTACTTTGGCCAAACTAGAGCCGAAAGTGACTCGGATGAAACTGTTATTATAGGACCCCCAAAATGGTCATAGTTGATGTATTTTATGATAATAGGTTAATCATGCCAGGAAGTGGTCGAAATACAATCTAATGTGGTGGAAATTGACTTAAATTGGTTTGTTTGGCCAAACTAAAACCGAAATTGACAAGGATGAAACTGGTATATGAGTATCCCAAAAAGTGGTCAAAGTTCATGTATATTATGATAATATGTTAATCATGCCTGGATGTGGTCGAAATCAACTCTAATGTGGTGGAAATTGACTTAAACTGGTTTGTTTGGCAAAACTAAAACCGAAATTGACTCGGATGAAACTGGTATATAAGGATCCCAAAAAGTGGTCAAAGTTCATGTATATTATGATAATATGTTAATCATGCCAGGATGTGGTCGAAATCCAATCTAAAGTGGTGGAAAGTGACTAAAATTGGTCACTTTGGCCAAACTAGAGCCGAAATTGACTCGGATGCAACTGTTATTGGAGGACCCCAAAAAATGGTCATAGTTGATGTATTTTATGATAATATCTTAATCATGACAAGAAGTGGTCGAAATCCACTCTAATGTGGTAGAAATTGACTTAAATTGGTTTGTTTGGCTAAACTAAAACCGAAATTGACTCGGATGAAACAGGTATATGAGGATCCCAAAAAGTGGTCAAAGTTCAAGTATATTATGATAATATGTTAATCATTAAAGGATGTGGTCGAAATCCACTCTAATGTGGTGGAAATTTACATAAATTGGTTTGTTTGGCCAAACTAAAACCGAAATTGACTCGGATGAAACTGGTATATAAGGATCCCAAAAAGTGGTCAAAGTTCATGTATATTATGATAATATGTTAATCATGCCAGGATGTGGTCGAAATCCAATCTAAAGTGGTGGAAAGTGACTTAAATTGGTTACTTTGGCCAAACTAGAGCCGAAATTGACTCGGATGAAACTGTTATTGGAGGACCCCAAAAAATGGTCATAGTTGATGTATTTTATGATAATATGTTAATCATGACAAGAAGTGGTCGAAATCCACTCTAATGTGGTGGATATAGACTCAAATTGGTTTGTTTTGCTAAACTAAAACCGAAATTGACTCGGATGAAACTGGTATATGAGGATCGCAAAAAGTGGTCAAAGTTCATGTATATTATGATAATATGTTAATCATGCCACGATGTGGTCGGAATCCACTCTAATGTGGTGGAAAGTGACTTAAATTGGTGAGTTGGCCAAACTAGAGCCGAAATTGACTCGGATGGAACTGGTATCAAAGGACCCCAAAAAGTGGTCAAAGTTGATGTAAATTATGATAATATGATAATCATGCCAGGATGTGCTCGAATTCCACTCTAATGTGGTGGAAAGTTACTTAAATTGGTTAAATTAGCCAAACTAGAGCCATAATTGAATTGGATGAAACTGGTATCAGAGGACCCCAAAAAGTGGTCAAAATTGTTGTAAATTATGATAATATATTAATCATGCCAGGATGTGGTCGAAATCCACTCTAATGTGGTGGAAAGTGACTTAAATTGGTTACATTGGCCAAACTAGAGCCGAAATTGACTCGGATGAAACTGTTATTGGAGGACCCCCAAAAATGGTCATAGTTGATGTATTTTATGATAATATGTTAATCATGCCAGGATGTGGTCGAAATCAACTCTAATGTGGTGGAAATTGACTTAAACTGGTTTGTTTGGCAAAACTAAAACCGAAATTGACTCGGATGAAACTGGTATATAAGGATCCCAAAAAGTGGTCAAAGATCATGTATATTATGATAATATGTTAATCATGCCAGGATGTGGTCGAAATCCAATCTAAAGTGGTGGAAAGTGACTAAAATTGGTCACTTTGGCCAAACTAGAGCCGAAATTGACTCGGATGCAACTGTTATTGGAGGACCCCAAAAAATGGTCATAGTTGATGTATTTTATGATAATATCTTAATCATGACAAGAAGTGGTCGAAATCCACTCTAATGTGGTAGAAATAGACTTAAATTGGTTTGTTTGGCTAAACTAAAACCGAAATTGACTCGGATGAAAATGGTATATGAGGATCCCAAAAAGTGGTCAAAGTTCATGTATATTATGATAATAGGTTAATCATGCCAGGATGTGGTCGAAATCCACTCTAATGTGGTGGAAAGTGACTTAAATTGGTGAGTTGGCCAAACTAGAGCCGAAATTGACTCGGATGGAACTGGTATTAGATGACCCCAAAAAGTGGTCAAAGTTGATGTAAATTATGATAATATGATAATCATGACAGGATGTGCTCGAATTCCACTCTAATGTGGTGGAAAGTTACTTAAATTTGTTAGTTTAGCCAAACTAGAGCCATAATTGACTTGGATGAAACTGGTATCAGAGGACCCCAAAATGTGGTCAAAGTTGATGTAAATTATGATAATATATTAATCATGCGAGGATGTGGTCGAAATCCACTCTAATGTGGTGGAAAGTGACTTAAATTGGTTACTTTGGCCAAACTAGAGCCGAAATTGACTCGGATGAAACTGTTATTGGAGTACCCCAAAAAATGGTCATAGTTGATGTAGTTTATGATAACATGTTAATCATGCCAAGAAGTGGTCGAAATCCACTCTAAGTGGTGGAACTTGACTTAAATTGGTTTGTTTGGACAAACTAAAACCGAAATTGACAAGGATGAAACTGGTATATGAGTATCCCAAAAAGTGGTCAAAGTTCATGTATATTATGATAATATGTTAATCATGCCAGGATGTGGTCGAAATCCACTCTAATGTGGTGGAAATTGACTTAAACTAGTTTGTTTGGCCAAACTAAAACCGAAATTGACTCGGATGAAACTGGTATATAAGGATCCCAAAAAGTGGTCAAAGTTCATGTATATTATGATAATATGTTAATCATGCCAGGATGTGGTCGAAATCCAATCTAAAGTGGTGGAAAGTGACTAAAATTGGTTACTTTGGCCAAACTAGAGCCGAAATTGACTCGGATGCAACTGTTATTGGAAGACCCCAAAAAATTGTCATAGTTGATGTATTTTATGATAATATGTTAATCATGACAATAAGTGGTCGAAATCCACTCTAATGTGGTAGAAATTGACTTAAATTGGTTTGTTTGGCTAAACTAAAACCGAAATTGACTCGGATGAAACTGGTATATGAGGATCCCAAAAAGTGGTCAAAGTTCATGTATATTATGATAATATGTTAATCATGCCAGGATGTGGTCGAAATCCACTCTAATGTGGTGGAAAGTGACTTAAATTGGTGAGTTGGCCAAACTAGAGCCGAAATTGACTCGGATGGAACTGGTATCAGAGGACCCCAAAAAGTGGTCAAAGTTGATGTAAATTATGATAATATGATAATCATGCCAGGATGTGCTCGAATTCCACTCTAATGTGGTGGAAAGTTACTTAAATTGGTTAGTTTAGCCAAACTAGAGCCATAATTGACTTGGATGAAACTGGTATCAGAGGACCCCGAAAAGTGGTCAAAATTGATGTAAATTATGATAATATATTAATCATGCCAAGATGTGGTCGAAATCCACTCTAATGTGGTGGAAAGTGACTTAAATTGGTTACTTTGGCCAAACTAGAGCCGAAATTGACTCGGATGAAACTGTTATTGGAGGACCCCCAAAAATGGTCATAGTTGATGTGTTTTATGATAATATTTTAATCATGCCAAGAAGTGGTCGAAATCCACTCTAATGTGGTGGAAATTGACTTAAATTGGTTTGTTTGGCCAAACTAAAACCGAAATTGACAAGGATGAAACTGGTATATGAGTATCCCAAAAAGTGGTCAAAGTTCATGTATATTATTGTTAGGTCCTGATAAGTTTGTAGAAGGGGGGTTGAATACAAACTATACCGTTTTATCGAAATTTGTTCTTTGAATAATTTAACAATTTAGAACAAATTAATGCGGAATATAAATGAAACAAGATTCAAGTTAAATATAAATTATATTAAACTTGAAGGGTGTTGCAAATACAATAAGGATTACAAAGTATTTATCTCAAACTAATTAATACAAATTTAGAATAAATTCGACATGAACTTTTCTAATATTTGTAATAAAAAGATCGAATGCTAAAAGCAAGTTCGAGATAAATTCTAGGGATAAAAATCCGCTAGTTAATCAAAGCAATACAAGTAATCAACTTCTAGTGGTTTGGATTTAACAATACAAACTAGAATTAATTGCTTGAGAAGAAATGAAATCAAATGGCTTCTTCGTTCTTTTTGTAGAGAGAAATGTCTGTGCTTTGATAATACAATCTTCTCTTCTGTCTCTTTTTGGCCGCCTGTTTATACAAAATACATTTGCCTTGTATGACCTGCAAAAGTGTCTTGTATGACCTCAAGTTCTTCCAACAACTCTTGGTAGAACCTTAGGAAATGAACTTGTATGACCTTAGAAAAGACTTGTATGACCTGTCAAAATAACCTTGTATGACCTGTTCATATAGAACCAGTATGACCTGAAAAGAACCTTGTATGACCTTATTAAATAGGTCATACCGTGTTTTTGCTTTTAATAAACTAGGTCATACCGGATTTTTTATTTTTAATACCCCAGGTCATACTAGTATTAAGACAGGTCATACTAGTACTTAAGTTACTTTCTTTTAATTAATTTTAGTTGAATTAAATTCTAAATTAAATTAATTCTTTTCTGGAATTAATTTAATAAATAATTCAAACAACTAAATTAATTAATTTAATAAATAAATTAATTCTGAAAGAATTAATTTATTAATTAAATTGATTAATAATTTAATTAATTAGAAGAAGATAACTTAAAAACATAGTATCTCTCTCTCTTCTGAAAACCACTGAAAATAGATGATTTAATTCCACTGATTGATGTCGTCATTCGATGCACTGTCTGGTTTCATGAATAACTGACTTCAATGATAATTCTTCATCTTTAAAACATTTAAAGCTGTGGCTTCTTTTCTTTAGCTCTGATTAAACTCCGTATCCTGTACTTCTTCTGTCACTGTAGTAAATCCACTTTCTTGAATACTTCACTGAGGCTTGAACAATAAATTGAACTTCTTTCAATGTAGAATAACTTCAAGTCTGTAGATGACTTTAATACTCCATTCTCTTGACAGATAAAACTCTCTGAGATTCCTGTGACCTTTACTCTAATATTTACTTGTTACATTCTGGTTTAAGTTGAGTAGAATCCTCGAATTACAAATAGGCTATAGCATATGCCTTTCAATTATGATAATATGTTAATCATGCCAGGATGTGGTCGAAATCCACTCTAATGTGGTGGAAATTGACTTAAACTGGTTTGTTTTGCCAAACTAAAACCGAAATTGACTCGGATGAAACTTGTATATAAGGGTCCCAAAAAGTGGTCAAAGTTCATGTATATTATGATAATATGATAATCATGCCAGGATGTGGTCGAAATACAATCTAAAGTGGTGGAAAGTGACTAAAATTGGTTACTTTGGCCAAACTAGAGCCGAAATTGACTCGGATGCAACTGTTATTGGAGGACCCCAAAAATGGTCATAGTTGATGTATTTTATGATAATATGTTAATCATGACAAGAACTGGTCGAAATCCACTCTAATGTGGTAGAAATTGACTTAAATTGGTTTGTTTGGCTAAACTAAAACCGAAATTGACTCGGATGAAACTGGTATATGAGGATCCCAAAAAGTGGTCAAAGTTAATGTACATAATGATAATATGTTAATCATGCCAGGATGTGGTCGAAATCCACTCTAAAGTGGTGGAAAGTGACTTAAATTGGTTAGTTTGGCCAAACTAGAGCCGAAATTGACTCGGGTGAAACTGTTATTGGAGGACCCCAAAAAATGGTCATAGTTGATGTAAATTCTGATAATATGTTAATCATGCCAGGAAGTGGTCGAAATCCACTCTAATGTGGTGGAAATTGGCTAAAATTGGTTTGTTTGGCTAAACTAAAACCGAAATTGACTTGGATAAAACTGGTATATGAGGATCCCAAAAAGTGGTCAAAGTTGATGTAAATTATGATAATATGATAATCATGCCAGGATGTGCTCGAATTCCACTCTAATGTGGTGGAAAGTTACTTAAATTGGTTACTTTGGCCAAACTAGAGCCGAAATTGACTCGGATGAAACTGTTATTGGAGGACCCCAAAAAATGGTCATAGTTGATGTATTTTATGATAATATGTTAATCATGACAAGAAGTGGTCGAAATCCACTCTAATGTGGTGGAAATAACTCAAATTGGTTTGTTTGGCTAAACTAAAACCGAAATTGACTCGGATGAAACTGGTATACGAGGATCCCAAAAAGTGGTCAAAGTTCATGTATATTATGATAATATGTTAATCATGCCACGATGTGGTCGGAATCCACTCTAATGTGGTGGAAAGTGACTTAAATTGGTGAGTTGGCCAAACTAGAGCCGAAATTGACTCGGATGGAACTGGTATCAGAGGACCCCAAAAAGTGGTCAAAGTTGATGTAAATTATGATAATATGATAATCATGCCAGGATGTGCTCGAATTCCACTCTAATGTGGTGGAAAGTTACTTAAATTGGTTAGTTTAGCTAAACTAGAGCCATAATTGACTTGGATGAAACTGGTATCAGAGGACCCCAAAAAGTGGTCAAAATTGATGTAAATTATGATAATATATTAATCATGCCAGGATGTGGTCGAAATCCACTCTAATGTGGTGGAAAGTAACTTAAATTGGTTACTTTGGCCAAACTAGAGCCGAAATTGACTCGGATGAAACTTTTATTGGAGGACCCCCAAAAATGGTAATAGTTGATGTATTTTATGATAATATGTTAATCATGCCAAGAAGTGGTCGAAATCCACTCTAATGTGGTGGAAATTGACTTAAATTTGTTTGTTCGGCCAAACTAAAACCGAAATTGACAAGGATGAAACTGGTATATCAGTATCCCAAAAAGTGGTCAAAGTTCATGTATATTATGATAATATGTTAATCATGCCAGGATGTGGTCGAAATCAACTCTAATGTGGTGGAAATTGACTTAAACTGGTTTGTTTGGCAAAACTAAAACCGAAATTGACTCGGATGAAACTGGTATATAAGGGTCCCAAAAAGTGGTCAAAGTTCATGTATATTATGATAATATGTTAATCATGCCAGGATGTGGTCGAAATCCAATCTAAAGTGGTGGAAAGTGAATAAAATTGGTCACTTTGGCCAAACTAGAGCCGAAATTGACTCGGATGCAACTATTATTGGAGGACCCCAAAAAATGGTCATAGTTGATGTATTTTATGATAATATGTTAATCATGACAAGAAGTGGTCGAAATCCACTCTGATGTGGTAGAAATTGACTTAAATTGGTTTGTTTGGCTAAACTAAAACCGAAATTGACTCGGATAAAACTGGTATACGAGGATCCCAAAAAGTGGTCAAAGTTCATGTATATTATGATAATATGTTAATCATGCCAGGATGTGGTCGAAATCCACTCTAATGTGGTGGAAAGTGACTTAAATTGGTGAGTTGGCCAAACTAGAGCCGAAATTGACTCGGATGGAACTGGTATTAGATGACCCCAAAAAGTGGTCATAGTTGATGTAAATTATGATAATATGTTAATCATGCCAGGAAGTGGTCGAAATCCACTCTAATGTGGTGGAAATTGACTTAAATTGGTTTGTTTGGCTAAACTAAAACCGAAATTGACTCGGATAAAACTGGTATACGAGGATCCCAAAAAGTGGTCAAAGTTCATGTATATTATGATAATATGTTAATCATGCCAGGATGTGGTCGAAATCCACTCTAATGTGGTGGAAAGTTACTTAAATTGGTTAGTTTGGCCAAACTAGAGTCGAAATTGACTCGGGTGAAACTGTTATTGAAGGACACCAAAAAATGGTCATAGTTGATGTAAATTGTGATAATATATTAATCATGCCAGGATGTGGTCGAAATCCACTCTAATGTGGTGGAAAGTGACTTAAATTGGTTACTTTGGCCAAACTAGAGCCGAAATTGACTCGGATGAAACTGTTATTGGAGGGACCCCAAAAATGGTCATAGTTGATGTATTTTATTATAATATGTTAATCATGCCAAGAAGTGGTCGAAATCCACTCTAATGTGCTGGAAATGGACTTAAATTGGTTTGTAACTAAACTAAAACCAAAATTGACTCGGATGAAACTGGTATATGAGGATCCGAAAAAGTGGTCAAAGATCAAGTATATTATGATAATATGTTAATCATGCCAGGATGTGGTCGAAATCCACTCTAAAGTGGTGGAAAGTGACTTAAATTGGTTAGTTTGGCCAAACTAGAGCCGAAATTGAATCGGGTGAAACTGTTATTGGAGGACCCCAAAAAATGGTCATAGTTGATGTAAATTCTGATAATATGTTAATCATGCCAGGAAGTGGTCGAAATCCACTCTAATGTGGTGGAAATTGACTCAAATTGGTTTGTTTGGATAAACTAAAACCGAAATTGACTCGGATGAAACTGGTATATAAGTATCCCAAAAAGTGGTCAAAGTTGATGTAAATTATGATAATATGATAATCATGCCAGGATGTGCTCGAATTCCACTCTAATGTGGTGGAAAGTTACTTAAATTTGTTAGTTTAGCCAAACTAGAGCCATAATTGACTTGGATGAAACTGGTATCAGAGGACCCCAAAATGTGGTCAGAATTGATGTAAATTATGATAATATATTAATCATGCGAGGATGTGGTCGAAATCCACTCTAATGTGGTGGAAAGTGACTTAAATTGGTTACTTTGGCCAAACTAAAGCCGAAATTGACTCGGATGAAACTGGTATATAAATATCCCAAAAAGTGGTCAAAGTTCATGTATATTATGATAATATGTCAATCATACCAGGATGTGGTCGAAATCCAATCTAAAGTGGTGGAAAGTGACTAAAATTGGTTACTTTGGCCAAACTAGAGCCGAAATTGACTCGGATGAAACTGTTATTGGAGGACAACAAAAAATGGTCATAGTTGATGTTTTTTATGATAATATGTTAATCATGACAAGAAGTGGTGGAAATCCACTCTAATGTGGTGTAAATTGACTTAAATTGGTTTGTTTGGCTAAACTAAAACCGAAATTGAATCGGATGAAACTGGTATATGAGCATCCCAAAAAGTGGTCAAAGTTCATGTATATTATGATAATATGTTAATCATGCCAGGATGTGGTCGAAATCCACTCTAATGTGGTGGAAAGTGACTTAATTTGGTGAGTTGGCCAAACTAGAGCCGAAATTGACTCGGATGGAACTGGTATCAGAGGACCCCAAAAAGTGGTCAAAGTTGATATAAATTATTATAATATGATAATCATGCCAAGATGTGCTCGAATTCCACTCTAATATGGTGGAAAGTTACTTAAATTGGTTAGGTTAGCCAAACGAGAGCCATAATTGACTTGGATGAAACTGGTATCAGAGGACCCCAAAAAGTGGTCAAAATTGATGTAAATTATGATAATATATTAATCATGCCATGATGTGGTCGAAATCCACTCTAATGTGGTGGAAAGTGAATTAAATTTGTTACTTTGGCCAAACTAGAGCCGAAAGTGACTCGGATGAAACTGTTATTGTAGGACCCCCAAAAATGGTCATAGTTGATGTATTTTATGATAATAGGTTAATCATGCTAGGAAGTGGTCGAAATACAATCTAATGTGGTGGAAACTGACTTAAATTGGTTTTTTTGGCTAAACTAAAATCGAAATTGACTCGGATGAAACTGGTATATGCGGATCCCAAAAAGTGGTCAAAGTTCAAGTATATTATGATAATATGTTAATCATGCCAGGATGTGGTCGAAATCCACTCTAATGTGGTGGAAATTTACTTAAATTGGTTTGTTTGGCCAAACTAAAACCGAAATTGACTAGGATGAAACTGGTATATAAGGATCCCAAAAAGTGGTCAAAGTTCATGTATATTATGATAATATGTTAATCATGCCAGGATGTGGTCGAAATCCAATCTAAAGTGGTGGAAAGTGACTTAAATTGGTTACTTTGGCCAAACTAGAGCCGAAATTGACTCGGATGAAACTGTTATTGGAAGACCCCAAAAAATGGTCATAGTTGATGTATTTTATGATAATATGTTAATCATGACAAGAAGTGGTCGAAATCCACTCTAATGTGGTGGAAATAGACTCAAATTGGTTTGTTTGGCTAAACTAAAACCGAAATTGACCCGGATGAAACTGGTATATGAGGATCCCAAAAAGTGGTCAAAGTTCATGTATATTATGATAATATGTTAATCATGTCACGATGTGGTCGGAATCCACTCTAATGTGGTGGAAAGTGACTTAAATTGGTGAGTTGGCCAAACTAGAGCCGAAATTGACTTGGATGGAACTGGTATCAGAGGACCCCAAAAAGTGGTCAAAGTTGATGTAAATTATGATAATATGATAATCATGCCAGGATGTGCTCGAATTCCACTCTAATGTGGTGGAAAGTTACTTAAATTGGTTAGTTTAGCCAAACTAGAGCCATAATTGACTTGGATGAAACTGGTATCAGAGGACCCCAAAAAGTGGTCAAAATTGATGTAAATTATGATAATATATTAATCATGCCAGGATGTGGTCGAAATCCACTCTAATGTGGTGGAAAGTGACTTAAATTGGTTACTTTGGCCAAACTAGAGCCAAAATTGACTCGGATGAAACTGTTATTGGAGGACCCCCAAAAATGGTCATAGTTGATGTATTTTATGATAATATGTTAATCATGCCAGGAAGTGGTCGAAATCCACTCTAATGTGGTGGAAATTGACTTAAATTGGTTTGTTTGGCCAAACTAAAACCGAAATTGACAAGGATGAAACTGGTATATGAGTATCCCAAAAAGTGGTCAAAGTTCATGTATATTATGATAATATGTTACTCATGCCAGGATGTGGTCGAAATCAACTCTAATGTGGTGGAAATTGACTTAAACTGGTTTGTTTGGCAAAACTAAAACCGAAATTGACTCGGATGAAACTGGTATATAAGGATCCCAAAAAGTGGTCAAAGTTCATGTATATTATGATAATATGTTAATCATGCCAGGATGTGGTCGAAATCCAATCTAAAGTGGTGGAAAGTGACTAAAATTGGTCACTTTGGCCAAACTAGAGCCGAAATTGACTCGGATGCAACTGTTATTGGAGGACCCCAAAAAATGGTCATAGTTGATGTATTTTATGATAATATCTTAATCATGACAAGAAGTGGTGGAAATCCACTCTAATGTGGTAGAAAATGACATAAATTGGTTTGTTTGGCTAAACTAAAACCGAAATTGACTCGGATGAAAATGGTATATGAGGATCCCAAAAAGTGGTCAAAGTTCATGTATATTATGATAATATGTTAATCATTCCAGGATGTGGTCGAAATCCACTCTAATGTGGTGGAAAGTGACTTAAATTGGTGAGTTGGCCAAACTAGAGCCGAAATTGACTCGGATGGAACTGGTAACCGAGGACCCCAAAAAGTGGTCAAAGTTGATATAAATTATTATAATATGATAATCATGCCAGGATGTGCTCGAATTCCACTCTAATATGGTGGAAAGTTACTTAAATTGGTTAGGTTAGCCAAACGAGAGCCATAATTGACTTGGATGAAACTGGTATCAGAGGACCCCAAAAAGTGGTCAAAATTGATGTAAATTATGATAATATATTAATCATGCCATGATGTGGTCGAAATCCACTCTAATATGGTGGAAAGTGAATTAAATTTGTTACTTTGACCAAACTAGAGCCGAAAGTGACTCGGATGAAACTGTTATTGTAGGACCCCCAAAAATGGTCATAGTTGATGTATTTTATGATAATAGGTTAATCATGCCAGGAAGTGGTCGAAATACAATCTAATGTGGTGGAAATTGACTCGGATGAAACTGGTATATGCGGATCCCAAAAAGTGGTCAAAGTTCAAGTATATTATGATAATATGTTAATCATGCCAGGATGTGGTCGAAATCCACTATAATGTGGTGGAAATTTACTTAAATTGGTTTGTTTGGCCAAACTAAAACCGAAATTGACTCGGATGAAACTGGTATATAAGGATCCCAAAAAGTGGTCAAAGTTCATGTATATTATGATAATATGTTAATCATGCCAGGATGTGGTCGAAATCCAATCTAAAGTGGTGGAAAGTGACTTAAATTGGTTACTTTGGCCAAACTAGAGCCGAAATTGACTCGGATGAAACTGTTATTGGAGGACCCCAAAAAATGGTCATAGTTGATGTATTTTATGATAATATGTTAATCATGACAAGAAGTGGTCGAAATCCACTCTAATGTGGTGGAAAAAGACTCAAATTGGTTTGTTTGGCTAAACTAAAACCGAAATTGACTCGGATGAAACTGGTATATGAGGATCCCAAAAAGTGGTCAAAGTTCATGTATATTATGATAATATGTTAATCATGTCACGATGTGGTCGGAATCCACTCTAATGTGGTGGAAAGTGACTTAAATTGGTGAGTTGGCCAAACTAGAGCCGAAATTGACTTGGATGGAACTGGTATCAGAGGACCCCAAAAAGTGGTCAAAGTTGATGGAAATTATGATAATATGATAATCATGCCAGCATGTGCTCGAATTCCACTCTAATGTGGTGGAAAGTTACTTAAATTGGTTAGTTTAGCCAAACTAGAGCAATAATTGACTTGGATGAAACTGGTATCAGAGGACCCCAAAAAGTGGTCAAAATTGATGTAAATTATGATAATATATTAATCATGCCAGGATGTGGTCGAAATCCACTCTAATGTGGTGGAAAGTGACTTAAATTGGTTACTTTGGCCAAACTAGAGCCGAAATTGACTCGGATGAAACTGTTATTGGAGGACCCCCAAAAATGGTCATAGTTGATGTATTTTATGATAATATGTTAATCATGCCAAGAAGTGGTCGAAATCCACTCTAATGTGGTGGAAATTGACTTAAATTGGTTTGTTTGGCCAAACTAAAACCGAAATTGACAAGGATGAAACTGGTATATGAGTATCCCAAAAAGTGGTCAAAGTTCATGTATATTATGATAATATGTTAATCATGCCAGGATGTGGTCGAAATCAACTCTAATGTGGTGGAAATTGACTTAAACTGGTTTGTTTGGCAAAACTAAAACCGAAATTGACTCGGATGAAACTGGTATATAAGGATCCCAAAAAGTGGTCAAAGTTCATGTATATTATGATAATATGTTAATCATGCCAGGATGTGGTCGAAATCCAATCTAAAGTGGTGGAAAGTGACTAAAATTGGTCACTTTGGCCAAACTAGAGCCGAAATTGACTCGGATGCAACTGTTATTGGAGGACCCCAAAAAATGGTCATAGTTGATGTATTTTATGATACTATCTTAATCATGACAAGAAGTGGTCGAAATCCACTCTAATGTGGTAGAAATTGACTTAAATTGGTTTGTTTGGCTAAACTAAAACCGAAATTGACTCGGATGAAAATGGTATATGAGGATCCCAAAAAGTGGTCAAAGTTCATGTATATTATGATAATATGTTAATCATTCCAGGATGTGGTCGAAATCCACTCTAATGTGGTGGAAAGTGACTTAAATTGGTGAGTTGGCCAAACTAGAGCCGAAATTGACTCGGATGGAACTGGTATTAGATGACCCCAAAAAGTGGTCAAAGTTGATGTAAATTATGATAATATGATAATCATGCCAGGATGTGCTCGAATTCCACTCTAATGTGGTGGAAAGTTACTTAAATTTGTTAGTTTAGCCAAACTAGAGCCATAATTGACTTGGATGAAACTGGTATCAGAGGACCCCAAAATGTGGTCAGAATTGATGTAAATTATGATAATATATTAATCATGCCAAGATGTGGTCGAAATCCACTCTAATGTGGTGGAAAGTGACTTAAATTGGTTACTTTGGCCAAACTAGAGCCGAAATTGACTCGGATGAAACTGTTATTGGAGTACCCCAAAAAATGGTCATAGTTGATGTATTTTATGATAACATGTTAATCATGCCAAGAAGTGGTCGAAATCCACTCTAAGTGGTGGAACTTGACTTAAATTGGTTTGTTTGGACAAACTAAAACCAAAATTGAGAAGGATGAAACTGGTATATGAGTATCCCAAAAACTGGTCAAAGTTCATGTATATTATGATAATATGTTAATCATGCCAGGATGTGGTCGAAATCCACTCTAATGTGGTGGAAATTGACTTAAACTAGTTTGTTTGGACAAACTAAAACCGAAATTGACTCGGATGAAACTGGTATATAAGGATCCCAAAAAGTGGTCAAAGTTCATGTATATTATGATAATATGTTAATCATGCCAGGATGTGGTCGAAATCCAATCTAAAGTGGTGGAAAGTGACTAAAATTGGTTACTTTGGCCAAACTAGAGCCGAAATTGACTCGGATGCAACTGTTATTGGAGGACCCCAAAAAATGGTCATAGTTGATGTATTTTATGATAATATGTTAATCATGACAATAAGTGGTCGAAATCCACTCTAATGTGGTAGAAATTGACTTAAATCGGTTTGTTTGGCTAAACTAAAACCGAAATTGACTCGGATGAAACTGGTATATGAGGATCCCAAAAAGTGGTCAAAGTTCATGTATATTATGATAATATGTTAATGTTAGGAATATGTTGTTCTTGATGATAATTATAAAAACACTTAGTAGATTTTGTATTAAGTCATTTTGTAACTGTCAACGGAATGGCATGCTTTGCAGTGTTTCGTTGACAGGAAGCTCATCAACGGAATGAGTGTTGTAGCAATTGCACTGTACAATACTTCACAGTTTGATATGCATTTGATGTATGTACTAGATAGGTTTTCTAAGTCATGTTGACTAAGTACTAGATAGGCAAAATAGGTTGGTTAATTGTAAATATGTTATGCCTTGTAATTTTGCCTAAGTGAAGACATGTCAACGGTATGAGGATTACTCTATCAACGAAACAAGGATACACCATCAACGGTATGGAGTTTACTCATCAACGAAACGAGAGAAACACCATCAACGGAATGAAGAATAAAGCTATCAACGAAACACATCTCCCTGCTATCAACGAATCATTATTGCTTTTCTGAATAGTTGACAAAGTGATAGTGACAGTTTACTGAACAGATCTAAAGGTGATGTGGAAGTGTACTTTGCATTGGAAACCATTAAAATGGACATGGGGAATAAGGAAACATCCCAGTTTCCAATTGGGCTCTTGGGAGTGATCATAATAAGCATGAAGACAAAAGCAAGGATCTCCAAGGACCACTGGACAAAGGGATGAAAAGCAAACTATTGGCGGTTACCTTTTAGTGTACTTTAGTGTAGCCAAAAATAGTATTGTAAACTTGGGGAATATATAACCAAGTGTAGCAGTTAAGATAGAGTAAGAGAGGAAAAACAAATAGTTTGTATTAGCTATCTTTGAGAGCATTCTTCTCTACAACTCTGTAACTGAGCAGCTGTGTACTTGTGTATCACAGATTATTTCCGCAATAAAAACACTTCAGTTGGATCATCAAACAATCCAACTGAATTATTTATATCTTGTGTTTTTATTTATTTAGTTCAGTTTTATTTTATAAAGTGTTTTAAGTTTAAGAAAATATCAAGAATTGTATTCAACCCCCCCTTCTACAATTCTGTTAGGTCATTTGGGATTAACAATTGGTATCAGAGCAAGCTTCTAACACACAAGAAGTTTAAAGATCAAGACCAAAAACAGAAGCCATGGTGAAGAAGGATGCAGGTGTAAAGATACCAGTTCTTGATAAGGACAATTACTTTCACTGGAAAGTAAAGATGCATTTACATCTCATGTCTATGGATGAGAGATATGTAGACTGCATTGAGAAAGGTCCACACGTTCCCATGAAGTTTGCATCTAGAATTGGAGTGCCAGATGATGCTCCTGATGTAGAAATTCCAAAACTTGTCTCAGAATGGACTATTGAAGATCTTGCAGAAATCCATAAAGATAAGAGAACCATGAACATTCTGTTTAATGGTTTGGAGCAAGAGATGTTTGACAATGTCATAAACTGTACAACCTCCAAAGAAGTATGGGACACTGTCAGAACACTATGTGAAGGAACTGAGCAAGTAAGGGAGAACAAAATGCAACTCCTTATACAACAATATGAGCACTTTCACTTTAAAGCTGGTGAAACCCTAAATGACACGTTTAGTAGGTTTCAAAAGCTTCTGAATGGATTAAAGTTGTATGGGAGAATCTACCAAACTAAGGACTCAAACCTTAAATTTCTAAGAGCTCTTCCAAAAGAATGGAAGCCTATGACTGTTTCTCTAAGAAACACTCAAGAGTACAAAGACTACACTCTTGAAAGGCTTTATGGAACCTTGAAGACTTATGAGCTGGAAATGGAGCAAGATGAGGAAATTGAAAAGGTACAGAAGAAGGGTGGATCTATTGCATTGATTGCATCTGTGAACCAACTGGAAGATGACACTGAAGAAGCTGCAAAGGCCACAACTAGTCGAGCTAGTTGTAGAAGTGATGTTAGCAAGGGTAAAGGTAAGATGACAGAAGAAGAAGAACCAGAATCAGCCAACTTGGATGACTTAGATGAGATTGATGAACACATTGCTTTTCTGTCAAGAAAATTCTCTAAGTTCAAGTCCAAGAGAAACTCAGAAGCAAGGCCACCAAGGAGAGACTTTCAACCTAACAAAAGTAACTGGATTGAAAAGTCTAAATCTAAATGTTTCAATTGTGGAATGCTTGGTCACTTTGCTGGAGACTGTAGAAAGCCCAAGATTGAGAAGAGCAACAGGAAATTTGAGCCTGTTGATTATAAAAAGAAATACTTTGAACTTCTCAAGCAAAAAGAAAAGGCTTTCATGTCTCAGGAGTATGATTGGGCTGGTAATGGTGAAGATTCTGATGATGATGTTGAATATGTCAACTTGGCTCTTATGGCTAACAATCATGAGCAGGAAGCAAGCTCCTCAAGCAACCAGGTAACAATTACTAATCTTTTTGAGCTTTCTAAAGAGGAATGCGATAGTGCAGTAAATGAAATGTCCACTGTATTGTATAATTTGCGTGTTACTCTTAAATCACTTACCAAAGAGAATTCAAGAATAAAAGAGACTAATTTGCTCTTAAGTGATAGGAATGCAATGTTAGAAGCACAGCTCATTGAATTTGAGAAAATGAGATGTGTTAGTAGGGATGCTAAGAAGGAACTTGAGAACGTGTTACAAAGGGAAGAAATTCTTAAGACACAACTTGAAATAGAACAAAGTGTGATTGCTAAATGGAAAGATGCCAGGAATGTTGCTACCAACATCATTAATGTTCAAGGTATGGAATCTTTCTGTGAACAATCATGGAAAAAGAACAAAGAGAAACTAGGGTATGTTTGTGAAACCTTAGAATCAGAAACAGAGTCAACAAACAACAATGATCATTTGTTGAAGGTTGATATGTCAACGGAATGCAATGTTCCGTTGACAGATGAACCATCAACCGATCAGGGTGTTTCGTTGACAGAGAAAAGAAAAGATGAACTCACTAGACTTAATAATAAGTATGGTCCTGTCACCAAGAACTTTGTTCAGGGTGAGTCTAGTAAATCAAAGAAAGTTGAGAAGCCTGTTGAGAGAGCTAATGTAGGTCACTTATCTAACAAGCAATTGAAGGATAAGTTAGAGAATGTTCAAGTTGAGGCTAAGGGAAATAAAAGGAATAACAGGAATGGCAAAGTAGGAATTAACAAACACAACAATTACACACCTGATAAATATGCTCCTAGAAAAACATGTGTTAATTGTGGAAGTGTTAGTCATTTATCTACTAACTGCAAATCTGTTAAGAAGACTGTTAAAGTGAAAATTCCCAAGCCTGCAATGAATAGTTCCATGCCTACAATGCCTGTTATGCCTAACATGTTTGCTCCATATGCACAATTTCAAAATCCATATGCCAGCATGCCATTTGTGTCTAATCCATACATGAATATGTTTAATGTGCCACAAATGCCATGGAATATGAATAACATGTTTGTTCCTCCAATTATGCATGCTAAGAATGAAAATGTGAGCAATCCTCAGAAATCAACACCAAGGATAAAGATTGATTTAAATCAATCTGAGCCCAAGGTGAAAAATGATATAAAAGGAAAAGCAAAGGCTAACAAAACAGGACCCAAGGAAACTTGGGTACCAAAATCGACTTGATTTGGTTCTATTGTGTGCAGGGAGACAAAATGAATCTTTGGTACTTGGATAGTGGTTGTTCAAGACACATGACTGGTGATTCTACCCTGCTCACAGAGTTTCAGGAAAGAGCTGGCCCTTGTATTGCTTTTGGAGATGACAGCAAAGGCTACACAAAGGGATATGGCTTGATTTCAAAAGAGAATGTCATCATAGATGAGGTTGCATTGGTGGATGGTCTTAAGCACAACTTGCTTAGTATCAGCCAACTTTGTGACAAAGGATTTTTAGTTACTTTTTCTAAAGAAGCCTGTGTTTTTTCTGAAGGAGGAAACAACAATGTGGTAATGACTGGATTCAGAAGAGGGAATGTGTACATTGCTGACTTTAGTAGCACAAGTTCAGAAACCATCACTTGTCTTTTTAGCAAGGCAAGCAAGGATGAAAGTTGGCTATGGCACAAGAAATTATCTCATCTGAACTTTAAAGTTATGAATGATTTGGTGAGGAAAGATCTTGCTAGAGGAATTCCACAAGTGGAGTTTTCCAAGGATGGTTTGTGTGATGCCTGTCAAAAGGGGAAACAAAAGAAGGCATCATTCAAAAGCAAGACAGAGTCATCAATTGTCCATCAGCTTGAGTTGCTTCATATGGATTTGTTTGGCCCTGTAAATGTCATGTCTATTTCAAAGAAGAAATATTGTCTTGTGATTGTTGATGATTTTTCTAGATTTACATGGACTTTCTTTTTGCTCTCCAAGGATGAGGCAAGTGAAATCATTATCAATCACATCAAGATGGTAAACAATCATCCTGACTTGAAAGTAAGAAGGATTAGGAGTGACAATGGGACAGAATTCAAGAATTCAAGCATGAAGGTGTTCTGTGAAGAAAATGGTATTTTGCATGAGTTTTCAGCAGCAAGGACACCACAGCAAAATGGTGTAGTTGAAAGGAAAAACAGAACACTTATTGAAGCTGCAAGGACAATGCTAGATGAATCAAAGTTACCAACTTATTTTTGGGCTGAGGCAGTTAATACAACTTGCTTCACTCAGAATATTTCTTTGATTAATCAGGCCAAAGGAATGACCCCTTATCAGCTACTCAAAAGAAAGAAGCCACTATTGGATTTTCTTCATGTCTTTGGATGCAAGTGCTTTGTTCTGAGAAATCAAGCTGAGCATTTGGGGAAATTTGAAGCAAAGGCAGATGAAGCAATATTTGTGGGTTATGCAGCAGGGAAAGCCTACAGAGTCTACAATCTCAGAACCAACATTGTTATGGAATCTGTACATGTTGTTTTTGATGATCTCAAAATTCAGGGTCTCTGTGATGAAGGTTTCCATGAAAGTCTCTCTTTTGAGAATGAGGAAGGAGAACAAATGGATCATGATAAGACTATTGAGAAACAGTCCAAAGTTGTTGTATCTAGCACAGATGAAAGCAGCAGTGAAGATGAAATTGCTGCATTAAGATTGAAAAGAATAGCTGCTAGTAGACCAAATGGTCATTCCGTTGACAGTCAGAATGAGCGTTTCGTTGACAGTCAAAATGGTCATTCCGTTGACAGTCACAGAAATGCTTCCAGGAGTGATCAATTAGGGACAACAAACTCAGGGGGAGTTTCTCAAGGACAAATATCTATTCTAGGCAATCATGATCATGAAGCTACTTCTTCAAGAGCAAATCTACCTCCCTCAAGGAAATGGACTAAAGATCATCCCTTTGAACTTATTATAGGTGATGTGTCTTCAAAAGTCCAAACTAGAAGAGCAACTCAAGAAGAATGTCTATATAGCAGCTTTCTGTCTCAAGATGAGCCAAAGAAAGTTGAGGATGCACTTCTAGATCCAGATTGGGTCTTGGCTATGCAAGAAGAGCTAAACCAATTTGAAAGGAACAATGTTTGGAAGCTGGTGCCCAAGCCTAAGGACAGGAGTGTCATAGGCACAAAATGGGTGTTCAGAAATAAGATGGATGAAAATGGCATAGTCACAAGGAACAAAGCTAGATTGGTTGCAAAAGGCTACTCACAGGAAGAAGGAATTGATTTTGATGAAACCTTTGCTCCTGTTGCAAGACTAGAAGCAATAAGGATTTTCCTAGCCTATGCAGCCCATGCCAATTTCAAGGTCTATCAAATGGATGTGAAGAGTGCTTTTCTAACTGGGGAATTGGAAGAGGAGGTGTATGTAAGTCAACCTCCTGGTTTTGAAGATGATGATTTTCCAGAATATGTATACTTCCTCCTCAAAGCACTCTATGGTTTGAAACAAGCACCTAGAGCCTGGTATGACACACTTTCACAGTTCCTCCTTGAGAATCACTTCACTAGAGGTACTGTAGATAAAACTCTTTTTCATAGGATTGTGAATGGCTCTACAATACTTGTTCAAATATATGTAGATGACATAATTTTTGGGTCTACAGATGAAAAACTGTGTCAAAAGTTTGCCAAGCTTATGCAAAGTAAGTATGAAATGAGCATGATGGGAGAGTTAACTTATTTTCTTGGTCTTCAAGTAAAGCAAGTTAATGAAGGCATTTTCATTAGTCAAACCAAGTACATTAATGATTTGTTAAAGAGGTTTAACTTAATGGAATGCTCTCCTGCCAAAACACCCATGCCTACTGCCACCAAACTTGAATTGAATACTAAGGAAAAATCTGTGGACATTTCAAGTTACAGAGGCATGGTTGGCTCACTTTTATATTTAACAGCTAGTAGACCTGATATTATGTTTGCTACATGTCTATGTGCTAGATTTCAGGCTGATCCTAGGGAATCCCATTTAGTTGCTATTAAAAGAATTTTCAGATATCTCAAAGGAACACCAAACCTTGGCATTTGGTATCCTAGAGAATCTGGTTTTGAACTAATTGGTTATTCAGATGCAGATTATGCAGGATGTAAAATTGACAGGAAAAGCACAACAGGAACCTGTCAATTTCTAGGAAACAAGCTTGTATCATGGTTCAGCAAGAAACAAAACTCAGTTTCCACCTCCACAGCTGAGGCTGAGTATATTGCAGCTGGAAGTTGTTGTGCACAGATTTTATGGATGAAAAATCAACTACTTGATTATGGAATAAGAGTTGATAAAATTCCTATTTTCTGTGACAACACTAGTGCCATTGCCATTACTGAGAATCCAGTGCAGCATTCAAGGACCAAGCATATTGACATCAAGTACCACTTTATTAGAGAACATGTTATGAATGGTACTGTGGAGTTACATTTTGTTCCAAGTGAACAACAACTTGCAGACATCTTTACCAAGCCACTTGATGAATCCACATTCTCAAGATTAGTAAGTGAGCTAGGTATGCTAAATTTCTCTTAATTATTTTGAGATTTTTGCAAGTTAAAATGCAGCCAGGAACTTGCTATAATTTTTTTGTGAATTGATTTTCTCAGGAAAAGGTGAAATTTTGTCTAAGTCAAAATTACTATGTCAACGAAACGCACCATTTCGTTGACAGTCTTAGCATTTTTCTGGGTGTTTCGTTGATAGCTCTTTTATATCAACGAAACGCAGCTTTATCAACGAAATAAGACTGGACTTTAACCGCCCAATCCTGATTCGTTGATGTAGCGCTTTTTAATCTGAACCGTTGAAATTTCACGTTCTTTATCACGATCTATACATACACCCCTGTAAGCATAAATCGTGGTAATATTTAATTCTAACGGTTACTTTTTAAGCCAATCAGGTAATTTAGATTAATTATTGGACTTAATTTCTGAGAATTTTTGGGGGAGTATTTAAGAAATTTTAATTTCTTTATTTCATTTCTACCTGTTCTCAAAAATTCCAAAAGTTTTTCTATCTTCTTCTCTCTAACAAGCAATACAGCTCGAAGCTTTTCCTCACTCAACAATGGCACCCATAGTCAAGCTTATGTCTGCTGGTGGGTTCATCTATGAGAAGAACAATTCCATTCCATTTGTCGTTAAGGAGAGTCCGAACAGCATCTTTTTCAAAATGATGGATTTCATGAGGAACTGTAAGTTGAGCTATGCGATGTTTCACTCTACACCACTCTACAATGAAGTAATCGAGGAGATTTGGACCTCATGTGAGTATAGTGGAACAAACGGCACACTGCAATTCACTCTTCAAGGTAATGAGTACATAGTTAATTCTGATGTTTTGCAAGCATGTTTACATATTCTTGATAATAACTGTGATGATTTGCCTACTAACACTGAAATAACTACCATGCTAAATTCTATAAACTACTCTTTGCCTACTGATAACTTAGGTAAGATTATTAGGAGAGGTTTGGTTAGGGAATACAGTTATTTAGCTGATGCATTCATTAAGGTCTTTTCTGGAAAGATTAGTAATTTTGATGCATTAACTAACTCTATGTTAATTCTCCTAACCATGCTTCTAAATGATAGATATTACAACTTTAGCACCCAACTTATGTATGAAATTGGTGCTAAGTTGGGTGATAAGGCAAATAGGAAGAAAAATATCTATTATGCAAGGTTTCTGATGATGCTGGCTAATCATGTTAGTCCAGCACCATTAGTTATCTCTAACCCTACTGCCAGGTTTGAGTGCTTTGTGCAAGAGAAGAGAGTATTGACAGACATACTGAGGCTGAACCACAATGGTGATGTTCCAGTGGTGTATCTGCCAATCATTGAGGTAACTACTGCTGTCCCTGTTAGTATGGCTGTTACTTCCATTGTTTCATCCAACCCAGTTGCTATGGAGTCTGTAGCTGTGACCCAACAGGCTCCTACCCCAGCAACAAAACCAAAATCTAAGAAATCCTCCAAGCCAACCTCAGGTGCTTCTCAAAAGGCACCTGTTGTAAAAACTACCACACAACCTAAGGGGAGTGAGTCTGGAGTTGTGAGAGGTGAGGGAAGGGGTGAACATAAAAGAAACCCCAAGAATAAGGAAGGTGAGGTAAGTGTTTCCCAGCCTAGCCCCATTGTGTCTTCCCAACAAGGCACAATGAGTAAAATGGATTTAAGCACAAGTCTAATTGCATCCTCCCAAAAGGATGTAATTATTGAAACAAGCTCTCAACCTAGAGCACAGTCCAAAAGGGTAAGGGACACTTCAAGCCCACAGTCTACATTTTCCCAATACCAAAGGAGAGTGAAGCAAAAGTCCAAGGGTTCACAGGGTGCACACACACTGGAAGCAACACTTCCAGTTTCTCAAATTCAGTTTGATGTAACCCCTATCATTACTCCGGGGTTACAGTCCCATTCTCTAAACATCAATCTTGAATTATCTCCATCAAATTCACCAACTCAATCTTTAGATGTGGACATGATCCATACATCTATTCCTGATTCTCCAACTCTAATCTTGGAGAAGCCCCACTCTGAAGCTGGTGGCCATCACTTGTTAAGTGATTTGTTGGGCCATCAACCAATTTTTCCTGAAGTTGCAAGGGGATCTGTGGACCAAACTCTCAAATCAATCACCACAGACTCTACTGTAACTTCTCATTCTCAAAGTGCTTTCTTGACTTCATCAACGAAACAGTCTATTTCGTTGACAAGTGTTTCTCCATCAACGGTATCCATACCGTTGACAGTTCAAACTACCATTCCGTTGATAGGTCATTCTACACCCCTTATTGAAAATCTAGTTGTTTCCACAACTAGTGTAGATGACCTGGTGGTAGTTGAGACACTTTTAGGATTGAGAGGGAGTGAAACTGAGAGGCTGGCTTGCAGCCAGGCAAAAGGAGAGAATGAGAGTGAGAGGCTGGCTATTTCTTCCAGCCAGGCAAAAGGAGAGATTGAGAGTTCCACCTTAGTAGGTGAAGGTGAGGGTGTGAGAGGTGTGAGCCATGGGGAGCCCATGATGCAAGAAAATAGAGGAGAGAGAGAAGGGACTACAGGAGTCATAAGGGAGGAAGCAGCCATTGCTAGTGAGTCAATGGAGGTCAATGAGGGAGAAAGGGAACTTACCTTCCAAGAGCTTTATCAACAGACTCTGGATAGTATTTCCCTGGATCCTGAGACCTTTACTCATCCTGTGTCAGCCTATCAAGTTTTGGCTCAACAGGGCAATGTGGAGGCAGAGAGGTCACTACAACTGATTCATACAACTGCATCAATGCAAAGAGCAAAGGATGCCTTGACCAATCTATCTCCAGAAGCTGCAGCTAGTGGTGAGTTTGATTTTTCTGATGATGAGGACAGCTTTGGTGACAATCAGGTGGCCACTACTTCACAGACTGGGACTTCTGTGGTGCCTCCTACACCAAACTGGCTTTCTCAAGATTTACAAGGAAGGATCTCCCTGGATGCTGCAATCACAAGGCAGTACAATGAGGCCTATCTGGCTCATGAGTCTGCAAATGCCAATGACAAGAAATTCTACAAGGCTGTTATGGATTCACTGGAAATCCAAAGGCTACAAATGATGCAGACAAGGATTGAGGCTAGAGAAATCAAGGACTCAATTAGCAATCTCAAGGATGCTAATGACAGGAGGCTAGATGAAAAGCTTCCTCTTCTCACTGTGTCCAAGATGAACAGGTTTTTCTCTAAGGAACCTGAGGTGGCTACCTCCTTGAAGACTCTCTCTTCTAGAGTGGACAAGGTGGAAGCTACTCTATCTCAGATGCAAAAGGAACAGGAGAAGCAGACACAACTGTTGGCCCAGCTAGTGGCAGCTCAAGGACTCCCAGTCATCTCTCTTGATGATAACAAAAAGGGGGAGAAATCTAAGGAGCTAGACATTCAAATCACAAAGGTTATGGTCCCAGCCATTTCCCTGCCAAAGGAGCCACTAGCTACGGGGGAGTCAGGTAAAGCTAAACTGGACAGCATTGACCTGATTCAGCAAGCTTCTATGAAGCTACAGCTTGCTGAACAAATTAAAGACCACTGGTCCAGGATAGATGAAAGAATCAAGAAGTTAGCTGGTACTGCAAAGAGTTCAAATCCATCAACGGATCAAGCTTCTTCTAAAGAGCCATCAACGGATGCCATGGTTTTAGTGTCAACGGAATGGGAGCCACAGACCAATTCTTCATATAAGGTAGAGCCCCTTCTGCATGGAGTCACTCAAGGATCAAGGAAGGAGAAAGGACAAACTTCATGCATTAGGGATGTGGAACAAGCTACATTGCAAAGAAGCTTATCTCCCAAGTCTCCTGCTAAACCAAAGGGCAAAAATACAGAAAGGACTTTCTATCCTGCACCTTACCCAGATGAGCACAAGCTTCTTGGTCTACTCATCACAAAAAGTAAGGAAAACAATAATTATGAGGTAAGGAAGCAAAGGGCAATTGTCTACAGGAATGGACAACAAATCTGTGTTTGGGCTGGTCACCCAAACTTTGCTGAAGCTAAGGCTGAAGAGTCAGAAAGAGCAGCATTGCAAGCACTTGCAGTTGCTCAATCTCTTGATGAAGAAGAAAGACAGCAAGAAGAAAAAGCCAGAGAGGAAAGGAGTGCAAAGAAGAGCACAAGGCAACCAAAGGCAAGAGCTAGGAGAAATATAGCCTTTGAGAATGATGACTCTCAGAGTATTGCATCAGACTCTTCTGTACCAACTGCACCTCCAACAATTCCTGATCCAGCTCTAGGGGAAAAGTTAGCCTGTGATCCTAAACATCCTGTTAATTTCCATGATCAGCCAATTGAGCCAAAGGAAGAGCCAATTGAGTTTGATGAGGCCAACTTTCCAAAATTCCTCTTTGAGATGGATCCAAAGAAGAAATCTAAGCAAAGGGCTACCAAGGCTAAGCCAATTCTAGTAAGGAAACCACAAGCTGAAAAACCTCCTACCAACCCAGAAGACTTCATCTACATTGCTGATATCAGGGAGGAGTCTGACCTACACATCATTCTTGATGACCTAGTTGAAGTGAGAGGAATTGCAGCTTCTTACAAACTACCAGAGAGATTGGTGTTTGTCTACAAGGGTGGGAGAGAACAGGTTTGGCCTCTACATAGAATTCTGGGAGAAGACTATCAGACACTGCTTTCTGTGTTCAAATGCCTGAAGAAAGATTTTGGTTTTACCAAAACAGCTAAGTCTGAAGTTGTTTCCAAAATCTGCCAAATCAAAGCTAGCTGGAACAAGCCTGGTGCACTTCCCAGAGTATTGAAGGTCCCTCAAACAGGAAAGAAGATTCATCTCCAACCTTTTTGGATGATGGAATTCAGAGACAAGGACAACTGTAGAAGATTCTTCAGAATAGAAGACCAACTGGAGAAGGCATCCAATGAAACTCTAAGAATAATGCAATCCAAGTTGGGGAATGAAGATGAAGAAGAGAAGATTTTCTACAGAAGACTTCAAGCTCAGATTGAGGAGAACAATGCAAGGAAAGGGAAGAAAACAAGACCACAGAGGCAAAGATGAAAAATCTGCTCAGTCTAGAGGAGCAACTCTGTGCACTTGTTTAGTAAGATTTTCTACTTTGTATTTTAATTAAATTCAATGAAGCTCAATGCAATTTCTACTTTTATCATGTGTAATTTGACTGAGTGTTTTTGTTATCATCAAGGCTCTTGATTTATGGCTGTTATTCTATCAGTCATAAATTGGGGGAGATTGTTAGAAATATGTTGTTCTTGATGATAATTATAAAAACACTTAGTAGATTTTGTATTAAGTCATTTTGTAACTGTCAACGGAATGGCATGCTTTGCAGTGTTTCGTTGACAGGAAGCTCATCAACGGAATGAGTGTTGTAGAAATTGCACTGTACAATACTTCACAGTTTGATATGCATTTGATGTATGTACTAGATAGGTTTTCTAAGTCATGTTGACTAAGTACTAGATAGGCAAAATAGGTTGGTTAATTGTAAATATGTTATACCTTGTAATTTTGCCTAAGTGAAGACATGTCAACGGTATGAGGATTACTCTATCAACGAAACAAGGATACACCATCAACGGTATGGAGTTTACTCATCAACGAAACGAGAGAAACACCATCAACGGAATGAAGAATAAAGCTATCAACGAAACACATCTCCCTGCTATCAACGAATCATTATTGCTTTTCTGAATAGTTGACAAAGTGATAGTGACAGTTTACTGAACAGATCTAAAGGTGATGTGGAAGTGTACTTTGCATTGGAAACCATTAAAATGGACATGGGGAATAAGGAAACATCCCAGTTTCCGATTGGGCTCTTGGGAGTGATCATAATAAGCATGAAGACAAAAGCAAGGATCTCCAAGGACCACTGGACAAAGGGATGAAAAGCAAACTATTGGCGGTTACCTTTAGTGTACTTTAGTGTAGCCAAAAATAGTATTGTAAACTTGGGGAATATATAACCAAGTGTAGCAGTTAAGATAGAGTAAGAGAAGAAAAACAAATAGTTTGTATTAGCTATCTTTGAGAGCATTCTTCTCTAAAACTCTGTAACTGAGCAGCTGTGTACTTGTGTATCACAGATTATTTCCGCAATAAAAACACTTCAGTTGGATCATCAAACAATCCAACTGAATTATTTATATCTTGTGTTTTTATTTATTTAGTTCAGTTTTATTTTATAAAGTGTTTTAAGTTTAAGAAAATATCAAGAATTGTATTCAACCCCCCCTTCTACAATTCTGTTAGGTCATTTGGGATTAACAGTTAATCATGCCAGGATGTGGTCGAAATCCACTCTAATGTGGTGGAAAGTGACTTAAATTGGTGAGTTGGCCAAACTAGAGCCGAAATTGACTCGGATGGAACTGGTATCAGAGGACCCCAAAAAGTGGTCAAAGTTGATGTAAATTATGATAATATGATAATCATGCCAGGATGTGCTCGAATTCCACTCTAATGTGGTGGAAAGTTACTTAAATTGGTTAGTTTAGCCAAACTAAGGCCATAATTGACTTGGATGAAACTGGTATCAGAGGACCCCGAAAACTGGTCAAAATTGATGTAAATTATGATAATATATTAATCATGCCAAGATGTGGTCGAAATCCACTCTAATGTGGTGGAAAGTGACTTAAATTGGTTACTTTGGCCAAACTAGAGCCGAAATTGACTCGGATGAAACTGTTATTGGAGGACCCCCAAAAATGGTCATAGTTGATGTATTTTATGATAATATTTTAATCATGCCAAGAAGTGGTCGAAATCCACTCTAATGTGGTGGAAATTGACTTAAATTGGTTTGTTTGGCCAAACTAAAACCGAAATTGACAAGGATGAAACTGGTATATGAGTATCCCAAAAAGTGGTCAAAGTTCATGTATATTATGATAATATGTTAATCATGCCAGGATGTGGTCGAAATCCACTCTAATGTGGTGGAAATTGACTTAAACTGGTTTGTTTTACCAAACTAAAACCGAAATTGACTCGGATGAAACTGGTATATAAGGGTCCCAAAAATTGGTCAAAGTTCATGTATATTATGATAATATGATAATCATGCCAGGATGTGGTCGAAATCCAATCTAAAGTGGTGGAAAGTGACTAAAATTGGTTACTTTGGCCAAACTAGAGCCGAAATTGACTCGGATGCAACTGTTATTGGAGGACCCCAAAAAATGGTCATAGTTGATGTATTTTATGATAATATGTTAATCATGACAAGAAGTGGTCGAAATCCACTCTAATGTGGTAGAAATTGACTTAAATTGGTTTGTTTGGCTAAACTAAAACCGAAATTGACTCGGATGAAACTGGTATATGAGGATCCCAAAAAGTGGTCAAAGTTCATGTATATAATGATAATATGTTAATCATGCCATGATGTGGTTGAAATCCACTCTAAAGTGGTGGAAAGTGACTTAAATTGGTTAGTTTGGCCAAACTAGAGCCGAAATTGACTCGGGTGAAACTGTTATTGGAGGACCCCAAAAAATGGTCATAGTTGATGTAAATTCTGATAATATGTTAATCATGCCAGGAAGTGGTCGAAATCCACTCTAATGTGGTGGAAATTGACTAAAATTGGTTTGTTTGGCTAAACTAAAACCGAAATTGACTCGGATAAAACTGGTATATGAGGATTCCAAAAAGTGGTCAAAGTTGATGTAAATTATGATAATATGATAAACATGCCAGGATGTGCTCGAATTCCACTCTAATGTGGTGGAAAGTTACTTAAATTGGTTACTTTGGCCAAACTAGAGCCGAAATTGACTCGGATGAAACTGTTATTGGAGGACCCCAAAAAATGGTCATAGTTGATGTATTTTATGATAATATGTTAATCATGACAAGAAGTGGTCGAAATCCACTCTAATGTGGTGGAAATAGGCTCAAATTGGTTTGTTTGGCTAAGCTAAAACCGAAATTGACTCAGATGAAACTGGTATATGAGGATCCCAAAAAGTGGTCAAAGTTCATGTATATTATGATAATATGTTAATCATGCCAGGATGTGGTCGGAATCCACTCTAATGTGGTGGAAAGTGACTTAAATTGGCGAGTTGGCCAAACTAGAGCCGAAATTGACTCGGATGGAACTGGTATCAGAGGACCCCAAAAAGTGGTCAAAGTTGATGTAAATTATGATAATATGATAATCATGCCAGGATGTGCTCGAATTCCACTCTAATGTGGTGGAAAGTTACTTAAATTGGTTAGTTTAGCCAAACTAGAGCCATAATTGACTTGGATGAAACTGGTATCAGAGGACCCCAAAAAGTGGTCAAAATTGATGTAAATTATGATAATATATTAATCATGCCAGGATGTTGTCGAAATCCACTCTAATGTGGTGGAAAGTGACTTAAATTGGTTACTTTGGCCAAACTAGAGCCGAAATTGACTCGGATGAAACTGTTATTGGAGGACCCCCAAAAATGGTAATAGTTGATGTATTTTATGATAATATGTTAATCATGCCAAGAAGTGGTCGAAATCCACTCTAATGTGGTGGAAATTGACTTAAATTGGTTTGTTTGGCCAAACTAAAATCGAAATTGACAAGGATGAAACTGGTATATGAGTATCCCAAAAAGTGGTCAAAGTTCATGTATATTATGATAATATGTTAATCATGCCAGGATGTGGTCGAAATCAACTCTAATGTGGTGGAAATTGACTTAAACTGGTTTGTTTGGCAAAACTAAAACCGAAATTGACTCGGATGAAACTGGTATATAAGGATCCCAAAAAGTGGTCAAAGTTCATGTATATTATGATAATATGTTAATCATGCCAGGATGTGGTCGAAATCCAATCTAAAGTGGTGGAAAGTGAATAAAATTGGTCACTTTGGCCAAACTAGAGCCGAAATTGACTCGGATGCAACTATTATTGGAGGACCCCAAAAAATGGTCATAGTTGATGTATTTTATGATAATATGTTAATCATGACAAGAAGTGGTCGAAATCCACTCTGATGTGGTAGAAATTGACTTAAATTGGTTTGTTTGGTTAAACTTAAACCGAAATTGACTCGGATGAAACTGGTATATGAGGATCCCAAAAAGTGGTCAAAGTTCATGTATATTATGATAATATGTTAATCATGCCAGGATGTGGTCGAAATCCACTCTAATGTGGTGGAAAGTGAATAAAATTGGTCACTTTGGCCAAACTAGAGCCGAAATTGACTCGGATGGAACTGGTATTAGATGACCCCAAAAAGTGGTCAAAGTTGATGTAAATTATGATAATATGATAATCATGCCAGGATGTGCTCGAATTCCACTCTAATGTGGTGGAAAGTTACTTAAATTGGTTAGTTTAACAAAACTAGAGCCATAATTGACTTGAATGAAATTGGTATCAGAGGACCCCAAAAAGTGGTCAAAGTTGATGTAAATTGTGATAATATATTAATCATGCCAGGATGTGGTCGAAATCCACTCTAATGTGGTGGAAAGTGACTTAAATTGGTTACTTTGGCCAAACTAGAGCCGAAATTGACTCGGATGAAACTGTTATTGGAGGACCCCCAAAAATGGTCATAGTTGATGTATTTTATTATAATCTGTTAATCATGCCAAGAAGTGGTCGAAATCCACTCTAATGTGGTGGAAATTGACTTAAATTGGTTTGTTTGGCTAAACTAAAACCGAAATTGACTCGGATGAAACTGGTATATGAGGATCCCAAAAAGTGGTCAAAGATCAAGTATATTATGATAATATGTTAATCATGCCAGGATGTGGTCGAAATCCACGCTAAAGTGGTGGAACGTGACTTAAATTGGTTAGTTTGGCCAAACTAGAGCCGAAATTGAATCGGGTGAAACTGTTATTGGAGGACCCCAAAAAATGGTCATAGTTGATGTAAATTCTGATAATATGTTAATCATGCCAGGATGTGCTCGAATTCCACTCTAATATGGTGGAAAGTTACTTAAATTTGTTAGTTTAGCCAAACTAGAGCCATAATTGACTTGGATGAAACTGGTATCAGAGGACCCCAAAATGTGGTCAGAATTGATGTAAATTATGATAATATATTAATCATGCGAGGATGTGGTCGAAATCCACTCTAATGTGGTGGAAAGTGACTTAAATTGGTTACTTTGGCCAAACTAGAGCCGAAATTGACTCGGATGAAACTGTTATTGGAGTACCCCAAAAAATGGTCATAGTTGATGTATTTTATGATAACATGTTAATCATGCCAAGAAGTGGTCGAAATCCACTCTAAGTGGTGGAATTTGACTTAAATTGGTTTGTTTGGACAAACTAAAACCGAAATTGACGAGGATGAAACTGGTATATGAGTATCCCAAAAAGTGGTCAAAGTTCATGTATATTATGATAATATGTTAATCATGCCAGGATGTGGTCGAAATCCACTCTAATGTGGTGGAAATTGACTTAAACTAGTTTGTTTGGCCAAACTAAAACCGAAATTGACTCGGATGAAACTGGTATATAAGGATCCCAAAAAGTGGTCAAAGTTCATGTATATTATGATAATATGTTAATCATGCCAGGATGTGGTCGAAATCCAATCTAAAGTGGTGGAAATTGACTAAAATTGGTTACTTTGGCCAAACAAGAGCCGAAATTGACTCGGATGAAACTGTTATTGGAGGACCCCAAAAAATGGTCATAGTTGATGTATTTTATGATAATATGTTAATCATGACAATAAGTGGTCGAAATCCACTCTAATGTGGTAGAAATTGACTTAAATTGGTTTGTTTGGCTAAACTAAAATCGAAATTGACTCGGATGAAACTGGTATATGAGGATCCCAAAAAGTGGTCAAAGTTCATATATATTATGATAATATGTTAATCATGCCAGGATGTGGTCGAAATCCACTCTAATGTGGTGGAAAGTGACTTAAATTGGCGAGTTGGCCAAACTAGAGCCGAAATTGACTCGGATGGAACTGGTATCAGAGGACCCCAAAAAGTGGTCAAAGTTGATGTAAATTATGATAATATGATAATCATGCCAGGATGTGCTCGAATTCCACTCTAATGTGGTGGAAAGTTACTTAAATTGGTTAGTTTAGCCAAACTAGAGCCATAATTGACTTGGATGAAACTGGTATCAGAGGACCCCGAAAAGTGGTCAAAATTGATGTAAATTATGATAATATATTGATCATGCCAAGATGTGGTCGAAATCCACTCTAATGTGGTGGAAAGTGACTTAAATTGGTTACTTTGGCCAAACTAGAGCCGAAATTGACTCGGATGAAACTGTTATGGAGGACCCCAAAAAATGGTCATCGTTGATGTATTTTATGATAATATTTTAATCATGCCAAGAAGTGGTCGAAATCCACTCTAATGTGGTGGAAATTGACTTAAATTGGTTTGTTTGGCCAAACTAAAACCGAAATTGACAAGGATGAAACTGGTATATGAGTATCCCAAAAAGTGGTCAAAGTTCATGTATATTATGATAATATGATAATCATGCCAAGATGTGGTCGAAATCCAATCTAAAGTGGTGGAAAGTGACTAAAATTGGTTACTTTGGCCAAACTAGAGCCGAAATTGACTCGGATGCAACTGTTATTGGAGGACCCCAAAAAATGGTCATAGTTGATGTATTTTCTGATAATACGTTAATCATGACAAGAAGTGGTCGAAATCCACTCTAATGTGGTAGAAATTGACTTAAATTGGTTTGTTTGGCTAAACTAAAACCGAAATTGACTCGGATGAAACTGGTATATGAGGATCCCAAAAAGTGGTCAAAGTTCATGCATATAATGATAATATGTTAATCATGCCAGGATGTGGTCGAAATCCACTCTAAAGTGGTGGAAAGTGACTTAAATTGGTTAGTTTGGCCAAACTAGAGCCGAAATTGACTCGGGTGAAACTGTTATTGGAGGACCCCAAAAAATGGTCATAGTTGATGTAAATTCTGATAATATGTTAATCATGCCAGGAAGTGGTCGAAATCCACTCTAATGTGGTGGATATTGACTCAAATTGGTTTGTTTGGCTAAACTAAAACCGAAATTGACTCGGATAAAATTGGTATATGAGGATCCCAAAAAGTGGACAAAGTTGATGTAAATTATGATAATATGATAATCATGCCAGGATGTGCTCGAATTCCACTCTAATGTGGTGGAAAGTTACTTAAATTGGTTACTTTGGCCAAACTAGAGCCGAAATTGACTCGGATGAAACTGTTATTGGAGGACCCCAAAAAATGGTCATAGTTGATGTATTTTATGATAATATGTTAATCATGACAAGAAGTGGTCGAAATCCACTCTAATGTGGTGGAAATAGACTCAAATTGGTTTGTTTGGCTAAACTAAAACCGAAATTGACTCAGATGAAACTGGTATATGAGGATCCCAAAAAGTGGTCAAAGTTCATGTATATTATGATAATATGTTAATCATGCCACGATGTGGTCGGAATCCACTCTAATGTGGTGGAAAGTGACTTAAATTGGTGAGTTGGCCAAACTAGAGCCGAAATTGACTCGAATGGAACTGGTATCAGAGGACACCAAAAAGTGGTCAAAGTTGATGTAAATTATGATAATATGATAATCATGCCAGGATGTGCTCGAATTCCACTCTAATGTGGTGGAAAGTTACTTAAATTGGTTAGTTTAGCCAAACTAGAGCCATAATTGACTTGGATGAAACTGGTATCAGAGGACCCCAAAAAGTGGTCAAAATTGATGTAAATTATGATAATATATTAATCATGCCAGGATGTGGTCGAAATCCACTCTAATGTGGTGGAAAGTGACTTAAATTGGTTACTTTGGCCAAACTAGAGCCGAAATTGACTCGGATGAAACTGTTATTGGAGGACCCCCAAAAATGGTAATAGTTGATGTATTTTATGATAATATGTTAATCATGCCAAGAAGTGGTCGAAATCCACTCTAATGTGGTGGAAATTGACTTAAATTGGTTTGTTTGGCCAAACTAAAATCGAAATTGACAAGGATGAAACTGGTATATGAGTATCCCAAAAAGTGGTCAAAGTTCATGTATATTATGATAATATGATAATCATGCCAGGATGTGGTCGAAATCAACTCTAATGTGGTGGAAATTGACTTAAACTGGTTTGTTTGGCAAAACTAAAACCGAAATTGACTCAGATGAAACTGGTATATAAGGATCCCAAAAAGTGGTCAAAGTTCATGTATATTATGATAATATGTTAATCATGCCAGGATGTGGTCGAAATCCAATCTAAAGTGGTGGAAAGTGAATAAAATTGGTCACTTTGGCCAAACTAGAGCCGAAATTGACTCGGATGCAACTATTATTGGAGGACCCCAAAAAATGGTCATAGTTGATGTATTTTATGATAATATGTTAATCATGACAAGAAGTGGTCGAAATCCACTCTGATGTGGTAGAAATTGACTTAAATTGGTTTGTTTGGCTAAACTTAAACCGAAATTGACTCGGATGAAACTGGTATATGAGGATCCCAAAAAGTGGTCAAAGTTCATGTATATTATGATAATATGTTAATCATGCCAGGATGTGGTCGAAATCCACTCTAATGTGGTGGAAAGTGAATAAAATTGGTCACTTTGGCCAAACTAGAGCCGAAATTGACTCGGATGGAACTGGTATCAGAGGACCCCAAAAAGTGGTCCAAGTTGATGTAAATTGTGATAATATATTAATCATGCCAGGATGTGGTCGAAATCCACTCTAATGTGGTGGAAAGTGACTTAAATTGGTTACTTTGGCCAAACTAGAGCCGAAATTGACTCGGATGAAACTGTTATTGGAGGACCCCCAAAAATGGTCATAGTTGATGTATTTTATTATAATATGTTAATCATGCCAAGAAGTGGTCGAAATCCACTCTAATGTGGTGGAAATCGACTTAAATTGGTTTGTTTGGCTAAACTAAAACCGAAATTGACTCGGATGAAACTGGTATATGAGGATCCCAAAAAGTGGTCAAAGATCAAGTATATTATGATAATATGTTAATCATGCCAGGATGTGGTCGAAATCCACGCTAAAGTGGTGGAACGTGACTTAAATTGGTTAGTTTGGCCAAACTAGAGCCGAAATTGAATCGGGTGAAACTGTTATTGGAGGACCCCAAAAAATGGTCATAGTTGATGTAAATTCTGATAATATGTTAATCATGCCAGGAAGTGGTCGAAATCCACTCTAATGTGGTGGAAATTGACTCAAATTTGTTTGTTTGGATACACTAAAACCGAAATTGACTCGGATGAAACTGGTATATAAGGATCCCAAAAAGTGGTCAAAGTTGATGTAAATTATGATAATATGATAATCATGCCAGGATGTGCTCGAATTCCACTCTAATGTGGTGGAAAGTTACTTAAATTTGTTAGTTTAGCCAAACTAGAGCCATAATTGACTTGGATGAAACTGGTATCAGAGGACCCCAAAATGTGGTCAGAATTGATGTAAATTATGATAATATTTTAATCATGCGAGGATGTGGTCGAAATCCACTCTAATGTGGTGGAAAGTGACTTAAATTGGTTACTTTGGCCAAACTAGAGCCGAAATTGACTCGGATGAAACTGTTACTGGAGTACCCCAAAAAATGGTCATAGTTGATGTATTTTATGATAACATGTTAATCATGCCAAGAAGTGGTCGAAATCCACTCTAAGTGGTGGAATTTGACTTAAATTGGTTTGTTTGGACAAACTAAAACCGAAATTGACAAGGATGAAACTGGTATATGAGTATCCCAAAAAGTGGTCAAAGTTCATGTATATTATGATAATATGTTAATCATGCCAGGATGTGGTCGAAATCCACTCTAATGTGGTGGAAATTGACTTAAACTAGTTTGTTTGGCCAAACTAAAACCGAAATTGACTCGGATGAAACTGGTATATAAGGATCCCAAAAAGTGGTCAAAGTTCATGTATATTATGATAATATGTTAATCATGCCAGGATGTGGTCGAAATCCAATCTAAAGTGGTGGAAAGTTACTTAAATTGGTTACTTTGGCCAAACTAGAGCCGAAATTGACTCGGATGCAACTGTTATTGGAGGACCCCAAAAAATGGTCATAGTTGATGTATTTTATGATAATATGTTAATCATGACAATAAGTGGTCGAAATCCACTCTAATGTGGTAGAAATTGACTTAAATTGGTTTGTTTGGCTAAACTAAAACCGAAATTGACTCGGATGAAACTGGTATATGAGGATCCCAAAAAGTGGTCAAAGTTCATGTATATTATGATAATATGTTAATCATGCCAGGATGTGGTCGAAATCCACTCTAATGTGGTGGAAAGTGACTTAAATTGGTGAGTTGGCCAAACTAGAGCCGAAATTGACTCGGATGGAACTGGTATCAGAGGACCCCAAAAAGTGGTCAAAGTTGATGTAAATTATGATAATATGATAATCATGCCAGGATGTGCTCGAATTCCACTCTAATGTGGTGGAAAGTTACTTAAATTGGTTAGTTTAGCCAAACTAGAGCCATAATTGACTTGGATGAAACTGGTATCAGAGGACCCCGAAAAGTGGTCAAAATTGATGTAAATTATGATAATATATTAATCATGCCAAGATGTTGTCGAAATCCACTCTAATGTGGTGGAAAGTGACTTAAATTGGTTACTTTGGCCAAACTAGAGCCGAAATTGACTCGGATGAAACTGTTATTGGAGGACCCCAAAATATGGTCATCGTTGATGTATTTTATGATAATATTTTAATCATGCCAAGAAGTGGTCGAAATCCACTCTAATGTGGTGGAAATTGACTTAAATTGGTTTGTTTGGCCAAACTAAAACCGAAATTGACAAGGATGAAACTGGTATATGAGTATCCCAAAAAGTGGTCAAAGTTCATGTATATTATGATAATATGTTAATCATGCCAGGATGTGGTCGAAATCCACTCTAATGGGGTGGAAAGTGACTTAAACTGGTTTGTTTTGCCAAACTAAAACCGAAATTGACTCGGATGAAACTGGTATATAAGGGTCCCAAAAAGTGGTCAAAGTTCATGTATATTATGATAATATGATAATCATGCCAGGATGTGGTCGAAATCCAATTTAAAGTGGTGGAAAGTGACTAAAATTGGTTACTTTGGCCAAACTAGAGCCAAAATTGACTCGGATGCAACTGTTATTGGAGGACCCCAAAAAATGGTCATAGTTGATGTATTTTCTGATAATATGTTAATCATGACAAGAAGTGGTCGAAATCCACTCTAATGTGGTAGAAATTGACTTAAATTGGTTTGTTTGGCTAAACTAAAACCGAAATTGACTCGGATGAAACTGGTATATGAGGATCCCAAAAAGTGGTCAAAGTTCATGCATATAATGATAATATGTTAATCATGCCAGGATGTGGACGAAATCCACTCTAAAGTGGTGGAAAGTGACTTAAATTGGTTAGTTTGGCCAAACTAGAGCCGAAATTGACTCGGGTGAAACTGTTATTGGAGTACCCCAAAAAATGGTCATAGTTGATGTAAATTCTGATAATATGTTAATCATGCCAGGAAGTGGTCGAAATCCACTCTAATGTGGTGGAAATTGACTCAAATTGGTTTGTTTGGCAAAACTAAAACCGAAATTGACTCGGATAAAACTGGTATATGAGGATCCCAAAAAGTGGTCAAAGTTGATGTAAATTATGATAATATGATAATCATGCCAGGATGTGCTCGAATTCCACTCTAATGTGGTGGAAAGTTACTTAAATTGGTTACTTTGGCCAAACTAGAGCCGAAATTGACTCGGATGAAACTGTTATTGGAGGACCCCAAAAAATGGTCATAGTTGATGTATTTTATGATAATATGTTAATCATGACAAGAAGTGGTCGAAATCCACTCTAATGTGGTGGATATAGACTCAAATTGGTTTGTTTGGCTAAACTAAAACCGAAATTGACTCGGATGAAACTGGTATATGAGGATCCCAAAAAGTGGTCAAAGTTCATGTATATTATGATAATATGTTAATCATGCCACGATGTGGTCGGAATCCACTCTAATGTGGTGGAAAGTGACTTAAATTGGTGAGTTGGCCAAACTAGAGCCGAAATTGACTCGGATGGACCTGGTATCAGAGGACCCCAAAAAGTGGTCAAAGTTGATGTAAATTATGATAATATGATAATCATGCCAGGATGTGCTCGAATTCCACTCTAATGTGGTGGAAAGTTACTTAAATTGGTTTGTTTAGCCAAACTAGAGCCATAATTGACTTGGATGAAACTGGTATCAGAGGACCCCAAAAAGTGGTCAAAATTGATATAAATTATGATAATATATTAATCATGCCAGGATGTGGTCGAAATCCACTCTAATGTGGTGGAAAGTGACTTAAATTGGTTACTTTGGCCAAACTAGAGCCGAAATTGACTCGGATGAAACTGTTATTGGAGGACCCCCAAAAATGGTCATAGTTGATGTATTTTATGATAATATGTTAATCATGCCAAGAAGTGGTCGAAATCCACTCTAATGTGGTGGAAATTGACTTAAATTGGTTTGTTTGGCCAAACTAAAACCGAAATTGACAAGGATGAAACTGGTATATGAGTATCCCAAAAAGTGGTCAAAGTTCATGTATATTATGATAATATGTTAATCATGCCAGGATGTGGTCGAAATCAACTCTAATGTGGTGGAAATTGACTTAAATTGGTTTGTTTGGCCAAACTAAAACCGAAATTGACAAGGATGAAACTGGTATATGAGTATCCCAAAAAGTGGTCAAAGTTCATGTATATTATGATAATATGTTAATCATGCCAAGAAGTGGTCGAAATCCACTCTAATGTGGTGGAAATTGACTTAAATTGGTTTGTTTGGCCAAACTAAAACCGAAATTGACAAGGATGAAACTGGTATATGAGTATCCCAAAAAGTGGTCAAAGTTCATGTATATTATGATAATATGTTAATCATGCCAGGATGTGGTCGAAATCAACTCTAATGTGGTGGAAATTGACTTAAACTGGTTTGTTTGGCAAAACTAAAACCGAAATTGACTCGGATGAAACTGGTATATAAGGATCCCCAAAAGTGGTCAAAGTTCATGTATATTATGATAATTTGTTAATCATGCCAGGATGTGGTCGAAATCCAATCTAAAGTGGTGGAAATTGAATAAAATTGGTCACTTTGGCCAAACTAGAGCCGAAATTGACTCGGATGCAACTATTATTGGAGGACCCCAAAAAATGGTCATAGTTGATGTATTTTATGATAATATGTTAATCATGACAAGAAGTGGTCGAAATCCACTCTAATGTGGTAGAAATTGACTTAAATTGGTTTGTTTGGCTAAACTAAAACCGAAATTGACTCGGATGAAACTGGTATATGAGGATCCCAAAAAGTGGTCAAAGTTCATTTATATTATGATAATATGTTAATCATGCCAGGATGTGGTCGAAATCCACTCTAATGTGGTGGAAAGTGACTTAAATTGGCGAGTTGGCCAAACTAGAGCCGAAATTGACTCGGATGGAACTGGTATTAGATGACCCCAAAAAGTGGTCAAAGTTGATGTAAATTATGATAATATGATAATCATGCCAGGATGTGCTCGAATTCCACTCTAATGTGGTGGAAAGTTACTTAAATTGGTTAGTTTAGCCAAACTAGAGCCATAATTGACTTGAATGAAATTGGTATCAGAGGACCCCAAAAAGTGGTCAAAGTTGATGTAAATTGTGATAATATATTAATCATGCCAAGATGTGGTCGAAATCCACTCTAATGTGGTGGAAAGTGACTTAAATTGGTTACTTTGGCCAAACTAGAGCCGAAATTGACTCGGATGAAACTGTTATTGGAGGACCCCCAAAAATGGTCATAGTTGATGTATTTTATTATAATATGTTAATCATGCCAAGAAGTGGTCGAAATCCACTCTAATGTGGTGGTAATTGACTTAAATTGGTTTGTTTGGCTAAACTAAAACCGAAATTGACTCGGATGAAACTGGTATATGAGGATCCCAAAAAGTGGTCAAAGATCAAGTATATTATGATAATATGTTAATCATGCCAGGATGTGGTCGAAATCCACTCTAAAGTGGTGGAAAGTGACTTAAATTGGTTAGTTTGGCCAAACTAGAGCCGAAATTGAATCGGGTGAAACTGTTATTAGAGGACCCCAAAAAATGGTCATAGTTGATTTAAATTCTGATAATATGTTAATCATGCCAGGAAGTGGTCGAAATCCACTCAAATGTGGTGGAAATTGACTCAAATTAGTTTGTTTGGATAAACTAAAACCGAAATTGACTCGGATGAAACTGGTATATAAGGATCCCAAAAAGTGGTCAAAGTTGATGTAAATTATGATAATATGATAATCATGCCAGGATGTGCTCGAATTCAACTCTAATGTGGTGGAAAGTTACTTAAATTTGTTAGCTTAGCCAAACTAGAGCCATAATTGACTTGGATGAAACTGGTATCAGAGGACCCCAAAATGTGGTCAGAATTGATGTAAATTATGATAATATATTAATCATGCCAGGATGTGGTCGAAATCCACTCTAATGTGGTGGAAAGTGACTTAAATTGGTTACTTTGGCCAAACTAGAGCCGAAATTGACTCGGATGAAACTGTTATTGGCGTACCCCAAAAAATGGTCATAGTTGATGTATTTTATGATAACATGTTAATCATGCCAAGAAGTGGTCGAAATCCACTCTAAGTGGTGGAACTTGACTTAAACTAGTTTGTTTGGCCAAACTAAAACCGAAATTGACTCGGATGAAACTGGTATATAAGGATCCCAAAAAGTGGTCAAAGTTCATGTATATTATGATAATATGTTAATCATGCCAAGATGTGGTCGAAATCCAATCTAAAGTGGTGGAAAGTGACTAAAATTGGTTACTTTGGCCAAACTAGAGCCGAAATTGACTCGGATGCAACTGTTATTGGAGGACCCCAAAAAATGGTCATAGTTGATGTATTTTATGATAATATGTGAATCATGACAATAAGTGGTCGAAATCCACTCTAATGTGGTAGAAATTGACTTAAATTGGTTTGTTTGGCTAAACTAAAACCGAAATTGACTCGGATGAAACTGGTATATGAGGATCCCAAAAAGTGGTCAAAGTTCATGTATATTATGATAATATGTTAATCATGCCAGGATGTGGTCGAAATCCACTCTAATGTGGTGGAAAGTGACTTAAATTGGTGAGTTGGCCAAACTAGAGCCGAAATTGACTCGGATGGAACTGGTATCAAAGGACCCCAAAAAGTCGTCAAAGTTGATGTAAATTATGATAATATGATAATCATGCCAGGATGTGCTCGAATTCCACTCTAATGTGGTGGAAAGTTACTTAAATTGGTTAGTTTAGCAAAACTAGAGCCATAATTGACTTGGATGAAACTGGTATCAGAGGACCCCGAAAAGTGGTCAAAATTGATGTAAATTATGATAATATATTAATCATGCCAAGATGTGGTCGAAATCCACTCTAATGTGGTGGAAAGTGACTTATATTGGTTATTTTGGCCAAACTAGAGCCGAAATTGACTCGGATGAAACTGTTATTGGAGGACCCCCAAAAATGGTCATAGATGATGTATTTTATGATAATATTTTAATCATGCCAAGAAGTGGTCGAAATCCACTCTAATGTGGTGGAAATTGACTTAAATTGGTTTGTTTGGCCAAACTAAAACCGAAATTGACAAGGATGAAACTGGTATATGAGTATCCCAAAAAGTGGTCAAAGTTCATGTATATTATGATAATATGTTAATCATGCCAGGATGTGGTCGAAATCCACTCTAATGTGGTGGAAATTGACTTAAACTGGTTTGTTTGGCCAAACTAAAACCGAAATTGACTCGGATGAAACTAGTATATAAGGGTCCCAAAAAGTGGTCAAAGTTCATGTATATTATGATAATATGATAATCATGCCAGGATGTGGTCGAAATCCAATCTAAAGTGGTGGAAAGTGACTAAAATTGGTTACTTTGGCCAAACTAGAGCCGAAATTTACTCGGATGCAACTGTTATTGGAGGACCCCAAAAAATAGTCATAGTTGATGTATTTTATGATAATATGTTAATCATGACAAGAAGTGGTCGAAATCCACTCTAATGTGGTTGAAATTGACTTAAATTGGTTTGTTTGGCTAAACTAAAACCGAAATTGACTCGGATGAAACTGGTATTTGAGGATCCCAAAAAGTGGTCAAAGTTCATGTATATAATGATAATATGTTAATCATGCCAGGATGTGGTCGAAATCCACTCTAAAGTGGTGGAAAGTGACTTAAATTGGTTAGTTTGGCCAAACTAGAGCCGAAATTGACTCGGGTGAAACTGTTATTGGAGGACCCCAAAAAATGGTCATAGTTGATGTAAATTCTGATAATATGTTAATCATGCCAGGAAGTGGTCGAGATCCACTCTAATGTGGTGGAAATTGACTCAAATTGGTTTGTTTGGCTAAACTAAAACCGAAATTGACTCGGATAAAACTGGTATATGAGGATCCCAAAAAGTGGTCAAAGTTGATGTAAATTATGATAATATGATAATCATGCCAGGATGTGCTCGAATTCCACTCTAATGTGGTGGAAAGTTACTTAAATTGGTTACTTGGGCCAAACTAGAGCCGAAATTGACTCAGATGAAACTGTTATTGGAGGAGCCCCAAAAATGGTCATAGTTGATGTATTTTATTATAATATGTTAATCATGCCAAGAAGTGGTCGAAATCCACTCTAATGTGGTGGAAATGGACTTAAATTGGTTTGTTTGGCTAAACTAAAACCGAAATTGAATCGGATGAAAATGGTATATGAGGATCCCAAAAAATGGTCAAAGATCAAGTATATTATGATAATATGTTAATCATGCCAGGATGTGGTCGAAATCCACTCTAAAGTGGTGGAAAGTGACTTAAATTGGTTAGTTTGGCCAAACTAGAGCCGAAATTGACTCGGGTGAAACTGTTATTGGAGGACCCCAAAAAATGGTCATAGTTGACGTAAATTCTGATAATATGTTAATCATGCCAGGAAGTGGTCGAAATCCACTCTAATGTGGTGGAAATTGACTCAAATTGGTTTGTTTGGCTAAACTAAAACCGAAATTGACTCGGATGAAACTGGTATATGAGGATCCCAAAAAGTGGTCAAAGTTGATGTAAATTATGATAATATGATAATCATGCCAGGATGTGCTCGAATTCCACTATAATGTGGTGGAAAGTTACATAAATTGGTTAGTTTAACCAAACTAGAGCCATAATTGACTTGGATTAAATTGGTATCAGAGGACCCCAAAATGTGGTCAAAATTGATGTAAATTATGATAATATATTAATCATGCCAGGATGTGGTCGAAATCCACTCTAATGTGGTGGAAAGTGACTTAAATTGGTTACTTTGGCCAAACTAGAGCCGAAATTGACTCGGATGAAACTGTTATTGGAGGACCCCCAAAAATGGTCAGAGTTGATGTATTTTATGATAATATGTTAATCATGCCAAGAAGTGGTCGAAATCCACTCTAAGTGGTGGAACTTGACTTAAATTGGTTTGTTTGGACAAACTAAAACCGAAATTGACAAGGATGAAACTGGTATATGAGTATCCCAAAAAGTGGTCAAAGTTCATGTATATTATGATAATATTATAATCATGTCAGGATGTGGTCGAAATCCACTCTAATATGGTGGAAATTGACTTAAACTGGTTTGTTTGGCCAAACTAAAACCGAAATTGACTCGGATGAAACTGGTATATAATGTTGGGATTTATGGGTGATAACATAGAAACAACTTAACTTTGATTGTACTTAATTTTTTAATTAAGTAGAACATACTGTCACAGCCAAAGTATGTTCTTGTAATCAGTATGTAATGTTATTCTAGTTGTATAATTTGAAAGAAGTTCACTTGCTGTGTTCAAGCCTCAAAGGGTACATATTTAGATGACAACATGAATAAAGGTTACTGTCCTAAAGCTTCGACAGTAAGATTACAAGATGACAGAATGTTGCAAGTCAAGACAGCATATTCACTCTGACAGCAACATTGGCGGAAGACTTCGCGAGAGCAACTTTAGCCCTCGACAGCAAGCTTGGGAACCTCGACAGCACACTATGCGGGGAACTCGTACTGTCACCAAAAGCACATTCTTGTGACAGCAAGCTTTGCGGCAAAAGTAACTGTCTCGAGAAAGACCCTTGTTCTAAGTAACTTTCTCAGTCAAATCCCGTGACAGTTTCAATGTTCAAGAAACAGGCGTGATGCAGTATCCCTAAGCTGCACCAAGTCTGCAAGACTACGACAGAAGCTTCAAGCACTGCAAAACAAAAGCGAATCAATTTAAGAGCAAGGTCAAGTCCTTATTTGCTGAATTGCTTAAGCTGGAAATAGAATGAATCTAGGTTGCTTTTGTTATGATGTATATCTGACATATTAGCAATTTAGGAAAGTCACATGGGTAAGACAATCTGTAAGAAGCTGCCGCTTGACAATGACAGCAGCTTCACAAACCCGTGACTGATAGTGATAGGATTAGTCTTATACCTACTGTCAATTCATTCTAGAGATGTAACGAAGACTAGCAAGTGCCTTGAAGAAAAACGAAGCTCAAGATTTCTCTCTTGAGGTTGTAGCAACACTTTGCAAAATAAATAAAACATTTCTTTTGTGAATACTGTCTTCTCTATTTTACTGTTTGTGAATGCATACATATTATTGATAACATTAAATCTTAGTTTTAGTTGTTGAAACTGAGATTGAATTTTATCAGTATTGCATTCATCCCCCCCTTCTGCAATACACAAGGACCAACAACTGGTATCAGAGCTTTCAGATTAATATACATATCTGAGATCCCGACGACAATGCAGAAATCAAACAGTATCAAGATCCCAGCTTTTGATAAAGAGAACTACAGTATTTGGAAAAGAAAGATCTTGTTGTTTATCAAAGCTGCGAATCCACTATACCCAGGTATACTCGAGAATGGTCCTTTCATTCCAAGAAAGGAAATTGAAGCCACAACAGTAAATGGTGAGATCATTCCTGCACATTGGGTTCCCAAAGATCCCTCGGAATTTTTGGAAACTGAAAAGGAGAAAATGGTGCTAGATGATCACTTGCAACTCATCTTGCTCGATTCTCTCACGTTGGATAAAGCCATGTGTGGAAGTGTGATAAGCTGCACATCAGCCAAGGAGATGTGGATCAGGTTAGCCTTACTCTGTGAAGGAAGTGAAGAAGTTAAGGGCAACCAAAGGCAAATACTTATATCTCAATATGAGGCATTTATGGCCAAGCCTGGTGAAGACTTAACCTCCATGTTTGAAAGGTTCAGTAAGCTCTTAACTGAACTGCAGATACATGGCAAGTACTATGACAGAAAAGAATTGAACGTATAGTTCTTGCTTACACTGCCTGATCATCTTGAACACAAGACAACAGCCATACGAGAAGGAAGAGATCTTAACAATATAACCTTTGAGACACTTTATGGCATTCTGAAATCGTATGAACTTGAACTCTTTCAAAAGAGAGCCATACAAAGTGGAACAAGGAACAAGATGGCTAATATGTCAAGTGCCCTAGTAGCATAAGTGCCAAGGATCACACAACCTAGTGAAGCACTACAAATCACTCAACCAACCCCTGTACAATCCTTGAAGATAGAAGAGGTTGTTGAAGATGATGAGAAAGTAGTACTACAGCTCAAGGATGTGGAAGATGAAGACTTCTACACTATGGAGGAACTGGAAAGCATGGACAATCCTACTATGGCTTACATGGCCAAAAAGTTCAAGAACTTCAGATTCAAGAAGGATAGGTCATTCAGGCCCCAAGGCCAAGCATCCAAGTTCACCAAGGGAAGCTCATCAAAGGCTGCTGTGGGAAGCTTATTCAAAGGAGGATACAAGACTGGATTTGTGGATAGATCTAAATTCAAGTGTTACAACTGTGGTGAACCTGGTCATTTTGCTACTGAGTGCAAAAGACCCAAACAGGTTCAGAGATTTGAGAAAGGAACTGGTGGATACTCCAAGAAGAATCAAGGTAGAGCCTATGTGGCTGAAGGAAAGTGTTGGGATGAGTCTGATGATGAAGATGAAGAAGAATATGTCAACCTAGCTCTCATGGCTAGCACTGATGAAGTAACATCAACATCCTCAAGTCAGGTACCTTCACTTGTCTTACTTGATATGTCCATTGATGAGTATAAGAAAACCATTAAAGACTTAAGTGCTGAAATGTTCAATGTCCATACTAGCTTATCTGCTGCCAATGAGGAAATCAATAGGCTGAGTAAGCTAAATGAAACACTAAAGTCTGAAAATGAATCTCTTGTTCTCAAAACCAGTTCACTAGACTCTTTAGCTCAGGAGAATGCTAAACTTAAAAATGAATTGAAATGTGCTAAAGAGGTTGAGGAATACCTGAGAAATGAGATTGCTGAAAATGAATTTAAAATCAAGGCTTATAAAAACTCATCAAAGATAGTTCAGGATTACAATGATAAGCATACAGAAAATCAGTCTGTTGGTATAGGTTTTTCTTATGGTAGAAGACCTGGAAAGGAAACTGTGATTCAAGATTGTCCTGGGAGTGCTGCTGGCAAACCCACCATTCTCAAGAAAGTTAAAACTCCTATTTTCAAAACTGCAGAAATTGAGTTTGATGAAGAAGCCATGCTCATCAAACAAGAAATACTTGATGAGGATGAAGGTGTTGACAGCACATTCAAGGATGGAAAGGATACTGTCACAATCCCCAAGACAGTAAACTTACCAAGCAATCAGACAGTAAGTTCAAAAGATGCTATCACAGTTGGCAAGACAGAATCTTCCAAAGATACTGTCAAGAATGGTTCCAAGACAGTAACTTTAAAACCTTCTGTCAAGACAGTAGGAATAAAAGATACTGTCAAGGAAAGTTCGACAGCAACTTCTGAACATACTGTCAATCCAGTAACTCCCAAGTCTAAAAACAGGAATGGTAAGGTAGGTGTCAATAAAGGAAATGGATACACTAATGTTGGAGGTGCCTCTAGGAAACTATGCAATAACTGTGGATCTACTCATCACTTAACACATGTTTGTAAGAAACCAATTGAGAATAAGATCAATGCAACTGAACTCAATGGTAACTTACACAGAACCCCCCTTTTGCATAGAACTATGAGTGTCTGTAACAACATTGAATGTATGCCATGCAAAATCACTGCCATGAGTACATGCTTTAACTTACCTGTTCTCTCTACTGAAAAATGCTCATACCTGAACACTGTTGAGACTTCTGAGCCTGCTGGAAACAGCAAAAAGGCTTCATCCACTAAGAAAAGGACCAAGTCCAATTCTAAACCTAAGTGGGTGAAAAGAGAAGTCAAACAGGAGATTACTGATAATGCTTATGACTTTATGACTGAAAGAAACTCAGGAGACACTGAAACTGCAGGACCCAACAAGGATTGGGTACCATATGCATCTTAGACACATTCTGTTTTGCAGGGCAAGAAGAAAGATCAAGTCATGTGGATCATTGACAGTGGCTGCTCAAGACACATGACAGGTGATAAAGCCCTGCTATCACATTATGTTGAGAAAGCTGGCCCAATCATAACCTTTGGAGACAACAGCAAGGGTTACACAGTGGGATATGGCTGTCTTGAAATTGGAAATGTTGTCATTGAAGATATTGCTCTTGTGGATGGATTGAAGCACAATCTACTCAGTGTCAGCCAATTCAGTGATAGGGGATTCAAGGTTGATTTTGATATGATGCTGTGTAACATTTATCACAAGAAGAATAGTAGCCTCTCTCTAAAAGGGGTTAGAAAAGGAAGCTTGTTTGTTGCTGACTTAAATTCAACAAAGAAGGATAAGGTTTACTGTTTCTACAGTAAAGCAACTGTTGGTGACAGTATGCTTTGGCACAGGAAGCTCTCACATCTCAACTTCAAGACAATGAATATTCTGATGAAGAAGGAGTTAGTGAGAGGTTTGCCCCAACAGGAATTCTGTCAAGAAGGACTGTGTGAAGATTGTCAAATGGGCAAACTGAGAAGAGCTGTGCACAAGTCTAAGCAAATGAACACCAACATTGAAGCACTCAAGTTGATTCACATGGATCTCTTTGGACCAGTCAATGTACCATCAATGGCCAAGAAGAGATATGCCTTAGTAATGGTGGATGATTACTCAAGGTACACTTGGGTGAAGTTTCTAGAATCCAAAGATGAAGCTGCTCAAGTGATTATTGATCAAGTCAGAGTTCTTGATAGAACTCCAAACTCAAAAGTTCAAATCTTGAGGAGTGACAACGGTACAGAATTCAGAAATGCCACTCTTGGAAATTTCTGTAAAGATGAAGGAATTGTACAACAATTCTCTGCTGCAAGAACTCCACAGCAGAATGGAGTTGTAGAAAGAAAGAACAGGACTCTCATTGAAGCAGCTAGAACTATGTTGCATGATGCCAAACTGCCAACATATTTCTGGGCTGAAGCTATCAACACAGCCTGTTATACTCAGAACAGAACCATGATCAACAAAACTCATGCAAGTACACCTTACTGTCTGTTAACTGGAAAGAAACCTACTGTCAAATATTTTCATGTGTTTGGGAGCAAATGCTTTATGATGAAGGATAACCATGAGAAGAAAGGAAAATTTGACACCAAGGCTTTTGAAGGACTATTCATGGGTTACAGCACAGAAAGGACTGCCTACAGAGTTTATGTTATGGAACACAGGATTATTGAAGAAAGTGTTAATGTCACATTTGATGAAACCAAGTTTCCAGGACTGCATGAAGAAGGAAAGATGCAGACATTCCGATTTGAGAATCAAGAATACTTGGAAGCTGAGGAGATTGTGGATGAAGAACCTAGCTTCACTCAAGTTGTTGAAGTTGATAAAGATACTGTCAATGCCACTACTGTCAACCAAACTCCAGCTCAGTCACAGACCATATCCTCTAACATTCATGACAATGGTGACTCTGGAGACAATGAAGAACATGGTGAAGACAATGGGATTGGTGATCATTCAACTCAACAAACTGAAGAAAATGTTCTTGTGCAGTCAAGTAGCTTGCCCAGAATCACCAAGTGGAACAAGGATCACTCAAGTGACCTCATCATTGGTGACCCTAATTCTGGAGTGAGGACCAGGAACAAAGTCTCTGCTGACAGCATGTTTTCATGCTTCCTGTCTCAAATGGAACCTAAGACAATTGATGAAGCATTGTTGGATTCTGACTGGGTGATAGCCATGCAAGAAGAGCTAAATCAGTTTGAAAGGAACAATGTATGGAAGCTAGTTCCAAGACCTAAGGGAAAGTCAGTCATTGAGACCAAATGGGTTTTCAGAAACAAGCTTGATGAAAATGGATCAGTGACAAGAAACAAAGCAAGGCTAGTAGCTAAGGGTTACTGTCAACAGGAGGGAATAGATTATGATGAGACATTTGCACCTGTTGAAAGACTTGAAGCTATAAGAATCTTTCTAGCCTATGCTGCACACTGCAACTTCAAAGTATTTCAGATGGATGTCAAAAGTGCCTTCCTAAATGGAGAATTGGAAGAAGAAGTGTATGTTGAACAGCCACCAGGGTTTGAGGATGTTGAAGTGTATGATTTTGTGTACAAACTCTTCAAAGCTTTGTATGGACTAAAGCAAGCACCCAGGGCATGGTATGACACACTTTCCACCTTTCTTCTGGAAAACCAGTTTACTAGAGGAGTTGTGGACAAGACACTTTTCTACAAACACCATGGCAAGGACATCATTCTGGTACAAATCTATGTGGATGATATCATTTTTGGTTCTACAAATGAGAAACTGTGTGAGAAGTTTTCCTCTCTCATGAGTAACAAATATGAGATGAGTATGATGGGAGAATTGTCATTCTTTCTGGGATTACAAATTCTTCAACAATCTGATGGAATCTTTATTTGTCAAGCTAAATACATCAAGGAACTTCTCAGAAAGTTCAACTTGGAAGATTCATCACCTGCAAAGACACCAATGTCCACCTCAACCAGTCTAGATCTTGATCCTAAAGGGAAGAAAATTGATTCAAGCACCTATAGAGGCATGGTAGGATCTCTCCTATACCTAACTGCTAGCAGACCTGACATCATGTTTGCTACATGTCTCTGTGCAAGGTTTCAGAGTGATCCAAAGGAGTCTCACTTAGTAGCCATCAAAAGAATCTTTAGATACCTAAAAGGCACTCCTAACCTAGGTCTTTGGTATCCTAAGAACACTGGATTTGATCTAATTGGCTACTCAGACTCAGACTATGCTGGATGCAAGATTGACAGAAAGAGTACTACTGGTAGCTGTCAATTTCTTGGTGGAAAATTGGTCTCATGGTTTAGCAAGAAGCAGCATTCAGTTTCTACCTCAACTGCAGAAGCTGAGTATATTGCTGCAGGCAGTTGCTGTGCACAAATTCTATGGATGAAGAATCAACTTCTGGATTATGGTCTAGTGTTAAGTGAAATTCCTATCTACTGTGACAACACTAGTGCCATAGCCATATCAGACAATCCAGTTCAACACTCTAGGACAAAGCACATTGATATAAGACATCACTTTATCAGAGAGCATGTTGAACAAGGAACTGTGAAGCTGATCTATGTCCCAACTGACAAGCAACTTGCTGACATCTTTACTAAGCCACTGGATGAAGCAACCTTCAACAGGTTGGTAAGTGAATTGGGAATGCTGAACCTGGTATGTTGATTTACTCAGTTTTTGATATTTCCAAATTCTCTAATGAAGCTCATGACAGCAACTTCAAACCTGCTGTCGAGAGAAGTTACTGTCTACTTGGTTTATGTCTGTTATGTGACAGCATGTGTTGATTTGACTTATCATGTCAGTATTTTGTGCCAGTCTCATACTTTTAAACCGTGTATGACATTAATGTGGTTACTTGTTAAGTTTGAGAGATAAAAATCTGTTTCATTGGACTTTCACACCTTTTTGCATTAATCTGTAGGATTAAAGGAGGACACGACCATTAATTACTTTTGTGGTAGTTGTATGGGTACTCTAACTGTTGACCATTAGACTTTAATCCTTAGACGGTTTTGCCTATAAATTAACCTTAGGTTTCACCAGTCTGCTCTCAGTTTTAAAGTAAATAATGGAAAACAAAGTAGGAATTGAAGTTGGGCTAAAGAAGTGTGATAGTGAACCCTACAATGAGGAGATTGAGGAGCTCTTCGAGGTGCTGTTGGATGCCCTCGATGAGATAGACGAGGAAAAGGAGGCCAAGGCTAAGGAAGAGGAAGCCAAGGCTCAGGAAGAAGAGAAGTTGCTTCAGGCACTTCTCAAGGAAGAAGGCCGCACTGAAGAAGAGGCTAGGGCAGAGCTTTTAGAACTAGTTAATAAAGTCATGAAATGATGTACTCAATGTTCTATTCTGAATGATTTTATTAATAATAATAATAATAATAAAAGTTCTTGTCTTTGTGGTTATTGAGTTTATGCTTTGTCTGTGTTAATTGATTAATATCTGTGTTCAATAGATTACATTGCTAAATCCATAATTTGTCAATATTAAGTTAAGTGTATGAATCAAGCATTCTAATAAGTTCATGACAGAACCAATTCCTAATCGTAGTTACTGTTGTTAAGAAGGATACTGTCGCGTGTTTCTTGACAGCAACCTTCTTGACAGCAGGGAAAGACCTTCTGTCAAGACTTGTAAAGGATACTGTCATTCATATGCTTAACGGTGACAGCAAGTCTTTGCACAATAGTTGCTGTCGCGCAAAACCTACTGTCACCACCTCTTATTACTGACAGATTGTTTCTAGCGCACAGGTTACTGTCACCAATAGTGGACCATTGAAATTGGATATTTATCCCACGTTGGTCAGTGAATAATGGGCAGTAACTCACGTGTTTAAGAGTGGGTTAAGACACGTTCTTGAAATCCACTTTTTATGCACAAAACGTTTGAGATACCCCTATTTATTCCCCAGTTACTCAGACATATCTTTCTCTTTCTCATCAAACTCAAGGCAAAATACCTTTCTTCCAGCAAAAAGCAATTTTTCTTACTTTCTTCTTTTCTTGAAATCTCAATGGCCCCCAAACAGACTCTCTCTCAAACAAACTTTGCTGGTATCTTTTCCCCAAATGATGCTGGTGAAGGCTTCAAAGGACTAGTGTTTTTCCTGAACAAGTCCTATCTCGGTTATGCCATAACCTCAACCCCCATTCTCGACTTAGACAGACTTGAGGCATTTTGGCAAACTGCTGTTGCTCAAACTGAGGGTGAGAACCCTGGTATTCAATTCACAATCTCTGGGCAACAATACACTCTTACAGCTGAGGTCATCAACAATGCTCTTGGAATTACACTTGAAGCAAGACAACAATTTACTGAACTTACAAATGATGACACTCTCAAGAAGCTCTTCTTGAAGATTGGGTATGCATGCCCTATTCTCGAAGAGGGGACTACCAAGTGGTATCCAACTGGTGAAATGGATAGGAAACATCTGCGAAAGGAGTGGAGTATGATATTTGATGTGATGGTCAAGGTGTTCTCTACCAAGTCCACAGGCTGGAATGGAATACCCTCCTACATCAAGAAACTGACACATTCTCTTGTCCATGGATACAAGGTGAATGTTGGAGCTCTCCTCATGGCACACCTCAAAGCTGCCATAGGTAAGAAGGTATCACTCTACCCTCGCTTTCTTATGTTGTGCATTAATTCATTCTGTGATTTTAATGATGCTGCTCCTCGTTTAGAGGCTTGCTCAGTTTTGAAAAAGAACACACACACACACACTGTTATCATCACAAGATCTCAATGCACACATTCCACTCTGTTTCACTCAACACATGGTTGATCAAGTGTCAAACCTTGATTATCCATTACCTTCTGGTTATGATTCCTTTTCTCTTGAGAATGAAACTGAATTAGACCCAAATTCAGTTAACCCACATTCAACACCATACACTCAGCCTAGGCCCTCTAGACTTCCCAAAGCCCAAAGAGAAGCCTTGCAAGAATCCAGAAAAAGATCCTTAGACGCTGATGTTGGTGGTAGCTCTGTTAGTCAAGAGGGAGACACTGCACCTAGTGCAGCAAATAAGGAAGGTAGTCAAACAGAACCCACAGTGGTTCCCCTTGAGCCTAAGAAGAAGAGAGCTAGGAGGACCAAAACCACTGTCAGCCACCCTGCAGTCTCCCAAAAGACTGTAGAGGAAACCAGGGAAATAAACTCCTCCCTAGATGTGCCTTCTCAACAAGGGACATCTATTGAAATTGGCATGTCTCCCAAGGCACCCTGTACAGAGTCTGCACAAACTCATGGTTCCCAACCTGAGATACCCCCACTTGAAGAAACACACAGTGAGTTAGGGCACAGTGAGGATTTCTCTACTCCTATTGATGGTTCACATGTTTCATCTGTGAATCAGCCCCCACTCTCTACTACACTTTCACCTTCTTCCTTCCCTACACATTCTTTTGTTTCTTCTCCACAACCTAGAGAAGGGGACAGTCCCAACCCTTCAGGTTTTGATCATCCATCTCCATTCATGGATGAGCCCCCATCTAGTGGTCCACAAGAACCCATTTCTCAAAGTGAGATGGACACCACTCCTCCAAACACTGAGCTAGGGCAAAGTGGTATTTTGTCAGAAAATGAAACAACCAACACTTTGTCTGAATTCCAAGGAGCATCTTACCTTCAGGAAGATGCTGTCACAGCCTCTGTTGCTGTCAAAGACACTGGCAATGTTGTTGTCCTGGACACAGCTGCTGTCATGGGTGGAGAGAAAGATACTGTCACTACAGAACCTACTGTCACTCCACCTCCCAAAGTTGCTGTCATGCCAGAACCTGCTGTCCAGACTCCAACTGACAGTAACATTCCTGCCAAAGATGTTGTCCAGTCCTCTCAGCCTGATTTTGATGCTGTGATCATTGAGGATGCCTCTGATGATGATCTACCTCTTGCCAAACTCTTAAAGGTACATTCTAAATCTACTCCTTCCATGCATGTTAGTACTGCTCATACCCATGCATCTAGGTTGAGTGAGGGTGTGCAAAAGAAAAGAGATATAAAAGAAAAGAGAAGTGAGCATAAAAATGAGAGGCAGCCAAATGAGCTGGCAAAAGGAGAGGGACTTGAGCATGTCCAGAGAGTTATTGAGGGAGCCCACACTATTCAGGCACTAGGCCTTGAGAGTCAAACTGTGAGGGGTGATGAGATCACTCAAAAACACCCTGAGAGTGTGAGAACCCCCATAGCCTCCAAGCCCCTTTCTTTTCCTTCCCCTCCAAGAAGGTTAAGGTATGGTGGCCCCTCTACTACTTATGGTAACAGGATTGCAGCTCTGGAAGGACAGTGTGCTACCCTCAACTCCAAGATGGACTCTCTCTCTCAACTGGTGGTTGATGGTTTTGCTGCTACTCAACTCTCTATTCAGTTCCTTACTGACCTAGTAGCTGCCAACTCAACTAAGGGGGAGAAGGTAGCAAGATCAGAATCATTGCCTATTCAGGAATCAGGTGGAACTCAGGGGGAGCCTGTAGCTGTGGAGACCAGAGGGGGAGCTAAAAGGAAAGCAATGTCTAAGGGGGAGCAAGTCAAACCAAGCAGTGCACAACCACAGGATAAAGCTGAAAAGCCTGTTGAAGTGGAAATGGATGGAGAAAGGGTGTTAATGTCAAAGGAAACTCAAGATGCATTGCAAAGAAGACCTGCATCTAGACATCCAATCTTGCCTCCTGTGTTGATTAGAGAGCCAACTCCAGAAACTCAAGAAACTGCTCTACAGAAGAAATGGAGAGAAATGGAGGAACAAAACAAACTTGGGAAAGGTAAAGGGAAACTGCCTGAATCCATCCAAAAGGGAATTATTTGGACAAATGGCACTCAATTTGATCAAGAAGAAGCCAATGTCTTGATGGTGGATTACATGGAGAGCACATTACACAACCATGACAGTGAATTTAGCAGTTTAGTGGAAAAAGCAATGAATGCTCCAAGCAACCGTCCAACCAACACCACAAAACTGTTAAAGGAACAAATTACTAGTGTCAGTGTAATGGTGAATGATGAGAAAAGATGGGCTGTAAGTATTTATCTCACTTCTGGCATATCTTATTTCATCACAATGCAATTATTGCAGAGTCTGCCAGCAAAGGTGTTGTGTGCCTTGAAGGGAAAGATCAGGGCAACTCAAACACCATTCAATGAAATATTAGATATGCAAATCCAGAACCTGCTCATACAAAAACTACCTGAAGTCTACACAAATCCACCATGTGTTTTCTATAGATCTGAAACTAAGGATGGCACAAGAAGGAACAGCTTCATGAATTTGGTTGGCACATCCAGAATGGAAACCAAGTCAATTCTGAAAGTGTTAGATGGAATACTCAATTCAAATGCCAATCCAGGAAGAGCTTATGCTGTTCAAGAGATCTACAAAATGCTGGTGTTGAGAGACAAGGCACTAGGAGCTAGAGTGAAGGAACTAATCTCTAGAGCCAATGCCAAAAGAAATGATCAAGGTGGAAGTTGCCTCTATGACCTTCCTCCTCAGGATGATGATGATGATGAGGTTGGAGGTGGTGAAGCTTCTGGAAATGCTGGAAATGCTGGTGGAAGTAATTCTGGGAATACTGGTATTCAATCCCAAAATGAAGGCAATGAAGAAACTCCTAATCAGGAAAAGAAAGATGCTGGTGCTACAGATGAAGAGGAGTCAAGAATACTGGAAGCTTTGGAGGCAAGCATTCTTAGATGTGCTATTGACTGCATAAATGCAGAAAAAGATGCTGTCACCAAAGGTACTGTCGACAAGGATACTGTCATAGAAGATGCTGTCATGGAAGATGCTGTCGACAAAGGTACTGTCAAGAAAGGTTCTGTCAAGGATGAAACCAAAGCTGCTGTCAAGCCCAAGAGACTGAAAGCTAAAGCTAAGGCATGGTTTACTAGACAGAAACCTGCAGGAAAGCACATGTGCTCAGGAAAGGAAAAGGCCACTGGTTTAGGCAGAAATTTGAAGATGCCAATTCAATCAATTCCTCCCAACAGTCTTAAAATTCAACAGATGCAATCTTGGGAAATCAAGAGTGTTGAGGTTAAATTGGATGCAAATCAAGAGGCCACTGAGTACATTCTATGGTGGGAAGGATCAAGATCTACCGAGGTTGATAAGGACTTCAACCTGGTGTCCACATCAACCAGTGGTAGGACATCAACCATAGATAAAAGGAGAATTGACTTCTTCTACCTGGAAAGAATGGTAGAGTTGTTGGAGAGTTATGATAATGTTCCAAAGTCTGTTATGGAACATATCTTGAATTATCAGGCTGATAGGGATGCTGAATTCTATCAGAAATTTGGCTACAATTTTGCTGATTTTGATGATGCTAATATTCTAACTGATCTCCCACCTTCTCCTATACCATACCACTGGTACTATGAGTTTGAGAACTTACCCACAGAAGAAGGGCAAACCCAACCAACTCAGGAAAGGGAACCCAAGCCAAGCAAAAGACCTGAATCTTCTAAATATTCTCAAACTAAGTCAGAACTTGATAAGAAGGAAGCTGAACTACTGGAAAGATGCAAGGTTTCCAACAAGGCAGAAAGTGAAGCTCCAAATTATCAATCATGTATGCTGGAAAATCCCCTAAGAATGAAGTATCTAAAAGAAGAAATCTATGTTTGCAGCTTTCACAAGCTAAAAACAACTATTCTGAAGGACTTACAGTATATGGTAGCTGGATCTATTCATCCCTTGGAGCATATTTGTTCTGATGAAATAGAGAATGTATTGGAAGGAAGAAAAGGAGAAGACTCAAAGCTGGACAAGCAAAGGAGAAGGACTCTCAATGCTTATCCTGGAAGTAGATTCAAGCTCATTAATGAAGAACTTCACTTCAGAACCTATCCTTATGATATAGTACAATGGCTGAATCTCAGGGATGTTAGTTCTCTCCTCTCCCCTTCTATAAAGAAGATCATTGAAGAAGTAGAGGATGATGCAGTTTCTGCTGCTGAAATTTCTCTTATAGAAAGTCTAAAAAGCTGCTTGGTAGAAGCTCTCAAAAGAGAGGATGTAGCAAGGCAGAAGAGGAAATCTCAAGCTAAGTAAAAATTCTTAATCCATTCTGATCTTGTTAGTTAAGTTGTCAGCACATATTGTAAATTTGTTGTTATTTCCCATAAAAACAAATTGGGGGAGATTGTTGGGATTTATGGGTGATAACATAGAAACAACTTAACTTTGATTGTACTTAATTTTTTAATTAAGTAGAACATACTGTCACAGCCAAAGTATGTTCTTGTAATCAGTATGTAATGTTATTCTAGTTGTATAATTTGAAAGAAGTTCACTTGCTGTGTTCAAGCCTCAAAGGGTACATATTTAGATGACAACATGAATAAAGGTTACTGTCCTAAAGCTTCGACAGTAAGATTACAAGAATACAAAATGTTGCAAGTCAAGACAGCATATTCACTCTGACAGCAACATTGGCGGAAGACTTCGCGACAGCAACTTTAGCCCTCGACAGCAAGCTTGGGAACCTCGACAGCACACTATGCGGGGAACTCGTACTGTCACCAAAAGCACATTCTTGTGACAGCAAGCTTTGCGGCAAAAGTAACTGTCTCGAGAAAGACCCTTGTTCTAAGTAACTTTCTCAGTCAAATCCCGTGACAGTTTCAATGTTCAAGAAACAGGCGTGATGCAGTATCCCTAAGCTGCACCAAGTCTGCAAGACTACGACAGAAGCTTCAAGCACTGCAAAACAAAAGTGAATCAATTTAAGAGCAAGGTCAAGTCATTATTTGCTGAATTGCTTAAGCTGGAAATAGAATGAATCTAGGTTGCTTTTGTTATGATGTATATCTGACATATTAGCAATTTAGGAAAGTCACATGGATAAGACAATCTGTAAGAAGCTGCCGCTTGACAATGACAGCAGCTTCACAAACCCGTGACTGATAGTGATAGGATTAGTCTTATACCTACTGTCAATTCATTCTAGAGATGTAACGAAGACTAGCAAGTGCCTTGAAGAAAAACGAAGCTCAAGATTTCTCTCTTGAGGTTGTAGCAACAATTTGCAAAATAAATAAAACATTTATTTTGTGAATATTGTCTTCTCTATTTTACTGTTTGTGAATGCATACATATTATTGATAACATTAAATCTTAGTTTTAGTTGTTGAAACTGAGATTGAATTTTATCAGTATTGCATTCATCCCCCCCCCCTTCTGCAATACACAAGGACCAACATATAAGGATGCCAAAAAGTGGTCAAAGTTCATGTATATTATGATAATATGTTAATCATGCCAGGATGTGGTCGAAATCCAATATAAAGTGGTGGAAAGTGACTAAAATTGGTTACTTTGGCCAAACTAGAGCCGAAATTGACTCGGATGCAACTATTCTTGGAGGACCCCAAAAAATGGTCATAGTTGATGTATTTTATGATAATATGTTAATCATGACAAGAAGTGGTCGAAATCCACTCTAATGTGGTAGAAATTGACTTAAATTGGTTTGTTTGGCTAAACTAAAACCGAAATTGACTCGGATGAAACTGGTATATGAGGATCCCAAAAAGTGGTCAAAGTTCATGTATATTATGATAATATGTTAATCATGCCAGGATGTGGTCGAAATCCACTCTAATGTGGCGGAAAGTGACTTAAATTGGTGAGTTGGCCAAACTAGAGCCGAAATTGACCCGGATGGAACTGGTATCAGAGGACCCCAAAAAGTGGTCAAAGTTGATGTAAATTATGATAATATGATAATCATGCAAGGATGTGCTCGAATTCCACTCTAATGTGGTGGAAAGTTACTTAAATTGGTTAGTTTAGCCAAACTAGAGCCATAATTGACTTGGATGAAACTGGTATCAGAGGACCCCAAAAAGTGGTCAAAATTGATGTAAATTATGATAATATATTAATCATGCCAGGATGTGGTCGAAATCCACTCTAATGTGGTGGAAAGTGACTTAAATTGGTTACTTTGGCCAAACTAGAGCCGAAATTGACTCGGATGAAACTGTTATCGGAGGACCCCCAAAAATGGTCATAGTTTATGTATTTTATGATAATATGTTAATCATGTCAAGAAGTGGTCGAAATCCACTCTAATGTGGTGGAAATTGACTTAAATTGGTTTGTTTGGCCAAACAAAAACCGAAATTCACAAGGATGAAACTGGTATATGAGTATCCCAAAAAGTGGTCAAAGTTCATGTATATTATGATAATATGTTAATCATGCCAGGATGTGGTCGAAATCCACTCTAATGTGGTGGAAATTGACTTAAACTGGTTTGTTTGGCCAAACTAAAACCGAAATTGACTCGGATGAAACTGGTATATAAGGGTCCCAAAAAGTGGTCAAAGTTCATGTATATTATGATAATATGATAATCATGCCAGGATGTGGTCGAAATCCAATATAAAGTGGTGGAAAGTGACTAAAATTGGTTACTTTGGCCAAACTAGAGCCGAAATTTACTCGAATGCAACTGTTATGGAGGACCCCAAAAAATGGTCATAGTTGATGTATTTTATGATAATATGTTAATCATGACAAGAAGTGGTCGAAATCCACTCTAATGTGGTAGAAAATGACTTAAATTGGTTTGTTTGGCTAAACGAAAACCGAAATTGACTCGGATGAAACTGGTATATGAGGATCCCAAAAAGTGGTCAAAGTTCATGTATATTATGATAATATGTTAATCATGCCAGGATGTGGTCGAAATCCACTCTAATGTGGCGGAAAGTGACTTAAATTGGTGAGTTGGCCAAACTAGAGCCGAAATTGACTCGGATGGAACTGGTATCAGAGGACCCCAAAAAGTGGTCAAAGTCGATGTAAATTATGATAATATGATAATCATGCAAGGATGTGCTCGAATTCCACTCTAATGTGGTGGAAAGTTACTTAAATTGGTTAGTTTAGCCAAACTAGAGCCATAATTGACTTGGATGAAACTGGTATCAAAGGACCCCAAAAAGTGGTCAAAATTGATGTAAATTATGATAATATATTAATCATGCCAGGATGTGGTCGAAATCCACTCTAATGTGGTGGAAAGTGACTTAAATTGGTTACTTTGGCCAAACTAGAACCGAAATTGACTCGGATGAAACTATTATCGGAGGACCCCCAAAAATGGTCATAGTTGATGTATTTTATGATAATATGTTAATCATGTCAAGAAGCGGTCGAAATCCACTCTAATGTGGTGGAAATTGACTTAAATTGGTTTGTTTGGCCAAACTAAAACCGAAATTGACAAGGATGAAACTGGTATATGAGTATCCCAAAAAGTGGTCAAAGTTCATGTATATTATGATAATATGTTCATCATGCCAGGATGTGGTCGAAATCCACTCTAATGTGGTGGAAATTGACTTAAACTGGTTTGTTTGGCCAAACTAAAACCGAAATTGACTCGGATGAAACTGGTATATAAGGGTCCCAAAAAGTGGTCAAAGTTCATGTATATTATGATAATCATGCCAGGATGTGGTCGAAATCCAATCTAAAGTGGTGGAAAGTGACTAAAATTGGTTACTTTGGCCAAACTAGAGCCGAAATTTACTCGGATGCAACTGTTATGGAGGACCCCAAAAAATGGTCATAGTTGATGTATTTTATGATAATATGTTAATCATGACAAGAAGTGGTCGAAATCCACTCTAATGTGGTAGAAATTGACTTAAATTGGTTTGTTTGGCTAAACTAAAACCGAAATTGACTCGGATGAAACTGGGATATGAGGATCCCAAAAAGTGTTCAAAGTTCATGTATATTATGATAATATGTTAATCATGCCAGGATGTGTCGATATCTACTCTAATGTGGTGGAAAGTGACTTAAATTGGTGAGTTGGCCAAACTAGAGCCGAAATTGACTCGGATGGAACTGGTATCAGAGGACCCCAAAAAGTGGTCAAAGTTGATGTAAATTATGATAATATGATAATCATGCCAGGATGTGCTCGAATTCCACTCTAATGTGGTGGAAAGTTACTTAAATTGGTTAGTTTAGCCAAACTAGAGCCATAATTGACTTGAATGAAACTGGTACCAGGGGACCCCAAAAAGTGGTCAAAGTTGATGTAAATTATGATAATATATTAATCATGTCGGGATGTGGTCGAAATCCACTCTAATGTGGTGGAAAGTGACTTAAATTGGTTACTTTGGCCAAACTAGAGCCGAAATTGGCTCGGATGAAACTGTTATTGGAGGACCCCCAAAAATGGTCATAGTTGATGTATTTTATTATAATATGTTAATCATGCCAAGAAGTGGTCGAATTCCACTCTAATGTGGTGGAAATGGACTTAAATTGGTTTGTTTGGCTAAACTAAAACCGAAATTGACTCGGATGAAACTGGTATATGAGGATCCCAAAAAGTGGTCAAAGATCAAGTATATTATGATAATATGTTAATCATGCCAGGATGTGGTCGAAATCCACTCTAAAGTGGTGGAAAGTGACTTAAATTGGTTAGTTTGGCCAAACTAGAGCCGAAATTGAATCGGGTGAAACTGTTATTGGAGGACCCCAAAAAATGGTCATAGTTGATGTAAATTCTGATAATATGTTAATCATGCCAGGAAGTGGTCAAAATCCACTCTAATGTGGTGGAAATTGACTCAAATTGGTTTGTTTGGCTAAACTAAAACCGAAATTGACTCGGATGAAACTGGTATATGAGGATCCCAAAAAGTGGTCAAAGTTGATGTAAATTATGATAATATGATAATCATGCCAGGATGTGCTCGAATTCCACTCTAATGTGGTGGAAAGTTACTTAAATTGGTTAGTTTAGCCAAACTAGAGCCATAATTGACTTGGATGAAACTGGTATCAGAGGACCCCAAAATGTGGTCAAAATTGATGTAAATTATGATAATATATTAATCATGCCAGGATGTGGTCGAAATCCACTCTAATGTGGTGGAAAGTGACTTAAATTGGTTGCTATGGCCAAACTAGAGCTGAAATTGACTCGGATGAAACTGTTATTGGAGTACCCCCAAAAATGGTCATAGTTGATGTATTTTATGATAATAAGTTAATCATGTCAAGAAGTGGTCGAAATCCACTCTAAGTGGTGGAACTTGACTTAAATTGGTTTGTTTGGACAAACTAAAACCGAAATTGACAAGGATGAAACTGGTATATGAGTATCCCAAAAAGTGGTCAAAGTTCATGTATATTATGATAATATTATAATCATGTCAGGATGTGGTCGAAATCCACTCTAATGTGGTGGAAATTGACTTAAACTGGTTTGTTTGGCCAAACTAAAACCGACATTGACTCGGATGAAACTGGTATATAAGGATGCCAAAAAGTGGTCAAAGTTCATGTATATTATGATAATATGTTAATCATGCCAGGATGTGGTCGAAATCCAATCTAAAGTGGTGGAAAGTGACTAAAATTGGTTACTTTGGCCAAACTAGAGCCGAAATTGACTCGGATGCAACTGTTCTTGGAGGACCCCAAAAAATGGTCATAGTTGATGTATTTTATGATAATATGTTAATCATGACAAGAAGTGGTCGAAATCCACTCTAATGTGGTAGAAATTGACTTAAATTGGTTTGTTTGGCTAAACTAAAACCGAAATTGACTCGAATGAAACTGGTATATGAGGATCCCAAAAAGTGGTCAAAGTTCATGTATATTATGATAATATGTTAATCATGCCAGGATGTGGTCGAAATCCACTCTAATGTGGCGGAAAGTGAATTAAATTGGTGAGTTGGCCAAACTAGAGCCGAAATTGACTCGGATGGAACTGGTATCAGAGGACCCCAAAAAATGGTCAAAGTTGATGTAAATTATGATAATATGATAATCATGCAAGGATGTGCTCGAATTCCACTCTAATGTGGTGGAAAGTTACTTAAATTGGTTATTTTAGCCAAACTAGAGCCATAATTGACTTGGATGAAACTGGTATCAGAGGACCCCAAAAAGTGGTCAAAATTGATGTAAATTATGATAATATATTAATCATGCTAGGATGTGGTCGAAATCCACTCTAATGTGGTGGAAAGTGACTTAAATTGGTTACTTTGGCCAAACTAGAGCCGAAATTGACTCGGATGAAACTGTTATCGGAGGACCCCCAAAAATGGTCATAGTTGATGTATTTTATGATAATATGTTAATCATGTCAAGATGTGGTCGAAATCCACTCTAATGTGGTGGAAATTGACTTAAATTGGTTTGTTTGGCTAAACTAAAACCGAAATTGACAAGGATGAAACTGGTATATGAGTATCCCAAAAAGTGGTCAAAGTTCATGTATATTATAATAATATGTTAATCATGCCAGGATGTGGTCGAAATCCACTCTAATGTGGTGGAAATTGACTTAAACTGGTTTGTTTGGCCAAACTAAATCCGAAATTGACTCCGATGAAACTGGTATATAAGGGTCCCAAAAAGTGGTCAAAGTTCATGTATATTATGATAATATGATAATCATGCCAGGATGTGGTCGAAATCCAATCTAAAGTGGTGGAAAGTGACTAAAATTGGTTACTTTGGCCAAACTAGAGCCGAAATTTACTCGGATGCAACTGTTATGGAGGACCCCAAAAAATGGTCATAGTTGATGTATTTTATGATAATATGTTAATCATGACAAGAAGTGGTCGAAATCCACTCTAATGTGGTAGAAATTGACTTAAATTGGTTTGTTTGGCTAAACTAAAACCGAAATTGACTCGGATGAAACTGGTATATGAGGATCCCAAAAAGTGGTCAAAGTTCATGTATATTATGATAATATGTTAATCATGCGAGGATGTGGTCGAAATCTACTCTAATGTGGTGGAAAGTGACTTAAATTGGTGAGTTGGCCAAACTAGAGCCGAAATTGACTCGGATGGAACTGGTATCAGAGGACCCCAAAAAGTGGTCAAAGTTGATGTAAATTATGATAATATGATAATCATGCCAGGATGTGCTCGAATTCCACTCTAATGTGGTAGAAAGTTACTTAAATTGGTTAGTTTAGCCAAACTAGAGCCATAATTGACTTGAATGAAACTGGTATCAAGGGACCCCAAAATGTGGTCAAAGTTGATGTAAATTATGATAATATATTAATCATGCCAGGATGTGGTCGAAATCCACTCTAATGTGGTGGAAAGTGACTTAAATTGGTTACTTTGGCCAAACTAGAGCCGAAATTGGCTCGGATGAAACTGTTATTGGAGGACCCCCAAAAATGGTCATAGTTGATGTATTTTATTATAATATGTTAATCATGCCAAGAAGTGGTCGAATTCCACTCTAATGTGGTGGAAATTGACTTAAATTGGTTTGTTTGGCTAAACTAAAACCGAAATTGACTCGGATGAAACTGGTATATGAGGATCCCAAAAAGTGGTCAAAGATCAAGTATATTATGATAATATGTTAATCATGCCAGGATGTGGTCGAAATCCAATCTAAACTGGTGGAAAGTGACTTAAATTGGTTACTTTGGCCAAACTAGAGCCGAAATTGACTCAGATGAAACTGTTATTGGAGGACCCCCAAAAATGGTCGTAGTTGATGTATTTTATTATAATATGTTAATAATGCCAAGAAGTGGTCGAAATCCACTCTAATGTGGTGGAAATTGACTTAAATTGGTTTGTTTGGCTAAACTAAAACCGAAATTGACTCGGATGAAACTGGTATATGAGGATCCCAAAAAGTGGTCAAAATTCATGTATATTATGATAATATGTTAATCATGCCAGGATGTGGTCGAAATCCACTCTAATGTGGTGGAAAGTGAGTTAAATTGGTGAGTTGGCCAAACTAGAGCCGAAATTGACTCGGATGGAACTGGTATTAGATGACCCCAAAAAGTGGTCAAAGTTGATGTAAATTATGATAATATGATAATCATGCCAGGATGTGCTCGAATTCCACTCTAATGTGGTGGAAAGTTACTTAAATTGGTCAGTTTAGCCAAACTAGAGCCATAATTTACTTGAATGAAATTGGTATTAGAGGACCCCAAAAAGTGGTCAAAGTTGATGTAAATTGTGATAATATATTAATCATGCCAGGATGTGGTCGAAATCCACTCTAATGTGGTGGAAAGTGACTTAAATTGGTTACTTTGGCCAAACTAGAGCCGAAATTGACTCGGATGAAACTGTTATTGGAGGACCCCCAAAAATGGTCATAGTTGATGTATTTTATGATAATATGTTAATCATGCCAAGAAGTGGTCGAAATCCACTCTAATGTGGTGGAAATTGACTTAAATTGGTTTGTTTGGCTAAACTAAAACCGAAATTGACTCGGATGAAACTGGTATATGAGGATCCCAAAAAGTGGTCAAAGATCAAGTATATTATGATAATATGTTAATCATGCCAGGATGTGGTCGAAATCCACTCTAAAGTGGTGGAAAGTGACTTAAATTGGTTAGTTTGGCCAAACTAGAGCCGAAATTGAATCGGGTGAAACTGTTATTGGAGGACCCCAAAAAATAGTCATTGTTGATGTAAATTCTGATAATATGTTAATCATGCCAGGAAGTGGTCGAAATCCACTCTAATGTGGTGGAAATTGACTCAAATTGGTTTGTTTGGATAAACTAAAACCGAAATTGACTCGGATGAAACTGGTATATAAGGATCCCAAAAAGTGGTCAAAGTTGATGTAAATTATGATAATATGATAATCATGCCAGGATGTGCTCGAATTCCACTCTAATGTGGTGGAAAGTTACTTAAATTTGTTAGTTTAGCCAAACTAGAGCCATAATTGACTTGGATGAAACTGGTATCAGAGGACCCCAAAATGTGGTCAGAATTGATGTAAATTATGATAATATATTAATCATGCGAGGATGTGGTCGAAATCCACTCTAATGTGTTGGAAAGTGACTTAAATTGGTTACTTTGGCCAAACTAGAGCCGAAATTGACTCGGATGAAACTGTTATTGGAGTACCCCAAAAAATGGTCATAGTTGATGTATTTTATGATAACATGTTAATCATGCCAAGAAGTGGTCGAAATCCACTCTAAGTGGTGGAACTTGACTTAAATTGGTTTGTTTGGACAAACTAAAACCGAAATTGACAAGGATGAAACTGGTATATGAGTATCCCAAAAAGTGGTCAAAGTTCATGTATATTATGATAATATGTTAATCATGCCAGGATGTGGTCAAAATCCACTCTAATGTGGTGGAAATTGACTTAAACTAGTTTGTTTGGCCAAACTAAAACCGAAATTGACTCGGATGAAACTGGTATATAAGGATCCCAAAAAGTGGTCAAAGTTCATTTATATTATGATAATATGTTAATCATGCCAGGATGTGGTCGAAATCCAATCTAAAGTGGTGGAAAGTGACTAAAATTGGTTACTTTGGCTAAACTAGAGCCGAAATTGACTCGGATGCAACTGTTATTGGAGGACCCCAAAAAATGGTCATAGTTGATGTATTTTATGATAATATGTTAATCATGACAATAAGTGGTCGAAATCCACTCTAATGTGGTAGAAATTGACTTAAATTGGTTTGTTTGGCTAAACTAAACCGAAATTGACTCGGATGAAACTGGTATATGAGGATCCCAAAAAGTGGTCAAAGTTCATGTATATTATGATAATATGTTAATCATGCCAGGATGTGGTCGAAATCCACTCTAATGTGGTGGAAAGTGACTTAAATTGGTGAGTTGGCCAAACTAGAGCCGAAATTGACTCGGATGGAACTGGTATCAGAGGACCCCAAAAAGTGGTCAAAGTTGATGTAAATTATGGTAATATGATAATCATGCCAGGATGTGCTCGAATTCCACTCTAATGTGGTGGAAAGTTACTTAAATTGGTTTGTTTAGCCAAACTAGAGCCATAATTGACTTGGATGAAACTGGTATCAGAGGACCCCGAAAAGTGGTCAAAATTGATGTAAATTATGATAATATATTAATCATGCCAAGATGTGGTCGAAATCCACTCTAATGTGGTGGAAAGTGACTTAAATTGGTTACTTTGGCCAAACTAGAGCCGAAATTGACTCGGATGAAACTCTGTTATTGGAGGACCCCCAAAAATGGTCATAGTTGATGTATTTTATGATAATATTTTAATCATGCCAAGAAGTGGTCGAAATCCACTCTAATGTGGTGGAAATTGACTCAAATTGGTTTGTTTGGCCAAACTAAAACCGAAATTGACAAGGATGAAACTGGTATATGAGTATCCCAAAAAGTGGTCAAAGTTCATGTATATTATGATAATATGTTAATCATGCCATGATGTGGTCGAAATCCACTCTAATGTGGTGGAAATTGACTTAAACTGGTTTGTTTGGCCAATCTAAAACCGAAATTGACTCCGATGAAACTGGTATATAAGGGTCCCAAAAAGTGGTCAAAGTTCATGTATATTATGATAATATGATAATCATGCCAGGATGTGGTCGAAATCTAATCTAAAGTGGTGGAAAGTGACTAAAATTGGTTACTTTGACCAAACTAGAGCTGAAATTGACTCGGATGCAACTGTTATTGGAGGACCCCAAAAAATGGTCATAGTTGATGTATTTTATGATAATATGTTAATCATGACAAGAAGTGGTCGAAATCCACTCTAATGTGGTAGAAATTGACTTAAATTGGTTTGTTTCGCTAAACTAAAACTGAAATTGACTCGGATGAAACTGGTATATGAGGATCCCAAAAAGTGGTCAAAGTTCATGTATATAATGATAATATGTTAATCATGCCAGGATGTGGTCGAAATCCACTCTAAAGTGGTGGAAAGTTACTTAAATTGGTTAGTTTGGCCAAACTAGAGCCGAAATTGACTCGGGTGAAACTTTTATTGGAGGACCCCAAAAAATGGTCATAGTTTATGTAAATTCTGATAATATGTTAATCATGCCAGGAATTGGTCGAAATCCACTCTAATGTGGTGGAAATTGACTCAAATTGGTTTGTTTGGCTAAACTAAAACCGAAATTGACTCGGATAAAACAGGTATATGAGGATCCCAAAAAGTGGTCAAAGTTGATGTAAATTATGATAATATGATAATCATGCCAAGCTGTGCTCGAATTCCACTCTAATGTGGTGGAAAGTTACTTAAATTGGTTACTTTGGCCAAACTAGTGCCGAAATTGACTCGGATGAAACAGTTATTGGAGGACCCCCAAAAATGGTCATAGTTGATGTATTTTATTATAATATGTTAATCATGCCAAGAAGTGGTCGAAATCCACTCTAATGTGGTGGAAATGGACTTAAATTGGTTTGTTTGGCTAAACTAAAACCGAAATTGACTCGGATGAAACTGGTATATGAGGATCCCAAAAAGTGGTCAAAGATCAAGTATATTATGATAATATGTTAATCATGCCAGGATGTGGTCGAAATCCACTCTAAAGTGGTGGAAAATGACTTAAATTGGTTAGTTTGGCCAAACTAGAGCCGAAATTGACTCGGGTGAAACTGTTATTGGAGGACCCCAAAAAATGGTCATAGTTGACGTAAATTCAGATAATATGTTAATCATGCCAGGAAGTGGTCGAAATCCACTCTAATGTGGTGGAAATTGACTCAAATTGGTTTGTTTGGCTAAACTAAAACCGAAATTGACTCGGATGAAACTGGTATATGAGGATCCAAAAAAGTGGTCAAAGATCAAGTATATTATGATAATATGTTAATCATGTCAGGATGTGGTCGAAATCCAATCTAAAGTGGTGGAAAGTGACTTAAATTGGTTACTTTGGTCAAACTAGAGCCGAAATTGACTCGGATGAAACTGTTATTGGAGGACCCCCAAAAATGGTCGTAGTTGATGTATTTTATTATAATATGTTAATCATGCCAAGAAGTGGTCGAAATCCACTCTAATGTGGTGGAAATTGACTTAAATTGGTTTGTTTGGCTAAACTAAAACTGAAATTGACTCGGATGAAACTGGTATATAAGGATCCCAAAAAGTGGTCAAAGTTGATGTAAATTATGATAATATGATAATCATGCCAGGATGTGCTCGAATTCCACTCTAATGTGGTGGAAAGTTACTTAAATTTGTTAGTTTAGCCAAACTAGAGCCATAATTGACTTGGATGAAACTGGTATCAGAGGACCCCAAAATGTGGTCAGAATTGATGTAAATTATGATAACATATTAATCATGCGAGGATGTGGTCGAAATCCACTCTAATGTGGTGGAAAGTGACTTAAATTGGTTACTTTGGCCAAACTAGAGCCGAAATTGACTCGGATGAAACTGTTATTAGAGTACCCCAAAAAATGGTCATAGTTGATGTATTTTATGATAACATGTTAATCATGCCAAGAAGTGGTCGAAATCCACTCTAAGTGGTGGAACTTGACTTAAATTGGTTTGTTTGGACAAACTAAAACCGAAATTGACAAGGATGAAACTGGTATATGAGTATCCCAAAAAGTGGTCAAAGTTCATGTATATTATGATAATATGTTAATCATGCCAGGATGTGGTCGAAATCCAATCTAAAGTGGTGGAAAGTGACTAAAATTGGTTACTTTGGCCAAACTAGAGCCGAAATTGACTCGGATGCAACTGTTATTGGAGGACCCCAAAAAATGGTCATAGTTGATGTATTTTATGATAATATGTTAATCATGACAATAAGTGGTCGAAATCCACTCTAATGTGGTAGAAATTGACTTAAATTGGTTTGTTTGGCTAAACTAAAACCGAAATTGACTCGGATGAAACTGGTATATGAGGATCCCAAAAAGTGGTCAAAGTTCATGTATATTATGATAATATGTTAATCATGCCAGGATGTGGTCGAAATCCACTCTAATGTGGTGGAAAGTGACTTAAATTGGTGAGTTGGTCAAACTAGAGCCGAAATTGACTCGGATGGAACTGGTATCAGAGGACACCAAAAAGTGGTCAAAGTTGATGTAAATTATGATAATATGATAATCATGCCAGGATGTGCTCGAATTCCACTCTAATGTGGTGGAAAGTTACTTAAATTGGTTAGTTTAGCCAAACTAGAGCCATAATTGAACTGGATGAAACTGGTATTAGAGGACCCCGAAAAGTGGTCAAAATTGATGTAAATTATGATAATATATTAATAATGCCAAGATGTGGTCGAAATCCACTCTAATGTGGTGGAAAGTGACTTAAATTGGTTACTTTGGCCAAACTAGAGCCGAAATTGACTCGGATGAAACTGTTATTGGAGGACCCCCAAAATGGTCATAGTTGATGTATTTTATGATAATATTTTAATCATGCCAAGAAGTGGTCGAAATCCACTCTAATGTGGTGGAAATTGACTTAAATTGGTTTGTTTGGCCAAACTAAAACCGAAATTGACAAGGATGAAACTGGTATATGAGTATCCCAAAAAGTGGTCAAAGTTCATGTATATTATGATAATATGTTAATCATGCCAGGATATGGTCGAAATCCACTCTAATGTGGTGGAAATTGACTTAAACTGGTTTGTTTGGCCAAACGAAAACCGAAATTGACTCGGATGAAACTGGTATATAATGGTCCCAAAAAGTGGTCAAAGTTCATGTATATTATGATAATATTATAATCATGCCAGGATGTGGTCGAAATCCAATCTAAAGTGGTGGAAAGTGACTAAAATTGGTTACTTTGGTCAAACTAGAGCCGAAATTGACTCGGATGCAACTGTTATTGGAGGACCCCAAAAAATGGTCATAGTTGATGTATTTTATGATAATATGTTAATCATGACAAGAAGTGGTCGAAATCCACTCTAATGTGGTAGAAATTGACTTAAATTGGTTTGTTTGGCTAAACTAAAACCGAAATTGACTCGGTTGAAACTGGTATATGAGGATCCCAAAAAGTGGTCAAAGTTCATGTATATAATGATAATATGTTAATCATGCCAGGATGTGGTCGAAATCCACTCTAAAGTGGTGGAAAGTTACTTCAATTGGTTAGTTTGGCCAAACTAGAGCCGAAATTGACTCGGGTGAAACTGTTATTGGAGGACCCCAAAAAATGGTCATAGTTGATGTAAATTCTGATAATATGTTAATCATGCCAGGAAGTGGTCGAAATCCACTATAATGTGGTGGAAATTGACTCAAATTGGTTTGTTTGGCTAAACTAAAACCGAAATTGACTCGAATAAAACTGGTATATGAGGATCCCAAAAAGTGGTCAAAGTTGATGTAAATTATGATAATATGATAATCATGCCAGGATGTGCTCGAATTCCACTCTAATGTGGTGGAAAGTTACTTAAATTGGTTACTTTGGCCAAACTAGAGCCGAAATTGACTCGGATGAAACTGTTATTGGAGGACCCCCAAAAATGGTCATAGTTGATGTATTTTATTATAATATGTTAATCATGTCAAGAAGTGGTCAAATCCACTCTAATGTGGTGGAAATAGACTTAAATTGGTTTGTTTGGCTAAACTAAAACCGAAATTGGCTCGGATGAAACTGGTATATAAGGATCCCAAAAAGTGGTCAAAGATCAAGTATATTATAATAATATGTTAATTATGCCAGGATGTGGTCGAAATTCACTCTAAAGTGGTGGAAAGTGACTTAAATTGGTTAGTTTGGCCAAACTAGAGCCGAAATTGACTCGGGTGAAACTGTTATTGGAGGACCCCAAAAAATGGTCATAGTTGACGTAAATTCTGATAGTATGTTAATCATGCCAGGAAGTGGTCGAAATCCACTCTAATGTGGTGGAAATTGACTCAAATTGGTTTGTTTGGCTAAACTAAAACCGAAATTGACTCGGATGAAACTGGTATATGAGGATCCCAAAAAGTGGTCAAAGTTGATGTAAATTATGATAATATGATAATCATGCCAGGATGTGCTCGAATTCCACTCTAATGTGGTGAAAAGTTACTTAAATTGGTTAGTTTAGCCAAACTAGAGCCATAATTGACTTGGATGAAACTGGTATAAGAGGACCCCAAAATGTGGTCAAAATTGATGTAAATTATGATAATATATTAATCATGCCAGGATGTGGTCGAAATCCACTCTAATGTGGTGGAAAGTGACTTAAATTGGTTACTTTGGCCAAACTAGAGCCGAAATTGACTCGGATGAAACTGTTATTGGAGGACCCCCAAAAATGGTCATAGTTGATGTATTTTATGATAACATGTTAATCATGCCAAGAAGTGGTCGAAATCCACTCTAAGTGGTGGAACTTGACTTAAATTGGTTTGTTTGGACAAACTAAAACCGAAATTGACAAGGATGAAACTGGTATATGAGTATCCCAAAAAGTGGTCAAAGTTCATGTATATTATGATAATATGTTAATCATGCCAGGATGTGGTCGAAATCCAATCTAAAGTGGTGGAAAGTGACTAAAATTGGTTACTTTGGCCAAACTAGAGCCGAAATTGACTCGGATGCAACTGTTAATGGAGGACCCCAAAAAATGGTCATAGTTGATGTATTTTATGATAATATGTTAATCATGACAATAAGTGGTCGAAATCCACTCTAATGTGGTAGAAATTGACTTAAATTGGTTTGTTTGGCTAAACTAAAACCGAAATTGACTCGGATGAAACTCGTATATGAGGATCCCAAAAAGTGGTCAAAGTTCATGTATATTATGATAATATGTTAATCATGCCAGGATGTGGTCGAAATCCACTCTAATGTGGTGGAAAGTGACTTAAATTGGTGAGTTGGCCAAACTAGAGCCGAAATTGACTCGGATGGAACTGGTATCAGAGGACCCCAAAAAGTGGTCAAAGTTGATGTAAATTATGATAATATGATAATCATGCCAGGATGTGCTCGAATTCCACTCTAATGTGGTGAAAAGTTACTTAAATTGGTTAGTTTAGCCAAACTAGAGCCATAATTGACTTGGATGAAACTGGTATCAGAGGACCCCAAAATGTCGTCAAAATTGATGTAAATTATGATAATATATTAATCATGCCAGGATGTGGTCGAAATCCACTCTAATGTGGTGGAAAGTGACTTAAATTGGTTACTTTGGCCAAACTAGAGCCGAAATTGACTCGGATGAAACTGTTATTGGAGGACCCCCAAAAATGGTCATAGTTGATGTATTTTATGATAATATTTTAATCATGCCAAGAAGTGGTCGAAATCCACTCTATAGTGGTGGAAATTGACTTAAATTGGTTTGTTTGGCCAAACTAAAACCGAAATTGACAAGGAAGAAACTGGTATATGAGTATCCCAAAAAGTGGTCAAAGTTCATGTATATTATGATAATATGTTAATCATGCCAGGATGTGGTCGAAATCCAATCTAAAGTGGTGGAAAGTGACTAAAATTGGTTACTTTGGCCAAACTAGAGCCGAAATTGACTCGGATGCAACTGTTAATGGAGGACCCCAAAAAATGGTCATAGTTGATGTATTTTATGATAATATGTTAATCATGACAATAAGTGGTCGAAATCCACTCTAATGTGGTGGAAAGTGACTTAAATTGGTGAGTTGGCCAAACTAGAGCCGAAATTGACTCGGATGGAACTGGTATCAGAGGACCCCAAAAAGTGGTCAAAGTTGATGTAAATTATGATAATATGATAATCATGCCAGGATGTGCTCGAATTCCACTCTAATGTGGTGAAAAGTTACTTAAATTGGTTAGTTTAGCCAAACTAGAGCCATAATTGACTTGGATGAAACTGGTATCAGAGGACCCCAAAATGTCGTCAAAATTGATGTAAATTATGATAATATATTAATCATGCCAGGATGTGGTCGAAATCCACTCTAATGTGGTGGAAAGTGACTTAAATTGGTTACTTTGGCCAAACTAGAGCCGAAATTGACTCGGATGAAACTGTTATTGGAGGACCCCCAAAAATGGTCATAGTTGATGTATTTTATGATAATATTTTAATCATGCCAAGAAGTGGTCGAAATCCACTCTATAGTGGTGGAAATTGACTTAAATTGGTTTGTTTGGCCAAACTAAAACCGAAATTGACAAGGATGAAACTGGTATATGAGTATCCCAAAAAGTGGTCAAAGTTCATGTATATTATGATAATATGTTAATCATGCCAGGATGTGGTCGAAATCCACTCTAATGTGGTGGAAATTGACTTAAACTGGTTTGTTTGGCCAAACTAAAACTGAAATTGACTCGGATGAAACTGGTATATAAGGGTCCCAAAAAGTGGTCAAAGTTCATGTATATTATGATAATATGATAATCATGCCAGGATGTGGTCGAAATCCACTCTAAAGTGGTGGAAAGTTACTTAAATTGGTTAGTTTGGCCAAACTAGAGCCGAAATTGACTCGGGTGAAACTGTTATTGGAGGACCCAAAAAAATGGTCATAGTTGATGTAAATTCTGATAATATGTTAATCATGCCAGGAAGTGGTCGAAATCCACTATAATGTGGTGGAAATTGACTCAAATTGGTTTGTTTGGCTAAACTAAAACCGAAATTGACTCGGATAAAACAGGTATATGAGGATCCCAAAAAGTGGTCAAAGTTGATGTAAATTATGATAATATGATAATCATGCCAGGATGTGCTCGAATTCCACTCTAATGTGGTGGAAAGTTACTTAAATTGGTTACTTTGGCCAAACTAGAGCCGAAATTGACTCGGATGAAACTGTTATTGGAGGACCCCCAAAAATGGTCATAGTTGATGTATTTTATTATAATATGTTAATCATGCCAAGAAGTGGTCGGAATCCACTCTAATGTGGTGGAAATGGACTTAAATTGGTTTGTTTGGCTAAACTAAAACCGAAATTGACTCGGATGAAACTGGTATATGAGGATCCCAAAAAGTGGTCAAAGATCAAGTATATTATAATAATATGTTAATCATGCCAGGATGTGGTCGAAATTCACTCTAAAGTGGTGGAAAGTGACTTAAATTGGTTAGTTTGGCCAAACTAGAACCGAAATTGACTCGGGTGAAACTGTTATTGGAGGACCCCAAAAAATGGTCATAGTTGACGAAAATTCTGATAATATGTTAATCATGCCAGGAAGTGGTCGAAATCCACTCTAATGTGGTGGAAATTGACTCAAATTGGTTTGTTTGGCTAAACTAAAACCGAAATTGATTCGGATGAAACTGGTATATGAGGATCCCAAAAAGTGGTCAAAGTTGATGTAAATTATGATAATATGATAATCATGCCAGGATGTGCTCGAATTCCACTCTAATGTGGTGAAAAGTTACTTAAATTGGTTAGTTTAGCCAAACTAGAGCCATAATTGACTTGGATGAAACTGGTATCAGAGGACCCCAAAATGTCGTCAAAATTGATGTAAATTATGATAATATATTAATCATGCCAGGATGTGGTCGAAATCCACTCTAATGTGGTGGAAAGTGACTTAAATTGGTTACTTTGGCCAAACTAGAGCCGAAATTGACTCGGATGAAACTGTTATTGGAGGACCCCCAAAAATGGTCATAGTTGATGTATTTTATGATAATATTTTAATCATGCCAAGAAGTGGTCGAAATCCACTCTATAGTGGTGGAAATTGACTTAAATTGGTTTGTTTGGCCAAACTAAAACTGAAATTGACAAGGATGAAACTGGTATATGAGTATCCCAAAAAGTGGTCAAAGTTCATGTATATTATGATAATATGTTAATCATGCCAGGATGTGGTCGAAATCCACTCTAATGTGGTGGAAATTGACTTAAACTGGTTTGTTTGGCCAAACTAAAACTGAAATTGACTCGGATGAAACTGGTATATAAGGGTCCCAAAAAGTGGTCAAAGTTCATGTATATTATGATAATATGATAATCATGCCAGGATGTGGTCGAAATCCACTCTAAAGTGGTGGAAAGTTACTTAAATTGGTTAGTTTGGCCAAACTAGAGCCGAAATTGACTCGGGTGAAACTGTTATTGGAGGACCCCAAAAAATGGTCATAGTTGATGTAAATTCTGATAATATGTTAATCATGCCAGGAAGTGGTCGAAATCCACTATAATGTGGTGGAAATTGACTCAAATTGGTTTGTTTGGCTAAACTAAAACCGAAATTGACTCGGATAAAACAGGTATATGAGGATCCCAAAAAGTGGTCAAAGTTGATGTAAATTATGATAATATGATAATCATGCCAGGATGTGCTCGAATTCCACTCTAATGTGGTGGAAAGTTACTTAAATTGGTTACTTTGGCCAAACTAGAGCCGAAATTGACTCGGATGAAACTGTTATTGGAGGACCCCCAAAAATGGTCATAGTTGATGTATTTTATTATAATATGTTAATCATGCCAAGAAGTGGTCGGAATCCACTCTAATGTGGTGGAAATGGACTTAAATTGGTTTGTTTGGCTAAACTAAAACCGAAATTGACTCGGATGAAACTGGTATATGAGGATCCCAAAAAGTGGTCAAAGATCAAGTATATTATAATAATATGTTAATCATGCCAGGATGTGGTCGAAATTCACTCTAAAGTGGTGGAAAGTGACTTAAATTGGTTAGTTTGGCCAAACTAGAACCGAAATTGACTCGGGTGAAACTGTTATTGGAGGACCCCAAAAAATGGTCATAGTTGACGAAAATTCTGATAATATGTTAATCATGCCAGGAAGTGGTCGAAATCTACTCTAATGTGGTGGAAATTGACTCAAATTGGTTTGTTTGGCTAAACTAAAACCGAAATTGATTCGGATGAAACTGGTATATGAGGATCCCAAAAAGTGGTCAAAGTTGATGTAAATTATGATAATATGATAATCATGCCAGGATGTGCTCGAATTCCACTCTAATGTGGTGAAAAGTTACTTAAATTGGTTAGTTTAGCCAAACTAGAGCCATAATTGACTTGGATGAAACTGGTATCAGAGGACCCCAAAATGTCGTCAAAATTGATGTAAATTATGATAATATATTAATCATGCCAGGATGTGGTCGAAATCCACTCTAATGTGGTGGAAAGTGACTTAAATTGGTTACTTTGGCCAAACTAGAGCCGAAATTGACTCGGATGAAACTGGTATATGAGTATCCCAAAAAGTGGTCAAAGTTCATGTATATTATCATAATATGTTAATCATGCCAGGATGTGGTCGAAATCCACTCTAATGTGGTGGAAATTGACTTAAACTGGTTTGTTTGGCCAAACGAAAACCGAAATTGACTCGGATGAAACTGGTATATAAGGGTCCCAAAAAGTGGTCAAAGTTCATGTATATTATGATAATTTGATAATCATGCCAGGATGTGGTCGAAATCCAATCTAAAGTGGTGGAAAGTGACTAAAATTGGTTACTTTGGCCAAACTAGAGCCGAAATTTACTCGGATGCAACTGTTATGGAGGCCCCCAAAAAATGGTCATAGTTGATGTATTTTATGATAATATGTTAATCATGACAAGAAGTGGTCGAAATCCACTCTAATGTGGTAGAAATTGACTTAAATTGGTTTGTTTGGCTAAACTAAAACCGAAATTGACTCGGATGAAACTGGTATATGAGGATCCCAAAAAGTGGTCAAAGTTCATGTATATTATGATAATATGTTAATCATGCCAGGATGTGGTCGAAATCTACTCTAATGTGGTGGAATGTTACTTAAATTGGTGAGTTGGCCAAACTAGAGCCGAAATTGACTCGGATGGAACTGGTATCAGAGGACCCCAAAAAGTGGTCAAAGTTGATGTAAATTATGATAATATGATAATCATGCCAGGATGTGCTCGAATTCCACTCTAATGTGGTGGAAAGTTACTTAAATTGGTTAGTTTAGCTAAACTAGAGCCATAATTGACTTGAATGAAACTGGTATCAGGGAACCCAAAAAGTGGTCAAAGTTGATGTAAATTATGATAATATATTAATCATGCTAGGATGTGGTCGAAATCCACTCTAATGTGGTGGAAAGTGAATTAAATTGGTTACTTTGGCCAAACTAGAGCCGAAATTGGCTCGGATGAAACTGTCATTGGAGGACCCCCAAAAATGGTCATAGTTGATGTATTTTATTATAATATGTTAGTCATGCCAAGAAGTGGTCAAAATCCACTCTAATGTGGTGGAAATTGACTTAAATTGGTTTGTTTGGCTAAACTAAAACCGAAATTGACTCGGATGAAACTGGTATATGAGGATCCCAAAAAGTGGTCAAAGATCAAGTATATTATGATAATATGTTAATCATGTCAGGATGTGGTCGAAATCCAATCTAAAGTGGTGGAAAGTGACTTAAATTGGTTACTTTGGTCAAACTAGAGCCGAAATTGACTCGGATGAAACTGTTATTGGAGGACCCCCAAAAATTGTCGTAGTTGATGTATTTTATTATAATATGTTAATCATGCCAAGAAGTGGTCGAAATCCACTCTAATGTGGTGGAAATTGACTTAAATTGGTTTGTTTGGCTAAACTAAAACCGAAATTGACTCGGATGAAACTGGTATATAAGGATCCCAAAAAGTGGTCAAAGTTGATGTAAATTATGATAATATGATAATCATGCCAGGATGTGCTCGAATTCCACTCTAATGTGGTGGAAAGTTACTTAAATTTGTTAGTTTAGCCAAACTAGAGCCATAATTGACTTGGATGAAACTGGTATCAGAGGACCCCAAAATGTGGTCAGAATTGATGTAAATTATGATAACATATTAATCATGCGAGGATGTGGTCGAAATCCACTCTAATGTGGTGGAAAGTGACTTAAATTGGTTACTTTGGCCAAACTAGAGCCGAAATTGACTCGGATGAAACTGTTATTAGAGTACCCCAAAAAATGGTCATAGTTGATGTATTTTATGATAACATGTTAATCATGCCAAGAAGTGGTCGAAATCCACTCTAAGTGGTGGAACTTGACTTAAATTGGTTTGTTTGGACAAACTAAAACCGAAATTGACAAGGATGAAACTGGTATATGAGTATCCCAAAAAGTGGTCAAAGTTCATGTATATTATGATAATATGTTAATCATGCCAGGATGTGGTCGAAATCCAATCTAAAGTGGTGGAAAGTGACTAAAATTGGTTACTTTGGCCAAACTAGAGCCGAAATTGACTCGGATGCAACTGTTATTGGAGGACCCCAAAAAATGGTCATAGTTGATGTATTTTATGATAATATGTTAATCATGACAATAAGTGGTCGAAATCCACTCTAATGTGGTAGAAATTGACTTAAATTGGTTTGTTTGGCTAAACTAAAACCGAAATTGACTCGGATGAAACTGGTATTTGAGGATCCCAAAAAGTGGTCAAAGTTCATGTATATTATGATAATATTTTAATCATGCCAGGATATGGTCGAAATCCACTCTAATGTGGTGGAAAGTGACTTAAATTGGTGAGTTGGCCAAACTAGAGCCGAAATTGACTCGGATGGAACTGGTATCAGAGGACCCCAAAAAGTGGTCAAAGTTGATGTAAATTATGATAATATGATAATCATGCCAGGATGTGCTCGAATTCCACTCTAATGTGGTGGAAAGTTACTTAAATTGGTTAGTTTAGCCAAACTAGAGCCATAATTGACTTGGATGAAACTGGTATTAGAGGACCCCGAAAAGTGGTCAAAATTGATGTAAATTATGATAATATATTAATCATGCAAAGATGTGGTCGAAATCCACTCTAATGTGGTGGAAAGTGACTTAAATTTGTTACTTTGGCCAAACTAGAGCCGAAATTGACTCGGATGAAACTGTTATTGGAGGACCCCCAAAAATGGTCATAGTTGATGTATTTTATGATAATATTTTAATCATGCCAAGAAGTGGTCGAAATCCACTCTAATGTGGTGGAAATTGACTTAAATTGGTTTGTTTGGCCAAACTAAAACCGAAATTGACAAGGATGAAACTGGTATATGAGTATCCCAAAAAGTGGTCAAAGTTCATGTATATTATAATAATATGTTAATCATGCCAGGATGTGGTCGAAATCCACTCTAATGTGGTGGAAATTGACTTAAACTGGTTTGTTTGGCCAAACGAAAACCGAAATTGACTCGGATGAAACTGGTATATAAGGGTCCCAAAAAGTGGTCAAAGTTCATGTATATTATGATAATATTATAATCATGCCAGGATGTGGTCGAAATCCAATCTAAAGTGGTGGAAAGTGACTAAAATTGGTTACTTTGGCCAAACTAGAGCCGAAATTGACTCGGATGCAACTGTTATTGGAGGACCCCAAAAAATGGTCATAGTTGATGTATTTTATGATAATATGTTAATCATGACAAGAAGTGGTCGAAATCCACTCTAATGTGGTAGAGATTGACTTAAATTGGTTTGTTTGGCTAAACTAAAACCGAAATTGACTCGGTTGAAACTGGTATATGAGGATCCCAAAAAGTGGTCAAAGTTCATGTATATAATGATAATATGTTAATCATGCCAGGATGTGGTCGAAATCCACTCTAAAGTGGTGGAAAGTTACTTAAATTGGTTAGTTTGGCCAAACTAGAGCCGAAATTGACTCGGGTGAAACTGTTATTGGAGGACCCCAAAAAATGGTCATAGTTGATGTAAATTCTGATAATATGTTAATCATGCCAGGAAGTGGTCGAAATCCACTATAATGTGGTGGAAATTGACTCAAATTGGTTTGTTTGGCTAAACTAAAACCGAAATTGACTCGGATAAAACAGGTATATGAGGATCCCAAAAAGTGGTCAAAGTTGATGTAAATTATGATAATATGATAATCATGCCAGGATGTGCTCGAATTCCACTCTAATGTGGTGGAAAGTTACTTAAATTGGTTACTTTGGCCAAACTAGAGCCGAAATTGACTCGGATGAAACTGTTATTGGAGGACCCCCAAAAATGGTCATAGTTGATGTATTTTATTATAATATGTTAATCATGCCAAGAAGTGGTCGGAATCCACTCTAATGTGGTGGAAATGGACTTAAATTGGTTTGTTTGGCTAAACTAAAACCGAAATTGACTCGGATGAAACTGGTATATGAGGATCCCAAAAAGTGGTCAAAGATCAAGTATATTATAATAATATGTTAATCATGCCAGGATGTGGTCGAAATTCACTCTAAAGTGGTGGAAAGTGACTTAAATTGGTTAGTTTGGCCAAACTAGAACCGAAATTGACTCGGGTGAAACTGTTATTGGAGGACCCCAAAAAATGGTCATAGTTGACGAAAATTCTGATAATATGTTAATCATGCCAGGAAGTGGTCGAAATCCACTCTAATGTGGTGGAAATTGACTCAAATTGGTTTGTTTGGCTAAACTAAAACCGAAATTGACTCGGATGAAACTGGTATATGAGGATCCCAAAAAGTGGTCAAAGTTGATGTAAATTATGATAATATGATAATCATGCCAGGATGTGCTCGAATTCCACTCTAATGTGGTGAAAAGTTACTTAAATTGGTTAGTTTAGCCAAACTAGAGCCATAATTGACTTGGATGAAACTGGTATCAGAGGACCCCAAAATGTCGTCAAAATTGATGTAAATTATGATAATATATTAATCATGCCAGGATGTGGTCGAAATCCACTCTAATGTGGTGGAAAGTGACTTAAATTGGTTACTTTGGCCAAACTAGAGCCGAAATTGACTCGGATGAAACTGTTATTGGAGGACCCCCAAAAATGGTCATAGTTGATGTATTTTATGATAACATGTTAATCATGCCAAGAAGTGGTCGAAATCCACTCTAAGTGGTGGAACTTGACTTAAATTGGTTTGTTTGGACAAACTAAAACCGAAATTGACAAGGATGAAACTGGTATATGAGTATCCCAAAAAGTGGTCAAAGTTCATGTATATTATGATAATATGTTAATCATGCCAGGATGTGGTCGAAATCCAATCTAAAGTGGTGGAAAGTGACTAAAATTGGTTACTTTGGCCAAACTAGAGCCGAAATTGACTCAGATGCAACTGTTAATGGAGGACCCCAAAAAATGGTCATAGTTGATGTATTTTATGATAATATGTTAATCATGACAATAAGTGGTCGAAATCCACTCTAATGTGGTAGAAATTGACTTAAATTGGTTTGTTTGGCTAAACTAAAACCGAAATTGACTCGGATGAAACTCGTATATGAGGATCCCAAAAAGTGGTCAAAGTTCATGTATATTATGATAATATGTTAATCATGCCAGGATGTGGTCGAAATCCACTCTAATGTGGTGGAAAGTGACTTAAATTGGTGAGTTGGCCAAACTAGAGCCGAAATTGACTCGGATGGAACTGGTATCAGAGGACCCCAAAAAGTGGTCAAAGTTGATGTAAATTATGATAATATGATAATCATGCCAGGATGTGCTCGAATTCCACTCTAATGTGGTGGAAAGTTACTTAAATTGGTTAGTTTAGCCAAACTAGAGCCATAATTGACTTGGATGAAACTGGTATTAGAGGACCCCGAAAAGTGGTCAAAATAGATGTAAATTATGATAATATATTAATCATGCCAAGATGTGGTCGAAATCCACTCTAATGTGGTGGAAAGTGACTTAAATTGGTTACTTTGGCCAAACTAGAGCCGAAATTGACTCGGATGAAACTGTTATTGGAGGACCCCCAAAAATGGTCATAGTTGATGTATTTTATGATAATATTTTAATCATGCCAAGAAGTGGTCGAAATCCACTCTAATGTGGTGGAAATTGACTTAAATTGGTTTGTTTGGCCAAACTAAAACCGAAATTGACAAGGATGAAACTGGTATATGAGTATCCCAAAAAGTGGTCAAAGTTCATGTATATTATGATAATATGTTAATCATGCCAGGATGTGGTCGAAATCCACTCTAATGTGGTGGAAATTGACTTAAACTGGTTTGTTTGGCCAAACTAAAACTGAAATTGACTCGGATGAAACTGGTATATAAGGGTCCCAAAAAGTGGTCAAAGTTCATGTATATTATGATAATATGATAATCATGCCAGGATGTGGTCGAAATCCACTCTAAAGTGGTGGAAAGTTACTTAAATTGGTTAGTTTGGCCAAACTAGAGCCGAAATTGACTCGGGTGAAATTGTTATTGGAGGACCCCAAAAAATGGTCATAGTTGATGTAAATTCTGATAATATGTTAATCATGCCAGGAAGTGGTCGAAATCCACTATAATGTGGTGGAAATTGACTCAAATTGGTTTGTTTGGCTAAACTAAAACCGAAATAGACTCGGATGAAACTGGTATATGAGGATCCCAAAAAGTGGTCAAAGTTGATGTAAATTATGATAATATGATAATCATGCCAGGATGTGCTCGAATTCCACTCTAATGTGGTGGAAAGTTACTTAAATTGGTTACTTTGGCCAAACTAGAGCCGAAATTGACTCGAATGAAACTGTTATTGGAGGACCCCCAAAAATGGTCATAGTTGATGTATTTTATTATAATATGTTAATCATGCCAAGAAGTGGTCGGAATCCACTCTAATGTGGTGGAAATGGACTTAAATTAGTTTGTTTGGCTAAACTAAAACCGAAATTGACTCGGATGAAACTGGTATATGAGGATCCCAAAAAGTGGTCAAAGATCAAGTATATTATAATAATATGTTAATCATGCCAGGATGTGGTCGAAATTCACTCTAAAGTGGTGGAAAGTGACTTAAATTGGTTAGTTTGGCCAAACTAGAACCGAAATTGACTCGGGTGAAACTGTTATTGGAGGACCCCAAAAAATGGTCATAGTTGACGAAAATTCTGATAATATGTTAATCATGCCAGGAAGTGGTCGAAATCCACTCTAATGTGGTGGAAATTGACTCAAATTGGTTTGTTTGGCTAAACTAAAACCGAAATTGACTCGGATGAAACTGGTATATGAGGATCCCAAAAAGTGGTCAAAGTTGATGTAAATTATGATAATATGATAATCATGCCAGGATGTGCTCGAATTCCACTCTAATGTGGTGAAAAGTTACTTAAATTGGTTAGTTTAGCCAAACTAGAGCCATAATTGACTTGGATGAAACTGGTATCAGAGGACCCCAAAATGTCGTCAAAATTGATGTAAATTATGATAATATATTAATCATGCCAGGATGTGGTCGAAATCCACTCTAATGTGGTGGAAAGTGACTTAAATTGGTTAGTTTGGCCAAACTAGAACCGAAATTGACTCGGGTGAAACTGTTATTGGAGGACCCCAAAAAATGGTCATAGTTGACGAAAATTCTGATAATATGTTAATCATGCCAGGAAGTGGTCGAAATCCACTCTAATGTGGTGGAAATTGACTCAAATTGGTTTGTTTGGCTAAACTAAAACCGAAATTGACTCGGATGAAACTGGTATATGAGGATCCCAAAAAGTGGTCAAAGTTGATGTAAATTATGATAATATGATAATCATGCCAGGATGTGCTCGAATTCCACTCTAATGTGGTGAAAAGTTACTTAAATTGGTTAGTTTAGCCAAACTAGAGCCATAATTGACTTGGATGAAACTGGTATCAGAGGACCCCAAAATGTCGTCAAAATTGAGGTAAATTATGATAATATATTAATCATGCCAGGATGTGGTCGAAATCCACTCTAATGTGGTGGAAAGTGACTTAAATTGGTTACTTTGGCCAAACTAGAGCCGAAATTGACTCGGATGAAACTGTTATTGGAGGACCCCCAAAAATGGTCATAGTTGATGTATTTTATGATAACATGTTAATCATGCCAAGAAGTGGTCGAAATCCACTCTAAGTGGTGGAACTTGACTTAAATTGGTTTGTTTGGACAAACTAAAACCGAAATTGACAAGGATGAAACTGGTATATGAGTATCCCAAAAAGTGGTCAAAGTTCATGTATATTATGATAATATGTTAATCATGCCAGGATGTGGTCGAAATCCAATCTAAAGTGGTGGAAAGTGACTAAAATTGGTTACTTTGGCCAAACTAGAGCCGAAATTGACTCAGATGCAACTGTTATTGGAGGACCCCAAAAAATGGTCATAGTTGATGTATTTTATGATAATATGTTAATCATGACAATAAGTGGTCGAAATCCACTCTAATGTGGTAGAAATTGACTTAAATTGGTTTGTTTGGCTAAACTAAAACCGAAATTGACTCGGATGAAACTCGTATATGAGGATCCCAAAAAGTGGTCAAAGTTCATGTATATTATGATAATATGTTAATCATGCCAGGATGTGGTCGAAATCCACTCTAATGTGGTGGAAAGTGACTTAAATTGGTGAGTTGGCCAAACTAGAGCCGAAATTGACTCGGATGGAACTGGTATCAGAGGACCCCAAAAAGTGGTCAAAGTTGATGTAAATTATGATAATATGATAATCATGCCAGGATGTGCTCGAATTCCACTCTAATGTGGTGGAAAGTTACTTAAATTGGTTAGTTTAGCCAAACTGGAGCCATAATTGACTTGGATGAAACTGGTATTAGAGGACCCCGAAAAGTGGTCAAAATTGATGTAAATTATGATAATATATTAATCATGCCAAGATGTGGTCGAAATCCACTCTAATGTGGTGGAAAGTGACTTAAATTGGTTACTTTGGCCAAACTAGAGCCGAAATTGACTCGGATGAAACTGTTATTGGAGGACCCCCAAAAATGGTCATAGTTGATGTATTTTATGATAATATTTTAATCATGCCAAGAAGTGGTCGAAATCCACTCTAATGTGGTGGAAATTGACTTAAATTGGTTTGTTTGGCCAAACTAAAACCGAAATTGACAAGGATGAAACTGGTATATGAGTATCCCAAAAAGTGGTCAAAGTTCATGTATATTATGATAATATGTTAATCATGCCAGGATGTGGTCGAAATCCACTCTAATGTGGTGGAAATTGACTTAAACTGGTTTGTTTGGCCAAACTAAAACCGAAATTGACTCGGATGAAACTGGTATATAAGGGTCCCAAAAAGTGGTCAAAGTTCATGTATATTATGATAATATGATAATCATGCCAGGATGTGGTCGAAATCCAATCTAAAGTGGTGGAAAGTGACTAAAATTGGTTACTTTGGCCAAACTAGAGCCGAAATTGACTCGGATGCAACTGTTATTGGAGGACCCCAAAAAATGGTCATAGTTGATGTATTTTATGATAATATGTTAATCATGACAAGAAGTGGTCGAAATCCACTCCAATGTGGTAGAAAATGACTTAAATTGGTTTGTTTGGCTAAACTAAAACCGAAATTGACTCGGTTGAAACTGGTATATGAGGATCCCAAAAAGTGGTCAAAGTTCATGTATATTATGATAATATGATAATCATGCCAGGATGTGCTCGAAATCCACTCTAATGTGGTGGAAAGTTACTTAAATTGGTTACTTTGGCCAAACTAGAGCCGAAATTGACTCGAATGAAACTGTTATTGGAGGACCCCCAAAAATGGTCATAGTTGATGTATTTTATTATAATATGTTAATCATGCCAAGAAGTGGTCGAAATCCACTCTAATGTGGTGGAAATGGATTTAAATTGGTTTGTTTGGCTAAACTAAAACCGAAATTGACTCGGATGAAACTGGTATATGAGGATCCCAAAAAGTGGTCAAAGATCAAGTATATTATAATAATATGTTAATCATGCCAGGATGTGGTCGAAATTCACTCTAAAGTGGTGGAAAGTGACTTAAATTGGTTAGTTTGGCCAAACTAGAGCCGAAATTGACTCGGGTGAAACTGTTATTGGAGGACCCCAAAAAATGGTCATAGTTGATGTAAATTCTGATAATATGTTAATCATGCCAGGAAGTGGTCGAAATCCACTCTAATGTGGTGGAAATTGACTCAAATTGGTTTGTTTGGCTAAACTAAAACCGAAATTGACTCGGATAAAACTGGTATATGAGGATCCCAAAAAGTGGTCAAAGTTGATGTAAATTATGATAATATGATAATCATGCCAGGATGTGCTCGAATTCCACTCTAATGTGGTGGAAAGTTACTTAAATTGGTTACTTTGGCCAAACTAGAGCCGAAATTGACTCGGATGAAACTGTTATTGGAGGACCCCCAAAAATGGTCATAGTTGATGTATTTTATTATAATATGTTAATCATGCCAAGAAGTGGTCGAAATCCACTCTAATGTGGTGGAAATGGACATAAATTGGTTTGTTTGGCTAAACTAAAACCGAAATTGACTCGGATGAAACTGGTATATGAGGATCCCAAAAAGTGGTTAAAGATCAAGTATATTATAATAATATGTTAATCATGCCAGGATGTGGTCGAAATTCACTCTAAAGTGGTGGAAAGTGACTTAAATTGGTTAGTTTGGGCAAACTAGAGCCGAAATTGACTCGGGTGAAACTGTTATTGGAGGACCCCAAAAAATGGTCATAGTTGACGTAAATTCTGATAATATGTTAATCATGCCAGGAAGTGGTCGAAATCCACTCTAATGTGGTGGAAATTGACTCAAATTGGTTTGTTTGGCTAAACTAAAACCGAAATTGACTCGGATGAAACTGGTATATGAGGATCCCAAAAAGTGGTCAAAGTTCATGTATATTATGATAATATGTAAATCATGCCAGGATGTGGTCGAAATCCACTCTAAAGTGGTGGAAAGTTACTTAAATTGGTTAGTTTGGCCAAACTAGAGCCGAAATTGACTCGGGTGAAACTGTTATTGGAGGACCCCAAAAAATGGTCATAGTTGATGTAAATTCTGATAATATGTTAATCATGCCAGGAAGTGGTCGAAATCCACTCTAATGTGGTGGAAATTGACTCAAATTGGTTTGTTTGGCTAAACTAAAACCGAAATTGACTCGGATAAAACTGGAATGTGAGGATCCCAAAAAGTGGTCAAAGTTGATGTAAATTATGATAATCATGCCAGGATGTGCTCGAATTCCACTCTAATGTGGTGGAAAGTTACTTAAATTGGTTACTTTGGCCAAACTAGAGCCGAAATTGACTCGGATGAAACTGTTATCGGAGGACCCCCAAAAATGGTCATAGTTGATGTATTTTATGATAATATGTTAATCATGTCAAGAAGTGGTCGAAATCCACTCTAATGTGGTGGAAATTGACTTAAATTGGTTTGTTTGGCCAAACTAAAACCGAAATTGACAAGGATGAAACTGGTATATGAGGATCCCAAAAAGTGGTTAAAGATCAAGTATATTATAATAATATGTTAATCATGCCAGGATGTGGTCGAAATTCACTCTAAAGTGGTGGAAAGTGACTTAAATTGGTGAGTTGGCCAAACTAGAGCCGAAATTGACTCGGGTGAAACTGTTATTGGAGGACCCCAAAAAATGGTCATAGTTGACGTAAATTCTGATAATATGTTAATCATGCCAGGAAGTGGTCGAAATCCACTCTAATGTGGTGGAAATTGACTAAAATTGGTTTGTTTGGCTAAACTAAAACCGAAATTGACTCGGATGAAACTGGTATATGAGGATCCCAAAAAGTGGTCAAAGTTGATGTAAATTATGATAATATGATAATCATGCCAGGATGTGCTCGAATTCCACTATAATGTGGTGAAAAGTTACTTAAATTGGTTAGTTTAGCCAAACTAGAGCCATAATTGACTTGGATGAAATTGGTATCAGAGGACCCCAAAATGTGGTCAAAATTGATGTAAATTATGATAATATATTAATCATGCCAGGATGTGGTCGAAATCCACTCTAATGTGGTGGAAAGTGACTTAAATTGGTTACTTTGGCCAAACTAGAGCCGAAATTGACTCGGATGAAACTGTTGTTGGAGGACCCCCAAGAATGGTCATAGTTGATGTATTTTATGATAATATGTTAATCATGCCAAGAAGTGGTCGAAATCCACTCTAAGTGGTGGAACTTTACTTAAATTGGTTTGTTTGGACAAACTAAAACCGAAATTGACAAGGATGAAACTGGTATATGAGTATCCCAAAAAGTGGTCAAAGTTCATGTATATTATGATAATATTATAATCATGTCAGGATGTGGTCGAAATCCACTCTAATGTGGTGGAAATTGACTTAAACTGGTTTGTTTGGCCAAACTAAAACCGAAATTGACTCGGATGAAACTGGTATATAAGGATGCCAAAAAGTGGTCAAAGTTCATGTATATTATGATAATATGTTAATCATGCCAGGATGTGGTCGAAATCCAATCTAAAGTGGTGGAAAGTGACTAAAATTGGTTACTTTGGCCAAACTAGAGCCGAAATTGACTCGGATGCAACTGTTCTTGGAGGACCCCAAAAAATGGTCATAGTTGATGTATTTTATGCTAATATGTTAATCATGACAAGAAGTGGTCGAATTCCACTCTAATGTGGTAGAAATTGACTTAAATTGGTTTGTTTGGCAAAACTATAATCGAAATTGACTCGGATGAAACTGGTATATGAGGATCCCAAAAAGTGGTCAAAGTTCATGTATATTATGATAATATGTTAATCATGCCAGGATATGGTCGAAATCCACTCTAATGTGGCGGAAAGTGACTTAAATTGGTGAGTTGGCCAAACTAGAGCCGAAATTGACTCGGATGGAACTGGTATCAGAGGACCCCAAAAAGTGGTCAAAGTTGATGTAAATTATGATAATATGATAATCATGCAAGGATGTGCTCTAATTCCACTCTAATGTGGTGGAAAGTTACTTAAATTGGTTAGTTTAGCCAAACTAGAGCCATAATTGACTTGGATGAAACTGGTATCAGAGGACCCCAAAAAGTGGTCAAAATTGATGTAAATTATGATAATATATTAATCATGCCAGGATGTGGTCGAAATCCACTCTAATGTGGTGGAAAGTGACTTGAATTGGTTACTTTGGCCAAACTAGAGCCGAAATTGACTCGGATGAAACGGTTATCGGAGGACCCCCAAAAATGGTCATAGTTGATGTATTTTATGATAATATGTTAATCATGTCAAGAAGTGGTCGAAATCCACTCTAATGTGGTGGAAATTGACTTAAATTGGTTTGTTTGGCCAAACTAAAACCGAAATTGACAAGGATGAAACTGGTATATTAGTATCCCAAAAAGTGGTCAAAGTTCATGTATATTATGATAATATGTTAATCATGCCAGGATGTGGTCGAAATCCACTCTAATGTGGTGGAAATTGATTTAAACTGGTTTGTTTGGCCAAACTAAAACCGAAATTGACTCGGATGAAACTGGTATATAAGGGTCCCAAAAAGTGGTCAAAGTTCATGTATATTATGATAATATGATAATCATGCCAGGATGTGCTCGAAATCCACTCTAATGTGGTGGAAAGTTACTTAAATTGGTTACTTTGGCCAAACTAGAGCCGAAATTGACTCGAATGAAACTGTTATTGGAGGACCCCCAAAAATGGTCATAGTTGATGTATTTTATTATAATATGTTAATCATGCCAAGAAGTGGTCGAAATCCACTCTAATGTGGTGGAAATGGATTTAAATTGGTTTGTTTGGCTAAACTAAAACCGAAATTGACTCGGATGAAACTGGTATATGAGGATCCCAAAAAGTGGTCAAAGATCAAGTATATTATAATAATATGTTAATCATGCCAGGATGTGGTCGAAATTCACTCTAAAGTGGTGGAAAGTGACTTAAATTGGTTAGTTTGGCCAAACTAGAGCCGAAATTGACTAGGGTGAAACTGTTATTGGAGGACCCCCAAAAATGGTCATAGTTGACGTAAATTCTGATAATATGTTAATCATGCCAGGAAGTGGTCGAAATCCACTCCAAAGTGGTGGAAATTGACTCAAATTGGTTTGTTTGGCTAAACTAAAACCGAAATTGACTCGGATGAAACTGGTATATGAGGATCCCAAAAAGTGGTCAAAGTTGATGTAAATTATGATAATATGATAATCATGCCAGGATGTGCTCGAATTCCACTCTAATGTGGTGAAAAGTTACTTAAATTGGTTAGTTTAGCCAAACTAGAGCCATAATTGACTTGGATGAAACTGGTATCAGAGGACCCCAAAATGTGGTCAAAATTGATGTAAATTATGATAATATATTAATCATGCCAGGATGTGGTCGAAATCCACTCTAATGTGGTGGAAAGTGACTTAAATTGGTTACTTTGGCCAAACTAGAGCCGAAATTGACTCGGATGAAACTGTTATTGGAGGACCCCCAAAAATGGTCATAGTTGATGTATTTTATGATAATATGTTAATCATGCCAAGAAGTGGTCGAAATCCACTCTAAGTGGTGGAACTTGACTTAAATTGGTTTGTTTGGACAAACTAAAACCGAAATTGACAAGGATGAAACTGGTATATGAGTATCCCAAAAAGTGGTCAAAGTTCATGTATATTATGATAATATTATAATCATGTCAGGATGTGGTCGAAATCCACTCTAATGTGGTGGAAATTGACTTAAACTGGTTTGTTTGGCCAAACTAAAACCGAAATTGACTCGGATGAAACTGGTATATAAAGATGCCAAAAAGTGGTCAAAGTTCATGTATATTATGATAATATGTTAATCATGCCAGGATGTGGTCGAAATCCAATCTAAAGTGGTGGAAAGTGACTAAAATTGGTTACTTTGGCCAAACTAGAGCTGAAATTGACTCGGATGCAACTGTTCTTGGAGGACCCCCAAAAATGGTCATAGTTGATGTATTTTATGCTAATATGTTAATCATGACAAGAAGTGGTCGAAATCCACTCTAATGTGGTAGAAATTGACTTAAATTGGTTTGTTTGGCTAAACTATAACCGAAATTGACTCGGATGAAACTGGTATATGAGGATCCCAAAAATTGGTCAAAGTTCATGTATATTATGATAATATGTTAATCATGCCAGGATGTGGTCGAAATCCACTCTAATGTGGCGGAAAGTGACTTAAATTGGTGAGTTGGCCAAACTAGAGCCGAAATTGACTCGGATGGAACTGGTATCAGAGGACCCCAAAAAGTGGTCAAAGTTGATGTAAATTATGATAATATGATAATCATGCAAGGATGTGCTCTAATTCCACTCTAATGTGGTGGAAAGTTACTTAAATTGGTTAGTTTAGCCAAACTAGAGCCATAATTGACTTGGATGAAACTGTTATCAGAGGACCCCAAAAAGTGGTCAAAATTGATGTAAATTATGATAATATATTAATCATGCCAGGATGTGGTCGAAATCCACTCTAATGTGGTGGAAAGTGACTTGAATTGGTTACTTTGGCCAAACTAGAGCCAAAATTGACTCGGATGAAACTGTTATCGGAGGACCCCCAAAAATGGTCATAGTTGATGTATTTTATGATAATATGTTAATCATGTCAAGAAGTGGTCGAAATCCACTCTAATGTGGTGGAAATTGACTTAAATTGGTTTGTTTGGCCAAACTAAAACCGAAATTGACAAGGATGAAACTGGTATATTAGTATCCCAAAAAGTGGTCAAAGTTCATGTATATTATGATAATATGTTAATCAAGCCAGGATGTGGTCGAAATCCACTCTAATGTGGTGGAAATTGACTTAAACTGGTTTGTTTGGTCAAACTAAAACCGAAATTGACTCGGATGAAACTGGTATATAAGGGTCCCAAAAAGTGGTCAAAGTTCATGTATATTATGATAATATGATAATCATGCCAGGATGTGCTCGAATTCCACTCTAATGTGGTGGAAAGTTACTTAAATTTGTTAGTTTAGCCAAACTAGAGCCATAATTGACTTGGATTAAACTGGTATCAGAGGACCCCAAAATGTGGTCAGAATTGATGTAAATTATGATAATATATTAATCATGCGAGGATGTGGTCGAAATCCACTCTAATGTGGTGGAAAGTGACTTAAATTGGTTACTTTGGCCAAACTAGAGCCGAAATTGACTCGGATGAAACTGTTATTGGAGTACCCCAAAAAATGGTCATATTTGATGTATTTTATGATAACATGTTAATCATGCCAAGAAGTGGTCGAAATTCACTCTAAGTGGTGGAACTTGACTTAAATTGGTTTGTTTGGACAAACTAAAACCGAAATTGACAAGGATGAAACTGGTATATGAGTATTCCAAAAAGTGGTCAAAGTTCATGTATATTATGATAATATGTTTATCATGCCAGGATGTGGTCGAAATCCAATCTAAAGTGGTGGAAAGTTACTAAAATTGGTTACTTTGGCCAAACTAGAGCCGAAATTGACTCGGATGCAACTGTTATTGGAGGACCCCAAAAAATGGTCATAGTTGATGTATTTTATGATAATATGTTAATCATGACAAGAAGTGGTCGAAATCCACTCTAATGTGGTAGATATTGACTTAAATTGGTTTGTTTGGCTAAACTAAAACCGAAATTGACTCGGATGAAACTGATATATGAGGATCCCAAAAAGTGGTCAAAGTTCATGTATATTATGATAATATGTTAATCATGCCAGGATGTGGTCGAAATCTACTCTAATGTGGTGGAAAGTGACTTAAATTGGTGAGTTGGCCAAACTAGAGCCGAAATTGACTCGGATGGAACTGGTATCAGAGTACCCCAAAAAGTGGTCAAAGTTGATGTAAATTATGATAATATGATAATCATGCCAGGATGTGCTCGAATTCCACTCTAATGTCGTGGAAAGTTACTTAAATTGGTTAGTTTAGCCAAACTAGAGCCATAATTGACTTGAATGAAACTGGTATCAGGGGACCCCAAAAAGTGGTCAAAGTTGATGTAAATTATGATAATATATTAATCATGCCAGGATGTGGTCGAAATCCACTCTAATGTGGTGGAAAGTGACTTAAATTGGTTACTTTGGCCAAACTAGAGCCGAAATTGACTCGGATGAAACTGTTATTGGAGGACCCCCAAAAATGGTCATAGTTGATGTATTTTATGATAATATGTTAATCATGACAAGAAGTGGTCGAAATCCACTCTAATGTGGTAGAAATTGACTAAAATTGGTTTGTTTGGCTAAACTAAAACCGAAATTGACTCGGATGAAACTGGTATATGAGGATCCCAAAAAGTGGTCAAAGTTCATGTATATTATGATAATATGTTAATCATGCCAGGATGTGGTCGAAATCCACTCTAATGTGGCAGAAAGTGACTTAAATTGGTGAGTTGGCCAAACTAGAGCCGAAATTGGCTCGGATGGAACTGGTATCAGAGGACCCCAAAAAGTGGTCAAAGTTGATGTAAATTATGATAATATGATAATCATGCAAGGATGTGCTCGATTTCCACTCTAATGTGGTGGAAAGTTACTTAAATTGGTTAGTTTAGCCAAACTAGAACCATAATTCACTTGGATGAAACTGGTATCAGAGGACCCCAAAAAGTGGTCAAAATTGATGTAAATTATGATAATATATTAATCATGCCAGGATGTGGTCGAAATCCACTCTAATGTGGTGGAAAGTGACTTAAATTGGTTACTTTGGCCAAACTAGAGCCGAAATTGACTCGGATCAAACTGTTATCGGAGGACCCCCAAAAATGGTCATAGTTGATGTATTTTATGATAATATGTTTGTTAGATATAATTGCTGACGTTTGTTCATCAGTGTTTAAAGTACCAGGTACATATCAGAGTTTATATGGAAGCCGGTCAGAGTTTGTTAAAGTCTGACAGGGTGATAGTTGACTTAGCTGTCGGTGCAAAGATAAAGATTCTAGAAGCAATATATTCTGAAGATGGAAAGAAGCAGAATATATTGATACAGCTAAGGAGACTGGACAGAAGACTGAAGCAATCCTTAATTGATAATAATTGTATAGCTAATTTATAGGAGTATCAATTAGATAAGGATTGTATGTAGCTGTGTACTATATAAACACAGATAGGTTATCCCTAGAAGGGATGCGAACATAGAATTATTATTCTTGTAACCTAGTAGCTCTTTGTGATTCATTAACATCACTAAGAGAGAATTATTTAATATAATTCAGTTTGTTGATTTACAAACCTGTGTTCTTGATTGTTATTCTCATACATACTTGATTATATTGTGTATTCGGCCTAACAATTGGTATCAGAGCCAAGGCTGTTTAATATATACAGTTTTACGATTCAAACACAGTAATAATCATGTCTGAAGAAAATCAAACTGCTCCCAAGGCTGAACAGGTGAAGCCTAATTCTGTGAGTCGATATGAAACAATCAGGGTTCCAATACTCAGGCCAGTAGAGTATCCAATTTGGAAGGTGAAGATGACCATGTTTCTGGAGGCTACAGATCCAGAATACCTTGACAGAATCTATGATGGTCCTCATATGCCGACTAAATTGTCCCCTGTTGTTGATGGTCAAGAACAAAAGACTGTTCCAAAGGAAAAGAAAGATATGACTCCTGAGGACATCTCATCAATTGCAAAAGATGCAAAGGTTAGACATCTTCTCCACAGTGCTTTAGATAATGTTATGTCTAACAGAGTAATTGGCTGCAAAACTGCCAAAGAGATATGGGATGCTTTAGAAGTCAGATGCCAGGGAACAGGTGCTATCAAGAAGAACAGAAAGACAATACTCACACAGGAGTATGAGCACTTTGATTCAAGAACTAATGAAACCTTGACTGAGACTTATGACAGATTTTGCAAACTATTGAATGATCTGTCTCTGGTTGATAAAGAATATGAGCTTGAAGAGTCTAATCTCAAGTTTCTGTTATCTCTACCTGAAAAGTGGGATCTAAAGACAACAACAATAAGAGATAATTACGAACTTGCTGATACAGATCTTGATGAAATCTATGGGTTGTTGAAAACTCATGAACTGGAGATAGAACAAAGAAATAGAAGAATAAGTAAAAAGACAAAATCTGTTGCTCTCAAAGTTGAGGAGAAGCCCATCAAGAAGGAATCATCAAGGAAGAAAGCCAAGGGAAAGGCTTTAGTCATTAAATCTGAAAGTGAGTCATCAAACTCTGATGATGACTCAAACTCTGATGAAGCTTCTGACTCTGAGGATGATGAAGAACAGATGATGCAAATGGCTGCATTGATGGTGAAGACCTTCAAGAAGATGGGATTCAAGAACTTCAAGAAAGGAAAGAGATTCTCAAGGAAAGATTCAAACTCTGAAAGGAAAGGTTTTAGAAAGTCTGATGGAAGGGAGACCAAGTCTGGCAAGAAGGATAAATCTGAAATCCAGTGCTACAAGTGTAAGGAGATGGGTCACTATGCTCCAGAGTGCAAGAAAGGCAAAACTGAGAAAGCACTCATCTCTAAAGGCAAAGACTGGGCAGATACTTCAGACTCTGATGATGGAGAAAATTATGCTCTTATGGCAACTGTCAGAGATGAGACTGAATCATCTGAAAATAAGGTACCCCTAACTACTTATGCTTATGATACTGATAATATATCTGAGTTAAGAATATATCTGAAAAGCGTACATGTTAGTTATAGGGATCAGACTTTAGAGAATGAGAGAATTAAATCTGAGAATCTTAGCCTTAAAGATAGAAACAAGTTTCTTGAAGGAGAACTTGAAAATATGAAGCAGATTCAAAAAGAAAGAGATGATGCTGTTTATGTTGAACAGGAGTTGCTCAAAAGATATAAGCAATTAGAATCTGATTTAGAAAAAGAAAGAAAAATAATCAAGACTTGGACAGACTCTGGAAGAGACACTCATCAAGTGTTTCAGACAGATTCTGTAGGTTTAGGCTATTGTGAAAATGATGAACTTAGGTTTAAAGACAAAGTTAAGGTAAAACCACAACTTAAACCTGTGAAATTTGTTCCAGAAGCCAATAAGTTAAAATCTGTTGTAATAAGAGAAGCTGATATGGAATCAGATGAAGCCTGTGAAAAACAGGAAAATATTATAACAGAAAAACTTATGGAAAGAGAAGCTGTTAGAAAGCCAGTAAAAACTTGTGAAAAACAGGTTAATGTTGGTTTGATGACAGGAAAACAGTTCAATCATAAGCTGAAAGAGGTAAAATCTGCCATGAAACCAAAAGGGTCCAAGAAGAATAGGAATGGAAAGATAGGCATAAATAAAAGAAATAATCATTTGCCTACTGGTGCTGCTCCAAGGAAAACATGTTATAATTGTGGTAGTTCTAATCATCTTGCTAATTACTGCACAAAGAATAAAAATATCAATTCTTTACCTTCTACATCAGGAGTAAAGAATGATTATGTTAGGGTTAGACCACAGACTTTATGCACACACTGTGGGAGCACTTGGCATTCCATTTATACTTGCAAGAGTTATCATGCTATTTATCACAATTACTATGAGCTAAAACCCAATCTGAAGTGGGTTAGAGCAAACTCTGCAAGTGTAAAGTCTGACAATGTTAGTTTAAACTCTGTTGATAGTAATTCCGCTGCAAAAGCTAACAATGTTAAGAAAGACAAAGGATCCAAGCAAGTCTGGGTCCTTAAAACTAACACTTAGTGTTTGTTTGTGATTGCAGGGTATAAAAGAGAGCACACTTATCTTGGACAGTGGATGCTCAGGACATATGACTGGAAATAAAGCCCTGCTATCAGACTTTGAGGAGAAGGCTGGCCCAAAAGTTTCCTATGGAGATGGCAACATAGGACACACTCTGGGATATGGCAATATTAATCTTGGAAGTGTCATCATCACAAATGTAGCTCTAGTCTCAGGACTCAAGCATAATCTGCTATCTGTGAGTCAAATCTGTGACAGAGGAAACCATGTAGATTTTCATACTGAACACTGTGAAGTTATCAGTAAATCTACTGGAAAAGTTGTTCTAGTTGGACACAGGCGCAACAACATTTATGAAGCAAGTTTGGTAACAAACTCTGATGGAAAAACAGTGTGTCTGACTACAAGAATGTCAAATGAAGAGAGTTGGAATTGGCATAAGAAGCTCTCTCATCTCAATTTGAACAACATCAATGAGCTAATAAGAAAGGATCTTGTAAGGGGACTCCCAAAATCAATACTCAGTCTAGATGGCCTATGTGATTCTTGTCAAAAGGCCAAGCAAAGGAAGTCATCTTTCAAGAGCAAATCTGAATCTTCAGTAGTGGAACCTTATCATCTTCTACATGTTGATCTCTTTGGACCAGTGAATGTGATGTCTATGGGCAGAAAGAAATATGCTCTAGTAATTGTTGATGAATATACTAGATATACATGGGTGTATTTCTTATCAAAGAAGGATGAAACTGCTCAAACTCTGATGGATCATGTAAATCTACTGGACAAAGGATCACAGCACAAAGTCAAAATTATAAGGAGTGATAATGGAACTGAATTCAGAAACTCAATCATGGAAGCTTTCTGCAAGGAAAGAGGAGTGAAACAAGAATTTTCTGCACCTGGAACTCCACAGCAAAATGGTGTAGTTGAAAGAAAGAACAGAACTTTAATTGAAGCAGCCAGAACTATGCTTGAAGAAGCAAAATTACCAACTTATTTCTGGGCAGAAGCTGTTCAAACTGCTTGTTTTACTCAAAATGCTACACTGATCAACAAGCATGGGAAAACACCATATGAGATGGTGAAAAATAAGAAGCCAAATTTGAAATATTTTCATATATTTGGATGCAAATGCTTTGTGTTGAAGACTCATCCTGAACAGTTGACAAAGTTCGAGTTAAAAGCTGATGAAGGAATCTTTGTTGGCTATCCATTATCAACAAAAGCATTCAGAGTTTACAATCTGAGAACTAAAGTGATCATGGAATCCATACATGTGTCATTTGATGACAAGAAAATAACTGGACTTGAAGCTGAAATTGAATATGATCAACTGCGCTTTGAAAATGAAGGTTTATTTTCTGATCATGTAAACTCTGATGAAGCAGTACCGACAAACTCTGATGAAACTGGTCTGACAAACTCTGACGAAGCATACTCTGAACCTCTACTGGTAAATACTGGAGAATCTGGAAATTCTCAAATTGAACAAAATAGAGAACCGGTTGAGGGGGAGCGTGAAGAAGCTCAACAAGACACAGCAAGTGAGTCAGTTGAGGAAACTGATTCAAACTCTGACAGTTCAAACTCTGAGCCATCCAATTCAGGGGGAGCCTCAGATACTGCAGAAAGTCAACATATGAATCAGGAGAGCATGGATCAAGGGGGAGGATCCAATAATGATGCAAGAAACCACTTACCAACAGCAAGAAAGTGGACACAGGCACACACACCTGATCTCATAATTGGAGATCCTGATGCTAGTGTGAGAACTAGAAGTGCAACAAATAATGAGTGTCTGTATCATGCTTTCTTGTCTCAAACAGAACCAAAGAAAGTGGAAGAAGCTCTTCAAGATGCTAATTGGATTACAGCAATGCAAGAAGAGTTAAATGAATTTGAAAGAAATGAAGTCTGGACACTTGTACCTAGACCAAAGAATAGATCAATTGTAGGTACAAAGTGGGTTTTCAGAAACAAGACTGACAGTGAAGGTGTGATTACAAGAAACAAGGCTAGACTTGTGGCTAAAGGTTATTCACAACAGGAAGGAATTGACTATGATGAAACCTTTGCTCCAGTTGCAAGATTGGAGGCCATAAGAATTTTTCTGGCCTATGCTGCACACAAGAAGTTTAAAGTCTTTCAGATGGATGTGAAAAGTGCTTTTCTCAATGGGAAGCTTGAAGAAGAAGTGTTTGTTGAACAACCACCAGGATTTGTAGATTCCAAACATCCAGATTATGTCTACAGGCTTGATAAGGCATTATATGGACTAAAGCAAGCACCTAGAGCATGGTATGAAACTCTGGCTCAATTTCTTTTAGAAAGTGGGTTCACTAGAGGTACAATTGACAAAACCTTGTTCTATTTTAATCATGGTGATGACTTGCTGTTAGTTCAAATCTATGTGGATGACATAATTTTTGGATCTACTAATGACAAACTCTGTAAGAAATTTGCAAAGCTTATGCAATCAAGATATCAAATGAGCATGATGGGAGAGCTTAGTTATTTTCTAGGCTTACAAGTCAAGCAAACAGATGATGGTATTTTTATCAATCAAGCAAAATATACCAGAAATCTTCTCAAGAAATTTGGTATGCTTGATAGTTCATCTGCTACAACTCCCATGGCTACAGCAACAAAGCTAGACAAAGACACAGGTGCTACAGTGGATATGACAACCTATAGAGGCATGATAGGGTCTCTTCTGTATCTTACAGCAAGTAGACCTGATATCATGTATGCCACATGTCTTTGTGCAAGATTTCAAGCAGATCCCAGAGAGCCTCATCTAACAGCTGTAAAAAGGATCTTCAAATATCTCAAAGGAACCATAACCTTGGGCTTGTGGTATCCTAGAGAATCAGAGTTTAAGCTAATTGGTTACTCTGATGCAGATTTTGCAGGTTGTAAGATAGACAGGAAAAGTACAAGTGGAAGCTGTCAATTCTTAGGTGACAGATTGGTTTCTTGGTATAGCAAGAAACAGAAATCAATTTCGACATCTACTGCAGAAGCAGAGTATATAGCTGCTGGTAGCTGTTGTGCACAGATTCTGTGGATGAAGAATCAGTTGCTGGATTATGGTTTGAGGTACTCTAAAATACCTATTTTCTGTGATAACCAAAGTGCTATTGCTATGACAGGTAATCCAGTACAGCACTCCATGACAAAGCACATCAGCATAAGATATCATTTTATCAGAGAACATGTGGAAGAAGGAAACATTGAGCTTCATTTTGTGTCTACAGACCAACAACTTGCAGATATCTTCACCAAACCTTTGAGTGAAGCTACTTTTACAAGATTGGTAAATGAACTTGGTATGATCTCTGGTTTCGACTAGAGATACGGGTTAGACTAAAAAACTATACATGTTTGATTTTTATGCTCATGATTCCTTGCATGTATTAACTGTTATGAGTACCAGTATCATAAACTCTGAAAGTAAACTCTGATGCTAAACTCTGTTAGTCATAAAATGTTGGTCAACTCTGATAGTTAAAGTCTGATGTTACACTCTGATTGTAATTTTGTCTGAACCATAAGGACCAATGAAGAAATCTATATGGAACATAATTCTCAGTAAGTAATTGTGAATCCTTAAGAGTTATATAGATTCTGATCTCAAATATGTGCAGTAAGTTAACACAGCATGATACTGTCTCTATATTTATAGCATCTCTTAGTTTATTGATCCTATACACTGAGTCTGTATTAGCTGTTTGCATTTTCTCTCATAAATTAATTGTATTAACTGATGAAAAGTCTAAACTCTGATTATTAATTGCAAATAATTCACCCTCAAATCAAAAGATGCCAAACAGAGCACAAATTCCTTTGAGATCATGTTGTACCTAGGAAGATCCAGGAACTTATTGTATGAAATAAGGGCTAAAATCTTTGATTTTTGGTGACTAGTGCCAACCACTGATTACTGGAAAAATATATATATATATATATACATATATATATATATATAAAGGGGGTGAAAAATAAAAGATATATCCAAATGAAAGGATATCAGTATACAGAGTTTGGACATAAAAATCAGATTTTATTTTATACATGAGAGTTTAGGCAACCGGTTTTTCCTACTTTAGTTTGTGGATTTTATGCACTTTGAGATGATTTAAATATTGATTTCGGTAAACTCTGCTATTGCACACACAATTATGCACATCTGTACAGTTTGAGAAAAGAGTTTATTGACAAAGAAGGACAAATGATAAACACTGATGTATTGTGTGAAATATGCCGAGGTAACTTTGTTTTAATCTCTGATGGTTAAAATAAATTATTTGTTTCAGACATTTTATAATTTTGAGGGAAAACATTTGTTTTGGTATTTCAAAAGAGTATGTTTAGGGATTGGTTTAGAAAAGTGTTAAAGAGAGGAGAGAGATTGCATACACAGGAAAGTGTAATCGGCTGTAATTATTGCTGTTTTTACTGCGCATGCACATTGGAAACTGCCAATTACTGCTGTCAGTTATTGCCTGAGTGACACGTGTCTCATTTACACAGTATACGGGGTAAGACAGTTGTGTTTTAATGATTAAAAACTATTCAGTTTTTAATTTTAAATTTTATATTTATACATTATACACACAACCGTTACAGTTTTTCACGACTTACTCCAATTGTATTCTAGTTTCACTCACACATATTCACAAACACTTTCTTTTCTTAAACTCTCTTGTGTTTTTGAAGCTATTTTCTGTTAATTTCTTGATATTACTAATGGCTTCAACTGCTTTCACTTCTTCTGGGTTAGAGTTCGTCCCTAATAATTATGCAGCCCCATTAAACATTGTCAATGCACCAGCGGCGTTTCATATCATCCAAAACTTTCTTGCTCAGTCAGAAATTGGGCATGCTTTAGTTGAGCCTGCCAAGCTTTATGGATCTCAGATCAAAGCTTTCTGGGAGACTGGTGTCTATGATGATGGTGGTGATTCTGGTACCCCATCCATAGTTTTTGAGTTCCAGGAGACAGAGTTTGTCATAACTCCAGGAACTGTTCGTGAAGCAATGGGCTTTGCAAATTCTGACGCGTACACCATTGCTGTTGGTGATACTGATCTTCAGAGAATGATGCAAGCTATTGGATATACCGGGTCTTTGGCAAAGATTGGACAACTGAAGCGACCGCTCTTACGAAAAGAATGGAGTTTCTTTTTCGATTGCATAACTAGAGCGTTCGGGAAGAAATGCACAAATTGGGACGCCATTCCAATAGACAGTCTGCAAATCGGGTATTCACTTCTATTTAACAGTAATTATGATTTTGCTAGACTTGTCTTAATGAACATAGGAGAGAAATTAACAGAGAATAGGCATGTAGTCTATTTTTCTAGATTTTGTCAAATGTTATTCTCTGCATGTGTTAATAATGTTGAGATTAATGAGGAGGACGTAATTCCCTCATTCAAATTGCACAAAAGGGTATTCTCTGATCTTACGAATAAGGATTTAAAGAAGGTAAATGTTGGTGAGTTGTTGTTACCTGAGAGAGTTCTTCAGTTTTTAAATCCTGAACCTCAACAACAACAAGAACAAATACATCCTGAGGTCTCTCCATCTTCAAATCAACCTCCATTTATAAACTCTGAACCTATTCAATCTGCATCTCAACAACCACGGACTGGTGGTAGGACTAAGCATGTTGGTACTAAACCTCCAAGGATTGCTAAGCAAGCTGCTGAAGCTGGGGCATCACATACTGCTGATCTGCCTCAGAAGAAACGAATAAAGAAAAGAAGGGCCAACAGGGCAAAGTCTGATGCTGCAGATGAAGAAACTCTTCATCAGAGAAAACGTAGATTGGTGGCTGCGCATCTTTTTGGTGCATCAAATGTACATACTGAAGCTGTCAATTTGGACAGAGTTTTTGAGGAAAATGCAAATGCTGATAATGAAGCTCCTACATCAAACACTGATGATGTAGTTGAGGAAGCTGCAACTGAAGCTGCAGATGAAGCTCCTGAAATTCTTGTTCAGGAGGCTACAGACAATATTGAGGCTGAGATTTTTGAGCCACAAGGTTTTGATATGGATGTTGAAGCACACAACTCTGTAAACTCTGACCATCTTGAAGTTTTTGATGAAACAGAGGGTGTGGAAGCTGATCACACAGTTATTCTTGAAGATTCTATGGCTACACACACAGAGATTCTCTCTGTTACTCACCAGGTACTTGAAAAGGGTGAGGAAGTTGATCAGACCTTAAATGCTGATGCTACTGAGAATGTTGCTGTACGTGCTACAGAAACTGCTCCAGAGATTATTGCAGAGATTCCAGTACAAGAGGCTGTAGCTGAAAATGTTGAAAATATTGCAAAGACTGTTGCAAACTCTGATGCAGAGCCTGATGCCGAGAATGCTCATGATGATGATAGTTCTGATCATTCCCAAGAGGAGTTTTTTGAGAGTCAAGTAAACTCTGATGAGCTAAGAGAGGTCAATCGAGCTACGGCTGAGCATTTTCAAGAGATGTACTTTTCAAATTGGTCGAACAAGGATACTATCTTTTCTGATGAGAGAGCTGCAGACTTTGTCACAAAGTCATCTAAAGAGATTACAAATCCAGAGCTTCTCACTCATCTCAAAGCCACTGTTATCCAAGTCAAATCATTAAACAATCGTTTTGATGCTTCTGACAAGGTTATTGAAGGTCTACGGAATGATATAGCTGCAAGGGAACTTACACAACAGAGGGATAAATCATTGTATATTTCCTTGTGTAAAGATCAGAAAGTTTTTGATTCCAGGTTGTCCAAGGTTGAAGAAAATCAAGTTAAAATGTCAACTAAGTTGGATGAAATTACAAATTCCATTGAATTGCTCACATCAGTTTTGCTGTCTGATGATGTCAAAAAGGGGGAGAGAGTGCCTCAAGACAAATGCAAAGGCTCTCAAACTCTGACTTGGAAAGATGACACTACTGATGGTGGTGCAAAAGGTAAAAATCCAAGGACACGGAATGTTCTAAGGCAAGAGAGGAGATCAAACTCTGATGCTCAGAATGCTGATGGAAAAAGATTATACACTGGAGGGCAGTCTTCTTCAAGGGTTAGAAGTTTACTTCTTTCCTCTAAATCTCCAGTTACTGATGAAGAAGTTTCTACACAGTTATTCTTAGCAGAACATGGTAAAGATGTTACTATTGAAGATATCCAGGCAGAAGAGAAATTGCTTGCTGAAGAACATAGGAAAGATGTTGAAGCTGGAATCTACAAACAGAAGGTTATCAAGGCTCCGAGGAGAAAAGAAAAAGGAATTGTTATCAAAGAGAATGTAAACTCTGATCAGAGTTTACAGTACTCAAGGAGGCCTCTACTGATGGTGGTGCAAAAGGTAAAAATCCAAGGACACGGAATGTTCTAAGGCAAGAGAGGAGATCAAACTCTGATGCTCAGAATGCTGATGGAAAAAGATTATACACTGGAGGGCAGTCTTCTTCAAGGGTTAGAAGTTTACTTCTTTCCTCTAAATCTCCAGTTACTGATGAAGAAGTTGCTACACAGTTATTCTTAGCAGAACATGGTAAAGATTTTACTATTGAAGATATCCAGGCAGAAGAGAAATTGCTTGCTGAAGAACATAGGAAAGATGTTGAAGCTGGAATCTACAAATAGAAGGTTATCAAGGCTCCGAGGAGAAAAGAAAAAGGAATTGTTATCAAAGAGATTGTAAACTCTGATCAGAGTTTACAGTACTCAAGGAGGCCTATTGGTTCAAACGCTGATAAAGGTAAAGGCGTGATGATTGAAGAGACTAACCTGGAAAAGAAGAATTATTCAACCTCTGACATTGCTCAAGTTGAAGTTTTTGAAGCTAAATCAACCTCTGACATTGCTCAAGTTGATGTTGTTGTTAAAGATGTGCCAACCTCTAACAATGCTCAAGTTGTGCAAACTCAGCTATCTCCACCACTCCAAGGTTTCAAAAGATCCTCATTATCTGAAACTCTGAAGCCTAGCCAGGTGAACTTTCTACAAACCAGAACAGTACTTGGAAAACAATCTTATGATAAATCTGGTTTGGGTTCCCACAATGAGAAAAGAGTTAATAATAGTCCTTTAGATCATACATCACTGGCAGAACCTGGTGTTGGGGTTACTCAAGAAAACCTTGATAAACTAGAATCTGTTCAGATGATTTACCACAGAGGCTTGAAGAAGGAGTTTTTATTATACTTTATGGCTGATGGCAGAGTTTATAGAATTGGAGAAGATGATATTCGTCTGAAATTCTGGGAAGAGCTAGAGTATGTTCTATATCTCCTGAAGATCAAAAATAGAAATACTCATAATGCTGCTCTGGTTTTAAAAGACAGAATGATGAAATCAAAAGTTGTTTTTGGAGGAAGTGTTTCCAGTGCTTATATTCCTAAGTACAGAGATGCACATGGAAAGTTGGTGGAAATGAAGAAAAATAGTGCTAGATTCAGGACTGCACTGGATAAGAAAGTTTTAGAGTTCAATCTAGAGTCTGATAAGGCTTTTTATATCAGACTTGGCAATGAAATGAACAAGAACATCATATATTCTTTAAGGGCTGCCATTTATCAAATTGGTGAAGATAAACCAGAATTGAAGGAGCTGAAGAAGGATATGATTGCTGAACTAGATCGAGCTGAGAGAAAGTTACTGTCAGATTATATCAGGACTGTACCTGATATCCAAGAAATTCAGTAAAGTCTGACTGTAAGTTTTTATGTTTTCTGTTCTAAGTTAAATTTAAACTCTGTTTTAAAATTAAACTCTGACATATTTTAAACACTGCATTTGTTATATGTTTTGACATCATCAATTATCTTTTTAACTTGTACATTTTAATATGAACAAGTTGGGGGAGATTGTTAGATATAATTGCTGACGTTTGTTCATCAGTGTTTAAAGTACCAGGTACATATCAGAGTTTATATGGAAGCCGGTCAGAGTTTGTTAAAGTCTGACAGGGTGATAGTTGACTTAGCTGTCGGTGCAAAGATAAAGATTCTAGAAGCAATATATTCTGAAGATGGAAAGAAGCAGAATATATTGATACAGCTAAGGAGACTGGACAGAAGACTGAAGCAATCCTTAATTGATAATAATTGTATAGCTAATTTATAGGAGTATCAATTAGATAAGGATTGTATGTAGCTGTGTACTATATAAACACAGATAGGTTATCCCTAGAAGGGATGCGAACATAGAATTATTATTCTTGTAACCTAGTAGCTCTTTGTGATTCATTAACATCACTAAGAGAGAATTATTTAATATAATTCAGTTTGTTGATTTACAAACCTGTGTTCTTGATTGTTATTCTCATACATACTTGATTATATTGTGTATTCGGCCTAACAATGTTAATCATGTCAAGAAGTGGTCGAAATCCACTCTAATGTGGTGGAAATTGACTTAAATTGGCTTGTTTGGCCAAACTAAAACCGAAATTGACAAGGATGAAACTGGTATATGAGGATCCCAAAAAGTGGTCAAAGTTCATGTATATTATGATAATATGTTAATCATGCCAGGATGTGGTCGAAATCCACTCCAAAGTGGTGGAAAGTGACTTAAATTGGTTAGTTTGGCCAAACTAGAGCCGAAATTGAATCGGGTGAAACTGTTATTGGAGGACCCCAAAAAATGGTCATAGTTGATGTAAATTCTGATAATATGTTAATCATGCCAGGAAGTGGTCGAAATCCACTCTAATGTGGTGGAAATTGACTCAAATTGGTTTGTTTGGCCAAACTAGAGCCATAATTGACTTGGATGAAACTGGTATCAGAGGACCCCAAAATGTGGTCAAAATTGATGTAAATTATGATAATATATTAATCATGCCAGGATGTGGTCGAAATCCACTCTAATGTGGTGGAAAGTGACTTAAATTGGTTGCTATGGCCAAACTAGAGCCGAAATTGACTCGGATGAAACTGTTATTGGAGTACCCCCGAAAATGGTCATAGTTGATGTATTTTATGATAATAAGTTAATCATGCCAAGAAGTGGTCGAAATCCACTCTAAGTGGTGGAACTTGACTGAAATTGGTTTGTTTGGACAAACTAAAACCGAAATTGACAAGGATGAAACTGGTATATGAGTATCCCAAAAAGTGGTCAAAGTTCATGTATATTATGATAATATGTTAATCATGCCAGGATGTGGTCGAAATCCACTCTAATGTGGTGGAAATTGACTTAAACTAGTTTGTTTGGCCAAACTAAAACTGAAATTGACTCGGATGAAACTGGTATACAAGGATCCCAAAAAGTGGTCAAAGTTCATGTATATTATGATAATATGTTAATCATGCCAGGATGTGGTCGAAATCCAATCTAAAGTGGTGGAAAGTGACTTAAATTGGTTACTTTGGCCAAACTAGAGCCGAAATTGACTCGGATGAAACTGTTATTGGAGGACCCCCAAAAATGGTCGTAGTTGATGTATTTTATTATAATATGTTAATCATGCCAAGAAGTGGTCGAAATCCACTCTAATGTGGTGGAAATTGACTTAAATTGGTTTGTTTGGCTAAACAAAAACCGAAATTGACTCGGATGAAACTGGTATATGAGGATCCCAAAAAGTGGTCAAATATCAAGTATATTATGATAATATGTTAATCATGCCAGGATGTGGTCGAAATCCACTCTAATGTGGTGGAAAGTGACTTAAATTGGTTAGTTTGGCCAAACTAGAGCCGAAATTGAATCGGGTGAAACTGTTATTGGAGGACCCAAAAAAATAGTCATAGTTGATGTAAATTCTGATAATATGTTAATCCTGCCAGGATGTGGTCGAAATCCACTCTAATGTGGTGGAAATTGACTCAAATTGGTTTGTTTGGATAAACTAAAACCGAAATTGACTCGGATGAAACTGGTATATAAGGATCCCAAAAAGTGGTCAAAGTTGATGTAAATTATGATAATATGATAATCATGCCAGGATGTGCTCGAATTCCACTCTAATGTGGTGGAAAGTTACTTAAATTTGTTAGTTTAGCCAAACTAGAGACATAATTGACTTGGATGAAACTGGTATCAGAGGACCCCAAAATGTGGTCAGAATTGATGTAAATTATGATAATATATTAATCATGCGAGGATGTGGTCGAAATCCACTCTAATGTGGTGGAAAGTGACTTAAATTGGTTACTTTGGCCAAACTAGAGCCGAAATTGACTCGGATGAAACTGTTATTGGAGTACCCCAAAAAATGGTCATAGTTGATGTATTTTATGATAACATGTTAATCATGCCAAGAAGTGGTCGAAATCCACTCTAAGTGGTGGAACTTGACTTAAATTGGTTTGTTTGGCTAAACTAAAACCGAAATTGACTCGGATGAAACTGGTATATGAGGATCCCAAAAAGTGGTCAAAGTTCATTTATATTATGATAATATGTTAATCATGCTAGGATGTGGTCGAAATCCACTCTAATGTGGCGGAAAGTGACTTAAATTGGTGAGTTGGCCAAACTAGAGCCGAAATTGACTCGGATGGAACTGGTATCAGAGGACCCCAAAAAGTGGTCAAAGTTTATGTAAATTATGATAATATGATAATCATGCAAGGATGTGCTCGAATTCCACTCTAATGTGGTGGAAAGTTACTTAAATTGGTTAGTTTAGCCAAACTAGAGCCATAATTGACTTGGATGAAACTGGTATCAGAGGACCCCAAAAAGTGGTCAAAATTGATGTAAATTATGATAATATATTAATCATGCCAGGATGTGGTCGAAATCCACTCTAATGTGGTGGAAAGTGACTTAAATTGGTTACTTTGGCCAAACTAGAGCCGAAATTGACTCGGATGAAACTGTTATCGGAGGACCCCCAAAAATGGTCATAGTTGATGTATTTTATGATAATATGTTAATCATGTCAAGAAGTGGTCGAAATCCACTCTAATGTGGTGGAAATTGACTTAAATTGGTTTGTTTGGCCAAACTAAAACCGAAATTGACAAGGATGAAACTGGTATATGAGTATCCCAAAAAGTGGTCAAAGTTCATGTATATTATGATAATATGTTAATCATGCCAGGATGTGGTCGAAATCCACTCTAATGTGGTGGAAATTGACTTAAACTGGTTTGTTTGGCCAAACTAAAACCGAAATTGACTCGGATGAAACTGGTATATGAGGATCCCAAAAAGTGGTCAAAGTTCATGTATATTATGATAATATGTTAATCATGCCAGGATGTGGTCGAAATCTACTCTAATGTGGTGGAAAGTGACTTAAATTGGTGAGTTGGCCAAACTAGAGCCGAAATTGGCTCGGATGGAACTGGTATCAGGGGACCCCAAAAAGTGGTCAAAGTTGATGTAAATTATGATAATATGATAATCATGCAAGGATGTGCTCGAATTCCACTCTAATGTGGTGGAAAGTTACTTAAATTGGTTAGTTTAGCCAAACTAGAGCCATAATTGACTTGAATGAAACTGGTATCAAGGGGACCCCAAAAAGTGGTCAAAGTTGATGTAAATTATGATAATATATTAATCATGCCAGGATGTGGTCGAAATCCACTCTAATGTGGTGGAAAGAGACTTAAATTGGTTACTTTGGCCAAACTAGAGCCGAAATTGACTCGGATGAAACTGTTATCGGAGGACCCCCAAAAATGGTCATAGTTGATGTATTTTATGATAATATGTTAATCATGTCAAGCAGTGGTCGAAATCCACTCTAATGTGGTGGAAATTGACTTAAATTGGTTTGTTTGGCCAAACTAAAACCGAAATTGACAAGGATGAAACTGGTATATGAGTATCCCAAAAAGTGGTCAAAGTTCATGTATATTATGATAATATGTTAATCATGCCAGGATGTGGTCGAAATCCACTCCAAAGTGGTGGAAAGTGACTTAAATTGGTTAGTTTGGCCAAACTAGAGCCGAAATTGAATCGGGTGAAACTGTTATTGGAGGACCCCAAAAAATGGTCATAGTTGATGTAAATTCTGATAATATGTTAATCATGCCAGGAAGTGGTCGAAATCCACTCTAATGTGGTGGAAATTGACTCAAATTGGTTTGTTTGGCTAAACTAAAACCGAAATTGACTCGGATGAAACTGGTATATGAGGATCCCAAAAAGTGGTCAAAGGTGATGTAAATTATGATAATATGATAATCAAGCCAGGTTGTGCTCGAATTCCACTCTAATGTGGTGGAAAGTTACTTAAATTGGTTAGTTTAGCCAAACTAGAGCCATAATTGACTTGGATGAAACTGGTATCAGAGGACCCCAAAATGTGGTCAAAATGGATGTAAATTATGATAATATATTAATCATGCCAGGATGTGGTCGAAATCCACTCTAATGTGGTGGAAAGTGACTTAAATTGGTTGCTATGGCCAAACTAGAGCCGAAATTGACTCGGATGAAACTGTTATTGGAGTACCCCCGAAAATGGTCATAGTTGATGTATTTTATGATAATAAGTTAATCATGCCAAGAAGTGGTCGAAATCCACTCTAAGTGGTGGAACTTGACTGAAATTGGTTTGTTTGGACAAACTAAAACCGAAATTGACAAGGATGAAACTGGTATATGAGTATCCCAAAAAGTGGTCAAAGTTCATGTATATTATGATAATATGTTAATCATGCCAGGATGTGGTCGAAATCTACTCTAATGTGGTGGAAAGTGACTTAAATTGGTGAGTTGGCCAAACTAGAGCCGAAATTGGCTCGGATGGAACTGGTATCAGGGGACCCCAAAAAGTGGTCAAAGTTGATGTAAATTATGATAATATGATAATCATGCAAAGATGTGCTCGAATTCCACTCTAATGTGGTGGAAAGTTACTTAAATTGGTTAGTTTAGCCAAACTAGAGCCATAATTGACTTGAATGAAACTGGTATCAAGGGGACCCCAAAAAGTGGTCAAAGTTGATGTAAATTATGATAATATATTAATCATGCCAGGATGTGGTCGAAATCCACTCTAATGTGGTGGAAAGAGACTTAAATTGGTTACTTTGGCCAAACTAGAGCCGAAATTGACTCGGATGAAACTGTTATCGGAGGACCCCCAAAAATGGTCATAGTTGATGTATTTTATGATAATATGTTAATCATGTCAAGCAGTGGTCGAAATCCACTCTAATGTGGTGGAAATTGACTTAAATTGGTTTGTTTGGCCAAACTAAAACCGAAATTGACAAGGATGAAACTGGTATATGAGTATCCCAAAAAGTGGTCAAAGTTCATGTATATTATGATAATATGTTAATCATGCCAGGATGTGGTCGAAATCCACTCCAAAGTGGTGGAAAGTGACTTAAATTGGTTAGTTTGGCCAAACTAGAGCCGAAATTGAATCGGGTGAAACTGTTATTGGAGGACCCCAAAAAATGGTCATAGTTGATGTAAATTCTGATAATATGTTAATCATGCCAGGAAGTGGTCGAAATCCACTCTAATGTGGTGGAAATTGACTCAAATTGGTTTGTTTGGCTAAACTAAAACCGAAATTGACTCGGATGAAACTGGTATATGAGGATCCCAAAAAGTGGTCAAAGGTGATGTAAATTATGATAATATGATAATCAAGCCAGGTTGTGCTCGAATTCCACTCTAATGTGGTGGAAAGTTACTTAAATTGGTTAGTTTAGCCAAACTAGAGCCATAATTGACTTGGATGAAACTGGTATCAGAGGACCCCAAAATGTGGTCAAAATGGATGTAAATTATGATAATATATTAATCATGCCAGGATGTGGTCGAAATCCACTCTAATGTGGTGGAAAGTGACTTAAATTGGTTGCTATGGCCAAACTAGAGCCGAAATTGACTCGGATGAAACTGTTATTGGAGTACCCCCAAAAATGGTCATAGTTGATGTATTTTATGATAATAAGTTAATCATGCCAAGAAGTGGTCGAAATCCACTCTAAGTGGTGGAACTTGACTGAAATTGGTTTGTTTGGACAAACTAAAACCGAAATTGACAAGGATGAAACTGGTATATGAGTATCCCAAAAAGTGGTCAAAGTTCATGTATATTATGATAATATGTTAATCATGCCAGGATGTGGTCGAAATCTACTCTAATGTGGTGGAAAGTGACTTAAATTGGTGAGTTGGCCAAACTAGAGCCGAAATTGGCTCGGATGGAACTGGTATCAGGGGACCCCAAAAAGTGGTCAAAGTTGATGTAAATTATGATAATATGATAATCATGCAAGGATGTGCTCGAATTCCACTCTAATGTGGTGGAAAGTTACTTAAATTGGTTAGTTTAGCCAAACTAGAGCCATAATTGACTTGAATGAAACTGGTATCAAGGGGACCCCAAAAAGTGGTCAAAGTTGATGTAAATTATGATAATATATTAATCATGCCAGGATGTGGTCGAAATCCACTCTAATGTGGTGGAAAGAGACTTAAATTGGTTACTTTGGCCAAACTAGAGCCGAAATTGACTCGGATGAAACTGTTATCGGAGGACCCCCAAAAATGGTCATAGTTGATGTATTTTATGATAATATGTTAATCATGTCAAGCAGTGGTCGAAATCCACTCTAATGTGGTGGAAATTGACTTAAATTGGTTTGTTTGGCCAAACTAAAACCGAAATTGACAAGGATGAAACTGGTATATGAGTATCCCAAAAAGTGGTCAAAGTTCATGTATATTATGATAATATGTTAATCATGCCAGGATGTGGTCGAAATCCACTCCAAAGTGGTGGAAAGTGACTTAAATTGGTTAGTTTGGCCAAACTAGAGCCGAAATTGAATCGGGTGAAACTGTTATTGGAGGACCCCAAAAAATGGTCATAGTTGATGTAAATTCTGATAATATGTTAATCATGCCAGGAAGTGGTCGAAATCCACTCTAAAGTGGTGGAAATTGACTCAAATTGGTTTGTTTGGCTAAACTAAAACCGAAATTGACTCGGATGAAACTGGTATATGAGGATCCCAAAAAGTGGTCAAAGGTGATGTAAATTATGATAATATGATAATCAAGCCAGGTTGTGCTCGAATTCCACTCTAATGTGGTGGAAAGTTACTTAAATTGGTTAGTTTAGCCAAACTAGAGCCATAATTGACTTGGATGAAACTGGTATCAGAGGACCCCAAAATGTGGTCAAAATGGATGTAAATTATGATAATATATTAATCATGCCAGGATGTGGTCGAAATCCACTCTAATGTGGTGGAAAGTGACTTAAATTGGTTGCTATGGCCAAACTAGAGCCGAAATTGACTCGGATGAAACTGTTATTGGAGTACCCCCGAAAATGGTCATAGTTGATGTATTTTATGATAATAAGTTAATCATGCCAAGAAGTGGTCGAAATCCACTCTAAGTGGTGGAACTTGACTGAAATTGGTTTGTTTGGACAAACTAAAACCGAAATTGACAAGGATGAAACTGGTATATGAGTATCCCAAAAAGTGGTCAAAGTTCATGTATATTATGATAATATGTTAATCATGCCAGGATGTGGTCGAAATCTACTCTAATGTGGTGGAAAGTGACTTAAATTGGTGAGTTGGCCAAACTAGAGCCGAAATTGGCTCGGATGGAACTGGTATCAGGGGACCCCAAAAAGTGGTCAAAGTTGATGTAAATTATGATAATATGATAATCATGCAAAGATGTGCTCGAATTCCACTCTAATGTGGTGGAAAGTTACTTAAATTGGTTAGTTTAGCCAAACTAGAGCCATAATTGACTTGAATGAAACTGGTATCAAGGGGACCCCAAAAAGTGGTCAAAGTTGATGTAAATTATGATAATATATTAATCATGCCAGGATGTGGTCGAAATCCACTCTAATGTGGTGGAAAGAGACTTAAATTGGTTACTTTGGCCAAACTAGAGCCGAAATTGACTCGGATGAAACTGTTATCGGAGGACCCCCAAAAATGGTCATAGTTGATGTATTTTATGATAATATGTTAATCATGTCAAGCAGTGGTCGAAATCCACTCTAATGTGGTGGAAATTGACTTAAATTGGTTTGTTTGGCCAAACTAAAACCGAAATTGACAAGGATGAAACTGGTATATGAGTATCCCAAAAAGTGGTCAAAGTTCATGTATATTATGATAATATGTTAATCATGCCAGGATGTGGTCGAAATCCACTCCAAAGTGGTGGAAAGTGACTTAAATTGGTTAGTTTGGCCAAACTAGAGCCGAAATTGAATCGGGTGAAACTGTTATTGGAGGACCCCAAAAAATGGTCATAGTTGATGTAAATTCTGATAATATGTTAATCATGCCAGGAAGTGGTCGAAATCCACTCTAATGTGGTGGAAATTGACTCAAATTGGTTTGTTTGGCTAAACTAAAACCGAAATTGACTCGGATGAAACTGGTATATGAGGATCCCAAAAAGTGGTCAAAGGTGATGTAAATTATGATAATATGATAATCAAGCCAGGTTGTGCTCGAATTCCACTCTAATGTGGTGGAAAGTTACTTAAATTGGTTAGTTTAGCCAAACTAGAGCCATAATTGACTTGGATGAAACTGGTATCAGAGGACCCCAAAATGTGGTCAAAATGGATGTAAATTATGATAATATATTAATCATGCCAGGATGTGGTCGAAATCCACTCTAATGTGGTGGAAAGTGACTTAAATTGGTTGCTATGGCCAAACTAGAGCCGAAATTGACTCGGATGAAACTGTTATTGGAGTACCCCCAAAAATGGTCATAGTTGATGTATTTTATGATAATAAGTTAATCATGCCAAGAAGTGGTCGAAATCCACTCTAAGTGGTGGAACTTGACTGAAATTGGTTTGTTTGGACAAACTAAAACCGAAATTGACAAGGATGAAACTGGTATATGAGTATCCCAAAAAGTGGTCAAAGTTCATGTATATTATGATAATATGTTAATCATGCCAGGATGTGGTCGAAATCTACTCTAATGTGGTGGAAAGTGACTTAAATTGGTGAGTTGGCCAAACTAGAGCCGAAATTGGCTCGGATGGAACTGGTATCAGGGGACCCCAAAAAGTGGTCAAAGTTGATGTAAATTATGATAATATGATAATCATGCAAGGATGTGCTCGAATTCCACTCTAATGTGGTGGAAAGTTACTTAAATTGGTTAGTTTAGCCAAACTAGAGCCATAATTGACTTGAATGAAACTGGTATCAAGGGGACCCCAAAAAGTGGTCAAAGTTGATGTAAATTATGATAATATATTAATCATGCCAGGATGTGGTCGAAATCCACTCTAATGTGGTGGAAAGAGACTTAAATTGGTTACTTTGGCCAAACTAGAGCCGAAATTGACTCGGATGAAACTGTTATCGGAGGACCCCCAAAAATGGTCATAGTTGATGTATTTTATGATAATATGTTAATCATGTCAAGCAGTGGTCGAAATCCACTCTAATGTGGTGGAAATTGACTTAAATTGGTTTGTTTGGCCAAACTAAAACCGAAATTGACAAGGATGAAACTGGTATATGAGTATCCCAAAAAGTGGTCAAAGTTCATGTATATTATGATAATATGTTAATCATGCCAGGATGTGGTCGAAATCCACTCCAAAGTGGTGGAAAGTGACTTAAATTGGTTAGTTTGGCCAAACTAGAGCCGAAATTGAATCGGGTGAAACTGTTATTGGAGGACCCCAAAAAATGGTCATAGTTGATGTAAATTCTGATAATATGTTAATCATGCCAGGAAGTGGTCGAAATCCACTCTAAAGTGGTGGAAATTGACTCAAATTGGTTTGTTTGGCTAAACTAAAACCGAAATTGACTCGGATGAAACTGGTATATGAGGATCCCAAAAAGTGGTCAAAGGTGATGTAAATTATGATAATATGATAATCAAGCCAGGTTGTGCTCGAATTCCACTCTAATGTGGTGGAAAGTTACTTAAATTGGTTAGTTTAGCCAAACTAGAGCCATAATTGACTTGGATGAAACTGGTATCAGAGGACCCCAAAATGTGGTCAAAATGGATGTAAATTATGATAATATATTAATCATGCCAGGATGTGGTCGAAATCCACTCTAATGTGGTGGAAAGTGACTTAAATTGGTTGCTATGGCCAAACTAGAGCCGAAATTGACTCGGATGAAACTGTTATTGGAGTACCCCCGAAAATGGTCATAGTTGATGTATTTTATGATAATAAGTTAATCATGCCAAGAAGTGGTCGAAATCCACTCTAAGTGGTGGAACTTGACTGAAATTGGTTTGTTTGGACAAACTAAAACCGAAATTGACAAGGATGAAACTGGTATATGAGTATCCCAAAAAGTGGTCAAAGTTCATGTATATTATGATAATATGTTAATCATGCCAGGATGTGGTCGAAATCCACTCTAATGTGGTGGAAATTGACTTAAACTAGTTTGTTTGGCCAAACTAAAACTGAAATTGACTCGGATGAAACTGGTATACAAGGATCCCAAAAAGTGGTCAAAGTTCATGTATATTATGATAATATGTTAATCATGCCAGGATGTGGTCGAAATCCAATCTAAAGTGGTGGAAAGTGACTTAAATTGGTTACTTTGGCCAAACTAGAGCCGAAATTGACCCGGATGAAACTGTTATTGGAGGACCCCCAAAAATGGTCGTAGTTGATGTATTTTATTATAATATGTTAATCATGCCAAGAAGTGGTCGAAATCCACTCTAATGTGGTGGAAATTGACTTAAATTGGTTTGTTTGGCTAAACTAAAACCGAAATTGACTCGGATGAAACTGGTATATGAGGATCCCAAAAAGTGGTCAAAGTTCATGTATATTATGATAATATGTTAATCATGCCAGGATGTGGTCGAAATCCACTCTAATGTGGTGGAAAGTGACTTAAATTGGTGAGTTGGCCAAACTAGAGCCGAAATTGACTCGGATGGAACTGGTATTAGATGACCCCAAAAAGTGGTCAAAGTTGATGTAAATTATGATAATATGATAATCATGCCAGGATGTGCTCGAATTCCACTCTAATGTGGTGGAAAGTTACTTAAATTGGTTAGTTTATCCAAACTAGAGCCATAATTGACTTGAATGAAATTGGTATCAGAGGACCCCCAAAAGTGGTCAAAGTTGATGTAAATTCTGATAATATATTAATCATGCCAGGATGTGGTCGAAATCCACTCTAATGTGGTGGAAAGTGACTTAAATTGGTTACTTTGGCCAAACTAGAGCCGAAATTGACTCGGATGAAACTGTTATTGGAGGACCCCAAAAAATGGTCATAGTTGATGTATTTTATTATAATATGTTAATCATGCCAATAAGTGGTCGAAATGCACTCTAATGTGGTGGAAATTGACTTAAATTGGTTTGTTTGGCTAAACAAAAACCGAAATTGACTCGGATGAAACTGGTATATGAAGATCCCAAAAAGTGGTCAAATATCAAGTATATTATGATAATATGTTAATCATGCCAGGATGTGGTCGAAATCCACTCTAAAGTGGTGGAAAGTGACTTAAATTGGTTAGTTTGGCCAAACTAGAGCTGAAATTGAATCGGGTGAAACTGTTATTGGAGGACCCCAAAAAATAGTCATAGTTGATGTAAATTCTGATAATATGTTAATCATGCTAGGATGTGGTCGAAATCCACTCTAATGTGGTGGAAATTGACTCAAATTGGTTTGTTTGGATAAACTAAAACCGAAATTGACTCGGATGAAACTGGTATATAAGGATCCCAAAAAGTGGTCAAAGTTGATGTAAATTATGATAATATGATAATCATGCCAGGATGTGCTCGAATTCCACTCTAATGTGGTGGAAAGTTACTTAAATATGTTAGTTTAGCCAAACTAGAGACATAATTGACTTGGATGAAACTGGTATCAGAGGACCCCAAAATGTGGTCAGAATTGATGTAAATTATGATAATATATTAATCATGCGAGGATGTGGTCGAAATCCACTCTAATGTGGTGGAAAGTGACTTAAATGGGTTACTTTGGCAAAACTAGAGCCGAAATTGACTCGGATGAAACTGTTATTGGAGTACCCCAAAAAATGGTCATAGTTGATGTATTTTATGATAACATGTTAATCATGCCAAGAAGTGGTCGAAATCCACTCTAAGTGGTGGAACTTGACTTAAATTGGTTTGTTTGGCTAAACTAGAACCGAAATTGACTCGGATGAAACTGGTATATGAGGATCCCAAAAAGTGGTCAAAGTTCATGTATATTATGATAATATGTTAATCATGCCAGGATGTGGTCGAAATCCACTCTAATGTGGCGGAAAGTGACTTAAATTGGTCAGTTGGCCAAACTAGAGCCGAAATTGACTCGGATGGAACTGGTATCAGAGGACCCCAAAAAGTGGTCAAAGTTTATGTAAATTACGATAATATGATAATCATGCAAGGATGTGCTCGAATTCCACTCTAATGTGGTGGAAAGTTACTTAAATTGGTTAGTTTAGCCAAACTAGAGCCATAATTGACTTGGATGAAACTGGTATCAGAGGACCCCAAAAAGTGGTCAAAATTGATGTAAATTATGATAATATATTAATCATGCCAGGATGTGGTCGAAATCCACTCTAATGTGGTGGAAAGTGACTTAAATTGGTTACTTTGGCCAAACTAGAGCCGAAATTGACTCGGATGAAACTGTTATCGGAGGACCCCCAAAAATGGTCATAGTTGATGTATTTTATGATAATATGTTAATCATGTCAAGAAGTGGTCGAAATCCACTCTAATGTGGTGGAAATTGACTTAAATTGGTTTGTTTGGCCAAACTAAAACCGAAATTGACAAGGATGAAACTGGTATATGAGTATCCCAAAAAGTGGTCAAAGTTCATGTATATTATGATAATATGTTAATCATGCCAGGATGTGGTCGAAATCCACTCTAATGTGGTGGAAATTGACTTAAACTGGTTTGTTTGGCCAAACTAAAACCGAAATTGACTCGGATGAAACTGGTATATGAGGATCCCAAAAAGTGGTCAAAGTTCATGTATATTATGATAATATGTTAATCATGCCAGGATGTGGTCGAAATCTACTCTAATGTGGTGGAAAGTGACTTAAATTGGTGAGTTGGCCAAACTAGAGCCGAAATTGACTCGGATGGAACTGGTATCAGGGGACCCCAAAAAGTGGTCAAAGTTGATGTAAATTATGATAATATGATAATCATGCCAGGATGTGCTCGAATTCCACTCTAATGTGGTGGAAAGTTACTTAAATTGGTTAGTTTAGCCAAACTAGAGCCATAAATGACTTGAATGAAACTGGTATCAAGGGGACCCCAAAAAGTGGTCAAAGTTGATGTAAATTATGATAATATATTAATCATGCCAGGATGTGGTCGAAATCCACTCTAATGTGGTGGAAAGAGACTTAAATTGGTTACTTTGGCCAAACTAGAGCCGAAATTGACTCGGATGAAACTGTTATTAGAGGACCCCCAAAAATGGTCATAGTTGATGTATTTTATTATAATATGTTAATCATGCCAAGAAGTGGTCGAAATCCACTCTAATGTGGTGGAAATTGACTTAAATTGGTTTGTTTGGCTAAACTAAAACTGAAATCGACTCGGATGAAACTGGTATATGAGGATCCCAAAAAGTGGTCAAAGATCAAGTATATTATGATAATATGTTAATCATGCCAGGATGTGGTCGAAATCCACTCTAAAGTGGTGGAAAGTGACTTAAATTGGTTAGTTTGGCCAAACTAGAGCCGAAATTGAATCGGGTGAAACTGTTATTGGAGGACCCCAAAAAATGGTCATAGTTGATGTAAATTCTGATAATATGTTAATCATGCCAGGAAGTGGTCGAAATCCACTCTAATGTGGTGGAAATTGACTCAAATTGGTTTGTTTGGCTAAACTAAAACCGAAATTGACTCGGATGAAACTGGTATATGAGGATCCCAAAAGTGGTCAAAGTTGATGTAAATTATGATAATATGATAATCATGCCAGGATGTGCTCGAATTCCACTCTAATGTGGTGGCAAGTTACTTAAATTGGTTAGTTTAGCTAAACTAGAGCCATAATTGACTTGGATGAAACTGGTATCAGAGGACCCCAAAATGTGGTCAAAATTGATGTAAATTATGATAATATATTAATCATGCCAGGATGTGGTCGAAATCCACTCTAATGTGGTGGAAAGTGACTTAAATTGGTTGCTATGGCCAAACTAGAGCCGAAATTGACTCGGATGAAACTGTTATTGGAGTACCCCCGAAAATGGTCATAGTTGATGTATTTTATGATAATAAGTTAATCATGCCAAGAAGTGGTCGAAATCCACTCTAAGTGGTGGAACTTGACTTAAATTGGTTTGTTTGGACAAACTAAAACCGAAATTGACAAGGATGAAACTGGTATATGAGTATCCCAAAAAGTGGTCAAAGTTCATGTATATTATGATAATATGTTAATCATGCCAGGATGTGGTCGAAATCCACTCTAATGTGGTGGAAATTGACTTAAACTAGTTTGTTTGGCCAAACTAAAACTGAAATTGACTCGGATGAAACTGGTATATAAGGATCCCAAAAAGTGGTCAAAGTTCATGTATATTATGATAATATGTTAATCATTCCAGGATGTGGTCGAAATCCAATCTAAAGTGGTGGAAAGTGACTTAAATTGGTTACTTTGGCCAAACTAGAGCCGAAATTGACTCGGATGAAACTGTTATTGGAGGACCCCCAAAAATGGTCGTAGTTGATGTATTTTATTATAATATGTTAATCATGCCAAGAAGTGGTCGAAATCCACTCTAATGTGGTGGAAATTGACTTAAATTTGTTTGTTTGGCTAAACTAAAACCGAAATTGACTCAGATGAAACCGGTATATAAGGATCCCAAAAAGTGGTCAAAGTTCATGTATATTATGATAATATGTTAATCATGCCAGGATGTGGTCGAAATCTACTCTAATGTGGTGGAAAGTGACTTAAATTGGTGAGTTGGCCAAACTAGAGCCGAAATTGACTCGGATGGAACTGGTATCAGGGGACCCCAAAAAGTGGTCAAAGTTGATGTAAATTTTGATAATATGATAATAATGTCAGGATGTGCTCGAATTCCACTCTAATGTGGTGGAAAGTTACTTAAATTGGTTAGTTTAGCCAAACTAGAGCCATAATTGACTTGAATGAAACTGGTATCAAGGGGACCCCAAAAAGTGGTCAAAGTTGATGTAAATTATGATAATATATTAATCATGCCAGGATGTGGTCGAAATCCACTCTAATGCGGTGGAAAGAGACTTAAATTGGTTACTTTGGCCAAACTAGAGCCGAAATTGACTCGGATGAAACTGTTATTGGAGGACCCTCAAAAATGGTCATAGTTGATGTATTTTATTATAATATGTTAATCATGCCAAGAAGTGGTCGAAATCCACTCTAATGTGGTGGAAATTGACTTAAATTGGTTTGTTTGGCTAAACTAAAACTGAAATTGACTCGGATGAAACTGGTATATGAGGATCCCAAAAAGTGGTCAAAGATCAAATATATTATGATAATATGTTAATCATGCCAGGATGTGGTCGAAATCCACTCTAAAGTGGTGGAAAGTGACTTAAATTGGTTAGTTTGGCCAAACTAGAGCCGAAATTGAATCAGGTGAAACTGTTATTGGAGGACCCCAAAAAATGGTCATAGTTGATGTAAATTTTGATAATATGTTAATCATGCCAGGAAGTGGTCGAAATCCACTCTAATGTGGTGGAAATTGACTCAAATTGGTTTGTTTGGCTAAACTAAAACCGAAATTGACTCGGATGAAACTGGTATATGAGGATCCCAAAAAGTGGTCAAAGGTGATGTAAATTATGATAATATGATAATCATGCCAGGATGTGCTCGAATTCCACTCTAATGTGGTGGCAAGTTACTTAAATTGGTTAGTTTAGCTAAACTAGAGCCATAATTGACTTGGATGAAACTGGTATCAGAGGACCCCAAAATGTGGTCAAAATTGATGTAAATTATGATAATATATTAATCATGCCAGGATATGGTCGAAATCCACTCTAATGTGGTGGAAAGTGACTTAAATTGGTTGCTATGGCCAAACTAGAGCCGAAATTGACTCGGATGAAACTGTTATTGGAGTACCCCCGAAAATGGTCATAGTTGATGTATTTTATGATAATAAGTTAATCATGCCAAGAAGTGGTCGAAATCCACTCTAAGTGGTGGAACTTGACTTAAATTGGTTTGTTTGGACAAACTAAAACCGAAATTGACTCGGATGAAACTGGTATATGAGGATCCCAAAAAGTGGTCAAAGTTCATATATATTATAATAATATGTTAATCATGCCAGGATGTGGTCGAAATCTACTCTAATGTGGTGGAAAGTGACTTAAATTGGTGAGTTGGCCAAACTAGAGCCGAAATTGACTCGGATGGAACTGGTATCAGGGGACCCCAAAAAGTGGTCAATGTTGATGTAAATTATGATAATATGATAATCATGCCAGGATGTGCTCGAATTCCACTCTAATGTGGTGGAAAGTTACTTAAATTGGTTAGTTTAGCCAAACTAGAGCCATAATTGACTTGAATGAAACTGGTATCAAGGGGACCCCAAAAAGTGGTCAAAGTTGATGTAAATTATGATAATATATTAATCATGCCAGGATGTGGTCGAAATCCACTCTAATGTGGTGGAAAGAGACTTAAATTGGTTACTTTGGCCAAACTAGAGCCGAAATTGACTCGGATGAAAATGTTATTGGAGGACCCCCAAAAATGGTCATAGTTGATGTATTTTATTATAATATGTTAATCATGCCAAGAAGTGGTCGAAATCCACTCTAATGTGGTGGAAATTGACTTAAATTGGTTTGTTTGGCTAAACTAAAACTGAAATTGACTCGGATGAAACTGGTATATGAGGATCCCAAAAAGTGGTCAAAGATCAAGTATATTATGATAATATGTTAATCATGCCAGGATGTGGTCGAAATCCACTCTAAAGTGGTGGAAAGTGACTTAAATTGGTTAGTTTGGCCAAACTAGAGTCTACATTGAATCGGGTGAAACTGTTATTGGAGGACCCCAAAAAATGGTCATAGTTGATGTAAATTATGATAATATGTTAATCATGCCAGGAAGTGGTCGAAATCCACTCTAATGTGGTGGAAATTGACTCAAATTGGTTTGTTTGGCTAAACTAAAACCGAAATTGACTCGGATGAAACTGGTATATGAGGATCCCAAAAAGTGGTCAAATGTGATGTAAATTATGATAATATGATAATCATGCCAGGATGTGCTCGAATTCCACTCTAATGTGGTGGCAAGTTACTTAAATTGGTTAGTTTAGCTAAACTAGAGCCATAATTGACTTGGATGAAACTGGTATCAGAGGACCCCAAAATGTGGTCAAAATTGATGTAAATTATGATAATATATTAATCATGCCAGGATGTGGTCGAAATCCACTCTAATGTGGTGGAAAGTGACTTAAATTGGTTGCTATGGCCAAACTAGAGCCGAAATTGACTCGGATGAAACTGTTATTGGAGTACCCCCGAAAATGGGCATAGTTGATGTATTTTATGATAATAAGTTAATCATGCCAAGAAGTGGTCGAAATCCACTCTAAGTGGTGGAACTTGACCTAAATTGGTTTGTTTGGACAAACTAAAACCGAAATTGACAAGGATGAAACTGGTATATGAGTATCCCAAAAAGTGGTCAAAGTTCATGTATATTATGATAATATGTTAATCATGCCAGGATGTGGTCGAAATCCACTCTAATGTGGTGCAAATTGACTTAAACTAGTTTGTTTGGCCAAACTAAAACTGAAATTGACTCGGATGAAACTGGTATATAAGGATCCCAAAAAGTGGTCAAAGTTCATGTATATTACGATAATATGTTAATCATTCCAGGATGTGGTCGAAATCCAATCTAAAGTGGTGGAAAGTGACTTAAATTGGTTACTTTGGCCAAACTAGAGCCGAAATTGACTCGGATGAAACTGTTATTGGAGGACCCCCAAAAATGGTCGTAGTTGATGTATTTTATTATAATATGTTAATCATGCCAAGAAGTGGTCGAAATCCACTCTAATGTGGTGGAAATTGACTTAAATTGGTTTGTTTGGCTAAACTAAAACCGAAATTGACTCGGATGAAACTGGTATATGAGGATCCCAAAAAGTGGTCAAAGTTCATGTATATTATGATAATATGTTAATCATGCCAGGATGTGGTCGAAATCCACTCTAATGTGGTGGAAAGTGACTTAAATTGGTGAGTTGGCCAAACTAGAGCCGAAATTGACTCGGATGGAACTGGTATTAGATGACCCCAAAAAGTGGTCAAAGTTGATGTAAATTATGATAATATGATAATCATGCCAGGATGTGCTCGAATTCCACTCTAATGTGGTGGAAAGTTACTTAAATTGGTTAGTTTAGCCAAACTAGAGCCATAATTGACTTGAATGAAATTGGTATCAGAGGACCCCAAAAAGTGGTCAAAGTTGATGTAAATTGTGATAATATATTAATCATGCCTGGATGTGGTCGAAATCCACTCTAATGTGGTGGAAAGTGACTTAAATTGGTTACTTTGGCCAAACTAGAGCCGAAATTGACTCGGATGAAACTTTTATTGGAGGACCCCCAAAAATGGTCATAGTTGATGTATTTTATTATAATATGTTAATCATGCCAAGAAGTGGTCGAAATCCACTCTAATGTGGTGGAAATTGACTTAAATTGGTTTGTTTGGCTAAACAAAAACCGAAATTGACTCGGATAAAACTGGTATGGTATATGAGGATCCCAAAAAGTGGTCAAAGATCAAGTATATTATGATAATATGTTAATCATGCCAGGATGTGGTCGAAATCCACTCTAAAGTGGTGGAAAGTGACTTAAATTGGTTAGTTTGGCCAAACTAGAGCCGAAATTGAATCGGGTGAAACTGTTATTGGAGGACCCCAAAAAATAGTCATAGTTGATGTAAATTCTGATAATATGTTAATCATGCCAGGAAGTGGTCGAAATCCACTCTAATGTGGTGGAAATTCACTCAAATTGGTTTGTTTGGATAAACTAAAACCGAAATTGACTCTGATGAAACTGGTATATAAGGATCCCAAAAAGTGGTCAAAGTTGATGTAAATTATGATAATATGATAATCATGCCAGGATGTGCTCGAATTCCACTCTAATGTGGTGGAAAGTTACTTAAATTTGTTAGTTTAGCCAAACTAGAGCCATGATTGACTTGGATGAAAATGGTATCAGAGGACCCCAAAATGTGGTCAGAATTGATGTAAATTATGATAATATATTAATCATGCGAGGATGTGGTCGAAATCCACTCTAATGTGGTGGAAAGTGACTTAAATTGGTTACTTTGGCCAAACTAGAGCCGAAATTGACTCGGATGAAACTGTTATTGGAGTACCCCAAAAAATGGTCCTAGTTGATGTATTTTATGATAACATGTTAATCATGCCAAGAAGTGGTCGAAATCCACTCTAAGTGGTGGAACTTGACTTAAATTGGTTTGTTTGGCTAAACTAAAACCGAAATTGACTCGGATGAAACTGGTATATGAGGATCCCAAAAAGTGGTCAAAGTTCATGTATATTATGATAATATGTTAATCATGCCAGGATGTGGTCGAAATCCACTCTAATGTGGCGGAAAGTGACTTAAATTGGTGAGTTGGCCAAACTAGAGCCGAAATTTACTCGGATGGAACTGGTATCAGAGGACCCCAAAAAGTGGTCAAAGTTGATGTAAATTATGATAATATGATAATCATGCAAGGATGTGCTCGAATTCCACTCTAATGTGGTGGAAAGTTACTTAAATTGGTTAGTTTAGCCAAACTAGAGCCATAATTGACTTGGATGAAACTGGTATCAGAGGACCCCAAAAAGTGGTCAAAATTGATGTAAATTATGATAATATATTAATCATGCCAGGATGTGGTCGAAATCCACTCTAATGTGGTGGAAAGTGACTTAAATTGGTTAATTTGGCCAAACTAGAGCCGAAATTGACTCGGATGAAACTGTTATCGGAGGACCCCCAAAAATGGTCATAGTTGATGTATTTTATGATAATATGTTAATCATGTCAAGAAGTGGTCGAAATCCACTCTAATGTGGTGGAAATTGACTTAAATTGGTTTGTTTGGCCAAACTAAAACCGAAATTGACAAGGATGAAACTGGTATATGAGTATCCCAAAAAGTGGTCAAAGTTCATGTATATTATGATAATATGTTAATCATGCCAGGATGTTGTCGAAATCCACTCTAATGTGGTGGAAATTGACTTAAACTGGTTTGTTTGGCCAAACTAAAACCGAAATTGACTCGGATGAAACTGGTATATGAGGATCCCAAAAAGTGGTCAAAGTTCATGTATATTATGATAATATGTTAATCATGCCAGGATGTGGTCGAAATCTACTCTAATGTGGTGGAAAGTGACTTAAATTGGTGAGTTGGCCAAACTAGAGCCGAAATTGACTCGGATGGAACTGGTATCAGAGGACCCCAAAAAGTGGTCAAAGTTGATGTAAATTATGATAATATGATAATCATGCCAGGATGTGCTCGAATTCCACTCTATTGTGGTGGAAAGTTACTTAAATTGGTTAGTTTGGCCAAACTAGAGCCATAATTGACTTGAATGAAACTGGTATCAGGGGACCCCAAAAAGTGGTCAAAGTTGATGTAAATTATGATAATATATTAATCATGCCAGGATGTCGAAATCCACTCTAATGTGGTGGAAAGTGACTTAAATTGGTTACTTTGGCCAAACTAGAGCCGAAATTGACTCGGATGAAACTGTTATTGGAGGACCCCCAAAAATGGTCATAGTTGATGTATTTTATTATAATATGTTAATCATGCCAAGAAGTTGTCGAAATCCACTCTAATGTGGTGGAAATTGACTTAAATTGGTTTGTTTGGCTAAACTAAAACTGAAATTGACTCGGATGAAACTGGTATATGAGGATCCCAAAAAGTGGTCAAAGATCAAGTATATTATGATAATATGTTAATCATGCTAGGATGTGCTCGAAAACCACTCTAAAGTGGTGGAAAGTGACTTAAATTGGTTTGTTTGGCCAAACTAGAGCCGAAATTGAATCGGGTGAAACTGTTATTGGAGGACCCCAAAAAATGGTCATAGTTGATGTAAATTCTGATAATATGTTAATCATGCCAGGAAGTGGTCGAAATCCACTCTAATGTGGTGGAAATTGACTCAAATTGGTTTGTTTGGCTAAACTAAAACCGAAATTGACTCGGATGAAACTAGTATATGAGGATCCCAAAAAGTGGTCAAAGGTGATGTAAATTATGATAATATGATAATCATGCCAGGATGTGCTCGAATTCCACTCTAATGTGGTGGAAAGTTACTTAAATTGGTTAGTTTCGCCAAACTAGAGCCATAATTGACTTGGATGAAACTGGTATCAGAGGACCCCAAAATGTGGTCAAAATTGATGTAAATTATGATAATATATTAATCATGCCAGGATGTGGTCGAAATCCACTCTAATGTGGTGGAAAGTGACTTAAATTGGTTGCTATGGACAAACTAGAGCCGAAATTGACTCGGATGAAACTGTTATTGGAGTACCCCAAAAATGGTCATAGTTGATGTATTTTATGATAATAAGTTAATCATGCCAAGAAGTGCTCGAAATCCACTCTAATGCGGTGGAAATTGACTTAAATTGGTTTGTTTGGCCAAACTAAAACCGAAATTGACAAGGATGAAACTGGTATATGAGTATCCCAAAAAGTGGTCAAAGTTCATGTATATTATGATAATATGTTAATCATGCCAGGATGTGGTCGAAATCAACTCTAATGTGGTGGAAATTGACTTAAATTGGTTTGTTTGGCAAAACTAAAACCGAAATTGACTCGGATGAAACTGGTATATAAGGATCCCAAAAAGTGGTCAAAGTTCATGTATATTATGATAATATGTTAATCACGAAAGGATGTGGTCGAAATCCAATCTAAAGCGGTGGAAAGTGAATAAAATTGGTCACTTTGGCCAAACTAGAGCCGAAATTGACTCGGATGCAACTGTTATTGGAGGACCCCAAAAAATGGTCATAGTTGATGTATTTTATGATAATATGTTAATCATGACAAGAAGTGGTCGAAATCCACTCTAATGTGGTAGAAATTGACTTAAATTGGTTTGTTTGGCTAAACTAAAACCGAAATTGACTCAGATGAAACTGGTATATGATCAGGATCCCAAAAAGTGGTCAAAGTTCATGTATATTATGATAATATTTTAATCATGCCAGGATGTGGTCGAAATCCACTCTAATGTGGTGGAAAGTGACTTAAATTGGTGAGTTGGCCAAACTAGAGCCGAAATTGACTCGGATGGAACTGGTATTAGATGACCCCAAAAAGTGGTCAAAGTTGATGTAAATTATGATAATATGATAATCATGCCAGGATGTGCTCGAATTCCACTCTAATATGGTGGAAAGTTACTTAAATTGGTTAGTTTAGCCAAACTAGAGCCATAATTGACTTGAATGAAATTGGTATCAGAGGACCCCAAAAAGTGGTCAAAGTTGATGTAAATTGTGATAATATATTAATCATGCCAGGATGTGGTCGAAATCCACTCTAATGTGGTGGAAAGTGACTTAAATTGGTTACTTTGGCCAAACTAGAGCCGAAATTGACTCGGATGAAACTGTTATTGAAGGACCCCCAAAAATGGTCATAGTTGATGTATTTTATTATAATATGTTAATCATGCCAAGAAGTGGTCGAAATCCACTCTAATGTGGTGGACATTGACTTAAATTGGTTTGTTTGGCTAAACTAAAACCGAAATTGACTCCGATGAAACTGGTATATGAGGATCCCAAAAAGTGGTCAAAGATCAAGTATATTATGATAATATGTTAATCATGCCAGGATGTGGTCGAAATCCACTCTAAAGTGGTGGAAAGTGACTTAAATTGGTTAGTTTGGCCAAACTAGAGCCGAAATTGAATCGGGTGAAACTGTTATTGGAGGACCCCAAAAAATGGTCATAGTTGATGTAAATTCTGATAATATGTTAATCATGCTAGGAAGTGGTCGAAATCCACTCTAATGTGGTGGAAATTGACTCAAATTGGTTTGTTTGGATAAACTAAAACCGAAATTGACTCGGATGAAACTGGTATATAAGGATCCCAAAAAGTGGTCAAAGTTGATGTAAATTATGATAATATGATAATCATGCCAGGATGTGCTCGAATTCCACTCTAATGTGGTGGAAAGTTACTTAAATTTGTTAGTTTAGCCAAACTAGAGCCATAATTGACTTGGATGAAACTGGTATCAGAGGACCCCAAAATGTGGTCAGAATTGATGTAAATTATGATAATATATTAATCATGCGAGGATGTGGTCGAAATCCACTCTAATGTGGTGGAAAGTGACTTAAATTGGTTACTTTGGCCAAACTAGAGCCGAAATTGACTCGGATGAAACTGTTATTGGAGTACCCCAAAAAATGGTCATAGTTGATGTATTTTATGATAACATGTTAATCATGCCAAGAAGTGGTCGAAATCCACTCTAAGTGGTGGAACTTGACTTAAATTGGTTTGTTTGGACAAACTAAAACCGAAATTGACAAGGATGAAACTGGTATATGAGTATCCCAAAAAGTGGTCAAAGTTCATGTATATTATGATAATATGTTAATCATGTCAGGATGTGGTCGAAATCCACTATAATGTGGTGGAAATTGACTTAAACTAGTTTGTTTGGCCAAACTAAAACCGAAATTGACTCGGATGAAACTGGTATATAAGGATCCCAAAAAGTGGTCAAAGTTCATGTATATTATGATAATATGTTAATCATGCTAGGATGTGGTCGAAATCCAATCTAAAGTGGTGGAAAGTGACTAAAATTGGTTACTTTGGCCAAACTAGAGCCGAAATTGACTCGGATGCAACTGTTATTGGAGGACCCCAAAAAATGTTTATAGTTGATGTATTTTATGATAATATGTTAATCATGACAATAAGTGGTTGAAATCCACTCTAATGTGGTAGAAATTGACTTAAATTGGTTTGTTTGGCTAAACTAAAACCGAAATTGACTCGGATGAAACTGGTATATGAGGATCCCAAAAAGTGGTCAAAGTTCATTTATATTATGATAATATGTTAATCATGCCAGGATGTGGTCGAAATCCACTCTAATGTGGTGGAAAGTGACTTAAATTGGTGAGTTGGCCAAACTAGAGCCGAAATTGACTCGGATGAAACTGGTATCAGAGGACCCCAAAAAGCGGTCAAAGTTGATGTAAATTATGATAATATGATAATCATGCCAGGATGTGCTCGAATTCCACTCTAATGTGGTGGAAAGTTACTTAAATTGTTTAGTTTAGCCAAACTAGAGCCATAATTGACTTGGATGAAACTGGTATCAGAGGACCCCGAAAAGTGGTCAAAATTGATGTAAATTATGATAATATATTAATCATGCCATGATGTGTTGGTCCTTGTGTATTGCAGAAGGGGGGGGGGGGGGATGAATGCAATACTGATAAAATTTAATCTCAGTTTCAACAACTAAAACTAAGATTTAATGTTATCAATAATATGTATGCATTCACAAACAGTAAAATAGAGAAGACAGGATTCACAAAATAAATGTTTTATTTATTTTGCAAAGTGTTGCTACAACCTCAAGAGAGAATTCTTGAGCTTCGATTTTCTTCAAGGCACTTGCTAGTCTTCGTTACTACTCTAGAATGAATTAACAGTAGGTATAAGACTAATCCTATCACTATCAGTCACGGGTTTGTGAAGCTGCTGTCATTGTCAAGTGGCAGCTTCTTACAGATTGTCTTACCTATGTGACTTTCCTAAATTGCTAATATGTCAGATATACATCATAACAAAAGCAACCTAGATTCATTCTATTTCCAGCTTAAGCAATTCAGCAAATAAGGACTTGACCTTGCTCTTGAATTGATTCGCTTTTGTTTTGCAGTGCTTGAAGCTTCTGTCGTAGTCTTGCAGACTTGGTGCAGCTTAGGGATACTGCAACACGCCTGTTTCTTGAACATTGAAACTGTCACGGGATTTGACTGAGAAAGATACTTAGAACAAGGGTCTTTCTTGAGACAGTTACTTTTGCCGTAGAGCTTGCTGTCACAGGAATGTGCTTTTGGTGACAGTAGGAGTTCCCCGCATAGTGTGCTGTCGAGGTTTCCAAACTTGCTGTCGAGGGCTAAAGTTGCTGTCGCGTAGTCTTCCGCCAATGTTGCTGTCAGAGTGAATATGCTGTCTTGACTTGCAACATTCTGTCTTCTTGTAATCTTACTGTCAATGCTTATGACAGTAACCTTTATTCATGCTGTCATCTAATATGCGTTCTTTGAGGCTTGAACACAGAAAGTTAACTTCTTCCAAATTACAAAATTAAAATAACATTGCATACTGATTACAAGAACATACTTTGGCTGTGACAGTATGTTCTACTTAATTAAAAATTAAGTACAATCAAAGTTAAGTTGTTTATATGCTATCACCCATAAATCCCAACAATCTCCCCCAATTTGTTTTTATGGACAATAACAACAAATTTACAATATATGCTGACAACTTAACTAACAAGATCAGAACGGGTTTAGAATGTTTACTTAGCTTGAGATTTCCTCTTCTGTCTCGTTACTTCCTCTCTTCTGAGAGCTTCCACCAAGCTGCTTCTTAGACCTTCTACAATAGAGATTTCAGCAGGTGTGACTGCAGCATCTTCTATTTCTTCAATGATCTTCTTGATAGTAGCAGAAATAAGAGAACTAGCATCCCTGAGATTCAACCATTGCTCTTGATCAAATGGATAGCTTCTGAAGTGGAGTTCTTTATGTATAAGCTTGAATCTACTTCCTCGATAAGCATTGGGAGACATCCTCCTTTGCTTGTCCAGCTTCGAATCTTCTCCTTTTCTCCTTTCCAATAGTTCCTCTATCTTGTCAGAACAGATCTGCTCCAGGGGATGAATTGATCCAGCAACCATATACTGTAAATCCTTCAGAATAGTTGTTTTTAGCTTGTGCAAGCTGCAAACATAGATTTCTTCTTTTAGATGCTTGATTCTTAAGGGATTTTCCAGCATACATGTTTGATAATTTGGAGCTTCACTTTCTGCCTTGTTGGCAGTCTTGCATCTTTCCAGGAGTTCAGCTTCCTTCTTATCAAGTTCTGACTGATATTGAGCGTATTGAGAAGAGTCAGGTCTTTTGCTTGGCTTGGATTGCCCTTCCTCTGTGGGTTGGGTTTTCCTTTCTTCTGTGGGTGAATCATCAAACTCATAGTACCAGTGATATGGTATAGGAGAAGCTGGTAAATCAGTTGAAATATCAGCATCATCAAAATCTGTAAAGTTGTAGCCAAATTTCTGATAGAATTCAGCATCCCTATCAGCTTGATATTTCAGAATATGTTCCATAACAGACTCTGAAACATTTTCATAGCTCTCCAGCAACTCTACCATTCTTTCCAGGTAGAAGAAGTCAATTCTTCTTTTATCTAAGGTTGATGTCCTACCACTGGTTGATGTGGAGACCAGATTGAAATCCTTATCAACCTTGGTAGATCTTGATTCTTCCCACCACAGAATGTACCCAGTGACCTCTTGATTTGCATCCATCTTTACCTCAACACTCTTGATTTCTCTAGATTGCATCTGTTGTATCTTAAGACTGTTGGGAGGTATTGACTGAATTGGCTTCTTAAGATTCCTGCCAAATCCAGTGGTCTTTTCCTTTCCTGAGTACTTGTGCTTTCCTTCAGGTTTCTGTCTAGCAAACCATGCTCTTGCTTTGGCTTTCCGTCTTATGGGCTTGACAGTAGCTTTGGCTTCATCCTTGAAAGAACCTTTCTTGACAGTACCTTTCTCGACAGTATCTTCCATGACAGCATCTTCTTTGACAGTTTCCTTGTCGACAGTACCTTTGGTGACAACATCTTTTTCTGCATTTATGCAGTCAATAGCACATCTAAGAATGCTTGCCTCCAAAGCTTCCAGTATTCTTGGCTCCTCTTCATCTGTAGCACCAGCATCTTTCTTTTCCTGATTAGGAGTTTCTTCATTGCCTTCATTTTGGGATTGAATACCAGTATTCCCAGAATTACTTCCACCAGCATTTCCAGAAGCTTTACCACCTCCAACCTCATCATCATCATCATCATCATCATCCTGAGGAGGAAGGTCATAGAGACAGCTTCCACCTTGATCATTTCTTTTGGCATTGGCTCTAGAGATTAGTTCCTTCACTCTAGCTCCCAGTGCCTTGTCTCTCAACACCAGCATTTTGTAGATCTCTTGAACATCATAAACTCTTCCTGGATTGGCATTTGAACTGAGTATTCCATCTAACACTTTCAGAATTGACTTGGTTTCCATTCTGGATGTGCCAACCAAATTCATGAAGCTGTTCCTTCTTGTGCCATCCTTAGTTACAGATCTATAGAAAACACATGGTGGATTTGTGTAGACTTCAGGTAGCTTTTGTATGAGCAGGTTCTGGATTTGCATATCCAATATTTCATTGAATGGTGTTTGAGTTGCCCTGATCTTTCCCTTCAAGGCACACAACACCTTTGCTGGTAGACTCTGCAATAACTGCATTGTGATGAAATAAGATATGCCAGAAGTGAAATAGATACTTACAGCCCATCTTTTCTCATCATTAACCATTACACTGACACTGGTGATTTGATCCTTTAACAGTTTTGTGGTGTTGGTTGGACGGTTGCTTGGAGCATTCATTGCTTGTTCCACCAAACTGCTAAATTCACTGTCATGATTGTGTAATGTGCTCTCCCTGTAATCCACCATTAGAGTATTGGATTCTTCTTGATCATACTCAGTACCATTGGACCAAGTATTTCCTTTATGGATGGATTCAGGCAGTTTCCCTTTACCTTTCCCAGACTTATTCTGTTCCTCCATTTCTCTCCATCTTCTTTGTAGAGCAGATTCTTGAGATGCTGGAGTTGGCTCTCTGATTGTCACAGGAGGTAGAATTGGATGTCTAGATGCAGGTCTTCTTTGCATTGCATCTTGAGTTGCTTTAGACATCAGTACTCTTTCTCCATCCAAGTCAACTTCAACAAGCTCTTCAGCTTTATCCTTTGGTTGTCCACTGCTTGGTTTGACTTGCTCCCCCTTAGACATTGCTTTCCTTTTAGCTCCCCCTTTGGACTTCACAGCTACTGGCTCCCCCTGAGTTCCACCTGATTCCTGAATAGATATTGATTCTGATCTTGCTACCTTCTCCCCCTTAGTTGAGTTGGAAGCTACTAGGTCAGTGAGGAACTGGATAGAGAGCTGAGTAGTAGCAAAACCATCAACCATCAGTTGAGAGAGAGAGTCCATCTTGGAGTTCAAAGTAGCACACTGTCCTTCCAGAGCTGCAATCCTGTTACCAAAAGTAGCAGAGGGGCCACCAGACCTTAACCTTCTTGGAGGGGAAGGAAAAGAAAGGGGCTAGGAGGCTATGGGGGTTCTCACACTCTCAGGGTGTTTTTGAGTGATCTCATCACCCCTCACAGATTGACTCTCAAGGCCTAATGCCTGAATAGTGTGGGCTCCCTCAATATCTCTCTGGACATGCTCAAGTCCCTCTCCTTTTGCCAGCTCATTTGGCTGCCTCTCATTTTTATGCTCACCTCTCTTTTCTTTTATCTCTCTTTTCTTTTGCACACCCTCACTCAACCTAGATGCATGGGTATGAGCAGTACTAACATGCATGGAAGGAGTAGATTTAGAATGTACCTTTAAGAGTTTGGCAAGAGGTAGATCATCATCAGAGGCATCCTCAATGATTACAGCATCAAAATCAGGCTGAGAGGACTGGACAGCAGCTTTGGCAGGAATGTTACTGTCAGTTGGAGTCTGGACAGCAGGTTCTGGCATGACAACAACTTTTAGAGGTGGAGTGACAGTAGGTTCTGTAGTGACAGCATCTTTCTCTCCACCCATGACAGTAGCTGTGTCCATGACAGCAACATTGCCAGTGTCTTTGACAGCAACAGAGGCTGTGACAGCATCTTCCTGAAGGTAAGATGCTCCTTGGAGTTCAGACAAAGTGTTGGCTGTTTCACTTTCTGACAAAATACCACTTTGCCCTAGCTCAGTGTTTGGAGGAGTGGTGTCCATCTCACTTTGAGAAATGGGTTCTTGTGGACCACTGGATGGGGGCTCATCCATGATTGGAGATGGATGATCAAAACCTGAAGGGTTGGGACTGTCCCCTTCTCTAGGTTGTGGAGAAGAAACAAAAGAATGTGTAGGGAAGGAAGAAGGTGAAAGTGTAGTAGAGAGTGGGGGCTGATTCACAGATGAAACATGTGAACCATCAATAGGAGTAGAGAAATCCTCACTGTGCCCTAACTCACTGTGTGTTTCTTCAAGTGGGGGTATCTCAGGTTGTGAACCATGAGTTTGTGCAGACTCTGTACAGGGTGCCTTGGGAGACAGGCCAATTTCAATAGATGCACCTTGTTGAGTCCCTTTCAGTAACCACAGTTTGTTGAGAAACTGCAGCTTGGTTAACAGTGGTTTTAGTCCTCCTAGCTCTCTTCTTCTTAGGCTCAGGGGGAACCACTGGGGGTTCTGTTTGACTACCTTCCTTATTTGTTGCACTAGGTGCAGTGTCTCCCTCTTGACTGACAGAGCTACCACCAACATCAGCTTCTAAGGGCCTTTTTCTGGATTCTTGCACTGCTTCTCTTTGGGCTTTGGTAAGTCGAGGGCCTAGGCTGAGTGTATGGTGTAGAATGTGGGTTAACTGAATTTGGGTCTAATTCAGTTTCATTCTCAAGAGTGAAAGAGTCATAACCAGATGGTAATGGTAAATCAGGGTTGGACACTTGATCAACCATGTGCTGAGTGAAACAAAGTGGAATATGTGCATTGAGATTCTGTGATGATAACAGTGTGTGTGTGTGTGTTCTTTTTCAAAACTGAGCAAGCCTCTAAACGAGGAGCAGCATCATTAAAATCACAGAATGAATTAATGCACATCATAAGAAAGCGAGGGTAGAGTGATACCTTCTTACCTATGGCAGCTTGGAGGTGTGCCATGAGGAGAGCACCAACATTCACCTTGTATCCATGGACAAGAGAATGTGTCAGTTTCTTGATGTAGGAGGGTATTCCATTCCAGCATGTGGATTTGGTAGAGAACACCTTGACCATCACATCAAATATCATGCTCCACTCCTTTCTCAGATGCTTCCTATCCATTTCACCAGTTGGATATCACTTGGTAGTCCCCTCTTCGAGAATAGGGCCTGCATACCCAATCTTCAAGAAGAGCTTCTTTAGAGTGTCATCATTGGCAAGTTCAGTAAATTGTTGTCTTGCTTCAAGTGTAATTCCAAGAGAATTGTTGATGACCTCAGCTGTAAGAGTGTATTGTTGCCCAGAGATGGTGAATTGAATACCCGGGTTCTCACCCTCAGTTTGAGCAGCAGCAGTTTGCCAAAATGCCTCAAGTCTGTCTAAGTCGAGAATGGGGGTTGAGGTGATGGCATAACCGAGATAGGACTTGTTCAAGAAAAACACTAGTCCTTTGAAGCCTTCACCAGCATCATTTGGGGAAAAGATGCCAGCAAAGTTTGTTTGAGAGAGAGTCTGTTTGGGGGCAATTGAAATTTCAAGAAAAGAAGAAAGTAAGAAAGTTGCTTTTTGCTGGAAGAAAGGTATTTTACCTTGAGTTTGATGAGAAAGAGAGAGATATGTCTGAGTAACTGGGGAATAAATAGGGGTATCTCAAACGGTTTGTGCATTAAAAGTGGATTTCTAGAACGTGTCTTAACCCACTCTTAAACACGTGAGTTACTGCCCGTTATTCACTGACCAACGTGGGATAAATCTCCAATTTCAACGGTCCACTATTGTTGACAGTAACCTGTGCGCTAGAAATAATCTGTCAGTAATAAGAGGTGGTGACAGTAGGTTTTGCGCGACAGCAACTATTGCGCAAAAACTTGCTGTCACCGTTAAGCATATGAATGACAGTATCCTTTACAAGTCTTGACAGAAAGTCTTTTCCTGCTGTCAAGAAGGTTGCTGTCAAGAAACACACGACAGTATCCTTCTTAACGACAGTAACTTCGATTGGGAATTGGTTCTGTCATAAACTTATTAGAATGCTTTATTCATATACTTAACTTAATATTGACACATTATGGATTTAGCAATGTAATCGTTTCAACACAGATATTTAAGCAAAGTACACAGACACTTCATAAACTCAATAACCACAAGAACAAGAACTTTTATTATTAATAAAATCATTAAAATAGAACATTGAGTACATTATTCTATGATTTTATCAACTAGTTCTAACGTCTCTGCCTTAATTTCCTCTTCAGAGCGACCTTCTTCTTCAAGAAGTGCCTGAAGCTCCTTCTCTTCTTCCTGAGCTTTGGCCTCCTCTTCCTGTTTCTTTTCCTCTTCGATCTCATCTATGCCGTCCAACAACATCTCGAAGAGTTCATCCATCTCTTCACTGTCGGGTTCACTATCGCACCGTTTTAGCCCTACTTCAATTCCTACTTTGTTTTCCATTATTTACTTTAAAACTGAGAGCAGACTGGTGAAACCTAAGGTTAATTTATAGGCAAAACCATCTAAGGATTAAAGTCTAATGGTCAACAGTTAGAGTACCCATACAACTACCACAAAAGTAATTAATGGTCGTGTCCTCCTTTAATCCTACAGATTAATGCTAAAAGGTGTGAAAGTCCAATGGAACAGATTTTTATCTCTCAAACTTAACAAGTAACCACATTAATGTCATACACGGTTTAAAAGTATGAGACTGGCACAAAATACTGACATGAAAAGTCAAATCAACACATGCTGTCACATAACAGACATTGACCAAGTAGACAGTAACTTCTCTTGACAGCAGGTTTGAAGATGCTGTCATGAGCTTCATTAGAGAATTTGGAATTATAGAAAACTGAGTAAATCAACATACCAGGTTCAGCATTCCCAATTCACTTACCAACCTGTTGAAGGTTGCTTCATCCAATGGCTTAGTGAAGATGTCAGCAAGTTGCTTGTCAGTTGGGACATAGATCAGCTTCACAGTTCCTTGTTCAACATGCTCTCTGATAAAGTGATGTCTTATATCAATGTGCTTTGTCCTAGAGTGTTGAACTGGATTGTCTGATATGGCTATGGCACTAGTGTTGTCACAGTAGATAGGAATTTCACTTAACACTAGACCATAATCCAGAAGTTGATTCTTCATCCATAAAATTTGTGCACAGCAACTGCCTGCAGCAATATACTCAGCTTCTGCAGTTGAGGTAGAAACTGAATGCTGCTTCTTGCTAAACCATGAGACCAATCTACCACCAAGAAATTGACAGCTACCAGTAGTACTCTTTCTGTCAATCTTGCATCCAGCATAGTCTGAGTCTGAGTAGCCAATTAGATCAAATCCAGTGTTCTTGGGATACCAAAGACCTAGGTTAGGAGTGCCTTTTAGGTATCTAAAGATTCTCTTGATGGCTACTAAGTGAGACTCCTTTGGATCACTCTGAAACCTTGCACAGAGACATGTAGCAAACATGATGTCAGGTCTGCTAGCAGTTAGGTATAGGAGAGATCCTACCATGCCTCTATAGGTGCTTGAGTCAACTTTCTTCCCTTTAGGATCAAGATCCAGACTGGTTGAGGTGGACATTGGTGTCTTTGCAGGTGATGAATCTTCCAAGTTGAACTTTCTGAGAAGTTCCTTGATGTATTTGGCTTGACAAATGAAGATTCCATCAGATTGTTGAAGAATTTGTAATCCTAGAAAGAATGACAATTCTCCCATCATACTCATCTCATATTTGTTACTCATGAGAGAGGAAAACTTCTCACACAGTCTCTCATTTGTTGAACCAAATATGATATCATCCACATAGATTTGTACTAGAATGATGTCCTTGCCATGGTGTTTGTAGAAAAGTGTCTTGTCCACAACTCCTCTAGTAAACTGATTGTCCAAGAGAAAAGTGGAGAGTGTGTCATACCAAGTCCTGGGTGCTTGCTTTAGTCCATACAAAGCTTTGAAGAGTTTGTATACAAAATCATACACTTCAGCATCCTCAAACCCTGGTGGCTGTTCAACATACACTTCTTCTTCCAATTCTCCATTTAGGAAGGCACTTTTGACATCCATCTGAAATACTTTGAAGTTGCAGTGTGCAGCATAGGCTAGAAAGATTCTTATAGCTTCAAGTCTTGCAACAGGTGCAAATGTCTCATCATAATCTATTCCCTCCTGTTGACAGTAACCCTTAGCTACTAGCCTTGCTTTGTTTCTTGTCACTGATCCATTTTCATCAAGCTTGTTTCTGAAAACCCATTTGGTCTCAATGACTGACTTTCCCTTAGGTCTTAGAACTAGCTTCCATACATTGTTCCTTTCAAACTGATTTAGCTCTTCTTGCATGGCTATCACCCAGTCAGAATCCAACAATGCTTCATCAATTGTCTTAGGTTCCATTTGAGACAGGAAGCATGAAAACATGCTGTCAGCAGAGACTTTGTTCCTGGTCCTCACTCCAGAATTAGGGTCACCAATGATGAGGTCACTTGAGTGATCCTTGTTCCACTTGGTGATTATGGGCAAGCTACTTGACTATACAGGAACATTTTCTTTAGTTTGTTGAGTTGAATGATCACCAATCCCATTGTCTTCACCATGTTCTTCATTGTCTCCAGAGTCACCATTGTCATGAATGTTAGAGGATATGGTCTGTGACTGAGCTGGAGTTTGGTTGACAGTAGTGGCATTGACAGTATCTTTATCAACTACAACAACTTGAGTGAAGCTAGGTTCTTCATCCACAATTTCCTCAGCTTCCAAGTATCCTTGATTCTCAAATCTGAATGTCTGCATCTTTCCTTCTTCATGCAGTCCTGGAAACTTGGTTTCATCAAATGTGACATTAACACTTTCTTCAATAATCCTGTGTTCCATAACATAAACTCTGTAGGCAGTCCTTTCTGTGCTGTAACCCATGAATAGTCTTTCAAAAGCCTTGGTGTCAAAATTTCCTTTCTTCTCATGATTATCCTTCATCATAAAGCATTTGCTCCCAAACACATGAAAATATTTGACAGTAGGTTTCTTTCCAGTTAATAGACAGTAAGGTGTACTTGCATGAGTTTTGTTGATCATGGTTCTGTTCTGAGTATAACAGGCTATGTTGATAGCTTCAGCCCAGAAATATGTTGGCAGTTTGGCATCATGCAACATTGTTCTAGCTGCTTCAATGAGAGTCCTGTTCTTTCTTTCTACAACTCCATTCTGCTGTGGAGTTCTTGCAGCAGAGAATTGTTGTACAATTCCTTCATCTTTACAGAAATTTCCAAGAGTGGCATTTCTGAATTCTGTACCATTGTCACTCCTCAAGATTTGAACTTTTGAGTTTGGAGTTCTATCAATAACTCTGACTTGATCAATAATCACTTGAGCAGCTTCATCTTTGGATTCTAGAAACTTCACCCAAGTGTACCTTGAGTAATCATCCACCATTACTAAGGCATATCTCTTCTTGGCCATTGATGGTACATTGACTGGTCCAAAGAGATCCATGTGAATCAACTTGAGTGCTTCAATGTTGGTGTTCATTTGCTTGGACTTGTGTACAGCTCTTCTCAGTTTGCCCATTTGACAATCTTCACACAGTCCTTCTTGACAGAATTCCTGTTGGGGCAAAACTCTCACTAACTCCTTCTTCATCAGAATATTCATTGTCTTGAAGTTTAGATGTGAGAGCTTCCTGTGCCAAAGCATACTGTCACCAACAGTAGCTTTACTGTAGAAACAGTAAACCTTATCCTTCTTTGTTGAATTTAAGTCAGCAACAAACAAGCTTCCTTTTCTAACCCCTTTTAGAGAGAGGCTACTGTTCTTCTTGTGATAGATGTTGCACAGCATCATATCAAAATCAACCTTGAATCCCCTGTCACTGAATTGGCTGACACTGAGTAGATTGTGCTTCAATCCATCCACAAGAGCAATATCTTCAATGACAACATTTCCAATTTCTAGACAGCCATATCCCACTGTGTAACCCTTGCTGTTGTCTCCAAAGGTTATGATTGGGCCAGCTTTCTCAACATAATGTGATAGCAGGGCTTTATCACATGTCATGTGTCTTGAGCAACCACTGTCAATGATCCACATGACTTGATCTTTCTTCTTGCCCTGCAAAACAGAATGTGTCTAAGATGCATATGGTACCCAATCCTTGTTTGGTCCTACAGTTTCAGTGTCTCCTGAGTTTCTTTCAGTCATAAAGTCACAAGCATTATCAGTAATCTCCTGTTTGACTTCTCTTTTCACCCACTTAGGTTTAGAATTGGACTTGGTCCTTTTCTTAGTGGATGGAGCCTTCTTGCTGTTGCCAGCAGGCTCAGAAGTCTCAACAGTGTTTGAGTATGAACATTTTTCAGTAGTGAGAATAGGTAAGTTAAAGCATGTACTCATGGCAGTAATTTTGCATGGCATACATTCAATGTTATTACAGACACTCATAGTTCTATGCATAAGGGGGGTTCTGTGTAAGTTACCATTGAGTTCAGTTGCATTGACCTTTTCCTCAATTGGTTTCTTACAAACATGTGTTAAGTGATGAGTAGATCCACAGTTATTGCACAGTTTCCTAGAAGCACCTCCAACATTAGTGTATCCATTTCCTTTGTTGACTCCTACCTTTCCATTCCTATCCTTAGACTTGGGAGTTACTGGATTGACAGTATGTTCAGAAGTTGCTGTCGAACTTTCCTTGACAGTATCTTTTATTCCTACTGTCTTGATAGAAGGTTTTAAAGTTACTGTCTTGGAACCATTCTTGACAGTATCTTTGGAAGATTCTGTCTTGCCAACTGTGACAGCATCTTTTGAACTTACTGTCTGATTGCTTGGTAAGTTTACTGTCTTGGGGATTGTGACAATATCCTTTCCATCCTTGAATGTGCTGTCAACACCTTCATCCTCATCAAGAATTTCTTGTTTTATGAGCATGGCTTCTTCATCAAACTCAATTTCTGCAGCTTTGAAAATGGGAGTTTTAACTTTCTTGAGAATGGTGGGTTTGACAGCAGCATTTCCAGAACAATCTTGAATCACAGTTTCCTTTCCAGGTCTTCTACCATATGAAAAACCTATACCAACTGACTGATTTTCTGTATGCTTATCATTGTAATCCTGAACTATCTTTGATGAGTTTTTATAAGCCTTGATTTTAAATTCATTTTCAGCAATCTCATTTCTCAGGAATTCCTCAACCTCTTTAGCACATTTCAATTCATTTTTAAGTTTGGCATTCTCCTGAGCTAAAGAGTCCAGTGAACTGGTTTTGAGAACAAGAGATTCATTTTCAGACTTTAGTGTTTCATTTAGCTTACTCAGCCTAGTGATCTCCTCATTGGCAGCAGATAAGCTAGTATAGACATTGAACATTTCAGCACTTAAGTCTTTAATGGTTTTCTTATACTCATCAATGGACATATCAAGTAAGACAAGTGAAGGTACCTGACTTGAGGATGTTGATGTTACTTCATCAGTGCTAGCCATGAGAGCTAGGTTGACATATTTTTCTTCATCTTCATCATCAGACTCATCCCAACACTTTCCTTCAGCCACATAGGCTCTACCTTGATTCTTCTTGGAGTATCCACCAGTTCCTTTCTCAAATCTCTGAACCTGTTTGGGTCTTTTGCACTCAGTAGCAAAATGACCAGGTTCACCACAGTTGTAACACTTGAATTTAGATCTATCCACAAATCCAGTCTTGTATCCTCCTTTGAATGAGCTTCCCACAGCAGCCTTTGATGAGCTTCCCTTGGTGAACTTGGATGCTTGGCCTTGGGGCCTGAATGACCTATCCTTCTTGAACCTAAAGTTCTTGAACTTTTTGGCCATGTAAGCCATAGTAGGATTGTCCATGCTTTCCAGTTCCTCCATAGTGTAGAAGTCTTCATCTTCCACATCCTTGAGCTGTAGTACTACTTTCTCATCATCTTCAACAACCTCTTCTATCTTCAAGGATTGTACAGGGGTTGGTTGAGTGATTTGTAGTGCTTCACTAGGTTGTGTGATCCTTGGCACTTGTGCTACTAGGGCACTTGACATATTAGCCATCTTGTTCCTTGTTCCACTTTGTATGGCTCTCTTTTGAAAGAGTTCAAGTTCATACGATTTCAGAATGCCATAAAGTGTCTCAAAGGTTATATTGTTGAGATCTCTTCCTTCTCGTATGGTTGTTGTCTTGTGTTCAAGATGATCAGGCAGTGTAAGCAAGAACTTGACATTCAATTCTTTTCTGTCACAGTACTTGCCATGTATCTGCAGTTCAGTTAAGAGCTTACTGAACCTTTCAAACATGGAGGTTAAGTCTTCACCAGGCTTGGCCATAAATGCCTCATATTGAGATATAAGTATTTGTTAGGAATATGTTGTTCTTGATGATAAACATAAAACACTTAGTAGAATTTGTGTAAAGTCATTTTGTAACTGTCAACGAAATGGCATGCTTTGCAGCATTCCGTTGACAGGAAGCTCATCAACGAAATGAGTGTTGTAGCAATTGCATTGTACAATACTTCACAGTATGATAGGCATTCTGTTATATGTTTTAGATAGGTTTTCTAAGTCATGTTGACTAAGTACTAGATAGTCAAAATAGGTTGGTTAATTGTAAATATGTTATGCCTTGTAATTTTGACTAAGTGAAGACATGTCAACGGTATGAAGATTACTCTGTCAACGGTATGGAGTTTACCCATCAACGAAACGAGGGAAACACCATCAACGGAATGAAGAATGAAGCTATCAACGAAACACATCTCCTTGCTATCAACGAATCAATGTTGCTTTTTGAACAATTGACAAAGTGATAGTGACAGTTTACTGAACAGATCTAAAAGGAGATATGGAAGTGTACTTTGCATTGGAAGCCATCAAAGTGGTTACTGGAAATAAGGAAACATTCCAATTTCCAATAAGGCTCTTGGAAATGATTATAATGAGCATGAAGACAAAAGCAAAGATCTCCAAGGACCATTGGACAAAAGGAATGAAAAGCAAGCTACTGATGGTTACTACTATTATTCTTTAGTTTAACCAAACGTAGAATTGTAAACTTGGGATTATATAACCAAGTGTAGCAGTTACTTTAGAAAGAAGAGAAGAAAAACAAATAGATTGTATTAGCTATTTTGAGAGCAATTCTTCTCTACAACCTTGTAACTGAGCAGCTGTGTACTTTTGTATCACAGATTATTTCCGCAATAAAAACACTTCAGTTGGATCATCAAACAATCCAACTGAATTATTTATATCTTGTGTTTTTATTTATTCAGTTCAGTTTTATTTTAAAAAGTGTTTAGTTTCAAGAAAATATCAAGAATTGTATTCAACCCCCCCTTCTACAATTCTGTTAGGTCATTTGGGAATAACAATTGGTATCAGAGCGAGCTTCTAACATACAAGAAGTTTAAAGATCAAGACCAAAAACAGAAACCATGGTGAAGAAGGATGCAGGTGTGAAGATACCAGTTCTTGATAAAGACAATTACTTTCACTGGAAAGTAAAGATGCATTTACATCTCATGTCTATGGATGAGAGGTATGTAGACTGCATTGAGAAAGGTCCACACGTTCCCATGAAGCTTGATTCTAGAGTTGGACTGCCAGATGATGCACCTGATGTAGAGATTCCAAAAACTGTCTCAGAATGGACTGTTGAAGATATTGCAGAAGTCCATAAAGACAAAAGGACCATGAACATTCTGTTTAATGGTTTGGAGCAAGAGATGTTTGACAATGTTATCAACTGTACAACCTCTAAGGAAGTATGGGATACTGTTAGAACTCTCTGTGAAGGAACTGAGCAAGTCAGGGAAAATAAAATGCAACTCCTTATACAACAATATGAGCATTTTCATTTTAAAGCTGGTGAAACCCTAAATGACACGTTTAGTAGGTTTCAAAAGCTTTTGAATGGATTAAAGTTGTATGGGAGGATCTATCAAACCAAGGATTCAAACCTTAAATTTCTTAGAGCTCTTCCAAAAGAATGGAAGCCTATGACTGTTTCTCTCAGAAACACTCAAGAGTACAAAGACTACACTCTTGAAAGGCTTTATGGAACCTTGAAGACTTATGAGCTGGAAATGGAGCAAGATGAGGAAATTGAAAAGGTACAAAAGAAGGGTGGATCTATTGCATTGATTGCATCTGTGAACCAACTTGAAGATGACAATAAAGAAGCTGCAAAGGCCACAACTAGTCGATCTAGCTGTAGGAGTGATGTTAGCAAGGGTAAAGACAAGATGACAGAAGAAGAAGAATCAGAACCAGCCAACTTGGATGACTTAGATGAGATTGATGAACACATTGCTTTTCTGTCTAGAAAATTCTCTAAGTTCAAGTTCAAAAGAAACTCAGAAGCAAGGCCACCAAGAAGAGACTTTCAACCTAGCAAAACAAACTGGATTGAAAAGTCTAAGTCAAAATGTTTCAATTGTGGAATGCTTGGTCACTTTGCTGGAGACTGCAGAAAGCCCAAGGTTGAGAAGGGCAACAGGAAATTTGAGCCTGTTGATTATAAAAAGAAATACTTTGAACTTCTCAAACAAAAAGAAAAGGCTTTCATGTCTCAGGAGTATGATTGGGCTGGTAATGGTGAAGATTCTGATGATGATGTTGAGTATGTCAACTTGGCTCTTATGGCTGATAATCATGAGCAGGAAGCAAGTTCCTCAAGCAACCAGGTAACAATTACTAATCTTTCTGAGCTTTCTAAAGAGGAATGCGACAGTGCAGTAAATGAAATGTCTACTGTATTATATAATTTGCGTGTTACTCTTAAATCACTTACTAAAGAGAATTCAAGAATAAAAGAGACCAATCTGCTCTTAAGTGATAGGAATGCAATGTTAGAAGCACAGCTCATTGAATTTGAGAAAATGAGATGTGTTAGTAGGGATGCTAAGAAGGAACTTGAGAACGTGTTACAAAGGGAAGAAATTCTTAAAACACAACTTGAGATAGAACAAGGTGTGATTGCAAAATGGAAGGATGCCAGGAATGTTGCTGCCAACATAATTAATGTTCAAGGCGTGGAATCCTTCTGTGAGCAATCATGGAAAAGGAACAAAGAGAAGCTAGGGTATGTTGGTGAAACCTTAGAATCAGAAACTGAGTCAACAAACAACAAGGATCATTTGTTGAAGGTTGATATGTCAACGGAATGCAATGTTTCGTTGACAGATGAACCATCAACCGATCAGGCTGTTTCGTTGACAGAGAAAAGAAAGGATGAACTCACTAGACTTAATAACAAGTATGGTCCTGTCACCAAGAACTTTGTTCAAGGTGAGTCTAGTAAATCAAAGAAAGTTGAGAAGCCTGTTGAGAGAGCTAATGTAGGTAACTTGTCTAACAAGCAATTGAAAGACAAGTTAGAGAAAGTTCAGGTTGAGGCTAAGGGAAATAAAAAGAATAACAGAAATGGCAAGGTAGGGATTAACAAACACAACAATTACACACCTGATAAATATGCTAGCATGCCATTTGTGCCTAATCCTTACATGAATATGTTTAACATGCCACAAATGCCATGGAACATGAATAACATGATTGTTCCTCCAACTATGCATGCTATGAATGAAAATATGAGCAACCCTCAGAAATCAACACCAAGGGTAAAGATTGATTTGAATCAATCTGAGCCCAAAGTAAAGAATGGTACAAAAGGGAATGCAAAGGCTAACAAGACAGGACCCAAGGAAACTTGGGTACCAAAATCAACTTGATTTGGTTTTATTGTGTGCAGGGAGACAAAAGGAATCTTTGGTACTTGGATAGTGGTTGTTCAAGACACATGACTGGTGATTCTACCCTGCTCACAGAGTTTCAGGAAAGAGCTGGCCCTTGTATTGCTTTTGGAGATGACAGCAAAGGCTACACAAAGGGATATGGCTTGATTTCAAAAGAGAATGTCATCATAGATGAGGTTGCTTTGGTGGATGGTCTTAAGCACAACTTGCTTAGTATCAGCCAACTTTGTGACAAAGGATTTTTAGTTACTTTTTCGAAAGAAGCCTGTGTTGTTTCTAAAGGAGGAAACAACAATGTGGTAATGACTGGATTCAGAAGAGGGAATGTGTACATTGCTGACTTTAGTAGCACAAGTTCAGAAACCATCACCTGTCTTTTCAGCAAGGCAAGCAAAGATGAAAGTTGGTTATGGCACAAGAAATTATCCCATCTGAATTTCAAAGTTATGAATGAATTGGTGAGAAAGGATCTTGCTAGAGGAATTCCACAAGTGGAATTTTCCAAGGATGGTTTGTGTGATGCCTGTCAAAAAGGGAAACAGAAGAAGGCATCATTCAAAAGCAAGACAGAGTCATCAATTGTCCAGCAGCTTGAATTACTTCATATGGACCTATTTGGCCCTGTAAATGTTATGTCCATCTCAAAGAAGAAATACTGTCTTGTGATTGTTGATGATTTTTCTAGATTTACATGGACTTTCTTTTTGCACTCTAAAGATGAGGCAAGTGAAATCATTATCAATCACATCAAGATGGTAAGCAATCATCCTGATTTCAAAGTAAGAAGGATTAGGAGTGACAATGGGACAGAATTCAAGAATTCGAGCATGAAGGTGTTCTGTGAAGAAAATGGTATTTTGCATGAGTTTTCAGCAGCAAGAACACCACAGCAAAATGGTGTAGTTGAAAGGAAAAACAGAACACTTATTGAAGCTGCAAGGACAATGCTAGATGAATCAAAGTTACCTACATATTTTTGGGCTGAGGCAGTTAACACAGCTTGCTTTACTCAAAATATTTCTTTGATTAATCAGGCCAAGGGAATGACCCCTTATCATCTACTCAAAAGAAAGAAGCCACTATTAGATTTTCTTCATGTCTTTGGATGCAAGTGCTTTGTTCTGAGAAATCAAGCTGAGCATTTGGGGAAATTTGAAGCAAAGGCAGATGAAGCAATATTTGTGGGATATGCAGCAGGGAAAGCTTACAGAGTCTATAATCTCAGAATCAACATTGTTATGGAATCTGTACATGTTGTTTTTGATGATCTCAAAATACAAGGTCTCTGTGATGAAGGTTTCCATGAAAGTCTCTCTTTTGAGAATGAGGAAGGAGAACAAGTGAATCATGATAAGGCTACTGAGAAACAGCCTAAAGTTGTTGTATCTAGCACAGATGAAAGCAGCAGTGAAGATGAAATTGCTGCATTAAGGTTAAAAAGGATAGCAGCTAGCAGACCAAATGGTCATTTCGTTGACAATCATGATGGTGGATTCGTTGACAGTCAGAATGAGCGTTTCGTTGACAGCCAAAACGGTCATACCGTTGATAGTCATAGGAATGCTTCTAGAAGTGATCAATTAGGGACAACAAACTCAGGGGGAGTTTCTCAAGGACAAATATCCAATCAAGGCAATCATGATCATGAAGCTACGTCTTCAAGAGCAAATCTACCTCCCTCAAGGAAATGGACTAAAGATCATCCCTTTGAACTTATTATAGGTGATGTTTCTTCAAAAGTCCAAACTAGAAGAGCAACTCAAGAAGAATGTCTATATAGTAGCTTTCTGTCTCAAGATGAGCCAAAGAAAGTTGAGGATGCACTTCTAGATCCAGATTGGGTTTTAGCCATGCAAGAAGAGCTAAACCAATTTGAGAGAAACAAAGTTTGGAAGCTGGTGCCCAGGCCTAATGACAGGAGTGTTATAGGCACAAAGTGGGTGTTCAGAAACAAGATGGATGAAAATGGCATAGTCACAAGGAACAAAGCTAGACTGGTTGCAAAAGGCTACTCACAGGAAGAGGGAATTGATTTTGATGAAACCTTTGCTCCTGTTGCAAGACTAGAAGCAATAAGGATTTTCCTAGCCTATGCAGCCCATGCCAATTTCAAAGTCTATCAAATGGATGTGAAGAGTGCTTTTCTGAATGGGGAATTGGAAGAGGAGGTGTATGTAAGTCAACCTCCTGGTTTTGAAGATGATGATTTTCCAGACTATGTGTACTTCCTTCTCAAAGCACTCTATGGTTTGAAACAAGCACCTAGAGCCTGGTATGACACTCTCTCACAGTTCCTCCTTGAGAATCATTTCACTAGAGGTACTGTAGATAAAACTCTTTTTCACAGGGTTGTAAATGGCTCTACTTTACTTGTTCAAATTTATGTAGATGATATAATCTTTGGGTCTACAGATGTGAAACTTTGTCAAAAGTTTGCCAAGCTTATGCAAAGTAAATATGAAATGAGCATGATGGGAGAATTAACTTACTTTCTTGGTCTTCAAGTAAAGCAAGTTAATGAAGGCATTTTCATTAGTCAAACAAAATACATTCATGATTTATTAAAGAAATTTAACCTAATGGAATGCTCTACTGCCAAAACTCCCATGCCTACTGCCACCAAACTTGAATTGAATACTAAGGAAAAATCTGTGGACATTTCAAGTTACAGAGGCATGGTAGGCTCACTTTTATATTTAACAGCTAGTAGACCTGATATTATGTTTGCTACATGTCTATGTGCTAGATTTCAGGCTGATCCTAGAGAATCCCATTTAGTTGCTATTAAAAGAATTTTCAGATATCTCAAAGGAACACCAAACCTTGGCATTTGGTATCCTAGAGAATCTGGTTTTGAACTAATTGGTTATTCAGATGCAGATTTTGCAGGATGTAAAATTGACAGGAAAAGTACAACTGGAACCTGTCAATTCCTAGGAAACAAGCTTGTGTCATGGTTCAGCAAGAAACAAAACTCAGTTTCTACCTCCACAGCTGAGGCTGAGTATATTGCAGCTGGAAGTTGTTGTGCACAGATTTTATGGATGAAAAATCAACTTCTTGATTATGGATTAAGAGTTGAGAAAATTCCTATTTTCTGTGACAACACTAGTGCCATTGCCATTACTGAAAATCCAGTGCAGCATTCAAGGACCAAGCACATTGACATCAAGTACCATTTCATTAGAGAACATGTTATGAATGGTACTGTGGAGTTACATTTTGTTCCAAGTGAACAACAACTTGCAGACATCTTTACCAAGCCACTTGATGAATCAACATTCTCAAGATTAGTAAGTGAGCTAGGTATGCTAAATTTCTCTTAATTATTTTTGAGATATTTGCAAGTTAAAATGCAGCCAGAAACTTGCTATGTTTTTCTGTGAATTAATTTTCTCAGGAAAAGGTAAAATTTTGTCTAAGTCAAAATTACTATGTCAACGAAACGAACCATTTCGTTGACAGTCTTAGCAGTTTTCTGGGTGTTTCGTTGATAGCTCTTTTATATCAACGAAACGCAGCTTTATCAACGAAATAAGACGGGACTTTAACCGCCCAATCCTGATTCGTTGATTTAGCGCTTTTAATCTGAACCGTTGAAATTTGACACGTCTTTTACCACGATCTATGCATACACCCCTGTAAGTATAAATCATGGTAATACCTTAAAAGTAACGGTTATATTTTTAAGCCAATCCAGTAATTTACATTTATTATTGGATTCATTTTCTGAGAATTTTTGGGGGAGTATTTAAGAAATTTTATTTTCATTATTTCTGTTTACCTGTTCTCAAAAATTCCAAAGGCTTTTTCTCTCTTCTTCTCTCTAACAAGCAATTCAGTTCGAAGCTTTCCTTTAATCAACAATGGCACCTATAGTCAAGCTTATGTCTGCTGGAGGGTTCATCTATGAGAAGAACAACTCCATCCCTTTTGTTGTCAAGGAAAACCCGAACAGACTGTTCTTCAAAATGATGGATTTCATGAAGAATTGCAAGTTGAGCTATGCAATGTTTCACTCTACACCACTCTACAATGAGATAATCGAGGAAATTTGGACCTCATGTGAGTATAGTGGAACAAACTGCACACTACAATTCACTCTTCAAGGTAATGAGTACATAGTTAATTCTGATGTTTTGCAAGCATGTTTACATATTCCTGATAATAACTGTGATGTTTTGCCTACTAACACTGAAATAACTACCATGCTAAATTCTATAAACTACTCTTTGCCTACTGATAATCTGGGTAGAATAATTAGGAGAGGTTTGGTTAGGGAATACAGTTATTTAGCTGATGCATTCATTAAGGTCTTTTCTGGAAAGATTAGTAATTTTGATGCATTAACTAACTCTATGTTAATTCTCCTAACCATGCTTCTAAATGATAGATATCACAACTTTAGCACCCAACTTATGTATGAAATTGGTGCTAAGTTGGGTGACAAAGCAAATAGGAAGAAAAATATCTATTATGCTAGGTTTCTGATGATGTTGGCTAACCATGTTAGTCCAGCACCATTAGTTATCTCTAACCCTAATGCCAGGTTTGAGTGCTTTGTGCAAGAAAAGAGAGTATTGACAGACATACTGAGGCTGAACCACAATGGTGATGTTCCAGTGGTGTATCTGCCAATCATTGAGGTAACTACTACTATCCCTGTTAGTGTAGCTAACACCTCTACTGTTTTACCTTCCAATGTTGCTATGGAGTCTGTAGCTGTGACCCAACAGGCTCCTGCCCTAGCAACAAAACCAAAATCAAAGAAATCCTCCAAGCCAACCTCAGGTGCTTCTCAAAAGGCACCTGTTGTAAAAACTACCACACAACCTAAGGGGAGTGAGTCTGGAGTTGTGAGAGGTGAGGGAAGGGGTGAACATCAAAGAAACCCCAAGGATAAGGAAGGACAGGTTAGTGTGTACCAGCCAAGCCCCATTGTGTCTTCCCAACAAGGCACAATGAGTAACATGGATTTAAACACAAGTCTAATTGCATCCTCCCAAAAGGATGTGATTATTGAAACAAGCTCTCCTCCTAGAGCACAGTCCAAAAGGGTAAGGGACACTTCAAGCCCACAGTCTACATTTTCCCAATACCAAAGGAGAGTGAAGCAAAAGTCCAAGGGTACACAGGGTGCACACACACTGGAAGCAACACTTCCAGTTTCTCAAATTCAGTTTGATGTAACCCCTATCATTACTCTGGGGTTACAGTCCCATTCTCTAAACATCAATCTTGAATTATCTCCATCAAATTCACCAACTCAATCTTTAGATGTGGACATGATCCATACATCTATTCCTGATTCTCCAACTCTAATCTTGGAGAAGCCCCACTCTGAAGCTGGTGGCCATCACTTGTTAAGTGATTTGTTGGGCCATCAACCAATTTTTCCTGAAGTTGCAAGGGGATCTGTGGACCAATCTTTAAAGTCAATCACCACAGACTCTACTGTAATTTCTCATTCTCAAAGTGCTTTCTTGACTTCATCAACGGAACAGTCTATTTCGTTGACAAGTGTTTCTCCATCAACGGTATCCATACCGTTGACAGTTCAAACTACCATTCCGTTGATAGTTCACTCTGCACCTTTAATTGAAAATCAAGTTGTTCCCACAACTAGTGCAGATGATCTAGTGGTAGTTGAGACACTTCTAGGACTGAGAGGGAGTGAAACTGAGAGGCTGGCTTGCAGCCAGGCAAAAGGAGAGAATGTGAGTGAGAGGCTGGCTATTTCTTCCAGCCAGGCAAAAGGAGAGATTGAGAGTTCCACCTTAGAAGGTGAAGGTGAGGGTGTGAGAGGTGTGAGCCATGGGGAGCCCATGATGCAAGAACAGAGTGGAGAGAGAGAAGGGACTACAGGAGTAATACGGATGGAAGCAGTCATTGCTAGTGAGTTAATGGAGGTCAGTGAGGGAGAAAGGGAACTTACTTTCCAAGAGGTTTATCAACAGACTCTGGATAGTATTTCCCTGGATCCTGAGACCTTTACTCATCCTGTGTCAGCCTATCAAGTTTTGGCTCAACAGGGCAATGTGGAGGCAGAGAGGTCACTACAACTAATTCACACAACTGCATCAATGCAAAGAGCAAAGGATGCCTTGACCAATCTACCTCCAGGGGCTGAAGTAAGTGGAGAATTTGATTTTTTCTGATAATGAGGATAGCTTTGGTGACATTCTACAGGTGGCCACTACTGCACAGACTGGGACTTCTGTGGTGCCTCCTACACCAAACTGGCTTTCTCAAGATATGCATGGTAGATGCAATTTGGATGCTGCTATCACAAGGCAGTACAATGAAGCATATCTAGCTCATGAGTCTGCAGGCGCAAGGGACAAGAAATTCTACAAAGCCATCATGGATTCTCTGGAAATTCAAAGGCTACAAATGTTGCAGACAAGGATTGAGGCTACAGAAATCAAGGACTCAATTAGCAACCTTAGGGCTGCTACTGACAGGAGGCTAGATGAAAAGCTTCCTCTTCACACTGTCTCCAGGATGTCAAGGTTTTTCACCAAGGAACCTGAAGTGTCTTCATCTTTGAAAACTCTTTCCTCTAGAGTGGACAAAGTTGAGGCTACACTTAGTCACATGCAAAAGGAGCAGGAGAAGCAAACTCAGCTACTCACCCAGCTTCTGGCAGCTCAAGGGCTCCCTATCATCTCTCTTGATGCTAACAAAAAGGGGGAGAAATCTAAGGAGCTAGACATTCAGATCACAAAGGTTATGGTCCCAGCCATCTCCTTACCAGAAGAGCCATTAGCAATGGGGGAGTTTGCAAAGAAGAAAAAGGACAGTATTGACCTGATCCAGGAAGCCTCTTTGAGGATGAAACTTGCAGAACAAATCAAGGATCACTGGTCAAATATTGAAGCAAAGGTCAAGAAGCTAGCCGACACTAAAAAGGTATCATCTGTACAAGCTACTTCAATACCACCATCAACAAATGCAATGGTGACAGTGCAAATGGAGCCACAATTCAGGAGTTCCTATGTCATGGAACCCCTTCAGCATGTAGTCCTTCAAGATTCAAGGAATGAGAAAGGACAAGCTTCATGTTTGAGGAATGTGGATGCAAGAGGGATATCTCCAGTATCTCCCATAAAACCCAAAGGCAAGAACATAGAAAGGATAGCTTATCCTCCACCAAGGCCAGATGAGTTCAAAGTCTTAGGGAAGCTGATCAAGGAGAACAAAGAAAGCAATCATCCAAGCATAAGGAACAAGAGGGCACTCATCTACAGGGATAGCAAGGAAATCTACATTTGGGTTGGTCACCCAAATTTTGCTAAGGCCAAAGCTGAAGAAAGTGAAAGGGCAGCAATGCAAGCTCTTGCAGTTGCTCAATCACTTGAAGATGAAGAAGCCCTACAGGAAGAAAAGGCCAAGGATAAAGCTAAGGAAGCTGGAAAGAAGAAGAGTACAAGTCAGCCAAAGGCTAGAGCTAAGAGGAATCTGAACTTTGATGAAGATGATTCTCAAGAAACTGCTCAAGACTCTTCCACAACAAGTGCACATCAAATTCCTGGTGATCTACCTATTGAGGGAAAGTTGGCTTGTGATCCTGCACATCCTGTCAACTTTCATGATCATCCAATCATGCCAAAAGAGGAACCTTTTGAATTTGATGAAGCCTACTTTCCAAAGTTCCTGTTAGAGAAGGACCAACCAATGAAGACAAAGAAGAGGTCTGTCAAAGCAAAGCCTGTTCTTGTGAGAAAGCCACAATCTCAAAAACCCCCTGCAAACCCAGAGGACTGCATGTACATTGCTGACATCAGGGAAGAATCCAGTCTACATCTTGACTTAGACAACCTGGTGGAAGTAAGGGGAATTGCAGCTTCTCAAAAGTTGCCTGAAAGACTAGTGTTCATATTCAAGGGAGGTAGAGAACAAGTGTGGCCTCTCTACAGAATTTTAGGAGAAGACTATCAAACACTACTCTCAGTGTTTAGATGCTTGAAAAAGGACTTTGGTTTCACCAAAACAGCCAAGTCTGAGGTGGTCTCCAAAATCTGTCAGATTAAGGCTAGCTGGAACAAGCCTGAGGCTCTTCCCAGGATACTTAGAGTTCCCTCAACAGGAAAGAAAATCCATCTTCAACCTTATTGGATGATGGAGTTTAAGGACAAGGACAATTGCAGAAGATTCTTCAGAATGGAAGACCAGCTGGAGAAGGCATCTAATCAAACTCTAAAGCTGATGCAATCCAAGCTTGGTGATCAAGATGAAGAGGAGAAAATCTTCTACAGAAGGCTACAGGTCCAGATTGAGGAAAACAACTCCAAGAAAGGGAAGAAGACTATGCCACAAAGAAATCACAGATGAAACATTTGCTCAGACTAGAGGAGCATTTGTGGGCATTAGTCTTGTAAGTCTTATATTTTGTCTATAAAATTTTGAAGCTTAATACATATTCTACTTTTGTAATTTATGATGTATCTGAGTGTTTTTGTTATCATCAAGTCTCTTGATTTATGGCTGTTATTCTATCAGTCATAAATTGGGGGAGATTGTTAGGAATATGTTGTTCTTGATGATAAACATAAAACACTTAGTAGAATTTGTGTAAAGTCATTTTGTAACTGTCAACGAAATGGCATGCTTTGCAGCATTCCGTTGACAGGAAGCTCATCAACGAAATGAGTGTTGTAGCAATTGCATTGTACAATACTTCACAGTATGATAGGCATTCTGTTATATGTTTTAGATAGGTTTTCTAAGTCATGTTGACTAAGTACTAGATAGTCAAAATAGGTTGGTTAATTGTAAATATGTTATGCCTTGTAATTTTGACTAAGTGAAGACATGTCAACGGTATGAAGATTACTCTGTCAACGGTATGGAGTTTACCCATCAACGAAACGAGGGAAACACCATCAACGGAATGAAGAATGAAGCTATCAACGAAACACATCTCCTTGCTATCAACGAATCAATGTTGCTTTTTGAACAATTGACAAAGTGATAGTGACAGTTTACTGAACAGATCTAAAAGGAGATATGGAAGTGTACTTTGCATTGGAAGCCATCAAAGTGGTTACTGGAAATAAGGAAACATTCCAATTTCCAATAAGGCTCTTGGAAATGATTATAATGAGCATGAAGACAAAAGCAAAGATCTCCAAGGACCATTGGACAAAAGGAATGAAAAGCAAGCTACTGATGGTTACTACTATTATTCTTTAGTTTAACCAAACGTAGAATTGTAAACTTGGGATTATATAACCAAGTGTAGCAGTTACTTTAGAAAGAAGAGAAGAAAAACAAATAGATTGTATTAGCTATTTTGAGAGCAATTCTTCTCTACAACCTTGTAACTGAGCAGCTGTGTACTTTTGTATCACAGATTATTTCCGCAATAAAAACACTTCAGTTGGATCATCAAACAATCCAACTGAATTATTTATATCTTGTGTTTTTATTTATTCAGTTCAGTTTTATTTTAAAAAGTGTTTAGTTTCAAGAAAATATCAAGAATTGTATTCAACCCCCCCTTCTACAATTCTGTTAGGTCATTTGGGAATAACAGTATTTGCCTTTGGTTGCCCTTAACTTCTTCACTTCCTTCACAGAGTAAGGCTAACCTGATCCACATCTCCTTGGCTGATGTGCAGCTTATCACACTTCCACACATGGCTTTATCCAACGTGAGAGAATCGAGCAAGATGAGTTGCAAGTGATCATCTAGCACCATTTTCTCCTTCTCAGTTTCCAAAAATTCCGAGGGATCTTTGGGAACCCAATGTGCAGGAATGATCTCACCATTTACTGTTGTGGCTTCAATTTCTTTCCTTGGAATGAAAGGACCATTCTCGAGTATACCTGGGTATAGTGGATTCGTAGCTTTGATAAACAACAAGATTTTTCTTTTCCAAATGATGTAGTTCTCTTTATCAAAAGCTGGGATCTTGATACTGTTTGATTTCTGCATTGTCTTCGGGATCTCAGATATGTATGTTAATCTGAAAGCTCTGATACCAGTTGTTGGTCCTTGTGTATTGCAGAAGGGGGGGGGGGATGAATGCAATACTGATAAAATTCAATCTCAGTTTCAACAACTAAAACTAAGATTTAATGTTATCAATAATATGTATGCATTCACAAACAGTAAAATAGAGAAGATAGGATTCACAAAATAAATGTTTTATTTATTTTGCAAAGTGTTGCTACAACCTCAAGAGAGAATTCTTGAGCTTCGATTTTCTTCAAGGCACTTGCTAGTCTTCGTTACTACTCTAGAATGAATTAACAGTAGGTATAAGACTAATCCTATCACTATCAGTCACGGGTTTGTGAAGCTGCTGTCATTGTCAAGTGGCAGCTTCTTACAGATTGTCTTACCCATGTGACTTTCCTAAATTGCTAATATGTCAGATATACATCATAACAAAAGCAACCTAGATTCATTCTATTTCCAGCTTAAGCAATTCAGCAAATAAGGACTTGACCTTGCTCTTGAATTGATTCGCTTTTGTTTTGCAGTGCTTGAAGCTTCTGTCGTAGTCTTGCAGACTTGGTGCAGCTTAGGGATACTGCAACACGCATGTTTCTTGAACATTGAAACTGTCACGGGATTTGACTGAGAAAGATACTTAGAACAAGGGTCTTTCTCGAGACAGTTACTTTTGCCGCAGAGCTTGTTGTCACAGGAATGTGCTTTTGGTGACAGTAGGAGTTCCCCGCATAGTGTGCTGTCGAGGTTTCCAAACTTGCTGTCGAGGGCTAAAGTTGCTGTCGCGTAGTCTTCCGCCAATGTTGCTGTCAGAGTGAATATGCTGTCTTGACTTGCAACATTCTGTCTTCTTGTAATCTTACTGTCAATGCTTATGACAGTAACCTTTATTCATGCTGTCATCTAATATGCGTTCTTTAAGGCTTGAACACAGAAAGTTAACTTCTTCCAAATTACACAATTAAAATAACATTGCATACTGATTACAAGAACATACTTCGGCTGTGACAGTATGTTCTACTTAATTAAAAATTAAGTACAATCAAAGTTAAGTTGTTTCTATGCTATCACCCATAAATCCCAACAAGATGTGGTCGAAATCCACTCTAATGTGGTGGAAAGTGACTTAAATTGGTTACTTTGGCCAAACTAGACCCGAAATTGACTCGGATGAAACTGTTATTGGAGGACCCCCAAAAATGGTCATAGTTGATGTATTTTAGGATAATATTTTAATCATGCCAAGAAGTGGTCGAAATCCACTCTAATGTGGTGGAAACTGACTTAAATTGGTTTGTTTGGCCAAACTAAAACCGAAATTGACAAGGATGAAACTGGTATATGAGTATCCCAAAAAGTGGTCAAAGTTCATGTATATTATGATAATATGTTAATCATGCTAGGATGTGGTCGAAATCCACTCTAATATGGTGGAAATTGACTTAAACTGGTTTGTTTGGCCAAACTAAAACCGAAATTGACTCGGATAAAACTGGTATATAAGGGTCCCAAAAAGTGGTCAAAGTTCATGTATATTATGATAATATGATAATCATGCCAGGATGTGGTCGAAATCCAATCTAAAGTGGTGGAAAGTGACTAAAATTGGTTACTTTGGCCAAACTAGAGCCGAAATTGACTCGGATGCAACTGTTATTGGAGGACCCCAAAAAATGGTCATAGTTGATGTAAATTCTGATAATATGTTAATCATGCCAGGAAGTGGTCGAAATCCACTCTAATGTGGTGGAAATTGACTTAAATTGGTTTGTTTGGCCAAACTAAAACCGAAATTGACTCGGATGATACTGGTATATGAGGATCCCAAAAAGTGGTCAAAGTTCATGTATATAATGATAATATGTTAATCATGCCAGGATGTGGTCGAAATCCACTCTAAAGTGGTGGAAAGTGACTTAAATTGGTTAGTTTGGCCAAACTAGAGCCGAAATTGACTCGGGTGAAACTGTTATTGGAGGACCCCAAAAAATGGTCATAGTTGATGTAAATTCTGATAATATGTTAATCATGCCAGGAAGTGGTCGAAATCCACTCTAATGTGGTAGAGATTGACTCAAATTGGTTTGTTTGGCTAAACTAAAACCGAAATTGACTCGGATAAAACTAGTATATGAGGATCCCAAAAAGTGGTCAAAGTTGATGTAAATTATGATAATATGATAATCATGACAGGATGTGCTCGAATTCCACTCTAATATGGTGGAAAGTTACTTAAATTGGTTACTTTGGCCAAACTAGAGCCGAAATTGACTCTGATGAAACTGTTATTGGAGGCCCCCCAAAAATAGTCACAGTTGATGTATTTTATTATAATATGTTAATCATGCCAAGAAGTGGTCGAAATCCACTATAATGTGGTGGAAATGGACTTAAATTGGTTTGTTTGGCTAAACTAAAACCGAAATTGACTCGGATGAAACTGGTATATGAGGATCCCAAACAGTGGTCAAAGTTGATGTAAATTATGATAATATGATAATCATGCCAGGATGTGCTCGAATTCCACTCTAATGTGGTGGAAAGTTACTTAAATTGGTTTGTTTAGCCAAACTAGAGCCATAATTGACTTGGATGAAACTGGTATCAAAGGACCCCAAATGGTGGTCAAAATTGATGTAAATTATGATAATATATTAATCATGCCAGGATATGGTCGAAATCCACTCTAAAGTGGTGGAAAGTAACTTAAATTGGTTAGTTTGGCCAAACTAGAGCCGAAATTGAATCGGGTGAAACTGTTATTGGAGGACCCCAAAAAATGGTCATAGTTGGTGTAAATTCTGATAATATGTTAATCATGCCAGGAAGTGGTCGAAATCCACTTTAATGTGGTGGAAATTGACTCAAATTGGTTTGTTTGGCTAAACTAAAACCGAAATTGACTCGGATGAAACTAGTATATGAGGATCCAAAAAAGTGGTCAAAGTTGATGTAAATTATGATAATATGATAATCATGCCAGGATGTGCTCGAATTCCACTCTAATGTGGTGGAAAGTTACTTAAATTTGTTAGTTTAGCCAAACTAGAGCCATAATTGACTTGGATGAAACTGGTATCAGAGGACCCCAAATGGTGGTCAAAATTGATGTAAATTATGATAATATATTAATCATGCCAGGATATGGTCGAAATCCACTCTAATGTGGTGGAAAGTGACTTAAATTGGTTGCTATGGCCAAACTAGAGCCGAAATTGACTCGGATGAAACTGTTATTGGAGTACCCCCAAAAATGGTCATAGTTGATGTATTTTATGATAATAAGTTAATCATGCCAAGAAGTGGTCGAAATCCACTCTAAGTGGTGGAACTTGACTTAAATTGGTTTGTTTGGACAAACTAAAACCGAAATTGACAAGGATGAAACTGGTATATGAGTATCCCAAAAAGTGGTCAAAGTTCATGTATATTATGATAATATGTTAATCATGCCAGGATGTGGTCGAAATCCACTCTAATGTGGTGGAAATTGACTTAAACTAGTTTGTTTGGCCAAACTAAAACTAAAATTGACTCGGATGAAACTGGTATATAAGGATCCCAAAAAGTGGTCAAAGTTCATGTATATTATGATAATATGTTAATCATGCCAGGATGTGGTCGAAATCCAATCTAAAGTGGTGGAAAGTGACTAAAATTGGTTACTTTGGACAAACTAGAGCCGAAATTGACTCGGATGCAACTATTATTGGAGGACCCCAAAAAATGGTCATAGTTGATGTATTTTATGATAATATGTTAATCATGACAAGAAGTGGTCGAAATCCACTCTAATGTGGTAGAAATTGACTTAAATTGGTTTGTTTGGCTAAATTAAAACCGAAATTGACTCGGATTAAACTGGTATATGAGGATCCCAAAAAGTGGTCAAAGTTCATGTATATTATGATAATATGTTAATCATGCCAGGATGTGGTCGAAATCTACTCTAATATGGTGGAAAGTGACTTAAATTGGTGAGTTGGCCAAACTAGAGCCGAAATTGACTCGGATGGAACTGGTATCAAAGGACCCCAAAAAGTGGTCAAAGTTGATGTAAATTATGATAATATGATAATCATGCCAGGATGTGCTCGAATTCCACTCTAATGTGGTGGAAACTTACTTAAATTGGTTAGTTTAGCCAAACTAGAGCCGTAATTGACTTGAATGAAACTGGTATCAGGGGACCCCAAAAAGTGGTCAAAGTTGATGTAAATTATGATAATATATAAATCATGCCAGGATGTGGTCGAAATCCACTCTAATGTGGTGGAAAGTGACTTAAATTGGTTACTTTGGCCAAACTAGAGCCGAAATTGACTCGGATAAAACTGTTATTGGAGGACCCCCAAAAATGGTCATAGTTGATGTATTTTATTATAATATGTTAATCATGCCAAGAAGTGGTCGAAATCCACTCTAATGTGGTGGAAATTGATTTAAATTGGTTTGTTTGGCTAAACTAAAACCGAAATTGACTCGGATGAAACTGGTATATAAGGATCCCAAAAAGTGGTCAAAGTACATGTAAATTATGATAATATGATAATCATGCCAGGATGTGCTCGAATTCCACTCTAATGTGGTGGAAAGTTACTTAAATTGGTTAGTTTAGCCAAACTAGAGCCATAATTGACTTGGATGAAACTTGTATCAGAGGACCCCAAAATGTGGTCAAAATTGATGTAAATTATGATAATATATTAATCATGCCAGGATGTGGTCGAAATCCACTCTAATGTGGTGGAAAGTGACTTAAATTGGTTACTTTGGCCAAACTAGAGCCGAAATTGACTCGGATGAAACTGTTATTGGAGGACCCCCAAAAATGGTCATAGTTGATGTATTTTATGATAATATGTTAATCATGCCAAGAAGTGGTCGAAATCCACTCTAAGTGGTGGAACTTGACTTAAATTGGTTTGTTTGGACAAACTAAAACCGAAATTGACAAGGATGAAACTGGTATATGAGTATCCCAAAAAGTGGTCAAAGTTCATGTATATTATGATAATATTATAATCATGTCAGGATGTTGTCGAAATCCACTCTAATGTGGTGGAAATTGACTTAAACTGGTTTGTTTGGCCAAACTAAAACCGAAATTGACTCGGATGAAACTGGTATATAAGGGTCCCAAAAAGTGGTCAAAGTTCATGTATATTATGATAATATGATAATCATGCCAGGATGTGGTCGAAATCCAATCTAAAGAGGTGGAAAGTGACTAAAATTGGTTACTTTGGCCAAACTAGAGCCGAAATTTACTCGGATGCAACTGTTATGGAGGACCCCAAAAAATGGTCATAGTTGATGTATTTTATGATAATATGTTAATCATGACAAGAAGTGGTCGAAATCCACTCTAATGTGGTAGAAATTGACTTAATTTGGTTTGTTTGGCTAAACTAAAACCGAAATTGACTCGGATGAAACTGGTATATGAGGATCCCAAAAAGTGGTCAAAGTTCATGTATATTATGATAATATGTTAATCATGCCAGGATGTGGTCGAAATCTACTCTAATATGGTGGAAAGTGACTGAAATTGGTGAGTTGGCCAAACTAGAGCCGAAATTGACTCGGATGGAACTGGTATCAGAGGGCCCCAAAAAGTGGTCAAAGTTGATGTAAATTATGATAATATGATAATCATGCCAGGATGTGCTCGAATTCCACTCTAATGTGGTGGAAACTTACTTAAATTGGTTAGTTTAGCCAAACTAGAGCCATAATTGACTTGAATGAAACTAGTATCAGGGGACCCCAAAAAGTGGTCAAAGTTGATGTAAATTATGATAATATATTAATCATGCCAGGATGTGGTCGAAATCCACTCTAATGTGGTGGAAAGTGACTTAAATTGGTTATTTTGGCCAAACTAGAGCCGAAATTGACTCGGATGAAACTGTTATTGGAGGACCCCCAAAAATGGTCATAGTTGATGTATTTTATTATAATATGTTAATCATGCCAAGAAGTGGTCGAAATCCACTCTAATGTGGTGGAAATTGATTTAAATTGGTTTGTTTGGCTAAACTAAAACCGAAATTGACTCGGATGAAACTGGTATATGAGGATCCCAAAAAGTGGTCAAAGATCAAGTATATTATGATAATATGTTAATCATGCCAGGATGTGGTCGAAATCCACTCTAAAGTGGTGGAAAGTAACTTAAATTGGTTAGTTTGGCCAAACTAGAGCCGAAATTGAATCGGGTGAAACTGTTATTGGAGGACCCCAAAAAATGGTCATAGTTGGTGTAAATTCTGATAATATGTTAATCATGCCAGGAAGTGGTCGAAATCCACTCTAATGTGGTGGAAATTGACTCAAATTGGTTTGTTTGGCTAAACTAAAACCGAAATTGACTCGGATGAAACTGGTATATGAGGATCCCAAAAAGTGGTCAAAGTTGATGTAAATTATGATAATATGATAATCATGCCAGGATGTGCTCGAATTCCACACTAATGTGGTGGAAAGTTACTTAAATTTGTTAGTTTAGCCAAACTAGAGCCATAATTGACTTGGATGAAACTGGTATCAGAGGACCCCAAATGGTGGTCAAAATTGATGTAAATTATGATAATATATTAATCATGCCAGGATATGGTCGAAATCCACTCTAATGTGGTGGAAAGTGACTTAAATTGGTTGCTATGGCCAAACTAGAGCCGAAATTGACTCGGATGAAACTGTTATTGGAGTACCCCCAAAAATGGTCATAGTTGATGTATTTTATGATAATAAGTTAATCATGCCAAGAAGTGGTCGAAATCCACTCTAAGTGGTGGAACTTGACTTAAATTGGTTTGTTTGGACAAACTAAAACCGAAATTGACAAGGATGAAACTGGTATATGAGTATCCCAAAAAGTGGTCAAAGTTCATGTATATTATGATAATATGTTAATCATGCCAGGATGTGGTCGAAATCCACTCTAATGTGGTGGAAATTGACTTAAACTAGTGTGTTTGGCCAAACTAAAACTAAAATTGACTTGGATGAAACTGGTATATAAGGATCCCAAAAAGTGGTCAAAGTTCATGAATATTATGATAATATGATAATCATGCCAGGATGTGGTCGAAATCCAATCTATAGTGGTGGAAAGTGACTAAAATTGGTTACTTTGGCCAAACTAGAGCCGAAATTGACTCGGATGCAACTATTATTGGAGGACCCCAAAAAATGGTCATAGTTGATGTATTTTATGATAATATGTTAATCATGACAAGAAGTGGTCGAAATCCACTCTAATGTGGTAGAAATTGACTTAAATTGGTTTGTTTGGCTAAACTAAAACCGAAATTGACTCGGATTAAACTGGTATATGAGGATCCCAAAAAGTGGTCAAAGTTCATGTATATTATGATAATATGTTAATCATGCCAGGATGTGGTCGAAATCTACTCTAATATGGTGGAAAGTGACTTAAATTGTTGAGTTGGCCAAACTAGAGCCGAAATTGACTCGGATGGAACTGGTATCAGAGGACCCCAAAAAGTGGTCAAAGTTGATGTAAATTATGATAATATGATAATCATGCCAGGATGTGGTCGAAATCCACTCTAATGTGGTGGAAAGTGACTTAAATTGGTTACTTTGGCCAAACTAAAACCGAAATTGACTCGGATGAAACTGGTATATAAGGGTCCCAAAAAGTGATCAAAGTTCATGTATATTATGATAATATTATAATCATGTCAGGATGTTGTCGAAATCCACTCTAATGTGGTGGAAATTGACTTAAACTGGTTTGTTTGGCCAAACTAAAACCGAAATTGACTCGGATGAAACTGGTATATAAGGGTCCCAAAAAGTGATCAAAGTTCATGTATATTATGATAATATGATAATCATGCCAGGATGTGGTCGAAATCCAATCTAAAGAGGCGGAAAGTGACTAAAATTGGTTACTTTGGCCAAACTAGAGCCGAAATTTACTCGGATGCAACTGTTATGGAGGACCCCAAAAAATGGTCATAGTTGATGTATTTTATGATAATATGTTAATCATGACAAGAAGTGGTCGAAATCCACTCTAATGTGGTAGAAATTGACTTAATTTGGTTTGTTTAGCTAAACTAAAACCGAAATTGACTCGGATGAAACTGGTATATGAGGATCCCAAAAAGTGGTCAAAGTTCATGTATATTATGATAATATGTTAATCATGCCAGGATGTGGTGGAAATCTACTATAATATGGTGGAAAGTGACTGAAATTGGTGAGTTGGCCAAACTAGAGCCGAAATTGACTCGGATGGAACTGGTATCAGAGGACCCCAAAAAGTGGTCAAAGTTGATGTAAATTATGATAATATGACAATCATGCCAGGATGTGCTCGAATTCCACTCTAATGTGGTGGAAACTTACTTAAATTGGTTAGTTTAGCCAAACTAGAGCCATAATTGACTTGAATGAAACTGGTATCAGGGGACCCCAAAAAGTGGTCAAAGGTGATGTAAATTATGATAATATATTAATCATGCCAGGATGTGGTCGAAATCCACTCTAATGTGGTGGAAAGTGACTTAAATTGGTTACTTTGGCCAAACTAGAACCGAAATTGACTCGGATGAAACTGTTATTGGAGGACCCCCAAAAATGGTCATAGTTGATGTATTTTATTATAATATGTTAATCATGCCAAGAAGTGGTCGAAATCCACTCTAATGTGGTGGAAATTGATTTAAATTGGTTTGTTTGGCTAAACTAAAACCGAAATTGACTCGGATGAAACTGGTATATGAGGATCCCAAAAAGTGGTCAAAGATCAAGTATATTATGATAATATGTTAATCATGCCAGGATGTGGTCGAAATCCACTCTAAAGTGGTGGAAAGTAACTTAAATTGGTTAGTTTGGCCAAACTAGAGCCGAAATTGAATCGGGTGAAACTGTTATTGGATGACCCCAAAAAATGGCCATAGTTGGTGTAAATTCTGATAATATGTTAATCATGCCAGGAAGTGGTCGAAATCCACTCTAATGTGGTGGAAATTGACTCAAATTGGTTTGTTTGGCTAAACTAAAACCGAAATTGACTCGGATGAAACTGGTATATGAGGATCCCAAAAAGTGGTCAAAGTTGATGTAAATTATGATAATATGATAATCATGCCAGGATGTGCTCGAATTCCACTCTAATGTGGTGGAAAGTTACTTAAATTTGATAGTTTAGCCAAATTAGAGCCATAATTGACTTGGATGAAACTGGTATCAGAGGACCCCAAATTGTGGTCAAAATTGATGTAAATTATGATAATATATTAATCATGCCAGGATGTGGTCGAAATCCACTCTAATGTGGTGTAGAGTGACTTAAATTGGTTACTTTGGCCAAACTAGAGCCGAAATTGACTCGGATGAAACTGTTATTGGAGGACCCCCAAAAATGGTCATAGTTGATGTATTTTATGATAATATGTTAATCATGTCAAGAAGTGGTCGAAATCCACTCTAATGTGGTGGAACTTGACTTAAATTGGTTTGTTTGGACAAACTAAAACCGAAATTGACAAGGATGAAACTGGTATATGAGATTCCCAAAAAGTGGTCAAAGTTCATGTATATTATGATAATATGTTAATCATGCCAGGATGTGGTCGAAATCCACTGTAATGTGGTGGAAATTGACTTAAACTAGTTTGTTTGGCCAAACTAAAACTGAAATTGACTCAGATGAAACTGGTATATAAGTATCCCAAAAAGTGGTCAAAATTCATGTATATTATGATAATATGTTAACCATGCCAGGATGTGGTCGAAATCCAATCTAAAGTGGTGGAAAGTGACTAAAATTGGTTACTTTGGCCAAACTAGAGCCGAAATTGACTCGGATGCAACTGTTATTGGAGGACCCCAAAAAATGGTCATAGTTGATGTATTTTATGATAATATGTTAATCATGACAAGAAGTGGTTAAAATCCACTCTAATGTGGTAGAAATTGACTTAAATTGGTTTGTTTGGCTAAACTAAAACCGAAATTGACTCGGATGAAACTGGTAGATGAGGATCCCAAAAAGTGGTCAAAGTTCATGTATATTATGATAATATGTTAATCATGCCAGGATGTGGTCGAAATCCAATCTAAAGTGGTGGAAAGTGACTAAAATTGGTTACTTTGGCCAAACTAGAGCCGAAATTGTCTCGGATGCAACTGTTATTGGAGGACCCCAAAAAATGGTCATAGTTGATGTATTTTATGATAATATGTTAATCATGACAAGAAGTGGTCGAAATCCACTCTAATGTGGTAGAAATTGACTTAAATTGGTTTGTTTGGCTAAACTAAAACCGAAATTGACTCGGATGAAACTGGTATATGAGGATCCCAAAAAGTGGTCAAAGTTCATGTATATTATGATAATATGTTAATAATGCCAGGATGTGGTCGAAATCCACTCTAATGTGGTGGAAAGTGACTTAAATTGGTGAGTTGGCCAAACTAGAGCCGAAATTGACTCGGATGGAACTGGTATCAGAGGACCCCAAAAAGTGGTCAAAGTTGATGTAAATTATGATAATATGATAATCATGCCATGATGTGCTCGAATTCCACTCTAATGTGGTGGAAAGTTACTTAAATTGGTTAGTTTAGCCAAACTAGAGCCATAATTGACGTGGATGAAACTGGTATCAGAGGACCCCAAAAAGTGGTCAAAATTGATGTAAATTATGATAATATATTAATCATGACATGATGTGGTCGAAATCCACTCTAATGTGGTGTAAAGTGACTTAAATTGGTTACTTTGGCCAAACTAGAGCCGAAATTGACTCGGATGAAACTGTTATTGGAGGACCCCCAAAAATGGTCATAGTTGATGTATTTTATGATAATAAGTTAATCATGCCAAGAAGTGGTCGAAATCCACTCTAATGTGGTGGAAATTGACTTAAATTGGTTTGTTTGGCCAAACTAAAACCGAAATTGACAAGGATGAAACTGGTATATGAGATTCCCAAAAAGTGGTCAAAGTTCATGTATATTATGATAATATGTTAATCATGCCAGGATGTGGTCGAAATCCACTCTAATGTGGTGGAAATTGACTTAAATTGGTTTGTTTGGCCAAACTAAAACCGAAATTGACTCGGATGAAACTGGTATATAAGGGTCCCAAAAAGTGGTCAAAGTTAATGTATATTATGATAATATGATAATCATGCCAGGATGTGGTCGAAATCCAATCTAAAGTGGTGGAAAGTGACTAAAATTGGTTACTTTGGCCAAACTAGAGCCGAAATGGACTCGGATGCAACTGTTATTGGAGGACCCCAAAATATGGTCATAGTTGATGTATTTTATGATAATATGTTAATCATGACAAGAAGTGGTCGAAATCCACTCTAATGTGGTAGAAATTGACTTAAATTGGTTTGTTTGGCTAAACTAAAACCGAAATTGACTTGGATGAAACTAGTATATGAGAATCCCAAAAATTGGTCAAAGTTCATGTATATAATGATATTATATTAATCATGCCATGATGTGGTCGAAATCCACTCTAAAGTGGCGGAATGTGATTTAAATTGGTTAGTTTGGCCAAACTAGAGCCGAAATTGACTCGGGTGAAACTGTTATTGGAGGACCCCAAAAAATGGTCATAGTTGATGTAAATTCTGATAATATGTTAATCATGCCAGGAAGTGGTCGAAATCCACTCTAATGTGGTGGAAATTTACTCAAATTGGTTTGTTTGGCTAAACTAAAACCGAAATTGACTCGGATGAAACTGGTATATTAGGATCCCAAAAAGTGGTCAAAGTTGATGTAAATTATGATAATATGATAATCATGCCAGGATGTGCTCGAATTCCACTCTAATGTGGTGGAAAGTTACTTAAATTGGTTAGTTTAGCCAAACTAGAGCCATAATTGACTTGAATGAAACTGGTATCAGGGGACCCCAACAAGTGGTCAAAGTTGATGTAAATTATGATAATATATTAATCATGCCAGGATGTGGTCGAAATCCACTCTAATGTGGTGGAAAGTGACATAAATTGGTTACATTGGCCAAACTAGAGCCGAAATTGACTCGGATGACACTGTTATTGGAGGACCCCCAAAAATGGTCATAGTTGATGTATTTTATTATAATATGTTAATCATGCCAAGAAGTGGTCGAAATCCACTCCAATGTGGTGGAAAATGACTTAAATTAGTTTGTTTGGCTAAACTAAAACCGAAATTGACTCGGAAGAAACTGGTATATGAGGATCCCAAAAAGTGGTCAAAGATCAAGTATATTATGATAATATGTTAATCATGCCAGGATGTGGTCGAAATCCACTCTAAAGTGGTGGAAAGTGACTTAAATTGGTTAGTTTGGCCAAACTAGAGCCGAAATTGAATCGGGTGAAACTGTTATTGGAGGACCCCAAAAAATGGTCATAGTTGATGTAAATTCTGATAATATGTTAATCATGCCAGGAAGTGGTCGAAATCCACTCTAATGTGGTGGAAATTGACTCAAATTGGTTTGTTTGGCTAAACTAAAACCGAAATTGACTCGGATGAAACTGGTATATGAGGATCCCAAAAAGTGGTCAAAGTTGATGTAAATTATGATAATATGATAATCATGCCAGGATGTGCTCGAATTCCACTCTAATGTGGTGGAAAGTTACTTAAATTGGTTAGTTTAGCCAAACTAGAGCCATAATTGACTTGGATGAAACTGGTATCAGAGGACCCCAAAATGTGGTCAAAATTGATGTAAATTATGATAATATATTAATCATGCCAGGATGTGGTCGAAATCCACTCTAATGTGGTGGAAAGTGACTTAAATTGGTTGTTATGGCCAAACTAGAGCCGAAATTGACTCGGATGAAACTGTTATTGGAGTACCCCCAAAAATGGTCATAGTTGATGTATTTTATGATAATATGTTAATCATGCCAAGAAGTGGTCGAAATCCACTCTAAGTGGTGGAACTTGACTTAAATTGGTTTGTTTGGACAAACTAAAACCGAAATTGACAAGGATGAAACTGGTATATGAGTATCCCAAAAAGTGGTCAAAGTTCATGTATATTATGATAATATGTTAATCATGCCAGGATGTGGTCCAAATCCACTCTTATGTGGTGGAAATTGACTTAAACTAGTTTGTTTGGCCAAACTAAAACTGAAATTGACTCGGATGAAACTGGTATATAAGGATCCCAAAAAGTGGTCAAAGTTCATGTATATTATGATAATATGTTAATCATGCCAGGATGTGGTCGAAATCCAATCTAAAGTGGTGGAAAGTGACTAAAATTGGTTACTTTGGCCAAACTAGAGCCGAAATTGACTCGGATGCAACTGTTATTGGAGGACCCCAAAAAATGGTCATAGTTGATGTATTTTATGATAATATGTTAATCATGACAAGAAGTGGTCAAAATCCACTCTAATGTGGTAGATATTGACTTAAATTGGTTTGTTTGGCTAAACTAAAACCGAAATTGACTCGGATGAAACTGGTATATGAGGATCCCAAAAAGTGGTCAAAGTTGATGTAAATTATGATAATATGATAATCATGCCATGATGTGCTCGAATTCCACTCTAATGTGGTGGAAAGTTACTTAAATTGGTTAGTTTAGCCAAACTAGAGCCATAATTGACTTGGATGAAACTGGTATCAGAGGACCCCAAAAAGTGGTCAAAATTGATGTAAATTATGATAATATATTAATCATGCCAAGATGTGGTCGAAATCCACTCTAATGTGGTGTAGAGTGACTTAAATTGGTTACTTTGGCCAAACTAGAGCCGAAATTGACTCGGATGAAACTGTTATTGGAGGACCCCCAAAAATGGTCATAGTTGATGTATTTTATGATAATATGTTAATCATGTCAAGAAGTGGTCGAAATCCACTCTAATGTGGTGGAACTTGACTTAAATTGGTTTGTTTGGACAAACTAAAACCGAAATTGACAAGGATGAAACTGGTATATGAGATTCCCAAAAAGTGGTCAAAGTTCATGTATATTATGATAATATGTTAATCATGCCAGGATGTGGTCGAAATCCACTCTAATGTGGTGGAAATTGACTTAAACTGGTTTGTTTGGCCAAACTAAAACTGAAATTGACTCGGATGAAACTGGTATATAAGGATCCCAAAAAGTGGTCAAAATTCATGTATATTATGATAATATGTTAATCATGCCAGGATGTGGTCGAAATCCAATCTAAAGTGGTGGAAAGTGACTAAAATTGGTTACTTTGGCCAAACTAGAGCCGAAATTGTCTCGGATGCAACTGTTATTGGAGGACCCCAAAAAATGGTCATAGTTGATGTATTTTATGATAATATGTTAATCGTGACAAGAAGTGGTCGAAATCCACTCTAACGTGGTAGAAATTGACTTAAATTGGTTTGTTTGGCTAAACTAAAACCGAAATTGACTCGGATGAAACTGGTATATGAGGATCCCAAAAAGTGGTCAAAGTTCATGTATATTATGATAATATGTTAATAATGCCAGGATGTGGTCGAAATCCACTCTAATGTGGTGGAAAGTGACTTAAATTGGTGAGTTGGCCAAACTAGAGCCGAAATTGACTCGGATGGAACTGGTATCAGAGGACCCCAAAAAGTGGTCAAAGTTGATGTAAATTATGATAATATGATAATCATGCCATGATGTGCTCGAATTCCACTCTAATGTGGTGGAAAGGTACTTAAATTGGTTAGTTTAGCCAAACTAGAGCCATAATTGACTTGGATGAAACTGGTATCAGAGGACCCCAAAAAGTGGTCAAATTTGATGTAAATTATGATAATATATTAATCATGCCAAGATGTGGTCGAAATCCACTCTAATGTGGTGTAAAGTGACTTAAATTCGTTACTTTGGCCAAACTAGAGCCGAAATTGACTCAGATGAAACTGTTCTTGGAGGACCCCCAAAAATGGTCATAGTTGATGTATTTTATGATAATATGTTAATCATGCCAAGAAGTGGTCGAAATCCTCTCTAATGTGGTGGAAATTGACTTAAATTGGTTTGTTTGGCCAAACTAAAACCGAAATTGACAAGGATGAAACTGGTATATGAGATTCCCAAAAAGTGGTCAAAGTTCATGTATATTATGATAATATGTTAATCATGCCAGGATGTGGTCGAAATCCACTCTAATGTGGTGGAAATTGACTTAAATTGGTTTGTTTGGCCAAACTAAAACCGAAATTGACTCGGATGAAACTGGTATATAAGGGTCCCAAAAAGTGGTCAAAGTTCATGTATATTATGATAATATGATAATCATGCCAGGATGTGGTCGAAATCCAATCTAAAGTGGTGTAACGTGACTAAAACTGGTTACTTTGGCCAAACTAGAGCCGAAATTGACTCGGATGCAACTGTTATTGGAGGACCCCAAAATATGGTCATAGTTGATGTATTTTATGATAATATGTTAATCATGACAAGAATTGGTCGAAATCCACTCTAATGTGGTAGAAATTGACTCAAATTGGTTTGTTTGGCTAAACTAAAACCGAAATTGACCCGGATGAAACTGGTATATGAGGATCCCAAAAAGTGGTCAAAGTTCATGTATATAATGATATTACGTTAATCATGCCAGGATGTGGTCGAAATCCACTCTAAAATGGTGTAAAGTGACTTAAATTGGTTAATTTGGCCAAACTAGAGCCGAAATTGACTCGGGTGAAACTGTAATTGGAGGACCCCAAAAAATGGTCATAGTTGATGTAAATTCTGATAATATGTTAATCATGCCAGGAAGTGGTCGAAATCCACTCTAATGTGGTGGAAATTTACTCAAATTGGTTTGTTTGGCTAAACTAAAACCGAAATTGACTCGGATGAAACTGGTATATGAGGATCCCAAAAAGTGGTCAAAGTTGATGTAAATTATAATAATATGATAATCATGCCAGGATGTGCTCGAATTCCACTCTAATGTGGTGGAAAGTTACTTAAATTGGTTACTTTGGCCAAACTAGAGCCGAAATTGACTCGGATGAAACTGTTATTGGAGGACCCCCAAAAATGGTCATAGTTGAAGTAAATTCTGATAATATGTTAATCATGCCAGGAAGTGGTCGAAATCCACTCTAATGTGGTGGAAATTGACTCAAATTGGTTTGTTTGGCTAAACCAAAACCGAAATTGACTCGGATGAAACTGGTATATGAGGATCCCAAAAAGTGGTCAAAGTTGATGTAAATTATGATAATATGATAATCATGCCAGGATGTGCTCGAATTCCACTCTAATGTGGTGGAAAGTTACTTAAATTGGTTAGTTTAGCCAAACTAGAGCCATAATTGACTTGGATGAAACTGGTATCAGAGGACCCCAAAATGTGGTCAAAATTGATGTAAATTATGATAATATATTAATCATGCCAGGATGTGGTCGAAATCCACACTAATGTGGTGGAAAGTGACTTAAATTGGTTACTTTGGCCAAACCAGAGCCGAAATTGACTCGGATGAAACTGTTATTGGAGGACCCCCAAAAATGGTCATAGTTGATGTATTTTATGATAATATGATAATTAGTTGACTTAAATTGGTTTGTTTGGATAAACTAAAACTGAAATTGACAAGGATGAAACTGGTATATAGGTATCCCAAAAAGTGGTCAAAGTTCATGTATATTATGATAATATGTTAATCATGCCAGGATGTGGTCGAAATCCACTCTAATGTGGTGGAAATTGACTTAAACTGGTTTGTTTGGCCAAACTAAAACTGAAATTGACTCGGATGAAACTGGTATATAAGGATCCCAAAAAGTGGTCAAAGTTCATGTATATTATGATAATATGTTAATCATGCCAGAATGTGGTCGAAATCCAATCTAAAGTGATGGAAAGTGACTAAAATTGGTTACTTTGGCCAAACTAGAGCCGAAATTCACTCGGATGCAACTATTATTGGAGGACCCCAAAAAATGGTCATAGTTGATGTATTTTATGATAATATGTTAATCATGACAAGAAGTGGTCGAAATCCACTCTAATGTGGTAGAAATTGACTTAAATTGGTTTGTTTGGCTAAACTAAAACCGAAATTGACTCGGATTAAACTGGTATATGAGGATCCTAAAAAGTGGTCAAAGTTCATGTATATTATGATAATATGTTAATCATGCCAGGATGTGGTCGAAATCCACTCTAATGTGGTGGAAATTTACTTAAATTGGTGAGTTGGCCAAACTAGAGCCGAAATTGACTCGGATGGAACTGGTATCAGAGGACCCCAAAAAGTGGTCAAAGTTGATGTAAATTATGATAATATGATAATCATGCCAGGATGTGCTCGAATTCCACTCTAATGTGGTGGAAAGTTACTTAAATTGGTTAGTTTAGCCAAACTAGAGCCATAATTGACTTGGATGAAACTGGTATCAGAGGACCCCAAAATGTGGTCAAAATTGATGTAAATTATGATAATATAATAATCATGCCAGGATGTGGTCGAAATCCACTCTGATGTGGTGGAAAGTGACTTAAATTTGTTACTTTGGCCAAACTATAGTCGAAATTGACACGGATGAAACTGTTATTGGAGGACCCCCAAAAATGGTCATAGTTGATGTATTTTATGATAATATGTTAATCATGCCAAGAAGTGGTCGAAATCCACTCTAATGTGGTGGAAATTGACTTAAATTGGTTTGTTTGGCCAAACTAAAACCGAAATTGACAAAGATGAAACTGGTATATGAGTATCCCAAAAAGTGGTCAAAGTTCATGTATATTATGATAATATGTTAATCATGACAGGATGTGGTCGAAATCCACTCTAATGTGGTGGAAATTGACTTAAACTGGTTTGTTTGGCCAAACTAAAACCGAAATTGACTCGGATGAAACTGGTATATAAGGATCCCAAAAAGTGGTCAAAGTTCATGTATATTATGATAATATGTTATTCATGCCAGGATGTGGTCGAAATCCAATCTAAAGTGGTGGAAAGTGACTAAAATTGGTTACTTTGGCCAAACTAGAGCCGAAATTGACTCAGATGCAACTGTTATTGGACGACCCCAAAAAATGGTCATAGTTGATGTATTTTATGATAATATGTTAATCATGACAAGAAGTGGTCGAAATCCACTCTAATGTGGTAGAAATTGACTTAAATTGGTTTGTTTGGCTAAACTAAAACCGAAATTGACTCAGATGAAACTGGTATATGAGGATCCCAAAAAGTGGTCAAAGTTCATGTATATTATGATAATATGTTAATCATGCCAGGATGTGGTCGAAATCCACTCTAATGTGGTGGAAAGTGACTTAAATTGGTGAGTTGGCCAAACTAGAGCCGAAATTGACTCGGATGGAACTGGTATCAGAGGACCCCAAAAATTGGTCAAAGTTGATATAAATTATGATAATATGATAATGATGCCAGGATGTGCTCAAATTCCACTCTAATGTGGTGGAAAGTTACTTAAATTGGTTAGTTTAGCCAAACTAGAGCCATAATTGACTTGGATGAAACTGGTATCAGAGGACCCCAAAAAGTGGTCAAAGTTGATGTAAATTATGATAATATGATAATCATGCCAGGATGTGCTCGAATTCCACTCTAATGTGGTGGAAAGTTACTTAAATTGGTTAGTTTAGCCAAACTAGAGCCATAATTGACTTGGATGAAACTGGTATCAGAGGACCCCAAAATGTGGTCAAAATTGATGTAAATTATGATAATATAATAATCATGCCAGGATGTGGTCGAAATCCACTCTGATGTGGTGGAAAGTGACTTAAATTTGTTACTTTGGCCAAACTATAGTCGAAATTGACACGGATGAAACTGTTATTGGAGGACCCCCAAAAATGGTCATAGTTGATGTATTTTATGATAATATGTTAATCATGCCAAGAAGTGGTCGAAATCCACTCTAATGTGGTGGAAATTGACTTAAATTGGTTTGTTTGGCCAAACTAAAACCGAAATTGACAAAGATGAAACTGGTATATGAGTATCCCAAAAAGTGGTCAAAGTTCATGTATATTATGATAATATGTTAATCATGACAGGATGTGGTCGAAATCCACTCTAATGTGGTGGAAATTGACTTAAACTGGTTTGTTTGGCCAAACTAAAACCGAAATTGACTCGGATGAAACTGGTATATAAGGATCCCAAAAAGTGGTCAAAGTTCATGTATATTATGATAATATGTTATTCATGCCAGGATGTGGTCGAAATCCAATCTAAAGTGGTGGAAAGTGACTAAAATTGGTTACTTTGGCCAAACTAGAGCCGAAATTGACTCAGATGCAACTGTTATTGGACGACCCCAAAAAATGGTCATAGTTGATGTATTTTATGATAATATGTTAATCATGACAAGAAGTGGTCGAAATCCACTCTAATGTGGTGGAACTTGACTTAAATTGGTTTGTTTGGACAAACTAAAACCGAAATTGACAAGGATGAAACTGGTATATGAGATTCCCAAAAAGTGGTCAAAGTTCATGTATATTATGATAATATGTTAATCATGCCAGGATGTGGTCGAAATCCACTCTAATGTGGTGGAAATTGACTTAAACTGGTTTGTTTGGCCAAACTAAAACTGAAATTGACTCGGATGAAACTGGTATATAAGGATCCCAAAAAGTGGTCAAAATTCATGTATATTATGATAATATGTTAATCATGCCAGGATGTGGTCGAAATCCAATCTAAAGTGGTGGAAAGTGACTAAAATTGGTTACTTTGGCCAAACTAGAGCCGAAATTGTCTCGGATGCAACTGTTATTGGAGGACCCCAAAAAATGGTCATAGTTGATGTATTTTATGATAATATGTTAATCGTGACAAGAAGTGGTCGAAATCCACTCTAACGTGGTAGAAATTGACTTAAATTGGTTTGTTTGGCTAAACTAAAACCGAAATTGACTCGGATGAAACTGGTATATGAGGATCCCAAAAAGTGGTCAAAGTTCATGTATATTATGATAATATGTTAATAATGCCAGGATGTGGTCGAAATCCACTCTAATGTGGTGGAAAGTGACTTAAATTGGTGAGTTGGCCAAACTAGAGCCGAAATTGACTCGGATGGAACTGGTATCAGAGGACCCCAAAAAGTGGTCAAAGTTGATGTAAATTATGATAATATGATAATCATGCCATGATGTGCTCGAATTCCACTCTAATGTGGTGGAAAGGTACTTAAATTGGTTAGTTTAGCCAAACTAGAGCCATAATTGACTTGGATGAAACTGGTATCAGAGGACCCCAAAAAGTGGTCAAATTTGATGTAAATTATGATAATATATTAATCATGCCAAGATGTGGTCGAAATCCACTCTAATGTGGTGTAAAGTGACTTAAATTCGTTACTTTGGCCAAACTAGAGCCGAAATTGACTCAGATGAAACTGTTCTTGGAGGACCCCCAAAAATGGTCATAGTTGATGTATTTTATGATAATATGTTAATCATGCCAAGAAGTGGTCGAAATCCTCTCTAATGTGGTGGAAATTGACTTAAATTGGTTTGTTTGGCCAAACTAAAACCGAAATTGACAAGGATGAAACTGGTATATGAGATTCCCAAAAAGTGGTCAAAGTTCATGTATATTATGATAATATGTTAATCATGCCAGGATGTGGTCGAAATCCACTCTAATGTGGTGGAAATTGACTTAAATTGGTTTGTTTGGCCAAACTAAAACCGAAATTGACTCGGATGAAACTGGTATATAAGGGTCCCAAAAAGTGGTCAAAGTTCATGTATATTATGATAATATGATAATCATGCCAGGATGTGGTCGAAATCCAATCTAAAGTGGTGTAACGTGACTAAAACTGGTTACTTTGGCCAAACTAGAGCCGAAATTGACTCGGATGCAACTGTTATTGGAGGACCCCAAAATATGGTCATAGTTGATGTATTTTATGATAATATGTTAATCATGACAAGAATTGGTCGAAATCCACTCTAATGTGGTAGAAATTGACTCAAATTGGTTTGTTTGGCTAAACTAAAACCGAAATTGACCCGGATGAAACTGGTATATGAGGATCCCAAAAAGTGGTCAAAGTTCATGTATATAATGATATTACGTTAATCATGCCAGGATGTGGTCGAAATCCACTCTAAAATGGTGTAAAGTGACTTAAATTGGTTAATTTGGCCAAACTAGAGCCGAAATTGACTCGGGTGAAACTGTAATTGGAGGACCCCAAAAAATGGTCATAGTTGATGTAAATTCTGATAATATGTTAATCATGCCAGGAAGTGGTCGAAATCCACTCTAATGTGGTGGAAATTTACTCAAATTGGTTTGTTTGGCTAAACTAAAACCGAAATTGACTCGGATGAAACTGGTATATGAGGATCCCAAAAAGTGGTCAAAGTTGATGTAAATTATAATAATATGATAATCATGCCAGGATGTGCTCGAATTCCACTCTAATGTGGTGGAAAGTTACTTAAATTGGTTACTTTGGCCAAACTAGAGCCGAAATTGACTCGGATGAAACTGTTATTGGAGGACCCCCAAAAATGGTCATAGTTGAAGTAAATTCTGATAATATGTTAATCATGCCAGGAAGTGGTCGAAATCCACTCTAATGTGGTGGAAATTGACTCAAATTGGTTTGTTTGGCTAAACCAAAACCGAAATTGACTCGGATGAAACTGGTATATGAGGATCCCAAAAAGTGGTCAAAGTTGATGTAAATTATGATAATATGATAATCATGCCAGGATGTGCTCGAATTCCACTCTAATGTGGTGGAAAGTTACTTAAATTGGTTAGTTTAGCCAAACTAGAGCCATAATTGACTTGGATGAAACTGGTATCAGAGGACCCCAAAATGTGGTCAAAATTGATGTAAATTATGATAATATATTAATCATGCCAGGATGTGGTCGAAATCCACACTAATGTGGTGGAAAGTGACTTAAATTGGTTACTTTGGCCAAACCAGAGCCGAAATTGACTCGGATGAAACTGTTATTGGAGGACCCCCAAAAATGGTCATAGTTGATGTATTTTATGATAATATGATAATTAGTTGACTTAAATTGGTTTGTTTGGATAAACTAAAACTGAAATTGACAAGGATGAAACTGGTATATAGGTATCCCAAAAAGTGGTCAAAGTTCATGTATATTATGATAATATGTTAATCATGCCAGGATGTGGTCGAAATCCACTCTAATGTGGTGGAAATTGACTTAAACTGGTTTGTTTGGCCAAACTAAAACTGAAATTGACTCGGATGAAACTGGTATATAAGGATCCCAAAAAGTGGTCAAAGTTCATGTATATTATGATAATATGTTAATCATGCCAGAATGTGGTCGAAATCCAATCTAAAGTGATGGAAAGTGACTAAAATTGGTTACTTTGGCCAAACTAGAGCCGAAATTCACTCGGATGCAACTATTATTGGAGGACCCCAAAAAATGGTCATAGTTGATGTATTTTATGATAATATGTTAATCATGACAAGAAGTGGTCGAAATCCACTCTAATGTGGTAGAAATTGACTTAAATTGGTTTGTTTGGCTAAACTAAAACCGAAATTGACTCGGATTAAACTGGTATATGAGGATCCTAAAAAGTGGTCAAAGTTCATGTATATTATGATAATATGTTAATCATGCCAGGATGTGGTCGAAATCCACTCTAATGTGGTGGAAATTTACTTAAATTGGTGAGTTGGCCAAACTAGAGCCGAAATTGACTCGGATGGAACTGGTATCAGAGGACCCCAAAAAGTGGTCAAAGTTGATGTAAATTATGATAATATGATAATCATGCCAGGATGTGCTCGAATTCCACTCTAATGTGGTGGAAAGTTACTTAAATTGGTTAGTTTAGCCAAACTAGAGCCATAATTGACTTGGATGAAACTGGTATCAGAGGACCCCAAAATGTGGTCAAAATTGATGTAAATTATGATAATATAATAATCATGCCAGGATGTGGTCGAAATCCACTCTGATGTGGTGGAAAGTGACTTAAATTTGTTACTTTGGCCAAACTATAGTCGAAATTGACACGGATGAAACTGTTATTGGAGGACCCCCAAAAATGGTCATAGTTGATGTATTTTATGATAATATGTTAATCATGCCAAGAAGTGGTCGAAATCCACTCTAATGTGGTGGAAATTGACTTAAATTGGTTTGTTTGGCCAAACTAAAACCGAAATTGACAAAGATGAAACTGGTATATGAGTATCCCAAAAAGTGGTCAAAGTTCATGTATATTATGATAATATGTTAATCATGACAGGATGTGGTCGAAATCCACTCTAATGTGGTGGAAATTGACTTAAACTGGTTTGTTTGGCCAAACTAAAACCGAAATTGACTCGGATGAAACTGGTATATAAGGATCCCAAAAAGTGGTCAAAGTTCATGTATATTATGATAATATGTTATTCATGCCAGGATGTGGTCGAAATCCAATCTAAAGTGGTGGAAAGTGACTAAAATTGGTTACTTTGGCCAAACTAGAGCCGAAATTGACTCAGATGCAACTGTTATTGGACGACCCCAAAAAATGGTCATAGTTGATGTATTTTATGATAATATGTTAATCATGACAAGAAGTGGTCGAAATCCACTCTAATGTGGTAGAAATTGACTTAAATTGGTTTGTTTGGCTAAACTAAAACCGAAATTGACTCAGATGAAACTGGTATATGAGGATCCCAAAAAGTGGTCAAAGTTCATGTATATTATGATAATATGTTAATCATGCCAGGATGTGGTCGAAATCCACTCTAATGTGGTGGAAAGTGACTTAAATTGGTGAGTTGGCCAAACTAGAGCCGAAATTGACTCGGATGGAACTGGTATCAGAGGACCCCAAAAATTGGTCAAAGTTGATATAAATTATGATAATATGATAATGATGCCAGGATGTGCTCAAATTCCACTCTAATGTGGTGGAAAGTTACTTAAATTGGTTAGTTTAGCCAAACTAGAGCCATAATTGACTTGGATGAAACTGGTATCAGAGGACCCCAAAAAGTGGTCAAAGTTGATGTAAATTATGATAATATGATAATCATGCCAGGATGTGCTCGAATTCCACTCTAATGTGGTGGAAAGTTACTTAAATTGGTTAGTTTAGCCAAACTAGAGCCATAATTGACTTGGATGAAACTGGTATCAGAGGACCCCAAAATGTGGTCAAAATTGATGTAAATTATGATAATATAATAATCATGCCAGGATGTGGTCGAAATCCACTCTGATGTGGTGGAAAGTGACTTAAATTTGTTACTTTGGCCAAACTATAGTCGAAATTGACACGGATGAAACTGTTATTGGAGGACCCCCAAAAATGGTCATAGTTGATGTATTTTATGATAATATGTTAATCATGCCAAGAAGTGGTCGAAATCCACTCTAATGTGGTGGAAATTGACTTAAATTGGTTTGTTTGGCCAAACTAAAACCGAAATTGACAAAGATGAAACTGGTATATGAGTATCCCAAAAAGTGGTCAAAGTTCATGTATATTATGATAATATGTTAATCATGACAGGATGTGGTCGAAATCCACTCTAATGTGGTGGAAATTGACTTAAACTGGTTTGTTTGGCCAAACTAAAACCGAAATTGACTCGGATGAAACTGGTATATAAGGATCCCAAAAAGTGGTCAAAGTTCATGTATATTATGATAATATGTTATTCATGCCAGGATGTGGTCGAAATCCAATCTAAAGTGGTGGAAAGTGACTAAAATTGGTTACTTTGGCCAAACTAGAGCCGAAATTGACTCAGATGCAACTGTTATTGGACGACCCCAAAAAATGGTCATAGTTGATGTATTTTATGATAATATGTTAATCATGACAAGAAGTGGTCGAAATCCACTCTAATGTGGTAGAAATTGACTTAAATTGGTTTGTTTGGCTAAACTAAAACCGAAATTGACTCAGATGAAACTGGTATATGAGGATCCCAAAAAGTGGTCAAAGTTCATGTATATTATGATAATATGTTAATCATGCCAGGATGTGGTCGAAATCCACTCTAATGTGGTGGAAAGTGACTTAAATTGGTGAGTTGGCCAAACTAGAGCCGAAATTGACTCGGATGGAACTGGTATCAGAGGACCCCAAAAATTGGTCAAAGTTGATATAAATTATGATAATATGATAATGATGCCAGGATGTGCTCAAATTCCACTCTAATGTGGTGGAAAGTTACTTAAATTGGTTAGTTTAGCCAAACTAGAGCCATAATTGACTTGGATGAAACTGGTATCAGAGGACCCCAAAAAGTGGTCAAAATTGATGTAAATTATGATGATATATTAATCATGCCAGGATGTGGTCGAAATCCACTCTAATGTGGTGGAAAGTGACTTAAATTGGTTACTTTGGCCAAACTAGAGCCGAAATTGACTCGGATGAAACTGTTATTGGAGGACCCCCAAAAATGGTCATAGTTGATGTATTTTATGATAATATGTTAATCATGCCAAGAAGTGGTCGAAATCCACTCTAATGTGGTGGAAATTGACTTAAATTGGTTTGTTTGGCCAAACTAAAACCGAAATTGACAAGGATGAAACTGGTATATGAGATTCCCAAAAAGTGGTCAAAGTTCATGTATATTATGATAATATGTTAATCATGCCAGGATGTGGTCGAAATCCACTCTAATGTGGTGGAAATTGACTTAAATTGGTTTGTTTGGCCAAACTAAAACCGAAATTGACTCGGATGAAACTGGTATATAAGGGTCCCAAAAAGTGGTCAAAGTTCATGTATATTATGATAATATGATAATCATGCCAGGATGTGGTCGAAATCCAATCTAAAGTGGTGTAAAGTGACTAAAATTGGTTACTTTGGCCAAACTAGAGCCGAAATTGACTCGGATGCAACTGTTATTGGAGGACCCCAAAATATGGTCATAGTTGATGTATTTTATGATAATATGTTAATCATGACAAGAAGTGGTCGAAATCCACTCTAATGTGGTAGAAATTGACTCAAATTGGTTTGTTTGGCTAAACTAAAACCGAAATTGACTCGGATGAAACTGGTATATGAGGATCCCAAAAAGTGGTCAAAGTTCATGTATATAATGATATTACGTTAATCATGCCAGGATGTGGTCGAAATCCACTCTAAAATGGTGTAAAGTGACTTAAATTGGTTAGTTTGGCCAAACTAGAGCCGAAATTGACTCGTGTGAAACTGTAATTGGAGGACCCCAAAAAATGGTCATAGTTGATGTAAATTCTGATAATATGTTAATCATGCCAGGAAGTGGTCGAAATCCACTCTAATGTGGTGGAAATTTACTCAAATTGGTTTGTTTGGCTAAACTAAAACCGAAATTGACTCGGATGAAACTGGTATATGAGGATCCCCAAAAGTGGTCAAAGTTGATGTAAATTATAATAATATGATAATCATGCCAGGATGTGCTCGAATTCCACTCTAATGTGGTGGAAAGTTACTTAAATTGGTTACTTTGGCCAAACTAGAGCCGAAATTGACTCGGATGAAACTGTTATTGGAGGACCCCCAAAAATGGTCATAGTTGAAGTAAATTCTGATAATATGTTAATCATGCCAGGAAGTGGTCGAAATCCACTCTAATGTGGTGGAAATTGACTCAAATTGGTTTGTTTGGCTAAACCAAAACCGAAATTGACTCGGATGAAACTGGTATATGAGGATCCCAAAAAATGGTCAAAGTTGATGTAAATTATGATAATATGATAATCATGCCAGGATGTGCTCGAATTCCACTCTAATGTGGTGGAAAGTTACTTAAATTGGTTAGTTTAGCCAAACTAGAGCCATAATTGACTTGGATGAAACTGGTATTAGAGGACCCCAAAATGTGGTCAAAATTGATGTAAATTATGATAATATATTAATCATGCCAGGATGTGGTCGAAATCCACACTAATGTGGTGGAAAGTGACTTAAATTGGTTACTTTGGCCAAACCAGAGCCGAAATTGACTCGGATGAAACTGTTATTGGAGGACCCCCAAAAATGGTCATAGTTGATGTATTTTATGATAATATGATAATATGTTGACTTAAATTGGTTTGTTTGGATAAACTAAAACCGAAATTGACAAGGATGAAACTGGTATATAAGTATCCCAAAAAGTGGTCAAACTTCATGTATATTATGATAATATGTTAATCATGCCAGGATGTGGTCGAAATCCACTCTAATGTGGTGGAAATTGACTTAAACTGGTTTGTTTGGCCAAACTAAAACCGAAATTGACTCGGATGAAACTGGTATATAAGGATCCCAAAAAGTGGTCAAAATTCATGTATATTATGATAATATGTTAATCATGCCAGGATGTGGTCGAAATCCAATCTAAAGTGATGGAAAGTGACTAAAATTGGTTACTTTGGCCAAACTAGAGCCGAAATTCACTCGGATGCAACTGTTATTGGAGGACCCCAAAAAATGGTCATAGTTGATGTATTTTATGATAATATGTTAATCATGACAAGAAGTGGTCGAAATCCACTCTAATGTGGTAGAAATTGACTTAAATTGGTTTGTTTGGCTAAACTAAAACCGAAATTGACTCGGATTAAACTGGTATATGAGGATCCTAAAAAGTGGTCAAAGTTCATGTATATTATGATAATATGTTAATCATGCCAGGATGTGGTCGAAATCCACTCTAATGTGGTGGAAATTTACTTAAATTGGTGAGTTGGCCAAACTAGAGCCGAAATTGACTCGGATGGAACTGGTATCAGAGGACCCCAAAAAGTGGTCAAAGTTGATGTAAATTATGATAATATGATAATCATGCCAGGATGTGCTCGAATTCCACTCTAATGTGGTGGAAAGTTACTTAAATTGGTTAGTTTAGCCAAACTAGAGCCATAATTGACTTGGATGAAACTGGTATCAGAGGACCCCAAAATGTGGTCAAAATTGATGTAAATTATGATAATATAATAATCATGCCAGGATGTGGTCGAAATCCACTCTGATGTGGTGGAAAGTGACTTAAATTTGTTACTTTGGCCAAACTATAGTCGAAATTGACACGGATGAAACTGTTATTGGAGGACCCCCAAAAATGGTCATAGTTGATGTATTTTATGATAATATGTTAATCATGCCAAGAAGTGGTCGAAATCCACTCTAATGTGGTGGAAATTGACTTAAATTGGTTTGTTTGGCCAAACTAAAACCGAAATTGACAAAGATGAAACTGGTATATGAGTATCCCAAAAAGTGGTCAAAGTTCATGTATATTATGATAATATGTTAATCATGACAGGATGTGGTCGAAATCCACTCTAATGTGGTGGAAATTGACTTAAACTGGTTTGTTTGGCCAAACTAAAACCGAAATTGACTCGGATGAAACTGGTATATAAGGATCCCAAAAAGTGGTCAAAGTTCATGTATATTATGATAATATGTTATTCATGCCAGGATGTGGTCGAAATCCAATCTAAAGTGGTGGAAAGTGACTAAAATTGGTTACTTTGGCCAAACTAGAGCCGAAATTGACTCAGATGCAACTGTTATTGGACGACCCCAAAAAATGGTCATAGTTGATGTATTTTATGATAATATGTTAATCATGACAAGAAGTGGTCGAAATCCACTCTAATGTGGTAGAAATTGACTTAAATTGGTTTGTTTGGCTAAACTAAAACCGAAATTGACTCAGATGAAACTGGTATATGAGGATCCCAAAAAGTGGTCAAAGTTCATGTATATTATGATAATATGTTAATCATGCCAGGATGTGGTCGAAATCCACTCTAATGTGGTGGAAAGTGACTTAAATTGGTGAGTTGGCCAAACTAGAGCCGAAATTGACTCGGATGGAACTGGTATCAGAGGACCCCAAAAATTGGTCAAAGTTGATATAAATTATGATAATATGATAATGATGCCAGGATGTGCTCAAATTCCACTCTAATGTGGTGGAAAGTTACTTAAATTGGTTAGTTTAGCCAAACTAGAGCCATAATTGACTTGGATGAAACTGGTATCAGAGGACCCCAAAAAGTGGTCAAAATTGATGTAAATTATGATGATATATTAATCATGCCAGGATGTGGTCGAAATCCACTCTAATGTGGTGGAAAGTGACTTAAATTGGTTACTTTGGCCAAACTAGAGCCGAAATTGACTCGGATGAAACTGTTATTGGAGGACCCCCAAAAATGGTCATAGTTGATGTATTTTATGATAATATGTTAATCATGCCAAGAAGTGGTCGAAATCCACTCTAATGTGGTGGAAATTGACTTAAATTGGTTTGTTTGGCCAAACTAAAACCGAAATTGACAAGGATGAAACTGGTATATGAGATTCCCAAAAAGTGGTCAAAGTTCATGTATATTATGATAATATGTTAATCATGCCAGGATGTGGTCGAAATCCACTCTAATGTGGTGGAAATTGACTTAAATTGGTTTGTTTGGCCAAACTAAAACCGAAATTGACTCGGATGAAACTGGTATATAAGGGTCCCAAAAAGTGGTCAAAGTTCATGTATATTATGATAATATGATAATCATGCCAGGATGTGGTCGAAATCCAATCTAAAGTGGTGTAAAGTGACTAAAATTGGTTACTTTGGCCAAACTAGAGCCGAAATTGACTCGGATGCAACTGTTATTGGAGGACCCCAAAATATGGTCATAGTTGATGTATTTTATGATAATATGTTAATCATGACAAGAAGTGGTCGAAATCCACTCTAATGTGGTAGAAATTGACTCAAATTGGTTTGTTTGGCTAAACTAAAACCGAAATTGACTCGGATGAAACTGGTATATGAGGATCCCAAAAAGTGGTCAAAGTTCATGTATATAATGATATTACGTTAATCATGCCAGGATGTGGTCGAAATCCACTCTAAAATGGTGTAAAGTGACTTAAATTGGTTAGTTTGGCCAAACTAGAGCCGAAATTGACTCGTGTGAAACTGTAATTGGAGGACCCCAAAAAATGGTCATAGTTGATGTAAATTCTGATAATATGTTAATCATGCCAGGAAGTGGTCGAAATCCACTCTAATGTGGTGGAAATTTACTCAAATTGGTTTGTTTGGCTAAACTAAAACCGAAATTGACTCGGATGAAACTGGTATATGAGGATCCCCAAAAGTGGTCAAAGTTGATGTAAATTATAATAATATGATAATCATGCCAGGATGTGCTCGAATTCCACTCTAATGTGGTGGAAAGTTACTTAAATTGGTTACTTTGGCCAAACTAGAGCCGAAATTGACTCGGATGAAACTGTTATTGGAGGACCCCCAAAAATGGTCATAGTTGAAGTAAATTCTGATAATATGTTAATCATGCCAGGAAGTGGTCGAAATCCACTCTAATGTGGTGGAAATTGACTCAAATTGGTTTGTTTGGCTAAACCAAAACCGAAATTGACTCGGATGAAACTGGTATATGAGGATCCCAAAAAATGGTCAAAGTTGATGTAAATTATGATAATATGATAATCATGCCAGGATGTGCTCGAATTCCACTCTAATGTGGTGGAAAGTTACTTAAATTGGTTAGTTTAGCCAAACTAGAGCCATAATTGACTTGGATGAAACTGGTATTAGAGGACCCCAAAATGTGGTCAAAATTGATGTAAATTATGATAATATATTAATCATGCCAGGATGTGGTCGAAATCCACACTAATGTGGTGGAAAGTGACTTAAATTGGTTACTTTGGCCAAACCAGAGCCGAAATTGACTCGGATGAAACTGTTATTGGAGGACCCCCAAAACTGGTCATAGTTGATGTATTTTATGATAATATGATAATATGTTGACTTAAATTGGTTTGTTTGGATAAACTAAAACCGAAATTGACAAGGATGAAACTGGTATATAAGTATCCCAAAAAGTGGTCAAAGTTCATGTATATTATGATAATATGTTAATCATGCCAGGATGTGGTCGAAATCCACTCTAATGTGGTGGAAATTGACTTAAACTGGTTTGTTTGGCCAAACTAAAACCGAAATTGACTCGGATGAAACTGGTATATAAGGATCCCAAAAAGTGGTCAAAGTTCATGTATATTATGATAATATGTTAATCATGCCAGGATGTGGTCGAAATCCAATCTAAAGTGATGGAAAGTGACTAAAATTGGTTACTTTGGCCAAACTAGAGCCGAAATTCACTCGGATGCTACTGTTATTGGAGGACCCCAAAAAATGGTCATAGTTGATGTATTTTATGATAATATGTTAATCATGACAAGAAGTGGTCGAAATCCACTCTAATGTGGTAGAAATTGACTTAAATTGGTTTGTTTGGCTAAACTAAAACCGAAATTGACTCGGATTAAACTGGTATATGAGGATCCTAAAAAGTGGTCAAAGTTCATGTATATTATGATAATATGTTAATCATGCCAGGATGTGGTCGAAATCCACTCTAATGTGGTGGAAATTTACTTAAATTGGTGAGTTGGCCAAACTAGAGCCGAAATTGACTCGGATGGAACTGGTATCAGAGGACCCCAAAAAGTGGTCAAAGTTGATGTAAATTATGATAATATGATAATCATGCCAGGATGTGCTCGAATTCCACTCTAATGTGGTGGAAAGTTACTTAAATTGGTTAGTTTAGCCAAACTAGAGCCATAATTGACTTGGATGAAACTGGTATCAGAGGACCCCAAAATGTGGTCAAAATTGATGTAAATTATGATAATATAATAATCATGCCAGGATGTGGTCGAAATCCACTCTGATGTGGTGGAAAGTGACTTAAATTTGTTACTTTGGCCAAACTATAGTCGAAATTGACACGGATGAAACTGTTATTGGAGGACCCCCAAAAATGGTCATAGTTGATGTATTTTATGATAATATGTTAATCATGCCAAGAAGTGGTCGAAATCCACTCTAATGTGGTGGAAATTGACTTAAATTGGTTTGTTTGGCCAAACTAAAACCGAAATTGACAAAGATGAAACTGGTATATGAGTATCCCAAAAAGTGGTCAAAGTTCATGTATATTATGATAATATGTTAATCATGACAGGATGTGGTCGAAATCCACTCTAATGTGGTGGAAATTGACTTAAACTGGTTTGTTTGGCCAACCTAAAACCGAAATTGACTCGGATGAAACTGGTATATAAGGATCCCAAAAAGTGGTCAAAGTTCATGTATATTATGATAATATGTTATTCATGCCAGGATGTGGTCGAAATCCAATCTAAAGTGGTGGAAAGTGACTAAAATTGGTTACTTTGGCCAAACTAGAGCCGAAATTGACTCAGATGCAACTGTTATTGGACGACCCCAAAAAATGGTAATAGTTGATGTATTTTATGATAATATGTTAATCATGACAAGAAGTGGTCGAAATCCACTCTAATGTGGTAGAAATTGACTTAAATTGGTTTGTTTGGCTAAACTAAAACCGAAATTGACTCAGATGAAACTGGTATATGAGGATCCCAAAAAGTGGTCAAAGTTCATGTATATTATGATAATATGTTAATCATGCCAGGATGTGGTCGAAATCCACTCTAATGTGGTGGAAAGTGACTTAAATTGGTGAGTTGGCCAAAATAGAGCCGAAATTGACTCGGATGGAACTGGTATCAGAGGACCCCAAAAAGTGGTCAAAGTTGATATAAATTATGATAATATGATAATGATGCCAGGATGTGCTCAAATTCCACTCTAATGTGGTGGAAAGTTACTTAAATTGGTTAGTTTAGCCAAACTAGAGCCATAATTGACTTGGATGAAACTGGTATCAGAGGACCCCAAAAAGTGGTCAAAGTTGATGTAAATTATGATAATATATTAATCATGCCAGGATGTGGTCGAAATCCACTCTAATGTGGTGGAAAGTGACTTAAATTGGTTACTTTGGCCAAACTAGAGCCGAAATTGACTCGGATGAAACTGTTATTGGATGACCCCCAAAAATGGTCATAGTTGATGTATTTTATGATAATATGTTAATCATGCCAAAAAGTGGTCGAAATCCACTCTAATGTGGTGGAAATTGACTTAAATTGGTTTGTTTGGCCAAACTAAAACCGAAATTGACAAGGATGAAACTGGTATATGAGTATCCCAAAAAGTGGTCAAAGTTCATGTATATTATGATAATATGTTAATCATGCCAGGATGTGGTCGAAATCCACTCTAATGTGGTGGAAATTGACTTAAACTGGTTTGTTTGGCCAAACTAAAACCGAAATTGACTCGGATGAAACTGGTATATAAGGATCCCAAAAAGTGGTCAAAGTTCATGTATATTATGATAATATGTTAATCATGCCAGGATGTGGTCGAAATCCAATCTAAAGTGGTGGAAAGTGACTAAAACTGGTTACTTTGGCCAAACTAGAGTCGAAATTGACTCGGATGCAACTGTTATTGGAGGACCCCAAAAAATGGTCATAGGTGATGTATTTTATGATAATATGTTAATCATGACAATAAGTGGTCGAAATCCACTTTAATGTGGTAGAAATTGACTTAAATTGGTTTGTTTGGCTAAACTAAAACCGAAATTGACTCGGATTAAACTGGTATATGAGGATCCCAAAAAGTGGTCAAAGTTCATGTATATTATGATAATATGTTAATCATGCCAAGATGTGGTCGAAATCCACTCTAATGTGGTGGAAAGTGACTTAAATTGGTGAGTTGGCCAAACTAGAGCCAAAATTGACTCGGATGGAACTGGTATCAGAGCACCCCAAAATTTGGTCAAAGTTGATGTAAATTATGATAATATGATAATCATGCCAGGATGTGCTCGAATTCCACTCTAATGTGGTGGAAAGTTACTTAAATTGGTTAGTTTAGCCAAACTAGAGCAATAATTGACTTGAAAGAAACTGGTATCAGAGGACCCCAAAAAGTGGTCAAAGTTGATGTAAATTATGATAATATATTAATCATGCCAGGATGTGGTCGAAATCCACTCTAATGTGGTGGAAAGTGACTTAAATTGGTTACTTTGGCCAAACTAGAGCCGAAATTGACTCGGATGAAACTGTTATTGGAGGACCCCCAAAAATGGTCATAGTTGATGTATTTTATTATAATATGTTAATCATGCCAAGAAGTGGTCGAAATCCACTCTAATGTGGTGGAAATTGACTTAAATTGGTTTGTTTGGCCAAACTAAAACCGAAATTGACAAGGATGAAACTGGTATATGAGATTCCCAAAAAGTGGTCAAATTTCATGTATATTATGATAATATGTTAATCATGCCAGGATGTGGTCGAACTCCACTCTAATGTGGTGGAAATTGACTTAAATTGGTTTGTTTGGCCAAACTAAAACCGAAATTGACTTGGATGAAACTGGTATCAGAGGACCCCAAAAAGTGGTCAAAATTGATGTAAATTATGATGATATATTAATCATGCCAGGATGTGGTCGAAATCCACTCTAATGTGGTGGAAAGTGACTTAAATTGGTTACTTTGGCCAAACTAGAGCCGAAATTGACTCGGATGAAACTGTTATTGGAGGACCCCCAAAAATGGTCATAGTTGATGTATTTTATGATAATATGTTAATCATGCCAAGAAGTGGTCGAAATCCACTCTAATGTGGTGGAAATTGACTTAAATTGGTTTGTTTGGCCAAACTAAAACCGAAATTGACAAGGATGAAACTGGTATATGAGATTCCCAAAAAGTGGTCAAAGTTCATGTATATTATGATAATATGTTAATCATGTCAGGATGTGGTCGAAATCCACTCTAATGTGGTGGAAATTGACTTAAATTGGTTTGTTTGGCCAAACTAAAACCGAAATTGACTCGGATGAAACTGGTATATAAGGGTCCCAAAAAGTGGTCAAAGTTCATGTATATTATGATAATATGATAATCATGCCAGGATGTGGTCGAAATCCAATCTAAAGTGGTGTAAAGTGACTAAAATTGGTTACTTTGGCCAAACTAGAGCCGAAATTGACTCGGATGCAACTGTTATTGGAGGACCCCAAAATATGGTCATAGTTGATGTATTTTATGATAATATGTTAATCATGACAAGAAGTGGTCGAAATCCACTCTAATGTGGTAGAAATTGACTCAAATTGGTTTGTTTGGCTAAACTAAAACCGAAATTGACTCGGATGAAACTGGTATATGAGGATCCCAAAAAGTGGTCAAAGTTCATGTATATAATGATATTACGTTAATCATGGCAGGATGTGGTCGAAATCCACTCTAAAATGCTGTAAAGTGACTTAAATTGGTTAGTTTGGCCAAACTAGAGCCGAAATTGACTCGGGTGAAACTGTAATTGGAGGACCCCAAAAAATGGCCATAGTTGATGTAAATTCTGATAATATGTTAATCATGCTAGGAAGTGGTCGAAATCCACTCTAATGTGGTGGAAATTTACTCAAATTGGTTTGTTTGGCTAAACTAAAACCGAAATTGACTCGGATGAAACTGGTATATGAGGATCCCAAAAAGTGGTCAAAGTTGATGTAAATTATAATAATATGATAATCATGCCAGGATGTGCTCGAATTCCACTCTAATGTGGTGGAAAGTTACTTAAATTGGTTACTTTTGGCCAAACTAGAGCCGAAATTGACTCGGATGAAACTGTTATTGGAGGACCCCCAAAAATGGTCATAGTTGAAGTAAATTCTGATAATATGTTAATCATGCCAGGAAGTGGTCGAAATCCACTCTAATGTGGTGGAAATTGACTCAAATTGGTTTGTTTGGCTAAACCAAAACCGAAATTGACTCGGATGAAACTGGTATATGAGGATCCCAAAAAGTGGTCAAAGTTGATGTAAATTATGATAATATGATAATCATGCCAGGATGTGCTCGAATTCCACTCTAATGTGGTGGAAAGTTACTTAAATTGGTTAGTTTAGCCAAACTAGAGCCATAATTGACTTGGATGAAACTGGTATCAGAGGACCCCAAAATGTGGTCAAAATTGATGTAAATTATGATAATATATTAATCATGCCAGGATGTGGTCGAAATCCACACTAATGTGGTGGAAAGTGACTTAAATTGGTTACTTTGGCCAAACCAGAGCCGAAATTGACTCGGATGAAACTGTTATTGGAGGACCCCCAAAAATGGTCATAGTTGATGTATTTTATGATAATATGATAATATGTTGACTTAAATTGGTTTGTTTGGATAAACTAAAACCGAAATTGACAAGGATGAAACTGGTATATAAGTATCCCAAAAAGTGGTCAAAGTTCATGTATATTATGATAATATGTTAATCATGCCAGGATGTGGTCGAAATCCACTCTAATGTGGTGGAAATTGACTTAAACTGGTTTGTTTGGCCAAACTAAAACCGAAATTGACTCGGATGAAACTGGTATATAAGTATCCCAAAAAGTGGTCAAAGTTCATGTATATTATGATAATATGTTAATCATGCCAGGATGTGGTCGAAATCCAATCTAAAGTGATGGAAAGTGACTAAAATTGGTTACTTTGGCCAAACTAGAGCCGAAATTCACTCGGATGCAACTGTTATTGGAGGACCCCAAAAAATGGTCATAGTTGATGTATTTTATGATAATATGTTAATCATGACAAGAAGTGGTCGAAATCCACTCTAATGTGGTAGAAATTGACTTAAATTGGTTTGTTTGGCTAAACTAAAACCGAAATTGACTCGGATTAAACTGGTATATGAGGATCCTAAAAAGTGGTCAAAGTTCATGTATATTATGATAATATGTTAATCATGCCAGGATGTGGTCGAAATCCACTCTAATGTGGTGGAAATTTACTTAAATTGGTGAGTTGGCCAAACTAGAGCCGAAATTGACTCGGATGGAACTGGTATCAGAGGACCCCAAAAAGTGGTCAAAGTTGATGTAAATTATGATAATATGATAATCATGCCAGGATGTGCTCGAATTCCACTCTAATGTGGTGGAAAGTTACTTAAATTGGTTAGTTTAGCCAAACTAGAGCCATAATTGACTTGGATGAAACTGGTATCAGAGGACCCCAAAATGTGGTCAAAATTGATGTAAATTATGATAATATAATAATCATGCCAGGATGTGGTCGAAATCCACTCTGATGTGGTGGAAAGTGACTTAAATTTGTTACTTTGGCCAAACTATAGTCGAAATTGACACGGATGAAACTGTTATTGGAGGACCCCCAAAAATGGTCATAGTTGATGTATTTTATGATAATATGTTAATCATGCCAAGAAGTGGTCGAAATCCACTCTAATGTGGTGGAAATTGACTTAAATTGGTTTGTTTGGCCAAACTAAAACCGAAATTGACAAAGATGAAACTGGTATATGAGTATCCCAAAAAGTGGTCAAAGTTCATGTATATTATGATAATATGTTAATCATGACAGGATGTGGTCGAAATCCACTCTAATGTGGTGGAAATTGACTTAAACTGGTTTGTTTGGCCAAACTAAAACCGAAATTGACTCGGATGAAACTGGTATATAAGGATCCCAAAAAGTGGTCAAAGTTCATGTATATTATGATAATATGTTATTCATGCCAGGATGTGGTCGAAATCCAATCTAAAGTGGTGGAAAGTGACTAAAATTGGTTACTTTGGCCAAACTAGAGCCGAAATTGACTCAGATGCAACTGTTATTGGACGACCCCAAAAAATGGTCATAGTTGATGTATTTTATGATAATATGTTAATCATGACAAGAAGTGGTCGAAATCCACTCTAATGTGGTAGAAATTGACTTAAATTGGTTTGTTTGGCTAAACTAAAACCGAAATTGACTCAGATGAAACTGGTATATGAGGATCCCAAAAAGTGGTCAAAGTTCATGTATATTATGATAATATGTTAATCATGCCAGGATGTGGTCGAAATCCACTCTAATGTGGTGGAAAGTGACTTAAATTGGTGAGTTGGCCAAAATAGAGCCGAAATTGACTCGGATGGAACTGGTATCAGAGGACCCCAAAAAGTGGTCAAAGTTGATATAAATTATGATAATATGATAATGATGCCAGGATGTGCTCAAATTCCACTCTAATGTGGTGGAAAGTTACTTAAATTGGTTAGTTTAGCCAAACTAGAGCCATAATTGACTTGGATGAAACTGGTATCAGAGGACCCCAAAAAGTGGTCAAAATTGATGTAAATTATGATGATATATTAATCATGCCAGGATGTGGTCGAAATCCACTCTAATGTGGTGGAAAGTGACTTAAATTGGTTACTTTGGCCAAACTAGAGCCGAAATTGACTCGGATGAAACTGTTATTGGAGGACCCCCAAAAATGGTCATAGTTGATGTATTTTATGATAATATGTTAATCATGCCAAAAAGTGGTCGAAATCCACTCTAATGTGGTGGAAATTGACTTAAATTGGTTTGTTTGGCCAAACTAAAACCGAAATTGACAAGGATGAAACTGGTATATGAGTATCCCAAAAAGTGGTCAAAGTTCATGTATATTATGATAATATGTTAATCATGCCAGGATGTGGTCGAAATCCACTCTAATGTGGTGGAAATTGACTTAAACTGGTTTGTTTGGCCAAACTAAAACCGAAATTGACTCGGATGAAACTGGTATATAAGGATCCCAAAAAGTGGTCAAAGTTCATGTATATTATGATAATATGTTAATCATGCCAGGATGTGGTCGAAATCCAATCTAAAGTGGTGGAAAGTGACTAAAACTGGTTACTTTGGCCAAACTAGAGTCGAAATTGACACGGATGCAACTGTTATTGGAGGACCCCAAAAAATGGTCATAGGTGATGTATTTTATGATAATATGTTAATCATGACAATAAGTGGTCGAAATCCACTTTAATGTGGTAGAAATTGACTTAAATTGGTTTGTTTGGCTAAACTAAAACCGAAATTGACTCGGATTAAACTGGTATATGAGTATCCCAAAAAGTGGTCAAAGTTCATGTATATTATGATAATATGTTAATCATGCCAAGATGTGGTCGAAATCCACTCTAATGTGGTGGAAAGTGACTTAAATTGGTGAGTTGGCCAAACTAGAGCCGAAATTGACTCGGATGGAACTGGTATCAGAGCACCCCAAAATTTGGTCAAAGTTGATGTAAATTATGATAATATGATAATCATGCCAGGATGTGCTCGAATTCCACTCTAATGTGGTGGAAAGTTACTTAAATTGGTTAGTTTAGCCAAACTAGAGCAATAATTGACTTGAAAGAAACTGGTATCAGAGGACCCCAAAAAGTGGTCAAAGTTGATGTAAATTATGATAATATATTAATCATGCCAGGATGTTGTCGAAATCCACTCTAATGTGGTGGAAAGTGACTTAAATTGGTTACTTTGGCCAAACTAGAGCCGAAATTGACTCGGATGAAACTGTTATTGGAGGACCCCCAAAAATGGTCATAGTTGATGTATTTTATTATAATATGTTAATCATGCCAAGAAGTGGTCGAAATCCACTCTAATGTGGTGGAAATTGACTTAAATTGGTTTGTTTGGCCAAACTAAAACCGAAATTGACAAGGATGAAACTGGTATATGAGATTCCCAAAAAGTGGTCAAAGTTCATGTATATTATGATAATATGTTAATCATGCCAGGATGTGGTCGAAATCCACTCTAATGTGGTGGAAATTGACTTAAATTGGTTTGTTTGGCCAAACTAAAACCGAAATTGACTTGGATGAAACTGGTATCAGAGGACCCCAAAAAGTGGTCAAAATTGATGTAAATTATGATGATATATTAATCATGCCAGGATGTGGTCGAAATCCACTCTAATGTGGTGGAAAGTGACTTAAATTGGTTACTTTGGCCAAACTAGAGCCGAAATTGACTCGGATGAAACTGTTATTGGAGGACCCCCAAAAATGGTCATAGTTGATGTATTTTATGATAATATGTTAATCATGCCAAGAAGTGGTCGAAATCCACTCTAATGTGGTGGAAATTGACTTAAATTGGTTTGTTTGGCCAAACTAAAACCGAAATTGACAAGGATGAAACTGGTATATGAGATTCCCAAAAAGTGGTCAAAGTTCATGTATATTATGATAATATGTTAATCATGTCAGGATGTGGTCGAAATCCACTCTAATGTGGTGGAAATTGACTTAAATTGGTTTGTTTGGCCAAACTAAAACCGAAATTGACTCGGATGAAACTGGTATATAAGGGTCCCAAAAAGTGGTCAAAGTTCATGTATATTATGATAATATGATAATCATGCCAGGATGTGGTCGAAATCCAATCTAAAGTGGTGTAAAGTGACTAAAATTGGTTACTTTGGCCAAACTAGAGCCGAAATCGACTCGGATGCAACTGTTATTGGAGGACCCCAAAATATGGTCATAGTTGATGTATTTTATGATAATATGTTAATCATGACAAGAAGTGGTCGAAATCCACTCTAATGTGGTAGAAATTGACTCAAATTGGTTTGTTTGGCTAAACTAAAACCGAAATTGACTCGGATGAAACTGGTATATGAGGATCCCAAAAAGTGGTCAAAGTTCATGTATATAATGATATTACGTTAATCATGGCAGGATGTGGTCGAAATCCACTCTAAAATGCTGTAAAGTGACTTAAATTGGTTAGTTTGGCCAAACTAGAGCCGAAATTGACTCGGGTGAAACTGTAATTGGAGGACCCCAAAAAATGGTCATAGTTGATGTAAATTCTGATAATATGTTAATCATGCTAGGAAGTGGTCGAAATCCACTCTAATGTGGTGGAAATTTACTCAAATTGGTTTGTTTGGCTAAACTAAAATCGAAATTGACTCGGATGAAACTGGTATATGAGGATCCCAAAAAGTGGTCAAAGTTGATGTAAATTATAATAATATGATAATCATGCCAGGATGTGCTCGAATTCCACTCTAATGTGGTGGAAAGTTACTTAAATTGGTTACTTTGGCCAAACTAGAGCCGAAATTGACTCGGATGAAACTGTTATTGGAGGACCCCCAAAAATGGTCATAGTTGAAGTAAATTCTGATAATATGTTAATCATGCCAGGAAGTGGTCGAAATCCACTCTAATGTGGTGGAAATTGACTCAAATTGGTTTGTTTGGCTAAACCAAAACCGAAATTGACTCGGATGAAACTGGTATATGAGGATCCCAAAAAGTGGTCAAAGTTGATGTAAATTATGATAATATGATAATCATGCCAGGATGTGCTCGAATTCCACTCTAATGTGGTGGAAAGTTATTTAAATTGGTTAGTTTAGCCAAACTAGAGCCATAATTGACTTGGATGAAACTGGTATCAGAGGACCCCAAAATGTGGTCAAAATTGATGTAAATTATGATAATATATTAATCATGCCAGGATGTGGTCGAAATCCACACTAATGTGGTGGAAAGTGACTTAAATTGGTTACTTTGGCCAAACCAGAGCCGAAATTGACTCGGATGAAACTGTTATTGGAGGACCCCCAAAAATGGTCATAGTTGATGTATTTTATGATAATATGATAATATGTTGACTTAAATTGGTTTGTTTGGATAAACTAAAACCGAAATTGACAAGGATGAAACTGGTATATAAGTATCCCAAAAAGTGGTCAAAGTTCATGTATATTATGATAATATGTTAATCATGCCAGGATGTGGTCGAAATCCACTCTAATGTGGTGGAAATTGACTTAAACTGGTTTGTTTGGCCAAACTAAAACCGAAATTGACTCGGATGAAACTGGTATATAAGTATCCCAAAAAGTGGTCAAAGTTCATGTATATTATGATAATATGTTAATCATGCCAGGATGTGGTCGAAATCCAATCTAAAGTGATGGAAAGTGACTAAAATTGGTTACTTTGGCCAAACTAGAGCCGAAATTCACTCGGATGCAACTGTTATTGGAGGACCCCAAAAAATGGTCATAGTTGATGTATTTTATGATAATATGTTAATCACGACAAGAAGTGGTCGAAATCCACTCTAATGTGGTAGAAATTGACTTAAATTGGTTTGTTTGGCTAAACTAAAACCGAAATTGACTCGGATTAAACTGGTATATGAGGATCCTAAAAAGTGGTCAAAGTTCATGTATATTATGATAATATGTTAATCATGCCAGGATGTGGTCGAAATCCACTCTAATGTGGTGGAAATTTACTTAAATTGGTGAGTTGGCCAAACTAGAGCCGAAATTGACTCGGATGGAACTGGTATCAGAGGACCCCAAAAAGTGGTCAAAGTTGATGTAAATTATGATAATATGATAATCATGCCAGGATGTGCTCGAATTCCACTCTAATGTGGTGGAAAGTTACTTAAATTGGTTAGTTTAGCCAAACTTGAGCCATAATTGACTTGGATGAAACTGGTATCAGAGGACCCCAAAATGTGGTCAAAATTGATGTAAATTATGATAATATAATAATCATGCCAGGATGTGGTCGAAATCCACTCTGATGTGGTGGAAAGTGACTTAAATTTGTTACTTTGGCCAAACTATAGTCGAAATTGACACGGATGAAACTGTTATTGGAGGACCCCCAAAAATGGTCATAGTTGATGTATTTTATGATAATATGTTAATCATGCCAAGAAGTGGTCGAAATCCACTCTAATGTGGTGGAAATTGACTTCAATTGGTTTGTTTGGCCAAACTAAAACCGAAATTGACAAAGATGAAACTGGTATATGAGTATCCCAAAAAGTGGTCAAAGTTCATGTATATTATGATAATATGTTAATCATGACAGGATGTGGTCGAAATCCACTCTAATGTGGTGGAAATTGACTTAAACTGGTTTGTTTGGCCAAACTAAAACCGAAATTGACTCGGATGAAACTGGTATATAAGGATCCCAAAAAGTGGTCAAAGTTCATGTATATTATGATAATATGTTATTCATGCCAGGATGTGGTCGAAATCCAATCTAAAGTGGTGGAAAGTGACTAAAATTGGTTACTTTGGCCAAACTAGAGCCGAAATTGACTCAGATGCAACTGTTATTGGACGACCCCAAAAAATGGTCATAGTTGATGTATTTTATGATAATATGTTAATCATGACAAGAAGTGGTCGAAATCCACTCTAATGTGGTAGAAATTGACTTAAATTGGTTTGTTTGGCTAAACTAAAACCGAAATTGACTCAGATGAAACTGGTATATGAGGATCCCAAAAAGTGGTCAAAGTTCATGTATATTATGATAATATGTTAATCATGCCAGGATGTGGTCGAAATCCACTCTAATGTGGTGGAAAGTGACTTAAATTAGTGAGTTGGCCAAAATAGAGCCGAAATTGACTCGGATGGAACTGGTATCAGAGGACCCCAAAAAGTGGTCAAAGTTGATATAAATTATGATAATATGATAATGATGCCAGGATGTGCTCAAATTCCACTCTAATGTGGTGGAAAGTTACTTAAATTGGTTAGTTTAGCCAAACTAGAGCCATAATTGACTTGGATGAAACTGGTATCAGAGGACCCCAAAAAGTGGTCAAAATTGATGTAAATTATGATGATATATTAATCATGCCAGGATGTGGTCGAAATCCACTCTGATGTGGTGGAAAGTGACTTAAATTTGTTACTTTGGCCAAACTATAGTCGAAATTGACACGGATGAAACTGTTATTGGAGGACCCCCAAAAATGGTCATAGTTGATGTATTTTATGATAATATGTTAATCATGCCAAAAAGTGGTCGAAATCCACTCTAATGTGGTGGAAATTGACTTAAATTGGTTTGTTTGGCCAAACTAAAACCGAAATTGATAAGGATGAAACTGGTATATGAGTATCCCAAAAAGTGGTCAAAGTTCATGTATATTATGATAATATGTTAATCATGCCAGGATGTGGTCGAAATCCACTCTAATGTGGTGGAAATTGATTTAAACTGGTTTGTTTGGCCAAACTAAAACCGAAATTGACTCGGATGAAACTGGTATATAAGGATCCCAAAAAGTGGTCAAAGTTCATGTATATTATGATAATATGTTAATCATGCCAAGATGTGGTCGAAATCCAATCTAAAGTGGTGGAAAGTGACTAAAACTGGTTACTTTGGCCAAACTAGAGTCGAAATTGACTCGGATGCAACTGTTATTGGAGGACCCCAAAAAATGGTCATAGTTGATGTATTTTATGATAATATGTTAATCATGACAATAAGTGGTCGAAATCCACTTTAATGTGGTAGAAATTGACTTAAATTGGTTTGTTTGGCTAAACTAAAACCGAAATTGACTCGGATTAAACTGGTATATGAGGATCCCAAAAAGTGGTCAAAGTTCATGTATATTATGATAATATGTTAATCACGCCAGGATGTGGTCGAAATCCACTCTAATGTGGTGGAAAGTGACTTAAATTGGTGAGTTGGCCAAACTAGAGCCGAAATTGACTCGGATGGAACTGGTATCAGAGCACCCCAAAATTTGGTCAAAGTTGATGTAAATTATGATAATATGATAATCATGCCAGGATGTGCTCGAATTCCACTCTAATGTGGTGGAAAGTTACTTAAATTGGTTAGTTTAGCCAAACTAGAGCAATAATTGACTTGAAAGAAACTGGTATCAGAGGACCCCAAAAAGTGGTCAAAGTTGATGTAAATTATGATAATATATTAATCATGCCAGGATGTGGTCGAAATCCACTCTAATGTGGTGGAAAGTGACTTAAATTGGTTACTTTGGCCAAACTAGAGCCGAAATTGACTCGGATGAAACTGTTATTGGAGGACCCCCAAAAATGGTCATAGTTGATGTATTTTATTATAATATGTTAATCATGCCAAGAAGTGGTCGAAATCCACTCTAATGTGCTGGAAATTGACTTAAATTGGTTTGTTTGGCCAAACTAAAACCGAAATTGACAAGGATGAAACTGGTATATGAGTATCCCAAAAAGTGGTCAAAGTTCATGTATATTATGATAATATGTTAATAATCATGCCAGGCTGTGGTCGAAATCCACTCTAATGTGGTGGAAATTGACTTAAACTGGTTTGTTTGGCCAAACTAAAACCGAAATTGACTCGGATGAAACTGGTATATAAGGATCCCAAAAAGTGGTCAAAGTTCATGTTTATTATGATAATATGTTAATCATGCCAGGATGTGGTCGAAATCCAATCTAAAGTGGTGGAAAGTGACTAAAATTGGTTACTTTGGCCAAACTAGAGCCGAAATTGACTCGGATGCAACTGTTATTGGAGGACCCCAAAAAATGGTCGTAGTTGATGTATTTTATGATAATATGTTAATCATGACAAGAAGTGGTCGAAATCCACTCTAATGTGGTAGAAATTGACTTAAATTGGTTTGTTTGGCTAAACTAAAACCGAAATTGACTCGGATTAAACTGGTATATGAGGATCCCAAAAAGTGGTCAAAGTTCATGTATATTATGATAATATGTTAATCATGCCAGGATGTGGTCGAAATCCACTATAATGTGGTGGAAAGTGACTTAAATTGGTGAGTTGGCCAAACTAGAGCCGAAATTGACTCGGATGGAACTGGTATCAGAGGACCCCAAAAAGTGGTCAAAGTTGATGTAAATTATGATAATATGATAATCATGCCAGGATGTGCTCGAATTCCACTCTAATGTGGTGGAAAGTTACTTAAATTGGTTAGTTTAGCCAAACTAGAACCATAATTGACTTGAATGAAACTGGTATCAGAGGACCCCAAAAAGTGGTCAAAATTGATGTAAATTATGATAATATATTAATCATGCCAGGATGTGGTCGAAATCCACTCTAATGTGGTGGAAAGTGACTTAAATTGGTTACTTTGGCCAAACTAGAGCCGAAATTGACTCGGATGAAACTATTATTGGAGGAACCCCAAAAATGGTCATAGTTGATGTATTTTATGATAATATGTTAATCATGCCAAGAAGTGGTCGAAATCCACTCTAATGTGGTGGAAATTGACTTAAATTGGTTTGTTTGGCCAAACTAAAACCGAAATTGACAAGGATGAAACTGGTATATGAGTATCCCAAAAAGTGGTCAAAGTTCATGTATATTATGATAATATGTTAATCATGCCAGGATGTGGTCGAAATCCACTCTAATGTGGTGGAAATTGACTTAAACTGGTTTGTTTGGCCAAACTAAAACCGAAATTGACTCGGATGAAACTGGTATATAAGGATCCCAAAAAGTGGTCAAAGTTCATGTATATTATGATAATATGTTATTCATGCCAGGATGTGGTCGAAATCCAATCTAAAGTGGTGGAAAGTGACTAAAATTGGTTACTTTGGCCAAACTAGAGCCGAAATTGACTCAGATGCAACTGTTATTGGACGACCCCAAAAAATGGTCATAGTTGATGTATTTTATGATAATATGTTAATCATGACAAGAAGTGGTCGAAATCCACTCTAATGTGGTAGAAATTGACTTAAATTGGTTTATTTGGCTAAACTAAAACCGAAATTGACTCAGATGAAACTGGTATATGAGGATCCCAAAAAGTGGTCAAAGTTCATGTATATTATGATAATATGTTAATCATGCCAGGATGTGGTCGAAATCCACTCTAATGTGGTGGAAAGTGACTTAAATTGGTGAGTTGGCCAAACTAGAGCCGAAATTGACTCGGATGGAACTGGTATCAGAGCACCCCAAAATTTGGTCAAAGTTGATGTAAATTATGATAATATGATAATCATGCCAGGATGTGCTCGAATTCCACTCTAATGTGGTGGAAAGTTACATAAATTGGTTAGTTTAGCCAAACTAGAGCAATAATTGACTTGAAAGAAACTGGTATCAGAGGACCCCAAAAAGTGGTCAAAGTTGATGTAAATTATGATAATATGTTAATCATGCCAAGAAGTGGTCGAAATCCACTCTAATGTGGTGGAAATTGACTTAAATTGGTTTGTTTGGCCAAACTAAAACCGAAATTGACAAGGATGAAACTGGTATATGAGTATCCCAAAAAGTGGTCAAAGTTCATGTATATTATGATAATATGTTAATCATGCCAGGATGTGGTCGAAATCCACTCTAATGTGGTGGAAATTGACTTAAACTGGTTTGTTTGGCCAAACTAAAACCGAAATTGACTCGGATGAAACTGGTATATAAGGATCCCAAAAAGTGGTCAAAGTTCATGTATATTATGATAATATGTTAATCATGCCAGGATGTGGTCGAAATCCAATCTAAAGTGGTGGAAAGTGACTAAAACTGGTTACTTTGGCCAAACTAGAGTCGAAATTGACTCGGATGCAACTGTTATTGGAGGACCCCAAAAAATGGTCATAGTTGATGTATTTTATGATAATATGTTAATCATGACAATAAGTGGTCGAAATCCACTTTAATGTGGTAGAAATTGACTTAAATTGGTTTGTTTGGCTAAACTAAAACCGAAATTGACTCGGATTAAACTGGTATATGAGGATCCCAAAAAGTGGTCAAAGTTCATGTATATTATGATAATATGTTAATCATGCCAGGATGTGGTCGAAATCCACTCTAATGTGGTGGAAAGTGACTTAAATTGGTGAGTTGGCCAAACTAGAGCCGAAATTGACTCGGATGGAACTGGTATCAGAGCACCCCAAAATTTGGTCAAAGTTGATGTAAATTATGATAATATGATAATCATGCCAGGATGTGCTCGAATTCCACTCTAATGTGGTGGAAAGTTACATAAATTGGTTAGTTTAGCCAAACTAGAGCAATAATTGACTTGAAAGAAACTGGTATCAGAGGACCCCAAAAAGTGGTCAAAGTTGATGTAAATTATGATAATATATTAATCATGCCAGGATGTGGTCGAAATCCACTCTAATGTGGTGGAAAGTGACTTAAATTGGTTACTTTGGCCAAACTAGAGCCGAAATTGACTCGGATGAAACTGTTATTGGAGGACCCCCAAAAATGGTCATAGTTGATGTATTTTATTATAATATGTTAATCATGCCAAGAAGTGGTCGAAATCCACTCTAATGTGCTGGAAATTGACTTAAATTGGTTTGTTTGGCCAAACTAAAACCGAAATTGACAAGGATGAAACTGGTATATGAGTATCCCAAAAAGTGGTCAAAGTTCATGTATATTATGATAATATGTTAATAATCATGCCAGGCTGTGGTCGAAATCCACTCTAATGTGGTGGAAATTGACTTAAACTGGTTTGTTTGGCCAAACTAAAACCGAAATTGACTCGGATGAAACTGGTATATAAGGATCCCAAAAAGTGGTCAAAGTTCATGTTTATTATGATAATATGTTAATCATGCCAGGATGTGGTCGAAATCCAATCTAAAGTGGTGGAAAGTGACTAAAATTGGTTACTTTGGCCAAACTAGAGCCGAAATTGACTCGGATGCAACTGTTATTGGAGGACCCCAAAAAATGGTCATAGTTGATGTATTTTACGATAATATGTTAATCATGACAAGAAGTGGTAGAAATCCACTCTAATGTGGTAGAAATTGACTTAAATTGGTTTGTTTGGCTAGACTAAAACCGAAATTGACTCGGATGAAACTGGTATATGAGGATCCCAAAAAGTGGTCAAAGTTCATGTATATTATGATAATATGTTAATCATGCCAGGATGTGGTCGAAATCCACTATAATGTGGTGGAAAGTGACTTAAATTGGTGAGTTGGCCAAACTAGAGCCGAAATTGACTCGGATGGAACTGGTATCAGAGGACCCCAAAAAGTGGTCAAAGTTGATGTAAATTATGATAATATGATAATCATGCCAGGATGTGCTCGAATTCCACTCTAATGTGGTGGAAAGTTACTTAAATTGGTTAGTTTAGCCAAACTAGAGCCATAATTGACTTGAATGAAACTGGTATCAGAGGACCCCAAAAAGTGGTCAAAATTGATGTAAATTATGATAATATATTAATCATGCCAGGATGTGGTCGAAATCCACTCTAATGTGGTGGAAAGTGACTTAAATTGGTTACTTTGGCCAAACTAGAGCCGAAATTGACTCGGATGAAACTATTATTGGAGGAACCCCAAAAATGGTCATAGTTGATGTATTTTATGATAATATGTTAATCATGCCAAGAAGTGGTCGAAATCCACTCTAATGTGGTGGAAATTGACTGAAATTGGTTTGTTTGGCCAAACTAAAACCGAAATTGACAAGGATGAAACTGGTATATGAGTATCCCAAAAAGTGGTCAAAGTTCATGTATATTATGATAATATGTTAATCATGCTAGGATGTGGTTGAAATCCCCTCTAATGTGGTGGAAATTGACTTAAACTGGTTTGTTTGGCCAAACTAAAACCGAAATTGACTCGGATGAAACTGGTATATAATGATCCCAAAAAGTGGTCAAAGTTCATGTATATTATGATAATATGTTAATCATGCCAGGATGTGGTCGAAATCCAATCTAAAGTGGTGGAAAGTGACTAAAATTGGTTACTTTGACCAAACTAGAGCCGAAATTGACTCGGATGCAACTGTTATTGGAGGACCCCAAAAAATGGTCATAGTTGATGTATTTTATGATAATATGTTAATCATGACAAGAAGTGGTCGAAATCCACTCTAATGTGGTAGAAATTGACTTAAATTGGTTTGTTTGGCTAAACTAAAACCGAAATTGACTCGGATGAAACTGGTATATGAGGATCCCAAAAAGTGGTCAAAGTTCATGTATATTATGGTTAATCATGCCAGGATGTGGTCGAAAGCCACTATAATGTGGTGGAAAGTGACTTAAATTGGTGAGTTGGCCAAACTAGAGCCGAAATTGACTCGGATGGAACTGGTATCAGAGGACCCCAAAAAGTGGTCAAAGTTGATGTAAATTATGATAATATGATAATCATGCCAGGATGTGCTCGAATTCCACTCTAATGTGGTGGAAAGTTACTTAAATTGGTTAGTTTAGCCAAACTAGAGCCATAATTGACTTGGATGAAACTGGTATCAGAGGACCCCAAAAAGTGGTCAAAATTGATGTAAATTATGATAATATATTAATCATGCCAGGATGTGGTCGAAATCCACTCTAATGTGGTGAAAAGTGACTTAAATTGGTTACTTTGGCCAAACTAGAGCCGAAATTGACTCGGATGAAACTGTTATTGGAGGACCCCCAAAAATGGTCATAGTTGATGTATTTTATTATAATATGTTAATCATGCCAAGAAGTGGTCGAAATCCACTCTAATGTGGTGGAAATTGACTTAAATTGGTTTGTTTGGCTAAACTAAAACTGAAATTGACTCGGATGAAACTGGTATATGAGGATCCCAAAAAGTGGTCAAAGATCAAGTATATTATGATAATATGTTAATCATGCCAGGATGTGGTCGAAATCCACTCTAAAGTGGTGGAAAGTGACTTAAATTGGTTAGTTTGGCCAAACTAGAGCCGAAATTGACTCGGGTGAAACTGTTATTGGAGGACCCCAAAAAATGGTCATAGTTGATGTATTTTATGATAATATGTTAATCATGCCAAGAAGTGGTCGAAATCCACTCTAATGTGGTGGAAATTGACTTAAATTGGTTTGTTTGGCCAAACTAAAACCGAAATTGACAAGGATGAAACTGGTATATGAGTATCCCAAAAAGTGGTCAAAGTTCATGTATATTATGATAATATGTTAATCATGCTAGGATGTGGTTGAAATCCCCTCAAATGTGGTGGAAATTGACTTAAACTGGTTTGTTTGGCCAAACTAAAACCGAAATTGACTCGGATGAAACTGGTATATAATGATCCCAAAAAGTGGTCAAAGTTCATCTATATTATGATAATATGTTAATCATGCCAGGATGTGGTCGAAATCCAATCTAAAGTGGTGGAAAGTGACTAAAATTGGTTACTTTGACCAAACTAGAGCCGAAATTGACTCGGATGCAACTTTTATTGGAGGACCCCAAAAAATGGTCATAGTTGATGTATTTTATGATAATATGTTAATCATGACAAGAAGTGGTCGAAATCCACTCTAATGTGGTAGAAATTGACTTAAATTGGTTTGTTTGGCTAAACTAAAACCGAAATTGACTCGGATGAAACTGGTATATGAGGATCCCAAAAAGTGGTCAAATTTCATGTATATTATGGTTAATCATGCCAGGATGTGGTCGAAAGCCACTATAATGTGGTGGAAAGTGACTTAAATTGGTGAGTTGGCCAAACTAGAGCCGAAATTGACTCGGATGTATTCTTGAAGTCCGTAAACAGGTCACGGAAAGAAGTTCATGAAAATGTTCAAGCTTCAGTGACAGCAAAAGAAACAAGACTTTCAAGACGACAGAAGTATGTGAATGATTTAGGGTTAAGTACCACGGGATTCCAGTGATTTAAATGAAGCAACCAGAACGACAAAGGACGTATCAGCAGCATTGAATTGAAGACATAAAAGAAGAATTGATCAAGTGTTATTCATCTGTTAACCAGACCAGTTGCACTAGGTGACGGCACTGAAAAGATCAAGTTGTTTTATCGTCTCAGAAGAAATTGATACAGTCTATTACTTAAACACCCAGGAGCTCAGTGGAATCATTAATTGATAAAAGACAAGAAACAAGAATTCGATAGTTTTTCAATTAAGAAAACTATCGAATGGTATAATAATGATTCATTGAAAACCATGTTTACTTTAATTTGGTATTCCATAGTTTTGATTAAAAAACTATCGAATGGTAAATTAAAGTATTTCATTCGATGGTTTTTAATTAAGGAGCAGGTGAAAAGTATTCTTGTTTTACAGGTTGAAGTTGAAGATGGACGGCCAGGATTGTTTCTACATTCCTAGTTCGATAGTTTTCAATTGAAGACTACAATTAATACAGAGAGAAGAGTTTGTCTTCTTCAGTCGAAGTTATTTTCACAGAAGCAATAACTGAGAAAGAGAGAAAATACAGAGAAATTAATTCTGCTTGAAATCTATCAAAGTTTTGATTGTGTATAACTTAGAACTCATTGAAGCTAATCTACGGATTAGAAATTGTAGCACCCTTCGAGGTTTATATTTATAAAAAGATATATTCCCCGAAACTTGATTTGGTTTGGTGTGTTTGATTTCGTTATAGAACTGAAAGATTAATCCGCGAACCAAATTGAATTATTTGTGAGTATCGTATTCAACCCCCCCTTCTACGATACTTTGGACCTAACAATTGGTATCAGATCTACTTGATTGATATACAAATCAGATCCGGTGAATGAGACCAAAATCAAACGTAGCGTGAAAATCGAAGCAAATTTTTTAACTTTCAAATTTTTTCATTTAATTGGAATTTCTTTAATTTTAAACAATTTGAAATTTTCAGAAACCATGAGTGCTCCAAAGACAACCGCTGGTATTAAAGTTCCCCCGTTTACTAGAGATGATTTCGGTTTGTGGAAGATGAAGATGTTGTTATTTATCAAGGCATCTAATCCGTTGTATATTGGCATATTAGAGAACGGACCGTTTGTACCAATGAAACCAGTTAGTGAATCTACAGCTCCTGATGGTAGCAGGATTCCTCAAGGCACCCAACCTAAGGATATTACTGAATATACAGATTCTGACAAAGAACTGATTCGATTGGACACCGGTTTAATGTTGATATTGGTGGACTCCGCAGACAAGGAAATGAGCTATCAGTTGATGAACTGTACAAGCGGGAAACATATGTGGGATACCATTAACTTGATAATGGAAGGAACTGAAGATGTGCAGGAAAACAGATTGGACATTCTAACTTCTCAATACGAAGCGTTTAGGTCACTTCCAGGAGAAAGTATAACTCAGGTCTTTGAGAAATATACTAAGCTTCTCAATGAATTGGCAATGAAAGGAAAGACCTATCCAGTGAGAGAATCAAACAGGAAGTTCATGATGACGCTGCCCCATCATGTAGAACACAAGTCATCATCCATTAGGGAAAGAATTGACTTCACAAAGATGTCATTAGAGATGATCCATGGCAAGTTGAAGACCTATGAGATGGAACAGGAACAAAGGGTGATAATCTACGGATCAGGGACAGTGGAGAACAAGCACAATGCACTTGTGAGATCAACAGCACTTGTAGTGGATGAACCAATAACTTCTGAGATTCAGGTTCAAACCCCTAGAGCTGGAAAGGAGGTGATAATAGAAGCAGAAATGGATTCTGTGAATCTGGGTGTTGATGAAAGTGATTACTACACCCTAGAAGGGCTTGAGCAAATGGAAGACAAAACCATGGCGTACTTAGCTGCAAAGTTTAGTCACATTCGTTTCAAGAGAAACCCTAAGTACAAGTTCAAGGGTTCAACCAACAGATTCCAGAAGAGCAATTATACACCTAGTACAGGCTTTAAGGGAGGCTACAAGACTGGTATGATTGATAGAAGCAAATCAAGATGCTACAACTACAATGAGTTCGGGCATTTCGCCACTGAATGCCGGAAGCCTCGTCAAGCGAGAGACATGAAAGATGTCTATGAAAAGAAGGATTCTTATGATGAGTTGAAGAAATAGAATGCCAAGCTTAAACAGCAATTGGAGGCATTCTCTGGAAAGCAGAAAGGGAAAGCTTATATAGCAGAGGGAAAGCACTGGGATGATACTGATTCGGATGAAGAGGAAGAGTATGTAAATGTTTCCCTAATGGCTGACTCTTCAGAGGAATCACCACAATCATCTCAGGTACCTATCTTAACTACAATTGATATGTCTAATTCTGAGTACAAGAAAACTGTGCAAGATCTTAGTGTAGAATTGTTTAATGTACACACAAGCATGTTAGCATCAGAAATGGAAAATGCTAAACTAGTTCTTAAGATTAAAAAGTTAGAATCTAAAAATGAAGAACTAGAGCTTGTAGCTGTAACATTAGAAGATCTTAAGCAAAAGAATGTGTACTTAGAGAACAAGGTCAAGTGTAATGCTGAGATAGAGACTATCCTCAGGAAGCAGATTTCAGATCTAGATTTGAAGCTGAATACTTTTAAGAATTCCGCTCTAGTGGCTAAGGAAATCATTGATACTCAGGCCATAGAGAATAAAACTGCTATAGGATTTGACTATAACAAGAAAGCTGGTAAGAAGATTGTGGAATTCCCTGTGACATCTTCAGTTGTCAAAAGGAATACTCCACATGTTCTTAAGAATGTTGTTTGTCCAGTTTTTGTTAAGCCGTTTCCACCACTCTTTCATGAGGATGACCTTTTCATAAGACAAGAATTGCTTAAGGAGGATTTGTTGAAGGAAAAAGAGGTAAAGACTAAGTTGCCTAGGAAATCAGTAAAAAATGAATTACCTAAACCTGATTTACCTAAAACTGAAGTAGGTGACGTAGTTAGTAATGTTAAAAAGAACAGGAATGGGAAGAAGAAGATTGTTAATCAGTAAATGGTTCCATTTTCTCCCATTGCATCTAGGAAGTTGTGCACTATTTGTAATTCTGCTGGACACCTTACACATGCATGTAAAAAGGTTAAAGTAGAAACTGCTAATGCTTCTGAAATGCATAACATGTCTGACATGCCTGATCTTCATGAACCCTGTGGAAAGAAAGATTGTTTGCTATGTAAGTACAACATCATGCATGCTTATTTTAAGTTGATGTCTGATAGTAGCAATAGCACTGTTAATGTCAAATCCACAGATACTATGAATATCAAACAGGGTAAGACTAAATTGAATGTTACTCCTGTTAAATCATCTAAACCTTCAGGACCCAAACAATTTTGGGTACCAAAGTCCGCTTAATCAATCTGTGATTGCAGGGTAAGGTTAAAAGCTCAAAGGTTGTGTGGATTCTGGATAGTGGTTGTTCTAGACACATGACAGGTGAAGAGTCCCTGCTTACAGAGGTGGTTAAGAAGACCGGCCCGATTGTAACCTTTGGAGATGACAGCAAAGGATACACTACGGGATATGGTAAATTGAAAGCTGGAAATGTCATCATTGAAAACATCTCTCTTGTTGAAGGATTAAAGCACAATCTTCTAAGTATCAGTCAGTTCTGTGATAAAGGCTACAATGTAGATTTCAGAAAGGACAAGTGCTTGATCACCAACAAGAAGGATGAGAAGCTTACTCTACTGGGAATGAGAAAAGGAAATTTGTTTATAGCTAACTTAAGTTCTACCAGTGAAGGAGAAGTTACATGTTTTTATGCAAAGGCATCTTCAGAACAAAGTTCGCTATGGCACAAGAAGCTCTCACATCTGAACTTCAAAACTATGAACTCTTTGGTAAAGAGAGAGTTAGTGAGAGGGTTGCCCCTGATGGAATTCAATCAGGAGGGACTATGTGAAGCATGTGAAAAAGGGAAGTCGAAGAAAGCATCACATGGAATGACAAGCATTACTGAACCATTACAACTGATTCATATGGATTTATTTGGTCCAGTTAATGTTATGTCACTTTCAAGGAATAGATATGCATTGGTGATGGTGGACGACTACTCCAAGTACACGTGGGTGTTGTTCATACAAACAAAGGATGAAGCAACACAACTAATCATTGATCACATCAAGAAGATAGAAGTGGAAGCTAAGCTACCTGTGCGGACAATCAGATCAGACAATGGAACTGAATTCAAGAATGCAGTTCTTAATGATTTCTGCTCAGAGAAAGGAATATCAAGACAGTTTTCAGCACCAAGAACTCCTCAACAGAATGGAGTAGTGGAAAGGAAGAATAGGACCTTGGTTGAAGCAGCAAGGACCATGTTGAGTGAATCAAAACTTCCCACTTACTTTTGGGCTGAAGCAGTGAATACAACTTGCTACACTCAGAATCGAACCCTGATCAACAAAGATCATGAAAAGACTCTGTATGAGTTAATGGCCAACAAGAAACCAACACTGAAGTACTTTCATGTGTTTGGTGCAAAGTGCTTTGTACTTAAAGATGGAGAACATCTTGGCAAGTTTGATGCCAAAGCAGATGAAGGCATTTTTCTGGGCTATTCTCTGGAATCTAAGGCTTTCAGGGTATATGTGATTGAAGATAAGAATGTGTTGGAAAGCTTTAATGTAACATTTGACGACACCAAAAGACCAGGCCTGCAAACTGGAGAGAACTTTGAATCCTTGGTATTTGAAAATCTATCAGGAGATCTCTCTGACAATGAAGAAGTACCTGAAGTTGTTACAGTCATTAATAATAATCATAATGATAATGATTCTGGACAAAGTGGTGACCAAAGTGGAGATCCTCAACATTCTACAGGATCCACTAGTCAGTCTTCAGAATCAACAGATCAAACCGTCAACAACTCAGGGGGAGCAGGAGAAGGATCAACTAGTCACACTCCACAACATCTAGAACAAGGAGAATCATCAAGATCGCATCTACCAAGACAAAGGGTATGGAATAGAGATCATCCCTTTCACTTGATCATTGGTGATCCGGACACAGGAGTGAGAACTAGGAGAACATCACAAAATGAATGTCACTATTCTGGGTTTCTTTCAGAAACAGAACCTAAGAAAGTTGAAGATGCTCTAGATGATCCAGATTGGGTGATTGCTATGCAAGAGGAACTCAATCAGTTTGAAAGGCAGAAAGCTTGGAAGCTGGTACCCAGGCCTAAGGGAAAATCTGTTATTGGAACACGATGGGTATTCAGAAATAAGTTGGACGAAGATGGCATTGTAACGAGAAACAAAGCCAGACTGGTACTCAAGAAGAGGGTATAGATTATGATGAAACCTATGCACCAGTAGCAAGACTTGAGGCCATCAGAATGTTTCTGGCATTTGCTGCACATTCCAATTACAAGGTATATCAGATGGATGTGAAGAGTGCTTTTCTGAACGGGGAGTTAGAAGAAGAAGTGTATGTGGAACAACCTCCAGGTTTTGAGGATTCAAAACTGGCAGACTTTGTGTACTTTCTATTCAAAGCTCTCTACGGACTCAAACAAGCTCCAAGGACATGGTATGACACTCTCTCTGAATTCTTACTTGAAAATGATTTTACAAGAGGTGTCGTAGACAAAACTCTCTTTGTCAAAAAGCATAAAAATGATTTGATATTGGTGCAAGTATATGTTGATGACATAATATTTGGTTCTACTAATGATGATCTATGCAAGAGATTTGCTAAGTTAATGCAGAGTCGTTATGAAATGAGCATGATGGGTGAATTGTCATTCTTTCTTGGACTGCAAGTATACCAAAAACAAGATGGTATATTCATTTGTCAGTCCAAGTACATCAAAGATCTTCTGAAGAAGTATCAAATGGAAGACTCATCTACAGCAAAGACTCCTATGCCAACTGCCACTAAGCTTGATAAGGATGAAACTGGTAAGAAGGTTGACATCACAGGCTACAGAGGTATAATAGGCTCATTACTTTATCTCACTGCAAGTAGACCAGATATAATGTTTGCAACATGCTTGTGTGCTAGGTTTCAGTCTGATCCTAAAGAATCTCATCTAATAGCTGTTAAGCGAATATTTAGATATCTTAAGGGGACCCCAAATCTTGGAATTTGGTACCCTAAAGATACAGGATTTGATCTTATTGGATACACAGACTCTGATTTTGCAGGTTGTAAGATTGATCGGAAGAGTACTTCAGGAAGCTGTCAGTTTCTTGGAAGAAGGTTAGTTTCCTGGTATAGCAAGAAGCAGCATTCAGTTTCCACATCAACAGCTGAGGCTGAATACATTGCTGCTGGAAGCTGTTGTGCTCAGATCTTGTGGATGAGAAACCAACTCCGTGTCTATGGACTTTTGGTGACAAAGATTCCAATATTTTGAGACAACACAAGTGCCATAGCAATCTCAAACAACCCAGTGCAACACTCGAGGACGAAGCACATCGACATCAGGTATCATTTTATCCGAGAGCATGTCATGAATGGAACTGTGGAGTTACATTTTGTACCCACAGAGGATCAAATTGCAGACATCTTTACTAAACCGCTTGATGAATCCACTTTCAATAAGCTGGTTTGTGAACTTGGGATGTTAAATCTTTCTAATTGAGTTTGATTAGAAGTCAGTAACTGCAGAGAGTCCTAGTGAATACATGAGTTTAAGAATTTCTATATCTTTAGGACTCGTGAATTTATTTTCTGGAGTAATTCTCGTAGTTTGGATTAGTATACTAATTTTATGTCATAATTATGGATGATATATCTTCTGGCATTTAATTGGTTATTAATTCTAAAAATTATTTAAGTGCTAATTTTTGTTCTAAATATTCAAGCATTTATTTAATTTGAATTAATTTACTTTGTTTTTAACATTGCTGATTAATGCAGCATAATTGATTGGATTTTAATTGGTTAATATCACTCAATGATATTTAATTGATTTTATTCTAAGAAAATTGTGAATTTTCTGTTAACAATTGATTTTGGTAAATTTTAAAAGATTTATTAGAATTAAAACTGGACAGGAAATAAAAGTTTCTGATTCCTAAAACAAGAACAGGTTTTAGAAATTGGAAAAGAAGCAAAAATATCGAATTTAGGAAATTCGATAGTTTTTCAAGTACATAGATAAATCTATCGAAATTAATTTTTGATAGTTTTTGAAAAGGAAAAGAAAAACTGTCGAAAACAATTCTCGATTGTTTTTTAGGTTAATTTAAAATGTATCGAAGTGGATTTACTTAATTCAATATTTAAATCCTCGATAGAATTTGAATAATTCAGAAAAAGTATCGAAATGAATTCAATGATTTTCTTATTTTAAATTCTCGATAGTTTTTTCAACAAAGGCAGTTCGATAGTTTTCAGTTTTAAATAGAATTAACCTTCGATAGTTTTCATAAAAACTCTTAAAATTCTGTATTTCAAAAACTTCGATAGTTTTCCAAAAAACTATCGAAGTACAGTTGACAGTTTTGCCCCTAGATGAAAACTATCGGTAGTTCATTTAAATCTATCGAACTAAAAAGGACAAAAATGCCCCTGCTAGATCAGTACGTATTTAAATAGCACTTAAACGTTTTCTTCTTCTTTGTTTTTACAGATCTAAAGTGCAATACAAATACTTACATATATTCTTGAAGGAGAACATCTAAGAACTCGATTGTTTTTCATTTTTGACCGAGATTCAAACACAGTAACTCAGTTTTAACAGTGGTGTGTGTCATTGTCAACAGTGAAATCTTTGTGAATTATGAAACCTGTGTATTCAGTTGTGGTTGTGGTTAAAGAAAACTATCGAAAACAATTTCTTCGAACCTTAACTGAGTAAAAGTGTCCTTGAAGAGTACTTAAAATTACTTTTCTGGATCTAGAAAATTAGGGTTCTTAGTTTGGGAGTTTTTAGTAGTTCGAATTTGATTAAGTGATAAAAAGGAGTTATTTTTGTTAAGTTTGATTAATTAGTAATAATTAATTAAATTTAAGTAAAATTAGTTTTGGTTTATTTAAATTTTCTGGAAATTTTAAAATGGCTGGAGAATTTATTATTACCAAAACTAATCATGTCTCGTTTCAAAACTTACAATCCATAACGAACTTACAGTTTCGTGCATGGGCAGAGTTTTTGAACACACGTTCATTAGTGGCATATGTTGTGAGTACTCCCGTGGTCCTTTGCATCGATCAATTGACTGCGTTGTACACATCCGCCACGGATACAAGTGAGAATAACGTAAGGTCCTTCAGTTTTGTTGTGCCAGGGGGCAGAACAATAAGGGTGACGGAACATGATTTTAATCGAATCTTACATTTTCCTACAGAAAACCTTGTTCTGGATCCCACAACTGAGGAGATACATGCTTTCTTCACTCTCATTAGAAGTCAACAACCTAACTTCTTTGTGGGAGAGTTTCTTAAGCATTACTTGCCAAAAGCATGGAACTTTTTCTTTCATACCCTAATCCATGTTTTTACTGCCAAGCTAACAAATCTGCATGGTATTCCCTTATTCCTTCAAAAAATAGGGTTTGCCATTGCCAACAATAGGCATATTAACATTGGACGGTTACTGATTGATCAAGTAATCATATGCATGGGACCACTGGATGAAAGAACAAGCATAGATGACGATGTGATTTGTTTCTATCCTAGGTTCCTACAGCTAATTCTCAATGGTATCTTAACAGATGATGAGCACGAGACATTCGCCGAAGAGGAGACCATGGAGTGTATGAAGATGACGAGCAATGCCATAACCGCTCTGATAAGGAAGAACAACTATCTTCCAGGGGTACCCACTGTTCTCACTGAATATCTAAGAACGGTGCCCCTACCACTTCTACCCCCAGGGGAACAGGTAAATCAAGGTAACATTCCTGAACCTGAACTGGCTCTTGAACCACAACCTATGGATGTTGATCCAGAGCCCTTAGTGGCCATTCCTGACCAGGAGGTTGCAAACCCACAACCTCTAACCACGGTCCAAGAGCCTTTGGAAGAGCCAAATGAAACAATAAACGAGCCTCTTTCCCCTCCTACACCCTTCAACAGCAGCTCTGCCTTCCTCTAAAAGGAGACGAACAGAAACCGAGGCAACTGTTGATACTTTATTTCAAACTTCCAAAGCGCCCTTTATTGATTTTTCTGATGCTGATTGGGCTACACTAACGAAAGCTATATCTGAACCATTAGCTCAATCAGGTAAGGAAGAATTGACGGAAGCAACTGGTGTTCCGACCATATTACGGTCAGGTTCATTGGTTGAAGGTTCTAAGAACCAAGGGTCTTCACAGACATCGAGAGAAGGCTTTGACCTAAATGCACAATCTAAAGGGTCATTGTCTACCTCCCCAGATGGAACATATCTGGATCCTGCGGGTAAAGGGTCTGACGTAGGTGCAGATTGGCAACTCGTTGACAATGAATCAATTATTATTGAGGAGTCAACTGAGGTAAAGTCTTCACAGACTATCGGGGAAGATTCGGGATCTCTGCTGTTAAAAGAGCCTGTTTCTAACCCCCTAGAGATTCAAACTCTAGATCCTACAAAGGATATATCATCTAAGGATGATCAGCAACTTGGTTTATCCAAGGACGGGGAGTTGCGAAGCCCCATTGCACCACCGGTGACCTCCTTAAGGATGGCTACGGTGTTTTCTTCTGCAGGTACAATCAGCACAAAGGATTTGAGTGAAACAAAAACACTTACACCTGGCCTGAGTGGGAAAGGAAAAATGATTCAAACACCGACAGAAACGTTGAGTGTACACACAGAGCCAAATGTGAGGAGTGACACCCTAACCCTACCTAATATTGATGATTTGTTGTTACCAACAGAAAGAGAGCTACAAGTTCAATCTACCCTCAAGGAGATGACAGTTCGTGACAAAGAAGGAAATCCATTATTCAAGGTTCCACTACGACCTTCCTTTGACCAAGGGATCTCCTCTAGTCAAGCCAATGCTTCTTTAAAGACTATTCAAGAGAAGGTTGACTTGGCTGCAGCTGATTCCAGAAGAACATTCAGGGTCATTGGCAGTGCATCTGGCACTATAACAGGTACGAAGCAGGCAGTGGACTCCTTAAAGAAGGAAGCTATGGACGAACTGATCGAGTTGAGGACGGACGTCAAGGAACTTAAAGATGGTTTCATGAATGAAGTGGATGCTTTGCAACAAGGACAAGAAGCTTTGAAAGAAGACGTTCTGGTTATCCGGGATGGTCAAGCTAGGGTAAAAGATGCAATGAACACCCTTTCTAGAGTGGAGTCTAAGCTGAACCAGATATTGGACAAGATTGAGAAGACTACCAACTCCAGATTGGATGACATTGACCTGAAGCTGGCTTCTATGCAATAGATGAATAAGGATCTATTGGATTTCATGGAAAATCAAAGTGATAGAGTACAGTCGATTTGGACTATGCTAAATAACCAACAAACTAGCCAACCTGGTCCTTCACATCAGCAACCTGATCCTTCTACTACCTGTTATGCTGAGGATGCTTTCGTCGAGGATTCCTCAACTAAGGGGGAGAAAGTTGGAGAAGGGGAGAAAGAGAAGCCTAAGGATGGATGGGGAGTTTGGGGGACAGTTGAAGCTATTCCTATCAGACAGTACTGGATAGAGGAACTTGTAGAAGAAGAGAAGGAGAGTGACGAGGAATTTGAGGTCATGCATGAGCAACCTATTCTAGAGGAGCATGAGCCATATTATCCAGAGCCCATTGAACATCCAATCTGGGAGGATAATATGGAAGAAGAAGCAAATTCTCTATCACCTGAAGAAGAAGCTGCCTTGGAAGCAATAAGAGCTCAGAGAGCTGCAATAGATGCCAGGCAAGCTGAGAAAGAGAAACAACAAGCAATTCTGAGGAGTGAAAAACTGAAGAGATTCAAGGTGTATAATGAAGTGAGGAGGAAGAAGATGATAGATCTGGCAAAGAAAGAAGGTAATGAATGGGAGATGGCTTATAAAACCTTTTGCGGAGTTGAAGATGGATTAGAAGTCAACGACAATGCTGAGGTGGAAGTTATCATTCAGGACATCAGAAGTGCCAATCTTGAAGATCAGACTTACTTCAAAGCATTGAGAAACTCTATGATCTTTCTGAAAGCTGGGGTTAAAGCAAATGGAGCCTGGAACATCCTGATCAATTTTCTGGAGAAAGGTACATTTGTGATTTCCACTAAGTTTTTAGAACAGAGGACATACACAGAGTTGCAGGTTATTCTCATCAAGATTCAAAGGACGACAAGGCTGAATGAACTGCTCCGTGAGCATGTTAAGGAGATCTTGATGAAAGTCGGTCCAGAGATTACTGAAGATCCTCCAATGGTTAGATTCATGACGAATGACTTGTTCAGAATCTACTATTTGGCTGAGGACAAACTGAGGGACTACCCAAGTATCTATCTAATCTCAGTTGAGAAGTATCTTAGATCCACTGGATTCTCATCAACGGAGAAGGACAAAGCAGCAGACACTCTTAGAAGATTTCTAATGGAGAATGTTCCTTACTATAGGAAAAGAGTGGAAAGAGGATTGGAAGTGCATACCAGACTGCCAAACATGCCAAAGCTAAACAAGAAAGATGTTAACATTGCATGGTTATGGGCTGGAGTGGGTCAAGAGGTTGAATATATTGGAAGACACATCCAAGGAGCAATCCTCAAACCTGGAGAACCACTGCACTATCTATCAGTGATTGATTACCAAGCTGCTAACTTCGATCCAATGATTGAAGAAGGTGAGATTGGAATGGACTGAAGATTGAAGCAAAGAACAAAAGAACTATCAGCTCAGACCAGAGGAACAACTTCATTGTATAAAGTTTAATTGTTTTTTGATTTATGAAATCTGGAAATGTATATATATCTGATCCAGAATGCATTTAATATTATTACGCTGTCTTACTTTAATTAGTTTAAAGTTTCCTTAGTTAGTTGAGTTATCCTCGAAGTATTTGCTTGTCGAACTCTATCCAATCAAATAGGGGGAGATTGTAAAGCATAATGTAACATAAGATGTAAAAGAGATAACTACAACTCAACAAAGGACAAGACAGACAATAATATTAACAAAAGCACAGGAATCCAGAATCAAAGAAGAAAAGGTAAACTAAAAAAAATCAAAATACGTTATGTATTCTTGATGTCCGTAAACAGGTCACGGAAAGAAGTTCAGGAAAATGTTCAAGCCTCAGTGATAGCAAAAGAAACAAGACTTTCAAGACGACAGAAGTATGTGAATGATTTAGGGTTAAGTACCACGGGATTCCAGTGATTTAAATGAAGCAACCAGAACGACAAGGGACGTATCAGCAGCATTGAATTGAAGACATAAAAGAAGAATTGATCAAGTGTTATTCATCTGTGAACCAGACCAGTTGCACTAGGTGACGGCACTGAAAAGATCAAGTTGTTTTATCGTCTTAGAAGAAAGTGATACAGTCTATTACTTAAACACCCAGGAGCTCAGTGGAATCATTAATTGATAAAAGACAAGAAACAAGAATTCGATAGTTTTTCAATTAAGAAAACTATCGAATGGTATAATAATGATTCATTGAAAACCATGTTTACTTTAATTTGGTATTCCATAGTTTTGATTAAAAAACTATCGAATGGTAAATTAAAGTATTTCATTCGATGGTTTTTAATTAAGGAGCAGGTGAAAAGTATTCTTGTTTTACAGGTTGAAGTTGAAGATGGACGACCAGGATTGTTTCTACATTCCTAGTTCGATAGTTTTCAATTGAAGACTACAATTAATACAAAGAGAAGAGTGTGTCTTCTTTAGTCGAAGTTATTTTCACAGAAGCAATAACTGAGAAAGAGTTTGAGCCAGAGACAAAATACAGAGAAATTAATTCTGCATGAAATCTATCAAAGTTTTGATTGTGTATAACTTAGAACTCATTGAAGCTAATCTACGGATTAGAAATTGTAGCACCCTTCGAGGTTTATATTTATAAAAAGATATATTCCCCGAAACTTGATTTGGTTTGGTGTGTTTGATTTCGTTATAGAACTGAAAGATTAATCCGCGAACGAAATTGAATTATTTGTGAGTATCGTATTCAACCCCCCCCCCCCCTTCTACGATACTTTGGACCTAACAGTCATAGTTGATGTATTTTATGATAATATGTTAATCATGACAAGAAGTGGTCGAAATCCACTCTAATGTGGTGGAAATAGACTTAAATTGGTTTGTTTGGCTAAACTAAAACCGAAATTGACTCGGATGAAACTTGTATATGAGGATCCCAAAAAGTGGTCAAAGTTCATGTATATTATGATAATATGTTAATCATACCAGGATGTGGTCGAAATCCACTCTAATGTGGTGGAAAGTGACTTAAATTGGCGAGTTGGCCAAACTAGAGCCGAAATTGACTCGGATGGAACTGGTATCAGAGGACCCCAAAAAGTGGTCAAAGTTGATGTAAATTATGATAATATGAGAATCATGCCAGGATGTGCTCGAATTCCACTCTAATGTGGTGGAAAGTTACTTAAATTGGTTAGGTTAGTCAAACTAGAGCCATAATTGACTTGGATGAAACTGTTATCAAAGGACCCCAAAAAGTGGTCAAAGTTTATGTAAATTATGATAATATATTAATCATGCCAGGATGTGGTCGAAATCCACTCTAATGTGGTGGAAAGTGACTTAAATTTGTTAATTTGGCCAAACTAGAGCCGAAATTGACTCGGATGAAATTGGTATTGGAGGGCCCCCAAAAATGGTCATAGTTAATGTATTTTATGATAATATGTTAATCATGCCAAGAAGTGGTCGAAATCCAATCTAATGTGGTGGAAAATGACTTAAATTGGTTTGTTTGGCTAAACTAAAACCGAAATTGACTCGGATGAAACTAGTATATGAGGATCCCAAAAAGTGGTCAAAGTTCAAGTATATTATGATGATGTGTTAATCATGCCAGGATGTGGTCGAAATCCACTCTAAAGTGGTGGAAAGTGACTTAAATTGGTTAGTTTGGCCAAACTAGAGCCGAAATTGACTCGGGTGAAACTGTTATTGGAGGACCCAAAAAATGGTCATAGTTGATGTAAATTCTGATAATATGTTAATTATGCCAGGAAGTGGTCGAAATCAACTCTAATGTGGTGGAAATTGACTTAAATTGGTTTGTTTGGCCAAACGAAAATCGAAATTGACTCGGATGAAACTGGTATATAAGGACAAAAAGTGGTCAAAGTTCAAGTATGTTATGATAATATGTTAATCATGCCAGGATGTGGTCGAAATCCAATCTAAAGTGGTGGAAAGTGACTGATATTGGTTACTTTGGCCAAACTAGAGCCGAAATTGACTCGGATGAAATTGTTATTGGAGGACCCCCAAAAATGGTCATAGTTGATGTATTTTATGATAATATGTTAATCATGCCAAGAAGTGGTCGAAATCCACTCTAATGTGGTGGAAATTGACTTAAATTGGTTTGTTTGGCCAAACTAAAACCGAAATTGACAAGGATGAAACTGGTATATGAGTATCCCAAAAAGTGGTCAAAGTTCATGTATATTATGATAATATGTTAATCATGCCAGGATCTGGTCGAAATCCACTCTAATGTGGTGGAAATTGACTTAAACTGGTTTGTTTGGCCAAACTAAAACCAAAATTGACTCGGATGAAACTGGTATATAAGGATCCCAAAAAGTGGTCAAAGTTCATGTATATTATGATAATATGTTAATCATGCCAGGATGTGGTCGAAATCCAATCTAAAGTGGTGGAAAGTGACTAAAATTGGTTACTTTGGCCAAACTAGAACCGAAATTGACTCGGATGCAACTGTTATTGGAGGACCCCAAAAAATGGTCATTGTTGATGTATTTTATGATAATATGTTAATCATGACAAGAAGTGGTCGAAATTCACTCTAATGTGGTAGAAATTGACTTAAATTGGTTTGTTTGGCTAAACTAAAACCGAAATTGACTCGGATGAAACTGGTATATGAGGATCCCAAAAAGTGGTCAAAGTTCATGTATATTATGATAATATGTTAATCATGCCAGGATGTGGTCGAAATCCACTCTAATGTGGTGGAAAGTGACTTAAATCGGTGAGTTGGCCAAACTATAGCCGAAATTGACTCGGATGGAACTGGTATCAGAGGACCCCAAAAAGTGGTCAAAGTTGATGTAAAATTTGATAATATGATAATCATGCCAGGATGTGCTCGAATTCCACTCTAATGTGGTGGAAAGTTACTTAAATTGGTTAGTTTAGCCAAACTAGAGCCATAATTGACTTGAATGAAACTGGTATCAGAGGACCCCAAAAAGTGGTCAAAGTTGATGTAAATTATGATAATATATTAATCATGCCATGATGTGGTCGAAATCCACTCTAATGTGGTGGAAAGTGACTTTAATTGGTTACTTTGGCCAAACTAGGGCCGAAATTGACTCGGATGAAACTGTTATTGGAGGACCCCCAAAAATGGTCATAGTTGATGTATTTTATTATAATATGTTACTCATGCCAAGAAGTGGTCGAAATCCACTCTAATGTGGTGGAAATTGACTTAAATTGGTTTGTTTGGCTAAACTAAAACCGAAATTGACTCGGATGAAACTGGTATATGAGGATCCCAAAAAGTGGTCAAAGATCAAGTATATTATGATAATATGTTAATCATGCCAAGATGTGGTCGAAATCCACTCTAAAGTGGTGGAAAGTGACTTAAATTGGTTAGTTTGGCCAAACTAGAGCCGAAATTGACTCGGGTGAAACTGTTATTGGAGGACCCCAAAAAATGGTCATAGTTGATGTAAATTCTGATAATATGTTAATCATGCCAGGAAGTGGTCGAAATCCACTCTAATGTCGTGGAAATTAACTAAAATTGGTTTGTTTGGCCAAACTAAAACCGAAATTGACTCGGATGAAACTGGTATATAAGGACAAAAAGTGGTCAAAGTTCATGTATATTATGATAATATGTTAATCATGCCAGGATGTGGTCGAAATCCAATCTAAAGTGGTGGAAAGTGACTGAAATTGGTTACTTTGGCCAAACTAGAGCCGAAATTGACTCGGATGAAACTGTTATTGGAGGACCCCCAAAATGGTCATAGTTGATGTATTTTATGATAATATGTTAATCATGCCAGGATGTGGTCGAAATCGACTCCCCAAAAATGGGCATAGTTGATCTATTTTATGATAATATGTTAATCATGCCAAGAAGTGGTCGAAATCCAATCTAATGTGGTGGAAATTGACTTAAATTGGTTTGTTTGGCTAAACTAAAACCGAAATTGACTCGGATGAAACTGGTATATGAGGATCCCAAAAAGTGGTCAAAGATAAAGTATATTATGATAATATGTTAATCATGCCAAGATGTGGTCGAAATCCACTCTAAAGTGGTGGAAAGTGACTTAAATTGGTTAGTTTGGCCAAACTAGAGCCGAAATTGACTCGGATGAAACTGTTATTGGAGGACCCCAAAAAATGGTCATAGTTGATGTAAATTCTGATAATATGTTAATCATGCCAGGAAGTGGTCGAAATCCACTCTAATGTGGTGGAAATTGACTTAAATTGGTTTGTTTGGCCAAACTAAAACCGAAATTGACTCGGATCAAACTGGTATATGAGAATCCCAAAAAGTGGTCAAAGTTCATGTATATTATGATAATATGTTAATCATGCCAGGATGTGGTCGAAATCCACTCTAATGTGGTGGAAATTGACTTAAACTGGTTTGTTTGGCCAAACTAAAACCGAAATTGACTCGGATGAAACTGGTATATAAGGATCCCAAAAAGTGGTCAAAGTTCATGTATATTATGATAATATTTTAATCAGGCCAGGATGTGGTCGAAATCCAATCTAAAGTGGTGGAAAGTTACTTAAATTGGTTACTTTGGCCAAACTAGAGCCGAAATTGACTCGGATGAAACTGTTATTGGAGGACCCCAAAAAATGGTCATAGTTGATGTATTTTATGATAATATGTTAATCATGACAAGAAGTGGTCGAAATCCACTCTAATGTGGTGGAAAATGACTCAAATTGGTTTGTTTGGCTAAACTAAAACCGAAATTGACTCGGATGAAACTGGTATATGAGGATCCCAAAAAGTGGTCAAAGTTCATGTATATTATGATAATATGTTAATCATGACAGGAAGTGGTCGAAATCCACTCTAATGTGGTGGAAATTGACTTAAATTGGTTTGTTTGGCCAAACTAAAACCGAAATTTACTCGGATGAAATTGGTATATAAGGACAAAAAGTGGTCAAAGTTCATGTATATTATGATAATATGTTAATCATGCCAGGATATGATCGAAATCCAGTCTAAAGTGGTGGAAAGTGACTGAAATTGGTTACTTTGGCCAAACTAGAGCCGAAATTGACTCGGATGAAACTGTTATTGGAGGACCCCCAAAAATGGTCATAGTTGATGTATATTATGATAATATGTTAATCATGCTAGGATCTGGTCGAAATCCACTCTAATGTGGTGGAAATTGACTTAAACTGGTTTGTTTGGCCAAACTAAAACCAAAATTGACTCGGATGAAACTGGTATATAAGGATCCCAAAAAGTGGTCAAAGTTCATGTATATTATGATAATATGTTAATCATGCCAGGATGTGGTCGAAATCCAATCTAAAGTGGTGGAAAGTGACTAAAATTGGTTACTTTGGCCAAACTAGAGCCGAAATTGACTCGGATGCAACTGTTATTGGAGGACCCCAAAAATTGGTCATAGTTGATGTATTTTATGATAATATGTTAATCATGACAAGAAGTGGTCGAAATTCACTCTAATGTGGTAGAAATTGACTTAAATTGGTTTGTTTGGCTAAACTAAAACCGAAATTGACTCGGATGAAACTGGTATATGAGGATCCCAAAAAGTGGTCAAAGTTCATGTATATTATGATAATATGTTAATCATGCCAGGATGTGGTCGAAATCCACTCTAATGTGGTGGAAAGTGACTTAAATTGGTGAGTTGGCCAAACTAGAGCCGAAATTGACTCGGATGGAACTGGTATCAGAGGACCCCAAAAAGTGGTCAAAGTTGATGTAAAATTTGATAATATGATAATCATGCCAGGATGTGCTCGAAATCCACTCTAATGTGGTGGAAAGTGACTTAAATTGGTTACTTTGGCCAAACTAGGGCCGAAATTGACTCGGATGAAACTGTTATTGGAGGACCCCCAAAAATGGTCATAGTTGATGTATTTTATTATAATATGTTAATCATGCCAAGAAGTGGTCGAAATCCACTCTAATGTGGTGGAAATTGACTTAAATTGGTTTGTTTGGCTAAACTAAAACCGAAATTGACTCGGATGAAACTGGTATATGAGGATCCCAAAAAGTGGTCAAAGATCAAGTATAATATGATAATATGTTAATCATGCCAGGATGTGGTCGAAATCCACTCTAAAGTGGTGGAAAGTGACTTAAATTGGTTAGTTTGACCAAACTAGAGCCGAAATTGACTCGGGTGAAACTGTTATTGGAGGACCCCAAAATATGGTCATAGTTGATGTAAATGCTGATAATATGTTAATCATGCCAGGAAGTGGTCGAAATCCACTCTAATGTGGTGGAAATTAACTTAAATTGGTTTGTTTGGCCAAACTAAAACCGAAATTGACTCGGATGAAACTGGTATATAAGGACAAAAAGTGGTCAAAGTTCATGTATATTATGATAATATGTTAATCATGCCAGGATGTGGTCGAAATCCAATCTAAAGTGGTGGAAAGTGACTGAAATTGGTTACTTTGGCCAAACTAGAGCCGAAATTGACTCGGATGAAACTGTTATTGGAGGACCCCCAAAAATGGTCATAGTTGATGTATTTTATGATAATATGTTAATCATGCCAGGATGTGGTCGAAATCGACTCCCCAAAAATGGGCATAGTTGATGTATTTTATGATAATATGTTAATCATGCCAAGAAGTGGTCGAAATCCAATCTAATGTGGTGGAAATTGACTTAAATTGGTTTGTTTGGCTAAACTAAAACCGAAATTGACTCGGATGAAACTGGTATATGAGGATCCCAAAAAGTGGTCAAAGATCAAGTATATTATGATAATATGTTAATCATGCCAAGATGTGGTCGAAATCCACTCTAAAGTGGTGGAAAGTGACTTAAATTGGTTAGTTTGGCCAAACTAGAGCCGAAATTGACTCGGATGAAACTGTTATTGGAGGACCCCAAAAAATGGTCATAGTTGATGTAAATTCTGATAATATGTTAATCATGCCAGGAAGTGGTCGAAATCCACTCTAATGTGGTGGAAATTGACTTAAATTGGTTTGTTTGGCCAAACTAAAACCGAAATTGACTCGGATCAAACTGGTATATGAGAATCCCAAAAAGTGGTCAAAGTTCATGTATATTATGATAATATGTTAATCATGCCAGGATGTGGTCGAAATCCACTCTAATGTGGTGGAAATTGACTTAAACTGGTTTGTTTGGCCAAACTAAAACCGAAATTGACTCGGATGAAACTGGTATATAAGGATCCCAAAAAGTGGTCAAAGTTCATGTATATTATGATAATATTTTAATCAGGCCAGGATGTGGTCGAAATCCAATCTAAAGTGGTGGAAAGTTACTTAAATTGGTTACTTTGGCCAAACTAGAGCCGAAATTGACTCGGATGAAACTGTTATTGGAGGACCCCAAAAAATGGTCATAGTTGATGTATTTTATGATAATATGTTAATCATGACAAGAAGTGGTCGAAATCCACTCTAATGTGGTGGAAAATGACTCAAATTGGTTTGTTTGGCTAAACTAAAACCGAAATTGACTCGGATGAAACTGGTATATGAGGATCCCAAAAAGTGGTCAAAGTTCATGTATATTATGATAATATGTTAATCATGCCAGGAAGTGGTCGAAATCCACTCTAATGTGGTGGAAATTGACTTAAATTGGTTTGTTTGGCCAAACTAAAACCGAAATTTACTCGGATGAAATTGGTATATAAGGACAAAAAGTGGTCAAAGTTCATGTATATTATGATAATATGTTAATCATGCCAGGATATGATCGAAATCCAGTCTAAAGTGGTGGAAAGTGACTGAAATTGGTTACTTTGGCCAAACTAGAGCCGAAATTGACTCGGATGAAACTGTTATTGGAGGACCCCCAAAAATGGTCATAGTTGATGTATATTATGATAATATGTTAATCATGCTAGGATCTGGTCGAAATCCACTCTAATGTGGTGGAAATTGACTTAAACTGGTTTGTTTGGCCAAACTAAAACCAAAATTGACTCGGATGAAACTGGTATATAAGGATCCCAAAAAGTGGTCAAAGTTCATGTATATTATGATAATATGTTAATCATGCCAGGATGTGGTCGAAATCCAATCTAAAGTGGTGGAAAGTGACTAAAATTGGTTACTTTGGCCAAACTAGAACCGAAATTGACTCGGATGCAACTGTTATTGGAGGACCCCAAAAAATGGTCATTGTTGATGTATTTTATGATAATATGTTAATCATGACAAGAAGTGGTCGAAATTCACTCTAATGTGGTAGAAAATGACTTAAATTGGTTTGTTTGGCTAAACTAAAACCGAAATTGACAAGGATGAAACTGGTATATGAGTATCCCAAAAAGTGGTCAAAGTTCATGTATATTATGATAATATGTTAATCATGCCAGGATCTGGTCGAAATCCACTCTAATGTGGTGGAAATTGACTTAAACTGGTTTGTTTGGCCAAACTAAAACCAAAATTGACTGGGATGAAACTGGTATATAAGGATCCCAAAGAGTGGTCAAAGTTCATGTATATTATGATAATATGTTAATCATGCCAGGATGTGGTCGAAATCCAATCTAAAGTGGTGGAAAGTGACTAAAATTGGTTACTTTGGCCAAACTAGAACCGAAATTGACTCGGATGCAACTGTTATTGGAGGACCCCAAAAAATGGTCATTGTTGATGTATTTTATGATAATATGTTAATCATGACAAGAAGTGGTCGAAATTCACTCTAATGTGGTAGAAATTGACTTAAATTGGTTTGTTTGGCTAAACTAAAACCGAAATTGACTCGGATGAAACTGGTATATGAGGATCCCAAAAAGTGGTCAAAGTTCATGTATATTATGATAATATGTTAATCATGCCAGGATGTGGTCGAAATCCACTCTAATGTGGTGGAAAGTGACTTAAATTGGTGAGTTGGCCAAACTATAGCCGAAATTGACTCGGATGGAACTGGTATCAGAGGACCCCAAAAAGTGGTCAAAGTTGATGTAAAATTTGATAATATGATAATCATGCCAGGATGTGCTCGAATTCCACTCTAATGTGGTGGAAAGTTACTTAAATTGGTTAGTTTAGCCAAACTAGAGCCATAATTGACTTGAATGAAACTGGTATCAGAGGACCCCAAAAAGTGGTCAAAGTTGATGTAAATTATGATAATATATTAATCATGCCATGATGTGGTCGAAATCCACTCTAATGTGGTGGAAAGTGACTTTAATTGGTTACTTTGGCCAAACTAGGGCCGAAATTGACTCGGATGAAACTGTTATTGGAGGACCCCCAAAAATGGTCATAGTTGATGTATTTTATTATAATATGTTAATCATGTCAAGAAGTGGTCGAAATCCACTCTAATGTGGTGGAAATTGACTTAAATTGGTTTGTTTGGCTAAACTAAAACCGAGATTGACTCGGATGAAACTGGTATATGAGGATCCCAAAAAGTGGTCAAAGATCAAGTATATTATGATAATATGTTAATCATGCCAAGATGTGGTCGAAATCCACTCTAAAGTGGCGGAAAGTGACTTAAATTGGTTAGTTTGGCCAAACTAGAGCCGAAATTGACTCGGGTGAAACTGTTATTGGAGGACCCCAAAAAATGGTCATAGTTGATGTAAATTCTGATAATATGTTAATCATGCCAGGAAGTGGTCGAAATCCACTCTAATGTCGTGGAAATTAACTAAAATTGGTTTGTTTGGCCAAACTAAAACCGAAATTGACTCGGATGAAACTGGTATATAAGGACAAAAATTGGTCAAAGTTCATGTATATTATGATAATATGTTAATCATGCCAGGATGTGGTCGAAATCCAATCTAAAGTGGTGGAAAGTGACTGAAATTGGTTACTTTGGCCAAACTAGAGCCGAAATTGACTCGGATGAAACTGTTATTGGAGGACCCCCAAAATGGTCATAGTTGATGTATTTTATGATAAAATGTTAATCATGCCAGGATGTGGTCGAAATCGACTCCCCAAAAATGGGCATAGTTGATGTATTTTATGATAATATGTTAATCATGCCAAGAAGTGGTCGAAATCCAATCTAATGTGGTGGAAATTGACTTAAATTGGTTTGTTTGGCTAAACTAAAACCGAAATTGACTCGGATGAAACTGGTATATGAGGATCCCAAAAAGTGGTCAAAGATCAAGTATATTATGATAATATGTTATACATGCCAAGATGTGGTCGAAATCCACTCTAAAGTGGTGGAAAGTGACTTAAATTGGTTAGTTTGGCCAAACTAGAGCCGAAATTGACTCGGATGAAACTGTTATTGGAGGACCCCAAAAAATGGTCATAGTTGATGTAAATTCTGATAATATGTTAATCATGCCAGGAAGTGGTCGAAATCCACTCTAATGTGGTGGAAATTGACTTAAATTGGTTTGTTTGGCCAAACTAAAACCGAAATTGACTCGGATCAAACTGGTATATGAGAATCCCAAAAAGTGGTCAAAGTTCATGTATATTATGATAATATGTTAATCATGCCAGGATGTGGTCGAAATCCACTCTAATGTGGTGGAAATTGACTTAAACTGGTTTGTTTGGCCAAACTAAAACCGAAATTGACTCGGATGAAACTGGTATATAAGGATCCCAAAAAGTGGTCAAAGTTCATGTATATTATGATAATATTTTAATCAGGCCAGGATGTGGTCGAAATCCATTCTAAAGTGGTGGAAAGTTACTTAAATTGGTTACTTTGGCCAAACTAGAGCCGAAATTGACTCGGATGAAACTGTTATTGGAGGACCCCAAAAAATGGTCATAGTTGATGTATTTTATGATAATATGTTAATCATGACAAGAATTGGTCGAAATCCACTCTAATGTGGTGGAAAATGACTCAAATTGGTTTGTTTGGCTAAACTAAAACCGAAATTGACTCGGATGAAACTGGTATATGAGGATCCCAAAAAGTGGTCAAAGTTCATGTATATTATGATAATATGTTAATCATGCCAGGAAGTGGTCGAAATCCACTCTAATGTGGTGGAAATTGACTTAAATTGGTTTGTTTGGCCAAACTAAAACCGAAATTTACTCGGATGAAATTGGTATATAAGGACAAAAAGTGGTCAAAGTTCATGTATATTATGATAATATGTTAATCATGCCAGGATATGATCGAAATCCAGTCTAAAGTGGTGGAAAGTGACTGAAATTGGTTACTTTGGCCAAACTAGAGCCGAAATTGACTCGGATGAAACTGTTATTGGAGGACCCCCAAAAATGGTCATAGTTGATGTATATTATGATAATATGTTAATCATGCTAGGATCTGGTCGAAATCCACTCTAATGTGGTGGAAATTGACTTAAACTGGTTTGTTTGGCCAAACTAAAACCAAAATTGACTCGGATGAAACTGGTATATAAGGATCCCAAAAAGTGGTCAAAGTTCATGTATATTATGATAATATGTTAATCATGCCAGGATGTGGTCGAAATCCAATCTAAAGTGGTGGAAAGTGACTAAAATTGGTTACTTTGGCCAAACTAGAGCCGAAATTGACTCGGATGCAACTGTTATTGGAGGACCCCAAAAATTGGTCATAGTTGATGTATTTTATGATAATATGTTAATCATGACAAGAAGTGGTCGAAATTCACTCTAATGTGGTAGAAATTGACTTAAATTGGTTTGTTTGGCTAAACTAAAACCGAAATTGACTCGGATGAAACTGGTATATGAGGATCCCAAAAAGTGGTCAAAGTTCATGTATATTATGATAATATGTTAATCATGCCAGGATGTGGTCGAAATCCACTCTAATGTGGTGGAAAGTGACTTAAATTGGTGAGTTGGCCAAACTAGAGCTGAAATTGACTCGGATGGAACTGGTATCAGAGGACCCCAAAAAGTGGTCAAAGTTGATGTAAAATTTGATAATATGATAATCATGCCAGGATGTGCTCGAAATCCACTCTAATGTGGTGGAAAGTGACTTAAATTGGTTACTTTGGCCAAACTAGGGCCGAAATTGACTCGGATGAAACTGTTATTGGAGGACCCCCAAAAATGGTCATAGTTGATGTATTTTATTATAATATGTTAATCATGCCAAGAAGTGGTCGAAATCCACTCTAATGTGGTGGAAATTGACTTAAATTGGTTTGTTTGGCTAAACTAAAACCGAAATTGACTCGGATGAAACTGGTATATGAGGATCCCAAAAAGTGGTCAAAGATCAAGTATAATATGATAATATGTTAATCATGCCAGGATGTGGTCGAAATCCACTCTAAAGTGGTGGAAAGTGACTTAAATTGGTTAGTTTGACCAAACTAGAGCCGAAATTGACTCGGGTGAAACTGTTATTGGAGGACCCCAAAATATGGTCATAGTTGATGTAAATTCTGATAATATGTTAATCATGCCAGGAAGTGGTCGAAATCCACTCTAATGTGGTGGAAATTAACTTAAATTGGTTTGTTTGGCCAAACTAAAACCGAAATTGACTCGGATGAAACTGGTATATAAGGACAAAAAGTGGTCAAAGTTCATGTATATTATGATAATATGTTAATCATGCCAGGATGTGGTCGAAATCCAATCTAAAGTGGTGGAAAGTGACTGAAATTGGTTACTTTGGCCAAACTAGAGCCGAAATTGACTCGGATGAAACTGTTATTGGAGGACCCCCAAAAATGGTCATAGTTGATGTATTTTATGATAATATGTTAATCATGCCAGGATGTGGTCGAAATCGACTCCCCAAAAATGGGCATAGTTGATGTATTTTATGATAATATGTTAATCATGCCAAGAAGTGGTCGAAATCCAATCTAATGTGGTGGAAATTGACTTAAATTGGTTTGTTTGGCTAAACTAAAACCGAAATTGACTCGGATGAAACTGGTATATGAGGATCCCAAAAAGTGGTCAAAGATTAAGTATATTATGATAATATGTTAATCATGCCAAGATGTGGTCGAAATCCACTCTAAAGTGGTGGAAAGTGACTTAAATTGGTTAGTTTGGCCAAACTAGAGCCGAAATTGACTCGGATGAAACTGTTATTGGAGGACCCCAAAAAATGGTCATAGTTGATGTAAATTCTGATAATATGTTAATCATGCCAGGAAGTGGTCGAAATCCACTCTAATGTGGTGGAAATTGACTTAAATTGGTTTGTTTGGCCAAACTAAAACCGAAATTGACTCGGATCAAACTGGTATATGAGAATCCCAAAAAGTGGTCAAAGTTCATGTATATTATGATAATATGTTAATCATGCCAGGATGTGGTCGAAATCCACTCTAATGTGGTGGAAATTGACTTAAACTGGTTTGTTTGGCCAAACTAAAACCGAAATTGACTCGGATGAAACTGGTATATAAGGATCCCAAAAAGTGGTCAAAGTTCATGTATATTATGATAATATTTTAATCAGGCCAGGATGTGGTCGAAATCCAATCTAAAGTGGTGGAAAGTTACTTAAATTGGTTACTTTGGCCAAACTAGAGCCGAAATTGACTCGGATGAAACTGTTATTGGAGGACCCCAAAAAATGGTCATAGTTGATGTATTTTATGATAATATGTTAATCATGACAAGAAGTGGTCGAAATCCACTCTAATGTGGAGGAAAATGACTCAAATTGGTTTGTTTGGCTAAACTAAAACCGAAATTGACTCGGATGAAACTGGTATATGAGGATCCCAAAAAGTGGTCAAAGTTCATGTATATTATGATAATATGTTAATCATGCCAGGAAGTGGTCGAAATCCACTCTAATGTGGTGGAAATTGACTTAAATTGGTTTGTTTGGCCAAACTAAAACCGAAATTTACTCGGATGAAATTGGTATATAAGGACAAAAAGTGGTCAAAGTTCATGTATATTATGATAATATGTTAATCATGCCAGGATATGATCAAAATCCAGTCTAAAGTGGTGGAAAGTGACTGAAATTGGTTACTTTGGCCAAACTAGAGCCGAAATTGACTCGGATGAAACTGTTATTGGAGGACCCCCAAAAATGGTCATAGTTGATGTATATTATGATAATATGTTAATCATGCTAGGATCTGGTCGAAATCCACTCTAATGTGGTGGAAATTGACTTAAACTGGTTTGTTTGGCCAAACTAAAACCAAAATTGACTCGGATGAAACTGGTATATAAGGATCCCAAAAAGTGGTCAAAGTTCATGTATATTATGATAATATGTTAATCATGCCAGGATGTGGTCGAAATCCAATCTAAAGTGGTGGAAAGTGACTAAAATTGGTTACTTTGGCCAAACTAGAGCCGAAATTGACTCGGATGCAACTGTTATTGGAGGACCCCAAAAATTGGTCATAGTTGATGTATTTTATGATAATATGTTAATCATGACAAGAAGTGGTCGAAATTCACTCTAATGTGGTAGAAATTGACTTAAATTGGTTTGTTTGGCTAAACTAAAACCGAAATTGACTCGGATGAAACTGGTATATGAGGATCCCAAAAAGTGGTCAAAGTTCATGTATATTATGATAATATGTTAATCATGCCAGGATGTGGTCGAAATCCACTCTAATGTGGTGGAAAGTGACTTAAATTGGTGAGTTGGCCAAACTAGAGCCGAAATTGACTCGGATGGAACTGGTATCAGAGGACCCCAAAAAGTGGTCAAAGTTGATGTAAAATTTGATAATATGATAATCATGCCAGGATGTGCTCGAAATCCACTCTAATGTGGTGGAAAGTGACTTAAATTGGTTACTTTGGCCAAACTAGGGCCGAAATTGACTCGGATGAAACTGTTATTGGAGGACCCCCAAAAATGGTCATAGTTGATGTATTTTATTATAATATGTTAATCATGCCAAGAAGTGGTCGAAATCCACTCTAATGTGGTGGAAATTGACTTAAATTGGTTTGTTTGGCTAAACTAAAACCGAAATTGACTCGGATGAAACTGGTATATGAGGATCCCAAAAAGTGGTCAAAGATCAAGTATAATATGATAATATGTTAATCATGCCAGGATGTGGTCGAAATCCACTCTAAAGTGGTGGAAAGTGACTTAAATTGGTTAGTTTGACCAAACTAGAGCCGAAATTGACTCGGGTGAAACTGTTATTGGAGGACCCCAAAATATGGTCATAGTTGATGTAAATTCTGATAATATGTTAATCATGCCAGGAAGTGGTCGAAATCCACTCTAATGTGGTGGAAATTAACTTAAATTGGTTTGTTTGGCCAAACTAAAACCGAAATTGACTCGGATGAAACTGGTATATAAGGACAAAAAGTGGTCAAAGTTCATGTATATTATGATAATATGTTAATCATGCCAGGATGTGGTCGAAATCCAATCTAAAGTGGTGGAAAGTGACTGAAATTGGTTACTTTGGCCAAACTTGAGCCGAAATTGACTCGGATGAAACTGTTATTGGAGGACCCCCAAAAATGGTCATAGTTGATGTATTTTATGATAATATGTTAATCATGCCAGGATGTGGTCGAAATCCACTCCCCAAAAATGGTCATAGTTGATGTATTTTATGATAATATGTTAATCATGCCAAGAAGTGGTCGAAATCCAATCTAATATGGTGGAAATTGACTTAAATTGGTTTGTTTGGCTAAACTAAAACCGAAATTGACTCGGATGAAACTGGTATATTAGGATCCCAAAAAGTGGTCAAAGTTCAAGTATATTATGATAATTTGTTAATCATGCCAGGATGTGGTCGAAATCCACTCTAATGTGGTGGAAAGTGACTTAAATTGGTGAGTTGGCCAAACTAGAGCCGAAATTGACTCGGATGGAACTGGTATCAGAGGACCCCAAAAAGTGGTCAAAGTTGATGTAAAATTTGATAATATGATAATCATGCCAGGATGTGCTCGAAATCCACTCTAATGTGGTGGAAAGTGACTTAAATTGGTTACTTTGGCCAAACTAGGGCCGAAATTGACTCGGATGAAACTGTTATTGGAGGACCCCCAAAAATGGTCATAGTTGATGTATTTTATTATAATATGTTAATCATGCCAAGAAGTGGTCGAAATCCACTCTAATGTGGTGGAAATTGACTTAAATTGGTTTGTTTGGCTAAACTAAAACCGAAATTGACTCGGATGAAACTGGTATATGAGGATCCCAAAAAGTGGTCAAAGATCAAGTATAATATGATAATATGTTAATCATGCCAGGATGTGGTCGAAATCCACTCTAAAGTGGTGGAAAGTGACTTAAATTGGTTAGTTTGACCAAACTAGATCCGAAATTGACTCGGGTGAAACTGTTATTGGAGGACCCCAAAATATGGTCATAGTTGATGTAAATTCTGATAATATGTTAATCATGCCAGGAAGTGGTCGAAATCCACTCTAATGTGGTGGAAATTAACTTAAATTGGTTTGTTTGGCCAAACTAAAACCGAAATTGACTCGGATGAAACTGGTATATAAGGACAAAAAGTGGTCAAAGTTCATGTATATTATGATAATATGTTAATCATGCCAGGATGTGGTCGAAATCCAATCTAAAGTGGTGGAAAGTGACTGAAATTGGTTACTTTGGCCAAACTAGAGCCGAAATTGACTCGGATGAAACTGTTATTGGAGGACCCCCAAAAATGGTCATAGTTGATGTATTTTATGATAATATGTTAATCATGCCAGGATGTGGTCGAAATCCACTCCCCAAAAATGGTCATAGTTGATGCATTTTATGATAATATGTTAATCATGCCAAGAAGTGGTCGAAATCCAATCTAATGTGGTGGAAATTGACTTAAATTGGTTTGTTTGGCTAAACTAAAACCGAAATTGACTCGGATGAAACTGGTATATGAGGATCCCAAAAAGTGGTCAAAGTTCAAGTATATTATGATAATATGTTAATCATGTCAGGATGTGGTCGAAATCCACTCTAAAGTGGTGGAAAGTGACTTAAATTGGTTAGTTTGGCCAAACTAGAGCCGAAATTGACTCGGGTGAAACTGTTATTGGAGGACCCCAAAAAATGGTCATAGTTGATGTAAATTCTGATAATATGTTAATCATTCCAGGAAGTGGTCGAAATCCACTCTAATGTGGTGGAAATTGACTTAAATTGGTTTGTTTGGCGAAACTAAAACCGAAATTGACTCGGATGAAACTGGTATATAAGGACAAAAAGTGGTCAAAGTTCATGTATATTATGATAATATGTTAATCATGCCAGGATGTGGTCGAAATCCAATCTAAAGTGGTGGAAAGTGATTGAAATTGGTTACTTTGGCCAAACTAGAGCCGAAATTGACTCGGATGAAACTGTTATTGGAGGACCCCCAAAAATGGTCATAGTTGATGTATTTTATGATAATTTGTTAATCATGCCAGGATGTGGTCGAAATCCACTCCCCAAAAATGGTCATAGTTGATGTATTTTATGATAATATGTTAATCATGCGAAGAAGTGGTCGAAATCCAATCTAATATGGTGGAAATTGACTTAAATTGGTTTGTTTGGCTAAACTAAAACCGAAATTGACTCGGATGAAACTGGTATATGAGGATCCCAAAAAGTGGTCAAAGTTCAAGTATATTATGATAATTTGTTAATCATGCCAGGATGTGGTCGAAATCCACTCTAAAGTGGTGGAAAGTGACTTAAATTGGTTAGTTTGGCCAAACTAGAGCCGAAATTGACTCGGGTGAAACTGTTATTGGAGGACCCCAAAAAATGGTCATAGTTGATGTAAATTCTGATAATATGTTAATCATGCCAGGAAGTGGTCGAAATCCACTCTAATGTGGTGGAAATTGACTTAAATTGGTTTGTTTGGCCAAACTAAAACCGAAATTGACTCGGATCAAACTGGTATATGAGTATCCCAAAAAGTGGTCAAAGTTCATGTATATTATGATAATATGTTAATCATGCCAGGATGTGGTCGAAATCCACTCTAATGTGGTGGAAATTGACTTAAACTGGTTTGTTTGGCCAAACTAAAACCGAAATTGACTCGGATGAAACTGGTATATAAGGATCCCAAAAAGTGGTCAAAGTTCATGTATATTATGATAATATTTTAATCATGCCAGGATGTGGTCGAAATCCAATCTAAAGTGGTGGAAAGTTACTTAAATTGGTTACTTTGGCCAAACTAGAGCCGAAATTGACTCGGATGAAACTGTTATTGGAGGACCCCCAAAAATGGTCATAGTTGATGTATTTTATGATAATATGTTAATCATGACAAGAAGTGGTCGAAATCCACTCTAATGTGGTGGAAAATGACTCAAATTGATTTGTTTGGCTAAACTAAAACCGAAATTGACTCGGATGAAACTGGTATATGAGGATCCCAAAAAGTGGTCAAAGTTCATGTATATCATGATAATATGTTAATCATGCCAGGAAGTGGTCGAAATCCACTCTAATGTGGTGGAAATTAACTTAAATTGGTTTGTTTGGCCAAACTAAAACCGAAATTGACTCGGATGAAACTGGTATATAAGGACAAAAAGTGGTCAAAGTTCATGTATATTATGATAATATGTTAATCATGCCAGGATGTGGTCGAAATCCAATCTAAAGTGGTGGAAAGTGACTGAAATTGGTTACTTTGGCCAAACTAGAGCCGAAATTGACTCGGATGAAACTGTTATTGGAGGACCCCCAAAAATGGTCATAGTTGATGTATTTTATGATAATATGTTAATCATGCCAGGATGTGGTCGAAATCCACTCCCCAAAAATGGTCATAGTTGATGTATTTTATGATATTATGTTAATCATGCCAAGAAGTGGTCGAAATCCAATCTAATGTGGTGGAAATTGACTTAAATTGGTTTGTTTGGCTAAACTAAAACCGAAATTGACTCGGATGAAACTGGTATATGAGGATCCCAAAAAGTGGTCAAAGTTCAAGTATATTATGATAATATGTTAATCATGCCAGGATGTGGTCGAAATCCACTCTAAAGTGGTGGAAAGTGACTTAAATTGGTTAGTTTGGCCAAACTAGAGCCGAAATTGACTCGAGTGAAACTATTATTGGAGGACCCCAAAAAATGGTCATAGTTGATGTAAATTCTGATAATATGTTAATCATGCCAGGAAGTGGTCGAAATCCACTCTAATGTGGTGGAAATTGACTTAAATTGGTTTGTTTGGCCAAACTAAAACCAAAATTGACTCGGATCAAACTGGTATATGAGTATCCCAAAAAGTGGTCAATGTTCATGTATATTATGATAATATGTTAATCATGCCAGGATGTGGTCAAAATCCACTCTAATGTGGTGGAAATTGACTTAAACTGGTTTGTTTGGCCAAACTAAAACCGAAATTGACTCGGATGAAACAGGTATATAAGGATCCCAAAAAGTGGTTAAAGTTCATGTATATTATGATAATATTTTAATCATGCCAGGATGTGGTCGAAATCCAATCTAAAGTGGTGGAAAGTTACTTAAATTGGTTACTTTGGCCAAACTAGAGCCGAAATTGACTCGGATGAAACTGTTATTGGAGGACCCCCAAAAATGGTCATAGTTGATGTATTTTATGATAATATGTTAATCATGACAAGAAGTGGTCGAAATCCACTCTAATGTGGTGGAAAATGACTCAAATTGGTTTGTTTGGCTAAACTAAAACCGAAATTGACTCGGATGAAACTAGTATATGAGGATCCCAAAAAGTGGTCAAAGTTCATGTATATTATGATAATATGTTAGTCATGCCAGGAAGTGGTCGAAATCCACTCTAATGTGGTGGAAATTGACTTAAATTGGTTTGTTTGGCCAAACTAAAACCGAAATTGACTCGGATGAAACTGGTATATAAGGACAAAAAGTGGTCAAAGTTCATGTATATTATGATAATATGTTAATCATGCCAGGATGTGATCGAAATCCAATCTAAAGTGGTGGAAAGTGACTGAAATTGGTTACTTTGGCCAAACTAGAGCCGAAATTGACTCGGATGAAACTGTTATGGGAGGACCCCCAAAAATGGTCATAGTTGATGTATTTTATGATAATATGTTAATCATGCCAAGAAGTGGTCGAAATCCACTCTAATGTGGTGGAAATTGACTTAAATTGGTGTGTTTGGCCAAACTAAAACCGAAATTGACAAGGATGAAACTGGTATATGAGTATCCCAAAAAGTGGTCAAAGTTCATGTATATTATGATAATATGTTAATCATGCCAGGATCTGGTCGAAATCCACTCTAATGTGGTGGAAATTGACTTAAACTTGTTTGTTTGGCCAAACTAAAACCAAAATTGACTCGGATGAAACTGGTATATAAGGATCCCAAAAAGTGGTCAAAGTTCATGTATATTATGATAATATGTTAATCATGCCAGGATGTGGTCGAAATCCAATCTAAAGTGGTGGAAACTGACTAAAATTGGTTACTTTGGCCAAACTAGAGCCGAAATTGACTCGGATGCAACTGTTATTGGAGGACCCCAAAAAATGGTCATTGTTGATGTATTTTATGATAATATGTTAATCATGACAAGAAGTGGTCGAAATTCACTCTAATGTGGTAGAAATTGACTTAAATTGGTTTGTTTGGCTAAACTAAAACCGAAATTGAATCGGATGAAACTTGTATATGAGGATCCCAAAAAGTGGTCAAAGTTCATGTATATTATGATAATATGTTAATCATACCAGGATGTGGTCGAAATCCACTCTAATGTGGTGGAAAGTGACTTAAATTGGTGAGCTGGCCAAACTAGAGCCGAAATTGACTCGGATGGAACTGGTATCAGAGGACCCCAAAAAGTGGTCAAAGTTGATGTAAATTATGATAATATGAGAATCATGCCAGGATGTGCTCGAATTCCACTCTAATGTGGTGGAAAGTTACTTAAATTGGTTAGGTTAGTCAAACTAGAGCCATAATTGACTTGGATGAAACTGTTATCAAAGGACCCCAAAAAGTGGTCAAATTTATGTAAATTATGATAATATATTAATCATGCCAGGATGTGGTCGAAATCCACTCTAATGTGGTGGAAAGTGACTTAAATTTGTTACTTTGGCCAAACTATAGCCGAAATTGACTCGGATGAAATTGGTATTGGAGGACCCCCAAAAATGGTCATAGTTAATGTATTTTATGATAATATGTTAATCATGCCAAGAAGTGGTCGAAATCCAATCTAATGTGGTGGAAAATGACTTAAATTGGTTTGTTTGGCTAAACTAAAACCGAAATTGACTCGGATGAAACTAGTATATGAGGATCCCAAAAAGTGGTCAAAGTTCAAGTATATTATGATGATGTGTTAATCATGCTAGGATGTGGTCGAAATCCACTCTAAAGTGGTGGAAAGTGACTTAAATTGGTTAGTTGGCCAAACTAGAGCCGAAATTGACTCGGGTGAAACTGTTATTGGAGGACCCCAAAAAATGGTCATAGTTGATGTAAATTCTGATAATATGTTAATCATGCCAGGAAGTGGTCGAAATCAACTCTAATGTGGTGGAAATTGACTTAAATTGGTTTGTTTGGCCAAACTAAAACCGAAATTGACTCGGATGAAACTGGTATATAAGGACAAAAAGTGGTCAAATTTCATGTATATTATGATAATATGTTAATCATGCCAGGATGTGGTCGAAATCTAATCTAAAGTGGTGGAAAGTGACTGAAATTGGTTACTTTGGCCAAACTAGAGCCGAAATTGACTCGGATGAAACTGTTATTGGAGGACCCCCAAAAATGGTCATAGTTGATGTATTTTATGATAATATGTTAATCATGACAAGAAGTGGTCGAAATCCACTCTAATGTGGTGGAAAATGACTCAAATTGGTTTGTTTGGCTAAACTAAAACCGAAATTGACTCGGATGAAACTAGTATATGAGGATCCCAAAAAGTGGTCAAAGTTCATGTATATTATGATAATATGTTAGTCATGCTAGGAAGTGGTCGAAATCCACTCTAATGTGGTGAAAATTGACTTAAATTGGTTTGTTTAGCCAAACTAAAACCGAAATTGACTCAGATGAAACTGGTATATAAGGACAAAAAGTGGTCAAAGTTCATGTATATTATGATAATATGTTAATCATGCCAGGATGTGATCGAAATCCAATCTAAAGTGGTGGAAAGTGACTGAAATTGGTTACTTTGGCCAAACTAGAGCCGAAATTGACTCGGATGAAACTGTTATGGGAGGACCCCCAAAAATGGTCATAGTTGATGTATTTTATGATAATATGTTAATCATGCCAAGAAGTGGTCGAAATCCACTCTAATGTGGTGGAAATTGACTTAAATTGGTGTGTTTGGCCAAACTAAAACCGAAATTGACAAGGATGAAACTGGTATATGAGTATCCCAAAAAGTGGTCAAAGTTCATGTATATTATGATAATATGTTAATCATGCCAGGATCTGGTCGAAATCCACTCTAATGTGGTGGAAATTGACTTAAACTTGTTTGTTTGGCCAAACTAAAACCAAAATTGACTCGGATGAAACTGGTATATAAGGATCCCAAAAAGTGGTCAAAGTTCATGTATATTATGATAATATGTTAATCATGCCAGGATGTGGTCGAAATCCAATCTAAAGTGGTGGAAACTGACTAAAATTGGTTACTTTGGCCAAACTAGAGCCGAAATTGACTCGGATGCAACTGTTATTGGAGGACCCCAAAAAATGGTCATTGTTGATGTATTTTATGATAATATGTTAATCATGACAAGAAGTGGTCGAAATTCACTCTAATGTGGTAGAAATTGACTTAAATTGGTTTGTTTGGCTAAACTAAAACCGAAATTGACTCGGATGAAACTGGTATATGAGGATCCCAAAAAGTGGTCAAAGTTCATGTATATTATGATAATATGTTAATCATGCCAGGATGTGGTCGAAATCCACTCTAATGTGGTGGAAAGTGACTTAAATTGGTGAGTTGGCCAAACTAGAGCCGAAATTGACTCGGATGGAACTGGTATCAGAGGACCCCAAAAAGTGGTCAAAGTTGATGTAAAATTTGATAATATGATAATCATGCCAGGATGTGCTCGAATTCCACTCTAATGTGGTGGAAAGTTACTTAAATTGGTTAGTTTAGCCAAACTAGAGCCATAATTGACTTGAATGAAACTGGTATCAGAGGACCCCAAAAAGTGGTCAAAGTTGATGTAAATTATGATAATATATTAATCATGCCATGATGTGGTCGAAATCCACTCTAATGTGGTGGAAAGTGACTTTAATTGGTTACTTTGGCGAAACTAGGGCCGAAATTGACTCGGATGAAACTGTTATTGGAGGACCCCCAAAAATGGTCATAGTTGATGTATTTTATTATAATATGTTAATCATGCCAAGAAGTTGTCGAAATCCACTCTAATGTGGTGGAAATTGACTTAAATTGGTTTGTTTGGCTAAACTAAAACCGAAATTGACTCGGATGAAACTGGTATATGAGGATCCCAAAAAGTGGTCAAAGATCAAGTATATTATGATAATATGTTAATCATGCCAAGATGTGGTCGAAATCCACTCTAAAGTGGTGGAAAGTGACTTAAATTGGTTAGTTTGGCCAAACTAGAGCCGAAATTGACTCGGGTGAAACTGTTATTGGAGGACCCCAAAAAATGGTCATAGTTGATGTAATTTATGATAATATGTTAATCATGCCAGGAAGTGGTCGAAATCCACTCTAATTTGGTGGAAATTAACTAAAATTGGTTTGTTTGGCCAAACTAAAACCGAAATTGACTCAGATGAAACTGGTATATAAGGACAAAAAGTGGTCAAAGTTCATGTATATTATGATAATATGTTAATCATGCCAGGATGTGGTCGAAATCCAATCTAAAGTGGTGGAAAGTGACTGAAATTGGTTACTTTGGCCAAACTAGAGCCGAAATTGACTCGGATGAAACTGTTATTGGAGGACCCCCAAAAATGGTCATAGTTGATGTATTTTATGATAATATGCTAATCATGCTAGGATGTGGTCGAAATCCACTCCCCAAAAATGGGCATAGTTGATGTATTTTATGATAATATGTTAATCATGCCAAGAAGTGGTCGAAATCCAATCTAATGTGGTGGAAATTGACTTAAATTGGTTTGTTTGGCTAAACTAAAACCGAAATTCACTCGGATGAAACTGGTATATGAGGATCCCAAAAAGTGGTCAAAGATCAAGTATATTATGATACTATGTTAATCATGCCAAGATGTGGTCGAAATCCACTCTAAAGTGGTGGAAAGTGACTTAAATTGGTTAGTTTGGCCAAACTAGAGCCGAAATTGACTCGGATGAAACTGTTATTGGAGGACCCCAAAAAATGGTCATAGTTGACGTAAATTCTGATAATATGTTAATCATGCCAGGAAGTGGTCGAAATCCACTCTAATGTGGTGGAAATTGACTTAAATTGGTTTGTTTGGCCAAACTAAAACCGAAATTGACTCGGATCAAACTGGTATATGAGAATCCCAAAAAGTGGTCAAAGTTCATGTATATTATGATAATATGTTAATCATGCCAGGATGTGGTCGAAATCCACTCTAATGTGGTGGAAATTGACTTAAACTGGTTTGTTTGGCCAAACTAAAACCGAAATTGACTCGGATGAAACTGGTATATAAGGATCCCAAAAAGTGGTCAAAGTTCATGTATATTATGATAATATTTTAATCAGGCCAGGATGTGGTCGAAATCCATTCTAAAGTGGTGGAAAGTTACTTAAATTGGTTACTTTGGCCAAACTAGAGCCGAAATTGACTCGGATGAAACTGTTATTGGAGGACCCCCAAAAATGGTCATAGTTGATGTATTTTATGATAATATGTTAATCATGACAAGAAGTGGTCAAAATCCACTCTAATGTGGTGGAAAATGACTCAAATTGGTTTGTTTGGCTAAACTAAAACCGAAATTGACTCGAATGAAACTGGTATATGAGGATCCCAAAAAGTGGTCAAAGTTCATGTATATTATGATAATATGTTAATCATGCCAGGAAGTGGTCGAAATCCACTCTAATGTGGTGGAAATTGACTTAAATTGGTTTGTTTGGCCAAACTAAAACCGAAATTGACTCGGATGAAATTGGTATATAAGGACAAAAAGTGGTCAAAGTTCATGTATATTATGATAATATGTTAATCATGCCAGGATGTGATCGAAATCCAGTCTAAAGTGGTGGAAAGTGACTGAAATTGGTTACTTTGGCCAAACTAGAGCCGAAATTGACTCGGATGAAACTGTTATTGGAGGACCCCCAAAAATGGTCATAGTTGATGTATTTTATGATAATATGTTAATCATGCCAAGAAGTGGTCGAAATCCACTCTAATGTGGTGGAAATTGACTTAAATTGGTTTGTTTGGCCAAACTAAAACCGAAATTGACAAGGATGAAACTGGTATATGAGTATCCCAAAAAGTGGTCAAAGTTCATGTATATTATGATAATATGTTAATCATGCCAGGATCTGGTCGAAATCCACTCTAATGTGGTGGAAATTGACTTAAACTGGTTTGTTTGGCCAAACTAAAACCAAAATTGACTCGGATGAAACTGGTATATAAGGATCCCAAAAAGTGGTCAAAGATCATGTATATTATGATAATATGTTAATCATGCCAGGATGTGGTCGAAATCCAATCTAAAGTGGTGGAAAGTGACTAAAATTGGTTACTTTGGCCAAACTAGAGCCGAAATTGACTCGGATGCAACTGTTATTGGAGGACCCCAAAAATCGGTCATAGTTGATGTATTTTATGATAATATGTTAATCATGACAATAAGTGGTCGAAATTCACTCTAATGTGGTAGAAATTGACTTAAATTGGTTTGTTTGGCTAAACTAAAACCGAAATTGACTCGGATGAAACTGGTATATGAGGATCCCAAAAAGTGGTCAAAGTTCATGTATCAGAGGACCCCAAAAAGTGGTCAAAGTTGATGTAAAATTTGATAATATGATAATCATGCCAGGATGTGCTCGAAATCCAATCTAATGTGGTGGAAAGTGACTTAAATTGGTTACTTTGGCCAAACTAGGGCCGAAATTGACTCGGATGAAACTGTTATTGGAGGACCCCCAAAAATGGTCATAGTTGATGTATTTTATTATAATATGTTAATCATGCCAAGAAGTGGTCGAAATCCACTCTAATGTGGTGGAAATTGACTTAAATTGGTTTGTTTGGCTAAACTAAAACCGAAATTGACTCGGATGAAACTGGTATATGAGGATCCCAAAAAGTGGTCAAAGATCAAGTATAATATGAAAATATGTTAATCATGCCAGGATGTGGTCGAAATCCACTCTAAAGTGGTGGAAAGTGACTTAAATTGGTTAGTTTGACCAAACTAGAGCCGAAATTGACTCGGGTGAAACTGTTATTGGAGGACCCCAAAAAATGGTCATAGTTGATGTAAATTCTGATAATATGTTAATCATGCCAGGAAGTGGTCGAAATCCACTCTAATGTGGTGGAAATTAACTTAAATTGGTTTGTTTGGCCAAACTAAAACCGAAATTGACTCGGATGAAACTGGTATATAAGGACAAAAAGTGGTCAAAGTTCATGTATATTATGATAATATGTTAATCATGCCAAGATGTGGTCGAAATCCAATCTAAAGTGGTGGAAAGTGATTGAAATTGGTTACTTTGGCCAAACTAGAGCCGAAATTGACTCGGATGAAACTGTTATTGGAGGACCCCCAAAAATGGTCATAGTTGATGTATTTTATGATAATATGTTAATCATGCCAGGATGTGGTCGAAATCCACTCCCCAAAAATGGTCATAGTTGATGTATTTTATGATAATATGTTAATCATGCCAAGAAGTGGTCGAAATCCAATCTAATGTGGTGGAAATTGACTTAAATTGGTTTGTTTGGCTAAACTAAAACCGAAATTGACTCGGATGAAACTGGTATATGAGGATCCCAAAAAGTGGTCAAAGTTCAAGTATATTATGATAATATGTTAATCATGTCAGGATGTGGTCGAAATCCACTCTAAAGTGGTGGAAAGTGACTTAAATTGGTTAGTTTGGCCAAACTAGAGCCGAAATTGACTCGGGTGAAACTGTTATTGGAGGACCCCAAAAAATGGTCATAGTTGATGTAAATTCTGATAATATGTTAATCATGCCAGGAAGTGGTCGAAATCCACTCTAATGTGGTGGAAATTGACTTAAATTGGTTTGTTTGGCCAAACTAAAACCGAAATTGACTCGAATGAAACTGGTATATAAGGACAAAAAGTGGTCAAAGTTCATGTATATTATGATAATATATTAATCATGCCAGGATGTGGTCGAAATCCAATCTAAAGTGGTGGAAAGTGACTGAAATTGGTTACTTTGGCCAAACTAGAGCCGAAATTGACTCGGATGAAACTGTTATTGGAGGAACCCCAAAAATGGTCATAGTTGATGTATTTTATGATAATATGTTAATCATGCCAGGATGTGGTCGAAATCCACTCCCCAAAAATGGTCATAGTTGATGTAAATTCTGATAATATGTTAATCATGCTAGGAAGTGGTCGAAATCCACTCTAATGTGGTGGAAATTGACTTAAATTTGTTTGTTTGGCCAAACTAAAACCGAAATTGACTCGGATCAAACTGGTATATGAGTATCCCAAAAAGTGGTCAAAGTTCATGTATATTATGATAATATGTTAATCATGCCAGGATGTGGTCGAAATCCACTCTAATGTGGTGGAAAGTGACTGAAATTGGTTACTTTGGCCAAACTAGAGCCGAAATTGACTCGGATGAAACTGTTATTGGAGGACCCCCAAAAATGGTCATAGTTGATGTATTTTATGATAATATGTTAATCATGCCAGGATGTGGTCGAAATCCACTCCCCAAAAATGGTCATAGTTGATGTATTTTATGATAATATGTTAATCATGCCAAGAAGTGGTCGAAATCCAATCTAATATGGTGGAAATTGACTTAAATTGGTTTGTTTGGCTAAACTAAAACCGAAATTGACTCGGATGAAACTGGTATATGAGGATCCCAAAAAGTGGTCAAAGTTCAAGTATATTATGATAATTTGTTAATCATGCCAGGATGTGGTCGAAATCCACTCTAAAGTGGTGGAAAGTGACTTAAATTGGTTAGTTTGGCCAAACTAGAGCCGAAATTGACTCGGGTGAAACTGTTATTGGAGGACCCCAAAAAATGGTCATAGTTGATGTAAATTCTGATAATATGTTAATCATGCCAGGAAGTGGTCGAAATCCACTCTAATGTGGTGGAAATTGACTTAAATTTGTTTGTTTGGCCAAACTAAAACCGAAATTGACTCGGATCAAACTGGTATATGAGTATCCCAAAAAGTGGTCAATGTTCATGTATATTATGATAATATGTTAATCATGCCAGGATGTGGTCGAAATCCACTCTAATGTGGTGGAAATTGACTTAAACTGGTTTGTTTGGCCAAACTAAAACCGAAATTGACTCGGATGAAACTGGTATATAAGGATCCCAAAAAGTGGTCAAAGTTCATGTATATTATGATAATATTTTAATCATGCCAGGATGTGGTCGAAATCCAATCTAAAGTGGTGGAAAGTTACTTAAATTGGTTACTTTGGCCAAACTAGAGCCGAAATTGACTCGGATGAAACTGTTATTGGAGGACCCCCAAAAATGGTCATAGTTGATGTATTTTATGATAATATGTTAATCATGACAAGAAGTGGTCGAAATCCACTCTAATGTGGTGGAAAATGACTCAAATTGGTTTGTTTGGCTAAACTAAAACCGAAATTGACTCGGATGAAACTAGTATATGAGGATCCCAAAAAGTGGTCAAAGTTCATGTATATTATGATAATATGTTAGTCATGCCAGGAAGTGGTCGAAATCCACTCTAATGTGGTGGAAATTGACTTAAATTGGTTTGTTTGGCCAAACTAAAACCGAAATTGACTCGGATCAAACTGGTATATAAGGACAAAAAGTGGTCAAAGTTCATGTATATTATGATAATATGTTAATCATGCCAGGATGTGGTCGAAATCCAATCTAAAGTGGTGGAAAGTGACTGAAATTGGTTACTTTGGCCAAACTAGAGCCGAAATTGACTCGGATGAAACTGTTATTGGAGGACCCCCAAAAATGGTCATAGTTGATGTATTTTATGATAATATGTTAATCATGCCAGGATGTGGTCGAAATCCACTCCCCAAAAATGGTCATAGTTGATGTATTTTATGATAATATGTTAATCATGCCAAGAAGTGGTCGAAATCCAATCTAATGTGGTGGAAATTGACTTAAATTGGTTTGTTTGGCTAAACTAAAACCGAAATTGACTCGGATGAAACTGGTATATGAGGATCCCAAAAAGTGGTCAAAGTTCAAGTATATTATGATAATTTGTTAATCATGCCAGGATGTGGTCGAAATCCACTCTAAAGTGGTGGAAAGTGACTTAAATTGGTTAGTTTGGCCAAACTAGAGCCGAAATTGACTCGGGTGAAACTGTTATTGGAGGACCCCAAAAAATGGTCATAGTTGATGTAAATTCTGATAATATGTTAATCATGCCAGGAAGTGGTCGAAATCCACTCTAATGTGGTGGAAATTGACTTAAATTGGTTTGTTTGGCCAAACTAAAACCGAAATTGACTCGGATCAAACTGGTATATGAGTATCCCAAAAAGTGGTCAAAGTTCATGTATATTATGATAATATGTTAATCATGCCAGGATGTGGTCGAAATCCACTCTAATGTGGTGGAAATTGACTTAAACTGGTTTGTTTGGCCAAACTAAAACCGAAATTGACTCGGATGAAACAGGTATATAAGGATCCCAAAAAGTGGTTAAAGTTCATGTATATTATGATAATATTTTAATCATGCCAGGATGTGGTCGAAATCCAATCTAAAGTGGTGGAAAGTTACTTAAATTGGTTACTTTGGCCAAACTAGAGCCGAAATTGACTCGGATGAAACTGTTATTGGAGGACCCCCAAAAATGGTCATAGTTGATGTATTTTATGATAATATGTTAATCATGACAAGAAGTGGTCGAAATCCACTCTAATGTGGTGGAAAATGACTCAAATTGGTTTGTTTGGCTAAACTAAAACCGAAATTGACTCGGATGAAACTAGTATATGAGGATCCCAAAAAGTGGTCAAAGTTCATGTATATTATGATAATATGTTAGTCATGCCAGTAAGTGGTCGAAATCCTCTCTAATGTGGTGGAAATTGACTTAAATTGGTTTGTTTGGCCAAACTAAAACCGAAATTGACTCGGATGAAACTGGTATATAAGGACAAAAAGTGGTCAAAGTTCATGTATATTATGATAATATGTTAATCATGCCAGGATGTGATCGAAATCCAATCTAAAGTGGTGGAAAGTGACTGAAATTGGTTACTTTGGCCAAACTAGAGCCGAAATTGACTCGGATGAAACTGTTATGGGAGGACCCCCAAAAATGGTCATAGTTGATGTATTTTATGATAATATGTTAATCATGCCAAGAAGTGGTCGAAATCCACTCTAATGTGGTGGAAATTGACTTAAATTGGTGTGTTTTGCCAAACTAAAACCGAAATTGACAAGGATGAAACTGGTATATGAGTATCCCAAAAAGTGGTCAAAGTTCATGTATATTATGATAATATGTTAATCATGCCAGGATCTGGTCGAAATCCCCTCTAATGTGGTGGAAATTGACTTAAACTGGTTTGTTTGGCCAAACTAAAACCAAAATTGACTCTGATGAAACTGGTATATAAGGATCCCAAAAAGTCGTCAAAGTTCATGTATATTATGATAATATGTTAATCATGCCAGGATGTGGTCGAAATCCAATCTAAAGTGGTGGAAAGTGACTAAAATTGGTTACTTTGGCCAAACTAGAGCCGAAATTGACTCGGATGCAACTGTTATTGGAGGACCCCAAAAAATGGTCATAGTTGAGGTATTTTATGATAATATGTTAATCATGACAAGAAGTGGTCGAAATTCACTCTAATGTGGTAGAAATTGACTTAAATTGGTTTGTTTGGCTAAACTAAAACCGAAATTGACTCGGATGAAACTGGTATATGAGGATCCCAAAAAGTGGTCAAAGTTCATGTATATTATGATAATATGTTAATCATGCCAGGATGTGGTCGAAATCCACTCTAAAGTGGTGGAAAGTGACTTAAATTGGTTAGTTTGGCCAAACTAGAGCCGAAATTGACTCGGATGGAACTGGTATCAGAGGACCCCAAAAAGTGGTCAAAGTTGATGTAAAATTTGATAATATGATAATCATGCCAGGATGTGCTCGAATTCCACTCTAATGTGGTGGAAAGTTACTTAAATTGGTTAGTTTAGCCAAACTAGAGCCATAATTGACTTGAATGAAACTGGTATCAGAGGACCCCAAAAACTGGTCAAAGTTGATGTAAATTATGATAATATATTAATCATGCCATGATGTGGTCGAAATCCACTCTAATGTGGTGGAAAGTGACTTAAATTGGTTACTTTGGCCAAACTAGGGCCGAAATTGACTCGGATGAAACTGTTATTGGAAGACCCCCAAAAATGGTCATAGTTGATGTATTTTATTATAATATGTTAATCATGCCAAGAAGTGGTCGAAATCCACTCTAATGTGGTGGAAATTGACTTAAATTGGTTTGTTTGGCAAAACTAAAACCGAAATTGACTCGGATGAAACTGGTATATGAGGATCCCAAAAAATTGTCAAAGATCAAGTATATTATGATAATATGTTAATCATGCCAGGATGTGGTCTAAATCCACTCTAAAGTGGTGGAAAGTGACTTAAATTGGTTAGTTTGGCCAAACTAGAGCCGAAATTGACTCGGGTGAAACTGTTATTGGAGGACCCCAAAAAATGGTCATAGTTGATGTAAATTCTGATAATATGTTAATCATGCCAGGAAGTGGTCGAAATCCACTCTAATGTGGTGGAAATTAACTTAAATTGGTTTGTTTGGCCAAACTAAAACCGAAATTGACTCGGATGAAACTGGTATATAAGGACAAAAAGTGGTCAAAGTTCATGTATATTATGATAATATGTTAATCATGCCAGGATGTGGTCGAAATCCAATCTAAAGTGGTGGAAAGTGACTGAAATTAGTTACTTTGGCCAAACTAGAGCCGAAATTGACTCGGATGAAACTGTTATTGGAGGACCCCCAAAAATGGTCATAGTTGATGTATTTTATGATAATATGTTAATCATGCCAGGATGTGGTCGAAATCCACTCCCCAAAAATGGTCATAGTTGATGTATTTTATGCTAATATGTTAATCATGCCAAGAAGTGGTCGAAATCCAATCTAATGTGGTGGAAATTGACTTAAATTGGTTTGTTTGGCTAAACTAAAACCGAAATTGACTCGGATGAAACTGGTATATGAGGATCCCAAAAAGTGGTCAAAGTTCAAGTATATTATGATAATATGTTAATCATGCCAGGATGTGGTCGAAATCCACTCTAAAGTGGTGGAAAGTGACTTAAATTGGTTAGTTTGGCCAAACTAGAGCCGAAATTGACTCGGGTGAAACTGTTATTGGAGGACCCCAAAAAATGGTCATAGTTGATGTAAATTTTGATAATATGTTAATCATGCCAGGAAGTGGTCGAAATCCACTCTAATGTGGTGGAAATTGACTTAAATTGGTTTGTTTGGCCAAACTAAAACCGAAATTGACTCGGATCAAACTGGTATATGAGTATCCCAAAAAGTGGTCAAAGTTCATGTATATTATGATAATATGTTAATCATGCCAGGATGTGGTCGAAATCCACTCTAATGTGGTGGAAATTGACTTAAACTGGGTTGTTTGGCCAAACTAAAACCGAAATTGACTCGGATGAAACTAGTATATAAGGATCCCAAAAAGTGGTCAAAGTTCATGTATATTATGATAATATTTTAATCATGCCAGGATGTGGTCGAAATCCAATCTAAAGTGGTGGAAAGTGACTTAAATTGGTTACTTTGGCCAAACTAGAGCCGAAATTGACTCGGATGAAACTGTTATTTGAGGAACCCCAAAAATGGTCATAGTTGATGTATTTTATGATAATATGTTAATCATGACAAGAAGTGGTCGAAATCCACTCTAATGTGGTGGAAAATGACTCAAATTGGTTTGTTTGGCTAAACTAAAACCGAAATTGACTCGGATGAAACTGGTATATGAGGATCCCAAAAAGTGGTCAAAGTTCATGTATATTATGATAATATGTTAATCATGCCATGATGTGGTCGAAATCCACTCTAATGTGGTGGAAAATGACTTAAATTGGTGAGTTGGCCAAACTAGAGCCGAAATTGACTCGGATGGAACTGGTATCAGAGGACCCCAAAAAGTGATCAAAGTTGATGTAAATTATGATAATATGATAATCATGCCAAGATGTGCTCGAATTCCACTCTAATGTGGTGGAAAGTTACATAAATTGGTTAGTTTAGCCAAACTAGAGCCATAATTGACTTGGATGAAACTGGTATCAAAGGACCCCAAAAAGTCGTCAAAATTGATGTAAATTATGATAATATATTAATCATGCCAGGATGTGGTCGAAATCCACTCTAATGTGGTGGAAAGTGACTTAAATTGGTTACTTTGGCCAAACTAGAGCCGAAATTGACTCGGATGAAACTGTTATTGGAGGACCCCCAAAAATGGTCATAGTTGATGTATTTTATGATAATATGTTAATCATGCCAAGAAGTGGTCGAAATCCACTCTAATGTGGTGGAAATTGACTTAAATTGGTTTGTTTGGCCAAACTAAAACCGAAATTGACGAGGATGAAACTGGAATACGAGTATCCCAAAAAGTGGTCAAAGTTCATGTGTATTATGATAATATGTTAATCATGCCAGGATGTGGTCGAAATCCACTCTAATGTGGTGGAAATTGACTTAAACTAGTTTGTTTGGCCAAACTAAAACCGAAATTGACTCGGATGAAACTAGTATATAAGGATCCCAAAAAGTGGTCAAAGTTCATGTATATTATGATAATATCTTAATCATGACCGGATGTGGTCGAAATCCAATCTAAAGTGGTGGAAAGTGACTGAAATTGGTTGCTTTGGCCAAACTAGAGCCGAAATTGACTCGGATGAATCTGTTATTGGAGGACCCCCAAAAATGGTCATAGTTGATGTATTTTATGATAATATGTTAATCATGCCAGGATGTGGTCGAAATCCACTCCCCAAAAATGGTCATAGTTGACGTATTTTATGATAATATGTTAATCATGCCAAGAAGTGGTCGAAATCCAATCTAATGTGGTGGAAATTGACTTAAATTGGTTTGTTTGGCTAAACTAAAACCGAAATTGACTCGGATGAAACTGGTATATGAGGATCCCAAAAAGTGGTCAAAGTTCAAGTATATTATGATAATATGTTAATCATGCCAGGATGTGGTCGAAATCCACTCTAAAGTGGTGGAAAGTGACTTAAATTGGTTAGTTTGGCCAAACTAGAGCCGAAATTGACTCGGGTGAAACTGTTATTGGAGGACCCCAAAAAATGGTCATAGTTGATGTAAATTCTGATAATATGTTAATCAGGCCAGGAAGTGGTCGAAATCCACTCTAATGTGGTGGAAATTGACTTAAATTGGTTTGTTTGGCCAAACTAAAACCGAAATTGACTCGGATCAAACTGGTATATGAGTATCCCAAAAAGTGGTCAAAGTTCATGTATATTATGATAATATGTTAATCATGCCAGGATGTGGTCGAAATCCACTCTAATGTGGTGGAAATTGACTTAAACTGGGTTGTTTGGCCAAACTAAAACCGAAATTGACTCGGATGAAACTGGTATATAAGGATCCCAAAAAGTGGTCAAAGTTCATGTATATTATGATAATATTTTAATCATGCCAGGATGTGGTCGAAATCCAATCTAAAGTGGTGGAAAGTGACTTAAATTGGTTACTTTGGCCAAACTAGAGCCGAAATTGACTCGGATGAAACTGTTATTGGAGGAACCCCAAAAATGGTCATTGTTGATGTATTTTATGATAATATGTTAATCATGACAAGAAGTGGTCGAAATCCACTCTAATGTGGTGGAGAATGACTCAAATTGGTTTGTTTGGCTAAACTAAAACCGAAATTGACTCGGATGAAACTGGTATATGAGGATCCCAAAAAGTGGTCAAAGTTCATGTATATTATGATAATATGTTAATCATGCCATGATGTGGTCGAAATCCACTCTAATGTGGTGGAAAATGACTTAAATTGGTGAGTTGGCCAAACTAGAGCCGAAATTGACTCGGATGGAACTGGTATCAGAGGACCCCAAAAAGTGGTCAAAGTTGATGTAAATTATGATAATATGATAATCATGCCAGGATGTGCTCGAATTCCACTCTAATGTGGTGGAAAGTTACTTAAATTGGTTAGTTTAGCCAAACTAGAGCCATAATTGACTTGGATGAAACTTGTATCAGAGGACCCCAAAAAGTCATCAAAATTGATGTAAATTATGATAATATATTAATCATGCCAGGATGTGGTCGAAATCCACTCTAATGTGGTGGAAAGTGACTTAAATTGGTTACTTTGGCCAAACTAGAGCCGAAATTGACTCGGATGAAACTGTTATTGGAGGACCTCCAAAAATGGTCATAGTTGATGTATTTTATGATAATATGTTAATCATGCCAAGAAGTGGTCGAAATCCACTCTAATGTGGTGGAAATTGACTTAAATTGGTTTGTTTGGCCAAACTAAAACCGAAATTGACGAGGATGAAACTGGAATATGAGTATCCCAAAAAGTGGTCAAAGTTCATGTGTATTATGATAATATGTTAATCATGCCAGGATGTGGTCTAAATCCACTCTAATGTGGTGGAAATTGACTTAAACTGGTTTGTTTGGCCAAACTAAAACCGAAATTGACTCGGATGAAACTGGTATATAAGGATCCCAAAAAGTGGTCAAAGTTCATGTATATTATGATAATATGTTAATCATGCCCGGATGTGGTCGAAATCCAATCTAAAGTGGTGGAAAGTGACTGAAATTGGTTGCTTTGGCCAAACTAGAGCCGAAATTGACTCGGATGAATCTGTTATTGGAGGACCCCCAAAAATGGTCATAGTTGATGTATTTTATGATAATATGTTAATCATGCCAGGATGTGGTCGAAATCCACTCCCCAAAAATGGTCATAGTTGATGTATTTTATGATAATATGTTAATCATGCCAAGAAGTGGTCGAAATCCAATCTAATGTGGTGGAAATTGACTTAAATTGGTTTGTTTGGCTAAACTAAAACCGAAATTGACTCGGATGAAACTAGTATATGAGGATCCCAAAAAGTGGTCAAAGTTCAAGTATATTATGATAATATGTTAATCATGCCAGGATGTGGTCGAAATCCACTCTAAAGTGGTGGAAAGTGACTTAAATTGGTTAGTTTGGCCAAACTAGAGCCGAAATTGACTCGGGTGAAACTGTTATTGGAGGACCCCAAAAAATGGTCATAGTTGATGTAAATTCTGATAATATGTTAATCATGCCAGGAAGTGGTCAAAATCCACTCTAATGTGGTGGAAATTGACTTAAATTGGTTTGTTTGGCCAAACTAAAACCGAAATTGACTCGGATCAAACTCGTATATGAGTATCCCAAAAAGTGGTCAAAGTTCATGTATATTATGATAATATGTTAATCATGCCAGGATGTGGTCGAAATCCACTCTAATGTGGTGGAAATTGACTTAAACTGGTTTGTTTGGCCAAACTAAAACCGAAATTGACTCGGATGAAACTGGTATATAAGGATCCCAAAAAGTGGTCAAAGTTCATGTATATTATGATAATATTTTAATCATGCCAGGATGTGGTCGAAATCCAATCTAAAGTGGTGGAAAGTTACTTAAATTGGTTACTTTGGCCAAACTAGAGCCGAAATTGATTAGGATGAAACTGTTATTGGAGGACCCCAAAAAATGGTCATAGTTGATGTATTTTATGATAATATGTTAATCATGACAAGAAGTGGTCGAAATCCACTCTAATGTGGTGGAAAATGACTCAAATTGGTTTGTTTGGCTAAACTAAAACCGAAATTGACTCGGATGAAACTGGTATATGAGGATCCCAAAAAGTGGTCAAAGTTCATGTATATTATGATAATATGTTAATCATGCCAGGAAGTGGTCGAAATCCACTCTAATGTGGTGGAAATTGACTTAAATTGGTTTGTTTGGCCAAACTAAAACCGAAATTGACTCGGATGAAACTGGTATATAAGGACAAAAAGTGGTCAAAGTTCATGTATATTATGATAATATGTTAATCATGCCAGGATGTGATCGAAATCCAATCTAAAGTGGTGGAAAGTGACTGAAATTGGTTACTTTGGCCAAACTAGAGCCAAAATTGACTCGGATGAAACTGTTATTGGAGGACCCCCAAAAATGGTCATAGTTGATGTATTTTATGATAATATGTTAATCCTGCCAAGAAGTGGTCGAAATCCACTCTAATGTGGTGGAAATTGACTTAAATTGGTTTGTTTGGCCAAACTAAAACCGAAATTGACAAGGATGAAACTGTTATATGAGTATCCCAAAAAGTGGTCAAAGTTCATGTATATTATGATAATATGTTAATCATGCCAGGATCTGGTCGAAATCCACTCTAATGTGGTGGAAATTGACTTAAACTGGTTTGTTTGGCCAAACTAAAACCAAAATTGACTCGGATGAAACTGGTATATAAGGATCCCAAAAAGTGGTCAAAGTTCATGTATATTATGATAATATGTTAATCATGCCAGGATGTGGTCGAAATCCAATCTAAAGTGGTGGAAAGTGACTAAAATTGGTTACTTTTGCCAAACTAGAGCCGAAATTGACTCGGATGGAACTGTTATTGGAGGACCCCAAAAAATGGTCATAGTTGATGTATTTTATGATAATATGTTAATCATGATAAGTAGTGGTCGAAATTCACTCTAATGTGGTAGAAATTGACTTAAATTGGTTTGTTTGGCTAAACTAAAACCGAAATTGACTCGGATGAAACTGGTATATGAGGATCCCAAAAAGTGATCAAAGTTCATGTATATTATGATAATATGTTAATCATGCCAGGATGTGGTCGAAATCCACTCTAATGTGGTGGAAAGTGACTTAAATTGGTGAGTTGGCCAAACTAGAGCCGAAATTGACTCGGATGGAACTGGTATCAGAGGACCCCAAAAAGTGGTCAAAGTTGATGTAAAATTTGATAATATGATAATCATGCCAGGATGTGCTCGAATTCCACTCTAATGTGGTGGAAAGTTACTTAAATTGGTTAGTTTAGCCAAACTAGAGCCATAATTGACTTGAATGAAACTGGTATAAGAGGACCCCAAAAACTGGTCAAAGTTGATGTAAATTATGATAATATATTAATCATGCCATGATGTGGTCGAAATCCACTCTAATGTGGTGGAAAGTGACTTAAATTGGTTTGTTTGGCCAAACTAAAACCGAAATTGACGAGGATGAAACTGGAATATGAGTATCCCAAAAAGTGGTCAAAGTTCATGTGTATTATGATAATATGTTAATCATGCCAGGATGTGGTCGAAATCCACTCTAATGTGGTGGAAATTGACTTAAACTGGTTTGTTTGGCCAAACTAAAACCGAAATTGACTCGGATGAAACTGGTATATAAGGATCCCAAAAAGTGGTCAAAGTTCATGTATATTATGATAATATGTTAATCATGCCCGGATGTGGTCGAAATCCAATCTAAAGTGGTGGAAAGTGACTGAAATTGGTTGCTTTGGCCAAACTAGAGCCGAAATTGACTCGGATGAATCTGTTATTGGAGGACCCCCAAAAATGGTCATAGTTGATGTATTTTATGATAATATGTTAATCATGCCAGGATGTGGTCGAAATCCACTCCCCAAAAATGGTCATAGTTGATGTATTTTATGATAATATGTTAATCATGCCAAGAAGTGGTCGAAATCCAATCTAATGTGGTGGAAATTGACTTAAATTGGTTTGTTTGGCTAAACTAAAACCGAAATTGACTCGGATGAAACTAGTATATGAGGATCCCAAAAAGTGGTCAAAGTTCAAGTATATTATGATAATATGTTAATCATGCCAGGATGTGGTCGAAATCCACTCTAAAGTGGTGGAAAGTGACTTAAATTGGTTAGTTTGGCCAAACTAGAGCCGAAATTGACTCGGGTGAAACTGTTATTGGAGGACCCCAAAAAATGGTCATAGTTGATGTAAATTCTGATAATATGTTAATCATGCCAGGAAGTGGTCAAAATCCACTCTAATGTGGTGGAAATTGACTTAAATTGGTTTGTTTGGCCAAACTAAAACCGAAATTGACTCGGATCAAACTCGTATATGAGTATCCCAAAAAGTGGTCAAAGTTCATGTATATTATGATAATATGTTAATCATGCCAGGATGTGGTCGAAATCCACTCTAATGTGGTGGAAATTGACTTAAACTGGTTTGTTTGGCCAAACTAAAACCGAAATTGACTCGGATGAAACTGGTATATAAGGATCCCAAAAAGTGGTCAAAGTTCATGTATATTATGATAATATTTTAATCATGCCAGGATGTGGTCGAAATCCAATCTAAAGTGGTGGAAAGTTACTTAAATTGGTTACTTTGGCCAAACTAGAGCCGAAATTGATTAGGATGAAACTGTTATTGGAGGACCCCAAAAAATGGTCATAGTTGATGTATTTTATGATAATATGTTAATCATGACAAGAAGTGGTCGAAATCCACTCTAATGTGGTGGAAAATGACTCAAATTGGTTTGTTTGGCTAAACTAAAACCGAAATTGACTCGGATGAAACTGGTATATGAGGATCCCAAAAAGTGGTCAAAGTTCATGTATATTATGATAATATGTTAATCATGCCAGGAAGTGGTCGAAATCCACTCTAATGTGGTGGAAATTGACTTAAATTGGTTTGTTTGGCCAAACTAAAACCGAAATTGACTCGGATGAAACTGGTATATAAGGACAAATAGTGGTCAAAGTTCATGTATATTATGATAATATGTTAATCATGCCAGGATGTGATCGAAATCCAATCTAAAGTGGTGGAAAGTGACTGAAATTGGTTACTTTGGCCAAACTAGAGCCAAAATTGACTCGGATGAAACTGTTATTGGAGGACCCCCAAAAATGGTCATAGTTGATGTATTTTATGATAATATGTTAATCCTGCCAAGAAGTGGTCGAAATCCACTCTAATGTGGTGGAAATTGACTTAAATTGGTTTGTTTGGCCAAACTAAAACCGAAATTGACAAGGATGAAACTGGTATATGAGTATCCCAAAAAGTGGTCAAAGTTCATGTATATTATGATAATATGTTAATCATGCCAGGATCTGGTCGAAATCCACTCTAATGTGGTGGAAATTGACTTAAACTGGTTTGTTTGGCCAAACTAAAACCAAAATTGACTCGGATGAAACTGGTATATAAGGATCCCAAAAAGTGGTCAAAGTTCATGTATATTATGATAATATGTTAATCATGCCAGGATGTGGTCGAAATCCAATCTAAAGTGGTGGAAAGTGACTAAAATTGGTTACTTTGGCCAAACTAGAGCCGAAATTGACTCGGATGGAACTGTTATTGGAGGACCCCAAAAAATGGTCATAGTTGATGTATTTTATGATAATATGTTAATCATGATAAGTAGTGGTCGAAATTCACTCTAATGTGGTAGAAATTGACTTAAATTGGTTTGTTTGGCTAAACTAAAACCGAAATTGACTCGGATGAAACTGGTATATGAGGATCCCAAAAAGTGATCAAAGTTCATGTATATTATGATAATATGTTAATCATGCCAGGATGTGGTCGAAATCCACTCTAATGTGGTGGAAAGTGACTTAAATTGGTGAGTTGGCCAAACTAGAGCCGAAATTGACTCGGATGGAACTGGTATCAGAGGACCCCAAAAAGTGGTCAAAGTTGATGTAAAATTTGATAATATGATAATCATGCCAGGATGTGCTCGAATTCCACTCTAATGTGGTGGAAAGTTACTTAAATTGGTTAGATTAGCCAAACTAGAGCCAAAATTGACTTGAATGAAACTGGTATAAGAGGACCCCAAAAACTGGTCAAAGTTGATGTAAATTATGATAATATATTAATCATGCCATGATGTGGTCGAAATCCACTCTAATGTGGTGGAAAGTGACTTAAATTGGTTACTTTGGCCAAACTAGGGCCGAAATTGACTCGGATGAAACTGTTATTGGAGGACCCCAAAAAATGGTCATAGTTGATGTATTTTATTATAATATGTTAATCATGCCAAGAAGTGGTCGAAATCCACTCTAATGTGGTGTAAATTGACTTAAATTGGTTTGTTTGGCTAAACTAAAACCGAAATTGACTCGAATGAAACTGGTATATGAGGATCCCAAAAAGTGGTCAAAGATCAAGTATATTATGATAATATGTTAATCATGCCAGGATGTGGTCGAAATCCACTCTAAAGTGGTGGAAAGTGACTTAAATTGGTTAGTTTGGCCAAACTAGAGCCGAAATTGACTCGGGTGAAACTGTTATTGGAGGACCCCAAAAAATGGTCATAGTTGATGTAAATTCTGATAATATGTTAATCATGCCAGGAAGTGGTCGAAATCCACTCTAATGTGGTGAAAATTAACTTAAATTGGTTTGTTTGGCCAAACTAAAACCGAAATTGACTCGGATGAAACTGGTATATAAGGACAAAAAGTGGTCAAAGTTCATGTATATTATGATAATATGTTAATCATGCCAGGATGTGGTCGAAATCCAATCTAAAGTGGTGGAAAGTGACTGAAATTGGTTACTTTGGCCAAACTAGATCCGAAATTGACTCGGATGAAACTGTTATTGGAGGACCCCCAAAAATGGTCATAGTTGATGTATTTTATGATAATATGTTAATCATGCCAGGATGTGGTCGAAATCCACTCCCCAAAAATGGTCATAGTTGATGTATTTTATGATAATATGTTAATCATGCCAAGAGGTGGTCGAAATCCAATCTAATGTGGTGGAAATTGACTTAAATTGGTTTGTTTGGCTAAACTAAAACCAAAATTGACTCGGATGCAACTGGTATATGAGGATCCCAAAAAGTGGTCAAAGTTCAAGTATATTATGATAATATGTTAATCATGCCAGGATGTGGTCGAAATCCACTCTAAAGTGGTGGAAAGTGACTTAAATTGGTTAGTTTGGCCAAACTAGAGCCGAAATTGACTCGGGTGAAACTGTTATTGGAGGACCCCAAAAATGGTCATAGTTGATGTAAATTCTGATAATATGTTAATCATGCCAGGAAGTTATCGAATTCCACTCTAATGTGGTGGAAATTGACTTAAATTGGTTTGTTTGGCCAAACTAAAACCGAAATTGACAAGGATGAAACTGGTATATGAGTATCCCAAAAAGTGGTCAAAGTTCATGTATATTATGATAATATGTTAATCATGCCAGGATGTGGTCGAAATCCACTCTAATGTGGTGGAAATTGACTTAAACTGGGTTGTTTGGCCAAACTAAAACCGAAATTGACTCGGATGAAACTGGTATATAAGGATCCCAAAAAGTGGTCAAAGTTCATGTATATTATGATAATATTTTAATCATGCCAGGATGTGGTCGAAATCCAATCTAAAGTGGTGGAAAGTGACTTAAATTGGTTACTTTGGCCAAACTAGAGCCGAAATTGACTCGGATGAAACTGTTATTGGAGGAACCCCAAAAATGGTCATAGTTGATGTATTTTATGATAATATGTTAATCATGACAAGAAGTGGTCGAAATCCACTCTAATGTGGTGGAAAATGACTCAAATTGGTTTGTTTGGCTAAACTAAAACCGAAATTGACTCGGATGAAACTGGTATATGAGGATCCCAAAAAGTGGTCAAAGTTCATGTATATTATGATAATATGTTAATCATGCCATGATGTGGTCGAAATCCACTCTAATGTGGTGGAAAATGACTTAAATTGGTGAGTTGGCCAAACTAGAGCCGAAATTGACTCGGATGGAACTGGTATCAGAGGACCCCAAAAAGTGGTCAAAGTTGATGTAAATTATGATAATATATTAATCATGCCAGGATGTGGTCGAAATCCACTCTAATGTGGTGGAAACTGACTTAAATTGGTTACTTTAGCCAAACTAGAGCCGAAATTGACTCGGATGAAACTGTTATTGGAGGACCCCCAAAAATGGTCATAGTTGATGTATTTTATGATAATATGTTAATCATGCCAAGAAGTGGTCGAAATCCACTCTAATGTGGTGGAAATTGACTTAAATTGGTTTGTTTGGCCAAACTAAAACCGAAATTGACGAGGATGAAACTGGAATATGAGTATCCCAAAAAGTGGTCAAAGTTCATGTGTATTATGATAATATGTTAATCGTGCAAGGATGTGGTCGAAATCCAATCTAAAGTGGTGGAAAGTGACTAAAATTGGTTACTTTGGCCAAACTAGAGCCGAAATTGACTCGGATGGAACTGTTATTGGAGGACCCCAAAAAAAGGCCATAGTTGATGTATTTTATGATAATATGTTAATCATGACAAGAAGTGGTCGAAATTCACTCTAATGTGGTAGAAATTGACTTAAATTGGTTTGTTTGGCTAAACTAAAACCGAAATTGACTCGGATGAAACTGGTATACAAGGACAAAAAGTGGTCAAAGTTCATGTATATTATGATAATATGTTAATCATGCCAGGATGTGGTCGAAATCCAATCTAAAGTGGTGGAAAGTGACTGAAATTGGTTACTTTGGCCAAGCTAGAGCCGAAATTGACTCAGATGAAACTGTTATTGGAGGACCCCCAAAAATGGTCATAGTTGATGTATTTTATGATAATATGTTAATCATGACAAGAAGTGGTCGAAATCCACTCTAATGTGGTGGAAAATGACTCAAATTGGTTTGTTTGGCTAAACTAAAACCGAAATTGACTCGGATGAAACTAGTATATGAGGATCCCAAAAAGTGGTCAAAGTTCATGTATATTATGATAATATGTTAGTCATGCCAGGAAGTGGTCGAAATCCACTCTAATGTGGTGGAAATTGACTTAAATTGGTTTGTTTGGCCAAACTAAAACCGAAATTGACTCGGATGAAACTGGTATATAAGGACAAAAAGTGGTCAAAGTTCATGTATATTATGATAATATGTTAATCATGCCAGGATGTGATCGAAATCCAATCTAAAGTGGTGGAAAGTGACTGAAATTGGTTACTTTGGCCAAACTAGAGCCGAAATTGACTCGGATGAAACTGTTATGGGAGGACCCCCAAAAATGGTCATAGTTGATGTATTTTATGATAATATGTTAATCATGCCAAGAAGTGGTCGAAATCCACTCTAATGTGGTGGAAATTGACTTAAATTGGTGTGTTTGGCCAAACTAAAACCGAAATTGACAAGGATGAAACTGGTATATGAGTATCCCAAAAAGTCGTCAAAGTTCATGTATATTATGATAATATGTTAATCATGCCAGGATCTGGTCGAAATCCACTCTAATGTGGTGGAAATTGACTTAAACTTGTTTGTTTGGCCAAACTAAAACCAAAATTGACTCGGATGAAACTGGTATATAAGGATCCCAAAAAGTGGTCAAAGTTCATGTATATTATGATAATATGTTAATCATGCCAGGATGTGGTCGAAATCCAATCTAAAGTGGTGGAAACTGATTAAATTGGTTACTTTGGCCAAACTAGAGCCGAAATTGACTCGGATGCAACTGTTATTGGAGGACCCCAAAAAATGGTCATTGTTGATGTATTTTATGATAATATGTTAATCATGACAAGAAGTGGTCGAAATTCACTCTAATGTGGTAGAAATTGACTTAAATTGGTTTGTTTGGCTAAACTAAAACCGAAATTGACTCGGATGAAACTTGTATATGAGGATCCCAAAAAGTGGTCAAAGTTCATGTATATTATGATAATATGTTAATCATACCAGGATGTGGTCGAAATCCACTCTAATGTGGTGGAAAGTGACTTAAATTGGTGAGTTGGCCAAACTAGAGCCGAAATTGACTCGGATGGAACTGGTATCAGAGGACCCCAAAAAGTGGTCAAAGTTGATGTAAATTATGATAATATGAGAATCATGCCAGGATGTGCTCGAATTCCACTCTAATGTGGTGGAAAGTTACTTAAATTGGTTAGGTTAGTCAAACTAGAGCCATAATTGACTTGGATGAAACTGTTATCAAAGGACCCCAAAAAGTGGTCAAAGTTTATGTAAATTATGATAATATATTAATCATGCCAGGATGTGGTCGAAATCCACTCTAATGTGGTGGAAAGTGACTTAAATTTGTTACTTTGGCCAAACTATAGCCGAAATTGACTCGGATGAAATTGGTATTGGAGGACCCCCAAAAATGGTCATAGTTAATGTATTTTATGATAATATGTTAATCATGCCAAGAAGTGGTCGAAATCCAATCTAATGTGGTGGAAAATGACTTAAATTGGTTTGTTTGGCTCAACTAAAACCGAAATTGACTCGGATGAAACTAGTATATGAGGATCCCAAAAAGTGGTCAAAGTTCAAGTATATTATGATGATGTGTTAATCATGCCAGGATGTGGTCGAAATCCACTCTAAAGTGGTGGAAAGTGACTTAAATTGGTTAGTTGGCCAAACTAGAGCCGAAATTGACTCGGGTGAAACTGTTATTGGAGGACCCCAAAAAATGGTCATAGTTGATGTAAATTCTGATAATATGTTAATCATGCCAGGAAGTGGTCGAAATCAACTCTAATGTGGTGGAAATTGACTTAAATTGGTTTGTTTGGCCAAACTAAAACCGAAATTGACTTGGATGAAACTGGTATATAAGGACAAAAAGTGGTCAAAGTTCATGTATATTATGATAATATGTTAATCATGCCAGGATGTGGTCGAAATCCAATCTAAAGTGGTGGAAAGTGACTGAAATTGGTTACTTTGGCCAAACTAGAGCCGAAATTGACTCGGATGAAACTGTTATTGGAGGACCCCCAAAAATGGTCATAGTTGATGTATTTTATGATAATATGTTAATCATGACAAGAAGTGGTCGAAATCCACTCTAATGTGGTGGAAAATGACTCAAATTGGTTTGTTTGGCTAAACTAAAACCGAAATTGACTCGGATGAAACTAGTATATGAGGATCCCAAAAAGTGGTCAAAGTTCATGTATATTATGATAATATGTTAGTCATGCCAGGAAGTGGTCGAAATCCACTCTAATGTGGTGAAAATTGACTTAAATTGGTTTGTTTGACCAAACTAAAACCGAAATTGACTCGGATGAAACTGGTATATAAGGACAAAAAGTGGTCAAAGTTCATGTATATTATGATAATATGTTAATCATGCCAGGATGTGATCGAAATCCAATCTAAAGTGGTGGAAAGTGACTGAAATTGGTTACTTTGGCCAAACTAGAGCCGAAATTGACTCGGATGAAACTGTTATGGGAGGACCCCCAAAAATGGTCATAGTTGATGTATTTTATGATAATATGTTAATCATGCCAAGAAGTGGTCGAAATCCACTCTAATGTGCTGGAAATTGACTTAAATTGGTGTGTTTGGCCAAACTAAAACCGAAATTGACAAGGATGAAACTGGTATATGAGTATCCCAAAAAGTGGTCAAAGTTCATGTATATTATGATAATATGTTAATCATGCCAGGATCTGGTCGAAATCCACTCTAATGTGGTGGAAATTGACTTAAACTTGTTTGTTTGGCCAAACTAAAACCAAAATTGACTCAGATGAAACTGGTATATAAGGATCCCAAAAAGTGGTCAAAGTTCATGTATATTATGATAATATGTTAATCATGCCAGGATGTGGTCGAAATCCGATCTAAAGTGGTGGAAACTGACTAAAATTGGTTACTTTGGCCAAACTAGAGCCGAAATTGACTCGGATGCAACTGTTATTGGAGGACCCCAAAAAATGGTCATTATTGATGTATTTTATGATAATATGTTAAGCATGACAAGAAGTGGTCGAAATTCACTCTAATGTGGTAGAAATTGACTTAAATTGGTTTGTTTGGCTAAACTAAAACCGAAATTGACTCGGATGAAACTGGTATATGAGGATCCCAAAAAGTGGTCAAAGTTCATGTATATTATGATAATATGTTAATCATGCCAGGATGTGGTCGAAATCCACTCTAATGTGGTGGAAAGTGACTTAAATTGGTGAGTTGGCCAAACTAGAGCCGAAATTGACTCGGATGGAACTGGTATCAGAGGACCCCAAAAAGTGGTCAAAGTTGATGTAAAATTTGATAATATGATAATCATGCCAGGATGTGCTCGAATTCCACTCTAATGTGGTGGAAAGTTACTTAAATTGGTTAGTTTAGCCAAACTAGAGCCATAATTGACTTGAATGAAACTGGTATCAGAGGACCCCAAAAAGTGGTCAAAGTTGATGTAAATTATGATAATATATTAATCATGCCATGATGTGGTCGAAATCCACTCTAATGTGGTGGAAAGTGACTTTAATTGGTTACTTTGGCCAAACTAGGGCCGAAATTGACTCGGATGAAACTGTTATTGGAGGACCCCCAAAAATGGTCATAGTTGATGTATTTTATTATAATATGTTAATCATGCCAAGAAGTTGTCGAAATCCACTCTAACGTGGTGGAAATTGACTTAAATTGGTTTGTTTGGCTAAACTAAAACCGAAATTGACTCGGATGAAACTGGTATATGAGGATCCCAAAAAGTGGTCAAAGATCAAGTATATTATGATAATATGTTAATCATGCCAAGATGTGGTCGAAATCCACTCTAAAGTGGTGGAAAGTGACTTAAATTGGTTAGTTTGGCCAAACTAGAGCCGAAATTGACTCGGGTGAAATTGTTATTGGAGGACCCCAAAAAATGGTCATAGTTGATGTAAATTCTGATAATATGTTAATCATGCCAGGAAGTGGTCGAAATCCACTCTAATGTGGTGGAAATTAACTAAAATTGGTTTGTTTGGCCAAACTAAAACCGAAATTGACTCAGATGAAACTGGTATATAAGGACAAAAAGTGGTCAAAGTTCATGTATATTATGATAATATGTTAATCATGCCAGGATGTGGTCGAAATCCAATCTAAAGTGGTGGAAAGTGACTGAAATTGGTTACTTTGGCCAAACTAGAGCCGAAATTGACTCGGATGAAACTGTTATTGGAGGACCCCCAAAAATGGTCATAGTTGATGTATTTTATGATAATATGTTAATCATGCTAGGATGTGGTCGAAATCCACTCCCCAAAAATGGGCATAGTTGATGTATTTTATGATAATATGTTAATCATGCCAAGAAGTGGTCGAAATCCAATCTAATGTGGTGGAAATTGACTTAAATTGGTTTGTTTGGCTAAACTAAAACCGAAATTCACTCGGATGAAACTGGTATATGAGGATCCCAAAAAGTGGTCAAAGATCAAGTATATTATGATACTATGTTAATCATGCCAAGATGTGGTCGAAATCCACTCTAAAGTGGTGGAAAGTGACTTAAATTGGTTAGTTTGGCCAAACTAGAGCCGAAATTGACTCGGATGAAACTGTTATTGGAGGACCCCAAAAAATGGTCATAGTTGATGTAAATTCTGATAATATGTTAATCATGCCAGGAAGTGGTCGAAATCCACTCTAATGTGGTGGAAATTGACTTAAATTGGTTTGTTTGGCCAAACTAAAACCGAAATTGACTCGGATCAAACTGGTATATGAGAATCCCAAAAAGTGGTCAAAGTTCATGTATATTATGATAATATGTTAATCATGCCAGGATGTGGTCGAAATCCACTCTAATGTGGTGGAAATTGACTTAAACTGGTTTGTTTGGCCAAACTAAAACCGAAATTGACTCGGATGAAACTGGTATATAAGGATCCCAAAAAGTGGTCAAAGTTCATGTATATTATGATAATATTTTAATCAGGCCAGGATGTGGTCGAAATCCATTCTAAAGTGGTGGAAAGTTACTTAAATTGGTTACTTTGGCCAAACTAGAGCCGAAATTGACTCGAATGAAACTGTTATTGGAGGACCCCCAAAAATGGTCATAGTTGATATATTTTATGATAATATGTTAATCATGACAAGAAGTGGTCAAAATCCACTCTAATGTGGTGGAAAATGACTCAAATTGGTTTGTTTGGCTAAACTAAAACCGAAATTGACTCGGATGAAACTGGTATATGAGGATCCCAAAAAGTGGTCAAAGTTCATGTATATTATGATAATATGTTAATCATGCCAGGAAGTGGTCGAAATCCACTCTAATGTGGTGGAAATTGGCTTAAATTGGTTTGTTTGGCCAAACTAAAACCGAAATTGACTCGGATGAAATTGGTATATAAGGACAAAAAGTGGTCAAAGTTCATGTATATTATGATAATATGTTAATCATGCCAGGATGTGATCGAAATCCAGTCTAAAGTGGTGGAAAGTGACTGAAATTGGTTACTTTGGCCAAACTAGAGCCGAAATTGACTCGGATGAAACTGTTATTGGAGGACCCCCAAAAATGGTCATAGTTGATGTATTTTATGATAATATGTTAATCATGCCAAGAAGTGGTCGAAATCCACTCTAATGTGGTGGAAATTGACTTAAATTGGTTTGTTTGGCCAAACTAAAACCGAAATTGACAAGGATGAAACTGGTATATGAGTATCCCAAAAAGTGGTCAAAGTTCATGTATATTATGATAATATGTTAATCATGCCAGGATCTGGTCGAAATCCACTCTAATGTGGTGGAAATTGACTTAAACTGGTTTGTTTGGCCAAACTAAAACCAAAATTGACTCGGATGAAACTGGTATATAAGGATCCCAAAAAGTGGTCAAAGATCATGTATATTATGATAATATGTTAATCATGCCAGGATGTGGTCGAAATCCAATCTAAAGTGGTGGAAAGTGACTAAAATTGGTTACTTTGGCCAAACTAGAGCCGAAATTGACTCGGATGCAACTGTTATTGAAGGACCCCAAAAATCGGTCATAGTTGATGTATTTTATGATAATATGTTAATCATGACAAGAAGTGGTCGAAATTCACTCTAATGTGGTAGAAATTGACTTAAATTGGTTTGTTTGGCTAAACTAAAACCGAAATTGACTCGGATGAAACTGGTATATGAGGATCCCAAAAAGTGGTCAAAGTTCATGTATCAGAGGACCCCAAAAAGTGGTCAAAGTTGATGTAAAATTTGATAATATGATAATCATGCCAGGATGTGCTCGAAATCCACTCTAATGTGGTGGAAAGTGACTTAAATTGGTTACTTTGGCCAAACTAGGGCCGAAATTGACTCGGATGAAACTGTTATTGGAGGACCCCCAAAAATGGTCATAGTTGATGTATTTTATTATAATATGTTAATCATGCCAAGAAGTGGTCGAAATCCACTCTATTGTGGTGGAAATTGACTTAAATTGGTTTGTTTGGCTAAACTAAAACCGAAATTGACTCGGATGAAACTGGTATATGAGGATCCCAAAAAGTGGTCAAAGATCAAGTATAATATGATAATATGTTAATCATGCCAGGATGTGGTCGAAATCCACTCTAAAGTGGTGGAAAGTGACTTAAATTGGTTAGTTTGACCAAACTAGAGCCGAAATTGACTCGGGTGAAACTGTTATTGGAGGACCCCAAAAAATGGTCATAGTTGATGTAAATTCTGATAATATGTTAATCATGCCAGGAAGTGGTCGAAATCCACTCTAATGTGGTGGAAATTAACTTAAATTGGTTTGTTTGGCCAAACTAAAACCGAAATTGACTCGGATGAAACTGGTATATAAGGACAAAAAGTGGTCAAAGTTCATGTATATTATGATAATATGTTAATCATGCCAAGATGTGGTCGAAATCCAATCTAAAGTGGTGGAAAGTGATTGAAATTGGTTACTTTGGCCAAACTAGAGCCGAAATTGACTCGGATGAAACTGTTATTGGAGGACCCCCAAAAATGGTCATAGTTGATGTATTTTATGATAATATGTTAATCATGCCAGGATGTGGTCGAAATCCACTCCCCAAAAATGGTCATAGTTGATGTATTTTATGATAATATGTTAATCATGCCAAGAAGTGGTCGAAATCCAATCTAATGTGGTGGAAATTGACTTAAATTGGTTTGTTTGGCTAAACTAAAACCGAAATTGACTCGGATGAAACTGGTATATGAGGATCCCAAAAAGTGGTCAAAGTTCAAGTATATTATGATAATATGTTAATCATGTCAGGATGTGGTCGAAATCCACTCTAAAGTGGTGGAAAGTGACTTAAATTGGTTAGTTTGGCCAAACTAGAGCCGAAATTGACTCGGGTGAAACTGTTATTGGAGGACCCCAAAAAATGGTCATAGTTGATGTAAATTCTGATAATATGTTAATCATGCCAGGAAGTGGTCGAAATCCACTCTAATGTGGTGGAAATTGACTTAAATTGGTTTGTTTGGCCAAACTAAAACCGAAATTGACTCGAATGAAACTGGTATATAAGGACAAAAAGTGGTCAAAGTTCATGTATATTATGATAATATGTTAATCATGCCAGGATGTGGTCGAAATCCAATCTAAAGTGGTGGAAAGTGACTGAAATTGGTTAATTTGGCCAAACTAGAGCCGAAATTGACTCGGATGAAACTGTTATTGGAGGACCCCCAAAAATGGTCATAGTTGATGTATTTTATGATAATATGTTAATCATGCCAGGATGTGGTCGAAATCCACTCCCCAAAAATGGTCATAGTTGATGTATTTTATGATAATATGTTAATCATGCCAAGAAGTGGTCGAAATCCAATCTAATATGGTGGAAATTGACTTAAATTGGTTTGTTTGGCTAAACTAAAACCGAAATTGACTCGGATGAAACTGGTATATGAGGATCCCAAAAAGTGGTCAAAGTTCAAGTATATTATGATAATTTGTTAATCATGCCAGGACGTGGTCGAAATCCACTCTAAAGTGGTGGAAAGTGACTTAAATTGGTTAGTTTGGCCAAACTAGAGCCGAAATTGACTCGGGTGAAACTGTTATTGGAGGACCCCAAAAAATGGTCATAGTTGATGTAAATTCTGATAATATGTTAATCATGCCAGAAAGTGGTCGAAATCCACTCTAATGTGGTGGAAATTGACTTAAATTGGTTTGTTTGGCCAAACTAAAACCGAAATTGACTCGGATCAAACTGGTATATGAGTATCCCAAAAAGTGGTCAAAGTTCATGTATATTATGATAATATGTTAATCATGCCAGGATGTGGTCGAAATCCACTCTAATGTGGTGGAAATTGACTTAAACTGGTTTGTTTGGCCAAACTAAAACCGAAATTGACTCGGATGAAACTGGTATATAAGGATCCCAAAAAGTGGTCAAAGTTCATGTATATTATGATAATATTTTAATCATGCCAGGATGTGGTCGAAATCCAATCTAAAGTGGTGGAAAGTTACTTAAATTGGTTACTTTGGCCAAACTAGAGCCGAAATTGACTCGGATGAAACTGTTATTGGAGGACCCCCAAAAATGGTCATAGTTGATGTATTTTATGATAATATGTTAATCATGACAAGAAGTGGTCGAAATCCACTCTAATGTGGTGGAAAATGACTCAAATTGATTTGTTTGGCTAAACCAAAACCGAAATTGACTCGGATGAAACTGGTATATGAGGATCCCAAAAAGTGGTCAAAGTTCATGTATATCATGATAATATGTTAATCATGCCAGGAAGTGGTCGAAATCCACTCTAATGTGGTGGAAATTGACTTAAATTGGTTTGTTTGGCCAAACTAAAACCGAAATTGACTCGGATGAAACTGGTATATAAGGACAAAAAGTGGTCAAAGTTCATGTATATTATGATAATATGTTAATCATGCCAGGATGTGGTCGAAATCCAATCTAAAGTGGTGGAAAGTGACTGAAATTGGTTACTTTGGCCAAACTAGAGCCGAAATTGACTCGGATGAAACTGTTATTGGAGGACCCCCAAAAATGGTCATAGTTGATGTATTTTATGATAATATGTTAATCATGCCAGGATGTGGTCGAAATCCACTCCCCAAAAATGGTCATAGTTGATGTATTTTATGATAATATGTTAATCATGCCAAGAAGTGGTCGAAATCCAATCTAATGTGGTGGAAATTGACTTAAATTGGTTTGTTTGGCTAAACTAAAACCGAAATTGACTCGGATGAAACTGGTATATGAGGATCCCAAAAAGTGGTCAAAGTTCAAGTATATTATGATAATATGTTAATCATGTTAGGATGTGGTCGAAATCCACTCTAAAGTGGTGGAAAGTGACTTAAATTGGTTAGTTTGGCCAAACTAGAGCCGAAATTGACTCGAGTGAAACTATTATTGGAGGACCCCAAAAAATGGTCATAGTTGATGTAAATTCTGATAATATGTTAATCATGCCAGGAAGTGGTCGAAATCCACTCTAATGTGGTGGAAATTGACTTAAATTCGTTTGTTTGGCCAAACTAAAACCGAAATTGACTCGGATCAAACTGGTATATGAGTATCCCAAAAAGTGGTCAAAGTTCATGTATATTATGATAATATGTTAATCATGCCAGGATGTGGTCGAAATCCACTCTAATGTGGTGGAAATTGACTTAAACTGGTTTGTTTGGCCAAACTAAAACCGAAATTGACACGGATGAAACAGGTATATAAGGATCCCAAAAAGTGGTTAAAGTTCATGTATATTATGATAATATTTTAATCATGCCAGGATGTGGTCGAAATCCAATCTAAAGTGGTGGAAAGTTACTTAAATTGGTTACTTTGGCCAAACTAGAGCCGAAATTGACTCGGATGAAACTGTTATTGGAGGACCCCCAAAAATGGTCATAGTTGATGTATTTTATGATAATATGTTAATCATGACAAGAAGTGGTCGAAATCCACTCTAATGTGGTGGAAAATGACTCAAATTGGTTTGTTTGGCTAAACAAAAACCGAAATTGACTCGGATGAAACTAGTATATGAGGATCCCAAAAAGTGGTCAAAGTTCATGTATATTATGATAATATGTTAGTCATGCCAGGAAGTGGTCGAAATCCACTCTAATGTGGTGGAAATTGACTTAAATTGGTTTGTTTGGCCAAACTAAAACCGAAATTGACTCGGATGAAACTGGTATATAAGGACAAAAAGTGGTCAAAGTTCATGTATATTATGATAATATGTTAATCATGCCAGGATGTGGTCGAAATCCAATCTAAAGTGGTGGAAAGTGACTGAAATTGGTTACTTTGGCCAAACTAGAGCCGAAATTGACTCGAATGAAACTGTTATTGGAGGACCCCCAAAAATGGTCATAGTTGATGTATTTTATGATAATATGTTAATCATGCCAGGATGTGGTCGAAATCCACTCCCCAAAAATGGTCATAGTTGATGTATTTTATGATAATATGTTAATCATGCCAAGAAGTGGTCGAAATCCAATCTAATGTGGTGGAAATTGACTTAAATTGGTTTGTTTGGCTAAATTAAAACCGAAATTGACTCGGATGAAACTGGTATATGATGATCCCAAAAAGTGGTCAAAGTTCAAGTATATTATGATAATATGTTAATCATGCCAGGATGTGGTCGAAATCCACTCTAAAGTGGTGGAAAGTGACTTAAATTGGTTAGTTTGGCCAAACTAGAGCCGAAATTGACTCGGGTGAAACTGTTATTGGAGGACCCCAAAAAATGGTCATAGTTGATGTAAATTCTGATAATATGTTAATCATGCCAGGAAGTGGTCGAAATCCACTCTAATGTGGTGGAAATTGACTTAAATTGGTTTGTTTGGCCAAACTAAAACCGAAATTGACTCGGATGAAACTGGTATATATGGACAAAAAGTTGTCAAAGTTCATGTATATTATGATAATATGTTAATCATGCCAGGATGTGGTCGAAATCCAATCTAAAGTGGTGGAAAGTGACTGAAATTGGTTACTTTGGCCAAACTAGAGCCGAAATTGACTCGGATGAAACTGTTATTGGAGGACCCCCAAAAATGGTCATAGTTGATGTATTTTATGATAATATGTTAATCATGCCAGGATGTGGTCGAAATCCACTCCCCAAAAATGGTCATAGTTGATGTATTTTATGATAATATGTTAATCATGCCAAGAAGTGGTCGAAATCCAATCTAATATGGTGGAAATTGACTTAAATTGGTTTGTTTGGCTAAACTAAAACCGAAATTGACTCGGATGAAACTGGTATATGAGGATCCCAAAAAGTGGTCAAAGTTCAAGTATATTATGATAATTTGTTAATCATGCCAGGATGTGGTCGAAATCCACTCTAAAGTGGTGGAAAGTGACTTAAATTGGTTAGTTTGGCCAAACTAGAGCCGAAATTGACTCGGGTGAAACTGTTATTGGAGGACCCCAAAAAATGGTCATAGTTGATGTAAATTCTGATAATATGTTAATCATGCCAGGAAGTGGTCGAAATCCACTCTAATGTGGTGGAAATTGACTTAAATTTGTTTGTTTGGCCAAACTAAAACCGAAATTGACTCGGACTGGTATATGAGTATCCCAAAAAGTGGTCAAAGTTCATGTATATTATGATAATATGTTAATCATGCCAGGATGTGGTCGAAATCCACTCTAATGTGGTGGAAATTGACTTAAACTGGTTTGTTTGGCCAAACTAAAACCGAAATTGACTCGGATGAAACTGGTATATAAGGATCCCAAAAAGTGGTCAAAGTTCATGTATATTATGATAATATTTTAATCATGCCAGGATGTGGTCGAAATCCAATCTAAAGTGGTGGAAAGTGACTGAAATTGGTTACTTTGGCCAAACTAGAGCCGAAATTGACTCGGATGAAACTGTTATTGGAGGACCCCCAAAAATGGTCATAGTTGATGTATTTTATGATAATATGTTAATCATGCCAGGATGTGGTCGAAATCCACTCCCCAAAAATGGTCATAGTTGATGTATTTTATGATAATATGTTAATCATGCCAAGAAGTGGTCGAAATCCAATCTAATATGGTGGAAATTGACTTAAATTGGTTTGTTTGGCTAAACGAAAACCGAAATTGACTCGGATGAAACTGGTATATGAGGATCCCAAAAAGTGGTCAAAGTTTAAGTATATTATGATAATTTGTTAATCATGCCAGGATGTGGTCGAAATCCACTCTAAAGTGGTGGAAAGTGACTTAAATTGGTTAGTTTGGCCAAACTAGAGCCGAAATTGACTCGGGTGAAACTGTTATTGGAGGACCCCAAAAAATGGTCATAGTTGATGTAAATTCTGATAATATGTTAATCATGCCAGGAAGTGGTCGAAATCCACTCTAATGTGGTGGAAATTGACTTAAATTTGTTTGTTTGGCCAAACTAAAACCGAAATTGACTCGGATCAAACTGGTATATGAGTATCCCAAAAAGTGGTCAATGTTCATGTATATTATGATAATATGTTAATCATGCCAGGATGTGGTCGAAATCCACTCTAATGTGGTGGAAATTGACTTAAACTGGTTTGTTTGGCCAAACTAAAACCGAAATTGACTTGGATGAAACTGGTATATAAGTATCCCAAAAAGTGGTCAAAGTTCATGTATATTATGATAATATTTTAATCATGCCAGGATGTGGTCGAAATCCAATCTACAGTGGTGGAAAGTTACTTAAATTGGTTACTTTGGCCAAACTAGAGCCGAAATTGACTCGGATGAAACTGTTATTGGAGGACCCCCAAAAATGGTCATAGTTGATGTATTTTACGATAATATGTTAATCATGACAAGAAGTGGTCGAAATCCACTCTAATGTGGTGGAAAATGACTCAAATTGGTTTGTTTGGCTAAACTAAAACCGAAATTGACTCGGATGAAACTAGTATATGAGGATCCCAAAAAGTGGTCAAAGTTCATGTATATTATGATAATATGATAGTCATGCCAGGAAGTGGTCGAAATCCACTCTAATGTGGTGGAAATTGACTTAAATGGGTTTGTTTGGCCAAACTAAAACCGAAATTGACTCGGATGAAACTTGTATATAAGGACAAAAAGTGGTCAAAGTTCATGTATATTATGATAATATGTTAATCATGCCAGGATGTGGTCGAAATCCAATCTAAAGTGGTGGAAAGTGACTGAAATTGGTTACTTTGGCCAAACTAGAGCCGAAATTGACTCGGATGAAACTGTTATTGGAGGACCCCCAAAAATGGTCATAGTTGATGTATTTTATGATAATATGTTAATCATGCCAGGATGTGGTCGAAATCCACTCCCCAAAAATGGTCATAGTTGATGTATTTTATGATAATATGTTAATCATGCCAAGAAGTGGTCGAAATCCAATCTAATGTGGTGGAAATTGACTTAAATTGGTTTGTTTGGCTAAACTAAAACCGAAATTGACTCGGATGAAACTGGTATATGAGGATCCCAAAAAGTGGTCAAAGTTCAAGTATATTATGATAATTTGTTAATCATGCCAGGATGTGGTCAAAATCCACTCTAAAGTGGTGGAAAGTGACTTAAATTGGTTAGTTTGGCCAAACTAGAGCCGAAATTGACTCGGGTGAAACTGTTATTGGAGGACCCCAAAAAATGGTCATAGTTGATGTAAATTCTGATAATATGTTAATCATGCCAGGAAGTGGTCGAAATCCACTCTAATGTGGTGGAAATTGACTTAAATTGGTTTGTTTGGCCAAACTAAAACCGAAATTGACTCGGATCAAACTGGTATATGAGTATCCCAAAAAGTGGTCAAAGTTCATGTATATTATGATAATATGTTAATCATGCCAGGATGTGGTCGAAATCCACTCTAATGTGGTGGAAATTGACTTAAACTGGTTTGTTTGGCCAAACTAAAACCGAAATTGACTCGGATGAAACAGGTATATAAGGATCCCAAAAAGTTGTTAAAGTTCATGTATATTATGATAATATTTTAATCATGCCAGGATGTGGTCGAAATCCAATCTAAAGTGGTGGAAAGTTACTTAAATTGGTTACTTTGGCCAAACTAGAGCCGAAATTGACTCGGATGAAACTGTTATTGGAGGACCCCCAAAAATGGTCATAGTTGATGTATTTTATGATAATATGTTAATCATGACAAGAAGTGGTCGAAATCCACTCTAATGTGGTGGAAAATGACTCAAATTGGTTTGTTTGGCTAAACTAAAACCGAAATTGACTCGGATGAAACTAGTATATGAGGATCCCAAAAAGTGGTCAAAGTTCATGTATATTATGATAATATGTTAGTCATGCCAGGAAGTGGTCGAAATCCTCTCTAATGTGGTGGAAATTGACTTAAATTGGTTTGTTTGGCCAAACTAAAACCGAAATTGACTCGGATGAAACTGGTATATAAGGACAAAAAGTGGTCAAATTTCATGTATATTATGATAATATGTTAATCATGCCAGGATGTGATCGAAATCCAATCTAAAGTGGTGGAAAGTGACTGAAATTGGTTACTTTGGCCAAACTAGAGCCGAAATTGACTCGGATGAAACTGTTATGGGAGGACCCCCAAAAATGGTCATAGTTGATGTATTTTATGATAATATGTTAATCATGCCAAGAAGTGGTCGAAATCCACTCTAATGTGGTGGAAATTGACTTAAATTGGTGTGTTTGGCCAAACTAAAACCGAAATTGACAAGGATGAAACTGGTATATGAGTATCCCAAAAAGTGGTCAAAGTTCATGTATATTATGATAATATGTTAATCATGCCAGGATCTGGTCGAAATCCCCTCTAATGTGGTGGAAATTGACTTAAACTGGTTTGTTTGGCCAAACTAAAACCAAAATTGACTCGGATGAAACTGGTATATAAGGATCCCAAAAAGTCGTCAAAGTTCATGTATATTATGATAATATGTTAATCATGCCAGGATGTGGTCGAAATCCAATCTAAAGTGGTGGAAAGTGACTAAAATTGGTTACTTTGGCCAAACTAGAGCCGAAATTGACTCGGATGCAACTGTTATTGGAGGACCCCAAAAAATGGTCATAGTTGAGGTATTTTATGATAATATGTTAATCATGACAAGAAGTGGTCGAAATTCACTCTAATGTGGTAGAAATTGACTTAAATTGGTTTGTTTGGCTAAACTAAAACCGAAATTGACTCGGATGAAACTGGTATATGAGGATCCCAAAAAGTGGTCAAAGTTCATGTATATTATGATAATATGTTAATCATGCCAGGATGTGGTCGAAATCCACTCTAAAGTGGTGGAAAGTGACTTAAATTGGTTAGTTTGGCCAAACTAGAGCCGAAATTGACTCGGATGGAACTGGTATCAGAGGACCCCAAAAAGTGGTCAAAGTTGATGTAAAATTTGATAATATGATAATCATGCCAGGATGTGCTCGAATTCCACTCTAATGTGGTGGAAAGTTACTTAAATTGGTTAGTTTAGCCAAACTAGAGCCATAATTGACTTGAATGAAACTGGTATCAGAGGACCCCAAAAACTGGTCAAAGTTGATGTAAATTATGATAATATATTAATCATGCCATGATGTGGTCGAAATCCACTCTAATGTGGTAGAAAGTGACTTAAATTGGTTACTTTGGCCAAACTAGGGCCGAAATTGACTCGGATGAAACTGTTATTGGAAGACCCCCAAAAATGGTCATAGTTGATGTATTTTATTATAATATGTTAATCATGCCAAGAAGTGGTCGAAATCCACTCTAATGTGGTGGAAATTGACTTAAATTGGTTTGTTTGGCTAAACTAAAACCGAAATTGACTCGGATGAAACTGGTATATGAGGATCCCAAAAAATTGTCAAAGATCAAGTATATTATGATAATATGTTAATCATGCCAGGATGTGGTCGAAATCCACTCTAAAGTGGTGGAAAGTGACTTAAATTGGTTAGTTTGGCCAAACTAGAGCCGAAATTGACTCGGGTGAAACTGTTATTGGAGGACCCCAAAAAATGGTCATAGTTGATGTAAATTCTGATAATATGTTAATCATGCCAGGAAGTGGTCGAAATCCACTCTAATGTGGTGGAAATTAACTTAAATTGGTTTGTTTGGCCAAACTAAAACCGAAATTGACTCGGATGAAACTGGTATATAAGGACAAAAAGTGGTCAAAGTTCATGTATATTATGATAATATGTTAATCATGCCAGGATGTGGTCGAAATCCAATCTAAAGTGGTGGAAAGTGACTGAAATTAGTTACTTTGGCCAAACTAGAGCCGAAATTGACTCGGATGAAACTGTTATTGGAGGACCCCCAAAATGGTCATAGTTGATGTATTTTATGATAATATGTTAATCATGCCAGGATGTGGTCGAAATCCACTCCCCAAAAATGGTCATAGTTGATGTATTTTATGCTAATATGTTAATCATGCCAAGAAGTGGTCGAAATCCAATCTAATGTGGTGGAAATTGACTTAAATTGGTTTGTTTGGCTAAACTAAAACCGAAATTGACTCGGATGAAACTGGTATATGAGGATCCCAAAAAGTGGTCAAAGTTCAAGTATATTATGATAATATGTTAATCATGCCAGGATGTGGTCGAAATCCACTCTAAAGTGGTGGAAAGTGACTTAAATTGGTTAGTTTGGCCAAACTAGAGCCGAAATTGACTCGGGTGAAACTGTTATTGGAGGACCCCAAAAAATGGTCATAGTTGATGTAAATTTTGATAATATGTTAATCATGCCAGGAAGTGGTCGAAATCCACTCTAATGTGGTGGAAATTGACTTAAATTGGTTTGTTTGGCCAAACTAAAACCGAAATTGACTCGGATCAAACTGGTATATGAGTATCCCAAAAAGTGGTCAAAGTTCATGTATATTATGATAATATGTTAATCATGCCAGGATGTGGTCGAAATCCACTCTAATGTGGTGGAAATTGACTTAAACTGGGTTGTTTGGCCAAACTAAAACCGAAATTGACTCGGATGAAACTGGTATATAAGGATCCCAAAAAGTGGTCAAAGTTCATGTATATTATGATAATATTTTAATCATGCCAGGATGTGGTCGAAATCCAATCTAAAGTGGTGGAAAGTGACTTAAATTGGTTACTTTGGCCAAACTAGAGCCGAAATTGACTCGGATGAAACTGTTATTTGAGGAACCCCAAAAATGGTCATAGTTGATGTATTTTATGATAATATGTTAATCATGACAAGAAGTGGTCGAAATCCACTCTAATGTGGTGGAAAATGACTCAAATTGGTTTGTTTGGCTAAACTAAAACCGAAATTGACTCGGATGAAACTGGTATATGAGGATCCCAAAAAGTGGTCAAAGTTCATGTATATTATGATAATATGTTAATCATGCCATGATGTGGTCGAAATCCACTCTAATGTGGTGGAAAATGACTTAAATTGGTGAGTTGGCCAAACTAGAGCCGAAATTGACTCGGATGGAACTGGTATCAGAGGACCCCAAAAAGTGGTCAAAGTTGATGTAAATTATGATAATATGATAATCATGCCAAGATGTGCTCGAATTCCACTCTAATGTGGTGGAAAGTTACATAAATTGGTTAGTTTAGCCAAACTAGAGCCATAATTGACTTGGATGAAACTGGTATCAAAGGACCCCAAAAAGTCGTCAAAATTGATGTAAATTATGATAATATATTAATCATGCCAGGATGTGGTCGAAATCCACTCTAATGTGGTGGAAAGTGACTTAAATTGGTTACTTTGGCCAAACTAGAGCCGAAATTGACTCGGATGAAACTGTTATTGGAGGACCCCCAAAAATGGTCATAGTTGATGTATTTTATGATAATATGTTAATCATGCCAAGAAGTGGTCGAAATCCACTCTAATGTGGTGGAAATTGACTTAAATTGGTTTGTTTGGCCAAACTAAAACCGAAATTGACGAGGATGAAACTGGAATATGAGTATCCCAAAAAGTGGTCAAAGTTCATGTGTATTATGATAATATGTTAATCATGCCAGGATGTGGTCGAAATCCACTCTAATGTGGTGGAAATTGACTTAAACTAGTTTGTTTGGCCAAACTAAAACCGAAATTGACTCGGATGAAACTAGTATATAAGGATCCCAAAAAGTGGTCAAAGTTCATGTATATTATGATAATATCTTAATCATGACCGGATGTGGTCGAAATCCAATCTAAAGTGGTGGAAAGTGACTGAAATTGGTTGCTTTGGCCAAACTAGAGCCGAAATTGACTCGGATGAATCTGTTATTGGAGGACCCCCAAAAATGGTCATAGTTGATGTATTTTATGATAATATGTTAATCATGCCAGGATGTGGTCGAAATCCACTCCCCAAAAATGGTCATAGTTGACGTATTTTATGATAATATGTTAATCATGCCAAGAAGTGGTCGAAATCCAATCTAATGTGGTGGAAATTGACTTAAATTGGTTTGTTTGGCTAAACTAAAACCGAAATTGACTCGGATGAAACTGGTATATGAGGATCCCAAAAAGTGGTCAAAGTTCAAGTATATTATGATAATATGTTAATCATGCCAGGATGTGGTCGAAATCCACTCTAAAGTGGTGGAAAGTGACTTAAATTGGTTAGTTTGGCCAAACTAGAGCCGAAATTGACTCGGGTGAAACTGTTATTGGAGGACCCCAAAAAATGGTCATAGTTGATGTAAATTCTGATAATATGTTAATCATGCCAGGAAGTGGTCGAAATCCACTCTAATGTGGTGGAAATTGACTTAAATTGGTTTGTTTGGCCAAACTAAAACCGAAATTGACTCGGATCAAACTGGTATATGAGTATCCCAAAAAGTGGTCAAAGTTCATGTATATTATGATAATATGTTAATCATGCCAGGATGTGGTCGAAATCCACTCTAATGTGGTGGAAATTGACTTAAACTGGGTTGTTTGGCCAAACTAAAACCGAAATTGACTCGGATGAAACTGGTATATAAGGATCCCAAAAAGTGGTCAAAGTTCATGTATATTATGATAATATTTTAATCATGCCAGGATGTGGTCGAAATCCAATCTAAAGTGGTGGAAAGTGACTTAAATTGGTTACTTTGGCCAAACTAGAGCCGAAATTGACTCGGATGAAACTGTTATTGGAGGAACCCCAAAAATGGTCATTGTTGATGTATTTTATGATAATATGTTAATCATGACAAGAAGTGGTCGAAATCCACTCTAATGTGGTGGAGAATGACTCAAATTGGTTTGTTTGGCTAAACTAAAACCGAAATTGACTCGGATGAAACTGGTATATGAGGATCCCAAAAAGTGGTCAATGTTCATGTATATTATGATAATATGTTAATCATGCCATGATGTGGTCGAAATCCACTCTAATGTGGTGGAAAATGACTTAAATTGGTGAGTTGGCCAAACTAGAGCCGAAATTGACTCGGATGGAACTGGTATCAGAGGACCCCAAAAAGTGGTCAAAGTTGATGTAAATTATGATAATATGATAATCATGCCAGGATGTGCTCGAATTCCACTCTAATGTGGTGGAAAGTTACTTAAATTGGTTAGTTTAGCCAAACTAGAGCCATAATTGACTTGGATGAAACTTGTATCAGAGGACCCCAAAAAGTCGTCAAAATTGATGTAAATTATGATAATATATTAATCATGCCAGGATGTGGTCGAAATCCACTCTAATGTGGTGGAAAGTGACTTAAATTGGTTACTTTGGCCAAACTAGAGCCGAAATTGACTCGGATGAAACTGTTATTGGAGGACCTCCAAAAATGGTCATAGTTGATGTATTTTATGATAATATGTTAATCATGCCAAGAAGTGGTCGAAATCCACTCTAATGTGGTGGAAATTGACTTAAATTGGTTTGTTTCGCCAAACTAAAACCGAAATTGACGAGGATGAAACTGGAATATGAGTATCCCAAAAAGTGGTCAAAGTTCATGTGTATTATGATAATATGTTAATCATGCCAGGATGTGGTCGAAATCCACTCTAATGTGGTGGAAATTGACTTAAACTGGTTTGTTTGGCCAAACTAAAACCGAAATTGACTCGGATGAAACTGGTATATAAGGATCCCAAAAAGTGGTCAAAGTTCATGTATATTATGATAATATGTTAATCATGCCCGGATGTGGTCGAAATCCAATCTAAAGTGGTGGAAAGTGACTGAAATTGGTTGCTTTGGCCAAACTAGAGCCGAAATTGACTCGGATGAATCTGTTATTGGAGGACCCCCAAAAATGGTCATAGTTGATGTATTTTATGATAATATGTTAATCATGCCAGGATGTGGTCGAAATCCACTCCCCAAAAATGGTCATAGTTGAAGTATTTTATGATAATATGTTAATCATGCCAAGAAGTGGTCGAAATCCACTCTAATGTGGTGGAAAATGACTCAAATTGGTTTGTTTGGCTAAACTAAAACCGAAATTGACTCGGATGAAACTGGTATATAAGGATCCCAAAAAGTGGTCAAAGTTCATGTATATTATGATAATATTTTAATCATGCCAGGATGTGGTCGAAATCCACTCTAATGTGGTGGAAATTGACTTAAACTGGGTTGTTTGGCCAAACTAAAACCGAAATTGACTCGGATGAAACTGGTATATAAGGATCCCAAAAAGTGGTCAAAGTTCATGTATATTATGATAATATTTTAATCATGCCAGGATGTGGTCGAAATCCAATCTAAAGTGGTGGAAAGTGACTTAAATTGGTTACTTTGGCCAAACTAGAGCCGAAATTGACTCGGATGAAACTGTTATTTGAGGAACCCCAAAAATGGTCATAGTTGATGTATTTTATGATAATATGTTAATCATGACAAGAAGTGGTCGAAATCCACTCTAATGTGGTGGAAAATGACTCAAATTGGTTTGTTTGGCTAAACTAAAACCGAAATTGACTCGGATGAAACTGGTATATGAGGATCCCAAAAAGTGGTCAAAGTTCATGTATATTATGATAATATGTTAATCATGCCATGATGTGGTCGAAATCCACTCTAATGTGGTGGAAAATGACTTAAATTGGTGAGTTGGCCAAACTAGAGCCGAAATTGACTCGGATGGAACTGGTATCAGAGGACCCCAAAAAGTGGTCAAAGTTGATGTAAATTATGATAATATGATAATCATGCCAAGATGTGCTCGAATTCCACTCTAATGTGGTGGAAAGTTACATAAATTGGTTAGTTTAGCCAAACTAGAGCCATAATTGACTTGGATGAAACTGGTATCAAAGGACCCCAAAAAGTCGTCAAAATTGATGTAAATTATGATAATATATTAATCATGCCAGGATGTGGTCGAAATCCACTCTAATGTGGTGGAAAGTGACTTAAATTGGTTACTTTGGCCAAACTAGAGCCGAAATTGACTCGGATGAAACTGTTATTGGAGGACCCCCAAAAATGGTCATAGTTGATGTATTTTATGATAATATGTTAATCATGCCAAAAAGTGGTCGAAATCCACTCTAATGTGGTGGAAATTGACTTAAATTGGTTTGTTTGGCCAAACTAAAACCGAAATTGACGAGGATGAAACTGGAATATGAGTATCCCAAAAAGTGGTCAAAGTTCATGTGTATTATGATAATATGTTAATCATGCCAGGATGTGGTCGAAATCCACTCTAATGTGGTGGAAATTGACTTAAACTAGTTTGTTTGGCCAAACTAAAACCGAAATTGACTCGGATGAAACTAGTATATAAGGATCCCAAAAAGTGGTCAAAGTTCATGTATATTATGATAATATCTTAATCATGACCGGATGTGGTCGAAATCCAATCTAAAGTGGTGGAAAGTGACTGAAATTGGTTGCTTTGGCCAAACTAGAGCCGAAATTGACTCGGATGAATCTGTTATTGGAGGACCCCCAAAAATGGTCATAGTTGATGTATTTTATGATAATATGTTAATCATGCCAGGATGTGGTCGAAATCCACTCCCCAAAAATGGTCATAGTTGACGTATTTTATGATAATATGTTAATCATGCCAAGAAGTGGTCGAAATCCAATCTAATGTGGTGGAAATTGACTTAAATTGGTTTGTTTGGCTAAACTAAAACCGAAATTGACTCGGATGAAACTAGTATATGAGGATCCCAAAAAGTGGTCAAAGTTCAAGTATATTATGATAATATGTTAATCATGCCAGGATGTGGTCGAAATCCACTCTAAAGTGGTGGAAAGTGACTTAAATTGGTTAGTTTGGCCAAACTAGAGCCGAAATTGACTCGGGTGAAACTGTTATTGGAGGACCCCAAAAAATGGTCATAGTTGATGTAAATTCTGATAATATGTTAATCATGCCAGGAAGTGGTCGAAATCCACTCTAATGTGGTGGAAATTGACTTAAATTGGTTTGTTTGGCCAAACTAAAACCGAAATTGACTCGGATCAAACTGGTATATGAGTATCCCAAAAAGTGGTCAAAGTTCATGTATATTATGATAATATGTTAATCATGCCAGGATGTGGTCGAAATCCACTCTAATGTGGTGGAAATTGACTTAAACTGGGTTGTTTGGCCAAACTAAAACCGAAATTGACTCGGATGAAACTGGTATATAAGGATCCCAAAAAGTGGTCAAAGTTCATGTATATTATGATAATATTTTAATCATGCCAGGATGTGGTCGAAATCCAATCTAAAGTGGTGGAAAGTGACTTAAATTGGTTACTTTGGCCAAACTAGAGCCGAAATTGACTCGGATGAAACTGTTATTGGAGGAACCCCAAAAATGGTCATTGTTGATGTATTTTATGATAATATGTTAATCATGACAAGAAGTGGTCGAAATCCACTCTAATGTGGTGGAGAATGACTCAAATTGGTTTGTTTGGCTAAACTAAAACCGAAATTGACTCGGATGAAACTGGTATATGAGGATCCCAAAAAGTGGTCAATGTTCATGTATATTATGATAATATGTTAATCATGCCATGATGTGGTCGAAATCCACTCTAATGTGGTGGAAAATGACTTAAATTGGTGAGTTGGCCAAACTAGAGCCGAAATTGACTCGGATGGAACTGGTATCAGAGGACCCCAAAAAGTGGTCAAAGTTGATGTAAATTATGATAATATGATAATCATGCTAGGATGTGCTCGAATTCCACTCTAATGTGGTGGAAAGTTACTTAAATTGGTTAGTTTAGCCAAACTAGAGCCATAATTGACTTGGATGAAACTTGTATCAGAGGACCCCAAAAAGTCGTCAAAATTGATGTAAATTATGATAATATATTAATCATGCCAGGATGTGGTCGAAATCCACTCTAATGTGGTGGAAAGTGACTTAAATTGGTTACTTTGGCCAAACTAGAGCCGAAATTGACTCGGATGAAACTGTTATTGGAGGACCTCCAAAAATGGTCATAGTTGATGTATTTTATGATAATATGTTAATCATGCCAAGAAGTGGTCGAAATCCACTCTAATGTGGTGGAAATTGACTTAAATTGGTTTGTTTCGCCAAACTAAAACCGAAATTGACGAGGATGAAACTGGAATATGAGTATCCCAAAAAGTGGTCAAAGTTCATGTGTATTATGATAATATGTTAATCATGCCAGGATGTGGTCGAAATCCACTCTAATGTGGTGGAAATTGACTTAAACTGGTTTGTTTGGCCAAACTAAAACCGAAATTGACTCGGATGAAACTGGTATATAAGGATCCCAAAAAGTGGTCAAAGTTCATGTATATTATGATAATATGTTAATCATGCCCGGATGTGGTCGAAATCCAATCTAAAGTGGTGGAAAGTGACTGAAATTGGTTGCTTTGGCCAAACTAGAGCCGAAATTGACTCGGATGAATCTGTTATTGGAGGACCCCCAAAAATGGTCATAGTTGATGTATTTTATGATAATATGTTAATCATGCCAGGATGTGGTCGAAATCCACTCCCCAAAAATGGTCATAGTTGATGTATTTTATGATAATATGTTAATCATGCCAAGAAGTGGTCGAAATCCAATCTAATGTGGTGGAAATTGACTTAAATTGGTTTGTTTGGCTAAACTAAAACCGAAATTGACTCGGATGAAACTAGTATATGAGGATCCCAAAAAGTGGTCAAAGTTCAAGTATATTATGATAATATGTTAATCATGCCAGGATGTGGTCGAAATCCACTCTAAAGTGGTGGAAAGTGACTTAAATTGGTTAGTTTGGCCAAACTAGAGCCGAAATTGACTCGGGTGAAACTGTTATTGGAGGACCCCAAAAAATGGTCATAGTTGATGTAAATTCTGATAATATGTTAATCATGCCAGGAAGTGGTCGAAATCCAATCTAAAGTGGTGGAAAGTTACTTAAATTGGTTACTTTGGCCAAACTAGAGCCGAAATTGATTAGGATGAAACTGTTATTGGAGGACCCCCAAAAATGGTCATAGTTGATGTATTTTATGATAATATGTTAATCATGACAAGAAGTGGTCGAAATCCACTCTAATGTGGTGGAAAATGACTCAAATTGGTTTGTTTGGCTAAACTAAAACCGAAATTGACTCGGATGAAACTGGTATATGAGGATCCCAAAAAGTGGTCAAAGTTCATGTATATTATGATAATATGTTAATCATGCCAGGAAGTGGTCGAAATCCACTCTAATGTGGTGGAAATTGACTTAAATTGGTTTGTTTGGCCAAACTAAAACCGAAATTTACTCGGATGAAACTGATATATAAGGACAAAAAGTGGTCAAAGTTCATGTATATTATGATAATATGTTAATCATGCCAGGATGTGATCGAAATCCAATCTAAAGTGGTGGAAAGTGACTGAAATTGGTTACTTTGGCCAAACTAGAGCCAAAATTGACTCGGATGAAACTGTTATTGGAGGACCCCCAAAAATGGTCATAGTTGATGTATTTTATGATAATATGTTAATCCTGCCAAGAAGTGGTCGAAATCCACTCTAATGTGGTGGAAATTGACTTAGATTGGTTTGTTTGGCCAAACTAAAACCGAAATTGACAAGGATGAAACTGGTATATGAGTATCCCAAAAAGTGGTCAAAGTTCATGTATATTATGATAATATGTTAATCATGCCAGGATCTGGTCGAAATCCACTCTAATGTGGTGGAAATTGACTTAAACTGGTTTGTTTGGCCAAACTAAAACCAAAATTGACTCGGATGAAACTGGTATATAAGGATCCCAAAAAGTGGTCAAAGTTCATGTATATTATGATAATATGTTAATCATGCCAGGATGTGGTCGAAATCCAATCTAAAGTGGTGGAAAGTGACTAAAATTGGTTACTTTGGCCAAACTAGAGCCGAAATTGACTCGGATGGAACTGTTATTGGAGGACCCCAAAAAATGGTCATAGTTGATGTATTTTATGATAATATGTTAATCATGATAAGAAGTGGTCGAAATTCACTCTAATGTGGTAGAAATTGACTTAAATTGGTTTGTTTGGCTAAACTAAAACCGAAATTGACTCGGATGAAACTGGTATATGAGGATCCCAAAAAGTGATCAAAGTTCATGTATATTATGATAATATGTTAATCATGCCAGGATGTGGTCGAAATCCACTCTAATGTGGTGGAAAGTGACTTAAATTGGTGAGTTGGCCAAACTAGAGCCGAAATTGACTCGGATGGAACTGGTATCAGAGGACCCCAAAAAGTGGTCAAAGTTGATGTAAAATTTGATAATATGATAATCATGCCAGGATGTGCTCGAATTCCACTCTAATGTGGTGGAAAGTTACTTAAATTGGTTAGTTTAGCCAAACTAGAGCCATAATTGACTTGAATGAAACTGGTATAAGAGGACCCCAAAAACTGGTCAAGGTTGATGTAAATTCTGATAATATATTAATCATGCCATGATGTGGTCGAAATCCACTCTAATGTGGTGGAAAGTGACTTAAATTGGTTACTTTGGCCAAACTAGGGCCGAAATTGAATCGGATGAAACTGTTATTGGAGGACCCCCAAAAATGGTCATAGTTGATGTATTTTATTATAATATGTTAATCATGCCAAGAAGTGGTCGAAATCCACTCTAATGTGGTGTAAATTGACTTAAATTGGTTTGTTTGGCTAAACTAAAACCGAAATTGACTCGAATGAAACTGGTATATGAGGATCCCAAAAAGTGGTCAAAGATCAAGTATATTATGATAATATGTTAATCATGCCAGGATGTGGTCGAAATCCACTCTAAAGTGGTGGAAAGTGACTTAAATTGGTTAGTTTGGCCAAACTAGAGCCGAAATTGACTCGGATGAAAATGTTATTGGAGGACCCCCAAAAATGGTCATAGTTGATGTATTTTATGATAATATGTTAATCATGCCAAGAAGTGGTCGAAATCCACTCTAATGTGGTGGAAATTGACTTCAATTGGTTTGTTTGGCCAAACTAAAACCGAAATTGACGAGGATGAAACTGGAATATGAGTATCCCAAAAAGTGGTCAAAGTTCATGTGTATTATGATAATATGTTAATCATGCCAGGATGTGGTCGAAATCCACTCTAATGTGGTGGAAATTGACTTAAACTAGTTTGTTTGGCCAAACTAAAACCGAAATTGACTCGGATGAAACAGGTATATAAGGATCCCAAAAAGTGGTCAAAGTTCATGTATATTATGATAATATCTTAATCATGACCGGATGTGGTCGAAATCCAATCTAAAGTGGTGGAAAGTGACTGAAATTGGTTGCTTTGGCCAAACTAGAGCCGAAATTGACTCGGATGAATCTGTTATTGGAGGACCCCCAAAAATGGTCATAGTTGATGTATTTTATGATAATATGTTAATCATGCCAGGATGTGGTCGAAATCCACTCCCCAAAAATGGTCATAGTTGACGTATTTTATGATAATATGTTAATCATGCCAAGAAGTGGTCGAAATCCAATCTAATGTGGTGGAAATTGACTTAAATTGGTTTGTTTGGCTAAACTAAAACCGAAATTGACTCGGATGAAACTGGTATATGAGGATCCCAAAAAGTGGTCAAGGTTCAAGTATATTATGATAATATGTTAATCATGCCAGGATGTGGTCGAAATCCACTCTAAAGTGGTGGAAAGTGACTTAAATTGGTTAGTTTGGCCAAACTAGAGCCGAAATTGACTCGGGTGAAACTGTTATTGGAGGACCCCAAAAAATGGTCATAGTTGATGTAAATTCTGATAATATGTTAATCATGCCAGGAAGTGGTCGAAATCCACTCTAATGTGGTGGAAATTGACTTAAATTGGTTTGTTTGGCCAAACTAAAACCGAAATTGACTCGGATCAAACTAGTATATGAGTATCCCAAAAAGTGGTCAAAGTTCATGTATATTATGATAATATGTTAATCATGCCAGGATGTGGTCGAAATCCACTCTAATGTGGTGGAAATTGACTTAAACTGGGTTGTTTGGCCAAACTAAAACCGAAATTGACTCGGATGAAACTGGTATATAAGGATCCCAAAAAGTGGTCAAATTTCATGTATATTATGATAATATTTTAATCATGCCAGGATGTGGTCGAAATCCAATCTAAAGTGGTGGAAAGTGACTTAAATTGGTTACTTTGGCCAAACTAGAGCCGAAATTGACTCGGATGAAACTGTTATTGGAGGAACCCCAAAAATGGTCATTGTTGATGTATTTTATGATAATATGTTAATCATGACAAGAAGTGGTCGAAATCCACTCTAATGTGGTGGAGAATGACTCAAATTGGTTTGTTTGGCTAAACTAAAACCGAAATTGACTCGGATGAAACTCGTATATGAGGATTCCAAAAAGTGGTCAAAGTTCATGTATATTATGATAATATGTTAATCATGCCATGATGTGGTCGAAATCCACTCTAATGTGGTGGAAAATGACTTAAATTTGTGAGTTGGCCAAACTAGAGCCGAAATTGACTCGGATGGAACTGGTATCAGAGGACCCCAAAAAGTGGTCAAAGTTGATGTAAATTATGATAATATGATAATCATACCAGGATGTGCTCGAATTCCACTCTAATGTGGTGGAAAGTTACTTAAATTGGTTAGTTTAGCCAAACTAGAGCCATAATTGACTTGGATGAAACTTGTATCAGAGGACCCCAAAAAGTCGTCAAAATTGATGTAAATTATGATAATATATTAATCATGCCAGGATGTGGTCGAAATCCACTCTAATGTGGTGGAAAGTGACTTAAATTGGTTACTTTGGCCAAACTAGAGCCGAAATTGACTCGGATAAAACTGTTATTGGAGGACCTCCAAAAATGGTCATAGTTGATGTATTTTATGATAATATGTTAATCATGCCAAGAAGTGGTCGAAATCCACTCTAATGTGGTGGAAATTGACTTAAATTGGTTTGTTTGGCCAAACTAAAACCGAAATTGACGAGGATGAAACTGGAATATGAGTATCCCAAAAAGTGGTCAAAGTTCATGTGTATTATGATAATATGTTAATCATGCCAGGATGTGGTCGAAATCCACTCTAATGTGGTGGAAATTGACTTAAACTGGTTTGTTTGGCCAAACTAAAACCGAAATTGACTCGGATGAAACTGGTATATAAGGATCCCAAAAAGTGGTCAAAGTTCATGTATATTATGATAATATGTTAATCATGCCCGGATGTGGTCGAAATCCAATCTAAAGTGGTGGAAAGTGACTGAAATTGGTTGCTTTGGCCAAACTAGAGCCGAAATTGACTCGGATGAATCTGTTATTGGAGGACCCCCAAAAATGGTCATAGTTGATGTATTTTATGATAATATGTTAATCATGCCAGGATGTGGTCGAAATCCACTCCCCAAAAATGGTCATAGTTGATGTATTTTATGATAATATGTTAATCATGCCAAGAAGTGGTCGAAATCCAATCTAATGTGGTGGAAAATGACTTAAATTGGTTTGTTTGGCTAAACTAAAACCGAAATTGACTCGGATGAAACTAGTATATGAGGATCCCAAAAAGTGGTCAAAGTTCAAGTATATTATGATAATATGTTAATCATGCCAGGATGTGGTCGAAATCCACTCTAAAGTGGTGGAAAGTGACTTAAATTGGTTAGTTTGGCCAAACTAGAGCCGAAATTGACTCGGGTGAAACTGTTATTGGAGGACCCCAAAAAATGGTCATAGTTGATGTAAATTCTGATAATATGTTAATCATGCCAGGAAGTGGTCAAAATCCACTCTAATGTGGTGGAAATTGACTTAAATTGGTTTGTTTGGCCAAACTAAAACCGAAATTGACTCGGATCAAACTCGTATATGAGTATCCCAAAAAGTGGTCAAAGTTCATGTATATTATGATAATATGTTAATCATGCCAGGATGTGGTCGAAATCCACTCTAATGTGGTGGAAATTGACTTAAACTGGTTTGTTTGGCCAAACTAAAACCGAAATTGACTCGGATGAAACTGGTATATAAGGATCCCAAAAAGTGGTCAAAGTTCATGTATATTATGATAATATTTTAATCATGCCAGGATGTGGTCGAAATCCAATCTAAAGTGGTGGAAAGTTACTTAAATTGGTTACTTTGGCCAAACTAGAGCCGAAACTGATTAGGATGAAACTGTTATTGGAGGACCCCAAAAAATGGTCATAGTTGATGTATTTTATGATAATATGTTAATCATGACAAGAAGTGGTCGAAATCCACTCTAATGTGGTGGAAAATGACTCAAATTGGTTTGTTTGGCTAAACTAAAACCGAAATTGACTCAGATGAAACTGGTATATGAGGATCCCAAAAAGTGGTCAAAGTTCATGTATATTATGATAATATGTTAATCATGCCAGGAAGTGGTCGAAATCCACTCTAATGTGGTGGAAATTGACTTAAATTGGTTTGTTTGGCCAAACTAAAACCGAAATTGACTCGGATGAAACTGGTATATAAGGACAAAAAGTGGTCAAAGTTCATGTATATTATGATAATATGTTAATCATGCCAGGATGTGATCGAAATCCAATCTAAAGTGGTGGAAAGTGACTGAAATTGGTTACTTTGGCCAAACTAGAGCCAAAATTGACTCGAATGAAACTGTTATTGGAGGACCCCCAAAAATGGTCATAGTTGATGTATTTTATGATAATATGTTAATCCTGCCAAGAAGTGGTCGAAATCCACTCTAATGTGGTGGAAATTGACTTAAATTGGTTTGTTTGGCCAAACTAAAACCGAAATTGACAAGGATGAAACTGGTATATGAGTATCCCAAAAAGTGGTCAAAGTTCATGTATATTATGATAATATGTTAATCATGCCAGGATCTGGTCGAAATCCACTCTAATGTGGTGGAAATTGACTTAAACTGGTTTGTTTGGCCAAACTAAAACCAAAATTGACTCGGATGAAACTGGTATATAAGGATCCCAAAAAGTGGTCAAAGTTCATGTATATTATGATAATATGTTAATCATGCCAGGATGTGGTCGAAATCCAATCTAAAGTGGTGGAAAGTGACTAAAATTGGTTACTTTGGCCAAACTAGAGCCGAAATTGACTCGGATGGAACTGTTATTGGAGGACCCCAAAAAATGGTCATAGTTGATGTATTTTATGATAATATGTTAATCATGATAAGAAGTGGTCGAAATTCACTCTAATGTGGTAGAAATTGACTTAAATTGGTTTGTTTGGCTAAACTAAAACCGAAATTGACTCGGATGAAACTGGTATATGAGGATCCCAAAAAGTGATCAAAGTTCATGTATATTATGATAATATGTTAATCATGCCAGGATGTGGTCGAAATCCACTCTAATGTGGTGGAAAGTGACTTAAATTGGTGAGTTGGCCAAACTAGAGCCGAAATTGACTCGGATGGAACTGGTATCAGAGGACCCCAAAAAGTGGTCAAAGTTGATGTAAAATTTGAGAATATGATAATCATGCCAGGATGTGCTCGAATTCCACTCTAATGTGGTGGAAAGTTACTTAAATTGGTTAGTTTAGCCAAACTAGAGCCATAATTGACTTGAATGAAACTGGTATCAGAGGACCCCAAAAACTGGTCAAAGTTGATGTAAATTATGATAATATATTAATCATGCCATGATGTGGTCGAAATCCACTCTAATGTGGTGGAAAGTGACTTAAATTGGTTATTTTGGCCAAACTAGGGCTGAAATTGACTCGGATGAAACTGTTATTGGAGGACCCCCAAAAATGGTCATAGTTGATGTATTTTATTATAATATGTTAATCATGCCAAGAAGTGGTCGAAATCCACTCTAATGTGGTGTAAATTGACTTAAATTGCTTTGTTTGGCTAAACTAAAACCGAAATTGACTCGAATGAAACTGGTATATGAGGATCCCAAAAAGTGGTCAAAGATCAAGTATATTATGATAATATGTTAATCATGCCAGGATGTGGTCGAAATCCACTCTAAAGTGGTGGAAAGTGACTTAAATTGGTTAGTTTGGCCAAACTAGAGCCGAAATTGACTCGGGTGAAACTGTTATTGGAGGACCCCAAAAAATGGTCATAGTTGATGTAAATTCTGATAATATGTTAATCATGCCAGGAAGTGGTCGAAATCCACTCTAATGTGGTGAAAATTAACTTAAATTGGTTTGTTTGGCCAAACTAAAACCGAAATTGACTCGGATGAAACTGGTATATAAGGACAAAAAGTGGTCAAAGTTCATGTATATTATGATAATATGTTAATCATGCCAGGATGTGGTCGAAATCCAATCTAAAGTGGTGGAAAGTGACTGAAATTGGTTACTTTGGCCAAACTAGAGCCGAAATTGACTCGGATGAAACTGTTATTGGAGGACCCCCAAAAATGGTCATAGTTGATGTATTTTATGATAATATGTTAATCATGCCAGGATGTGGTCGAAATCCACTCCCCAAAAATGGTCATAGTTGATGTATTTTATGATAATATGTTAATCATGCCAAGAAGTGGTCGAAATCCAATCTAATGTGGTGGAAATTGACTTCAATTGGTTTGTTTGGCCAAACTAAAACCGAAATTGACAAGGATGAAACTGGTATATGAGTATCCCAAAAAGTGGTCAAAGTTCATGTATATTATGAAAATATGTTAATCATGCCAGGATGTGGTCGAAATCCACTCTAATGTGGTGGAAATTGACTTAAACTGGGTTGTTTGGCCAAACTAAAACCGAAATTGACTCGGATGAAACTGGTATATAAGGATCCCAAAAAGTGGTCAAAGTTCATGTATATTATGATAATATTTTAATCATGCCAGGATGTGGTCGAAATCCAATCTAAAGTGGTGGAAAGTGACTTAAATTGGTTACTTTGGCCAAACTAGAGCCGAAATTGACTCGGATGAAACTGTTATTGGAGGAACCCCAAAAATGGTCATAGTTGATGTATTTTATGATAATATGTTAATCATGACAAGAAGTGGTCGAAATCCACTCTAATGTGGTGGAAAATGACTCAAATTGGTTTGTTTGGCTAAACTAAAACCGAAATTGACTCGGATGAAACTGGTATATGAGGATCCCAAAAAGTGGTCAAAGTTCATGTATATTATGATAATATGTTAATCATGCCATGATGTGGTCGAAATCCACTCTAATGTGGTGGAAAATGACTTAAATTGGTGAGTTGGCCAAACTAGAGCCGAAATTGACTCGGATGGAACTGGTATCAGAGGACCCCAAAAAGTGGTCAAAGTTGATGTAAATTATGATAATATGATAATCATGCCAGGATGTGCTCGAATTCCACTCTAATGTGGTGGAAAGTTACTTAAATTGGTTAGTTTAGCCAAACTAGAGCCGAAATTGACTCGGATGAAACTGTTATTGGAGGACCCCCAAAAATGGTCATAGTTGATGTATTTTATGATAATATGTTAATCATGCCAAGAAGTGGTCGAAATCCACTCTAATGTGGTGGAAATTGACTTAAATTGGTTTGTTTGGCCAAACTAAAACCGAAATTGACGAGGATGAAACTGGAATATGAGTATCCCAAAAAGTGGTCAAAGTTCATGTGTATTATGATAATATGTTAATCATGCCAGGATGTGGTCGAAATCCAATCTAAAGTGGTGGAAAGTGACTAAAATTGGTTACTTTGGCCAAACTAGAGCCGAAATTGACTCGGATGGAACTGTTATTGGAGGACCCCAAAAAATGGTCATAGTTGATGTATTTTATGATAATATGTTAATCATAACAAGAAGTGGTCGAAATTCACTCTAATGTGGTAGAAATTGACTTAAATTGGTTTGTTTGGCTAAACTAAAACCGAAATTGACTCGGATGAAACTGGTATATGAGGATCCCAAAAAGTGGTCAAAGTTCATGTATATTATGATAATATGTTAATCATGCCAGGATGTGGTCGAAATCCACTCTAATGTGGTGGAAAGTGACTTAAATTGGTGAGTTGGCCAAACTAGAGCCGAAATTGACTCGGATGGAACTGGTATTAGAGGACCCCAAAAAGTGGTCAAACTTGATGTAAAATTTGATAATATGATAATCATGCCAGGATGTGCTCGAATTCCACTCTAATGTGGTGGAAAGTTACTTAAATTGGTTAGTTTAGCCAAACTAGAGCCATAATTGACTTGAATGAAACTGGTATCAGAGGACCCCAAAAACTGGTCAAAGTTGATGTAAATTATGATAATATATTAATCATGCCATGATGTGGTCGAAATCCACTCTAAAGTGGTGGAAAGTGACTTAAATTGGTTAGTTTGGCCAAACTGGAGCCGAAATTGACTCGGGTGAAACTGTTATTGGAGGACCCCAAAAAATGGTCATAGTTGATGTAAATTCTGATAATATGTTAATCATGCCAGGAAGTGGTCGAAATCCACTCTAATGTGGTGGAAATTGACTTAAATTGGTTTGTTTGGCCAAACTAAAATCGAAATTGACTCGGATCAAACTGGTATATGAGTATCCCAAAAAATGGTCATAGTTGATGTATATTATGATAATATGTTAATCATGACAAGAAGTGGTCGAAATTCACTCTAATGTGGTAGAAATTGACTTAAATTGGTTTGTTTGGCTAAACTAAAACCGAAATTGACTCGGATGAAACTGGTATATAAGGATCCCAAAAAGTGGTCAAAGTTCATGTATATTATGATAATATTTTAATCATGCCAGGATGTGGTCGAAATCCACTCTAATGTGGTGGAAAGTGACTTAAATTGGTGAGTTGGCCAAACTAGAGCCGAAATTGACTCGGATGGAACTGGTATCAGAGGACCCCAAAAAGTGGTCAAAGTTGATGTAAAATTTGATAATATGGTAATCATGCTAGGATGTGCTCGAATTCCACTCTAATGTGGTGGAAAGTTACTTAAATTGGTTAGTTTAGCCAAACTAGAGCCATGATTGACTTGAATGAAACTGGTATCAGAGGACCCCAAAAACTGGTCAAAGTTGATGTAAATTATGATAATATATTAATCATGCCAGGATATGGTCGAAATCCACTCTACTGTGGTGGAAAGTGACTTAAATTGGTTACTTTGGCCAAACTAGAGCCGAAATTGACTCGGATGAAACTGTTATTGGAGGACCCCCAAAAATGGTCATAGTTGATGTATTTTATGATAATATGTTAATCATGCCAAGAAGTGGTCGAAATCCACTCTAATGTGGTGGAAATTGACTTAAATTGGTTTGTTTGGCCAAACTAAAACCGAAATTGACGAGGATGAAACTGGAATATGAGTATCCCAAAAAGTGGTCAAAGTTCATGTGTATTATGATAATATGTTAATCATGCCAGGATGTGGTCGAAATCCACTCTAATGTGGTGGAAATTGACTTAAACTGGTTTGTTTGGCCAAACTAAAACCGAAATTGACTCGGATGAAACTGGTATATAAGGATCCCAAAAAGTGGTCAAAGTTCATGTATATTATGATAATATGTTAATCATGCCCGGATGTGGTCGAAATCCAATCTAAAGTGGTGGAAAGTGACTGAAATTGGTTGCTTTGGCCAAACTAGAGCCGAAATTGACTCGGATGAATCTGTTATTGGAGGACCCCCAAAAATGGTCATAGTTGATGTATTTTATGATAATATGTTAATCATGCCAGGATGTGGTCGAAATCCACTCCCCAAAAATGGTCATAGTTGATGTATTTTATGATAATATGTTAATCATGCCAAGAAGTGGTCGAAATCCAATCTAATGTGGTGGAAATTGACTTAAATTGGTTTGTTTGGCTAAACTAAAACCGAAATTGACTCGGATGAAACTGGTATATGAGGATCCCAAAAAGTGGTCAAAGTTCAAGTATATTATGATAATATGTTAATCATGCCAGGATGTGGTCGAAATCCACTCTAAAGTGGTGGAAAGTGACTTAAATTGGTTAGTTTGGCCAAACTGGAGCCGAAATTGACTCGGGTGAAACTGTTATTGGAGGACCCCAAAAAATGGTCATAGTTGATGTAAATTCTGATAATATGTTAATCATGCCAGGAAGTGGTCGAAATCCACTCTAATGTGGTGGAAATTGACTTAAATTGGTTTGTTTGGCCAAACTAAAACCGAAATTGACTCGGATCAAACTGGTATATGAGTATCCCAAAAAGTGGTCAAAGTTCATGTATATTATGATAATATGTTAATCATGCCAGGATGTGGTCGAAATCCAATCTAATGTGGTGGAAATTGACTTAAACTGGTTTGTTTGGCCAAACTAAAACCGAAATTGACTCGGATGAAACTGGTATATAAGGATCCCAAAAAGTGGTCAAAGTTCATGTATATTATGATAATATTTTAATCATGCCAGGATGTGGTCGAAATCCAATCTAAAGTGGTGGAAAGTTACTTAAATTGGTTACTTTGGCCAAACTAGAGCCGAAATTGACTCGGATGAAACTGTTATTGGAGGACCCCCAAAAATGGTCATAGTTGATGTATTTTATGATAATATGTTAATCATGACAAGAAGTGGTCGAAATCCACTCTAATGTGGTGGGAAATGACTCAAATTGGTTTGTTTGGCTAAACTAAAACCGAAATTGACTCGGATGAAACTGGTATATGAGGATCCCAAAAAGTGGTCAAAGTTCATGTATATTATGATAATATGTTAATCATGCCAGGAAGTGGTCGAAATCCACTCTAATGTGGTGGAAATTGACTTAAATTGGTTTGTTTGGCCAAACTAAAACCGAAATTGACTCGGATGAAACTGGTATATAAGGACAAAAAGTGGTCAAAGTTCATGTATATTATGATAATATGTTAATCATGCCAGGATGTGATCGAAATCCAATCTAAAGTGGTGGAAAGTGACTGAAATTGGTTACTTTGGCCAAACTAGAGCCGGAAATGACTCGGATGAAACTGTTATTGGAGGACCCCCAAAAATGGTCATAGTTGATGTATTTTATGATAATATGTTAATCATGCCAAGAAGTGGTCGAAATCCACTCTAATGTGGTGAAAATTGACTTAAATTGGTTTGTTTGGCCAAACTAAAACCGAAATTGACAAGGATGAAACTGGTATATGAGTATCCCAAAAAGTGGTCAAAGTTCATGTATATTATGATAATATGTTAATCATGCCAGGATCTGGTCGAAATCCACTCTAATGTGGTGGAAATTGACTTAAACTGGTTTGTTTGGCCAAACTAAAACCAAAATTGACTCGGATGAAACTGGTATATAAGGATCCCAAAAAGTGGTCAAAGTTCATTTATATTATGATAATATGTTAATCATGCCAGGATGTGGTCGAAATCCAATCTAAAGTGGTGGAAAGTGACTAAAATTGGTTACTTTGGCCAAACTAGAGCCGAAATTGACTCGGATGGAACTGTTATTGGAGGACCCCAAAAAATGGTCATAGTTGATGTATTTTATGATAATATGTTAATCATGACAAGAAGTGGTCGAAATTCACTCTAATGTGGTAGAAATTGACTTAAATTGGTTTGTTTGGCTAAACTAAAACCGAAATTGACTCGGATGAAACTGGTATATGAGGATCCCAAAAAGTGGTCAAAGTTCATGTATATTATGATAATATGTTAATCATGCCAGGATGTGGTCGAAATCCACCCTAATGTGGTGGAAAGTGACTTAAATTGGTGAGTTGGCCAAACTAGAGCCGAAATTGACTCGGATGGAACTGGTATCAGAGGACCCCAAAAAGTGGTCAAAGTTGATGTAAAATTTGATAATATGATAATCATGCCAGGATGTGCTCGAATTCCACTCTAACGTGGTGGAAAGTTACTTAAATTGGTTAGTTTAGCCAAACTAGAGCCATAATTGACTTGAATGAAACTGGTATCAGAGGACCCCAAAAACTGGTCAAAGTTGATGTAAATTATGATAATATATTAATCATGCCATGATGTGGTCGAAATCCACTCTAAAGTGGTGGAAAGTGACTTAAATTGGTTAGTTTGGCCAAACTGGAGCCGAAATTGACTCGGGTGAAACTGTTATTGGAGGACCCCAAAAAATGGTCATAGTTGATGTAAATTCTGATAATATGTTAATCATGCCAGGAAGTGGTCGAAATCCACTCTAATGTGGTGGAAATTGACTTAAATTGGTTTGTTTGGCCAAACTAAAATCGAAATTGACTCGGATCAAACTGGTATATGAGTATCCCAAAAAATGGTCATAGTTGATGTATATTATGATAATATGTTAATCATGACAAGAAGTGGTCGAAATTCACTCTAATGTGGTAGAAATTGACTTAAATTGGTTTGTTTGGCTAAACTAAAACCGAAATTGACTCGGATGAAACTGGTATATAAGGATCCCAAAAAGTGGTCAAAGTTCATGTATATTATGATAATATTTTAATCATGCCAGGATGTGGTCGAAATCCACTCTAATGTGGTGGAAAGTGACTTAAATTGGTGAGTTGGCCAAACTAGAGCCGAAATTGACTCGGATGGAACTGGTATCAGAGGACCCCAAAAAGTGGTCAAAGTTGATGTAAAATTTGATAATATGATAATCATGCTAGGATGTGCTCGAATTCCACTCTAATGTGGTGGAAAGTTACTTAAATTGGTTAGTTTAGCCAAACTAGAGCCATGATTGACTTGAATGAAACTGGTATCAGAGGACCCCAAAAACTGGTCAAAGTTGATGTAAATTATGATAATATATTAATCATGCCAGGATATGGTCGAAATCCACTCTACTGTGGTGGAAAGTGACTTAAATTGGTTACTTTGGCCAAACTAGAGCCGAAATTGACTCGGATGAAACTGTTATTGGAGGACCCCCAAAAATGGTCATAGTTGATGTATTTTATGATAATATGTTAATCATGCCAAGAAGTGGTCGAAATCCACTCTAATGTGGTGGAAATTGACTTAAATTGGTTTGTTTGGCCAAACTAAAACCGAAATTGACGAGGATGAAACTGGAATATGAGTATCCCAAAAAGTGGTCAAAGTTCATGTGTATTATGATAATATGTTAATCATGCCAGGATGTGGTCGAAATCCACTCTAATGTGGTGGAAATTGACTTAAACTGGTTTGTTTGGCCAAACTAAAACCGAAATTGACTCGGATGAAACTGGTATATAAGGATCCCAAAAAGTGGTCAAAGTTCATGTATATTATGATAATATGTTAATCATGCCCGGATGTGGTCGAAATCCAATCTAAAGTGGTGGAAAGTGACTGAAATTGGTTGCTTTGGCCAAACTAGAGCCGAAATTGACTCGGATGAATCTGTTATTGGAGGACCCCCAAAAATGGTCATAGTTGATGTATTTTATGATAATATGTTAATCATGCCAGGATGTGGTCGAAATCCACTCCCCAAAAATGGTCATAGTTGATGTATTTTATGATAATATGTTAATCATGCCAAGAAGTGGTCGAAATCCAATCTAATGTGGTGGAAATTGACTTAAATTGGTTTGTTTGGCTAAACTAAAACCGAAATTTACTCGGATGAAACTGGTATATGAGGATCCCAAAAAGTGGTCAAAGTTCAAGTATATTATGATAATATGTTAATCATGCCAGGATGTGGTCGAAATCCACTCTAAAGTGGTGGAAAGTGACTTAAATTGGTTAGTTTGGCCAAACTGGAGCCGAAATTGACTCGGGTGAAACTGTTATTGGAGGACCCCAAAAAATGGTCATAGTTGATGTAAATTCTGATAATATGTTAATCATGCCAGGAAGTGGTCGAAATCCACTCTAATGTGGTGGAAATTGACTTAAATTGGTTTGTTTGGCCAAACTAAAACCGAAATTGACTCGGATCAAACTGGTATATGAGTATCCCAAAAAGTGGTCAAAGTTCATGTATATTATGATAATATGTTAATCATGCCAGGATGTGGTCGAAATCCAATCTAATGTGGTGGAAATTGACTTAAACTGGTTTGTTTGGCCAAACTAAAACCGAAATTGACTCGGATGAAACTGGTATATAAGGATCCCAAAAAGTGGTCAAAGTTCATGTATATTATGATAATATTTTAATCATGCCAGGATTTGGTCGAAATCCAATCTAAAGTGGTGGAAAGTTACTTAAATTGGTTACTTTGGCCAAACTAGAGCCGAAATTGACTCGGATGAAACTGTTATTGGAGGACCCCCAAAAATGGTCATAGTTGATGTATTTTATGATAATATGTTAATCATGACAAGAAGTGGTCGAAATCCACTCTAATGTGGTGGGAAATGACTCAAATTGCTTTGTTTGGCTAAACTAAAACCGAAATTGACTCGGATGAAACTGGTATATGAGGATCCCAAAAAGTGGTCAAAGTTCACGTATATTATGGTAATATGTTAATCATGCCAGGAAGTGGTCGAAATCCACTCTAATGTGGTGGAAATTGACTTAAATTGGTTTGTTTGGCCAAACTAAAACCGAAATTGACTCGGATGAAACTGGTATATAAGGACAAAAAGTGGTCAAAGTTCATGTATATTATGATAATATGTTAATCATGCCAGGATGTGATCGAAATCCAATCTAAAGTGGTGGAAAGTGACTGAAATTGGTTACTTTGGCCAAACTAGAGCCGGAAATGACTCGGATGAAACTGTTATTGGAGGACCCCCAAAAATGGTCATAGTTGATGTATTTTATGATAATATGTTAATCATGCCAAGAAGTGGTCGAAATCCACTCTAATGTGGTGAAAATTGACTTAAATTGGTTTGTTTGGCCAAACTAAAACCGAAATTGACAAGGATGAAACTGGTATATGAGTATCCCAAAAAGTGGTCAAAGTTCATGTATATTATGATAATATGTTAATCATGCCAGGATCTGGTCGAAATCCACTCTAATGTGGTGGAAATTGACTTAAACTGGTTTGTTTGGCCAAACTAAAACCAAAATTGACTCGGATGAAACTGGTATATAAGGATCCCAAAAAGTGGTCAAAGTTCATTTATATTATGATAATATGTTAATCATGCCAGGATGTGGTCGAAATCCAATCTAAAGTGGTGGAAAGTGACTAAAATTGGTTACTTTGGCCAAACTAGAGCCGAAATTGACTCGGATGGAACTGTTATTGGAGGACCCCAAAAAATGGTCATAGTTGATGTATTTTATGATAATATGTTAATCATGACAAGAAGTGGTCGAAATTCACTCTAATGTGGTAGAAATTGACTTAAATTGGTTTGTTTGGCTAAACTAAAACCGAAATTGACTCGGATGAAACTGGTATATGAGGATCCCAAAAAGTGGTCAAAGTTCATGTATATTATGATAATATGTTAATCATGCCAGGATGTGGTCGAAATCCACTCTAATGTGGTGGAAAGTGACTTAAATTGGTGAGTTGGCCAAACTAGAGCCGAAATTGACTCGGATGGAACTGGTATCAGAGGACCCCAAAAAGTGGTCAAAGTTGATGTAAAATTTGATAATATGATAATCATGCCAGGATGTGCTCGAAATCCACTCTAATGTGGTGGAAAGTTACTTAAATTGGTTAGTTTAGCCAAACTAGAGCCGAAATTGACTCGGATGAAACTGTTATTGGAGGACCCCCAAAAATGGGCATAGTTGATGTATTTTATTATAATATGTTAATCATGCCAAGAAGTGGTCGAAATCCACTCTAATGTGGTGGAAATTGACTTAAACTGGGTTGTTTGGCCAAACTAAAACCGAAATTGACTCGGATGAAACTGGTATATAAGGATCCCAAAAAGTGGTCAAAGTTCATGTATATTATGATAATATTTTAATCATGCCAGGATGTGGTCGAAATCCAATCTAAAGTGGTGGAAAGTGACTTAAATTGGTTACTTTGGCCAAACTAGAGGCGAAATTGACTCGGATGACACTGTTATTGGAGGAACCCCAAAAATGGTCATAGTTGATGTATTTTATGATAATATGTTAATCATGACAAGAAGTGGTCGAAATCCACTCTAATGTGGTGGAAAATGACTCAAATTGGTTTGTTTGGCTACACTAAAACCGAAATTGACTCGGATGAAACTGGTATATGAGGATCCCAAAAAGTGGTCAAAGTTCATGTATATTATGATAATATGTTAATCATGCCATGATGTGGTCGAAATCCACTCTAATGTGGTGGAAAATGACTTAAATTGGTGAGTTGGCCAAACTAGAGCCGAAATTGACTCGGATGAAACTGGAATATGAGTATCCCAAAAAGTGGTCAAAGTTCATGTGTATTATGATAATATGTTAATCATGCCAGGATGTGGTCGAAATCCACTCTAATGTGGTGGAAATTGACTTAAACTGGTTTGTTTGGCCAAACTAAAACCGAAATTGACTCGGATGAAACTGGTATATAAGGATCCCAAAGAGTGGTCAAAGTTCATGTATATTATGATAATATGTTAATCATGCCCGGATGTGGTCGAAATCCAATCTAAAGTGGTGGAAAGTGACTGAAATTGGTTGCTTTGGCCAAACTAGAGCCGAAATTGACTCGGATGAATATGTTATTGGAGGACCCCCAAAAATGGTCATAGTTGATATATTTTATGATAATATGTTAATCATGCCAGGATGTGGTCGAAATCCACTCCCCAAAAATGGTCATAGTTGATGTATTTTATGATAATATGTTAATCATGCCAAGAAGTGGTCGAAATCCAATCTAATGTGGTGGAAATTGACTTAAATTGGTTTGTTTGGCTAAACTAAAACCGAAATTGACTCGGATGAAACTGGTATATGAGGATCCCAAAAAGTGGTCAAAGTTCAAGTATATTATGATAATATGTTAATCATGCCAGGATGTGGTCGAAATCCACTCTAAAGTGGTGGAAAGTGACTTAAATTGGTTAGTTTGGCCAAACTGGAGCCGAAATTGACTCGGGTGAAACTGTTATTGGAGGACCCCAAAAAATGGTCATAGTTGATGTAAATTCTGATAATATGTTAATCATGCCAGGAAGTGGTCGAAATCCACTCTAATGTGGTGGAAATTGACTTAAATTGGTTTGTTTGGCCAAACTAAAACCGAAATTGACTCGGATCAAACTGGTATATGAGTATCCCAAAAAGTGGTCAAAGTTCATGTATATTATGATAATATGTTAATCATGCCAGGATGTGGTCGAAATCCAATCTAATGTGGTGGAAATTGACTTAAACTGGTTTGTTTGGCCAAACTAAAACCGAAATTGACTCGGATGAAACTGGTATATAAGGATCCCAAAAAGTGGTCAAAGTTCATGTATATTATGATAATATTTTAATCATGCCAGGATGTGGTCGAAATCCAATCTAAAGTGGTGGAAAGTTACTTAAATTGGTTACTTTGGCCAAACTAGAGCCGAAATTGACTCGGATGAAACTGTTATTGGAGGACCCCCAAAAATGGTCATAGTTGATGTATTTTATGATAATATGTTAATCATGACAAGAAGTGGTCGAAATCCACTCTAATGTGGTGGGAAATGACTCAAATTGGTTTGTTTGGCTAAACTAAAACCGAAATTGACTCGGATGAAACTGGTATATGAGGATCCCAAAAAGTGGTCAAAGTTCATGTATATTATGATAATATGTTAATCATGCCAGGAAGTGGTCGAAATCCACTCTAATGTGGTGGAAATTGACTTAAATTGGTTTGTTTGGCCAAACTAAAACCGAAATTGACTCGGATGAAACTGGTATATAAGGACAAAAAGTGGTCAAAGTTCATGTATATTATGATAATATGTTAATCATGCCAGGATGTGATCGAAATCCAATCTAAAGTGGTGGAAAGTGACTGAAATTGGTTACTTTGGCCAAACTAGAGCCGGAAATGACTCGGATGAAACTGTTATTGGAGGACCCCCAAAAATGGTCATAGTTGATGTATTTTATGATAATATGTTAATCATGCCAAGAAGTGGTCGAAATCCACTCTAATGTGGTGAAAATTGACTTAAATTGGTTTGTTTGGCCAAACTAAAACCGAAATTGACAAGGATGAAACTGGTATATGAGTATCCCAAAAAGTGGTCAAAGTTCATGTATATTATGATAATATGTTAATCATGCCAGGATCTGGTCGAAATCCACTCTAATGTGGTGGAAATTGACTTAAACTGGTTTGTTTGGCGAAACTAAAACCAAAATTGACTCGGATGAAACTGGTATATAAGGATCCCAAAAAGTGGTCAAAGTTCATTTATATTATGATAATATGTTAATCATGCCAGGATGTGGTCGAAATCCAATCTAAAGTGGTGGAAAGTGACTAAAATTGGTTACTTTGGCCAAACTAGAGCCGAAATTGACTTGGATGGAACTGTTATTGGAGGACCCCAAAAAATGGTCATAGTTGATGTATTTTATGATAATATGTTAATCATGACAAGAAGTGGTCGAAATTCACTCTAATGTGGTAGAAATTGACTTAAATTGGTTTGTTTGGCTAAACTAAAACCGAAATTGACTCGGATGAAACTGGTATATGAGGATCCCAAAAAGTGGTCAAAGTTCATGTATATTATGATAATATGTTAATCATGCCAGGATGTGGTCGAAATCCACTCTAATGTGGTGGAAAGTGACTTAAATTGGTGAGTTGGCCAAACTAGAGCCGAAATTGACTCGGATGGAACTGGTATCAGAGGACCCCAAAAAGTGGTCAAAGTTGATGTAAAATTTGATAATATGATAATCATGCCAGGATGTGCTCGAATTCCACTCTAATGTGGTGGAAAGTTACTTAAATTGGTTAGTTTAGCCAAACTAGAGCCGAAATTGACTCGGATGAAACTGTTATTGGAGGACCCCCAAAAATGGGCATAGTTGATGTATTTTATTATAATATGTTAATCATGCCAAGAAGTGGTCGAAATCCACTCTAATGTGGTGGAAATTGACTTAAACTGGGTTGTTTGGCCAAACTAAAACCGAAATTGACTCGGATGAAACTGGTATATAAGGATCCCAAAAAGTGGTCAAAGTTCATGTATATTATGATAATATTTTAATCATGCCAGGATGGGGTCGAAATCCAATCTAAAGTGGTGGAAAGTGACTTAAATTGGTTACTTTGGCCAAACTAGAGCCGAAATTGACTCGGATGAAACTGTTATTGGAGGAACCCCAAAAATGGTCATAGTATATGTATTTTATGATAATATGTTAATCATGACAAGAAGTGGTCGAAATCCACTCTAATGTGGTGGAAAATGACTCAAATTGGTTTGTTTGGCTAAACTAAAACCGAAATTGACTCGGATGAAACTGGTATATGAGGATCCCAAAAAGTGGTCAAAGTTCATGTATATTATGATAATATGTTAATCATGCCATGATGTGGTCGAAATCCACTCTAATGTGGTGGAAAATGACTTAAATTGGTGAGTTGGCCAAACTAGAGCCGAAATTGACTCGGATGGAACTGGTATCAGAGGACCCCAAAAAGTGGTCAAAGTTGATGTAAATTATGATAATATGATAATCATGCCAGGATGTGCTCGAATTCCACTCTAATGTGGTGGAAAGTTACTTAAATTGGTTAGTTTAGCCAAACTAGAGCCATAATTGACTTGGATGAAACTGGTATCAGAGGACCCCAAAAAGTCGTCAAAATTGATGTAAATTATGATAATATATTAATCATGCCAGGATGTGGTCGAAATCCACTCTAATGTGGTGGAAAGTGACTTAAATTGGTTACTTTGGCCAAACTAGAGCCGAAATTGACTCGGATGAAACTGTTATTGGAGGACCCCCAAAAATGGTCATAGTTGATGTATTTTATGATAATATGTTAATCATGCCAAGAAGTGGTCGAAATCCACTCTAATGTGGTGGAAATTGACTTAAATTGGTTTGTTTGGCCAAACTAAAACCGAAATTGACGAGGATGAAACTGGAATATAAGTATCCCAAAAAGTGGTCAAAGTTCATGTGTATTATGATAATATGTTAATCATGCCAGGATGTGGTCGAAATCCACTCTAATGTGGTGGAAATTGACTTAAACTGGTTTGTTTGGCCAAACTAAAACCGAAATTGACTCGGATGAAACTGGTATATAAGGATCCCAAAAAGTGGTCAAAGTTCATGTATATTATGATAATATGTTAATCATGCCCGGATGTGGTCGAAATCCAATCTAAAGTGGTGGAAAGTGACTGAAATTGGTTGCTTTGGCCAAACTAGAGCCGAAATTGACTCGGATGAATCTGTTATTGGAGGACCCCCAAAAATGGTCATAGTTGATGTATTTTATGATAATATGTTAATCATGCCAGGATGTGGTCGAAATCCACTCCCCAAAAATGGTCATAGTTGATGTATTTTATGATAATATGTTAATCATGCCAAGAAGTGGTCGAAATCCAATCTAATGTGGTGGAAATTGACTTAAATTGGTTTGTTTGGCTAAACTAAAACCGAAATTGACTCGGATGAAACTGGTATATGAGGATCCCAAAAAGTGGTCAAAGTTCAAGTATATTATGATAATATGTTAATCATGCCAGGATGTGGTCGAAATCCACTCTAAAGTGGTGGAAAGTGACTTAAATTGGTTAGTTTGGCCAAACTGGAGCCGAAATTGACTCGGGTGAAACTGTTATTGGAGGACCCCAAAAAATGGTCATAGTTGCTGTAAATTCTGATAATATGTTAATCATGCCAGGAAGTGGTCGAAATCCACTCTAATGTGGTGGAAATTGACTTAAATTGGTTTGTTTGGCCAAACTAAAACCGAAATTGACTCGGATCAAACTGGTATATGAGTATCCCAAAAAGTGGTCAAAGTTCATGTATATTATGATAATATGTTAATCATGTCAGGATGTGGTCGAAATCCAATCTAATGTGGTGGAAATTGACTTAAACTGGTTTGTTTGGCAAAACTAAAACCGAAATGGACTCGGATTAAACTGGTATATAAGGATCCCAAAAAGTGGTCAAAGTTCATGTATATTATGATAATATTTTAATCATGCCAGGATGTGGTCGAAATCCAATCTAAAGTGGTGGAAAGTTACTTAAATTGGTTACTTTGGCCAAACTAGAGCCGAAATTGACTCGGATGAAACTGTTATTGGAGGACCCCCAAAAATGGTCATAGTTAATGTATTTTATGATAATATGTTAATCATGACAAGAAGTGGTCGAAATCCACTCTAATGTGGTGGGAAATGACTCAAATTGGTTTGTTTGGCTAAACTAAAACCGGAATTGACTCGGATGAAACTGGTATATGAGGATCCCAAAAAGTGGTCAAAGTTCATGTATAATATGATAATATGTTAATCATGCCAGGAAGTGGTCGAAATCCACTCTAATGTGGTGGAAATTGACTTAAATTGGTTTGTTTGGCCAAACTAAAACCGAAATTGACTCGGATGAAACTGGTATATAAGGACAAAAAGTGGTCAAAGTTCATGTATATTATGATAATAAGTTAATCATGCCAGGATGTGATCGAAATCCAATCTAAAGTGGTGGAAAGTGACTGAAATTGGTTACTTTGGCCAAACTAGAGCCGGAAATGACTCGGATGAAACTGTTATTGGAGGACCCCCAAAAATGGTCATAGTTGATGTATTTTATGATAATATGTTAATCATGCCAAGAAGTGGTCGAAATCCACTCTAATGTGGTGAAAATTGACTTAAATTGGTTTGTTTGGCCAAACTAAAACCGAAATTGACAAGGATGAAACTGGTATATGAGTATCCCAAAAAGTGGTCAAAGTTCATGTATATTATGATAATATGTTAATCATGCCAGGATCTGGTCGAAATCCACTCTAATGGGGTGGAAATTGACTTAAACTGGTTTGTTTGGCCAAACTAAAACCAAAATTGACTCGGATGAAACTGGTATATAAGGATCCCAAAAAGTGGTCAAAGTTCATTTATATTATGATAATATGTTAATCATGCCAGGATGTGGTCGAAATCCAATCTGAAGTGGTGGAAAGTGACTAAAATTGGTTACTTTGGCCAAACTAGAGCCGAAATTGACTCGGATGGAACTGTTATTGGAGGACCCCAAAAAATGGTCATAGTTGATGTATTTTATGATAATATGTTAATCATGACAAGAAGTGGTCGAAATTCACTCTAATGTGGTAGAAATTGACTTAAATTGGTTTGTTTGGCTAAACTAAAACCGAAATTGACTCGGATGAAACTGGTATATGAGGATCCCAAAAAGTGGTCAAAGTTCATGTATATTATGATAATATGTTAATCATGCCAGGATGTGGTCGAAATCCACTCTAATGTGGTGGAAAGTGACTTAAATTGGTGAGTTGGCCAAACTAGAGCCGAAATTGACTCGGAGGGAACTGGTATCAGAGGACCCCAAAAAGTGGTCAAAGTTGATGTAAAATTTGATAATATGATAATCATGCCAGGATGTGCTCGAATTCCACTCTAATGTGGTGGAAAGTTACTTAAATTGGTTAGTTTAGCCAAACTAGAGCCGAAATTGACTCGGATGAAACTGTTATTGGAGGACCCCCAAAAATGGGCATAGTTGACGTATTTTATTATAATATGTTAATCATGCCAAGAAGTGGTCGAAATCCACTCTAATGTGGTGGAAATTGACTTAAACTGGGTTGTTTGGCCAAACTAAAACCGAAATTGACTCGGATGAAACTGGTATATAAGGATCCCAAAAAGTGGTCAAAGTTCATGTATATTATGATAATATTTTAATCATGCCAGGATGTGGTCGAAATCCAATCTAAAGTGGTGGAAAGTGACTTAAATTGGTTACTTTGGCCAAACTAGAGCCGAAATTGACTCGGATGAAACTGTTATTGGAGGAACCCCAAAAATGGTCATAGTTGATGTATTTTATGATAATATGTTAATCATGACAAGAAGTGGTCGAAATCCACTCTAATGTGGTGGAAAATGACTCAAATTGGTTTGTTTGGCTAAACTAAAACCGAAATTGACTCGGATGAAACTGGTATATGAGGATCCCAAAAAGTGGTCAAAGTTCATGTATATTATGATAATATGTTAATCATGCCATGATGTGGTCGAAATCCACTCTAATGTGGTGGAAAATGACTTAAATTGGTGAGTTGGCCAAACTAGAGCCGAAATTGACTCGGATGGAACTGGTATCAGAGGACCCCAAAAAGTGGTCAAAGTTGATGTAAATTATGATAATATGATAATCATGCCAGGATGTGCTCGAATTCCACTCTAATGTGGTGGAAAGTTACTTAAATTGGTTAGTTTAGCTAAACTAGAGCCGTAATTGACTTGGATGAAACTGGTATCAGAGGACCCCAAAAAGTCGTCAAAATTGATGTAAATTATGATAATATATTAATCATGCCAGGATGTGGTCGAAATCCACTCTAATGTGGTGGAAAGTGACTTAAATTGGTTACTTTGGCAAAACTAGAGCTGAAATTGACTCGGATGAAACTGTTATTGGAGGACCCCCAAAAATGGTCATAGTTGATGTATTTTATGATAATATGTTAATCATGCCAAGAAGTGGTCGAAATCCACTCTAATGTGGTGGAAATTGACTTAAATTGGTTTGTTTGGCCAAACTAAAACCGAAATTGACGAGGATGAAACTGGAATATGAGTATCCCAAAAAGTGGTCAAAGTTCATGTGTATTATGATAATATGTTAATCATGCCAGGATGTGGTCGAAATCCAATCTAAAGTGGTGGAAAGTGACTAAAATTGGTTACTTTGGCCAAACTAGAGCCGAAATTGACTCGGATGGAACTGTTATTGGAGGACCCCAAAAAATGGTCATAGTTGATGTATTTTATGATAATATGTTAATCATAACAAGAAGTGGTCGAAATTCACTCTAATGTGGTAGAAATTGACTTAAATTGGTTTGTTTGGCTAAACTAAAACCGAAATTGACTCGGATGAAACTGGTATATGAGGATCCCAAAAAGTGGTCAAAGTTCATGTATATTATGATAATATGTTAATCATGCCAGGATGTGGTCGAAATCCACTCTAATGTGGTGGAAAGTGACTTAAATTGGTGAGTTGGCCAAACTAGAGCCGAAATTGACTCGGATGGAACTGGTATCAGAGGACCCCAAAAAGTGGTCAAACTTGATGTAAAATTTGATAATATGATAATCATGCCAGGATGTGCTCGAATTCCACTCTAATGTGGTGGAAAGTTACTTAAATTGGTTAGTTTAGCCAAACTAGAGCCATAATTGACTTGAATGAAACTGGTATCAGAGGACCCCAAAAACTGGTCAAAGTTGATGTAAATTATGATAATATATTAATCATGCCATGATGTGGTCGAAATCCACTCTAAAGTGGTGGAAAGTGACTTAAATTGGTTAGTTTGGCCAAACTGGAGCCGAAATTGACTCGGGTGAAACTGTTATTGGAGGACCCCAAAAAATGGTCATAGTTGATGTAAATTCTGATAATATGTTAATCATGCCAGGAAGTGGTCGAAATCCACTCTAATGTGGTGGAAATTGACTTAAATTGGTTTGTTTGGCCAAACTAAAATCGAAATTGACTCGGATCAAACTGGTATATGAGTATCCCAAAAAATGGTCATAGTTGATGTATATTATGATAATATGTTAATCATGACAAGAAGTGGTCGAAATTCACTCTAATGTGGTAGAAATTGACTTAAATTGGTTTGTTTGGCTAAACTAAAACCGAAATTGACTCGGATGAAACTGGTATATAAGGATCCCAAAAAGTGGTCAAAGTTTATGTATATTATGATAATATTTTAATCATGCCAGGATGTGGTCGAAATCCACTCTAATGTGGTGGAAAGTGACTTAAATTGGTGAGTTGGCCAAACTAGAGCCGAAATTGACTCGGATGGAACTGGTATCAGAGGACCCCAAAAAGTGGTCAAAGTTGATGTAAAATTTGATAATATGATAATCATGCCAGGATGTGCTCGAATTCCACTCTAATGTGGTGGAAAGTTACTTAAATTGGTTAGTTTAGCCAAACTAGAGCCATGATTGACTTGAATGAAACTGGTATCAGAGGACCCCAAAAACTGGTCAAAGTTGATGTAAATTATGATAATATATTAATCATGCCAGGATATGGTCGAAATCCACTCTACTGTGGTGGAAAGTGACTTAAATTGGTTACTTTGGCCAAACTAGAGCCGAAATTGACTCGGATGAAACTGTTATTGGAGGACCCCCAAAAATGGTCATAGTTGATGTATTTTATGATAATATGTTAATCATGCCAAGATGTGGTCGAAATCCACTCTAATGTGGTGGAAATTGACTTAAATTGGTTTGTTTGGCCAAACTAAAACCGAAATTGACGAGGATGAAACTGGAATATGAGTATCCCAAAAAGTGGTCAAAGTTCATGTGTATTATGATAATATGTTAATCATGCCAGGATGTGGTCGAAATCCACTCTAATGTGGTGGAAATTGACTTAAACTGGTTTGTTTGGCCAAACTAAAACCGAAATTGACTCGGATGAAACTGGTATATAAGGATCCCAAAAAGTGGTCAAAGTTCATGTATATTATGATAATATGTTAATCATGCCCGGATGTGGTCGAAATCCAATCTAAAGTGGTGGAAAGTGACTGAAATTGGTTGCTTTGGCCAAACTAGAGCCGAAATTGACTCGGATGAATCTGTTATTGGAGGACCCCCAAAAATGGTCATAGTTGATGTATTTTATGATAATATGTTAATCATGCCAGGATGTGGTCGAAATCCACTCCCCAAAAATGGTCATAGTTGATGTATTTTATGATAATATGTTAATCATGCCAAGAAGTGGTCGAAATCCAATCTAATGTGGTGGAAATTGACTTAAATTGGTTTGTTTGGCTAAACTAAAACCGAAATTGACTCGGATGAAACTGGTATATGAGGATCCCAAAAAGTGGTCAAAGTTCAAGTATATTATGATAATATGTTAATCATGCCCGGATGTGGTCGAAATCCAATCTAAAGTGGTGGAAAGTGACTGAAATTGGTTGCTTTGGCCAAACTAGAGCCGAAATTGACTCGGATGAATCTGTTATTGGAGGACCCCCAAAAATGGTCATAGTTGATGTATTTTATGATAATATGTTAATCATGCCAGGATGTGGTCGAAATCCACTCCCCAAAAATGGTCATAGTTGATGTATTTTATGATAATATGTTAATCATGCCAAGAAGTGGTCGAAATCCAATCTAATGTGGTGGAAATTGACTTAAATTGGTTTGTTTGGCTAAACTAAAACCGAAATTGACTCGGATGAAACTGGTATATGAGGATCCCAAAAAGTGGTCAAAGTTCAAGTATATTATAATAATATGTTAATCATGCCAGGATGTGGTCGAAATCCACTCTAAAGTGGTGGAAAGTGACTTAAATTGGTTAGTTTGGCCAAACTGGAGCCGAAATTGACTCGGGTGAAACTGTTATTGGAGGACCCCAAAAAATGGTCATAGTTGATGTAAATTCTGATAATATGTTAATCATGCCAGGAAGTGGTCGAAATCCACTCTAATGTGGTGGAAATTGACTTAAATTGGTTTGTTTGGCCAAACCAAAACCGAAATTGACTCGGATCAAACTGGTATATGAGTATCCCAAAAAGTGGTCAAAGTTCATGTATATTATGATAATATGTTAATCATGTCAGGATGTGGTCGAAATCCAATCTAATGTGGTGGAAATTGACTTAAACTGGTTTGTTTGGCCAAACTAAAACCGAAATTGACTCGGATGAAACTGGTATATAAGGATCCCAAAAAGTGGTCAAAGTTCATGTATATTATGATAATATTTTAATCATGCCAGGATGTGGTCGAAATCCAATCTAAAGTGGTGGAAAGTTACTTAAATTGGTTACTTTGGCCAAACTAGAGCCGAAATTGACTCGGATGAAACTGTTATTGGAGGACCCCCAAAAATGGTCATAGTTAATGTATTTTATGATAATATGTTAATCATGACAAGAAGTGGTCGAAATCCACTCTAATGTGGTGGGAAATGACTCAAATTGGTTTGTTTGGCTAAACTAAAACCGGAATTGACTCGGATGAAACTGGTATATGAGGATCCCAAAAAGTGGTCAAAGTTCATGTATAATATGATAATATGTTAATCATGCCAGGAAGTGGTCGAAATCCACTCTAATGTGGTGGAAATTGACTTAAATTGGTTTGTTTGGCCAAACTAAAACCGAAATTGACTCGGATGAAACTGGTATATAAGGACAAAAAGTGGTCAAAGTTCATGTATATTATGATAATATGTTAATCATGCCAGGATGTGATCGAAATCCAATCTAAAGTGGTGGAAAGTGACTGAAATTGGTTACTTTGGCCAAACTAGAGCCGGAAATGACTCGGATGAAACTGTTATTGGAGGACCCCCAAAAATGGTCATAGTTGATGTATTTTATGATAATATGTTAATCATGCCAAGAAGTGGTCGAAATCCACTCTAATGTGGTGAAAATTGACTTAAATTGGTTTGTTTGGCCAAACTAAAACCGAAATTGACAAGGATGAAACTGGTATATGAGTATCCCAAAAAGTGGTCAAAGTTCATGTATATTATGATAATATGTTAATCATGCCAGGATCTGGTCGAAATCCACTCTAATGGGGTGGAAATTGACTTAAACTGGTTTGTTTGGCCAAACTAAAACCAAAATTGACTCGGATGAAACTGGTATATAAGGATCCCAAAAAGTGGTCAAAGTTCATTTATATTATGATAATATGTTAATCATGCCAGGATGTGGTCGAAATCCAATCTGAAGTGGTGGAAAGTGACTAAAATTGGTTACTTTGGCCAAACTAGAGCCGAAATTGACTCGGATGGAACTGTTATTGGAGGACCCCAAAAAATGGTCATAGTTGATGTATTTTATGATAATATGTTAATCATGACAAGAAGTGGTCGAAATTCACTCTAATGTGGTAGAAATTGACTTAAATTGGTTTGTTTGGCTAAACTAAAACCGAAATTGACTCGGATGAAACTGGTATATGAGGATCCCAAAAAGTGGTCAAAGTTCATGTATATTATGATAATATGTTAATCATGCCAGGATGTGGTCGAAATCCACTCTAATGTGGTGGAAAGTGACTTAAATTGGTGAGTTGGCCAAACTAGAGCCGAAATTGACTCGGAGGGAACTGGTATCAGAGGACCCCAAAAAGTGGTCAAAGTTGATGTAAAATTTGATAATATGATAATCATGCCAGGATGTGCTCGAATTCCACTCTAATGTGGTGGAAAGTTACTTAAATTGGTTAGTTTAGCCAAACTAGAGCCGAAATTGACTCGGATGAAACTGTTATTGGAGGACCCCCAAAAATGGGCATAGTTGACGTATTTTATTATAATATGTTAATCATGCCAAGAAGTGGTCGAAATCCACTCTAATGTGGTGGAAATTGACTTAAACTGGGTTGTTTGGCCAAACTAAAACCGAAATTGACTCGGATGAAACTGGTATATAAGGATCCCAAAAAGTGGTCAAAGTTCATGTATATTATGATAATATTTTAATCATGCCAGGATGTGGTCGAAATCCACTCTAATGTGGTGGAAAGTGACTTAAATTGGTGAGTTGGCCAAACTAGAGCCGAAATTGACTCGGATGGAACTGGTATCAGAGGACCCCAAAAAGTGGTCAAAGTTGATGTAAAATTTGATAATATGATAATCATGTTAGGATGTGCTCGAATTCCACTCTAATGTGGTGGAAAGTTACTTAAATTGGTTAGTTTAGCCAAACTAGAGCCATGATTGACTTGAATGAAACTGGTATCAGAGGACCCCAAAAACTGGTCAAAGTTGATGTAAATTATGATAATATATTAATCATGCCAGGATATGGTCGAAATCCACTCTACTGTGGTGGAAAGTGACTTAAATTGGTTACTTTGGCCAAACTAGAGCCGAAATTGACTCGGATGAAACTGTTATTGGAGGACCCCCAAAAATGGTCATAGTTGATGTATTTTATGATAATATGTTAATCATGCCAAGAAGTGGTCGAAATCCACTCTAATGTGGTGGAAATTGACTTAAATTGGTTTGTTTGGCCAAACTAAAACCGAAATTGACGAGGATGAAACTGGAATATGAGTATCCCAAAAAGTGGTCAAAGTTCATGTGTATTATGATAATATGTTAATCATGCCAGGATGTGGTCGAAATCCACTCTAATGTGGTGGAAATTGACTTAAACTGGTTTGTTTGGCCAAACTAAAACCGAAATTGACTCGGATGAAACTGGTATATAAGGATCCCAAAAAGTGGTCAAAGTTCATGTATATTATGATAATATGTTAATCATGCCCGGATGTGGTCGAAATCCAATCTAAAGTGGTGGAAAGTGACTGAAATTGGTTGCTTTGGCCAAACTAGAGCCGAAATTGACTCGGATGAATCTGTTATTGGAGGACCCCCAAAAATGGTCATAGTTGATGTATTTTATGATAATATGTTAATCATGCCAGGATGTGGTCGAAATCCACTCCCCAAAAATGGTCATAGTTGATGTATTTTATGATAATATGTTAATCATGCCAAGAAGTGGTCGAAATCCAATCTAATGTGGTGGAAATTGACTTAAATTGGTTTGTTTGGCTAAACTAAAACCGAAATTGACTCGGATGAAACTGGTATATGAGGATCCCAAAAAGTGGTCAAAGTTCAAGTATATTATGATAATATGTTAATCATGCCAGGATGTGGTCGAAATCCACTCTAAAGTGGTGGAAAGTGACTTAAATTGGTTAGTTTGGCCAAACTGGAGCCGAAATTGACTCGGGTGAAACTGTTATTGGAGGACCCCAAAAAATGGTCATAGTTGATGTAAATTCTGATAATATGTTAATCATGCCAGGAAGTGGTCGAAATCCACTCTAATGTGGTGGAAATTGACTTAAATTGGTTTGTTTGGCCAAACTAAAACCGAAATTGACTCGGATCAAACTGGTATATGAGTATCCCAAAAAGTGGTCAAAGTTCATGTATATTATGATAATATGTTAATCATGCCAGGATGTGGTCGAAATCCAATCTAATGTGGTGGAAATTGACTTAAACTGGTTTGTTTGGCCAAACTAAAACCGAAATTGACTCGGATGAAACTGGTATATAAGGATCCCAAAAAGTGGTCAAAGTTCATGTATATTATGATAATATTTTAATCATGCCAGGATGTGGTCGAAATCCAATCTAAAGTGGTGGAAAGTTACTTAAATTGGTTACTTTGGCCAAACTAGAGCCGAAATTGACTCGGATGAAACTGTTATTGGAGGACCCCCAAAAATGGTCATAGTTGATGTATTTTATGATAATATGTTAATCATGACAAGAAGTGGTCGAAATCCACTCTAATGTGGTGGGAAATGACTCAAATTGGTTTGTTTGGCTAAACTAAAACCGAAATTGACTCGGATGAAACTGGTATATGAGGATCCCAAAAAGTGGTCAAAGTTCATGTATATTATGATAATATGTTAATCATGCCAGGAAGTGGTCGAAATCCACTCTAATGTGGTGGAAATTGACTTAAATTGGTTTGTTTGGCCAAACTAAAACCGAAATTGACTCGGATGAAACTGGTATATAAGGACAAAAAGTGGTCAAAGTTCATGTATATTATGATAATATGTTAATCATGCCAGGATGTGATCGAAATCCAATCTAAAGTGGTGGAAAGTGACTGAAATTGGTTACTTTGGCCAAACTAGAGCCGGAAATGACTCGGATGAAACTGTTATTGGAGGACCCCCAAAAATGGTCATAGTTGATGTATTTTATGATAATATGTTAATCATGCCAAGAAGTGGTCGAAATCCACTCTAATGTGGTGAAAATTGACTTAAATTGGTTTGTTTGGCCAAACTAAAACCGAAATTGACAAGGATGAAACTGGTATATGAGTATCCCAAAAAGTGGTCAAAGTTCATGTATATTATGATAATATGTTAATCATGCCAGGATCTGGTCGAAATCCACTCTAATGTGGTGGAAATTGACTTAAACTGGTTTGTTTGGCGAAACTAAAACCAAAATTGACTCGGATGAAACTGGTATATAAGGATCCCAAAAAGTGGTCAAAGTTCATTTATATTATGATAATATGTTAATCATGCCAGGATGTGGTCGAAATCCAATCTAAAGTGGTGGAAAGTGACTAAAATTGGTTACTTTGGCCAAACTAGAGCCGAAATTGACTTGGATGGAACTGTTATTGGAGGACCCCAAAAAATGGTCATAGTTGATGTATTTTATGATAATATGTTAATCATGACAAGAAGTGGTCGAAATTCACTCTAATGTGGTAGAAATTGACTTAAATTGGTTTGTTTGGCTAAACTAAAACCGAAATTGACTCGGATGAAACTGGTATATGAGGATCCCAAAAAGTGGTCAAAGTTCATGTATATTATGATAATATGTTAATCATGCCAGGATGTGGTCGAAATCCACTCTAATGTGGTGGAAAGTGACTTAAATTGGTGAGTTGGCCAAACTAGAGCCGAAATTGACTCGGATGGAACTGGTATCAGAGGACCCCAAAAAGTGGTCAAAGTTGATGTAAAATTTGATAATATGATAATCATGCCAGGATGTGCTCGAATTCCACTCTAATGTGGTGGAAAGTTACTTAAATTGGTTAGTTTAGCCAAACTAGAGCCGAAATTGACTCGGATGAAACTGTTATTGGAGGACCCCCAAAAATGGGCATAGTTGATGTATTTTATTATAATATGTTAATCATGCCAAGAAGTGGTCGAAATCCACTCTAATGTGGTGGAAATTGACTTAAACTGGGTTGTTTGGCCAAACTAAAACCGAAATTGACTCGGATGAAACTGGTATATAAGGATCCCAAAAAGTGGTCAAAGTTCATGTATATTATGATAATATTTTAATCATGCCAGGATGGGGTCGAAATCCAATCTAAAGTGGTGGAAAGTGACTTAAATTGGTTACTTTGGCCAAACTAGAGCCGAAATTGACTCGGATGAAACTGTTATTGGAGGAACCCCAAAAATGGTCATAGTATATGTATTTTATGATAATATGTTAATCATGACAAGAAGTGGTCGAAATCCACTCTAATGTGGTGGAAAATGACTCAAATTGGTTTGTTTGGCTAAACTAAAACCGAAATTGACTCGGATGAAACTGGTATATGAGGATCCCAAAAAGTGGTCAAAGTTCATGTATATTATGATAATATGTTAATCATGCCATGATGTGGTCGAAATCCACTCTAATGTGGTGGAAAATGACTTAAATTGGTGAGTTGGCCAAACTAGAGCCGAAATTGACTCGGATGGAACTGGTATCAGAGGACCCCAAAAAGTGGTCAAAGTTGATGTAAATTATGATAATATGATAATCATGCCAGGATGTGCTCGAATTCCACTCTAATGTGGTGGAAAGTTACTTAAATTGGTTAGTTTAGCCAAACTAGAGCCATAATTGACTTGGATGAAACTGGTATCAGAGGACCCCAAAAAGTCGTCAAAATTGATGTAAATTATGATAATATATTAATCATGCTAGGATGTGGTCGAAATCCACTCTAATGTGGTGGAAAGTGACTTAAATTGGTTACTTTGGCCAAACTAGAGCCGAAATTGACTCGGATGAAACTGTTATTGGAGGACCCCCAAAAATGGTCATAGTTGATGTATTTTATGATAATATGTTAATCATGCCAAGAAGTGGTCGAAATCCACTCTAATGTGGTGGAAATTGACTTAAATTGGTTTGTTTGGCCAAACTAAAACCGAAATTGACGAGGATGAAACTGGAATATAAGTATCCCAAAAAGTGGTCAAAGTTCATGTGTATTATGATAATATGTTAATCATGCCAGGATGTGGTCGAAATCCACTCTAATGTGGTGGAAATTGACTTAAACTGGTTTGTTTGGCCAAACTAAAACCGAAATTGACTCGGATGAAACTGGTATATAAGGATCCCAAAAAGTGGTCAAAGTTCATGTATATTATGATAATATGTTAATCATGCCCGGATGTGGTCGAAATCCAATCTAAAGTGGTGGAAAGTGACTGAAATTGGTTGCTTTGGCCAAACTAGAGCCGAAATTGACTCGGATGAATCTGTTATTGGAGGACCCCCAAAAATGGTTATAGTTGATGTATTTTATGATAATATGTTAATCATGCCAGGATGTGGTCGAAATCCACTCCCCAAAAATGGTCATAGTTGATGTATTTTATGATAATATGTTAATCATGCCAAGAAGTGGTCGAAATCCAATCTAATGTGGTGGAAATTGACTTAAATTGGTTTGTTTGGCTAAACTAAAACCGAAATTGACTCGGATGAAACTGGTATATGAGGATCCCAAAAAGTGGTCAAAGTTCAAGTATATTATGATAATATGTTAATCATGCCAGGATGTGGTCGAAATCCACTCTAAAGTGGTGGAAAGTGACTTAAATTGGTTAGTTTGGCCAAACTGGAGCCGAAATTGACTCGGGTGAAACTGTTATTGGAGGACCCCAAAAAATGGTCATAGTTGATGTAAATTCTGATAATATGTTAATCATGCCAGGAAGTGGTCGAAATCCACTCTAATGTGGTGGAAATTGACTTAAATTGGTTTGTTTGGCCAAACTAAAACCGAAATTGACTCGGATCAAACTGGTATATGAGTATCCCAAAAAGTGGTCAAAGTTCATGTATATTATGATAATATGTTAATCATGTCAGGATGTGGTCGAAATCCAATCTAATGTGGTGGAAATTGACTTAAACTGGTTTGTTTGGCCAAACTAAAACCGAAATTGACTCGGATGAAACTGGTATATAAGGATCCCAAAAAGTGGTCAAAGTTCATGTATATTATGATAATATTTTAATCATGCCAGGATGTGGTCGAAATCCAATCTAAAGTGGTGGAAAGTTACTTAAATTGGTTACTTTGGCCAAACTAGAGCCGAAATTGACTCGGATGAAACTGTTATTGGAGGACCCCCAAAAATGGTCATAGTTAATGTATTTTATGATAATATGTTAATCATGACAAGAAGTGGTCGAAATCCACTCTAATGTGGTGGGAAATGACTCAAATTGGTTTGTTTGGCTAAACTAAAACCGGAATTGACTCGGATGAAACTGGTATATGAGGATCCCAAAAAGTGGTCAAAGTTCATGTATAATATGATAATATGTTAATCATGCCAGGAAGTGGTCGAAATCCACTCTAATGTGGTGGAAATTGACTTAAATTGGTTTGTTTGGCCAAACTAAAACCGAAATTGACTCGGATGAAACTGGTATATAAGGACAAAAAGTGGTCAAAGTTCATGTATATTATGATAATATGTTAATCATGCCAGGATGTGATCGAAATCCAATCTAAAGTGGTGGAAAGTGACTGAAATTGGTTACTTTGGCCAAACTAGAGCCGGAAATGACTCGGATGAAACTGTTATTGGAGGACCCCCAAAAATGGTCATAGTTGATGTATTTTATGATAATATGTTAATCATGCCAAGAAGTGGTCGAAATCCACTCTAATGTGGTGAAAATTGACTTAAATTGGTTTGTTTGGCCAAACTAAAACCGAAATTGACAAGGATGAAACTGGTATATGAGTATCCCAAAAAGTGGTCAAAGTTCATGTATATTATGATAATATGTTAATCATGCCAGGATCTGGTCGAAATCCACTCTAATGGGGTGGAAATTGACTTAAACTGGTTTGTTTGGCCAAACTAAAACCAAAATTGACTCGGATGAAACTGGTATATAAGGATCCCAAAAAGTGGTCAAAGTTCATTTATATTATGATAATATGTTAATCATGCCAGGATGTGGTCGAAATCCAATCTGAAGTGGTGGAAAGTGACTAAAATTGGTTACTTTGGCCAAACTAGAGCCGAAATTGACTCGGATGGAACTGTTATTGGAGGACCCCAAAAAATGGTCATAGTTGATGTATTTTATGATAATATGTTAATCATGACAAGAAGTGGTCGAAATTCACTCTAATGTGGTAGAAATTGACTTAAATTGGTTTGTTTGGCTAAACTAAAACCGAAATTGACTCGGATGAAACTGGTATATGAGGATCCCAAAAAGTGGTCAAAGTTCATGTATATTATGATAATATGTTAATCATGCCAGGATGTGGTCGAAATCCACTCTAATGTGGTGGAAAGTGACTTAAATTGGTGAGTTGGCCAAACTAGAGCCGAAATTGACTCGGAGGGAACTGGTATCAGAGGACCCCAAAAAGTGGTCAAAGTTGATGTAAAATTTGATAATATGATAATCATGCCAGGATGTGCTCGAATTCCACTCTAATGTGGTGGAAAGTTACTTAAATTGGTTAGTTTAGCCAAACTAGAGCCGAAATTGACTCGGATGAAACTGTTATTGGAGGACCCCCAAAAATGGGCATAGTTGACGTATTTTATTATAATATGTTAATCATGCCAAGAAGTGGTCGAAATCCACTCTAATGTGGTGGAAATTGACTTAAACTGGGTTGTTTGGCCAAACTAAAACCGAAATTGACTCGGATGAAACTGGTATATAAGGATCCCAAAAAGTGGTCAAAGTTCATGTATATTATGATAATATTTTAATCATGCCAGGATGTGGTCGAAATCCAATCTAAAGTGGTGGAAAGTGACTTAAATTGGTTACTTTGGCCAAACTAGAGCCGAAATTGACTCGGATGAAACTGTTATTGGAGGAACCCCAAAAATGGTCATAGTTGATGTATTTTATGATAATATGTTAATCATGACAAGAAGTGGTCGAAATCCACTCTAATGTGGTGGAAAATGACTCAAATTGGTTTGTTTGGCTAAACTAAAACCGAAATTGACTCGGATGAAACTGGTATATGAGGATCCCAAAAAGTGGTCAAAGTTCATGTATATTATGATAATATGTTAATCATGCCATGATGTGGTCGAAATCCACTCTAATGTGGTGGAAAATGACTTAAATTGGTGAGTTGGCCAAACTAGAGCCGAAATTGACTCGGATGGAACTGGTATCAGAGGACCCCAAAAAGTGGTCAAAGTTGATGTAAATTATGATAATATGATAATCATGCCAGGATGTGCTCGAATTCCACTCTAATGTGGTGGAAAGTTACTTAAATTGGTTAGTTTAGCTAAACTAGAGCCGTAATTGACTTGGATGAAACTGGTATCAGAGGACCCCAAAAAGTCGTCAAAATTGATGTAAATTATGATAATATATTAATCATGCCAGGATGTGGTCGAAATCCACTCTAATGTGGTGGAAAGTGACTTAAATTGGTTACTTTGGCCAAACTAGAGCCGAAATTGACTCGGATGAAACTGTTATTGGAGGACCCCCAAAAATGGTCATAGTTGATGTATTTTATGATAATATGTTAATCATGCCAAGAAGTGGTCGAAATCCACTCTAATGTGGTGGAAATTGACTTAAATTGGTTTGTTTGGCCAAACTAAAACCGAAATTGACGAGGATGAAACTGGAATATGAGTATCCCAAAAAGTGGTCAAAGTTCATGTGTATTATGATAATATGTTAATCATGCCAGGATGTGGTCGAAATCCAATCTAAAGTGGTGGAAAGTGACTAAAATTGGTTACTTTGGCCAAACTAGAGCCGAAATTGACTCGGATGGAACTGTTATTGGAGGACCCCAAAAAATGGTCATAGTTGATGTATTTTATGATAATATGTTAATCATAACAAGAAGTGGTCGAAATTCACTCTAATGTGGTAGAAATTGACTTAAATTGGTTTGTTTGGCTAAACTAAAACCGAAATTGACTCGGATGAAACTGGTATATGAGGATCCCAAAAAGTGGTCAAAGTTCATGTATATTATGATAATATGTTAATCATGCCAGGATGTGGTCGAAATCCACTCTAATGTGGTGGAAAGTGACTTAAATTGGTGAGTTGGCCAAACTAGAGCCGAAATTGACTCGGATGGAACTGGTATCAGAGGACCCCAAAAAGTGGTCAAACTTGATGTAAAATTTGATAATATGATAATCATGCCAGGATGTGCTCGAATTCCACTCTAATGTGGTGGAAAGTTACTTAAATTGGTTAGTTTAGCCAAACTAGAGCCATAATTGACTTGAATGAAACTGGTATCAGAGGACCCCAAAAACTGGTCAAAGTTGATGTAAATTATGATAATATATTAATCATGCCATGATGTGGTCGAAATCCACTCTAAAGTGGTGGAAAGTGACTTAAATTGGTTAGTTTGGCCAAACTGGAGCCGAAATTGACTCGGGTGAAACTGTTATTGGAGGACCCCAAAAAATGGTCATAGTTGATGTAAATTCTGATAATATGTTAATCATGCCAGGAAGTGGTCGAAATCCACTCTAATGTGGTGGAAATTGACTTAAATTGGTTTGTTTGGCCAAACTAAAATCGAAATTGACTCGGATCAAACTGGTATATGAGTATCCCAAAAAATGGTCATAGTTGATGTATATTATGATAATATGTTAATCATGACAAGAAGTGGTCGAAATTCACTCTAATGTGGTAGAAATTGACTTAAATTGGTTTGTTTGGCTAAACTAAAACCGAAATTGACTCGGATGAAACTGGTATATAAGGATCCCAAAAAGTGGTCAAAGTTCATGTATATTATGATAATATTTTAATCATGCCAGGATGTGGTCGAAATCCACTCTAATGTGGTGGAAAGTGACTTAAATTGGTGAGTTGGCCAAACTAGAGCCGAAATTGACTCGGATGGAACTGGTATCAGAGGACCCCAAAAAGTGGTCAAAGTTGATGTAAAATTTGATAATATGATAATCATGCCAGGATGTGCTCGAATTCCACTCTAATGTGGTGGAAAGTTACTTAAATTGGTTAGTTTAGCCAAACTAGAGCCATGATTGACTTGAATGAAACTGGTATCAGAGGACCCCAAAAACTGGTCAAAGTTGATGTAAATTATGATAATATATTAATCATGCCAGGATATGGTCGAAATCCACTCTACTGTGGTGGAAAGTGACTTAAATTGGTTACTTTGGCCAAACTAGAGCCGAAATTGACTCGGATGAAACTGTTATTGGAGGACCCCCAAAAATGGTCATAGTTGATGTATTTTATGATAATATGTTAATCATGCCAAGATGTGGTCGAAATCCACTCTAATGTGGTGGAAATTGACTTAAATTGGTTTGTTTGGCCAAACTAAAACCGAAATTGACGAGGATGAAACTGGAATATGAGTATCCCAAAAAGTGGTCAAAGTTCATGTGTATTATGATAATATGTTAATCATGCCAGGATGTGGTCGAAATCCACTCTAATGTGGTGGAAATTGACTTAAACTGGTTTGTTTGGCCAAACTAAAACCGAAATTGACTCGGATGAAACTGGTATATAAGGATCCCAAAAAGTGGTCAAAGTTCATGTATATTATGATAATATGTTAATCATGCCCGGATGTGGTCGAAATCCAATCTAAAGTGGTGGAAAGTGACTGAAATTGGTTGCTTTGGCCAAACTAGAGCCGAAATTGACTCGGATGAATCTGTTATTGGAGGACCCCCAAAAATGGTCATAGTTGATGTATTTTATGATAATATGTTAATCATGCCAGGATGTGGTCGAAATCCACTCCCCAAAAATGGTCATAGTTGATGTATTTTATGATAATATGTTAATCATGCCAAGAAGTGGTCGAAATCCAATCTAATGTGGTGGAAATTGACTTAAATTGGTTTGTTTGGCTAAACTAAAACCGAAATTGACTCGGATGAAACTGGTATATGAGGATCCCAAAAAGTGGTCAAAGTTCAAGTATATTATGATAATATGTTAATCATGCCCGGATGTGGTCGAAATCCAATCTAAAGTGGTGGAAAGTGACTGAAATTGGTTGCTTTGGCCAAACTAGAGCCGAAATTGACTCGGATGAATCTGTTATTGGAGGACCCCCAAAAATGGTCATAGTTGATGTATTTTATGATAATATGTTAATCATGCCAGGATGTGGTCGAAATCCACTCCCCAAAAATGGTCATAGTTGATGTATTTTATGATAATATGTTAATCATGCCAAGAAGTGGTCGAAATCCAATCTAATGTGGTGGAAATTGACTTAAATTGGTTTGTTTGGCTAAACTAAAACCGAAATTGACTCGGATGAAACTGGTATATGAGGATCCCAAAAAGTGGTCAAAGTTCAAGTATATTATGATAATATGTTAATCATGCCAGGATGTGGTCGAAATCCACTCTAAAGTGGTGGAAAGTGACTTAAATTGGTTAGTTTGGCCAAACTGGAGCCGAAATTGACTCGGGTGAAACTGTTATTGGAGGACCCCAAAAAATGGTCATAGTTGATGTAAATTCTGATAATATGTTAATCATGCCAGGAAGTGGTCGAAATCCACTCTAATGTGGTGGAAATTGACTTAAATTGGTTTGTTTGGCCAAACTAAAACCGAAATTGACTCGGATCAAACTGGTATATGAGTATCCCAAAAAGTGGTCAAAGTTCATGTATATTATGATAATATGTTAATCATGTCAGGATGTGGTCGAAATCCAATCTAATGTGGTGGAAATTGACTTAAACTGGTTTGTTTGGCCAAACTAAAACCGAAATTGACTCGGATGAAACTGGTATATAAGGATCCCAAAAAGTGGTCAAAGTTCATGTATATTATGATAATATTTTAATCATGCCAGGATGTGGTCGAAATCCAATCTAAAGTGGTGGAAAGTTACTTAAATTGGTTACTTTGGCCAAACTAGAGCCGAAATTGACTCGGATGAAACTGTTATTGGAGGACCCCCAAAAATGGTCATAGTTAATGTATTTTATGATAATATGTTAATCATGACAAGAAGTGGTCGAAATCCACTCTAATGTGGTGGGAAATGACTCAAATTGGTTTGTTTGGCTAAACTAAAACCGGAATTGACTCGGATGAAACTGGTATATGAGGATCCCAAAAAGTGGTCAAAGTTCATGTATAATATGATAATATGTTAATCATGCCAGGAAGTGGTCGAAATCCACTCTAATGTGGTGGAAATTGACTTAAATTGGTTTGTTTGGCCAAACTAAAACCGATATTGACTCGGATGAAACTGGTATATAAGGACAAAAAGTGGTCAAAGTTCATGTATATTATGATAATATGTTAATCATGCCAGGATGTGATCGAAATCCAATCTAAAGTGGTGGAAAGTGACTGAAATTGGTTACTTTGGCCAAACTAGAGCCGGAAATGACTCGGATGAAACTGTTATTGGAGGACCCCCAAAAATGGTCATAGTTGATGTATTTTATGATAATATGTTAATCATGCCAAGAAGTGGTCGAAATCCACTCTAATGTGGTGAAAATTGACTTAAATTGGTTTGTTTGGCCAAACTAAAACCGAAATTGACAAGGATGAAACTGGTATATGAGTATCCCAAAAAGTGGTCAAAGTTCATGTATATTATGATAATATGTTAATCATGCCAGGATCTGGTCGAAATCCACTCTAATGGGGTGGAAATTGACTTAAACTGGTTTGTTTGGCCAAACTAAAACCAAAATTGACTCGGATGAAACTGGTATATAAGGATCCCAAAAAGTGGTCAAAGTTCATTTATATTATGATAATATGTTAATCATCCCAGGATGTGGTCGAAATCCAATCTGAAGTGGTGGAAAGTGACTAAAATTGGTTACTTTGGCCAAACTAGAGCCGAAATTGACTCGGATGGAACTGTTATTGGAGGACCCCAAAAAATGGTCATAGTTGATGTATTTTATGATAATATGTTAATCATGACAAGAAGTGGTCGAAATTCACTCTAATGTGGTAGAAATTGACTTAAATTGGTTTGTTTGGCTAAACTAAAACCGAAATTGACTCGGATGAAACTGGTATATGAGGATCCCAAAAAGTGGTCAAAGTTCATGTATATTATGATAATATGTTAATCATGCCAGGATGTGGTCGAAATCCACTCTAATGTGGTGGAAAGTGACTTAAATTGGTGAGTTGGCCAAACTAGAGCCGAAATTGACTCGGAGGGAACTGGTATCAGAGGACCCCAAAAAGTGGTCAAAGTTGATGTAAAATTTGATAATATGATAATCATGCCAGGATGTGCTCGAATTCCACTCTAATGTGGTGGAAAGTTACTTAAATTGGTTAGTTTAGCCAAACTAGAGCCGAAATTGACTCGGATGAAACTGTTATTGGAGGACCCCCAAAAATGGGCATAGTTGACGTATTTTATTATAATATGTTAATCATGCCAAGAAGTGGTCGAAATCCACTCTAATGTGGTGGAAATTGACTTAAACTGGGTTGTTTGGCCAAACTAAAACCGAAATTGACTCGGATGAAACTGGTATATAAGGATCCCAAAAAGTGGTCAAAGTTCATGTATATTATGATAATATTTTAATCATGCCAGGATGTGGTCGAAATCCAATCTAAAGTGGTGGAAAGTGACTTAAATTGGTTACTTTGGCCAAACTAGAGCCGAAATTGACTCGGATGAAACTGTTATTGGAGGAACCCCAAAAATGGTCATAGTTGATGTATTTTATGATAATATGTTAATCATGACAAGAAGTGGTCGAAATCCACTCTAATGTGGTGGAAAATGACTCAAATTGGTTTGTTTGGCTAAACTAAAACCGAAATTGACTCGGATGAAACTGGTATATGAGGATCCCAAAAAGTGGTCAAAGTTCATGTATATTATGATAATATGTTAATCATGCCATGATGTGGTCGAAATCCACTCTAATGTGGTGGAAAATGACTTAAATTGGTGAGTTGGCCAAACTAGAGCCGAAATTGACTCGGATGGAACTGGTATCAGAGGACCCCAAAAAGTGGTCAAAGTTGATGTAAATTATGATAATATGATAATCATGCCAGGATGTGCTCGAATTCCACTCTAATGTGGTGGAAAGTTACTTAAATTGGTTAGTTTAGCTAAACTAGAGCCGTAATTGACTTGGATGAAACTGGTATCAGAGGACCCCAAAAAGTCGTCAAAATTGATGTAAATTATGATAATATATTAATCATGCCAGGATGTGGTCGAAATCCACTCTAATGTGGTGGAAAGTGACTTAAATTGGTTACTTTGGCCAAACTAGAGCCGAAATTGACTCGGATGAAACTGTTATTGGAGGACCCCCAAAAATGGTCATAGTTGATGTATTTTATGATAATATGTTAATCATGCCAAGAAGTGGTCGAAATCCACTCTAATGTGGTGGAAATTGACTTAAATTGGTTTGTTTGGCCAAACTAAAACCGAAATTGACGAGGATGAAACTGGAATATGAGTATCCCAAAAAGTGGTCAAAGTTCATGTGTATTATGATAATATGTTAATCATGCCAGGATGTGGTCGAAATCCAATCTAAAGTGGTGGAAAGTGACTAAAATTGGTTACTTTGGCCAAACTAGAGCCGAAATTGACTCGGATGGAACTGTTATTGGAGGACCCCAAAAAATGGTCATAGTTGATGTATTTTATGATAATATGTTAATCATAACAAGAAGTGGTCGAAATTCACTCTAATGTGGTAGAAATTGACTTAAATTGGTTTGTTTGGCTAAACTAAAACCGAAATTGACTCGGATGAAACTGGTATATGAGGATCCCAAAAAGTGGTCAAAGTTCATGTATATTATGATAATATGTTAATCATGCCAGGATGTGGTCGAAATCCACTCTAATGTGGTGGAAAGTGACTTAAATTGGTGAGTTGGCCAAACTAGAGCCGAAATTGACTCGGATGGAACTGGTATCAGAGGACCCCAAAAAGTGGTCAAACTTGATGTAAAATTTGATAATATGATAATCATGCCAGGATGTGCTCGAATTCCACTCTAATGTGGTGGAAAGTTACTTAAATTGGTTAGTTTAGCCAAACTAGAGCCATAATTGACTTGAATGAAACTGGTATCAGAGGACCCCAAAAACTGGTCAAAGTTGATGTAAATTATGATAATATATTAATCATGCCATGATGTGGTCGAAATCCACTCTAAAGTGGTGGAAAGTGACTTAAATTGGTTAGTTTGGCCAAACTGGAGCCGAAATTGACTCGGGTGAAACTGTTATTGGAGGACCCCAAAAAATGGTCATAGTTGATGTAAATTCTGATAATATGTTAATCATGCCAGGAAGTGGTCGAAATCCACTCTAATGTGGTGGAAATTGACTTAAATTGGTTTGTTTGGCCAAACTAAAATCGAAATTGACTCGGATCAAACTGGTATATGAGTATCCCAAAAAATGGTCATAGTTGATGTATATTATGATAATATGTTAATCATGACAAGAAGTGGTCGAAATTCACTCTAATGTGGTAGAAATTGACTTAAATTGGTTTGTTTGGCTAAACTAAAACCGAAATTGACTCGGATGAAACTGGTATATAAGGATCCCAAAAAGTGGTCAAAGTTCATGTATATTATGATAATATTTTAATCATGCCAGGATGTGGTCGAAATCCACTCTAATGTGGTGGAAAGTGACTTAAATTGGTGAGTTGGCCAAACTAGAGCCGAAATTGACTCGGATGGAACTGGTATCAGAGGACCCCAAAAAGTGGTCAAAGTTGATGTAAAATTTGATAATATGATAATCATGCCAGGATGTGCTCGAATTCCACTCTAATGTGGTGGAAAGTTACTTAAATTGGTTAGTTTAGCCAAACTAGAGCCATGATTGACTTGAATGAAACTGGTATCAGAGGACCCCAAAAACTGGTCAAAGTTGATGTAAATTATGATAATATATTAATCATGCCAGGATATGGTCGAAATCCACTCTACTGTGGTGGAAAGTGACTTAAATTGGTTACTTTGGCCAAACTAGAGCCGAAATTGACTCGGATGAAACTGTTATTGGAGGACCCCCAAAAATGGTCATAGTTGATGTATTTTATGATAATATGTTAATCATGCCAAGATGTGGTCGAAATCCACTCTAATGTGGTGGAAATTGACTTAAATTGGTTTGTTTGGCCAAACTAAAACCGAAATTGACGAGGATGAAACTGGAATATGAGTATCCCAAAAAGTGGTCAAAGTTCATGTGTATTATGATAATATGTTAATCATGCCAGGATGTGGTCGAAATCCACTCTAATGTGGTGGAAATTGACTTAAACTGGTTTGTTTGGCCAAACTAAAACCGAAATTGACTCGGATGAAACTGGTATATAAGGATCCCAAAAAGTGGTCAAAGTTCATGTATATTATGATAATATGTTAATCATGCCCGGATGTGGTCGAAATCCAATCTAAAGTGGTGGAAAGTGACTGAAATTGGTTGCTTTGGCCAAACTAGAGCCGAAATTGACTCGGATGAATCTGTTATTGGAGGACCCCCAAAAATGGTCATAGTTGATGTATTTTATGATAATATGTTAATCATGCCAGGATGTGGTCGAAATCCACTCCCCAAAAATGGTCATAGTTGATGTATTTTATGATAATATGTTAATCATGCCAAGAAGTGGTCGAAATCCAATCTAATGTGGTGGAAATTGACTTAAATTGGTTTGTTTGGCTAAACTAAAACCGAAATTGACTCGGATGAAACTGGTATATGAGGATCCCAAAAAGTGGTCAAAGTTCAAGTATATTATGATAATATGTTAATCATGCCAGGATGTGGTCGAAATCCACTCTAAAGTGGTGGAAAGTGACTTAAATTGGTTAGTTTGGCCAAACTGGAGCCGAAATTGACTCGGGTGAAACTGTTATTGGAGGACCCCAAAAAATGGTCATAGTTGATGTAAATTCTGATAATATGTTAATCATGCCAGGAAGTGGTCGAAATCCACTCTAATGTGGTGGAAATTGACTTAAATTGGTTTGTTTGGCCAAACTAAAACCGAAATTGACTCGGATCAAACTGGTATATGAGTATCCCAAAAAGTGGTCAAAGTTCATGTATATTATGATAATATGTTAATCATGTCAGGATGTGGTCGAAATCCAATCTAATGTGGTGGAAATTGACTTAAACTGGTTTGTTTGGCCAAACTAAAACCGAAATTGACTCGGATGAAACTGGTATATAAGGATCCCAAAAAGTGGTCAAAGTTCATGTATATTATGATAATATTTTAATCATGCCAGGATGTGGTCGAAATCCAATCTAAAGTGGTGGAAAGTTACTTAAATTGGTTACTTTGGCCAAACTAGAGCCGAAATTGACTCGGATGAAACTGTTATTGGAGGACCCCCAAAAATGGTCATAGTTGATGTATTTTATGATAATATGTTAATCATGACAAGAAGTGGTCGAAATCCACTCTAATGTGGTGGGAAATGACTCAAATTGGTTTGTTTGGCTAAACTAAAACCGGAATTGACTCGGATGAAACTGGTATATGAGGATCCCAAAATGTGGTCAAAGTTCATGTATATTATGATAATATGTTAATCATGCCAGGAAGTGGTCGAAATCCACTCTAATGTGGTGGAAATTGACTTAAATTGGTTTGTTTGGCCAAACTAAAACCGAAATTGACTCGGATGAAACTGGTATATAAGGACAAAAAGTGGTCAAAGTTCATGTATATTATGATAATATGTTAATCATGCCAGGATGTGATCGAAATCCAATCTAAAGTGGTGGAAAGTGACTGAAATTGGTTACTTTGGCCAAACTAGAGCCGGAAATGACTCGGATGAAACTGTTATTGGAGGACCCCCAAAAATGGTCATAGTTGATGTATTTTATGATAATATGTTAATCATGCCAAGAAGTGGTCGAAATCCACTCTAATGTGGTGAAAATTGACTTAAATTGGTTTGTTTGGCCAAACTAAAACCGAAATTGACAAGGATGAAACTGGTATATGAGTATCCCAAAAAGTGGTCAAAGTTCATGTATATTATGATAATATGTTAATCATGCCAGGATCTGGTCGAAATCCACTCTAATGGGGTGGAAATTGACTTAAACTGGTTTGTTTGGCCAAACTAAAACCAAAATTGACTCGGATGAAACTGGTATATAAGGATCCCAAAAAGTGGTCAAAGTTCATTTATATTATGATAATATGTTAATCATGCCAGGATGTGGTCGAAATCCAATCTGAAGTGGTGGAAAGTGACTAAAATTGGTTACTTTGGCCAAACTAGAGCCGAAATTGACTCGGATGGAACTGTTATTGGAGGACCCCAAAAAATGGTCATAGTTGATGTATTTTATGATAATATGTTAATCATGACAAGAAGTGGTCGAAATTCACTCTAATGTGGTAGAAATTGACTTAAATTGGTTTGTTTGGCTAAACTAAAACCGAAATTGACTCGGATGAAACTGGTATATGAGGATCCCAAAAAGTGGTCAAAGTTCATGTATATTATGATAATATGTTAATCATGCCAGGATGTGGTCGAAATCCACTCTAATGTGGTGGAAAGTGACTTAAATTGGTGAGTTGGCCAAACTAGAGCCGAAATTGACTCGGAGGGAACTGGTATCAGAGGACCCCAAAAAGTGGTCAAAGTTGATGTAAAATGTGATAATATGATAATCATGCCAGGATGTGCTCGAATTCCACTCTAATGTGGTGGAAATTGACTTAAATTGGTTTGTTTGGCCAAACTAAAACCGAAATTGACTCGGATCAAACTGGTATATGAGTATCCCAAAAAGTGGTCAAAGTTCATGTATATTATGATAATATGTTAATCATGTCAGGATGTGGTCGAAATCCAATCTAATGTGGTGGAAATTGACTTAAACTGGTTTGTTTGGCCAAACTAAAACCGAAATTGACTCGGATGAAACTGGTATATAAGGATCCCAAAAAGTGGTCAAAGTTCATGTATATTATGATAATATTTTAATCATGCCAGGATGTGGTCGAAATCCAATCTAAAGTGGTGGAAAGTTACTTAAATTGGTTACTTTGGCCAAACTAGAGCCGAAATTGACTCGGATGAAACTGTTATTGGAGGACCCCCAAAAATGGTCATAGTTGATGTATTTTATGATAATATGTTAATCATGACAAGAAGTGGTCGAAATCCACTCTAATGTGGTGGGAAATGACTCAAATTGGTTTGTTTGGCTAAACTAAAACCGGAATTGACTCGGATGAAACTGGTATATGAGGACCCCAAAATGTGGTCAAAGTTCATGTATATTATGATAATATGTTAATCATGCCAGGAAGTGGTCGAAATCCACTCTAATGTGGTGGAAATTGACTTAAATTGGTTTGTTTGGCCAAACTAAAACCGAAATTGACTCGGATGAAACTGGTATATAAGGACAAAAAGTGGTCAAAGTTCATGTATATTATGATAATATGTTAATCATGCCAGGATGTGATCGAAATCCAATCTAAAGTGGTGAAAAGTGACTGAAATTGGTTACTTTGGCCAAACTAGAGCCGGAAATGACTCGGATGAAACTGTTATTGGAGGACCCCCAAAAATGGTCATAGTTGATGTATTTTATGATAATATGTTAATCATGCCAAGAAGTGGTCGAAATCCACTCTAATGTGGTGAAAATTGACTTAAATTGGTTTGTTTGGCCAAACTAAAACCGAAATTGACAAGGATGAAACTGGTATATGAGTATCCCAAAAAGTGGTCAAAGTTCATGTATATTATGATAATATGTTAATCATGCCAGGATCTGGTCGAAATCCACTCTAATGGGGTGGAAATTGACTTAAACTGGTTTGTTTGGCCAAACTAAAACCAAAATTGACTCGGATGAAACTGGTATATAAGGATCCCAAAAAGTGGTCAAAGTTCATTTATATTATGATAATATGTTAATCATGCCAGGATGTGGTCGAAATCCAATCTGAAGTGGTGGAAAGTGACTAAAATTGGTTACTTTGGCCAAACTAGAGCCGAAATTGACTCGGATGGAACTGTTATTGGAGGACCCCAAAAAATGGTCATAGTTGATGTATTTTATGATAATATGTTAATCACGACAAGAAGTGGTCGAAATTCACTCTAATGTGGTACAAATTGACTTAAATTGGTTTGTTTGGCTAAACTAAAACCGAAATTGACTCGGATGAAACTGGTATATGAGGATCCCAAAAAGTGGTCAAAGTTCATGTATATTATGATAATATGTTAATCATGCCAGGATGTGGTCGAAATCCACTCTAATGTGGTGGAAAGTGACTTAAATTGGTGAGTTGGCCAAACTAGAGCCGAAATTGACTCGGAGGGAACTGGTATCAGAGGACCCCAAAAAGTGGTCAAAGTTGATGTAAAATTTGATAATATGATAATCATGCCAGGATGTGCTCGAATTCCACTCTAATGTGGTGGAAAGTTACTTAAATTGGTTAGTTTAGCCAAACTAGAGCCGAAATTGACTCGGATGAAACTGTTATTGGAGGACCCCCAAAAATGGGCATAGTTGATGTATTTTATTATAATATGTTAATCATGCCAAGAAGTGGTCGAAATCCACTCTAATGTGGTGTAAATTGACTTAAATTGGTTTGTTTGGCTAAACTAAAACCGAAATTGACTCGAATGAAACTGGTATATGAGGATCCCAAAAAGTGGTCAAAGATCAAGTATATTATGATAATATGTTAATCATGCCAGGATGTGGTCGAAATCCACTCTAAAGTGGTGGAAAGTGACTTAAATTGGTTAGTTTGGCCAAACTAGTGCCGAAATTGACTCGGGTGAAACTGTTATTGGAGGACCCCAAAAAATGGTCATAGTTGATGTAAATTCTGATAATATGTTAATCATGCCAGGAAGTGGTCGAAATCCACTCTATTGTGGTGAAAATTAACTTAAATTGGTTTGTTTGGCCAAACTAAAACCGAAATTGACTCGGATGAAACTGGTATATAAGGACAAAAAGTGGTCAAAGTTCATGTATATTATGATAATATGTTAATCATGCCAGGATGTGGTCGAAATCTAATCTAAAGTGGTGGAAAGTGACTGAAATTGGTTACTTTGGCCAAACTAGAGCCGAAATTGACTCGGATGAAACTGTTATTGGAGGACCCCCAAAAATGGTCATAGTTGATGTATTTTATGATAATATGTTAATCATGCCAGGATGTGGTCGAAATCCACTCCCCAAAAATGGTCATAGTTGATGTATTTTATGATAATATGTTAATCATGCCAAGAAGTGGTCGAAATCCAATCTAATGTGGTGGAAATTGACTTAAATTGGTTTGTTTGGCTAAACTAAAACCAAAATTGACTCGGATGAAACTGGTATATGAGGATCCCAAAAAGTGGTCAAAGTTCAAGTATATTATGATAATATGTTAATCATGCCAGGATGTGGTCGAAATCCACTCTAAAGTGGTGGAAAGTGACTTAAATTGGTTAGTTTGGCCAAACTAGAGCCGAAATTGACTTGGGTGAAACTGTTATTGGAGGACTCCAAAAATGGTCATAGTTGATGTAAATTCTGATAATATGTTAATCATGCCAGGAAGTGGTCGAAATCCACTCTAATGTGGTGGAAATTGACTTAAATTGGTTTGTTTGGCCAAACTAAAACCGAAATTGACTCGGATGAAACTGGTATATAAGGACAAAAAGTGGTCAAAGTTCATGTATATTATGATAATATGTTAATCATGCCAGGATGTGATCGAAATCCAATCTAAAGTGGTGGAAAGTGACTGAAATTGGTTACTTTGGCCAAACTAGAGCCGGAAATGACTCGGATGAAACTGTTATTGGAGGACCCCCAAAAATGGTCATAGTTGATGTATTTTATGATAATATGTTAATCATGCCAAGAAGTGGTCGAAATCCACTCTAATGTGGTGAAAATTGACTTAAATTGGTTTGTTTGGCCAAACTAAAACCGAAATTGACAAGGATGAAACTGGTATATGAGTATCCCAAAAAGTGGTCAAAGTTCATGTATATTATGATAATATGTTAATCATGCCAGGATCTGGTCGAAATCCACTCTAATGGGGTGGAAATTGACTTAAACTGGTTTGTTTGGCCAAACTAAAACCAAAATTGACTCGGATGAAACTGGTATATAAGGATCCCAAAAAGTGGTCAAAGTTCATTTATATTATGATAATATGTTAATCATGCCAGGATGTGGTCGAAATCCAATCTGAAGTGGTGGAAAGTGACTAAAATTGGTTACTTTGGCCAAACTAGAGCCGAAATTGACTCGGATGGAACTGTTATTGGAGGACCCCAAAAAATGGTCATAGTTGATGTATTTTATGATAATATGTTAATCATGACAAGAAGTGGTCGAAATTCACTCTAATGTGGTAGAAATTGACTTAAATTGGTTTGTTTGGCTAAACTAAAACCGAAATTGACTCGGATGAAACTGGTATATGAGGATCCCAAAAAGTGGTCAAAGTTCATGTATATTATGATAATATGTTAATCATGCCAGGATGTGGTCGAAATCCACTCTAATGTGGTGGAAAGTGACTTAAATTGGTGAGTTGGCCAAACTAGAGCCGAAATTGACTCGGAGGGAACTGGTATCAGAGGGCCCCAAAAAGTGGTCAAAGTTGATGTAAAATTTGATAATATGATAATCATGTCAGGATGTGCTCGAATTTCACTCTAATGTGGTGGAAAGTTACTTAAATTGGTTAGTTTAGCCAAACTAGAGCCGAAATTGACTCGGATGAAACTGTTATTGGAGGACCCCCAAAAATGGGCATAGTTGATGTATTTTATTATAATATGTTAATCATGCCAAGAAGTGGTCGAAATCCACTCTAATGTGGTGTAAATTGACTTAAATTGGTTTGTTTGGCTAAACTAAAACCGAAATTGACTCGAATGAAACTGGTATATGAGGATCCCAAAAAGTGGTCAAAGATCAAGTATATTATGATAATATGTTAATCATGCCAGGATGTGGTCGAAATCCACTCTAAAGTGGTGGAAAGTGACTTAAATTGGTTAGTTTGGCCAAACTAGTGCCGAAATTGACTCGGGTGAAACTGTTATTGGAGGACCCCAAAAAATGGTCATAGTTGATGTAAATTCTGATAATATGTTAATCATGCCAGGAAGTGGTCGAAATCCACTCTATTGTGGTGAAAATTAACTTAAATTGGTTTGTTTGGCCAAACTAAAACCAAAATTGACTCGGATGAAACTGGTATATAAGGACAAAAAGTGGTCAAAGTTCATGTATATTATGATAATATGTTAATCATGCCAGGATGTGGTCGAAATCTAATCTAAAGTGGTGGAAAGTGACTGAAATTGGTTACTTTGGCCAAACTAGAGCCGAAATTGACTCGGATGAAACTGTTATTGGAGGACCCCCAAAAATGGTCATAGTTGATGTATTTTATGATAATATGTTAATCATGCCAGGATGTGGTCGAAATCCACTCCCCAAAAATGGTCATAGTTGATGTATTTTATGATAATATGTTAATCATGCCAAGAAGTGGTCGAAATCCAATCTAATGTGGTGGAAATTGACTTAAATTGGTTTGTTTGGCTAAACTAAAACCAAAATTGACTCGGATGAAACTGGTATATGAGGATCCCAAAAAGTGGTCAAAGTTCAAGTATATTATGATAATATGTTAATCATGCCAGGATGTGGTCGAAATCCACTCTAAAGTGGTGGAAAGTGACTTAAATTGGTTAGTTTGGCCAAACTAGAGCCGAAATTGACTCGGGTGAAACTGTTATTGGAGGACTCCAAAAATGGTCATAGTTGATGTAAATTCTGATAATATGTTAATCATGCCAGGAAGTGGTCGAAATCCACTCTAATGTGGTGGAAATTGACTTAAATTGGTTTGTTTGGCCAAACTAAAACCGAAATTGACTCAGATCAAACTGGTATATGAGTATCCCAAAAAGTGGTCAAAGTTCATGTATATTATGATAATATGTTAATCATGCCAGGATGTGGTCGAAATCCACTCTAATGTGGTGGAAATTGACTTAAACTGGGTTGTTTGGCCAAACTAAAACCGAAATTGACTCGGATAAAACTGGTATATAAGGATCCCAAAAAGTGGTCAAAGTTCATGTATATTATGATAATATTTTAATCATGCCAGGATGTGGTCGAAATCCAATCTAAAGTGGTGGAAAGTGACTTAAATTGGTTACTTTGGCCAAACTAGAGCGGAAATTGACTCGGATGAAACTGTTATTGGAGGACCCCCAAAAATGGTCATAGTTGATGTATTTTATGATAATATGTTAATCATGACAAGAAGTGGTCGAAATCCACTCTAATGTGGTGGAAAATGACTCAAATTGGTTTGTTAGGCTAAACTAAAACCGAAATTGACTCGGATGAAACTGGTATATGAGGATCCCAAAAATTGGTAAAAGTTCATGTATATTATGATAATATGTTAATCATGCCATGATGTGGTCGAAATCCACTCTAATGTGGTGGAAAATGACTTAAATTGGTGAGTTGGCCAAACTAGAACCGAAATTGACTCGGATGGAACTGGTATCAGAGGACCCCAAAAAGTGGTCAAAGTTGATGTAAATTATGATAATATGATAATCATGCCAAGATGTGCTCGAATTCCACTCTAATGTGGTGGAAAGTTACTTAAATTGGTTAGTTTAGCCAAACTAGAGCCATAATTGACTTGGATGAAACTGGTATCAGAGGACCCCAAAAAGTGGTCAAAATTGATGTAAATTATGATAATATATTAATCATGCCAGGTTGTGGTCGAAATCCACTCTAATGTGGTGGAAAGTAACTTAAATTGGTTACTTTGGCCAAACTAGAGCCGAAATTGACTCGGATGCAACTGTTATTGGAGGACCCCAAAAAATGGTCATTGTTGATGTATTTTATGATAATATGTTAATCATGACAAGAAGTGGTCGAAATCCACTCTAATGTGGTAGAAATTGACTTAAATTGGTTTGTTTGGCTAAACTAAAACCGAAATTGACTCGGATGAAACTGGTATATGAGGATCCCAAAAAGTGGTCAAAGTTCATGTATATTATGATAATATGTTAATCATGCCAGGATGTGGTCGAAATCCACTCTAATGTGGTGGAAAGTGACTTAAATTGGTGAGTTGGCCAAACTAGAGCCGAAATTGACTCGGATGGAACTTGTATCAGAGGACCCCAAAAAGTGGTCAAAGTTGATGTAAATTATGATAATATGATAATCATGCCAGGATGTGCTCGAATTCCACTCTAATGTGGTGGAAAGTTACTTAAATTGGTTAGTTTAGCCAAACTAGAGCCATAATTGACTTGAATGAAACTGGTATCAGAGGACCCCAAAAAGTGGTCAAAGATGATGTAAATTATGATAATATATTAATCATGCCAGGATGTGGTCGAAATCCACTCTAATGTGCTGGAAATTGACTCAAATTGGTTTGTTTGGCTAAACTAAAACCGAAATTGACTCGGATGAAACTGGTACATGAGGATCCCAAAAAGTGGTCAAAGTTCATGTATATTATGATAATATTTTAATCATGCCAGGATGTGGTCGAAATCCACTCTGATGTGGTGGAAATTGACTTAAATTGGTGAGTTGGCCAAACTAGAGCCGAAATTGACTCGGATGGAACTGGTATCAGAGGACCCCAAAAAGTGGTCAAAGTTGATGTAAATTATGATAATATGATAATCATGCCAGGATGTGCTCGAATTCCACTCTAATGTGGTGGAAAGTAACTTAAATTCGTTAGTTTAGCCAAACTAGAGCCATAATTGACTTGAATGAAACTGGTATCAGAGGACCCCAAAAAGTGGTCAAAGTTGATGTAAATTATGATAATATATTAATCATGCCAGGATGTGGTCGAAATCCACTCTAATGTGGTGGAAAGTGACTTAAATTGGTTACTTTGGCCAAACTATAGCCGAAATTGACTCGGATGAAACTGTTATTGGAGGACCCCCAAAAATGGTCATAATTGATGTATTTTATGATAATATGTTAATCATGCCAAGAAGTGGTCGAAATCCACTCTAATGTGGTGGAAATTGACTTAAATTTGTTTGTTTGGTCAAACTAAAACCGAAATTGACTCAGATCAAACTGGTATATGAGTATCCCAAAAAGTGGTCAAAGTTCATGTATATTATGATAATATGTTAATCATGCCAGGATGTGGTCGAAATCCACTCTAATGTGGTGGAAATTGACTTAAACTGGGTTGTTTGGCCAAACTAAAACCGAAATTGACTCGGATAAAACTGGTATATAAGGATCCCAAAAAGTGGTCAAAGTTCATGTATATTATGATAATATTTTAATCATGCCAGGATGTGGTCGAAATCCAATCTAAAGTGGTGGAAAGTGACTTAAATTGGTTACTTTGGCCAAACTAGAGCCGAAATTGACTCGGATGAAACTGTTATTGGAAGACCCCCAAAAATGGTCATAGTTGATGTATTTTATGATAATATGTTAATCATGATAAGAAGTGGTCGAAATCCACTCTAATGTGGTGGAAAATGACTCAAATTGGTTTGTTAGGCTAAACTAAAACCGAAATTGACTCGGATGAAACTGGTATATGAGGATCCCAAAAATTGGTCAAAGTTCATGTATATTATGATAATATGTTAATCATGCCATGATGTGGTCGAAATCCACTCTAATGTGGTGGAAAATGACTTAAATTGGTGAGTTGGCCAAACTAGAGCCGAAATTGACTCGGATGGAACTGGTATCAGAGGACCCCAAAAAGTGGTCAAAGTTGATGTAAATTATGATAATATGATAATCATGCCAAGATGTGCTCGAATTCCACTCTAATGTGGTGGAAAGTTACTTAAATTGGTTAGTGTTATTCCCAAATGACCTAACAGAATTGTAGAAGGGGGGTTGAATACAATTCTTGATATTTTCTTGAAACTAAACACTTTATAAAATTAAACTGAACTGAATAAATAAAAACACAAGATATAAATAATTCAGTTGGATTGTTTGATGATCCAACTGAAGTGTTTTTATTGCGGAAATAATCTGTGATACAAAAGTACACAGCTGCTCAGTTACAAGGTTGTAGAGAAGAATTGCTCTCAAAAATAGCTAATACTATCTATTTGTGTTTCTTCTCTTATTTCTAAAGTAACTGCTACACTTGGTTATATAATCCCAAGTTTACAATTCTACGTTTGGTTAAACTAAAGAATAATAGTAGTAACCATCAGTAGCTTGCTTTTCATTCCTTTTGTCCAATGGTCCTTGGAGATCTTTGCTTTTGTCTTCATGCTCATTATAATCATTTCCAAGAGCCTTATTGGAAATTGGAATGTTTCCTTATTTCCAGTATCCACTTTGATGGCTTCCAATGCAAAGTACACTTCCATATCTCCTTTTAGATCGGTTCAGTAAACTGTCACTATCACTTTGTCAACTGTTCAAAAAGCAACATTGATTCGTTGATAGCAAGGAGATGTGTTTCGTTGATAGCTTCATTCTTCATTCCGTTGATGGTGTTTCCCTCGTTTCGTTGACGGGTAAACTCCATACCGTTGACAGAGTAATCTTCATACCGTTGACATGTCTTCACTTAGTCAAAATTACAAGGCATAACATATTTACAATTAACCAACCTATTTTGCCTATCTAGTACTTAGTCAACATGACTTAGAAAACCTATCTAAAACATATAACAGAATGCCTATCATACTGTGAAGTATTGTACAATGCAATTGCTACAACACTCATTTCGTTGATGAGCTTCCTGTCAACGGAATGCTGCAAAGCATGCCATTTCGTTGACAGTTACAAAAATGACTTTACACAAATTCTACTAAGTGTTTTATGTTTATCATCAAGAACAACATATTCCTAACAATCTCCCCCAATTTATGACTGATAGAATAACAGCCATAAATCAAGAGACTTGATGATAACAAAAACACTCAGATACATCATAAATTACAAAAGTAGAAAATGTATTAAGCTTCAAAACTTTATAGACAAAATACAAGACTTACAAGACTAATGCCCACAAGTGCTCCTCTAGTCTGAGCAAATGTTTCATCTGTGACTTCTTTGTGGCATAGTCTTCTTCCCTCTCTTGGAGTTGTTTTCCTCAATCTGGACCTGTAGCCTTCTGTAGAAGATTTTCTCCTCTTCATCTTGATCACCAAGCTTGGATTGCATCAGCTTTAGAGTTTGATTAGATGCCTTCTCCAGCTGGTCTTCCATTCTGAAGAATCTTCTGCAATTGTCCTTGTCCTTAAACTCCATCATCCAATAAGGTTGAAGATGGATTTTCTTTCCTGTTGAGGGAACTCTAAGTATCCTGGGAAGAGCCTCAGGCTTGTTCCAGCTAGCCTTTATCTGACAGATTTTGGAGACCACCTCAGACTTGGCTGTTTTGGTGAAACCAAAGTCCTTTTTCAAGCATCTAAACACTGAGAGTAGTGTTTGATAGTCTTCTCCTAAAATTCTGTAGAGAGGCCACACTTGTTCTCTACCTCCCTTGAATATGAACACTAGTCTTTCAGGCAACTTTTGAGAAGCTGCAATTCCCCTTACTTCCACCAGGTTGTCTAAGTCAAGATGTAGACTGGATTCTTCCCTGATGTCAGCAATGTACATGCAGTCCTCTGGGTTTGCAGGGGGTTTTTGAGATTGTGGCTTTCTCACAAGAACAGGCTTTGCTTTGACAGACCTCTTCTTTGTCTTCATTGGTTGGTCCTTCTCTAACAGGAACTTTGGAAAGTAGGCTTCATCAAAATCAAAAGGTTCCTCTTTTGGCATGATTGGATGATCATGAAAATTGACAGGATGTGCAGGATCACAAGCCAACTTTCCCTCAATAGGTAGATCACCAGGAATTTGATGTGCACTTGTTGTGGAAGAGTCTTGAGCAGTTTCTTGAGAATCATCTTCATCAAAGTTCAGATTCCTCTTAGCTCTAGCCTTTGGCTGACTTGTTCTCTTCTTCTTTCCAGCTTCCTTAGCTTTATCCTTGGCCTTTTCTTCCTGTAGGGCTTCTTCATCTTCAAGTGATTGAGCAACTGCAAGAGCTTACATTGCTGCCCTTTCACTTTCTTCAGCTTTGGCCTTAGCAAAATTTGGGTGACCAACCCAAATGTAGATTTCCTTGTTATCCCTGTAGATGAGTGCCCTCTTGTTCCTTATGCTTGGATGATTGCTTTCTTTGCTCTCCTTGATCAGCTTCCCTAAGACTTTGAACTCATCTAGCTTTGGTGGAGGATAAGCTATCCTTTCTATGTTCTTGCCTTTGGGTTTTATGGGAGATACTGGAGATATCCCTCTTGCATCCACATTCCTCAAACATGAAGCTTGTCCTTTCTCATTCCTTGAATCTTGAAGGACTCCATGCTGAAGGGGTTCCATGACATAGGAACTCCTGAATTGTGGCTCCATTTGCACTGTCACCATTTCATTTGTTGATGGTGGTTTTGAAGTAGCTTGTACAGATGATACCTTTTTAGTGTCAGCTAGCTTCTTGACCTTTGCTTCAATATTTGACCAGTGATCCTTGATTTGTTCTGCAAGTTTCATCCTCAAAGAGGCTTCCTGGATCAGGTCAATACTGTCCTTTTTCTTCTTTGGAAACTCCCCCATTGCTAATGGCTCGTCTGGTAAGGAGATGGCTGGGACCATAACCTTTGTAATCTGAATGTCTAGCTCCTTAGATTTCTCCCCCTTTTTGTTAGCATCAAGTGAGATGATAGGGAGCCCTTGAGCTGCCAGAAGCTGGGTGAGTAGCTGAGTTTGCTTCTCCTGCTCCTTTTGCATGTGACTAAGTGTAGCCTCAACTTTGTCCACTCTAGAGGAAAGAGTTTTCAAAGATGAAGACACTTCAGGTTCCTTGGTGAAAAACCTTGTCATCCTGGAGACAGTGTGAAGAGGAAGCTTTTCATCTAGCCTCCTGTCAGTAGCAGCCCTAAGGTTGCTAATTGAGTCCTTGATTTCTGTAGCCTCAATCCTTGTCTGCAACATTTGTAGCCTTTGAATTTCCAGAGAATCCATGATGGCTTTGTAGAATTTCTTGTCCCTTGCTCCTGCAGACTCATGAGCTAGATATGCTTCATTGTACTGCCTTGTGATGGCAGCATCCAAATTGCATCTACCATGCATATCTTGAGAAAGCCAGTTTGGTGTAGGAGGCACCACAGAAGTCCCAGTCTGTGCAGTAGTGGCCACCTGTAGAATGTCACCAAAGCTATCCTCATTATCAGAAAAATCAAATTCTCCACTTGCTTCAGCCCCTGGAGGTAGATTGGTCAAGGCATCCTTTGCTCTTTGCATTGATGCAGTTGTGTGAATTAGTTGTAGTGACCTCTCTGCCTCCACATTGCCCTATTGAGCCAAAACTTGATAGGCTGACACAGGATGAGTAAAGGTCTCAGGATCCAGGGAAATACTATCCAGAGTTTGTTGATAAACCTCTTGGAAAGTAAGTTCCCTTTCTCCCTCACTGACCTCCATTAACTCACTAGCAATGACTGCTTCCATCCTTATTACTCCTGTAGTCCCTTCTCTCTCTCCACTCTGTTCTTGCATCATGGGCTCCCCATGGCTCACACCTCTCACACCCTCACCTTCACCTTCTAAGGTGGAACTCTCAATCTCTCCTTTTGCCTGGCTGGAAGAAATAGCCAGCCTCTCACTCACATTCTCTCCTTTTGCCTGGCTGCAAGCCAGCCTCTCAGTTTCACTCCCTCTCAGTCCTAGAAGTGTCTCAACTACCACTAGATCATCTGCACTAGTTGTGGGAACAACTTGATTTTCAATTAAAGGTGCAGAGTGAACTATCAACGGAATGGTAGTTTGAACTGTCAACGGTATGGATACCGTTGATGGTGAAACACTTGTCAACGAAATAGACTATTTCGTTGATGAAGTCAAGAAAGCACTTTGAGAATGAGAAATTACAGTAGAGTCTGTGGTGATTGATTTTAAAGATTGGTCCACAGATCCCCTTGCAACTTCAGGAAAAATTGGTTGATGGCCCAACAAATCACTTAACAAGTGATGGCCACCAGCTTCAGAGTGGGGCTTCTCCAAGATTAGAGTTGGAGAATCAGGAATAGATGTATGGATCATGTCCACATCTAAAGATTGAGTTGGTGAATTTGATGGAGATAATTCAAGATTGATGTTTAGAGAATGGGACTGTAACCCCAGAGAAATGATAGGGGTTACATCAAACTGAATTTGAGAAACTGGAAGTGTTGCTTCCAGTGTGTGTGCACCCTGTGTACCCTTGGACTTTTGCTTCACTCTCCTTTGGTATTGGGAAAATGTAGACTGTGGGCTTGAAGTGTCCCTTACCCTTTTGGACTGTGCTCTAGGAGGAGAGCTTGTTTCAATAATCACATCCTTTTGGGAGGATGCAATTAGACTTGTGTTTAAATCCATGTTACTCATTGTGCCTTGTTGGGAAGACACAATGGGGCTTGGCTGGTACACACTAACCTGTCCTTCCTTATCCTTGGGGTTTCTTTGATGTTCACCCCTTCCCTCACCTCTCACAACTCCAGACTCACTCCCCTTAGGTTGTGTGGTAGTTTTTACAACAGGTGCCTTTTGAGAAGCACCTGAGGTTGGCTTGGAGGATTTCTTTGATTTTGGTTTTGTTGCTAGGGCAGGAGCCTGTTGGGTCACAGCTACAGACTCCATAGCAACATTGGAAGGTAAAACAGTAGAGGTGTTAGCTACACTAACAGGGATAGTAGTAGTTACCTCAATGATTGGCAGATACACCACTGGAACATCACCATTGTGGTTCAGCCTCAGTATGTCTGTCAATACTCTCTTTTCTTGCACAAAGCACTCAAACCTGGCATTAGGGTTAGAGATAACTAATGGTGCTGGACTAACATGGTTAGCCAACATCATCAGAAACCTAGCATAATAGATATTTTTCTTCCTATTTGCTTTGTCACCCAACTTAGCACCAATTTCATACATAAGTTGGGTGCTAAAGTTGTGATATCTATCATTTAGAAGCATGGTTAGGAGAATTAACATAGAGTTAGTTAATGCATCAAAATTACTAATCTTTCCAGAAAAGACCTTAATGAATGCATCAGCTAAATAACTGTATTCCCTAACCAAACCTCTCCTAATTATTCTACCCAGATTATCAGTAGGCAAAGAGTAGTTTATAGAATTTAGCATGGTAGTTATTTCAGTGTTAGTAGGCAAAGCATCACAGTTATTATCAGGAATATGTAAACATGCTTGCAAAACATCAGAATTAACTATGTACTCATTACCTTGAAGGGTGAATTGTAGTGTGCAGTTTGTTCCACTATACTCACATGAGGTCCAAATTTCCTCGATTATCTCATTGTAGAGTGGTGTAGAGTGAAACATTGCATAGCTCAACTTGCAATTCTTCATGAAATCCATCATTTTGAAGAACAGGCTGTTCGGGTTTTCCTTGACAACAAAAGGGATGGAGTTGTTCTTCTCATAGATGAACCCTCCAGCAGACATAAGCTTGACTATAGGTGCCATTGTTGATTAAAGGAAAGCTTCGAACTGAATTGCTTGTTAGAGAGAAGAAGAGAGAAAAAAAAAACCTTTGGAATTTTTGAGAACAGGTAAAAAGAAATAATGAAAATAAAATTTCTTAAATACTCCCCCAAAAATTCTCAGAAAATGAATCCAATAATAAATGTAAATTACTGGATTGGCTTAAAAATATAACCGTTACTTTTAAAGTATTACCATGATTTATACTTACAGGGGTGTATGCATAGATCGTGGTAAAAGACGTGTCAAATTACAACGGTTCAGATTAAAAGCGCTAAATCAACGAATCAGGATTGGGCGGTTAAAGTCCCGTCTTATTTCGTTGATAAAGCTGCGTTTCGTTGATATAAAAGAGCTATCAACGAAACACCCAGAAAACTGCTAAGACTGTCAACGAAATGGTTCATTTCGTTGACATAGTAATTTTGACTTAGACAAAATTTCACTTTTTCCTAAGAAAATTAATTCACAGAAAAACATAGCAAGTTTCTGGCTGCATTTTAACTTGCAAATATCTCAAAAATAATTAAGAGAAATTTAGCATACCTAGCTCACTTACTAATCTTGAGAATGTTGATTCATCAAGTGGCTTGGTAAAGATGTCTGCAAGTTGTTGTTCACTTGGAACAAAATGTAACTCCACAGTACCATTCATAACATGTTCTCTAATGAAATGGTACTTGATGTCAATGTGCTTGGTCCTTGAATGCTGCACTGGATTTTCAGTAATGGCAATGGCACTAGTGTTGTCACAGAAAATAGGAATTTTCTCAACTCTTAATCCATAATCAAGAAGTTGATTCTTCATCCATAAAATCTGTGCACAACAACTTCCAGCTGCAATATACTCAGCCTCAGCTGTGGAGGTAGAAACTGAGTTTTGTTTCTTGCTGAACCATGACACAAGCTTGTTTCCTAGGAATTGACAGGTTCCAGTTGTACTTTTCCTGTCAATTTTACATCCTGCAAAATCTGCATCTGAATAACCAATTAGTTTAAAACCAGATTCTCTAGGATACCAAATGCCAAGGTTTGGTGTTCCTTTGAGATATCTGAAAATTCTTTTAATAGCAACTAAATGGGATTCTCTAGGATCAGCCTGAAATCTAGCACATAGACATGTAGCAAACATAATATCAGGTCTACTAGCTGTTAAATATAAAAGTGAGCCTACCATGCCTCTGTAACTTGAAATGTCCACAGATTTTTCCTTAGTATTCAATTCAAGTTTGGTGGCAGTAGGCATGGGAGTTTTGGCAGTAGAGCATTCCATTAGGTTAAATTTCTTTAATAAATCATGAATGTATTTTGTTTGACTAATGAAAATGCCTTCATTAACTTGCTTTACTTGAAGACCAAGAAAGTAAGTTAATTCTCCCATCATGCTCATTTCATATTTACTTTGCATAAGCTTGGCAAACTTTTGACAAAGTTTCACATCTGTAGACCCAAAGATTATATCATCTACATAAATTTGAACAAGTAAAGTAGAGCCATTTACAACCCTGTGAAAAAGAGTTTTATCTACAGTACCTCTAGTGAAATGATTCTCAAGGAGGAACTGTGAGAGAGTGTCATACCAGGCTCTAGGTGCTTGTTTCAAACCATAGAGTGCTTTGAGAAGGAAGTACACATAGTCTGGAAAATCATCATCTTCAAAACCAGGAGGTTGACTTACATACACCTCCTCTTCCAATTCCCCATTCAGAAAAGCACTCTTCACATCCATTTGATAGACTTTGAAATTGGCATGGGCTGCATAGGCTAGGAAAATCCTTATTGCTTCTAGTCTTGCAACAGGAGCAAAGGTTTCATCAAAATCAATTCCCTCTTCCTGTGAGTAGCCTTTTGCAACCAGTCTAGCTTTGTTCCTTGTGACTATGCCATTTTCATCCATCTTGTTTCTGAACACCCACTTTGTGCCTATAACACTCCTGTCATTAGGCCTGGGCACCAGCTTCCAAACATTGTTTCTCTCAAATTGGTTTAGCTCTTCTTGCATGGCTAAAACCCAATCTGGATCTAGAAGTGCATCCTCAACTTTCTTTGGCTCATCTTGAGACAGAAAGCTACTATATAGACATTCTTCTTGAGTTGCTCTTCTAGTTTGGACTTTTGAAGAAACATCACCTATAATAAGTTCAAAGGGATGATCTTTAGTCCATTTCCTTGAGGGAGGTAGATTTGCTCTTGAAGACGTAGCTTCATGATCATGATTGCCTTGATTGGATATTTGTCCTTGAGAAACTCCCCCTGAGTTTGTTGTCCCTAATTGATCACTTCTAGAAGCATTCCTATGACTATCAACGGTATGACCGTTTTGGCTGTCAACGAAACGCTCATTCTGACTGTCAACGAATCCACCATCATGACTGTCAACGAAATGACCATTTGTTCTGCTAGCTGCTATCCTTTTTAACCTTAATGCAGCAATTTCATCTTCACTGCTGCTTTCATCTGTGCTAGATACAACAACTTTAGGCTGTTTCTCAGTAGCCTTATCATGATTCACTTGTTCTCCTTCCTCATTCTCAAAAGAGAGACTTTCATGGAAACCTTCATCACAGAGACCTTGTATTTTGAGATCATCAAAAACAACATGTACAGATTCCATAACAATGTTGATTCTGAGATTATAGACTCTGTAAGCTTTCCCTGCTGCATATCCCACAAATATTGCTTCATCTGCCTTTGCTTCAAATTTCCCCAAATGCTCAGCTTGATTTCTCAGAACAAAGCACTTGCATCCAAAGACATGAAGAAAATCTAATAGTGGCTTCTTTCTTTTGAGTAGATGATAAGGGGTCATTCCCTTGGCCTGATTAATCAAAGAAATATTTTGAGTAAAGCAAGCTGTGTTAACTGCCTCAGCCCAAAAATATGCAGGTAACTTTGATTCATCTAGCATTGTCCTTGCAGCTTCAATAAGTGTTCTGTTTTTCCTTTCAACTACACCATTTTGCTGTGGTGTTCTTGCTGCAGAAAACTCATGCAAAATACCATTCTCTTCACAGAACACCTTCATGCTTGAATTCTTGAATTCTGTCCCATTGTCACTCCTAATCCTTCTTACTTTGAAATCAGGATGATTGCTTACCATCTTGATGTGATTGATAATGATTTCACTTGCCTCATCTTTAGAGTGCAAAAAGAAAGTCCATGTAAATCTAGAAAAATCATCAACAATCACAAGACAGTATTTCTTCTTTGAGATGGACATAACATTTACAGGGCCAAATAGGTCCATATGAAGTAATTCAAGCTGCTGGACAATTGATGACTCTGTCTTGCTTTTGAATGATGCCTTCTTCTGTTTCCCTTTTTGACAGGCATCACACAAACCATCCTTGGAAAATTCCACTTGTGGAATTCCTCTAGCAAGATCCTTTCTCACCAAATCATTCATAACTTTGAAATTCAGATGGGATAATTTCTTGTGCCATAACCAACTTTCATCTTTGCTTGCCTTGCTGAAAAGACAGGTGATGGTTTCTGAACTTGTGCTACTAAAGTCAGCAATGTACACATTCCCTCTTCTGAATCCAGTCATTACCACATTGTTGTTTCCTCCTTTAGAAACAACACAGGCTTCTTTCGAAAAAGTAACTAAAAATCCTTTGTCACAAAGTTGGCTGATACTAAGCAAGTTGTGCTTAAGACCATCCACCAATGCAACCTCATCTATGATGACATTCTCTTTTGAAATCAAGCCATATCCCTTTGTGTAGCCTTTGCTGTCATCTCCAAAAGCAATACAAGGGCCAGCTCTTTCCTGAAACTCTGTGAGCAGGGTAGAATCACCAGTCATGTGTCTTGAACAACCACTATCCAAGTACCAAAGATTCCTTTTGTCTCCCTGCACACAATAAACCCAAATCAAGTTGATTTTGGTACCCAAGTTTCCTTGGGTCCTGTCTTGTTAGCCTTTGCATTCCCTTTTGTACCATTTTTCACTTTCGGCTCAGATTGATTCAAATCAATCTTTACCCTTGGTGTTGATTTCTGAGGGTTGCTCATATTTTCATTCATAGCATGCATAGTTGGAGGAACAATCATGTTATTCATGTTCCATGGCATTTGTGGCATGTTAAACATATTCATGTAAGGATTAGGCACAAATGGCATGCTAGCATATGGATTCTGAAATTGTGCATATGGAGCAAACATGTTAGGCATAACAGGCATTTTAGGCATGGAACTGTTCATTGCAGGCTTGGGCATTTTCACATTAGCAGATTTCTTAACAGATTTGCAGTTAGTAGATAAATGATTAACACTTCCACAATTGACACATGTCTTTCTAGGTGCATATTTATCAGGTGTGTAATTGTTGTGTTTGTTAATCCCTACCTTGCCATTTCTGTTATTCTTTTTATTTCCCTTAGCCTCAACCTGAACTTTCTCTAACTTGTCTTTCAATTGCTTGTTAGACAAGTTACCTACATTAGCTCTCTCAACAGGCTTCTCAACTTTCTTTGATTTACTAGACTCACCTTGAACAAAGTTCTTGGTGACAGGACCATACTTGTTATTAAGTCTAGTGAGTTCATCCTTTCTTTTCTCTGTCAACGAAACAGCCTGATCGGTTGATGGTTCATCTGTCAACGAAACATTGCATTCCGTTGACATATCAACCTTCAACAAATGATCCTTGTTGTTTGTTGACTCAGTTTCTGATTCTAAGGTTTCACCAACATACCCTAGCTTCTCTTTGTTCCTTTTCCATGATTGCTCACAGAAGGATTCCACGCCTTGAACATTAATTATGTTGGCAGCAACATTCTTGGCATCCTTCCATTTTGCAATCACACCTTGTTCTATCTCAAGTTGTGTTTTAAGAATTTCTTCCCTTTGTAACACGTTCTCAAGTTCCTTCTTAGCATCCCTACTAACACATCTCATTTTCTCAAATTCAATGAGCTGTGCTTCTAACATTGCATTCCTATCACTTAAGAGCAGATTGGTCTCTTTTATTCTAGAATTCTCTTTAGTAAGTGATTTAAGAGTAACACGCAAATTATATAATACAGTAGACATTTCATTTACTGCACTGTCGCATTCCTCTTTAGAAAGCTCAGAAAGATTAGTAATTGTTACCTGGTTGCTTGAGGAACTTGCTTCCTGCTCATGATTGTCAGCCATAAGAGCCAAGTTGACATACTCAACATCATCATCAGAATCTTCACCATTACCAGCCCAATCATACTCCTGAGACATGAAAGCCTTTTCTTTTTGTTTGAGAAGTTCAAAGTATTTCTTTTTATAATCAACAGGCTCAAATTTCCTGTTGCCCTTCTCAACCTTGGGCTTTCTGCAGTCTCCAGCAAAGTGACCAAGCATTCCACAATTGAAACATTTTGACTTAGACTTTTCAATCCAGTTTGATTTGCTAGGTTGAAAGTCTCTTCTTGGTGGCCTTGCTTCTGAGTTTCTTTTGAACTTGAACTTAGAGAATTTTCTAGACAGAAAAGCAATGTGTTCATCAATCTCATCTAAGTCCTCCAAGTTGGCTGGTTCTGATTCTTCTTCTTCTGTCATCTTGTCTTTACCCTTGCTAACATCACTCCTACAACTAGATCGACTAGTTGTGGCCTTTGCAGCTTCTTTATTGTCATCTTCAAGTTGGTTCACAGATGCAATCAATGCAATAGATCCACCCTTCTTTTGTACCTTTTCAATTTCCTCATCTTGCTCCATTTCCAGCTCATAAGTCTTCAAGGTTCCATAAAGCCTTTCAAGAGTGTAGTCTTTGTACTCTTGAGTGTTTCTGAGAGAAACAGTCATAGGCTTCCATTCTTTTGGAAGAGCTCTAAGAAATTTAAGGTTTGAATCCTTGGTTTGATAGATCCTCCCATACAACTTTAATCCATTCAAAAGCTTTTGAAACCTACTAAACGTGTCATTTAGGGTTTCACCAGCTTTAAAATGAAAATGCTCATATTGTTGTATAAGGAGTTGCATTTTATTTTCCCTGACTTGCTCAGTTCCTTCACAGAGAGTTCTAACAGTATCCCATACTTCCTTAGAGGTTGTACAGTTGATAACATTGTCAAACATCTCTTGCTCCAAACCATTAAACAGAATGTTCATGGTCCTTTTGTCTTTATGGACTTCTGCAATATCTTCAACAGTCCATTCTGAGACAGTTTTTGGAATCTCTACATCAGGTGCATCATCTGGCAGTCCAACTCTAGAATCAAGCTTCATGGGAACATGTGGACCTTTCTCAATGCAGTCTACATACCTCTCATCCATAGACATGAGATGTAAATGCATCTTTACTTTCCAGTGAAAGTAATTGTCTTTATCAAGAACTGGTATCTTCACACCTGCATCCTTCTTCACCATGGTTTCTGTTTTTGGTCTTGATCTTTAAACTTCTTGTATGTTAGAAGCTCGCTCTGATACCAATTGTTATTCCCAAATGACCTAACAGAATTGTAGAAGGGGGGGTTGAATACAATTCTTGATATTTTCTTGAAACTAAACACTTTATAAAATTAAACTGAACTGAATAAATAAAAACACAAGATATAAATAATTCAGTTGGATTGTTTGATGATCCAACTGAAGTGTTTTTATTGCGGAAATAATCTGTGATACAAAAGTACACAGCTGCTCAGTTACAAGGTTGTAGAGAAGAATTGCTCTCAAAAATAGCTAATACTATCTATTTGTGTTTCTTCTCTTATTTCTAAAGTAACTGCTACACTTGGTTATATAATCCCAAGTTTACAATTCTACGTTTGGTTAAACTAAAGAATAATAGTAGTAACCATCAGTAGCTTGCTTTTCATTCCTTTTGTCCAATGGTCCTTGGAGATCTTTGCTTTTGTCTTCATGCTCATTATAATCATTTCCAAGAGCCTTATTGGAAATTGGAATGTTTCCTTATTTCCAGTATCCACTTTGATGGCTTCCAATGCAAAGTACACTTCCATATCTCCTTTTAGATCTGTTCAGTAAACTGTCACTATCACTTTGTCAACTGTTCAAAAAGCAACATTGATTCGTTGATAGCAAGGAGATGTGTTTCGTTGATAGCTTCATTCTTCATTCCGTTGATGGTGTTTCCCTCGTTTCGTTGACGGGTAAACTCCATACCGTTGACAGAGTAATCTTCATACCGTTGACATGTCTTCACTTAGTCAAAATTACAAGGCATAACATATTTACAATTAACCAACCTATTTTGCCTATCTAGTACTTAGTCAACATGACTTAGAAAACCTATCTAAAACATATAACAGAATGCCTATCATACTGTGAAGTATTGTACAATGCAATTGCTACAACACTCATTTCGTTGATGAGCTTCCTGTCAACGGAATGCTGCAAAGCATGCCATTTCGTTGACAGTTACAAAAATGACTTTACACAAATTCTACTAAGTGTTTTATGTTTATCATCAAGAACAACATATTCCTAACAGTTAGTTTAGCCAAACTAGAGCCATAATTGACTTGGATGAAACTGGTATCAGAGGACCCCAAAAAGTGGTCAAAATTGATGTAAATTATGATAATATATTAATCATGCCAGGTTGTGGTCGAAATCCACTCTAATGTGGTGGAAAGTAACTTAAATTGGTTACTTTGGCCAAACTAGAGCCGAAATTGACTCGGATGCAACTGTTATTGGAGGACCCCAAAAAATGGTCATTGTTGATGTATTTTATGATAATATGTTAATCATGACAAGAAGTGGTCGAAATCCACTCTAATGTGGTAGAAATTGACTTAAATTGGTTTGTTTGGCTAAACTAAAACCGAAATTGACTCGGATGAAACTGGTATATGAGGATCCCAAAAAGTGGTCAAAGTTCATGTATATTATGATAATATGTTAATCATGCCAGGATGTGGTCGAAATCCACTCTAATGTGGTGGAAAGTGACTTAAATTGGTGAGTTGGCCAAACTAGAGCCGAAATTGACTCGGATGGAACTTGTATCAGAGGACCCCAAAAAGTGGTCAAAGTTGATGTAAATTATGATAATATGATAATCATGCCAGGATGTGCTCGAATTCCACTCTAATGTGGTGGAAAGTTACTTAAATTGGTTAGTTTAGCCAAACTAGAGCCATAATTGACTTGAATGAAACTGGTATCAGAGGACCCCAAAAAGTGGTCAAAGATGATGTAAATTATGATAATATATTAATCATGCCAGGATGTGGTCGAAATCCACTCTAATGTGCTGGAAATTGACTCAAATTGGTTTGTTTGGCTAACCTAAAACCGAAATTGACTCGGATGAAACTGGTACATGAGGATCCCAAAAAGTGGTCAAAGTTCATGTATATTATGATAATATTTTAATCATGCCAGGATGTGGTCGAAATCCACTCTGATGTGGTGGAAATTGACTTAAATTGGTGAGTTGGCCAAACTAGAGCCGAAATTGACTCGGATGGAACTGGTATCAGAGGACCCCAAAAAGTGGTCAAAGTTGATGTAAATTATGATAATATGATAATCATGCCAGGATGTGCTCGAATTCCACTCTAATGTGGTGGAAAGTAACTTAAATTCGTTAGTTTAGCCAAACTAGAGCCATAATTGACTTGAATGAAACTGGTATCAGAGGACCCCAAAAAGTGGTCAAAGTTGATGTAAATTATGATAATATATTAATCATGCCAGGATGTGGTCGAAATCCACTCTAATGTGGTGGAAAGTGACTTAAATTGGTTACTTTGGCCAAACTATAGCCGAAATTGACTCGGATGAAACTGTTATTGGAGGACCCCCAAAAATGGTCATAATTGATGTATTTTATGATAATATGTTAATCATGCCAAGAAGTGGTCGAAATCCACTCTAATGTGGTGGAAATTGACTTAAATTGGTTTGTTTGGCCAAACTAAAACCGAAATTGACAAGGATGAAACTGGAATATGAGTATCCCAAAAAGTGGTCAAAGTTCATGTGTATTATGATAATATGTTAATCATGCCAGGATGTGGTCGAAATCCACTCTAATGTGGTGGAAATTGACTTAAACTGGTTTGTTTGGCCAAACTAAAACCGAAATTGACTCGGATGAAACTGGTATATAAGGATCCCAAAAAGTGGTCAAAGTTCATGTATATTATGATAATATGTTAATCATGCCCGGATGTGGTCGAAATCCAATCTAAAGTGGTGGAAAGTGACTAAAATTGGTTACTTTGGCCAAACTAGAGCCGAAATTGACTCGGATGAAACTGTTATTGGAGGACCCCCAAAAATGGTCATAGTTGATGTATTTTATGATAATATGTTAATCATGCCAAGAAGTGGTCGAAATCCAATCTAATGTGGTGGAAATTGACTTAAATTGGTTTGTTTGGCTAAACTAAAACCGAAATTGACTCGGATAAAACTGGTATATGAGGATCCCAAAAAGTGGTCAAAGTTCATGTATATTATGATAATATGTTAATCATGCCAGGATGTGGACGAAATCCGCTCTAATGTGGTGGAAAGTGACTTAAATTGGTGAGTTGGCCAAACTAGAGCCGAAATTGACTCGGATGGAACTGGTATCAAAGGACCCCAAAAAGTGGTCAAAGTTGATGTAAATTATGATAATATGATAATCATGCCAGGATGTGCTCGAATTCCACTCTAATGTGGTGGAAAGTTACTTAAATTGGTTAGGTAAGCCAAACTAGAGCCATAATTGACTTGGATGAAACTGGTATCAGAGGACCCCAAAAAGTGGTCAAAGTTGATGTAAATTATGATAATATGATAATCATGCCAGGATGTGCTCGAATTCCACTCTAATGTGGTGGAAAGTAACTTAAATTCGTTAGTTTAGCCAAACTAGAGCCATAATTGACTTGAATGAAACTGGTATCAGAGGACCCCAAAAAGTGGTCAAAGTTGATGTAAATTATGATAATATATTAATCATGCCAGGATGTGGTCGAAATCCACTCTAATGTGGTGGAAAGTGACTTAAATTGGTTACTTTGGCCAAACTATAGCCGAAATTGACTCGGATGAAACTGTTATTGGAGGACCCCCAAAAATGGTCATAATTGATGTATTTTATGATAATATGTTAATCATGCCAAGAAGTGGTCGAAATCCACTCTAATGTGGTGGAAATTGACTTAAATTGGTTTGTTTGGCCAAACTAAAACCGAAATTGACAAGGATGAAACTGGAATATGAGTATCCCAAAAAGTGGTCAAAGTTCATGTGTATTATGATAATATGTTAATCATGCCAGGATGTGGTCGAAATCCACTCTAATGTGGTGGAAATTGACTTAAACTGGTTTGTTTGGCCAAACTAAAACCGAAATTGACTCGGATGAAACTGGTATATAAGGATCCCAAAAAGTGGTCAAAGTTCATGTATATTATGATAATATGTTAATCATGCCCGGATGTGGTCGAAATCCAATCTAAAGTGGTGGAAAGTGACTAAAATTGGTTACTTTGGCCAAACTAGAGCCGAAATTGACTCGGATGAAACTGTTATTGGAGGACCCCCAAAAATGGTCATAGTTGATGTATTTTATGATAATATGTTAATCATGCCAAGAAGTGGTCGAAATCCAATCTAATGTGGTGGAAATTGACTTAAATTGGTTTGTTTGGCTAAACTAAAACCGAAATTGACTCGGATAAAACTGGTATATGAGGATCCCAAAAAGTGGTCAAAGTTCATGTATATTATGATAATATGTTAATCATGCCAGGATGTGGACGAAATCCGCTCTAATGTGGTGGAAAGTGACTTAAATTGGTGAGTTGGCCAAACTAGAGCCGAAATTGACTCGGATGGAACTGGTATCAAAGGACCCCAAAAAGTGGTCAAAGTTGATGTAAATTATGATAATATGATAATCATGCCAGGATGTGCTCGAATTCCACTCTAATGTGGTGGAAAGTTACTTAAATTGGTTAGGTAAGCCAAACTAGAGCCATAATTGACTTGGATGAAACTGGTATCAGAGGACCCCAAAAAGTGGTCAAAGTTGATGTAAATTATGATAATATATTAATCATGCCGGGATGTGGTCGAAATCCACTCTAATGTGGTGGAAAGTGACTTAAATTGGTTACTTTGGCCAAACTATAGCCGAAATTGACTCGGATGAAACTGTTATTGGATGACCCCCAAAAATGGTCATAGTTGATGTATTTTATGATAATATGTTAATCATGCCAAGAAGTGATCGAAATCCAATCTAATGTGGTGGAAATTGACTTAAATTGGTTTGTTTGGCTAAATTAAAACCGAAATTGACTCGGATAAAACTGGTATATGAGAATCCCAAAAAGTGGTCAAAGTTCATGTATATTATGATAATATGTTAATCATGCCAGGATGTGGACGAAATTCACTCTAATGTGGTGGAAAGTGACTTAAATTCGTGAGTTGGCCAAACTAGAGCCGAAATTGACTCGGATGGAACTGGTATCAAAGGACCCCTAAAAGTGGTCAAAGTTGATGTAAATTATGATAATATGATAATCATGCCAGGATGTGCTCGAATTCCACTCTAATGTGGAGGAAAGTTACTTAAATTGGTTAGGTAAACCAAACTAGAGCCATAATTGACTTGGATGAAACTGGTATCAGAGGACCCCAAAAAGTGGTCAAAGTTGATGTAAATTATGATAATATATTAATCATGCCAGGATGTGGTCGAAATCCACTCTAATGTGGTGGAAAGTGACTTAAATTTGTTACTTTGGCCAAACTAGAGCCGAAATTGACTCGGATGAAACTGTTATTGGAGGACCCCCAAAAATGGTCATAGTTGATGTATTTTATGATAATATGTTAATCATGCCAAGAAGTGGTCGAAATCCAATCTAATGTGGTGGAAATTGACTTAAATTGGTTTGTTTGGCTAAACTAAAACCGAAATTGACTCGGATGAAACTGGTATATGAGGATCCGAAAAAGTGGTCAAAGTTCAAGTATATTATGATAATATGTTAATCATGCCAGGATGTGGTCGAAATCCACTCTAAAGTGGTGGAAAGTGACTTAAATTGGTTAGTTTGGCCAAACTAGAGCCGAAATTGACTCGGGTGAAACTATTATTGGAGGAACTAAAAAAATGGTCATAGTTGATGTAAATTCTGATAATATGTTAATCATGCCAGGAAGTGGTCGAAATCCACTTTAATGTGGTGGAAATTGACTTAAATTGGTTTCTAGGGCCAAACTAAAACCGAAATTGACTCGGATGAAACTGGTATATGAGTATCCCAAAAATTGGTCAAAGTTCATGTATATTATGATAATATGTTAATCATGCCAGGATGTGGTCGAAATCCACTCTAATGTGGTGGAAATTGACTTAAACTGGTTTGTTTGGCCAAACTAAAACCGATATTGACTCGGATGAAACTGGTATATAAGGATCCCAAAAAGTGGTCAAAGTTCATGTATATTATGATAATATGTTAATCATGCCAGGATGTGGTCGAAATCCACTCTAAAGTGGTGGAAAGTGACTTAAATTGGTTAGTTTGGACAAACTAGAGTCGAAATTGACTCGGGTGAAACTGTTATTGGAGGACCCCAAAAATGGTCATAGTTGATGTAAATTCTGATAATATGTTAATCATGGTAGGAAGTGGTCGAAATCCACTCTAATGTGGTGGAAATTGACTTAAATTGGTTTGTTTGGCCAAACTAAAATCGAAATTGACTCGGATGAAACTGGTATATAAGGATCCCAAAAAGTGGTCAAATTCATTTATATTATGATAATATGTTAATCATGCCAAGATGTGGTCGAAATCCAATCTAAAGTGGTGGAAAGTGACTGAAATTGGTTACTTTGGCCAAACAAGACCCGAAATTGACTCGGATGAAACTGTTATTGGAGGACCCCCAAAAATGGTCATAGTTGATGTATTTTTATGATAATATGTTAATCATGCCAAGAAGTGGTCGAAATCCACTCTAATGTGGTGGAAATTGACTTAAATTGGTTTGTTTGGCTAAACTAAAACCGAAATTGACTCGGATGAAACTGGTATATGAGGATCCCAAAAAGTGTTTAAAGTTCAAGTATATTATGATAATATGTTAATCATGCCAGGATGAGGTCAAAATCCACTCTAAAGTGGTGGAAAGTAACTAAAATTGGTTAGTTTGGCCAAACTAGAGCCGAAATTGACTCGGGTGAAACTTTTATTGGAGAACCCCAAAAAATGGTAATAGTTGATGTAAATTCTGAAAATATGTTAATCATGCCAGGAAGTGGTCGAAATCCACTCTAATGTGGTGGAAATTGACTTAAATTGGTTTGTTTGGCCAAACTAAAACCGAAATTGACTCGGATGAAACTGGTATATAAGGATCCCAAAAAGTGGTCAAAATTCATGTATATTATGATAATATGTTAATCATGCCAGGATGTGGTCGAAATCCACTCTAATGTGGTGGAAATTCACTTAAACTGGTTTGTTTGACCAAACTAAAACCGAAATTGACTCAGATGAAACTGGTATATAAGGATCCAAAAAAGTGGTCAAAGTTTATGTATATTATGATAATATGTTAATCATGCCAGGATGTGGTCGAAATCCAATCTAAAGTGGTGGAAAGTGACTTAAATTGGTTATTTTGACCAAACTAGAGCCGAAATTGACTCGGATGAAACTGTTATTGGAAGACCCCAAAAAATGGTCATAGTTGATGTATTTTATGATAATATGTTAATCATGACAAGAAGTGGTCAAAATCCACTCTAATGAGGTGGAAATTGACTTAAATTGGTTTGTTTGGCTAAACTGAAACCGAAATTGACTCGGATGAAACTGGTTTATGAGGATCCCAAAAAGTGTTCAAAGTTCAAGTATATTATGATAATATGTTAATCATGCCAGGATGTGGTCGAAATCCACTCTAAAGTGGTGGAAAGTGACTTAAATTGGTTAGTTTGGACAAACTAGAGTCGAAATTGACTCGGGTGAAACTGTTATTGGAGGACCCGAAAAATGGTCATAGTTGATGTAAATTCTGATAATATGTTAATCATGCCAGGAAGTGGTCGAAATCCACTCTAATGTGGTGGAAATTGACTTAAATTAGTTTGTTTGGCCAAACTAAAATCGAAATTGACTCGGATGAAACTGGTATATAAGGATCCCAAAAAGTGGTCAAATTCATTTATATTATGATAATATGTTAATCATGCCAAGATGTGGTCGAAATCCAATCTAAAGTGGTGGAAAGTGACTGAAATTGGTTACTTTGGCCAAACTAGAGCCGAAATTGACTCGGATGACACTGTTATGGGAGGACCCCCAAAAATGGTCATAGTTGATGTATTTTTATGATAATATGTTAATCATGCCAAGAAGTGATCGAAATCCACTCTAATGTGGTGGAAATTGACTTAAATTGGTTTGTTTGGCTAAACTAAAACCGAAATTGACTCAGATGAAACTGGTATATGAGGATCCCAAAAAGTGTTTAAAGTTCAAGTATATTATGATAATATGTTAATCATGCCAGGATGTGGTCAAAATCCACTCTAAAGTGGTGGAAAGTGATTTAAATTGGTTATTTTGACCAAACTAGAGCCGAAATTGACTCGGATGAAATTGTTGTTGGAGAACCCCAAAAAATGGGCATAGTTGATGTATTTTATGATAATATGTTAATCATGACAAGAAGTGGTCAAAATCCACTCTAATGAGGTGGAAATTGACTTAAATTGGTTTGTTTGGCTAAACTGAAACCGAAATTGACTCGGATGAAACTGGTTTATGAGGATCCCAAAAAGTGGTCAAAGTTAATGTATATTATGATAATATGTTAATCATGCCAGGATGTGGTCGAAATCCACTCTAATGTGGTGGAAAGTGACTTAAATTGGTGAGTTGGCCAAACTAGAGCCGAAATTGACTCTGATGGAACTGGTATCAGAGGACCCCAAAAAGTGGTCAAAGTTGATGTAAAATTTGATAATATGATAATCATGCCAGGATGTGCTCGAATTCCACTCTAATGTGGTGGAAAGTTACTTAAATTGGTTAGTTTAGCCAAACTAGAGCCATAATTGACTTGAATGAAACTGGTATCAGAGGACCCCAAAAAGTGGTCAAAGTTGAGGTAAATTATGATAATATATTAATCATGCCATGATGTGGTCGAAATCCACTCTAATGTGGTGGAAAGTGACTTAAATTGGTTACTTTGGCCAAACTAGGGCCGAAATTGACTCGGATGAAACTGTTATTGGAGGACCCCCAAAAATGGTCATAGTTGATGTATTTTATTATAATATGTTAATCATGCCAAGAAGTGGTCGAAATCCACTCTAATGTGGTGGAAATTGACTTAAATTGGTTTGTTTGGCTAAACTAAAACCGAAATTGACTCGGATGAAACTGGTATATGAGGATCCCAAAAAGTGGTCAAAGATTAAGTATATTATGATAATATGTTAATCATGCCAGGATGTGGTCGAAATCCACTCTAAAGTGGTGGAAAGTGACTTAAATTGGTTAGTTTGGCCAAACTAGAGCCGAAATTGACTCGGGTGAAACTGTTATTGGAGGACCCCAAAAAATGGTCATAGTTGATGTAAATTCTGATAATATGTTAATCATGCCAGGAAGTGGTCGAAATCCACTCTAATGTGGTGGAAATTAACTTAAATTGGTTTGTTTGGCCAAACTAAAACCGAAATTGACTCGGATGAAACTCGTATATAAGGACAAAAAGTGGTCAAAGTTCATGTATATTATGATAATATGTTAATCATGCCAGGATGTGGTCGAAATCCAATCTAAAGTGGTGGAAAGTGACTGAAATTGGTTACTTTGGCCAAACGAGAGCCGAAATTGACTCGGATGAAACTGTTATTGGAGGACCCCCAAAAATGGTCATAGTTGATGTATTTTATGATAATATGTTAATCATGCCAGGATGTGGTCGAAATCCACTCCCCAAAAATGGTCATAGTTGATGTATTTTATGATAATATGTTAATCATGCCAAGAAGTGGTCGAAATCCAATCTAATGTGGTGGATATTGACTTAAATTGGTTTGTTTGGCTAAACTAAAACCGAAATTGACTCGGATGAAACTGGTATATGAGGATCCCAAAAAGTGGTCAAAGTTCAAGTATATTATGATAATATGTTAATCATGCCAGGATGTGGTCGAAATCCACTCTAAAGTGGTGGAAAGTGACTTAAATTGGTTAGTTTGGCCAAACTAGAGCCGAAATTGACTCGGGTGAAACTGTTATTGGAGGACCCCAAAAAATGGTCATAGTTGATGTAAATTCTGATAATATGTTAATCATGCCAGGAAGTGGTCGAAATCCACTCTAATGTGGTGGAAATTGACTTAAATTGGTTTGTTTGGCCAAACTAAAACCGAAATTGACTCGGATGAAACTGGTATATAAGGACAAAAAGTGGTCAAAGTTCATGTATATTATGATAATATGTTAATCATGCTAGGATGTGGTCGAAATCCAATCTAAAGTGGTGGAAAGTGACTGAAATTGGTTACTTTGGCCAAACTAGAGCCGAAATTGACTCGGATGAAACTGTTATTGGAGGACCCCCAAAAATGCTCATAGTTGATGTATTTTATGATAATATGTTAATCATGCCAGGATGTGGTCGAAATCCACTCCCCAAAAATGGTCATAGTTGATGTATTTTATGATAATATGTTAATCATGCCAAGAACTGGTCGAAATCCAATCTAATGTGGTGGAAATTGACTTAAATTGGTTTGTTTGGCTAAACTAAAACCGAAATTGACTCGGATGAAACTGGTATATGAGGATCCCAAAAAGTGGTCAAAGTTCAAGTATATTATGATAATATGTTAATCATGCCAGGATGTGGTCCAAATCCACTCTAAAGTGGTGGAAAGTGACTTAAATTGGTTAGTTTGGCCAAACTAGAGCCGAAATTGACTCGGGTGAAACTGTTATTGGAGGACCCCAAAAAATGGTCATAGTTGATGTAAATTCTGATAATATGTTAATCATGCCAGGAAGTGGTCGAAATCCACTCTAATGTGGTGGAAATTGACTTAAATTGGTTTGTTTGGCCAAACTAAAACCGAAATTGACTCGGATGAAACTGGTATATAAGGACAAAAAGTGGTCAAAGTTCATGTATATTATGATAATATGTTAATCATGCCAGGATGTGGTCGAAATCCAATCTAAAGTGGTGGAAAGTGACTGAAATTGGTTACTTTGGCCAAACTAGAGCCGAAATTGACTCGGATGAAACTGTTATTGGAGGACCCCCAAAACTGCTCATAGTTGATGTATTTTATGATAATATGTTAATCATGCCAGGATGTGGTCGAAATCCACTCCCCAAAAATGGTCATAGTTGATGTATTTTATGATAATATGTTAATCATGCCAAGAAGTGGTCGAAATCCAATCTAATGTGGTGGAAATTGACTTAAATTGGTTTGTTTGGCTAAACTAAAACCAATATTGACTCAGATGAAACTGGTATACGAGGATCCCAAAAAGTGGTCAAAGTTCAAGTATATTATGATAATATGTTAATCATGCCAGGATGTGGTCGAAATCCACTCTAAAGTGGTGGAAAGTGACTTAAATTGGTTAGTTTGGCCAAACTAGAGCCAAAATTGACTCGGGTGAAACTGTTATTGGAGGACCCCAAAAAATGGTCATAGTTGATGTAAATTCTGATAATATGTTAATCATGCCAGGAAGTGGTCGAAATCCACTCTAATGTGGTGGAAATTGACTTAAATTGGTTTGTTTGGCCAAACTAAAACCGAAATTGACTCGGATCAAACTGGTATATGAGTATCCCAAAAAGTGGTCAAAGTTCATGTATATTATGATAATATGTTAATCATGCCAGGATGTGGTCGAAATCCACTCTAATGTGGTGGAAATTGACTTAAACTGGTTTGTTTGGCCAAACTAAAACCGAAATTGACTCCGATGAAACTGGTATATAAGGATCCCAAAAAGTGGTCAAAGTTCATGTATATTATGATAATATTTTAATCATGCCAGGATGTGGTCGAAATCCAATCTAAAGTGGTGGAAAGTTACTTAAATTGGTTACTTTGGCCAAACTAGAGCCGAAATTGACTCGGATGAAACTGTTATTGGAGGACCCCCAAAAATGGTCATAGTTGATGTATTTTATGATAATATGTTAATCATGACAAGAAGTGGTCGAAATCCACTCTAATGTGGTGGAAAATGACTCAAATTGGTTTGTTTGGCTAAACTAAAACCGAAATTGACTCGGATGAAACTGGTATATGAGGATCCCAAAAAGTGGTCAAAGTTCATGTATATTATGATAATATGTTAATCATGCCAGGAAGTGGTCGAAATCCACTCTAATGTGGTGGAAATTGACTTAAATTGGTTTGTTTGGCCAAACTAAAACCGAAATTGACTCGAATGAAACTGGTATATAAGGACAAAAAGTGGTCAAAGTTCATGTATATTATGATAATATGTTAATCATGTCAGGATGTGGTCGAAATACAATCTAAAGTGGTGGAAAGTGACTGAAATTGGTTACTTTGGCCAAACTAGAGGCGAAATTGACTCGGATGAAACTGTTATTGGAGGACCCCCAAAAATGGTCAAAGTTGATGTATTTTATGATAATATGTTAATCATGCCAGGATGTGGTCGAAATCCACTCCCCAAAAATGGTCATAGTTGATGTATTTTATGATAATATGTTAATCATGCCAAGAAGTGGTCGAAATCCAATCTAATGTGGTGGAAATTGACTTAAATTGGTTTGTTTGGCTAAACTAAAACCGAAATTGACTCGGATGAAACTGGTATATGAGGATCCCAAAAAGTGGTCAAAGTTCAAGTATATTATGATAATATGTTAATCATGCCAGGATGTGGTCGAAATCCAGTCTAAAGTGGTGGAAAGTGACTTAAATTGGTTAGTTTGGCCAAACTAGAGCCGAAATTGACTCGGGTGAAACTGTTATTGGAGGACCCCAAAAAATGGTCATAGTTGATGTAAATTCTGATAATATATTAATCATGCCAGGACGTGGTCGAAATCCACTCTAATGTGGTGGAAATTGACTTAAATTGGTTTGTTTGGCCAAACTAAAACCGAAATTGACTCGGATCAAACTGGTATAAGAGTATCCCAAAAAGTGGTCAAAGTTCATGTATATTATGATAATATGTTAATCATGCCAGGATGTGGTCGAAATCCACTCTAATGTGGTGGAAATTGACTTAAACTGGTTTGTTTGGCCAAACTAAAACCGAAATTGACTCGGATGAAACTGGTATATAAGGATCCCAAAAAGTGGTCAAAGTTCATGTATATTATGATAATATTTTAATCATGCCAGGATGTGGTCGAAATCCAATCTAAAGTGGTGGAAAGTTACTTAAATTGGTTACTTTGGCCAAACTAGAGCCGAAATTGACTCGGATGAAACTGTTATTGGAGGACCCCCAAAAATGGTCATAGTTGATGTATTTTATGATAATATGTTAATCATGACAAGAAGTGGTCGAAATCCACTCTAATGTGGGGGAAAATGACTCAAATTGGTTTGTTTGGCTAAACTAAAACCGAAATTGACTCGGATGAAACTGGTATATGAGGATCCCAAAAAGTGGTCAAAGTTCATGTATATTATGATAATATGTTAATCATGCCAGGAAGTGGTCGAAATCCACTCTAATGTGGTGGAAATTGACTTAAATTGGTTTGTTTGGCCAAACTAAAACCGAAATTGACTCGGATGAAACTGGTATATAAGGACAAAAAGTGGTCAAAGTTCATGTATATTATGATAATATGTTAATCATGCCAGGATGTGGTCGAAATCCAATCTAAAGTGGTGGAAAGTGACTGAAATTGGTTACTTTGGCCAAACTAGAGCCGAAATTGACTCGGATGAAACTGTTATTGGAGGACCCCCAAAACTGCTCATAGTTGATGTATTTTATGATAATATGTTAATCATGCCAGGATGTGGTCGAAATCCACTCCCCAAAAATGGTCATAGTTGATGTATTTTATGATAATATGTTAGTCATGCCAAGAAGTGGTCGAAATCCAATCTAATGTGGTGGAAATTGACTTAAATTGGTTTGTTTGGCTAAACTAAAACCAATATTGACTCGGATGAAACTGGTATACGAGGATCCCAAAAAGTGGTCAAAGTTCAAGTATATTATGATAATATGTTAATCATGCCAGGATGTGGTCGAAATCCACTCTAAAGTGGTGGAAAGTGACTTAAATTGGTTAGTTTGGCCAAACTAGAGCCGAAATTGACTCGGGTGAAACTGTTATTGGAGGACCCCAAAAAATGGTCATAGTTGATGTAAATTCTGATAATATGTTAATCATGCCAGGAAGTGGTCGAAATCCACTCTAATGTGGTGGAAATTGACTTAAATTGGTTTGTTTGGCCAAACTAAAACCGAAATTGACTCGGATCAAACTGGTATATGAGTATCCCAAAAAGTGGTCAAAGTTCATGTATATTATGATAATATGTTAATCATGCCAGGATGTGGTCGAAATCCACTCTAATGTGGTGGAAATTGACTTAAACTGGTTTGTTTGGCCAAACTAAAACCGAAATTGACTCCGATGAAACTGGTATATAAGGATCCCAAAAAGTGGTCAAAGTTCATGTATATTATGATAATATTTTAATCATGCCAGGATGTGGTCGAAATCCAATCTAAAGTGGTGGAAAGTTACTTAAATTGGTTACTTTGGCCAAACTAGAGCCGAAATTGACTCGGATGAAACTGTTATTGGAGGACCCCCAAAAATGGTCATAGTTGATGTATTTTATGATAATATGTTAATCATGACAAGAAGTGGTCGAAATCCACTCTAATGTGGTGGAAAATGACTCAAATTGGTTTGTTTGGCTAAACTAAAACCGAAATTGACTCGGATGAAACTCGTATATGAGGATCCCAAAAAGTGGTCAAAGTTCATGTATATTATGATAATATGTTAATCATGCCAGGAAGTGGTCGAAATCCACTCTAATGTGGTGGAAATTGACTTAAATTGGTTTGTTTGGCCAAACTAAAACCGAAATTGACTCGAATTGTAAAACCCCAGATTTTTGGGTAGAATTAAAACTTTTATTGTATGATGATGTATATATATATGTGGATGGTGGTAATGGTTTTTGGAGAATTAAGTACGAAATGAATATGGATGTCAGTTTTCAAACATTTTGAGAATAATAAGAATGGACTGATCATATAAATAAGAACAATCAATCTGGAAGGTAAGAATACAATACTCCAGGGAAGAAAAGTATTTTTATGTCATCCAAATCAATATCTGGAATACATCCGACAACTCCGTAAACAAGATAGCGTATGCCCGAGAAAGCACTAGAACGTTTTCTAAGTGCAAAGAGTAAAGAGAAGTAAACCAGGAATATTGGAACGAATATTGATCCAAAGGAGTATAGAAAAACCACTGATGAATAGTAACTTTTGATGAATAGTAAATTTTGTCGTTTAAAAGTTTTTCAGACCACCTTATATACGGGTCGATATAATGAACTTTCAAAGCCGTATTAGTGATCTACGATGTAAATAAAGGAATGCAAAAGCTGTCAGAATCGGAAAAATAGCATTTCCGTTTTCTCCGAAATTTCACCATTAACGGACGGATTAATTATTATTTGAGAATACTTGAGAATTTAAATTATCAATTCCATGGATATGGATTTAATAAAAGAATTAGAGATATTAAGAACGATTACGATAAACTACTTCGATAGAACACTTAAGAAACCCTGCGAACTTTTTACGCGATTAAACGGAGACGGAACAACGGGACACTTACGAGATTAAATACAAACATGGAAGTAACATGTAACAAGATTAAGTCGAGGAATGCAACATTTGGATCATCCATGTGAAAGGAAACAAACCAATAAAGCAAACCAGTAAAGCTACTTTATCAGGGCTCCTGCATGTGCGACACGTGCCCCTGTGACAAGCCAAAATTGTGATGACTCACCACTTTTATATACAAAATATCTCCCACTTGTTCAAGATCAACCAAGCAAGAACACTCCCACCCCCAAAAAGAAAACATTCGGCTATTTTAAAGAAAACAAGTATACTTTTTCAAGAATCCATCATCCAAACATCCATAATTCATGTTCTTGGATTCAAAAGCTTCCATATTTCACAACTAAGGTATTCTCTAAATCCTAGAACCATCTATTAAGGTTATCATGTTCAAATCCTTGATTAAAGATGAGGATGAATAGTGAAATGAATAGTGATTTCAAGAACTAACTTTTGATTCTTGGTTTCTTTTGATGATTCAAGCTAGCTTAAGGTTAGATAAGGACTATACAAGGCTTATTGCGATCATATACACTCCAAGGAAGGTATAATCTCTTGAAACTCTTAGTTATAATATGATTTATATGGTTAGTTTTGAGTATACTTTAGTTGGTATAATCATAAGGATGATTGAGTGGTTTTAACGGAGGTTTGATGAAAGTTTGATGTTGTTTTGATGATAAGCAAGTAGATGTTGGTTTTGACTGATTTGTGATGATTATGAATTAGTAATGATGTTGAGGATTTGACTTGGTGATTTGGTTTGGATTGGTCTTGTAAGTTTATGATTAAACTTTGGAATCGTTAAAACATAGCCGTTATAATGCCCGATTTTCCCTAGCTCTGTTGTGTCTGTGATGTTCGGACATAAGGACTTCTGTCCAGAGTCACCACTGCCTAGTATTGTGTAGGTATTGTTTCAAGGTTCGTTTTGATATAAAGATCATGTGATTCCGAATTACGGTTTAGGAGAAACGAGTGTTTTAGTTAAGGATGTTTCGAGAAACCGAGCTATACCACTTAGCCAACTTTGAGGCAATGATCAAACCCCTTAAGTGACCAATCAGAATGTGAAACTTTGTGTTAACATGCTAGGTATGTTTAGGAGGACCCTCGAAAAGATTTCGTGTTAAAAGGATTTAATCTCTATTTTATAAAAATGTTCGAGTCGAGCGTGCGCAAGAGGATTCTTAAGGAGTTAACTAGAAATCATGTCTTGGTTTAAGTGAAGTACATACTTAGTTTCGTGCAAGTATTCAAGTGATTAACCTTGGATCTTTTGACTATGTATAGATCGCCGGATTGACTCGAGGCACACTACCCCTACCTCACCACCAGGCAAGTTTTCTAAACCTATACTACTGTTGTTGTGATAATAACTGTTTTCAATTATGATATGCGATTGCGATATATATAAATTGCATACTTGTTTTCGAATTGCTATATATAGCAATACTTGAGGATATGATTGATGTGGGGCTTATAAGCTAGATATGGGATATCAGTTATAAGCCAGTCTTGTATATAATGCCCTAGGATAAGGGCGGGTGATTTTCTCTAAGATCAGAAATAATTATATTTCGGTATATGTTAAAGGTTATTTCCGATAAGATATCGGGTAACTGTTATTCGAGGATTAATTATTGACTTAAGAAATATCATTTATATTCATTCGAGGATTATTGACTTTAATAATATTATTACCGTATATTCATTTGAGATTTAGTATTTAATGAATATTATTTTCAAATATTCATTTGAGGATTATTTATTTATATAATGAATATTATTTTCAAATATTCATTTGAGGATTATTTATTTATATAATGAATATTATTTTCAAATATTCATTTGAGGATTATTTATTTATATAATGAATATTATTTTCAAATATTCATTTGAGGATTATTTATTTATATAATGAATATTATTTTCAAATATTCATTTGAGGATTATTTATTTATTTAATGAATATTATTTTTGAATATTCATTTGAGGATTATTTATTAATGAGTATTACTTTTGAATATTCATTTGAGGATTATTTATTAATGAATATTATTTCTAAATATTCATTCGAGGTTTGTTTATTTGATGAATATTATTTTCGAATATTCATTTGGAGGTTTACTTGTTTAATAAATGTTATTAATTGTTTTCCAATCAAAAAGAGGTTCCCAAAACACTGTTTTTCCATTTGAATCTGTCTTTTAAAGAAGATTCAAATGCTCGCTCAACTATCAAAAATATGGGAAACCTGATTTAAGTGACTACTACTCTTTTTAAACTCTCAGTTCAAAAACTGTCAAGGGACAGATATTTTCTCAAAGCAATTTGGTTGCTGCAAGTTAAATAGTGTGTTACCACCTCAACGATCGAGGGGTAAATTCATGGAACAAATCGATGTCCATTAACAAGCAATAGCTTGGGAAATATTGGAGAATCTTCCTTTCCGACCTAGATATAACTACTTAGTGGAGTCGTATCAACAAGTGCTACACTTGGGGAAAGGAGGACGATCCTTATGTTTCAGAGTCATGGATTTCATCTGAACTAGGAGTGGTGTAAGTGGTCTAGTTGCGCGGACCCATCCAACTTTTATTGGCCCAACCGTTGGCCGGGAGGTCACTATAAGGCGGTAGACAATGTCAGGCTGTCGTGATTCTTCCATCTACATGTAGAAAACTATTTGAGCGGTGCGACCTGCTACTGATCATAGCAAGGTTAGGCACAGCGGGCGCGGTAGCAACTCCGGTATTGGTTCATCATCCAATTTGGATATTCCTGCAACATGTATTGGGGTGAAGAACCAAACTTGTTGGCAGGGGGTCGAAAAGCGTTTGGGAATGAAGTGACAACAAATTCATGCAACTTCATCTTTTATTCTATAAGTTATGACTCTGGTAAAACCTGATTAAGGATATATATGCATAAGTGGATTTTGGGTTACGAAAATATCCCATTAATTTTCCTCGTAACTTCATCCTTTACGCTATACTAGTTTCTTATCTGTTGAAGGCATAACATGTGACTGCAATATATCTTTGAATTGTTATATTTTGGTAATCTGTTATAAGTTATTTTTGGTGGGCTCTATTGCTCACCCTTGCTTTATTTATTTATATCACAACAACAGCTAGAGCAGATGGCCCGCAACAGTCACACCCCGCGAAAGCGGGTAGCAGTCGTCAGAGATTTACCCGTTGATGTCGTAGCCGCCATAGCTGAGGTAGTAACCACTAGTGTTCTAAGCTTCAGCTTTTGTGTATCAGACTTATGTATCTTATGATTAATGTAATCAACGGCAAGAACTTTTAAATGCTCTGTAATCTTTTGGGTTTGTAATAACTTATAACTTGTGGATCATATGACTAGATACTTATTCCAATTTCATCTCTGGAACTATAACTTGTTGTGTGAGTGGTGTTGTTATTGTAGGGTCACAGCATGTAGTTTAATTGTTTTGATTCAAGTGCAAGTATTATTGATGGGAATTGAGACCGTAACGACCGGATCCCCGACCCCGGATCTGGGGCTGTTACAGAAATGGTATCAGAGCGTTAGAGTTATAAACCCCAGAGATGAGGCAGCGTTACAATAATAAATTCACTAAGATAATAAGAACTCTTGCCAAGTTCGACTAAAACCCTTATGGGAACTTTAATATCATGATAGTAACATAGTTCGTTATTGTGTAGGTGAGCTATATCTCTGACCCTGAGGCTTATGAGAGACAGCACGACGAGGACTTGCTTAGGACTTCAGATCCATACTATGAGGATATTGAGGAGGACCCGGAGGAGGTCCAGATAGATGCGGATACCGAGGATATCGAGGATTCTGATGATGAGGATCCAAAGGAGGATCAGACCCTAGCGGATACTGAGGATGTGGAGGGGGATGCTGAGGACCAGCCTCCACTTCCTACTGAGAGAGCCCCTACCCCTCCACCACTGCCCTTGAGCCCTTGCCCTGATGATCATGAGGAGCCTACCCCTGAGCCACAGCAGGCAGAGGCTGCACCACCAGCCGAGCCGGTTACCCCACCCCATGTTCCGTTAGAGGGGATACCAGTGTGTGTGCACAACTGGACCGTGAGCAGAGTTCAGACAGATTTGGTGGTAGCTGAGGCTAGACTAGCAGAGTCCCGGATGCATCTAGCAGTAGAGAGGGATGCCAGGATGGTACGCCAGGGCGGCGGGAGGTCTGTGCCCCCTCGGGTTGCCCGGAGGGCGATGACTCGCATTGAGTTGAGGGCACGGATGAGGATTCGAGCTTTGCCTACTGATGGCAATGGCAGGATATCCCGGGTTGATGCTGAGGAGATCTTTCGCATAGCCATGGCGAGGGTGAGGGCATGGCACCGCACCAGTGGCTGATTTCAGAGTTAGTGATATGGTAGTCTAGTCTTCTAGTCACGTACGGACATAGTAGTGCCGATTTTTGGTGGGATTGTTCCATTGTATATGTTATCCCTTTCTGACTAGAAGGATAGACCATGTATTTCACTTTTGACTAGATGTTGGTAGAACAGTTGTACTTATAAACTGTTGATGTTGACCCAGACTTTGTATCTTCAGTACCATGTATATATTTCCTTTCAGTTGAATCCAGTCCTGTTATGACTCGATCACAAGTTTACTATACTATTGTCTGCACCATATGATAGAATTGCGATAAAATATAGAACTGCGGAAGTCTACTTCCAATTATGTAATGACTGTGTTTGTAACCCAGTAGATGAGCCTAATGTGAATTTTCCAAATTTCAGTAGGATGCCTCCACGAAGAGTGGGAACTAGGGCTAATCCCCCTGAATCTGAAGATCAAGAAAGCCATAATCAAAATAGGGAAGACCCTGAGTATAATGAAGAAATGGATGAGGATTATAATGAACAGGACGACTCCCAGTATGGGGAGGCTGAGGAATCCTTTTTCACCGCAGACGTTGAGAATGAAGAAGAGGAAGTTGAAGAGGAACAAAGAATAGAGGACCAGGGTGGAGATCCCATGGGTCAGTTCATGAATCTACTCAGGCAAAATTTGGACCGTTATCCCCAACCACCCCAAGGAAACAACAATACCATAGCGAACTCGTTCAGGGCATTTAAGTCACTCAAGCCCCCAGAATTCCAAGGATCGGCTGACCCAGTAGAGGCAAGAGCCTGGATAAAGGAAATGGAAAAGTCCTTTGAGATTTTAAGCATTGAAGAGGCGCAGAAGACCGTTTTTGCCACTTACCTACTGAAAGGAGAGGCCAACTATTGGTGGGAGGCCAAAAAGAACATGGAGACGGATGTTATCGTGACTTGGGAAAGGTTCAAGCAATTGTTTCTAGAAAAGTATTTCCCAAGGTTTATGAAGACTCAGATGGAGCTTAAGTTTTTGGAGCTAAAGCAGAATAACCTGACAGTGGCTGAGTATGAGGCAAAATTTACCGAGCTATCAAGGTTTGTGCCAGAGTTTGTAGATACCGAAGAGAAGAAAGCTAATAGATTTCAACAAGGATTGAAGCAGTGGATTCAGAATCGCGTGGCAGTCTTGGAGATTACGGACTATGCCACGTTGGTGCAAAAGGCTTCGATTGTGGAAGCAGGGAGTGATCAGATGCAGAGAGAAAGAGAGAAAGGAGGAACAAAAAGGAAACATGCAAGTATGGGTGGAGGTTTTGCGGGAGGAAACTCCCAAAATAGGTTTAACCGCGGAGCAGTCTCCCTACCTGAAAGGAATACGGGTTTCAAGCGAACCGTAAACTCAAGTGTGAACCAGGGCGGCAACCCATCAGTAGTGTCCCGCTCCTACCAATCTCGACCTCCATTACCAGCATGTACAACTTGTGGAAGGAAACATCTAGGTGTGTGCAACCAGAAACAGATAACCTGTTTTAAGTGTGGGCGAGGGGGCCATTATGCTCAGAATTGTACCACGACTAACCCTTTCGTCAGCACAAACCTCACTTGTTTCCACTGTGGACGTCAAGGTCACATGAGGAAGGATTGCCCCAAGAACCGACCCGCAGCTTCGGGGGCGAGCAAAGCTGCCTCCAACAAACCACCAACTGCTAGGACTTTCAACATGACAGTGCAGGATGCCGTGAGGAACACGGATGTGATAGCAGGTACCTTTTCTCTAAATTCAGCTAGCGCAAATGTTTTATTTGATTCTGGAGCGACTAAATCGTTTATATCGAGGGATTTTGCGCATAAATTGAAACTTAAAGCCCAACCATTAAAGGATTCCCTACAAGTAGAAATAGCTAACCACGACATAGTCCTAGTTAATCAGATTCACCCCAACTGCAAATTGGAAATAGGGGAACAGTCTTTTTGTGTGGATTTGATTCCTTTTAAACTAGGAGAATTTGATGTCATTTTGGGGATGGATTGGTTGTCTCGCAATAACGCGCAGATAGATTGTAAAGGGAATGATAAGACCCAGTGTGTCGCCATGGGGGGCACCCGTGTTGTTTGTTAAGAAGAAGGATGGGAGTATGAGGTTATGCATCGACTACCGAGAGTTGAACAAGCTAACTATAAAGAATAAGTACCCATTACCCAGAATAGACGATTTGTTTGACCAGCTAAAGGATGCTGTGTACTTCTCTAAGATTGACCTGAGAACCGGATATCACCAATTAAAGATTAAACCCGAAGATATTCCGAAGACTGCGTTCCGTACTAGATATGGACATTATGAGTTTTTAGTGATGTCGTTTGGATTAACCAATGCCCCAGCAGCTTTCATGGATTTAATGAATAGGGTGTTCAAGAAGTATTTGGACGAGTTTGTTATAGTTTTCATAGATGATATTCTTATCTACTCAAAGACAGAGGCAGAACACGCAGAACATTTGAGGATAACTCTAGAAATACTCAGGAAGGAACAATTGTATGCCAAATTCGCAAAGTGTGAATTCTGGCGAAATGAGGTTCAGTTTTTAGGACATGTGATCAATAAGGAGGGAGTGTTGGTTGACCCCTCCAAGATAGAGGCAGTTTCAAATTGGGAACGACCAACCACACCAACAGAGGTGAGAAGTTTCATAGGGTTAGCAGGGTATTATAGAAGATTCGTTAAGGATTTTGCGAAGATCGCAGCCCCGTTAACCCGACTTACCCGAAAAACTGAGAAGTTTGAATGGACGGAAAAGTGCGAGAGTAGTTTCCAAGAGTTAAAGAAGAGGTTGGTGACTGCCCCTGTGTTGGCATTACCAGACGGAAAAGGAGATTTTGTGATTTACAGTGATGCTTCGCATAAGGGATTAGGGTGCGTGCTGATGCAGCACGGTAAGGTAATCGCATATGCGTCAAGGCAATTGAAGGAATATGAGATTCGATATCCTACTCATGATCTAGAACTAGCGGCAGTAGTTTTCGCTTTAAAGATTTGGAGGCACTACTTGTATGGAGAGAAGTGCGAGATTTACACTGACCATAAGAGCCTCAAGTACATTTTTACCCAGAAGGAGCTCAACATGCGCCAGAGAAGATGGTTAGACCTGATCAAGGATTATGACTGCGAAATTCTGTATCACCCAGGGAAAGCCAATGTGGTGGCTGACGCCCTTAGTAGGAAAGAGAGACTCAAGATGATAATGACATCAGAAGAACTGATCAAAGAATTTGAAAATATGGAAATAGAAGTGAAGGTGACCGGAGACGGTACCGAAAAGCTGTTTGAGATTTCCTTGCAACCAGAGTTGTTAGAAAAGATAAGAAGGTGTCAGGAAAGGATGATAAGTGAAGACAGGCAGTCAATGACCGGAGAAGAGATCCACACTGTCGAGGATGATAAAGGAATAAGGAGGTATACTTACCGAATTTGGGTTCCGAATGTTCGAGAGCTGAAAGACGAAATTTTACACGAGAGTCACAGTTCTAGGTATTCAATCCACCCAGGAAGCACCAAGATGTATGGAGATTTGAAAGAATACTACTGGTGGCCTAACATGAAAAAGGACGTAGCAGAGTGGGTAAGCAGATGCTTGACCTGCCAACGAGTGAAAGCGGAACACCAAAGGCCCAGTGGACTTTTACGACCCTTAGAGATTCCCGAATGGAAATGGGAACATCTAGCCATGGATTTCGTAGTGGGTTTACCAAGGACCAAGGCCAATCACGATGCCATATGGGTAATCATAGACCGATTAACGAAGTCAGCCCACTTTCTTCCGATCAACGAAAGGTACACTGTCGACAGATTAGTGGATATCTACTTGAAAGAGATAGTGGCGCGGCACGGAGTCCCAGTCACCATAGTATCTGACCGAGATCCCAGATTTAACTCCAGATTCTGGAGGAGCTTCCAGGAATGTGTAGGAACCCGGCTGAACATGAGTACTGCCTATCACCCCCAAACAGACGGACAAAGTGAAAGGACCATCCAAACACTAGAGGATATGTTAAGGGTCTGTGCTATAGACTTTAAAGGAAATTGGGATGATCACCTACCACTGATTGAGTTTTCCTACAACAATAGTTTTCATTCGAGTATAGGAATGCCGCCTTATGAGGCCCTTTATGGAAGAAGATGTCGATCTCCCTTGTATTGGGACGAAGTTGGAGAGCGGAAGATGCTTGGGCCCGAAGTGGTCCAACGGACTAAGGACATAGTAGAACTAATCAAAGGACGGCTGGCAGCAGCCCAAGATAGACAAAAGAAGTATGCTGATTTGGCCCGGAAGGACAAGGAATATGAGGTGGGAGACCTAGTTTTCTTGAAGGTATCTCCTTGGAAAGGTTTGATGAGGTTTGGAAAGAAAGGAAAGTTGAGTCCTAGATACATTGGACCATTTGAGATCTTAAGACGTATTGGAAACTTAGCATATGAGCTAGCATTACCCCCAAACCTGCAACAAGTGCACAATGTGTTTCATGTTTCAATGCTGAGGAAGTACAACCCGGATGCTAAGCACATAGTGGAATACGAACAAGTAGGCATGCAGCCAGACCTAACCTATGTGGAGCAGCCAGTGGAAATCATAGATCAAAAGGAACAAGTGCTCCGAAACAAGGTCATCAAGCTAGTCAGAGTTTTGTGGCAGAACCATAATGTGGAAGAATCGACTTGGGAGCTAGAGAGCGAGATGCTAGAAAGACATCCCCATTTATTTTCAGAGTGATTCCGGGACGGAATCCTTTTAAGGAGGAGAGACTGTAAAACCCCAGATTTTTGGGTAGAATTAAAACTTTTATTGTATGATGATGTATATATATATGTGGATGGTGGTAATGGTTTTTGGAGAATTAAGTACGAAATGAATATGGATGTCAGTTTTCAAACATTTTGAGAATAATAAGAATGGACTGATCATATAAATAAGAACAATCAATCTGGAAGGTAAGAATACAATACTCCAGGGAAGAAAAGTATTTTTATGTCATCCAAATCAATATCTGGAATACATCCGACAACTCCGTAAACAAGATAGCGTATGCCCGAGAAAGCACTAGAACGTTTTCTAAGTGCAAAGAGTAAAGAGAAGTAAACCAGGAATATTGGAACGAATATTGATCCAAAGGAGTATAGAAAAACCACTGATGAATAGTAACTTTTGATGAATAGTAAATTTTGTCGTTTAAAAGTTTTTCAGACCACCTTATATACGGGTCGATATAATGAACTTTCAAAGCCGTATTAGTGATCTACGATGTAAATAAAGGAATGCAAAAGCTGTCAGAATCGGAAAAATAACATTTCCGTTTTCTCCGAAATTTCACCATTAACGGACGGATTAATTATTATTTGAGAATACTTGAGAATTTAAATTATCAATTCCATGGATATGGATTTAATAAAAGAATTAGAGATATTAAGAACGATTACGATAAACTACTTCGATAGAACACTTAAGAAACCCTGCGAACTTTTTACGCGATTAAACGGAGACGGAACAACGGGACACTTACGAGATTAAATACAGACATGGAAGTAACATGTAACAAGATTAAGTCGAGGAATGCAACATTTGGATCATCCATGTGAAAGGAAACAAACCAATAAAGCAAACCAGTAAAGCTACTTTATCAGGGCTCCTGCATGTGCGACACGTGCCCCTGTGACAAGCCAAAATTGTGATGACTCACCACTTTTATATACAAAATATCTCCCACTTGTTCAAGATCAACCAAGCAAGAACACTCCCACCCCCAAAAAGAAAACATTCGGCTATTTTAAAGAAAACAAGTATACTTTTTCAAGAATCCATCATCCAAACATCCATAATTCATGTTCTTGGATTCAAAAGCTTCCATATTTCACAACTAAGGTATTCTCTAAATCCTAGAACCATCTATTAAGGTTATCATGTTCAAATCCTTGATTAAAGATGAGGATGAATAGTGAAATGAATAGTGATTTCAAGAACTAACTTTTGATTCTTGGTTTCTTTTGATGATTCAAGCTAGCTTAAGGTTAGATAAGGACTATACAAGGCTTATTGCGATCATATACACTCCAAGGAAGGTATAATCTCTTGAAACTCTTAGTTATAATATGATTTATATGGTTAGTTTTGAGTATACTTTAGTTGGTATAATCATAAGGATGATTGAGTGGTTTTAACGGAGGTTTGATGAAAGTTTGATGTTGTTTTGATGATAAGCAAGTAGATGTTGGTTTTGACTGATTTGTGATGATTATGAATTAGTAATGATGTTGAGGATTTGACTTGGTGATTTGGTTTGGATTGGTCTTGTAAGTTTATGATTAAACTTTGGAATCGTTAAAACATAGCCGTTATAATGCCCGATTTTCCCTAGCTCTGTTGTGTCTGTGATGTTCGGACATAAGGACTTCTGTCCAGAGTCACCACTGCCTAGTATTGTGTAGGTATTGTTTCAAGGTTCGTTTTGATATAAAGATCATGTGATTCCGAATTACGGTTTAGGAGAAACGAGTGTTTTAGTTAAGGATGTTTCGAGAAACCGAGCTATACCACTTAGCCAACTTTGAGGCAATGATCAAACCCCTTAAGTGACCAATCAGAATGTGAAACTTTGTGTTAACATGCTAGGTATGTTTAGGAGGACCCTCGAAAAGATTTCGTGTTAAAAGGATTTAATCTCTATTTTATAAAAATGTTCGAGTCGAGCGTGCGCAAGAGGATTCTTAAGGAGTTAACTAGAAATCATGTCTTGGTTTAAGTGAAGTACATACTTAGTTTCGTGCAAGTATTCAAGTGATTAACCTTGGATCTTTTGACTATGTATAGATCGCCGGATTGACTCGAGGCACACTACCCCTACCTCACCACCAGGCAAGTTTTCTAAACCTATACTACTGTTGTTGTGATAATAACTGTTTTCAATTATGATATGCGATTGCGATATATATAAATTGCATACTTGTTTTCGAATTGCTATATATAGCAATACTTGAGGATATGATTGATGTGGGGCTTATAAGCTAGATATGGGATATCAGTTATAAGCCAGTCTTGTATATAATGCCCTAGGATAAGGGCGGGTGATTTTCTCTAAGATCAGAAATAATTATATTTCGGTATATGTTAAAGGTTATTTCCGATAAGATATCGGGTAACTGTTATTCGAGGATTAATTATTGACTTAAGAAATATCATTTATATTCATTCGAGGATTATTGACTTTAATAATATTATTACCGTATATTCATTTGAGATTTAGTATTTAATGAATATTATTTTCAAATATTCATTTGAGGATTATTTATTTATATAATGAATATTATTTTCAAATATTCATTTGAGGATTATTTATTTATATAATGAATATTATTTTCAAATATTCATTTGAGGATTATTTATTTATATAATGAATATTATTTTCAAATATTCATTTGAGGATTATTTATTTATATAATGAATATTATTTTCAAATATTCATTTGAGGATTATTTATTTATTTAATGAATATTATTTTTGAATATTCATTTGAGGATTATTTATTAATGAGTATTACTTTTGAATATTCATTTGAGGATTATTTATTAATGAATATTATTTCTAAATATTCATTCGAGGTTTGTTTATTTGATGAATATTATTTTCGAATATTCATTTGGAGGTTTACTTGTTTAATAAATGTTATTAATTGTTTTCCAATCAAAAAGAGGTTCCCAAAACACTGTTTTTCCATTTGAATCTGTCTTTTAAAGAAGATTCAAATGCTCGCTCAACTATCAAAAATATGGGAAACCTGATTTAAGTGACTACTACTCTTTTTAAACTCTCAGTTCAAAAACTGTCAAGGGACAGATATTTTCTCAAAGCAATTTGGTTGCTGCAAGTTAAATAGTGTGTTACCACCTCAACGATCGAGGGGTAAATTCATGGAACAAATCGATGTCCATTAACAAGCAATAGCTTGGGAAATATTGGAGAATCTTCCTTTCCGACCTAGATATAACTACTTAGTGGAGTCGTATCAACAAGTGCTACACTTGGGGAAAGGAGGACGATCCTTATGTTTCAGAGTCATGGATTTCATCTGAACTAGGAGTGGTGTAAGTGGTCTAGTTGCGCGGACCCATCCAACTTTTATTGGCCCAACCGTTGGCCGGGAGGTCACTGTAAGGCGGTAGACAATGTCAGGCTGTCGTGATTCTTCCATCTACATGTAGAAAACTATTTGAGCGGTGCGACCTGCTACTGATCATAGCAAGGTTAGGCACAGCGGGCGCGGTAGCAACTCCGGTATTGGTTCATCATCCAATTTGGATATTCCTGCAACATGTATTGGGGTGAAGAACCAAACTTGTTGGCAGGGGGTCGAAAAGCGTTTGGGAATGAAGTGACAACAAATTCATGCAACTTCATCTTTTATTCTATAAGTTATGACTCTGGTAAAACCTGATTAAGGATATATATGCATAAGTGGATTTTGGGTTACGAAAATATCCCATTAATTTTCCTCGTAACTTCATCCTTTACGCTATACTAGTTTCTTATCTGTTGAAGGCATAACATGTGACTGCAATATATCTTTGAATTGTTATATTTTGGTAATCTGTTATAAGTTATTTTTGGTGGGCTCTATTGCTCACCCTTGCTTTATTTATTTATATCACAACAACAGCTAGAGCAGATGGCCCGCAACAGTCACACCCCGCGAAAGCGGGTAGCAGTCGTCAGAGATTTACCCGTTGATGTCGTAGCCGCCATAGCTGAGGTAGTAACCACTAGTGTTCTAAGCTTCAGCTTTTGTGTATCAGACTTATGTATCTTATGATTAATGTAATCAACGGCAAGAACTTTTAAATGCTCTGTAATCTTTTGGGTTTGTAATAACTTATAACTTGTGGATCATATGACTAGATACTTATTCCAATTTCATCTCTGGAACTATAACTTGTTGTGTGAGTGGTGTTGTTATTGTGGGGTCACAGCATGTAGTTTAATTGTTTTGATTCAAGTGCAAGTATTATTGATGGGAATTGAGACCGTAACGACCGGATCCCCGACCCCGGATCTGGGGCTGTTACACGAATGAAACTGGTATATAAGGACAAAAAGTGGTCAAAGTTCATGTATATTATGATAATATGTTAATCATGTCAGGATGTGGTCGAAATACAATCTAAAGTGGTGGAAAGTGACTGAAATTGGTTACTTTGGCCAAACTAGAGGCGAAATTGACTCGGATGAAACTGTTATTGGAGGACCCCCAAAAATGGTCATAGTTGATGTATTTTATGATAATATGTTAATCATGCCAGGATGTGGTCGAAATCCACTCCCCAAAAATGGTCATAGTTGATGTATTTTATGATAATATGTTAATCATGCCAAGAAGTGGTCGAAATCCAATCTAATGTGGTGGAAATTGACTTAAATTGGTTTGTTTGGCTAAACTAAAACCGAAATTGACTCGGATGAAACTGGTATATGAGGATCCCAAAAAGTGGTCAAAGTTCAAGTATATTATGATAATATGTTAATCATGCCAGGATGTGGTCGAAATCCACTCTAAAGTGGTGGAAAGTGACTTAAATTGGTTAGTTTGGCCAAACTAGAGCCGAAATTGACTCGGGTGAAACTGTTATTGGAGGACCCCAAAAAATGGTCATAGTTGATGTAAATTCTGATAATATATTAATTATGCCAGGACGTGGTCGAAATCCACTCTAATGTGGTGGAAATTGACTTAAATTGGTTTGTTTGGCCAAACTAAAACCGAAATTGACTCGGATCAAACTGGTATATGAGTATCCCAAAAAGTGGTCAAAGTTCATGTATATTATGATAATATGTTAATCATGCCAGGATGTGGTCGAAATCCACTCTAATGTGGTGGAAATTGACTTAAACTGGTTTGTTTGGCCAAACTAAAACCGAAATTGACTCGGATGAAACTGGTATATAAGGATCCCAAAAAGTGGTCAAAGTTCATGTATATTATGATAATATTTTAATCATGCCAGGATGTGGTCGAAATCCAATCTAAAGTGGTGGAAAGTTACTTAAATTGGTTACTTTGGCCAAACTAGAGCCGAAATTGACTCGGATGAAACTGTTATTGGAGGACCCCCAAAAATGGTCATAGTTGATGTATTTTATGATAATATGTTAATCATGACAAGAAGTGGTCGAAATCCACTCTAATGTGGGGGAAAATGACTCAAATTGGTTTGTTTGGCTAAACTAAAACCGAAATTGACTCGGATGAAACTGGTATATGAGGATCCCAAAAAGTGGTCAAAGTTCATGTATATTATGATAATATGTTAATCATGCCAGGAAGTGGTCGAAATCCACTCTAATGTGGTGGAAATTGACTTAAATTGGTTTGTTTGGCCAAACTAAAACCGAAATTGACTCGGATGAAACTGGTATATAAGGACAAAAAGTGGTCAAAGTTCATGTATATTATGATAATATGTTAATCATGCCAGGATGTGATCTTAATCCAATCTAAAGTGGTGGAAAGTGACTGAAATTGGTTACTTTGGCCAAACTAGAGCCGAAATTGACTCGGATGAAACTGTTATGGGAGGACCCCCAAAAATGGTCATAGTTGATGTATTTTATGATAATATGTTAATCATGCCAAGAAGTGGTCGAAATCCACTCTAATGTGGTGGAAATTGACTTAAATTGGTTTGTTTGGCCAAACTAAAACCGAAATTGACAAGGATGAAACTGGTATATGAGTATCCCAAAAAGTGGTCAAAGTTCATGTATATTATGATAATATGTTAATCATGCCAGGATCTGGTCGAAATCCACTCTAATGTGGTGGAAATTGACTTAAACTGGTTTGTTTGGCCAAACTGAAACCAAAATTGACTCGGATGAAACTGGTATATAAGGATCCCAAAAAGTGGTCAAAGTTCATGTATATTATGATAATATGTTAATCATGCCAGGATGTGGTCGAAATCCAATCTAAAGTGGTGGAAAGTGACTAAAATTGGTTACTTTGGCCAAACTAGAGCCGAAATTGACTCGGATGCAACTGTTATTGGAGGACCCCAAAAAATGGTCATAGTTGAGGTATTTTATGATAATATGTTAATCATGACAAGAAGTGGTCGAAATTCACTCTAATGTGGTAGAAATTGACTTAAATTGGTTTGTTTGGCTAAACTAAAACCGAAATTGACTCGGATGAAACTGGTATATAAGGATCCCAAAGAGTGGTCAAAGTTCATGTATATTATGATAATATGTTAATCATGCCAGGATGTGGTCGAAATCCACTCTAATGTGGTGGAAAGTGACTTAAATTGGTGAGTTGGCCAAACTAGAGCCGAAATTGACTCGGATGGAACTGGTATCAGAGGACCCCAAAAAGTGGTCAAAGTTGATGTAAAATTTGATAATATGATAATCATGCCAGGATGTGCTCGAATTCCACTCTAATGTGGTGGAAAGTTACTTAAATTGGTTAGTTTAGCCAAACTAGAGCCATAATTGACTTGAATGAAACTGGTATATGAGGATCCCAAAAAGTGGTCAAAGTTCAAGTATATTATGATAATATGTTAATCATGCCAGGATGTGGTCGAAATCCACTCTAAAGTGGTGGAAATTGACTTAAACTGGTTTGTTTGGCCAAACTGAAACCAAAATTGACTCGGATGAAACTGGTATATAAGGATCCCAAAAAGTGGTCAAAGTTCATGTATATTATGATAATATGTTAATCATGCCAGGATGTGGTCGAAATCCACTCTAATGTGGTGGAAAGTGACTTAAATTGGTGAGTTGGCCAAACTAGAGCCGAAATTGACTCGGATGGAACTGGTATCAGAGGACCCCAAAAAGTGGTCAAAGTTGATGTAAAATTTGATAATATGATAATCATGCCAGGATGTGCTCGAATTCCACTCTAATGTGGTGGAAAGTTACTTAAATTGGTTAGTTTAGCCAAACTAGAGCCATAATTGACTTGAATGAAACTGGTATCAGAGGACCCCAAAAACTGGTCAAAGTTGATGTAAATTATGATAATATATTAATCATGCCATGATGTGGTCGAAATCCACTCTAATTTGGTGGAAAGTGACTTAAATTGGTTACTTTGGCCAAACTAGGGCCGAAATTGACTCGGATGAAACTGGTATATGAGGATCCCAAAAAATGGTCAAAGATCAAGTATATTATGATAATATGTTAATCATGCCAGGATGTGGTCGAAATCCACTCTAAAGTGGTGGAAAGTGACTTTAATTGGTTAGTATGGCCAAACTAGAGCCGAAATTGACTCGGGTGAAACTGTTATTGGAGGACCCCAAAAAATGGTCATAGTTGATGTAAATTCTGATAATATGTTAATCATGCCAGGAAGTGGTCGAAATCCACTCTAATGTGGTGGAAATTAACTTAAATTGGTTTGTTTGGCCAAACTAAAACCGAAATTGACTCGGATGAAACTGGTATATAAGGACAAAAAGTGGTCAAAGTTCATGTATATTATGATAATATGTTAATCATGCCAGGATGTGGTCGAAATCCAATCTAAAGTGGTGGAAAGTGACTGAAATTAGTTACTTTGGCCAAATTAGAGCCGAAATTGACTCGGATGAAACTGTTATTGGAGGACCCCCAAAAATGGTCATAGTTGATGTATTTTATGATAATATGTTAATCATGCCAGGATGTGGTCGAAATCCACTCCCCAAAAATGGTCATAGTTGATGTATTTTATGATAATATGTTAATCATGCCAAGAAGTGGTCGAAATCCAATCTAATGTGGTGGAAATTGACTTAAATTGGTTTGTTTGGCTAAACTAAAACCGAAATTGACTCGGATGAAACTGGTATATGAGGATCCCAAAAAGTGGTCAAAGTTCAAGTATATTATGATAATATGTTAATCATGCCAGGATGTGGTCGAAATCCACTCTAAAGTGGTGGAAAGTGACTTAAATTGGTTAGTTTGGCCAAACTAGAGCCGAAATTGACTCGGGTGAAACTGTTATTGGAGGACCCCAAAAATGGTCATAGTTGATGTATTTTATGATAATATGTTAATCATGCCAGGATGTGGTCGAAATCCACTCCCCAAAAATGGTCATAGTTGATGTATTTTATGATAATATGTTAATCATGCCAGGAAGTGGTCGAAATCCACTCTAATGTGGTGGAAATTGACTTAAATTGGTTTGTTTGGCCAAACTAAAACCGAAATTGACTCGGATCAAACTGGTATATGAGTATCCCAAAAAGTGGTCAAAGTTCATGTATATTATAATAATATGTTAATCATGCCAGGATGTGGTCGAAATCCACTCTAATGTGGTGGAAATTGACTTAAACTGGTTTGTTTGGCCAAACTAAAACCGAAATTGACTCGGATGAAACTGGTATATAAGGATCCCAAAAAGTGGTCAAAGTTCATGTATATTATGATAATATTTTAATCATGCCAGGATGTGGTCGAAATCCAATCTAAAGTGGTGGAAAGTTACTTAAATTGGTTACTTTGGCCAAACTAGAGCCGAAATTGACTCGAATGAAACTGTTATTGGAGGACCCCCAAAAATGGTCATAGTTGATGTATTTTATGATAATATTTTAATCATGACAAGAAGTGGTCGAAATCCACTCTAATGTGGTGGAAATTGACTTAAATTGGTTTGTTTGGCCAAACTAAAACAGAAATTGACAAGGATGAAACTGGAATATGAGTATCCCAAAAAGTGGTCAAAGTTCATGTGTATTATGATAATATGTTAATCATGCCAGGATGTGGTCGAAATCCACTCTAATGTGGTGGAAATTGATTTAAACTGGTTTGTTTGGCCAAACTAAAACCGAAATTGACTCGGATGAAACTGGTATATAAGGATCCCAAAAAGTGGTCAAAGTTCATGTATATTATGATAATATGTTAATCATGCCCGGATGTGGTCGAAATCCAATCTAAAGTGGTGGAAAGTGACTGAAATTGGTTGCTTTGGCCAAACTAGAGCCGAAATTGACTCGGATGAAACTGTTATTGGAGGACCCCCAAAAATGGTCATAGTTGATGTATTTTATGATAATATGTTAATCATGCCAGGATGTGGTCGAAATCCACTCCCCAAAAATGGTCATAGTTGATGTATTTTATGATAATATGTTAATCATGCCAAGAAGTGGTCGAAATCCAATCTAATGTGGTGGATATTGAATTAAATTGGTTTGTTTGGCTAAACTAAAACCGAAATTGACTCGGATGAAACTGGTATATGAGGATCCCAAAAAGTGGTCAAAGTTCAAGTATATTATGATAATATGTTAATAATGCCAGGATGTGGTCGAAATCCACTCTAAAGTGGTGGAAAGTGACTTAAACAGGTTAGTTTGGCCAAACTAGAGCCGAAATTGACTCGGGTGAAACTGTTATTGGAGGACCCCAAAAAATGGTCATAGTTGATGTAAATTCTGATAATATGTTAATCATGCCAGGAAGTGGTCGAAATCCACTCTAATGTGGTGGAAATTGAGTTAAATTGGTTTGTTTGGCCAAACTAAAACCGAAATTGACTCGGATCAAACTGGTATATGAGTATCCCAAAAAGTGGTCAAAGTTCATGTATATTATGATAATATGTTAATCATGCCAGGATATGGTCGAAATCCACTCTAATGTGGTGGAAATTGACTTAAACTGGTTTGTTTGGCCAAACTAAAACCGAAATTGACTCGGATGAAACTGGTATATAAGGATCCCAAAAAGTGGTCAAAGTTCATGTATATTATGATAATATTTTAATCATGCCAGGATGTGGTCGATATCCAATCTAAAGTGGTGGAAAGTTACTTAAATTGGTTACTTTGGCCAAACTAGAGCCGAAATTGACTCGAATGAAACTGTTATTGGAGGACCCCCAAAAATGGTCATAGTTGATGTATTTTATGATAATATGTTAATCATGACAAGAAGTGATCGAAATCCACTCTAATGTGGTGGAAAATGACTCAAATTGGTTTGTTTGGCTAAACTTAAACCAAAATTGACTCGGATGAAACTGGTATATGAGGATCCCAAAAAGTGGTCAAAGTTCATGTATATTATGATAATTTGTTAATCATGCCAGGAAGTGGTCGAAATCCACTCTAATGTGGTGGAAATTTACTTAAATTGGTTTGTTTGGCCAAACTAAAACCGAAATTGACTCGGATGAAACTGGTATATAAGGACAAAAAGTGGTCAAAGTTCATGTATATTATGATAATATGTTAATAATGCCAGGATTTGATCGAAATCCAATCTAAAGTGGTGGAAAGTGACTGAAATTGGTTACTTTGGCCAAACTATAGCCGAAATTGACTCGGATGGAACTGGTATCAGAGGACCCCAAAAAGTGGTCAAAGTTGATGTAAATTATGATAATATGATAATCATGCCAGGATGTGCTCGAATTCCACTCTAATGTGGTGGAAAGTTACTTAAATTGGTTAGTTTAGCCAAACTAGAGCCATAATTGACTTGGATGAAACTAGTATCAGAGGACCCCAAAAAGTGGTCAAAATTGATGTAAATTATGATAATATTAATCATGCCAGGATGTGGTCGAAATCCACTCTAATGTGGTGGAAAGTGACTTAAATTGGTTACTTTGGCCAAACTAGAGCCGAAATTGACTCGGATGAAACTGTTATTGGAGGACCCCCAAAAATGGTCATAGTTGATGTATTTTATGATAATATGTTAATCATGCCAAGAAGTGGTCGAAATCCACTCTAATGTGGTGGAAATTGACTTAAATTGGTTTGTTTGGCCAAACTAAAACCGAAATTGACAAGGATGAAACTGGAATATGAGTATCCCAAAAAGTGGTCAAAGTTCATGTGTATTATGATAATATGTTAATCATGCCAGGATGTGGTCGAAATCCACTCTAATGTGGTGGAAATTGACTTAAACTGGTTTGTTTGGCCAAACTAAAACCGAAATTGACTCGGATGAAACTGGTATATAAGAATCCCAAAAAGTGGTCAAAGTTCATGTATATTATGATAATATGTTAATCATGCCCGGATGTGGTCGAAATCCAATCTAAAGTGGTGGAAAGTGACTGAAATTGGTTGCTTTGGCCAAACTAGAGCCGAAATTGACTCGGATGAAACTGTTATTGGAGGACCCCCAAAATGGTCATAGTTGATGTATTTTATGATAATATGTTAATCATGCCAGGATGTGGTCGAAATCCACTCCCCAAAAATGGTCATAGTTGATGTATTTTATGATAATATGTTAATCATGCCAAGAAGTGGTCGAAATACAATCTAATGTGGTGGAAATTGACTTAAAATGGTTTGTTTGGCTAAACTAAAACCGAAATTGACTCGGATGAAACTGGTATATGAGGATCCCAAAAAGTGGTCAAAGTTCAAGTATATTATGATAATATGTTAATCATGCCAGGATGTGGTCGAAATCCACTCTAAAGTGGTGGAAAGTGACTTAAACAGGTTAGTTTGGCCAAACTAGAGCCGAAATTGACTCGGGTGAAACTGTTATTGGAGGACCCCAAAAAATGGTCATAGTTGATGTAAATTCTGATAATATGTTAATCATGCCAGGAAGTGGTCGAAATCCACTCTAATGTGGTGGAAATTGACTTAAATTGGTTTGTTTGGCCAAACTAAAACCGAAATTGACTCGGATCAAACTGGTATATGAGTATCCCAAAAAGTGGTCAAAGTTCATGTATATTATGATAATATGTTAATCATGCCAGGATGTGGTCGAAATCCACTCTAATGTGGTGGAAATTGACTTAAACTGGTTTGTTTGGCCAAACTAAAACCGAAATTGACTCGGATGAAACTGGTATATAAGGATCCCAAAAAGTGGTCAAAGTTCATGTATATTATGATAATATTTTAATCATGCCAGGATGTGGTCGAAATCCAATCTAAAGTGGTGGAAAGTTACTTAAATTGGTTACTTTGGCCAAACTAGAGCCGAAATTGACTCAGATGAAACTGTTATTGGAGGACCCCCAAAAATGGTCATAGTTGATGTATTTTATGATAATATGTTAATCATGACAAGAAGTGGTCGAAATCCACTCTAAAGTGGTGGAAAATGACTCAAATTGGTTTGTTTGGCTAAACTAAAACCGAAATTGACTCGGATGAAACTGGTATATGAGTATCCCAAAAAGTGGTCAAAGTTCATGTATATTATGATAATATGTTAATCATGCCAGGATGTGATCGAAATCCAATCTAAAGTGGTGGAAAGTGACTGAAATTGGTTACTTTGGCCAAACTAGAGCCGAAATTGACTCGGATGGAACTGGTATCAGAGGACCCCAAAAAGTGGTCAAAGTTGATGTAAATTATGATAATATGATAATCATGCCAGGATGTGCTCGAATTCCACTCTAATGTGGTGGAAAGTTACTTAAATTGGTTAGTTTAGCCAAACTAGAGCCATAATTGACTTGGATGAAACTGGTATCAGAGGACCCCAAAAAGTGGTCAAAATTGATGTAAATTATGATAATATATTAATCATGCCAGGATGTGGTCGAAATCCACTCTAATGTGGTGGAAAGTGACTTAAATTGGTTACTTTGGCCAAACTAGAGCCGAAATTGACTCGGATGAAACTGTTATTGGAGGACCCCCAAAAATGGTCATAGTTGATGTATTTTATGATAATATGTTAATCATGCCAAGAAGTGGTCGAAATCCACTCTAATGTGGTGGAAATTGACTTAAATTGGTTTGTTTGGCCAAACTAAAACAGAAATTGACAAGGATGAAACTGGAATATGAGTATCCCAAAAAGTGGTCAAAGTTCATATGTATTATGATAATATGTTAATCATGCCAGGATGTGGTCGAAATCCACTCTAATGTGGTGGAAATTGACTTAAACTGGTTTGTTTGGCCAAACTAAAACCGAAATTGACTCGGATGAAACTGGTATATAAGGATCCCAAAAAGTGGTCAAAGTTCATGTATATTATGATAATATGTTAATCATGCCCGGATGTGGTCGAAATCCAATCTAAAGTGGTGGAAAGTGACTGAAATTGGTTGCTTTGGCCAAACTAGAGCCGAAATTGACTCGGATGAAACTGTTATTGGAGGACCCCCAAAAATGGTCATAGTTGATGTATTTTATGATAATATGTTAATCATGCCAGGATGTGGTCGAAATCCACTCCCCAAAAATGGTCATAGTTGATGTATTTTATGATAATATGTTAATCATGCCAAGAAGTGGTCGAAATCCAATCTAATGTGGTGGATATTGAATTAAATTGGTTTGTTTGGCTAAACTAAAACCGAAATTGACTCGGATGAAACTGGTATATGAGGATCCCAAAAAGTGGTCAAAGTTCAAGTATATTATGATAATATGTTAATCATGCCAGGATGTGGTCGAAATCCACTCTAAAGTGGTGGAAAGTGACTTAAACAGGTTAGTTTGGCCAAACTAGAGCCGAAATTGACTCGGGTGAAACTGTTATTGGAGGACCCCAAAAAATGGTCATAGTTGATGTAAATTCTGATAATATGTTAATCATGCCAGGAAGTGGTCGAAATCCACTCTAATGTGGTGGAAATTGACTTAAATTGGTTTGTTTGGCCAAACTAAAACCGAAATTGACTCGGATCAAACTGGTATATGAGTATCCCAAAAAGTGGTCAAAGTTCATGTATATTATGATAATATGTTAATCATGCCAGGATGTGGTCGAAATCCACTCTAATGTGGTGGAAATTGACTTAAACTGGTTTGTTTGGCCAAACTAAAACCGAAATTGACTCAGATGAAACTGGTATATAAGGATCCCAAAAAGTGGTCAAAGTTCATGTATATTATGATAATATTTTAATCATGCCAGGATGTGGTCGAAATCCAATCTAAAGTGGTGGAAAGTTACTTAAATTGGTTACTTTGGCCAAACTAGAGCCGAAATTGACTCAGATGAAACTGTTATTGGAGGACCCCCAAAAATGGTCATAGTTGATGTATTTTATGATAATATGTTAATCATGACAAGAAGTGGTCGAAATCCACTCTAAAGTGGTGGAAAATGACTCAAATTGGTTTGTTTGGCTAAACTAAAACCGAAATTGACTCGGATGAAACTGGTATATGAGGATCCCAAAAGTGGTCAAAGTTCATGTATATTATGATAATATGTTAATCATGCCAGGAAGTGGTCGAAATCCACTCTAATGTGGTGGAAATTGACTTAAATTGGTTTGTTTGGCCAAACTAAAACCGAAATTGAGTCGGATGAAACTGGTATATAAGGACAAAAAGTGGTCAAAGTTCATGTATATTATGATTATATGTTAATCATGCCAGGATGTGATCGAAATCCAATCTAAAGTGGTGGAAAGTGACTGAAATTGGTTACTTTGGCCAAACTAGAGCCGAAATTGACTCGGATGGAACTGGTATCAGAGGACCCCAAAAAGTGGTCAAAGTTGATGTAAATTATGATAATATGATAATCATGCCAGGATGTGCTCGAATTCCACTCTAATGTGGTGGAAAGTTACTTAAATTGGTTAGTTTAGCCAAACTAGAGCCATAATTGACTTGGATGAAACTGGTATCAGAGGACCCCAAAAAGTGGTCAAAATTGATGTAAATTATGATAATATATTAATCATGCCAGGATGTGGTCGAAATCCACTCTAATGTGGTGGAAAGTGACTTAAATTGGTTACTTTGGCCAAACTAGAGCCGAAATTGACTCGGATGAAACTGTTATTGGAGGACCCCCAAAAATGGTCATAGTTGATGTATTTTATGATAATATGTTAATCATGCCAAGAAGTGGTCGAAATCCACTCTAATGTGGTGGAAATTGACTTAAATTGGTTTGTTTGGCCAAACTAAAACAGAAATTGACAAGGATGAAACTGGAATATGAGTATCCCAAAAAGTGGTCAAAGTTCATGTGTATTATGATAATATGTTAATCATGCCAGGATGTGGTCGAAATCCACTCTAATGTGGTGGAAATTGACTTAAACTGGTTTGTTTGGCCAAACTAAAACCGAAATTGACTCGGATGAAACTGGTATATAAGGATCCCAAAAAGTGGTCAAAGTTCATGTATATTATGATAATATGTTAATCATGCCCGGATGTGGTCGAAATCCAATCTAAAGTGGTGGAAAGTGACTGAAATTGGTTGCTTTGGCCAAACTAGAGCCGAAATTGACTCGGATGAAACTGTTATTGGAGGACCCCCAAAAATGGTCATAGTTGATGTATTTTATGATAATATGTTAATCATGCCAGGATGTGGTCGAAATCCACTCCCCAAAAATGGTCATAGTTGATGTATTTTATGATAATATGTTAATCATGCCAAGAAGTGGTCGAAATCCAATCTAATGTGGTGGATATTGACTTAAATTTGTTTGTTTGGCTAAACTAAAACCGAAATTGACTCGGATGAAACTGGTATATGAGGATCCCAAAAAGTGGTCAAAGTTCAAGTATATTATGATAATATGTTAATCATGCCAGGATGTGGTCGAAATCCACTCTAAAGTGGTGAAAAGTGACTTAAATTGGTTAGTTTGGCCAAACTAGAGCCGAAATTGACTCGGGTGAAACTGTTATTGGAGGACCCCAAAAAATGGTCATAGTTGATGTAAATTCTGATAATATGTTAATCATGCCAGGAAGTGGTCGAAATCCACTCTAATGTGGTGGAAATTGACTTAAATTGGTTTGTTTGGCCAAACTAAAACCGAAATTGACTCGGATGAAACTGGTATATAAGGATCCCAAAAAGTGGTCAAAGTTCATGTATATTATGATAAAATTTTAATCATGCCAGGATGTGGTCGAAATCCAATCTAAAGTGGTGGAAAGTTACTTAAATTGGTTACTTTGGCCAAACTAGAGCCGAAATTGACTCGGATGAAACTGTTATTGGAGGACCCCCAAAAATGGTCATAGTTGATGTATTTTATGATAATATGTTAATCATGACAAGAAGTGGTCGAAATCCACTCTAATGTGGTGGAAAATGACTCAAATTGGTTTGTTTGGCTAAACTAAAACCGAAATTGACTCGGATGAAACTGGTATATGAGGATCCCAATAAGTGGTCAAAGTTCATGTATATTATGATAATATGTTAATCATGCCAGGAAGTGGTCGAAATCCACTCTAATGTGGTGGAAATTGACTTAAATTGGTTTGTTTGGCCAAACTAAAACCGAAATTGACTCGGATGAAACTGGTATATAAGGACAAAAAGTGGTTAAAGTTCATGTATATAATGATAATATGTTAATCATGCCAGGATGTGATCGAAATCCAATCTAAAGTGGTGGAAAGTGACTGAAATTGGTTACTTTGGCCAAACTAGAGCCGAAATTGACTCGGATGAAACTGTTATTGGAGGACCCCCAAAAATGGTCATAGTTGATGTATTTTATGATAATATGTTAATCATGCCAAGAAGTGGTCGAAATCCACTCTAATGTGGTGGAAATTGACTTAAATTGGTTTGTTTGGCCAAACTAAAACAGAAATTGACAAGGATGAAACTGGAATATGAGTATCCCAAAAAGTGGTCAAAGTTCATGTGTATTATGATAATATGTTAATCATGCCAGGATGTGGTCGAAATCCACTCTAATGTGGTGGAAATTGACTTAAACTGGTTTGTTTGGCCAAACTAAAACCGAAATTGACTCGGATGAAACTGGTATATAAGGATCCCAAAAAGTGGTCAAAGTTCATGTATATTATGATAATATGTTAATCATGCCCGGATGTGGTCGAAATCCAATCTAAAGTGGTGGAAAGTGACTGAAATTGGTTGCTTTGGCCAAACTAGAGCCGAAATTGACTCGGATGAAACTGTTATTGGAGGACCCCCAAAAATGGTCATAGTTGATGTATTTTATGATAATATGTTAATCATGCCAGGATGTGGTCGAAATCCACTCCCCAAAAATGGTCATAGTTGATGTATTTTATGATAATATGTTAATCATGCCAAGAAGTGGTCGAAATCCAATCTAATGTGGTGGATATTGACTTAAATTGGTTTGTTTGGCTAAACTAAAACCGAAATTGACTCGGATGAAACTGGTATATGAGGATCCCAAAAAGTGGTCAAAGTTCAAGTATATTATGATAATATGTTAATCATGCCAGGATGTGGTCGAAATCCACTCTAAAGTGGTGAAAAGTGACTTAAATTGGTTAGTTTGGCCAAACTAGAGCCGAAATTGACTCGGGTGAAACTGTTATTGGAGGACCCCAAAAAATGGTCATAGTTGATGTAAATTCTGATAATATGTTAATCATGCCAGGAAGTGGTCGACATCCACTCTAATGTGGTGGAAATTGACTTAAATTGGTTTGTTTGGCCAAACTAAAACCGAAATTGACTCGGATGAAACTGGTATATAAGGATCCCAAAAAGTGGTCAAAGTTCATGTATATTATGATAAAATTTTAATCATGCCAGGATGTGGTCGAAATCCAATCTAAAGTGGTGGAAAGTTACTTAAATTGGTTACTTTGGCCAAACTAGAGCCGAAATTGACTCGGATGAAACTGTTATTGGAGGACCCCCAAAAATGGTCATAGTTGATGTATTTTATGATAATATGTTAATCATGACAAGAAGTGGTCGAAATCCACTCTAATGTGGTGGAAAATGACTCAAATTGGTTTGTTTGGCTAAACTAAAACCGAAATTGACTCGGATGAAACTGGTATATGAGGATCCCAATAAGTGGTCAAAGTTCATGTATATTATGATAATATGTTAATCATGCCAGGAAGTGGTCGAAATCCACTCTAATGTGGTGGAAATTGACTTAAATTGGTTTGTTTGGCCAAACTAAAACCGAAATTGACTCGGATGAAACTGGTATATAAGGACAAAAAGTGGTCAAAGTTCATGTATATAATGATAATATGTTAATCATGCCAGGATGTGATCGAAATCCAATCTAAAGTGGTGGAAAGTGACTGAAATTGGTTACTTTGGCCAAACTAGAGCCGAAATTGACTCGGATGAAACTGTTATTGGAGGACCCCCAAAAATGGTCATAGTTGATGTATTTTATGATAATACGTTAATCATGCCAAGAAGTGCTCGAAATCCACTCTAATGTGGTGGAAATTGACTTAAATTGGTTTGTTTGGCCAAACTAAAACCGAAATTGACAAGGATGAAACTGGTATATGAGTATCCCAAAAAGTGGTCAAAGTTCATGTATATTATGATAATATGTTAATCATGCCAGGATCTGGTCGAAATCCACTCTAATGTGGTTGAAATTGATTTAAACTGGTTTGTTTGGCCAAACTAAAACCAAAATTGACTCGGATGAAACTGGTATATAAGGATCCGAAAAAGTGGTCAAAGTTCATGTATATTATGATAATATGTTAATCATGCCAGGATGTGGTCGAAATCCAATCTAAAGTGGTGGAAAGTGACTAAAATTGGTTACTTTGGCCAAACTAGAGCCGAAATTGACTCGGATGAAACTGTTATTGGAGGACCCCAAAAAATGGTCATAGTTGATGTATTTTATGATAATATGTTAATCATGACAAGAAGTGGTCGAAATTCACTCTAATGTGGTAGAAATTGACTTAAATTGGTTTGTTTGGCTAAACTAAAACTGAAATTGAATCGGATGAAACTGGTATATGAGGATCCCAAAAAGTGGTCAAAGTTCATGTATATTATGATAATATGTTAATCATGCCAGGATTTGGTCGAAATCCACTCTAATGTGGTGGAAAGTGACTTAAATTGGTGAGTTGGCCAAACTAGAGCCGAAATTGACTCGGATGGAACTGGTATCAGAGGACCCCAAAAAGTGGTCAAAGTTGATGTAAAATTTGATAATATGATAATCATGCCAGGATGTGCTCGAATTCCACTCTAATGTGGTGGAAAGTTACTTAAATTGGTTAGTTTAGCCAAACTAGAGCCATAATTGACTTGAATGAAACTGGTATCAGAGGACCCCAAAAACTGGTCAAAGTTGATGTAAATTATGATAATATATTAATCATGCCATGATGTGGTCGAAATCCACTCTAATGTGGTGAAAAGTGACTTAAATTGGTTACTTTGGCCAAAGTAGGGCCGAAATTGACTCGGATGAAACTGTTATTGGAGGACCCCCAAAAATGGTCATAGTTGATGTATTTTATTATAATATGTTAATCATGCCAAGAAGTGGTCGAAATCCACTCTAATGTGGTGTAAATTGACTTAAATTGGTTTGTTTGGCTAAACTAAAACCGAAATTGACTCGGATGAAACTGGTATATGAGGATCCCAAAAAGTGGTCAAAGATCAAGTATATTATGATAATATGTTAATCATGCCAGGATGTGGTCGAAATCCACTCTAAAGTGGTGGAAAGTGACTAAAATTGGTTAGTTTGGCCAAACTAGAGCCGAAATTGACTCGGGTGAAACTGTTTTTGGAGGACCCCAAAAAATGGTCATAGTTGATGTAAATTCTGATAATATGTTAATCATGCCAGGAAGTGGTCGAAATCCACTCTAATGTGGTGAAAATTAACTTAAATTGGTTTGTTTGGCCAAACTAAAACCGAAATTGACTCGGATGAAACTGGTATATAAGGACAAAAAGTGGTCAAAGTTCATATATATTATGATAATATGTTAATCATGCCAGGATGTGGTCGAAATCCAATCTAAAGTGGTGGAAAGTGACTGATATTGGTTACTTTGGCCAAACTAGAGCCGAAATTGACTCGGATGAAACTGTTATTGGAGGACCCCCAAAAATGGTCATAGTTGATGTATTTTATGATAATATGTTAATCATGCCAGGATGTGGTCGAAATCCACTCCCCAAAAATGGTCATAGTTGATGTATTTTATGATAATATGTTAATCATGCCAAGAAGTGGTCGAAATCCAATCTAATGTGGTGGAAATTGACTTAAATTGGTTTGTTTGGCTAAACTAAAACCAAAATTGACTCGGATGAAACTGGTATATGAGGATCCCAAAAAGTGGTCAAAGTTCAAGTATATTATGATAATATGTTAATCATGCCAGGATGTGGTCGAAATCCACTCTAAAGTGGTGGAAAGTGACTTAAATTGGTTACTTTGGCCAAACTAGATCCGAAATTGACTCGGATGAAACTGTTATTGGAGGACCCCCAAAAATGGTCATAGTTGATGTATTTTATGATAATATGTTAATCATGACAAGAAGTGGTCGAAATCCACTCTAATGTGGTGGAAAATGACTCAAATTGGTTTGTTTGGCTAAACTAAAACCGAAATTGACTCGGATGAAACTGGTATATGAGGATCCCAAAAAGTGGTCAAAGTTCATGTATATTATGATAATATTTTAATCATGCCAGGATGTGGTCGAAATCCAATCTAAAGTGGTGGAAAGTTACTTAAATTGGTTACTTTGGCCAAACTAGAGCCGAAATTGACTCAGATGAAACTGTTATTGGAGGACCCCCAAAAATGGTCATAGTTGATGTATTTTATGATAATATGTTAATCATGACAAGAAGTGGTCGAAATCCACTCTAAAGTGGTGGAAAATGACTCAAATTGGTTTGTTTGGCTAAACTAAAACCGAAATTGACTCGGATGAAACTGGTATATGAGGATCCCAAAAAGTGGTCAAAGTTCATGTATATTATGATAATATGTTAATCATGCCAGGAAGTGGTCGAAATCCACTCTAATGTGGTGGAAATTGACTTAAATTGGTTTGTTTGGCCAAACTAAAACCGAAATTGACTCGGATGAAACTGGTATATAAGGACAAAATGTGGTCAAAGTTCATGTATATTATGATAATATGTTAATCATGCCAGGATGTGATCGAAATCCAATCTAAAGTGGTGGAAAGTGATTGAAATTGGTTACTTTGGCCAAACTAGAGCCGAAATTGACTCGGATGGAACTGGTATCAGAGGACCCCAAAAAGTGGTCAAAGTTGATGTAAATTATGATAATATGATAATCATGCCAGGATGTGCTCGAATTCCACTCTAATGTGGTGGAAAGTTACTTAAATTGGTTAGTTTAGCCAAACTAGAGCCATAATTGACTTGGATGAAACTGGTATCAGAGGACCCCAAAAAGTGGTCAAAATTGATGTAAATTATGATAATATATTAATCATGCCAGGATGTGGTCGAAATCCACTCTAATGTGGTGGAAAGTGACTTAAATTGGTTACTTTGGCCAAACTAGAGCCGAAATTGACTCGGATGAAACTGTTATTGGAGGACCCCCAAAAATGGTCATAGTTGATGTATTTTATGATAATATGTTAATCATGCCAAGAAGTGGTTGAAATCCACTCTAATGTGGTGGAAATTGACTTAAATTGGTTTGTTTGGCCAAACTAAAACAGAAATTGACAAGGATGAAACTGGAATATGAGTATCCCAAAAAGTGGTCAAAGTTCATGTGTATTATGATAATATGTTAATCATGCCAGGATGTGGTCGAAATCCACTCTAATGTGGTGGAAATTGACTTAAACTGGTTTGTTTGGCCAAACTAAAACCGAAATTGACTCGGATGAAACTGGTATATAAGGATCCCAAAAAGTGGTCAAAGTTCATGTATATTATGATAATATGTTAATCATGCCCGGATGTGGTCAAAATCCAATCTAAAGTGGTGGAAAGTGACTGAAATTGGTTGCTTTGGCCAAACTAGAGCCGAAATTGACTCGGATGAAACTGTTATTGGAGGACCCCCAAAAATGGTCATAGTTGATGTATTTTATGATAATATGTTAATCATGCCAGGATGTGGTCGAAATCCACTCCCCAAAAATGGTCATAGTTGATGTATTTTATGATAATATGTTAATCATGCCAAGAAGTGGTAGAAATCCAATCTAATGTGGTGGATATTGACTTAAATTGGTTTGTTTGGCTAAACTAAAACCGAAATTGACTCGGATGAAACTGGTATATGAGGATCCCAAAAAGTGGTCAAAGTTCAAGTATATTATGATAATATGTTAATCATGCCAGGATGTGGTCGAAATCCACTCTAAAGTGGTGGAAAGTGACTTAAATTGGTTAGTTTGGCCAAACTAGAGCCGAAATTGACTCGGGTGAAACTGTTATTGGAGGACCCCAAAAAATGGTCATAGTTGATGTAAATTCTGATAATATGTTAATCATGCCAGGAAGTGGTCGAAATCCACTCTAATGTGGTGGAAATTGACTTAAATTGGTTTGTTTGGCCAAACTAAAACCGAAATTGACTCGGATGAAACTGGTATATAAGGATCCCAAAAAGTGGTCAAAGTTCATGTATATTATGATAAAATTTTAATCATGCCAGGATGTGGTCGAAATCCAATCTAAAGTGGTGGAAAGTTACTTAAATTGGTTACTTTGGCCAAACTAGAGCCGAAATTGACTCGGATGAAACTGTTATTGGAGGACCCCAAAAATGGTCATAGTTGATGTATTTTATGATAATATGTTAATCATGACAAGAAGTGGTCGAAATCCACTCTAATGTGGTGGAAAATGACTCAAATTGGTTTGTTTGGCTAAACTAAAACCGAAATTGACTCGGATGAAACTGGTATATGAGGATCCCAATAAGTGGTCAAAGTTCATGTATATTATGATAATATGTTAATCATGCCAGGAAGTGGTCGAAATCCACTCTAATGTGGTGGAAATTGACTTAAATTGGTTTGTTTGGCCAAACTAAAACCGAAATTGACTCGGATGAAACTGGTATATAAGGACAAAAAGTGGTCAAAGTTCATGTATATAATGATAATATGTTAATCATGCCAGGATGTGATCGAAATCCAATCTAAAGTGATGGAAAGTGACTGAAATTGGTTACTTTGGCCAAACTAGAGCCGAAATTGACTCGGATGAAACTGTTATTGGAGGACCCCCAAAAATGGTCATAGTTGATGTATTTTATGATAATACGTTAATCATGCCAAGAAGTGCTCGAAATCCACTCTAATGTGGTGGAAATTGACTTAAATTGGTTTGTTTGGCCAAACTAAAACCGAAATTGACAAGGATGAAACTGGTATATGAGTATCCCAAAAAGTGGTCAAAGTTCATGTATATTATGATAATATGTTAATCATGCCAGGATCTGGTCAAAATCCACTCTAATGTGGTTGAAATTGATTTAAACTGGTTTGTTTGGCCAAACTAAAACCAAAATTGACTCGGATGAAACTGGTATATAAGGATCCGAAAAAGTGGTCAAAGTTCATGTATATTATGATAATATGTTAATCATGCCCGGATGTGGTCGAAATCCAATCTAAAGTGGTGGAAAGTGACTAAAATTGGTTACTTTGGCCAAACTAGAGCCGAAATTGACTCGGATGAAACTGTTATTGGAGGACCCCAAAAAATGGTCATAGTTGATGTATTTTATGATAATATGTTAATCATGACAAGAAGTGGTCGAAATTCACTCTAATGTGGTAGAAATTGACTTAAATTGGTTTGTTTGGCTAAACTAAAACTGAAATTGAATCGGATGAAACTGGTATATGAGGATCCCAAAAAGTGGTCAAAGTTCATGTATATTATGATAATATGTTAATCATGCCAGGATTTGGTCGAAATCCACTCTAATGTGGTGGAAAGTGACTTAAATTGGTGAGTTGGCCAAACTAGAGCCGAAATTGACTCGGATGGAACTGGTATCAGAGGACCCCAAAAAGTGGTCAAAGTTGATGTAAAATTTGATAATATGATAATCATGCCAGGATGTGCTCGAATTCCACTCTAATGTGGTGGAAAGTTACTTAAATTGGTTAGTTTAGCCAAACTAGAGCCATAATTGACTTGAATGAAACTGGTATCAGAGGACCCCAAAAACTGGTCAAAGTTGATGTAAATTATGATAATATATTAATCATGCCATGATGTGGTCGAAATCCACTCTAATGTGGTGAAAAGTGACTTAAATTGGTTACTTTGGCCAAAGTAGGGCCGAAATTGACTCGGATGAAACTGTTATTGGAGGACCCCCAAAAATGGTCATAGTTGATGTATTTTATTATAATATGTTAATCATGCCAAGAAGTGGTCGAAATCCACTCTAATGTGGTGTAAATTGACTTAAATTGGTTTGTTTGGCTAAACTAAAACCGAAATTGACTCGGATGAAACTGGTATATGAGGATCCCAAAAAGTGGTCAAAGATCAAGTATATTATGATCATATGTCAATCATGCCAGGATGTGGTCGAAATCCACTCTAAAGTGGTGGAAAGTGACTTAAATTGGTTAGTTTGGCCAAACTAGAGCCGAAATTGACTCGGGTGAAACTGTTTTTGGAGGACCCCAAAAAATGGTCATAGTTGATGTAAATTCTGATAATATGTTAATCACGCCAGGAAGTGGTCGAAATCCACTCTAATGTGGTGAAAATTAACTTAAATTGGTTTGTTTGGCCAAACTAAAACCGAAATTGACTCGGATGAAACTGGTATATAAGGACAAAAAGTGGTCAAAGTTCATGTATATTATGATAATATGTTAATCATGCCAGGATGTGGTCGAAATCCAATCTAAAGTGGTGGAAAGTGACTGATATTGGTTACTTTGGCCAAACTAGAGCCGAAATTGACTCGGATGAAACTGTTATTGGAGGACCCCCAAAAATGGTCATAGTTGATGTATTTTATGATAATATGTTAATCATGCCAGGATGTGGTCGAAATCCACTCCACAAAAATGGTCATAGTTGATGTATTTTATGATAATATGTTAATCACGCCAAGAAGTGGTCGAAATCCAATCTAATGTGGTGGAAATTGACTTAAATTGGTTTGTTTGGCTAAACTAAAACCAAAATTGACTCGGATGAAACTGGTATATGAGGATCCCAAAAAGTGGTCAAAGTTCAAGTATATTATGATAATATGTTAATCATGCCAGGATGTGGTCGAAATCCACTCTAAAGTGGTGGAAAGTGACTTAAATTGGTTACTTTGGCCAAACTAGAGCCGAAATTGACTCGGATGAAACTGTTATTGGAGGACCCCCAAAAATGGTCATAGTTGATGTATTTTATGATAATATGTTAATCATGACAAGAAGTGGTCGAAATCCACTCTAATGTGGTGGAAAATGACTCAAATTGGTTTGTTTGGCTAAACTAAAACCGAAATTGACTCGATGAAACTGGTATATGAGGATCCCAAAAAGTGGTCAAAGTTCATGTATATTATGATAATATGTTAATCATGCCATGATGTGGTCGAAATCCACTCTAATGTGGTGGAAAATGACTTAAATTGGTGAGTTGGCCAAACTAGAGGCGAAATTGACTCGGATGGAACTGGTATCAGAGGACCCCAAAAAGTGGTCAAAGTTGATGTAAATTATGATAATATGATAATCATGCCAGGATGTGCTCGAATTCCACTCTAATGTGGTGGAAAGTTACCTAAATTGGTTAGTTTAGCCAAACTAGAGCCATAATTGACTTGGATGAAACTGGTATCAGAGGACCCCAAAAAGTGGTCAAAATTGATGTAAATTATGATAATATATTAATCATGCCAGGCTGTGGTCGAAATCCACTCTAATGTGGTGGAAAGTAACTTAAATTGGTTACTTTGGCCAAACTAGAGCCGAAATTGACTCGGATGAAACTGTTATTGGAGGACCCCCAAAAATGGTCATAGTTGATGTATTTTATGATAATATGTTAATCATGCCAAGAAGTGGTCGAAATCCACTCTAATGTGGTGGAAATTGACTTAAATTGGTTTGTTTGGCCAAACTAAAACCGAAATTGACAAGGATGAAACTGGAATATGAGTATCCCAAAAAGTGGTCAAAGTTCATGTGTATTATGATAATATGTTAATCATGCCAAGATGTGGTCGAAATCCACTCTAATGTGGTGGAAATTGACTTAAACTGGTTTGTTTGGCCAAACTAAAACCGAAATTGACTCGGATAAGGATCCCAAAAAGTGGTCAAAGTTCATGTATATTATGATAATATGTTAATCATGCCCGGATGTGGTCGAAATCCAATCTAAAGTGGTGGAAAGTGACTGATATTGGTGACTTTGGCCAAACTAGAGCCGAAATTGACTAGGATGAAACTGTTATTGGAGGACCCCCAAAAATGGTCATAGTTGATGTATTTTATGATAATATGTTAATCATGCCAGGATGTGGTCGAAATCCACTCCCCAAAAATGGTCATAGTTGATGTATTTTATGATAATATGTTAATCATGCCAAGAAGTGGTCGAAATCCAATCTAATGTGGTGGAAATTGACTTAAATTGGTTTGTTTGGCTAAACTAAAACCAAAATTGACTCGGATGAAACTGGTATATGCGGATCCCAAAAAGTGGTCAAAGTTCAAGTATATTATGATAATATGTTAATCATGTCAGGATGTGGTCGAAATCCACTCTAAAGTGGGGGAAAGTAACTTAAATTGGTTACTTTGGCCAAACTAGAGCCGAAATTGACTCGGATGAAACTGTTATTGGAGGACCCCCAAAAATGGTCATAGTTGATGTATTTTATGATAATATGTTAATCATGACAAGAAGTGGTCGAAATCCACTCTAATGTGGTGGAAAATGACTCAAATTGGTTTGTTTGGCTAAACTAAAACCGAAATTGACTCGGATGAAACTGGTATATGAGGATCCCAAAAAGTGGTCAAAGTTCATGTATATTATGATAATATGTTAATCATGCCATGATGTGGTCGAAATCCACTCTAATGTGGTGGAAAATGACTTAAATTGGTGAGTTGGCCAAACTAGAGCCGAAATTGACTCGGATGGAACTGGTATCAGAGGACCCCAAAAAGTGGTCAAAGTTGATGTAAATTATGATAATGTGATAATCATGCCAGGATGTGCTCGAATTCCACTCTAATGTGGTGGAAAGTTACTTAAATTGGTTAGTTTAGCCAAACTAGAGCCATAATTGACTTGGATGAAACTGGTATCAGAGGACCCCAAAAAGTGGTCAAAATTGATGTAAATTATGATAATATATTAATCATGCCAGGCTGTGGTCGAAATCCACTCTAATGTGGTGGAAAGTAACTTAAATTGGTTACTTTGGCCAAACTAGAGCCGAAATTGACTCGGATGAAACTGTTATTGGAGGACCCCCAAAAATGGTCATAGTTGATGTATTTTATGATAATATGTTAATCATGCCAAGAAGTGGTCGAAATCCACTCTAATGTGGTGGAAATTGACTTAAATTGGTTTGTTTGGCCAAACTAAAACCGAAATTGACAAGGATGAAACTGGAATATGAGTATCCCAAAAAGTGGTCAAAGTTCATGTGTATTATGATAATATGTTAATCATGCCAAGATGTGGTCGAAATCCACTCTAATGTGGTGGAAATTGACTTAAACTGGTTTGTTTGGCCAAACTAAAACCGAAATTGACTCGGATAAGGATCCCAAAAAGTGGTCAAAGTTCATGTATATTATGATAATATGTTAATCATGCCCGGATGTGGTCGAAATCCAATCTAAAGTGGTGGAAAGTGACTGATATTGGTTACTTTGGCCAAACTAGAGCCGAAATTGACTCGGATGAAACTGTTATTGGAGGACCCCCAAAAATGGTCATAGTTGATGTATTTTATGATAATATGTTAATCATGCCAGGATGTGGTCGAAATCCACTCCCCAAAAATGGTCATAGTTGATGTATTTTATGATAATATGTTAATCATGCCAAGAATTGGTCAAAATCCAATCTAATGTGGTGGAAATTGACTTAAATTGGTTTGTTTGGCTAAACTAAAACCGAAATTGACTCGGATGAAACTGGTATATGAGGATCCCAAAAAGTGGTCAAAGTTCATGTATATTATGATCATATGTTAATCATGCCATGATGTGGTCGAAATCCACTCTAATGTGGTGGAAAATGACTTAAATTGGTGAGTTGGCCAAACTAGAGCCGGAATTGACTCGGATGGAACTGGTATCAGAGGACCCCAAAAAGTGGTCAAAGTTGATGTAAATTATGATAATATGATAATCATGCCAGGATGTGCTCGAATTCCACTCTAATGTGGTGGAAAGTTACTTAAATTGGTTAGTTTAGCCAAACTAGAGCCATAATTGACTTGGATGAAACTGGTATCAGAGGACCCCAAAAAGTGGTCAAAATTGATGTAAATTATGATAATATATTAATCATGCCAGGCTGTGGTCGAAATCCACTCTAATGTGGTGGAAAGTAACTTAAATTGGTTACTTTGGCCAAACTAGAGCCGAAATTGACTCGGATGAAACTGTTATTGGAGGACCCCCAAAAATGGTCATAGTTGATGTATTTTATGATAATATGTTAATCATGCCAAGAAGTGGTCGAAATCCACTCTAATGTGGTGGAAATTGACTTAAATTGATTTGTTTGGCCAAACTAAAACCGAAATTGACAAGGATGAAACTGGAATATGAGTATCCCAAAAAGTGGTCAAAGTTCATGTGTATTATGATAATATGTTAATCATGCCAGGATGTGGTCGAAATCCACTCTAATGTGGTGGAAATTGACTTAAACTGGTTTGTTTGGCCAAACTAAAACCGAAATTGACTTGGATAAGGATCCCAAAAAGTGGTCAAAGTTCATGTATATTATGATAATATGTTAATCATGCCCGAATGTGGTCGAAATCCAATCTAAAGTGGTGGAAAGTGACTAAAATTGGTTACTTTGGCCAAACTAGAGCCGAAATTGACTCGGATGCAACTGTTATTGGAGGACCCCAAAAAATGGTCATTGTTGATGTATTTTATGATAATATGTTAATCATGACAAGAAGTGGTCGAAATCCACTCTAATGTGGTGGAAATTGACTTAAATTGGTTTGTTTGGCCAAACTAAAACCGAAATTGACAAGGATGAAACTGGAATATGAGTATCCCAAAAAGTGGTCAAAGTTCATGTGTATTATGATAATATGTTAATCATGCCAAGATGTGGTCGAAATCCACTCTAATGTGGTGGAAATTGACTTAAACTGGTTTGTTTGGCCAAACTAAAACCGAAATTGACTCGGATAAGGATCCCAAAAAGTGGTCAAAGTTCATGTATATTATGATAATATGTTAATCATGCCCGGATGTGGTCGAAATCCAATCTAAAGTGGTGGAAAGTGACTGATATTGGTGACTTTGGCCAAACTAGAGCCGAAATTGACTAGGATGAAACTGTTATTGGAGGACCCCCAAAAATGGTCATAGTTGATGTATTTTATGATAATATGTTAATCATGCCAGGATGTGGTCGAAATCCACTCCCCAAAAATGGTCATAGTTGATGTATTTTATGATAATATGTTAATCATGCCAAGAAGTGGTCGAAATCCAATCTAATGTGGTGGAAATTGACTTAAATTGGTTTGTTTGGCTAAACTAAAACCGAAATTGACTCGGATGAAACTGGTATATGAGGATCCCAAAAAGTGGTCAAAGTTCATGTATATTATGATCATATGTTAATCATGCCATGATGTGGTCGAAATCCACTCTAATGTGGTGGAAAATGACTTAAATTGGTGAGTTGGCCAAACTAGAGCCGGAATTGACTCGGATGGAACTGGTATCAGAGGACCCCAAAAAGTGGTCAAAGTTGATGTAAATTATGATAATATGATAATCATGCCAGGATGTGCTCGAATTCCACTCTAATGTGGTGGAAAGTTACTTAAATTGGTTAGTTTAGCCAAACTAGAGCCATAATTGACTTGGATGAAACTGGTATCAGAGGACCCCAAAAAGTGGTCAAAATTGATGTAAATTATGATAATATATTAATCATGCCAGGCTGTGGTCGAAATCCACTCTAATGTGGTGGAAAGTAACTTAAATTGGTTACTTTGGCCAAACTAGAGCCGAAATTGACTCGGATGAAACTGTTATTGGAGGACCCCCAAAAATGGTCATAGTTGATGTATTTTATGATAATATGTTAATCATGCCAAGAAGTGGTCGAAATCCACTCTAATGTGGTGGAAATTGACTTAAATTGATTTGTTTGGCCAAACTAAAACCGAAATTGACAAGGATGAAACTGGAATATGAGTATCCCAAAAAGTGGTCAAAGTTCATGTGTATTATGATAATATGTTAATCATGCCAGGATGTGGTCGAAATCCACTCTAATGTGGTGGAAATTGACTTAAACTGGTTTGTTTGGCCAAACTAAAACCGAAATTGACTCGGATAAGGATCCCAAAAAGTGGTCAAAGTTCATGTATATTATGATAATATGTTAATCATGCCCGAATGTGGTCGAAATCCAATCTAAAGTGGTGGAAAGTGACTAAAATTGGTTACTTTGGCCAAACTAGAGCCGAAATTGACTCGGATGCAACTGTTATTGGAGGACCCCAAAAAATGGTCATTGTTGATGTATTTTATGATAATATGTTAATCATGACAAGAAGTGGTCGAAATCCACTCTAATGTGGTGGAAATTGACTTAAATTGGTTTGTTTGGCCAAACTAAAACCGAAATTGACAAGGATGAAACTGGAATATGAGTATCCCAAAAAGTGGTCAAAGTTCATGTGTATTATGATAATATGTTAATCATGCCAAGATGTGGTCGAAATCCACTCTAATGTGGTGGAAATTGACTTAAACTGGTTTGTTTGGCCAAACTAAAACCGAAATTGACTCGGATAAGGATCCCAAAAAGTGGTCAAAGTTCATGTATATTATGATAATATGTTAATCATGCCCGGATGTGGTCGAAATCCAATCTAAAGTGGTGGAAAGTGACTGATATTGGTGACTTTGGCCAAACTAGAGCCGAAATTGACTAGGATGAAACTGTTATTGGAGGACCCCCAAAAATGGTCATAGTTGATGTATTTTATGATAATATGTTAATCATGCCAGGATGTGGTCGAAATCCACTCCCCAAAAATGGTCATAGTTGATGTATTTTATGATAATATGTTAATCATGCCAAGAAGTGGTCGAAATCCAATCTAATGTGGTGGAAATTGACTTAAATTGGTTTGTTTGGCTAAACTAAAACCAAAATTGACTCGGATGAAACTGGTATATGCGGATCCCAAAAAGTGGTCAAAGTTCAAGTATATTATGATAATATGTTAATCATGCCAGGATGTGGTCGAAATCCACTCTAAAGTGGGGGAAAGTGACTTAAATTGGTTACTTTGGCCAAACTAGAGCCGAAATTGACTCGGATGAAACTGTTATTGGAGGACCCCCAAAAATGGTCATAGTTGATGTATTTTATGATAATATGTTAATCATGACAAGAAGTGGTCGAAATCCACTCTAATGTGGTGGAAAATGACTCAAATTGGTTTGTTTGGCTAAACTAAAACCGAAATTGACTCGGATGAAACTGGTATATGAGGATCCCAAAAAGTGGTCAAAGTTCATGTATATTATGATAATATGTTAATCATGCCATGATGTGGTCGAAATCCACTCTAATGTGGTGGAAAATGACTTAAATTGGTGAGTTGGCCAAACTAGAGCCGAAATTGACTCGGATGGAACTGGTATCAGAGGACCCCAAAAAGTGGTCAAAGTTGATGTAAATTATGATAATGTGATAATCATGCCAGGATGTGCTCGAATTCCACTCTAATGTGGTGGAAAGTTACTTAAATTGGTTAGTTTAGCCAAACTAGAGCCATAATTGACTTGGATGAAACTGGTATCAGAGGACCCCAAAAAGTGGTCAAAATTGATGTAAATTATGATAATATATTAATCATGCCAGGCTGTGGTCGAAATCCACTCTAATGTGGTGGAAAGTAACTTAAATTGGTTACTTTGGCCAAACTAGAGCCGAAATTGACTCGGATGAAACTGTTATTGGAGGACCCCCAAAAATGGTCATAGTTGATGTATTTTATGATAATATGTTAATCATGCCAAGAAGTGGTCGAAATCCACTCTAATGTGGTGGAAATTGACTTAAATTGGTTTGTTTGGCCAAACTAAAACCGAAATTGACAAGGATGAAACTGGAATATGAGTATCCCAAAAAGTGGTCAAAGTTCATGTGTATTATGATAATATGTTAATCATGCCAAGATGTGGTCGAAATCCACTCTAATGTGGTGGAAATTGACTTAAATTGGTTTGTTTGGCCAAACTAAAACCGAAATTGACTCGGATAAGGATCCCAAAAAGTGGTCAAAGTTCATGTATATTATGATAATATGTTAATCATGCCCGGATGTGGTCGAAATCCAATCTAAAGTGGTGGAAAGTGACTGATATTGGTTACTTTGGCCAAACTAGAGCCGAAATTGACTCGGATGAAACTGTTATTGGAGGACCCCCAAAAATGGTCATAGTTGATGTATTTTATGATAATATGTTAATCATGCCAGGATGTGGTCGAAATCCACTCCCCAAAAATGGTCATAGTTGATGTATTTTATGCTAATATGTTAATCATGCCAAGAATTGGTCAAAATCCAATCTAATGTGGTGGAAATTGACTTAAATTGGTTTGTTTGGCTAAACTAAAACCGAAATTGACTCGGATGAAACTGGTATATGAGGATCCCAAAAAGTGGTCAAAGTTCATGTATATTATGATAATATGTTAATCATGCCATGATGTGGTCGAAATCCACTCTAATGTGGTGGAAAATGACTTAAATTGGTGAGTTGGCCAAACTAGAGCCGGAATTGACTCGGATGGAACTGGTATCAGAGGACCCCAAAAAGTGGTGAAAGTTGATGTAAATTATGATAATATGATAATCATGCCAGGATGTGCTCGAATTCCACTCTAATGTGGTGGAAAGTTACTTAAATTGGTTAGTTTAGCCAAACTAGAGCCATAATTGACTTGGATGAAACTGGTATCAGAGGACCCCAAAAAGTGGTCAAAATTGATGTAAATTATGATAATATATTAATCATGCCAGGCTGTGGTCGAAATCCACTCTAATGTGGTGGAAAGTAACTTAAATTGGTTACTTTGGCCAAACTAGAGCCGAAATTGACTCGGATGAAACTGTTATTGGAGGACCCCCAAAAATGGTCATAGTTGATGTATTTTATGATAATATGTTAATCATGCCAAGAAGTGGTCGAAATCCACTCTAATGTGGTGGAAATTGACTTAAATTGATTTGTTTGGCCAAACTAAAACCGAAATTGACAAGGATGAAACTGGAATATGAGTATCCCAAAAAGTGGTCAAAGTTCATGTGTATTATGATAATATGTTAATCATGCCAGGATGTGGTCGAAATCCACTCTAATGTGGTGGAAATTGACTTAAACTGGTTTGTTTGGCCAAACTAAAACCGAAATTGACTCGGATAAGGATCCCAAAAAGTGGTCAAAGTTCATGTATATTATGATAATATGTTAATCATGCCCGAATGTGGTCGAAATCCAATCTAAAGTGGTGGAAAGTGACTAAAATTGGTTACTTTGGCCAAACTAGAGCCGAAATTGACTCGGATGCAACTGTTATTGGAGGACCCCAAAAAATGGTCATTGTTGATGTATTTTATGATAATATGTTAATCATGACAAGAAGTGGTCGAAATCCACTCTAATGTGGTGGAAATTGACTTAAATTGGTTTGTTTGGCCAAACTAAAACCGAAATTGACAAGGATGAAACTGGAATATGAGTATCCCAAAAAGTGGTCAAAGTTCATGTGTATTATGATAATATGTTAATCATGCCAGGATGTGGTCGAAATCCACTCTAATGTGGTGGAAATTGACTTAAACTGGTTTGTTTGGCCAAACTAAAACCGAAATTGACTCGGATAAGGATCCCAAAAAGTGGTCAAAGTTCATGTATATTATGATAATATGTTAATCATGCCCGGATGTGGTCGAAATCCAATCTAAAGTGGTGGAAAGTGACTGATATTGGTGACTTTGGCCAAACTAGATCCGAAATTGACTAGGATGAAACTGTTATTGGAGGACCCCCAAAAATGGTCATAGTTGATGTATTTTATGATAATATGTTAATCATGCCAGGATGTGGTCGAAATCCACTCCCCAAAAATGGTCATAGTTGATGTATTTTATGATAATATGTTAATCATGCCAAGAAGTGGTCGAAATCCAATCTAATGTGGTGGAAATTGACTTAAATTGGTTTGTTTGGCTAAACTAAAACCGAAATTGACTCGGATGAAACTGGTATATGAGGATCCCAAAAAGTGGTCAAAGTTCAAGTATATTATGATAATATGTTAATCATGCCAGGATGTGGTCGAAATCCACTCTAAAGTGGGGGAAAGTGACTTAAATTGGTTACTTTGGCCAAACTAGAGCCGAAATTGACTCGGATGAAACTGTTATTGGAGGACCCCCAAAAATGGTCATAGTTGATGTATTTTATGATAATATGTTAATCATGACAAGAAGTGGTCGAAATCCACTCTAATGTGGTGGAAAATGACTCAAATTGGTTTGTTTGGCTAAACTAAAACCGAAATTGACTCGGATGAAACTGGTATATGAGGATCCCAAAAAGTGGTCAAAGTTCATGTATATTATGATAATATGTTAATCATGCCATGATGTGGTCGAAATCCACTCTAATGTGGTGGAAAATGACTTAAATTGGTGAGTTGGCCAAACTAGAGCCGAAATTGACTCGGATGGAACTGGTATCAGAGGACCCCAAAAAGTGGTCAAAGTTGATGTAAATTATGATAATGTGATAATCATGCCAGGATGTGCTCGAATTCCACTCTAATGTGGTGGAAAGTTACTTAAATTGGTTAGTTTAGCCAAACTAGAGCCATAATTGACTTGGATGAAACTGGTATCAGAGGACCCCAAAAAGTGGTCAAAATTGATGTAAATTATGATAATATATTAATCATGCCAGGCTGTGGTCGAAATCCACTCTAATGTGGTGGAAAGTAACTTAAATTGGTTACTTTGGCCAAACTAGAGCCGAAATTGACTCGGATGAAACTGTTATTGGAGGACCCCCAAAAATGGTCATAGTTGATGTATTTTATGATAATATGTTAATCATGCCAAGAAGTGGTCGAAATCCACTCTAATGTGGTGGAAATTGACTTAAATTGGTTTGTTTGGCCAAACTAAAACCGAAATTGACAAGGATGAAACTGGAATATGAGTATCCCAAAAAGTGGTCAAAGTTCATGTGTATTATGATAATATGTTAATCATGCCAAGATGTGGTCGAAATCCACTCTAATGTGGTGGAAATTGACTTAAACTGGTTTGTTTGGCCAAACTAAAACCGAAATTGACTCGGATAAGGATCCCAAAAAGTGTTCAAAGTTCATGTATATTATGATAATATGTTAATCATGCCCGGATGTGGTCGAAATCCAATCTAAAGTGGTGGAAAGTGACTGATATTGGTTACTTTGGCCAAACTAGAGCCGAAATTGACTCGGATGAAACTGTTATTGGAGGACCCCCAAAAATGGTCATAGTTGATGTATTTTATGATAATATGTTAATCATGCCAGGATGTGGTCGAAATCCACTCCCCAAAAATGGTCATAGTTGATGTATTTTATGATAATATGTTAATCATGCCAAGAATTGGTCAAAATCCAATCTAATGTGGTGGAAATTGACTTAAATTGGTTTGTTTGGCTAAACTAAAACCGAAATTGACTCGGATGAAACTGGTATATGAGGATCCCAAAAAGTGGTCAAAGTTCATGTATATTATGATAATATGTTAATCATGCCATGATGTGGTCGAAATCCACTCTAATGTGGTGGAAAATGACTTAAATTGGTGAGTTGGCCAAACTAGAGCCGGAATTGACTCGGATGGAACTGGTATCAGAGGACCCCAAAAAGTGGTCAAAGTTGATGTAAATTATGATAATGTGATAATCATGCCAGGATGTGCTCGAATTCCACTCTAATGTGGTGGAAAGTTACTTAAATTGGTTAGTTTAGCCAAACTAGAGCCATAATTGACTTGGATGAAACTGGTATCAGAGGACCCCAAAAAGTGGTCAAAATTGATGTAAATTATGATAATATATTAATCATGCCAGGCTGTGGTCGAAATCCACTCTAATGTGGTGGAAAGTAACTTAAATTGGTTACTTTGGCCAAACTAGAGCCGAAATTGACTCGGATGAAACTGTTATTGGAGGACCCCCAAAAATGGTCATAGTTGATGTATTTTATGATAATATGTTAATCATGACAAGAAGTGGTCGAAATCCACTCTAATGTGGTGGAAAATGACTCAAATTGGTTTGTTTGGCTAAACTAAAACCGAAATTGACTCGGATGAAACTGGTATATGAGGATCCCAAAAAGTGGTCAAAGTTCATGTATATTATGATAATATGTTAATCATGCCATGATGTGGTCGAAATCCACTCTAATGTGGTGGAAAATGACTTAAATTGGTGAGTTGGCCAAACTAGAGCCGAAATTGACTCGGATGGAACTGGTATCAGAGGACCCCAAAAAGTGGTCAAAGTTGATGTAAATTATGATAATGTGATAATCATGCCAGGATGTGCTCGAATTCCACTCTAATGTGGTGGAAAGTTACTTAAATTGGTTAGTTTAGCCAAACTAGAGCCATAATTGACTTGGATGAAACTGGTATCAGAGGACCCCAAAAAGTGGTCAAAATTGATGTAAATTATGATAATATATTAATCATGCCAGGTTGTGGTCGAAATCCACTCTAATGTGGTGGAAAGTAACTTAAATTGGTTACTTTGGCCAAACTAGAGCCGAAATTGACTCGGATGAAACTGTTATTGGAGGACCCCCAAAAATGGTCATAGTTGATGTATTTTATGATAATATGTTAATCATGCCAAGAAGTGGTCGAAATCCACTCTAATGTGGTGGAAATTGACTTAAATTGATTTGTTTGGCCAAACTAAAACCGAAATTGACAAGGATGAAACTGGAATATGAGTATCCCAAAAAGTGGTCAAAGTTCATGTGTATTATGATAATATGTTAATCATGCCAGGATGTGGTCGAAATCCACTCTAATGTGGTGGAAATTGACTTAAACTGGTTTGTTTGGCCAAACTAAAACCGAAATTGACTCGGATAAGGATCCCAAAAAGTGGTCAAAGTTCATGTATATTATGATAATATGTTAATCATGCCCGGATGTGGTCGAAATCCAATCTAAAGTGGTGGAAAGTGACTAAAATTGGTTACTTTGGCCAAACTAGAGCCGAAATTGACTCGGATGCAACTGTTATTGGAGGACCCCAAAAAATGGTCATTGTTGATGTATTTTATGATAATATGTTAATCATGACAAGAAGTGGTCGAAATCCACTCTAATGTGGTAGAAATTGACTTAAATTGGTTTGTTTGGCTAAACTAAAACCGAAATTGACTCGGATGAAACTGGTATATGAGGATCCCAAAAAGTGGTCAAAGTTCATGTATATTATGATAATATGTTAATCATGCCAGGATGTGGTCGAAATCCACTCTAATGTGGTGGAAAGTGACTTAAATTGGTGAGTTGGCCAAACTAGAGCCGAAATTGACTCGGATGGAACTTGTATTAGAGGACCCCAAAAAGTGGTCAAAGTTGATGTAAATTATGATAATATGATAATCATGCCAGGATGTGCTCGAATTCCACTCTAATGTGGTGGAAAGTAAATTAAATTCGTTAGTTTAGCCAAACTAGAGCCATAATTGACTTGAATAAAACTGGTATCAGAGGACCCCAAAAAGTGGTCAAAGTTGATGTAAATTATGATAATATATTAATCATGCCAGGATGTGGTCGAAATCCACTCTAATGTGCTGGAAATTGACTCAAATTGGTTTGTTTGGCTAAACTAAAACCGAAATTGACTCGGATGAAACTGGTATATGAGGATCCCAAAAAGTGGTCAAAGTTCATGTATATTATGATAATATTTTAATCATGCCAGGATGTGGTCGAAATCCACTCTAATGTGGTGGAAATTGACTTAAATTGGTGAGTTGGCCAAACTAGAGCCGAAATTGACTCGGATGGAACTGGTATCAGAGGACCCCAAAAAGTGGTCAAAGTTGATGTAAATTATGATAATATGATAATCATGCCAGGATGTGCTCGAATTCCACTCTAATGTGGTGGAAAGTAAATTAAATTCGTTAGTTTAGCCAAACTAGAGCCATAATTGACTTGAATGAAACTGGTATCAGAGGACCCCAAAAAGTGGTCAAAGTTGATGTAAATTATGATAATATATTAATCATGCCAGGATGTGGTCGAAATCCACTCTAATGTGGTGGAAAGTGACTTAAATTGGTTACTTTGGCCAAACTAGAGCCGAAATTGACTCGGATGAAACTGGTATATAAGGATCCCAAAAAGTGGTCAAAGTTCATGTATATTATGATAATATGTTAATCATGCCCGGATCTGGTCGAAATCCAATCTAAAGTGGTGGAAAGTGACTAAAATTGGTTACTTTGGCCAAACTAGAGCCGAAATTGACTCGGATGCAACTGTTATTGGAGGACCCCAAAAAATGGTCATAGTTGATGTATTTTATGATAATATGTTAATCATGACAAGAAGTGGTCGAAATCCACTCTAATGTGGTAGAAATTGACTTAAATTGGTTTGTTTGGCTAAACTAAAACCGAAATTGACTCCGATGAAACTGGTATATGAGGATCCCAAAAAGTGGTCAAAGTTCATGTATATTATGATAATATGTTAATCATGCCAAGATGTGGTTGAAATCCACTCTAATGTGGTGGAAAGTGACTTAAATTGGTGAGTTGGCCAAACTAGAGCCGAAATTGACTCGGATGGAACTGGTATCAGAGGACCCCAAAAAGTGGTCAAAGTTGATGTAAATTATGATAATATGATAATCATGACAGGATGTGCTCGAATTCCACTCTAATGTGGTGGAAAGTAACTTAAATTCGTTAGTTTAGCCAAACTAGAGCCATAATTGACTTGAATGAAACTGGTATCAGAGGACCCCAAAAAGTGGTCAAAGTTTTTGTAAATTATGATAATATATTAATCATGCCAGGATGTGGTCGAAATCCAATCTAAAGTGGTGGAAAGTGACTAAAATTGGTTACTTTGGCCAAACTAGAGCCGAAATTGACTCGTATGCAACTTTTATTGGAGGACCCCAAAAAATGGTCATAGTTCATGTATTTTATGATAATATGTATCACGACAAGAAGTGGTCGAAATCCACTCTAATGTGGTAGAAATTGACTTAAATTGGTTTGTTTGGCTAAACTAAAACCGAAATTGACTCGGATAAAACTGGTATATGAGGATCCCAAAAAGTGGTCAAAGTTCATGTATATTATGATAATATGTTAATCATGCCAGGATGTGGTCGAAATCCACTCTAATGTGGTGGAAAGTGACTTAAATTGGTGAGTTGGCCAAACTAGAGCCAAAATTGACTCGGATGGAACTGGTATCAGAGGACCCCAAAAAGTGGTCAAAGTTGATGTAAATTATGATAATATGATAATCATGCCAGGATGTGCTCGAATTCCACTCTAATGTGGTGGAAAGTAACTTAAATTCGTTAGTTTAGCCAAACTAGAGCCATAATTGACTTGAATGAAACTGGTATCAGAGGACCCCAAAAAGTGGTCAAAGTTGATGTAAATTATGATAATATATTAATCATGCCAGGATGTGGTCGAAATCCACTCTAATGTGGTGGAAAGTGACTTAAATTGGTTACTTTGGCCAAACTAGAGCCGAAATTGATTAGGATGAAACTGTTATTGGAGGACCCCAAAAAATGGTCATAATTGATGTATTTTATGATAATATGTTAATCATGCCAAGAAGTGGTCGAAATCCACTCTAATGTGGTGGAAATTGACTTAAATTGGTTTGTTTGGCCAAATTAAAACCGAAATTGACAAGGATGAAACTGGAATATGAGTATCCCAAAAAGTGGTCAAAGTTCATGTGTATTATGATAATATGTTAATCATGCCAGGATGTGATCGAAATCCACTCTAATATGGTGGAAATTGACTTAAACTGGTTTGTTTGGCCAAACTAAAACCGAAATTGACTCGGATGAAACTGGTATATAAGGATCCCAAAAAGTGGTCAAAGTTCATGTATATTATGATAATATGTTAATCATGCCCGGATGTGGTCGAAATCCAATCTAAAGTGGTGGAAAGTGACTAAAATTGGTTACTTTGGCCAAACTAGAGCCGAAATTGACTCGGATGCAACTGTTATTGGAGGACCCCAAAAAATGGTCATAGTTGATGTATTTTATGATAATATGTTAATCATGACAAGAAGTGGTCGAAATCCACTCTAATGTGGTAGAAATTGACTTAAATTGGTTTGTTTGGCTAAACTAAAACCGAAATTGACTCGGATGAAACTGGTATATGAGGATCCCAAATAGTGGTCAAAGTTCATGTATATTATGATAATATGTTAATCATGCCAGGATGTGGTCGAAATCCACTCTAATGTGGTGGAAAGTTACTTAAATTGGTTAGTTTAGCCAAACTAGAGCCATAATTGACTTGAATGAAACTGGTATCAGAGGACCCCAAAAAGTGGTCAAAGTTAATGTAAATTATGATAATATATTAATCATGCCAGGATGTGGTCGAAATCCACTCTAATGTGGTGGAAATTGACTCAAATTGGTTTGTTTGGCTAAACTAGAACCGAAATTGACTCGGATGAAACTGGTATATGAGGATCCCAAAAAGTGGTCAAAGTTCATGTATATTATGATAATATTTTAATCATGCCAGGATGTGGTCGAAATCCACTCTGATGTGGTGGAAATTGACTTAAATTGGTGAGTTGGCCAAACTAGAGCCGAAATTGACTCAGATGGAACTGGTATCAGAGGACCCCAAAAAGTCGTCAAAGTTGATGTAAATTATGATAATATGATAATCATGCCAGGATGTGCTCGAATTCCACTCTAATGTGGTGGAAAGTAACTTAAATTCGTTAGTTTAGCCAAACTAGAGCCGAAATTGACTCGGATGGAACTGGTATCAAAGGACCCCAAAAAGGGGTCAAAGTTGATGTAAATTATGATAATATATTAATCATGCCAGGATGTGGTCGAAATCCACTCTAATGTGGTGGAAAGTGACTTAAATTGGTTACTGTGGCCAAACTAGAGCCGAAATTGACTCGGATGAAACTGGTATATAAGGATCCCAAAAAGTGGTCAAAGTTCATGTATATTATGATAATATGTTAATCATGCCCGGATCTGGTCGAAATCCAATCTAAAGTGGTGGAAAGTGACTAAAATTGGTTACTTTGGCCAAACTAGAGCCGAAATTGACTCGGATGCAACTGTTATTGGAGGACCCCAAAAAATGGTTATAGTTGATGTATTTTATGATAATATGTTAATCATGACAAGAAGTGGTCGAAATCCACTCTAATGTGGTAGAAATTGACTTAAATTGGTTTGTTTGGCTAAACTAAAACCGAAATTGACTCCGATGAAACTGGTATATGAGGATCCCAAAAAGTGGTCAAAGTTCATGTATATTATGATAATATGTTAATCATGCCAAGATGTGGTTGAAATCCACTCTAATGTGGTGGAAAGTGACTTAAATTGGTGAGTTGGCCAAACTAGAACCGAAATTGACTCGGATGGAACTGGTATCAGAGGACCCCAAAAAGTGGTCAAAGTTCATGTAAATTATGATAATATGATAATCATGCCAGGATGTGCTCGAATTCCACTCTAATGTGGTGGAAAGTTACTTAAATTGGTTAGGTTAGCCAAACTAGAGCCATAATTGACTTGGATGAAACTGGTATCAAAGGACCCCAAAAAGTGGTCAAAGTTTATGTAAATTATGATAATATATTAATCAAGCCAGGATGTGGTCGAAATCCACTCTAATGTGGTGGAAAGTGACTTAAATTGGTTACTTTGGCCAAACTAGAGCCGAAATTGACTCGGATGAAACTATTATTGGAGGACAACAAAAAATGGTCATAGTTGATGTATTTTATGATAATATGTTAATCATGACAAGAAGTGGTCGAAATCCACTCTAATGTGGTGGAAATTGACTTAAATTGGTTTGTTTGGCTAAACTAAAACCGAAATTGAGTCGGATGAAACTGGTATATGAGGATCCCAAAAAGTGGTCAAAGTTCAAGTATATTATGATAATATGTTAATCAGGCCAGGATGTGGTCGAAATCCAATCTAAAGTGGTGGAAAGTGACTTAAATTGGTTATTTTGGCCAAACTAGAGCCGAAATTGACTCGGATGAAACTGTTATTGGAGGACCCCAAAAAATGGTCATAGTTGATGTATTTTATGATAATATTTTAATCATGACAAGAAGTGGTAGAAATCCACTCTAATGTGGTGGAAAATGACTCAAATCGGTTTGTTTGGTTAAACTAAAACCGAAATTGACTCGGATGAAACTGGTATATGAGGATCCCAAAAAGTGGTCAAAGTTCATGTGTTTATCATGCCAGGATGTGGTCGAAATCCACTCTAATGTGGTGGAAAGTGACTTAAATTGGTTAATTTGGCCAAACTAGAGCCGAAATTGATTCGGATGAAATTGTTATTGGAGGACCCCCAAAAATGGTCATAGTTGATGTATTTTATTATAATATGTTAATCATGCCAAGAAGTGGTCGAAATCCACTCTAATGTGGTGGAAATTGACTTAAATTGGTTTGTTTGGCAAAACTAAAACCGAAATTGACTCGGATGAAACTGGTATATGAGGATCCCAAAAAGTGGTCAAAGTTCAAGTATATTATGATAATATGTTAATCATGCCAGGATGTGTTCGAAATCCACTCTAAAGTGGTGGAAAGTGACTTAACTTGGTTAGTTTGGCCAAACTAGAGCCGAAATTGACTCGGGTGAAACTGTTATTGGAGGACCCCAAAAAATGGTCATAGTTGATGTAAATTCTGATAATATGTTAATCATGCCAGGAAGTGGTCGAAATCCACTCTAATGTGGTGGAAATTGACTTAAATTGGTTTGTTTGGCCAAACTAAAACCGCAATTGACTTGGATGAAACTGGTATATAAGGATCCCAAAAAGTGGTCAAAGATCATGTATATTATGATAATATGTTAATCATGCCAGGATGTGGTCGAAATCCAATCTAAAGTGGTGGAAAGTGACTGAAATTGGTTACTTTGGCCAAACTAGAGCCGAAATTGACTCGGATGAAACTATTATTGGAGGACAACAAAAAATGGTCATAGTTGATGTATTTTATGATAATATGTTAATCATGACAAGAAGTGGTCGAAATCCACTCTAATGTGGTGGAAATTGACTTAAATTGGTTTGTTTGGCTACACTAAAACCGAAATTGACTCGGATAAAACTGGTATATGAGGATCCCAAAAAGTGGTCAAAGTTCATGTATATTATGATAATATGTTAATCATGCCAGGATGTGGACGAAATCCACTCTAATGTGGTGGAAAGTGACTTAAATTGGTGAGTTGGCCAAACTAGAGCCGAAATTGACTCGGATGAAACTGGTATCAAAGGACCCCAAAAAGTGGTCAAAGTTGATGTAAATTATGATAATATAATAATCATGCCAGGATGTGCTCGAATTCCACTGTAATGTGGTGGAAAGTTACTTAAATTGGTTAGGTAAGCCAAACTAGAGCCATAATTGACTTGGATGAAACTGGTATCAGAGGACCCCAAAAAGTGGTCAAAGTTGATGAAAATTATGATAATATATTAATCATGCTGGGATGTGGTCGAAATCCACTCTAATGTGGTGGAAAGTGACTTAATTTGGTTACTTTGGCCAAACTAGAGCCGAAATTGACTCGGATGAAACTGTTATTGGAGGACCCCCAAAAATGGTCATAGTTGATGTATTTTATGATAATATGTTAATCATGCCAAGAAGTGGTCGAAATCCAATCTAATGTGGTGGAAATTGACTTAAATTGGTTTGTTTGGCTAAACTAAAACCGAAATTGACTCGGATAAAACTGGTATATGAGGATCCCAAAAAGTGGTCAAATTTTATGTATATTATGATAATATGTTAATCATGCCAGGATGTGGACGAAATCCACTCTAATGTGGTGGAAAGTGACTTAAATTGGTGAGTTGGCCAAACTAGAGCCGAAATTGACTCGGATGGAACTGGTATCAAAGGACCCCAAAAAGTGGTCAAAGTTGATGTAAATTATGATAATATGATAATCATGCGAGGATGTGCTCGAATTCTACTCTAATGTGGTGGAAAGTTACTTAAATTGGTTAGGTAAGCCAAACTAGAGCCATAATTGACTTGGATGAAACTGGTATCAGAGGACCCCAAAAAGTGGTCAAAGTTGATGTAAATTATGATAATATATTAATCATGCCGGGATGTGGTCGAAATCCACTCTAATGTGGTGGAAAGTGACTTAAATTGGTTACTTTGGCCAAACTAGAGCCGAAATTGACTCGGATGAAACTGTTTTTGGAGGACACCCAAAAATGGTCATAGTTGATGTATTTTATGATTATATGTTAATCATGCCAAGAAGTGGTCGAAATCCAATCTAATGTGGTGGAAATTGACTTAAATTGGTTTGTTTGGCTAAATTAAAACCGAAATTGACTCGGATAAAACTGGTATATGAGAATCCCAAAAAGTGGTCAAAGTTCATGTATATTATGATAATATGTTAATCATGCCAGGATGTGGACGAAATTCACTCTAATGTGGTGGAAAGTGACTTAAATTCGTGAGTTGGCCAAACTAGAGCCGAAATTGACTCAGATGGAACTGGTATCAAAGGACCCCAAAAAGTGGTCAAAGTTGATGTAAATTATGATAATATATTAATCATGCCAGGATGTGGTCGAAATCCACTCTAATGTGGTGGAAAGTGACTTAAATTGGTTACTTTGGCCAAACTAGAGCCGAAATTGACTCGGATGAAACTGTTATTGGAGGACCCCCAAAAATGGTCATAGTTGATGTATTTTATGATAATATGTTAATCATGCCAAGAAGTGGTCGAAATCCAATCTAATGTGGTGGAAATTGACTTAAATTGGTTTGTTTGGCTAAACTATAACCGAAATTGACTCCGATGAAACTGGTATATGAGGATCCCAAAAAGTGGTCAAAGTTCATGTGTTTATCATGCCAGGATGTGGTCGAAATCCACTCTAATATGGTGGAAAGTGACTTAAATTGGTTAATTTGGCCAAACTAGAGCCGAAATTGACTCGGATGAAACTGTTATTGGAGGACCCCAAAAAATGGTCATAGTTGATGTATTTTATGATAATATTTTAATCATGACAAGAAGTGGTAGAAATCCACTCTAATGTGGTGGAAAATGACTCAAATCGGTTTGTTTGGTTAAACTAAAACCGAAATTGACTCGGATGAAACTGGTATATGAGGATCCCAAAAAGTGGTCAAAGTTCATGTGTTTATCATGCCAGGATGTGGTCGAAATCCACTCTAATGTGGTGGAAAGTGACTTAAATTGGTTAATTTGGCCAAACTAGAGCCGAAATTGATTCGGATGAAATTGTTATTGGAGGACCCCCAAAAATGGTCATAGTTGATGTATTTTATTATAATATGTTAATCATGCCAAGAAGTGGTCGAAATCCACTCTAATGTGGTGGAAATTGACTTAAATTGGTTTGTTTGGCAAAACTAAAACCGAAATTGACTCGGATGAAACTGGTATATGAGGATCCCAAAAAGTGGTCAAAGTTCAAGTATATTATGATAATATGTTAATCATGCCAGGATGTGTTCGAAATCCACTCTAAAGTGGTGGAAAGTGACTTAACTTGGTTAGTTTGGCCAAACTAGAGCCGAAATTGACTCGGGTGAAACTGTTATTGGAGGACCCCAAAAAATGGTCATAGTTGATGTAAATTCTGATAATATGTTAATCATGCCAGGAAGTGGTCGAAATCCACTCTAATGTGGTGGAAATTGACTTAAATTGGTTTGTTTGGCCAAACTAAAACCGCAATTGACTTGGATGAAACTGGTATATAAGGATCCCAAAAAGTGGTCAAAGATCATGTATATTATGATAATATGTTAATCATGCCAGGATGTGGTCGAAATCCAATCTAAAGTGGTGGAAAGTGACTGAAATTGGTTACTTTGGCCAAACTAGAGCCGAAATTGACTCGGATGAAACTATTATTGGAGGACAACAAAAAATGGTCATAGTTGATGTATTTTATGATAATATGTTAATCATGACAAGAAGTGGTCGAAATCCACTCTAATGTGGTGGAAATTGACTTAAATTGGTTTGTTTGGCTACACTAAAACCGAAATTGACTCGGATAAAACTGGTATATGAGGATCCCAAAAAGTGGTCAAAGTTCATGTATATTATGATAATATGTTAATCATGCCAGGATGTGGACGAAATCCACTCTAATGTGGTGGAAAGTGACTTAAATTGGTGAGTTGGCCAAACTAGAGCCGAAATTGACTCGGATGAAACTGGTATCAAAGGACCCCAAAAAGTGGTCAAAGTTGATGTAAATTATGATAATATAATAATCATGCCAGGATGTGCTCGAATTCCACTGTAATGTGGTGGAAAGTTACTTAAATTGGTTAGGTAAGCCAAACTAGAGCCATAATTGACTTGGATGAAACTGGTATCAGAGGACCCCAAAAAGTGGTCAAAGTTGATGAAAATTATGATAATATATTAATCATGCTGGGATGTGGTCGAAATCCACTCTAATGTGGTGGAAAGTGACTTAATTTGGTTACTTTGGCCAAACTAGAGCCGAAATTGACTCGGATGAAACTGTTATTGGAGGACCCCCAAAAATGGTCATAGTTGATGTATTTTATGATAATATGTTAATCATGCCAAGAAGTGGTCGAAATCCAATCTAATGTGGTGGAAATTGACTTAAATTGGTTTGTTTGGCTAAACTAAAACCGAAATTGACTCGGATAAAACTGGTATATGAGGATCCCAAAAAGTGGTCAAATTTTATGTATATTATGATAATATGTTAATCATGCCAGGATGTGGACGAAATCCACTCTAATGTGGTGGAAAGTGACTTAAATTGGTGAGTTGGCCAAACTAGAGCCGAAATTGACTCGGATGGAACTGGTATCAAAGGACCCCAAAAAGTGGTCAAAGTTGATGTAAATTATGATAATATGATAATCATGCGAGGATGTGCTCGAATTCCACTCTAATGTGGTGGAAAGTTACTTAAATTGGTTAGGTAAGCCAAACTAGAGCCATAATTGACTTGGATGAAACTGGTATCAGAGGACCCCAAAAAGTGGTCAAAGTTGATGTAAATTATGATAATATATTAATCATGCCGGGATGTGGTCGAAATCCACTCTAATGTGGTGGAAAGTGACTTAAATTGGTTACTTTGGCCAAACTAGAGCCGAAATTGACTCGGATGAAACTGTTTTTGGAGGACACCCAAAAATGGTCATAGTTGATGTATTTTATGATTATATGTTAATCATGCCAAGAAGTGGTCGAAATCCAATCTAATGTGGTGGAAATTGACTTAAATTGGTTTGTTTGGCTAAATTAAAACCGAAATTGACTCGGATAAAACTGGTATATGAGAATCCCAAAAAGTGGTCAAAGTTCATGTATATTATGATAATATGTTAATCATGCCAGGATGTGGACGAAATTCACTCTAATGTGGTGGAAAGTGACTTAAATTCGTGAGTTGGCCAAACTAGAGCCGAAATTGACTCAGATGGAACTGGTATCAAAGGACCCCAAAAAGTGGTCAAAGTTGATGTAAATTATGATAATATATTAATCATGCCAGGATGTGGTCGAAATCCACTCTAATGTGGTGGAAAGTGACTTAAATTGGTTACTTTGGCCAAACTAGAGCCGAAATTGACTCGGATGAAACTGTTATTGGAGGACCCCCAAAAATGGTCATAGTTGATGTATTTTATGATAATATGTTAATCATGCCAAGAAGTGGTCGAAATCCAATCTAATGTGGTGGAAATTGACTTAAATTGGTTTGTTTGGCTAAACTATAACCGAAATTGACTCCGATGAAACTGGTATATGAGGATCCCAAAAAGTGGTCAAAGTTCATGTGTTTATCATGCCAGGATGTGGTCGAAATCCACTCTAATATGGTGGAAAGTGACTTAAATTGGTTAATTTGGCCAAACTAGAGCCGAAATTGATTCGGATGAAACTGTTATTGGAGGACCCCCAAAAATGGTCATAGTTGATGTATTTTATTATAATATGTTAATCATGCCAAGAAGTGGTCGAAATCCACTCTAATGTGGTGGAAATTGACTTAAATTGGTTTGTTTGGCAAAACTAAAACCGAAATTGACTCGGATGAAACTGGTATATGAGGATCCCAAAAAGTGGTCAAAGTTCAAGTATATTATGATAATATGTTAATCATGCCAGGATGTGGTCGAAATCCACTCTAAAGTGGTGGAAAGTGACTTAAATTGGTTAGTTTGGCCAAACTAGAGCCGAAATTGACTCGGGTGAAACTGTTATTGGAGGACCCCAAAAAATGGTCATAGTTGATGTAAATTCTGATAATATGTTAATCATGCCAGGAAGTGGTCGAAATCCACTCTAATGTGGTGGAAATTGACTTAAATTGGTTTGTTTGGCCAAACTAAAACCGCAATTGACTTGGATGAAACTGGTATATAAGGATCCCAAAAAGTGGTCAAAGATCATGTATATTATGATAATATGTTAATCATGCCAGGATGTGGTCGAAATCCAATCTAAAGTGGTGGAAAGTGACTGAAATTGGTTACTTTGGCCAAACTAGAGCCGAAATTGACTCGGATGAAACTGTTATTGGACGACAACAAAAAATGGTCATAGTTGATGTATTTTATGATAATATGTTAATCATGACAAGAAGTGGTCGAAATCCACTCTAATGTGGTGGAAAATGACTCAAATTGGTTTGTTTGGCTAAACTAAAACCGAAATTGACTCGGATGAAACTGGTATATGAGGATCCCAAAAAGTGGTCAAAGTTCATGTGTTTATCATGCCAGGATGTGGTCGAAATCCACTCTAATGTGGTGGAAAGTGACTTAAATTGGTTAATTTGGCCAAACTAGAGCCGAAATTGATTCGGATGAAACTGTTATTGGAGGACCCCCAAAAATGGTCATAGTTGATGTATTTTATTATAATATGTTAATCATGCCAAGAAGTGGTCGAAATCCACTCTAATGTGGTGGAAATTGACTTAAATTGGTTTGTTTGGCAAAACTAAAACCAAAATTGACTCTGATGAAACTGGTATATGAGGATCCCAAAAAGAGGTCAAAGTTCAAGTATATTATGATAATATGTTAATCATGCCAGGATGTGGTCAAAATCCACTCTAAAGTGGTGGAAAGTGACTTAAATTGGTTAGTTTGGCCAAACTAGAGCCGAAATTGACTCGGGTGAAACTGTTATTGGAGGACCCCAAAAAATGGTCATAGTTGATGTAAATTCTGATAATATGTTAATCATGCGAGGAAGTGGTCGAAATCCACTCTAATGTGGTGGAAATTGACTTAAATTAGTTTGTTTGGCCAAACTAAAACCGCAATTGACTTGGATGAAACTGGTATATAAGGATCCCAAAAAGTGGTCAAAGATCATGTATATTATGATAATATGTTAATCATGCCAGGATGTGGTCGAAATCCAATCTAAAGTGGTGGAAAGTGACTGAAATTGGTTACTTTGGCCAAACTAGAGCCGAAATTGACTCGGATGAAACTGTTATTGGAGGACAACAAAAAATGGTCATAGTTGATGTATTTTATGATAATATGTTAATCATGACAAGAAGTGGTCGAAATCCACTCTAATGTGGTGGAAATTAACTTAAATTGGTTTGTTTGGCTAAACTAAAACCGAAATTGACTCGGATAAAACTGGTATATGAGGATCCCAAAAAGTGGTCAAAGTTCATGTATATTATGATAATATGTTAATCATGCCAGGATGTGGACGAAATCCACTCTAATGTGGTGGAAAGTGACTTAAATTGGTGAGTTGGCCAAACTAGAGCCGAAATTGACTCGGATGGAACTGGTATCAAAGGACCCCAAAAAGTGGTCAAAGTTGATGTAAATTATGATAATATGATAATCATGCCAGGATGTGCTCGAATTCCACTCTAATGTGGTGGAAAGTTACTTAAATTGGTTAGGTAAGCCAAACTAGAGCCATAATTGACTTGGATGAAACTGGTAGCAGAGGACCCCAAAAAGTGGTCAAAGTTGATGGAAATTATGATAATATATTAATCATGCCGGGATGTGGTCGAAATCCACTCTAATGTGGTGGAAAGTGACTTAAATTGGTTACTTTGGCCAAACTAGAGCCGAAATTGACTCGGATGAAACTGTTATTGGAGGAACCCCAAAAATGGTCATAGTTGATGTATTTTATGATAATATGTTAATCATGCCAAGAAGTGGTCGAAATCCAATCTAATGTGGTGGAAATTGACTTAAATTGGTTTGTTTGGCTAAACTAAAACCGAAATTGACTCGGATAAAACTGGTATATGAGAATCCCAAAAAGTGGTCAAAGTTCATGTATATTATGATAATATGTTAATCATGCCAGGATGTGGACGAAATTCACTCTAATGTGGTGGAAAGTGACTTAAATTCGTGAGTTGGCCAAACTAGAGCCGAAATTGACTCGGATGGAACTGGTATCAAAGGACCCCAAAAAGTGGTCAAAGTTGATGTAAATTATGATAATATGATAATCATGCCAGGATGTGCTCGAATTCCACTCTAATGTGGTGGAAAGTTACTTAAATTGGTTAGGTAAACCAAACTAGAGCCATAATTGACTTGGATGAAACTGGTATCAGAGGACCCCAAAAAGTGGTCAAAGTTGATGTAAATTATGATAATATATTAATCATGCCAGGATGTGGTCGAAATCCACTCTAATGTGGTGGAAAGTGACTTAAATTGGTTACTTTGGCCAAACTAGAGCCGAAATTGACTCGGATGAAACTGTTATTGGAGGACCTCCAAAAATGGTCATAGTTGATGTATTTTATGATAATATGTTAATCATGCCAAGAAGTGGTCGAAATCCAATCTAATGTGGTGGAAATTGACTTAAATTGGTTTGTTTGGCTAAAATAAAACCGAAATTGACTCGGATGAAACTAGTATATGAGGATCCCAAAAAGTGGTCAAAGTTCCAGTATATTATGATAATATGTTAATCATGCCAGGATGTGGTCGAAATCCACTCTAAAGTGGTGGAAAGTGACTTAAATTGGTTAGTTTGGCCAAACTAGAGCCGAAATTGACTCGGGTGAAACTATTATTGGAGGACCTAAAAAAATGGTCATAGTTGATGTAAATTCTGATAATATGTTAATCATGCCAGGAAGTGGTCGAAATCCACTCTAATGTGGTGGAAATTGACTTAAATTGGTTTCTTTGGCCAAACTAAAACCGAAATTGACTCGGATGAAACTGGTATATGAGTATCCCAAAAATTGGTCAAAGTTCATGTATATAATGATAATATGTTAATCATGCCAGGATGTGGTCGAAATCCACTCTAATGTGGTGGAAATTGACTTAAACTGGTTTGTTTGGCCAAACTAAAACCGATATTGACTCGGATGAAACTGGTATATAAGGATCCCAAAAAGTGGTCAAAGATCATGTATATTATGATAATATGTTAATCATGCCAGGATGTGGTCGAAATCCAATCTAAAGTGGTGGAAAGTGACTGAAATTGGTTACTTTGGCCACACTAGAGCCGAAATTGACTCGGATGAAACTGTTATTGGAGGACAACAAAAAATGGTCATAGTTGATGTATTTTATGATAATATGTTAATCATGACAAGAAGTGGTCGAAATCCACTCTAATGTGGTGGAAATTAACTTAAATTGGTTTGTTTGGCTAAACTAAAACCGAAATTGACTCGGATAAAACTGGTATATGAGGATCCCAAAAAGTGGTCAAAGTTCATGTATATTATGATAATATGTTAATCATGCCAGGATGTGGACGAAATCCACTCTAATGTGGTGGAAAGTGACTTAAATTGGTGAGTTGGCCAAACTAGAGCCGAAATTGACTCGGATGGAACTGGTATCAAAGGACCCCAAAAAGTGGTCAAAGTTGATGTAAATTATGATAATATGATAATCATGCCAGGATGTGCTCGAATTCCACTCTAATGTGGTGGAAAGTTACTTAAATTGGTTAGGTAAGCCAAACTAGAGCCATAATTGACTTGGATGAAACTGGTAGCAGAGGACCCCAAAAAGTGGTCAAAGTTGATGTAAATTATGATAATATATTAATCATGCCGGGATGTGGTCGAAATCCACTCTAATGTGGTGGAAAGTGACTTAAATTGGTTACTTTGGCCAAACTAGAGCCGAAATTGACTCGGATGAAACTGTTATTGGAGGAAACCCAAAAATGGTCATAGTTGATGTATTTTATGATAATATGTTAATCATGCCAAGAAGTGGTCGAAATCTAATCTAATGTGGTGGAAATTGACTTAAAATGGTTTGTTTGGCTAAACTAAAACCGAAATTGACTCGGATAAAACTGGTATATGAGAATCCCAAAAAGTGGTCAAAGTTCATGTATATTATGATAATATGTTAATCATGCCAGGATGTGGACGAAATTCACTCTAATGTGGTGGAAAGTGACTTAAATTGGTGAGTTGGCCAAACTAGAGCCGAAATTGACTCGGATGGAACTGGTATCAAAGGACCCCAAAAAGTGGTCAAAGTTGATGTAAATTATGATAATATGATAATCATGCCAGGATGTGCTCGAATTCCACTCTAATGTGGTGGAAAGTTACTTAAATTGGTTAGGTAAACCAAACTAGAGCCATAATTGACTTGGATGAAACTGGTATCAGAGGACCCCAAAAAGTGGTCAAAGTTGATGTAAATTATGATAATATATTAATCATGCCAGGATGTGGTCGAAATCCACTCTAATGTGGTTGAAAGTGACTTAAATTGGTTACTTTGGCCAAACTAGAGCCGAAATTGACTCGGATGAAACTGTTATTGGAGGACCCCCAAAAATGGTCATAGTTGATGTATTTTATGATAATATGTTAATCATGCCAAGAAGTGGTCGAAATCCAATCTAATGTGGTGGAAATTGACTTAAATTGGTTTGTTTGGCTAAAATAAAACCGAAATTGACTCGGATGAAACTAGTATATGAGGATCCCAAAAAGTGGTCAAAGTTCCAGTATATTATGATAATATGTTAATCATGCCAGGATGTGGTCGAAATCCACTCTAAAGTGGTGGAAAGTGACTTAAATTGGTTAGTTTGGCCAAACTAGAGCCGAAATTGACTCGGGTGAAACTATTATTGGAGGACCTAAAAAAATGGTCATAGTTGATGTAAATTCTGATAATATGTTAATCATGCCAGGAAGTGGTCGAAATCCACTCTAATGTGGTGGAAATTGACTTAAATTGGTTTCTTTGGCCAAACTAAAACCGAAATTGACTCGGATGAAACTGGTATATGAGTATCCCAAAAATTGGTCAAAGTTCATGTATATTATGATAATATGTTAATCATGCCAGGATGTGGTCGAAATCCACTCTAATGTGGTGGAAATTGACTTAAACTGGTTTGTTTGGCCAAACTAAAACCGATATTGACTCGGATGAAACTGGTATATAAGGATCCCAAAAAGTGGTCAAAGTTCATGTATATTATGATAATATGTTAATCATGCCAGGATGTGGTCGAAATCCAATCTAAAGTGGTGGAAAGTGACTAAAATTGGTTACTTTGGCCAAACTGGAGCCGAAATTGACTCGGATGCAACTGTTATTGGAGGACCCCAAAAAATGGTCATAGTTGATGTATTTTATGATAATATGTTAATCATGACAAGAAGTGGTCAAAATCCACTCTAATGAGGTGGAAATTGACTTAAATTGGTTTGTTTGGCTAAACTGAAACAGAAATTGACTCGGATGAAACTGGTTTATGAGGATCCCAAAAAGTGGTCAAAGTTGAAGTATATTATGATAATATGTTAATCATGCCAGGATGTGGTCGAAATCCACTCTAAAGTGGTGGAAAGTGACTTAAATTGGTTAGTTTGGACAAACTAGAGTCGAAATTGACTCGGGTGAAACTGTTATTGGAGGACCCCAAAAATTGTCATAGTTGATGTAAATTCTGATAATATGTTAATCATGCCAGGAAGTGGTCGAAATCCACTCTAATGTGGTGGAAATTGACTTAAATTGGTTTGTTTGGCCAAACTAAAATCGAAATTGACTTGGATGAAACTGGTATATAAGGATCCCAAAAAGTGGTCAAATTCATTTATATTATGATAATATGTTAATCATGCCAAGATTTGGTCGAAATTCAATCTAAAGTGGTGGAAAGTGACTGAAATTGGTTACTTTGGCAAAACAAGAGCCGAAATTGACTCGGATGAAACTGTTATTGGAGGACCCCCAAAAATGGTCATAGTTGATGTATTTTTATGATAATATGTTAATCATGCCAAGAAGTGGTCGAAATCCACTCTAATGTGGTGGAAATTGACTAAAATTGGTTTGTTTGGCTAAACTAAAACCGAAATTGACTCGGATGAAACTGGTATATTAGGATCCCAAAAAGTGTTTAAAGTTCAAGTATATTATGATAATATGTTAATCATGCCAGGATGTGGTCAAAATCCACTCTAAAGTGGTGGAAAGTGACTTAAATTGGTTATTTTGACCAAACTAGAGCCGAAATTGACTCGGATGAAACTATTATTGGAGGACCCCAAAAAATGGTCATAGTTGATGTATTTTATGATAATATGTTAATCATGACAAGAAGTGGTCAAAATCCACTCTAATGAGGTGGAAATTGACTTAAATCGGTTTGTTTGGCTAAACTGAAACCGAAATTGACTCGGATGAAACTGGTTTATGAGGATCCCAAAAAGTGGTCAAAGTTCAAGTATATTATGATAATATGTTAATCATGCCAGGATGTGGTCAAAATCCACTCTAAAGTGGTGGAAACTGACTAAAATTGGTTAGTTTGGCCAAACTAGAGCCGAAATTGACTCGGGTGAAACTTTTATTGGAGAACCCCAAAAAATGGTAATAGTTGATGTAAATTCTGAAAATATGTTAATCATGCCAGGAAGTGGTCGAAATCCACTCTAATGTGGTGGAAATTGACTTAAATTGGTTTGTTTGGCCAAACTAAAACCGAAATTGACTCGGATGAAACTGGTATATAAGGATCCCAAAAAGTGGTCAAAGTTCATGTATATTATGATAATATGCTAATCATGCCAGGATGTGGTCGAAATCCAATCTAAAGTGGTGGAAAGTGACTGAAATTGGTTACTTTGGTCAAACTAGAGCCGAAATTGACTCGGATGAAACTGTTATTGAAGGACAACAAAAAATGGTCATAGTTGATGTATTTTATGATAATATGTTAATCATGACAAGAAGTGGTCGAAATCCACTCTAATGTGGTGGAAATTGAATTAAATTGGTTTGTTTGGCTAAACTAAAACCGAAATTGACTCGGATGAAACTTGTATATTAGGATCCCAAAAAGTGGTCAAAGTTCATGTATATTATGATAATATGTTAATCATACCAGCATGTGGTCGAAATCCACTCTAATGTGGTGGAAAGTGACTTAAATTGGTGAGTTGGCCAAACTAGAACCGAAATTGACTCGGATGGAACTGGTATCAGAGGACCCCAAAAAGTGGTCAAAGTTGATGTAAATTATGATAATATGATAATCATGCCAGGATGTGCTCGAATTCCACTCTAATGTGGTGGAAAGTTACTTAAATTGGTTAGTTTAGCCAAACTAGAGCCATAATTGACTTGAATGAAACTGGTATCAGAGGACCCCAAAAAGTGGTCAAAGTTAATGTAAATTATGATAATATATTAATCATGCCAGGATGTGGTCAAAATCCACTCTAATGTGGTGGAAATTGACTAAAATTGGTTTGTTTGGCTAAACTAAAACCGAAATTGACTCGGATGAAACTGGTATATGAGGATCCCAAAAAGTGGTCAAAGTTCATGTATATTATGATAATATTTTAATCATGCCAGGATGTGGTCGAAATCCACTCTGATGTGGTGGAAATTGACTTAAATTGGTGAGTTGGCCAAACTAGAGCCGAAATTGACTCGGATGGAACTGGTATCAGAGGACCCCAAAAAGTGGTCAAAGTTGATGTAAATTATGATAATATGATAATCATGCCAGGATGTGCTCGAATTCCACTCTAATGTGGTGGAAAGTAACTTAAATTCGTTAGTTTAGCCAAACTAGAGCCATAATTGACTTGAATGAAACTGGTATCAGAGGACCCCAAAAAGTGGTCAAAGTTGATGTAAATTATGATAATATATTAATCATGCCAGGATGTGGTCGAAATCCACTCTAATGTGGTGGAAAGTGACTTAAATTGGTTACTTTGGCCAAACTAGAGCCGAAATTGACTCGGATGAAACTGTTATTGGAGGACCCCCAAAAATGGTCATAGTTGATGTATTTTATTATAATATGTTAATCATGCCAAGAAGTGGTCGAAATCCACTCTAATGTGGTGGAAATTGACTTAAATTGGTTTGTTTGGCTAAACTAAAACTGAAATTGACTCAGATGAAACTGGTATATGAGGATCCCAAAAAGTGGTCAAAGATCAAGTATATTATGATAATATGTTAATCATGCCAGGATGTGGTCGAAATCCACTCTAAAGTGCTGGAAAGTGAGTTAAATTGGTTAGTTTGGCCAAATTAGAGCCGAAATTGACTCGGGTGAAACTGTTATTGGAGGACCCCAAAAAAATGGTCATAGTTGATGTAAATTCTGATAATATGTTAATCATGCCAGGAAGTGGTCGAAATCCACTCTAATGTGGTGGAAATTGACTTAAATTGGTTTGTTTGGCCAAAATAAAACCGAAATTGACTCGGATGAAACTGGTATATAAGGATCCCAAAAAGTGGTCAAAGTTCATGTATATTATGATAATATGCTAATCATGCCAGGATGTGCTCGAATTCCACTCTAATGTGGTGGAAAGTTACTTAAATTGGTTAGGTAAGCCAAACTAGAGCCATAATTGACTTGGATGAAACTGGTAGCAGAGGACCCCAAAAAGTGGTCAAAGTTGATGTAAATTATGATAATATATTAATCATGCCGGGATGTGGTCGAAATCCACTCTAATGTGGTGGAAAGTGACTTAAATTGGTTACTTTGGCCAAACTAGAGCCGAAATTGACTCGGATGAAACTGTTATTGGAGGAAACCCAAAAATGGTCATAGTTGATGTATTTTATGATAATATGTTAATCATGCCAAGAAGTGGTCGAAATCTAATCTAATGTGGTGGAAATTGACTTAAAATGGTTTGTTTGGCTAAACTAAAACCGAAATTGACTCGGATAAAACTGGTATATGAGAATCCCAAAAAGTGGTCAAAGTTCATGTATATTATGATAATATGTTAATCATGCCAGGATGTGGACGAAATTCACTCTAATGTGGTGGAAAGTGACTTAAATTCGTGAGTTGGCCAAACTAGAGCCGAAATTGACTCGGATGGAACTGGTATCAAAGGACCCCAAAAAGTGGTCAAAGTTGATGTAAATTATGATAATATGATAATCATGCCAGGATGTGCTCGAATTCCACTCTAATGTGGTGGAAAGTTACTTAAATTGGTTAGGTAAACCAAACTAGAGCCATAATTGACTTGGATGAAACTGGTATCAGAGGACCCCAAAAAGTGGTCAAAGTTGATGTAAATTATGATAATATATTAATCATGCCAGGATGTGGTCGAAATCCACTCTAATGTGGTGGAAAGTGACTTAAATTGGTTACTTTGGCCAAACTAGAGCCGAAATTGACTCGGATGAAACTGTTATTGGAGGACCCCCAAAAATGGTCATAGTTGATGTATTTTATGATAATATGTTAATCATGCCAAGAAGTGGTCGAAATCCAATCTAATGTGGTGGAAATTGACTTAAATTGGTTTGTTTGGCTAAAATAAAACCGAAATTGACTCGGATGAAACTAGTATATGAGGATCCCAAAAAGTGGTCAAAGTTCCAGTATATTATGATAATATGTTAATCATGCCAGGATGTGGTCGAAATCCACTCTAAAGTGGTGGAAAGTGACTTAAATTGGTTAGTTTGGCCAAACTAGAGCCGAAATTGACTCGGGTGAAACTATTATTGGAGGACCTAAAAAAATGGTCATAGTTGATGTAAATTCTGATAATATGTTAATCATGCCAGGAAGTGGTCGAAATCCACTCTAATGTGGTGGAAATTGACTTAAATTGGTTTCTTTGGCCAAACTAAAACCGAAATTGACTCGGATGAAACTGGTATATGAGTATCCCAAAAATTGGTCAAAGTTCATGTATATTATGATAATATGTTAATCATGCCAGGATGTGGTCGAAATCCACTCTAATGTGGTGGAAATTGACTTAAACTGGTTTGTTTGGCCAAACTAAAACCGATATTGACTCGGATGAAACTGGTATATAAGGATCCCAAAAAGTGGTCAAAGTTCATGTATATTATGATAATATGTTAATCATGCCAGGATGTGGTCGAAATCCAATCTAAAGTGGTGGAAAGTGACTAAAATTGGTTACTTTGGCCAAACTAGAGCCGAAATTGACTCGGATGCAACTGTTATTGGAGGACCCCAAAAAATGGTCATAGTTGATGTATTTTATGATAATATGTTAATCATGACAAGAAGTGGTCAAAATCCACTCTAATGAGGTGGAAATTGACTTAAATTGGTTTGTTTGGCTAAACTGAAACAGAAATTGACTCGGATGAAACTGGTTTATGAGGATCCCAAAAAGTGGTCAAAGTTCAAGTATATTATGATAATATGTTAATCATGTCAGGATGTGGTCGAAATCCACTCTAAAGTGGTGGAAAGTGACTTAAATTGGTTAGTTTGGACAAACTAGAGTCGAAATTGACTCGGGTGAAACTGTTATTGGAGGACCCCAAAAATTGTCATAGTTGATGTAAATTCTGATAATATGTTAATCATGCCAGGAAGTGGTCGAAATCCACTCTAATGTGGTGGAAATTGACTTAAATTGATTTGTTTGGCCAAACTAAAATCGAAATTGACTTGGATGAAACTGGTATATAAGGATCCCAAAAAGTGGTCAAATTCATTTATATTATGATAATATGTTAATCATGCCAAGATGTGGTCGAAATCCAATCTAAAGTGGTGGAAAGTGACTGAAATTGGTTACTTTGGCCAAACAAGAGCCGAAATTGACTCGGATGAAACTGTTATTGGAGGACCCCCAAAAATGGTCATAGTTGATGTATTTTATGATAATATGTTAATCATGACAAGAAGTGGTCAAAATCCACTCTAATGAGGTGGAAATCGACTTAAATCGGTTTGTTTGGCTAAACTGAAACCGAAATTGACTCGGATGAAACTGGTTTATGAGGATCCCAAAAAGTGGTCAAAGTTCAAGTATATTATGATAATATGTTAATCATGCCAGGATGTGGTCAAAATCCACTCTAAAGTGGTGGAAACTGACTGAAATTGGTTAGTTTGGCCAAACTAGAGCCGAAATTGACTCGGGTGAAACTTTTATTGGAGAACCCCAAAAAATGGTAATAGTTGATGTAAATTCTGAAAATATGTTAATCATGCCAGGAAGTGGTCGAAATCCACTCTAATGTGGTGGAAATTGACTTAAATTAGTTTGTTTGGCCAAACTAAAACCGAAATTGACTCGGATGAAACTGGTATATAAGGATCCCAAAAAGTGGTCAAAGTTCATGTATATTATGATAATATGCTAATCATGCCAGGATGTGGTCGAAATCCAATCTAAAGTGGTGGAAAGTGACTGAAATTGGTTACTTTGGTCAAACTAGAGCCGAAATTGACTCGGATGAAACTGTTATTGAAGGACAACAAAAAATGGTCATAGTTGATGTATTTTATGATAATATGTTAATCATGACAAGAAGTGGTCGAAATCCACTCTAATGTGGTGGAAATTGACTTAAATTGGTTTGTTTGGCTAAACTAAAACCGAAATTGACTCGGATGAAACTTGTATATTAGGATCCCAAAAAGTGGTCAAAGTTCATGTATATTATGATAATATGTTAATCATACCAGCATGTGGTCGAAATCCACTCTAATGTGGTGGAAAGTGACTTAAATTGGTGAGTTGGCCAAACTAGAACCGAAATTGACTCGGATGGAACTGGTATCAGAGGACCCCAAAAAGTGGTCAAAGTTGATGTAAATTATGATAATATGATAATCATGCCAGGATGTGCTCGAATTCCACTCTAATGTGGTGGAAAGTTACTTAAATTGGTTAGGTAAACCAAACTAGAGCCATAATTGACTTGGATGAAACTGGTATCAGAGGACCCCAAAAAGTGGTCAAAGTTGATGTAAATTATGATAATATATTAATCATGCCAGGATGTGGTCGAAATCCACTCTAATGTGGTTGAAAGTGACTTAAATTGGTTACTTTGGCCAAACTAGAGCCGAAATTGACTCGGATGAAACTGTTATTGGAGGACCCCCAAAAATGGTCATAGTTGATGTATTTTATGATAATATGTTAATCATGCCAAGAAGTGGTCGAAATCCAATCTAATGTGGTGGAAATTGACTTAAATTGGTTTGTTTGGCTAAAATAAAACCGAAATTGACTCGGATGAAACTAGTATATGAGGATCCCAAAAAGTGGTCAAAGTTCCAGTATATTATGATAATATGTTAATCATGCCAGGATGTGGTCGAAATCCACTCTAAAGTGGTGGAAAGTGACTTAAATTGGTTAGTTTGGCCAAACTAGAGCCGAAATTGACTCGGGTGAAACTATTATTGGAGGACCTAAAAAAATGGTCATAGTTGATGTAAATTCTGATAATATGTTAATCATGCCAGGAAGTGGTCGAAATCCACTCTAATGTGGTGGAAATTGACTTAAATTGGTTTCTTTGGCCAAACTAAAACCGAAATTGACTCGGATGAAACTGGTATATGAGTATCCCAAAAATTGGTCAAAGTTCATGTATATTATGATAATATGTTAATCATGCCAGGATGTGGTCGAAATCCACTCTAATGTGGTGGAAATTGACTTAAACCGGTTTGTTTGGCCAAACTAAAACCGATATTGACTCGGATGAAACTGGTATATAAGGATCCCAAAAAGTGGTCAAAGTTCATGTATATTATGATAATATGTTAATCATGCCAGGATGTGGTCGAAATCCAATCTAAAGTGGTGGAAAGTGACTAAAATTGGTTACTTTGGCCAAACTGGAGCCGAAATTGACTCAGATGCAACTGTTATTGGAGGACCCCAAAAAATGGTCATAGTTGATGTATTTTATGATAATATGTTAATCATGACAAGAAGTGGTCAAAATCCACTCTAATGAGGTGGAAATTGACTTAAATTGGTTTGTTTGGCTAAACTGAAACAGAAATTGACTCGGATGAAACTGGTTTATGAGGATCCCAAAAAGTGGTCAAAGTTGAAGTATATTATGATAATATGTTAATCATGCCAGGATGTGGTCGAAATCCACTCTAAAGTGGTGGAAAGTGACTTAAATTGGTTAGTTTGGACAAACTAGAGTCGAAATTGACTCGGGTGAAACTGTTATTGGAGGACCCCAAAAATTGTCATAGTTGATGTAAATTCTGATAATATGTTAATCATGCCAGGAAGTGGTCGAAATCCACTATAATGTGGGGGAAATTGACTTAAATTGGTTTGTTTGGCCAAACTAAAATCGAAATTGACTTGGATGAAACTGGTATATAAGGATCCCAAAAAGTGGTCAAATTCATTTATATTATGATAATATGTTAATCATGCCAAGATTTGGTCGAAATCCAATCTAAAGTGGTGGAAAGTGACTGAAATTGGTTACTTTGGCAAAACAAGAGCCGAATTTGACTCGGATGAAACTGTTATTGGAGGACCCCCAAAAATGGTCATAGTTGATGTATTTTTATGATAATATGTTAATCATGCCAAGAAGTGGTCGAAATCCACTCTAATGTGGTGGAAATTGACTAAAATTGGTTTGTTTGGCTAAACTAAAACCGAAATTGACTCGGATGAAACTGGTATATGAGGATCCCAAAAAGTGTTTAAAGTTCAAGTATATTATGATAATATGTTAATCATGCCAGGATGTGGTCAAAATCCACTCTAAAGTGGTGGAAAGTGACTTAAATTGGTTATTTTGACCAAACTAGAGCCGAAATTGACTCGGATGAAACTGTTATTGGAGGACCCCAAAAAATGGTCATAGTTGATGTATTTTATGATAATATGTTAATCATGACAAGAAGTGGTCAAAATCCACTCTAATGAGGTGGAAATTGACTTAAATCGGTTTGTTTGGCTAAACTGAAACCGAAATTGACTCGGATGAAACTGGTTTATGAGGATCCCAAAAAGTGGTCAAAGTTCAAGTATATTATGATAATATGTTAATCATGCCAGGATGTGGTCAAAATCCACTCTAAAGTGGTGGAAACTGACTAAAATTGGTTAGTTTGGCCAAACTAGAGCCGAAATTGACTCGGGTGAAACTTTTATTGGAGAACCCCAAAAAATGGTAATAGTTGATGTAAATTCTGAAAATATGTTAATCATGCCAGGAAGTGGTCGAAATCCACTCTAATGTGGTGGAAATTGACTTAAATTGGTTTGTTTGGCCAAACTAAAACCGAAATTGACTCGGATGAAACTGGTATATAAGGATCCCAAAAAGTGGTCAAAGTTCATGTATATTATGATAATATGCTAATCATGCCAGGATGTGGTCGAAATCCAATCTAAAGTGGTGGAAAGTGACTGAAATTGGTTACTTTGGTCAAACTAGAGCCGAAATTGACTCGGATGAAACTGTTATTGAAGGACAACAAAAAATGGTCATAGTTGATGTGTTTTATGATAATAAAATCATGACAAGAAGTGGTCGAAATCCACTCTAATGTGGTGGAAATTGAATTAAATTGGTTTGTTTGGCTAAACTAAAACCGAAATTGACTCGGATGAAACTTGTATATTAGGATCCCAAAAAGTGGTCAAAGTTCATGTATATTATGATAATATGTTAATCATACCAGCATGTGGTCGAAATCCACTCTAATGTGGTGGAAAGTGACTTAAATTGGTGAGTTGGCCAAACTAGAACCGAAATTGACTCGGATGGAACTGGTATCAGAGGACCCCAAAAAGTGGTCAAAGTTGATGTAAATTATGATAATATGATAATCATGCCAGGATGTGCTCGAATTCCACTCTAATGTGGTGGAAAGTTACTTAAATTGGTTAGTTTAGCCAAACTAGAGCCATAATTGACTTGAATGAAACTGGTATCAGAGGACCCCAAAAAGTGGTCAAAGTTAATGTAAATTATGATAATATATTAATCATGCCAGGATGTGGTCAAAATCCACTCTAATGTGGTGGAAATTGACTAAAATTGGTTTGTTTGGCTAAACTAAAACCGAAATTGACTCGGATGAAACTGGTATATGAGGATCCCAAAAAGTGGTCAAAGTTCATGTATATTATGATAATATTTTAATCATGCCAGGATGTGGTCGAAATCCACTCTGATGTGGTGGAAATTGACTTAAATTGGTGAGTTGGCCAAACTAGAGCCGAAATTGACTCGGATGGAACTGGTATCAGAGGACCCCAAAAAGTGGTCAAAGTTGATGTAAATTATGATAATATGATAATCATGCCAGGATGTGCTCGAATTCCACTCTAATGTGGTGGAAAGTAACTTAAATTCGTTAGTTTAGCCAAACTAGAGCCATAATTGACTTGAATGAAACTGGTATCAGAGGACCCCAAAAAGTGGTCAAAGTTGATGTAAATTATGATAATATATTAATCATGCCAGGATGTGGTCGAAATCCACTCTAATGTGGTGGAAAGTGACTTAAATTGGTTACTTTGGCCAAACTAGAGCCGAAATTGACTCGGATGAAACTGTTATTGGAGGACCCCCAAAAATGGTCATAGTTGATGTATTTTATTATAATATGTTAATCATGCCAAGAAGTGGTCGAAATCCACTCTAATGTGGTGGAAATTGACTTAAATTGGTTTGTTTGGCTAAACTAAAACTGAAATTGACTCAGATGAAACTGGTATATGAGGATCCCAAAAAGTGGTCAAAGATCAAGTATATTATGATAATATGTTAATCATGCCAGGATGTGGTCGAAATCCACTCTAAAGTGCTGGAAAGTGAGTTAAATTGGTTAGTTTGGCCAAATTAGAGCCGAAATTGACTCGGGTGAAACTGTTATTGGAGGACCCCAAAAAAATGGTCATAGTTGATGTAAATTCTGATAATATGTTAATCATGCCAGGAAGTGGTCGAAATCCACTCTAATGTGGTGGAAATTGACTTAAATTGGTTTGTTTGGCCAAAATAAAACCGAAATTGACTCGGATGAAACTGGTATATAAGGATCCCAAAAAGTGGTCAAAGTTCATGTATATTATGATAATATGCTAATCATGCCAGGATGTGGTCGAAATCCAATCTAAAGTGGTGGAAAGTGACTGAAATTGGTTACTTTGGTCAAACTAGAGCCGAAATTGACTCGGATGTAACTGTTATTGGAGGACAACAAAAAATGGTCATAGTTGATGTATTTTATGATAATATGTTAATCATGACAAGAAGTGGTCGAAATCCACTCTAAAGTGGTGGAAATTGACTTAAATTGGTTTGTTTGGCTAAACTAAAACCGAAATTGACTCGGATGAAACTTGTATATGAGGATCCCAAAAAGTGGTCAAAGTTCATGTATATTATGATAATATGTTAATCATACCAGGATGTGGTCGAAATCCACTCTAATGTGGTGGAAAGTGACTTAAATTGGTGAGTTGGCCAAACTAGAACCGAAATTGACTCGGATGGAACTGGTATCAGAGGACCCCAAAAAGTGGTCAAAGTTGATGTAAATTATGATAATATGATAATCATGCCAGGATGTGCTCGAATTCCACTCTAATATGGTGGAAAGTTACTTAAATTGGTTAGGTTAGCCAAACTAGAGCCATAATTGACTTGGATGAAACTGGTATCAAAGGACCCCAAAAAGTGGTCAAACTTGATGTAAATTATGATAATATATTAATCATGCCAGGATGTGGTCGAAATCCACTCTAATTTGGTGGAAAGTGACTTAAATTGGTTACTTTGGCCAAACTAGAGCCGAAATTGACTCGGATGAAACTGTTATTGGAGGACCCCCAAAAATGGTCATAGTTGATGTATTTTATTATAATATGTTAATCATGCCAAGAAGTGGTCGAAATCCACTCTAATGTGGTGGAAATTGACTTAAATTGGTTTGTTTGGCTAAACTAAAACTGAAATTGACTCAGATGAAACTGGTATATGAGGATCCCAAAAAGTGGTCAAAGATCAAGTATATTATGATAATATGTTAATCATGCCAGGATGTGGTCGAAATCCACTCTAAAGTGCTGGAAAGTGAGTTAAATTGGTTAGTTTGGCCAAATTAGAGCCGAAATTGACTCGGGTGAAACTGTTATTGGAGGACCCCAAAAAAATGGTCATAGTTGATGTAAATTCTGATAATATGTTAATAATGTCAGGAAGTGGTCGAAATCCACTCTAATGTGGTGGAAATTGACTTAAATTGGTTTGTTTGGCCAAAATAAAACCGAAATTGACTCGGATGAAACTGGTATATAAGGATCCCAAAAAGTGGTCAAAGTTCATGTATATTATGATAATATGCTAATCATGCCAGGATGTGGTCGAAATCCAATCTAAAGTGTTGGAAAGTGACTGAAATTGGTTACTTTGGTCAAACTAGAGCCGAAATTGACTCGGATGAAACTGTTATTGAAGGACAACAAAAAATGGTCATAGTTGATGTATTTTATGATAATATGTTAATCATGACAAGAAGTGGTCGAAATCCACTCTAATGTGGTGGAAATTGAATTAAATTGGTTTGTTTAGCTAAACTAAAACCGAAATTGACTCGGATGAAACTTGTATATTAGGATCCCAAAAAGTGGTCAAAGTTCATGTATATTATGATAATATGTTAATCATACCAGCATGTGGTCGAAATCCACTCTAATGTGGTGGAAAGTGACTTAAATTGGTGAGTTGGCCAAACTAGAACCGAAATTGACTCGGATGGAACTGGTATCAGAGGACCCCAAAAAGTGGTCAAAGTTGATGTAAATTATGATAATATGATAATCATGCCAGGATGTGCTCGAATTCCACTCTAATGTGGTGGAAAGTTACTTAAATTGGTTAGTTTAGCCAAACTAGAGCCATAATTGACTTGAATGAAACTGGTATCAGAGGACCCCAAAAAGTGGTCAAAGTTAATGTAAATTATGATAATATATTAATCATGCCAGGATGTGGTCAAAATCCACTCTAATGTGGTGGAAATTGACTCAAATTGGTTTGTTTGGCTAAACTAAAACCGAAATTGACTCGGATGAAACTGGTATATGAGGATCCCAAAAAGTGGTCAAAGTTCATGTATATTATGATAATATTTTAATCATGCCAGGATGTGGTCGAAATCCACTCTGATGTGGTGGAAATTGACTTAAATTGGTGAGTTGGCCAAACTAGAGCCGAAATTGACTCGGATGGAACTGGTATCAGAGGACCCCAAAAAGTGGTCAAAGTTGATGTAAATTATGATAATATGATAATCATGCCAGGATGTGCTCGAATTCCACTCTAATGTGGTGGAAAGTAACTTAAATTCGTTAGTTTAGCCAAACTAGAGCCATAATTGACTTGAATGAAACTGGTATCAGAGGACCCCAAAAAGTGGTCAAAGTTGATGTAAATTATGATAATATATTAATCATGCCAGGATGTGGTCGAAATCCACTCTAATGTGGTGGAAAGTGACTTAAATTGGTTACTTTGGCCAAACTAGAGCCGAAATTGACTCGGATGAAACTGTTATTGGAGGACCCCCAAAAATGGTCATAGTTGATGTATTTTATTATAATATGTTAATCATGCCAAGAAGTGGTCGAAATCCACTCTAATGTGGTGGAAATTGACTTAAATTGGTTTGTTTGGCTAAACTAAAACTGAAATTGACTCAGATGAAACTGGTATATGAGGATCCCAAAAAGTGGTCAAAGATCAAGTATATTATGATAATATGTTAATCATGCCAGGATGTGGTCGAAATCCACTCTAAAGTGCTGGAAAGTGAGTTAAATTGGTTAGTTTGGCCAAATTAGAGCCGAAATTGACTCGGGTGAAACTGTTATTGGAGGACCCCAAAAAAATGGTCATAGTTGATGTAAATTCTGATAATATGTTAATCATGCCAGGAAGTGGTCGAAATCCACTCTAATGTGGTGGAAATTGACTTAAATTGGTTTGTTTGGCCAAAATAAAACCGAAATTGACTCGGATGAAACTGGTATATAAGGATCCCAAAAAGTGGTCAAAGTTCATGTATATTATGATAATATGCTAATCATGCCAGGATGTGGTCGAAATCCAATCTAAAGTGGTGGAAAGTGACTGAAATTGGTTACTTTGGTCAAACTAGAGCCGAAATTGACTCGGATGTAACTGTTATTGGAGGACAACAAAAAATGGTCATAGTTGATGTATTTTATGATAATATGTTAATCATGACAAGAAGTGGTCGAAATCCACTCTAAAGTGGTGGAAATTGACTTAAATTGGTTTGTTTGGCTAAACTAAAACCGAAATTGACTCGGATGAAACTTGTATATGAGGATCCCAAAAAGTGGTCAAAGTTCATGTATATTATGATAATATGTTAATCATACCAGGATGTGGTCGAAATCCACTCTAATGTGGTGGAAAGTGACTTAAATTGGTGAGTTGGCCAAACTAGAACCGAAATTGACTCGGATGGAACTGGTATCAGAGGACCCCAAAAAGTGGTCAAAGTTGATGTAAATTATGATAATATGATAATCATGCCAGGATGTGCTCGAATTCCACTCTAATGTGGTGGAAAGTTACTTAAATTGGTTAGGTTAGCCAAACTAGAGCCATAATTGACTTGGATGAAACTGGTATCAAAGGACCCCAAAAAGTGGTCAAACTTGATGTAAATTATGATAATATATTAATCATGCCAGGATGTGGTCGAAATCCACTCTAATTTGGTGGAAAGTGACTTAAATTGGTTACTTTGGCCAAACTAGAGCCGAAATTGACTCGGATGAAACTGTTATTGGAGGACCCCCAAAAATGGTCATAGTTGATGTATTTTATTATAATATGTTAATCATGCCAAGAAGTGGTCGAAATCCACTCTAATGTGGTGGAAATTGACTTAAATTGGTTTGTTTGGCTAAACTAAAACTGAAATTGACTCAGATGAAACTGGTATATGAGGATCCCAAAAAGTGGTCAAAGATCAAGTATATTATGATAATATGTTAATCATGCCAGGATGTGGTCGAAATCCACTCTAAAGTGCTGGAAAGTGAGTTAAATTGGTTAGTTTGGCCAAATTAGAGCCGAAATTGACTCGGGTGAAACTGTTATTGGAGGACCCCAAAAAAATGGTCATAGTTGATGTAAATTCTGATAATATGTTAATAATGTCAGGAAGTGGTCGAAATCCACTCTAATGTGGTGGAAATTGACTTAAATTGGTTTGTTTGGCCAAAATAAAACCGAAATTGACTCGGATGAAACTGGTATATAAGGATCCCAAAAAGTGGTCAAAGTTCATGTATATTATGATAATATGCTAATCATGCCAGGATGTGGTCGAAATCCAATCTAAAGTGTTGGAAAGTGACTGAAATTGGTTACTTTGGTCAAACTAGAGCCGAAATTGACTCGGATGAAACTGTTATTGGAGGACAACAAAAAATGGTCATAGTTGACGTATTTTATGATAATATGTTAGTCATGACAAGAAGTGGTCGAAATCCACTCTAATGTGGTGGAAATTGACTTAAATTGGTTTGTTTGGCTAAACTAAAACCGAAATTGACTCGGATGAAACTTGTATATGAGGATCCCAAAAAGTGGTCAAAGTTCATGTATATTATGATAATATGTTAATCATACCAGGATGTGGTCGAAATCCACTCTAATGTGGTGGAAAGTGACTTAAATTGGTGAGTTGGCCAAACTAGAACCGAAATTGACTCGGATGGAACTGGTATCAGAGGACCCCAAAAAGTGGTCAAAGTTGATGTAAATTATGATAATATGATAATCATGCCAGGATGTGCTCGAATTCCACTCTAATGTGGTGGAAAGTTACTTAAATTGGTTAGGTTAGCCAAACTAGAGCCATAATTGACTTGGATGAAACTGGTATCAAAGGACCCCAAAAAGTGGTCAAAGTTTATGTAAATTATGATAATATATTAATCATGCCAGGATGTGGTCGAAATCCACTCTAATGTGGTGGAAAGTGACTTAAATTGGTTACTTTGGCCAAACTAGAGCCGAAATTGACTCGGATGAAACTGTTATTGGAGGACCCCCAAAAATGGTCATAGTTAATGTATTTTATGATAATATGTTAATCATGCCAAGAAGTGGTCGAAATCCAATCTAATGTGGTGGAAATTGACTTAAATTGGTTTGTTTGGCTAAACTAAAACCGAAATTGACTCGGATGAAACTGGTATATGAGGATCCCAAAAAGTGGTCAAAGTTCAAGTATATTATGATAATATTTTAATCAGGCCAGGATGTGGTCGAAATCCAATCTAAAGTGGTGGAAAGTGACTTAAATTGGTTATTTTGGCCAAACTAGAGCCGAAATTGACTCGGATGAAACTGTTATTGGAGGACCCCAAAAAATGTTCATAGTTGATGTATTTTATGATAATATTTTAATCATGACAAGAAGTGGTCGAAATCCACTCTAATGTGGTGGAATATGACTCAAATTGGTTTGTTTGGCTAAACTAAAACCGAAATTGACTCGGATGAAACTGGTATATGAGGATCCCAAAAAGTGTTCAAAGTTCATGTGTTTATCATGCCAGGATGTGGTCGAAATCCACTCTAATGTGGTGGAAAGTGACTTAAATTGGTTACTTTGGCCATACTAGAGCCGAAATTGACTCGGATGAAACTGTTATTGGAGGACCCCCAAAAATGGTCATAGTTGATGTATTTTATTATAATATGTTAATCATGCCAAGAAGTGGTCGAAATCCACTCTAATGTGGTGGAAATTGACTTAAACTGGTTTGTTTGACCAAACTAAAACCGAAATTGACTCGGATGAAACTGGTATCAGAGGACCCCAAAAAGTGGTCAAAGTTGATGTAAATTATGATAATATGATAATCATGTCAGGATGTGCTCGAATTCCACTCTAATATGGTGGAAAGTTACTTAAATTGGTTAGTTTAGCCAAACTAGAGCCATAATTGACTTGAATGAAACTGGTATCAGAGGACCCCAAAAAGTGGTCAAAGTTAATGTAAATTATGATAATATATTAATCATGTCACGATGTGGTCGAAATCCACTCTAATGTGGTGGAAATTGACTCAAATTGGTTTGTTTGGCTAAACTAAAACCGAAATTGACTCGGATGAAACTGGTATATGAGGATCCCAAAAAGTGGTCACAGTTCATGTATATTATGATAATATTTTAATCATGCCAGGATGTGGTCGAAATCCACTCTGATGTGGTGGAAATTGACTTAAATTGGTGAGTTGGCCAAACTAGAGCCGAAATTGACTCGGATGGAACTGGTATCAGAGGACCCCAAAAAGTGGTCAAAGTTGATGTAAATTATGATAATATGATAATCATGCCAGGATGTGCTCGAATTCCACTCTAATGTGGTGGAAAGTAACTTAAATTCGTTAGTTTAGCCAAACTAGAGCCATAATTGACTTGAATGAAACTGGTATCAGATGACCCCAAAAAGTGGTCAAAGTTGATGTAAATTATGATAATATATTAATCATGCAAGGATGTGGTCGAAATCCACTCTAATGTGGTGGAAAGTGACTTAAATTGGTTACTTTGGCCAAACTAGAGCCGAAATTGACTCGGATGAAACTGTTATTGGAGGACCCCCAAAAATGGTCATAGTTGATGTATTTTATTATAATATGTTAATCATGCCAAGAAGTGGTCGAAATCCCCTCTAATGTGGTGGAAATTGACTTAAATTGGTTTGTTTGGCTAAACTAAAACTGAAATTGACTCGGATGAAACTGGTATATGAGGATCCCAAAAAGTGGTCAAAGATCAAGTATATTATGATAATATGTTAATCATGCCAGGATGTGGTCGAAATCCACTCTAAAGTGCTGGAAAGTGAGTTAAATTGGTTAGTTTGGCCAAATTAGAGCCGAAATTGACTCGGGTGAAACTGTTATTGGAGGACCCCAAAAAAATGGTCATAGTTGATGTAAATTCTGATAATATGTTAATCATGCCAGGAAGTGGTCGAAATCCACTCTAATGTGGTGGAAATTGACTTAAATTGGTTTGTTTGGCCAAAATAAAACCGAAATTGACTCGGATGAAACTGGTATATAAGGATCCCAAAAAGTGGTCAAAGTTCATGTGTTTATCATGTCAGGATGTGGTCAAAATCCACTCTAATGTGGTGGAAAGTGACTTAAATTGGTTACTTTGGCCATACTAGAGCCGAAATTGACTCGGATGAAACTGTTATTGGAGGACCCCCAAAAATGGTCATAGTTGATGTATTTTATTATAATATGTTAATCATGCCAAGAAGTGGTCGAAATCCACTCTAATGTGGTGGAAATTGACTTAAATTGGTTTGTTTGGCTAAACTAAAACCGAAATTGACTCGGATAAAACTGGTATATGAGGATCCCAAAAAGTGGTCAAAGTTCATGTATATTATGATAATATGTTAATCATGCCAGGATGTGGACGAAATCCACTCTAATGTGGTGGAAAGTGACTTAAATTGGTGAGTTGGCCAAACTAGAGCCGAAATTGACTCGGATGGAACTGGTATCAAAGGAGCCCAAAAAGTGGTCAAAGTTGATGTAAATTATGATAATATGATAATCATGTCAGGATGTGCTCGAATTCCACTCTAATGTGGTGGAAAGTTACTTAAATTGGTTAGGTAAGCCAAACTAGAGCCATAATTGACTTGGATGAAACTGGTATCAGAGGACCCCAAAAAGTGGTCAAAGTTGATGAAAATTATGATAATATATTAATCACGCCGGGATGTGGTCGAAATCCACTCTAATGTGGTGGAAAGTGACTTAAATTGGTTACTTTGGCCAAACTAGAGCCGAAATTGACTCGGATGAAACTGTTATTGGAGGACCCCCAAAAATGGTCATAGTTGATGTATTTTATGATAATATGTTACTCATGCCAAGAAGTGGTCGAAATCCAATCTAATGTGGTGGAAATTGACTTAAATTGGTTTGTTTGGCTAAATTAAAACCGAAATTGACTCGGATAAAACTGGTATATGAGGATCCCAAAAAGTGGTCAAAGTTCATGTATATTATGATAATATGTTAATCATGCCAGGATGTGGACGAAATCCGCTCTAATGTGGTGGAAAGTGACTTAAATTAGTGAGTTGGCCAAACTAGAGCCGAAATTGACTCGGATGGAACTGGTATCAAAGGACCCCAAAAAGTGGTCAAAGTTGATGTAAATTATGATAATATGATAATCATGCCAGGATGTGCTCGAATTCCACTCTAATGTGGTGGAAAGTTACTTAAATTGGTTAGGTAAGCCAAACTAGAGCCATAATTGACTTGGATGAAACTGGTATCAGAGGACCCCAAAAAGTGGTCAAAGTTGATGTAAATTATGATAATATATTAATCATGCCGGGATGTGGTCGAAATCCACTCTAATGTGGTGGAAAGTGACTTAAATTGGTTACCTTGGCCAAACTAGAGCCGAAATTGACTCGGATGAAACTGTTATTGGAGGACCCCCAAAAATGGTCATAGTTGATGTATTTTATGATAATATGTTAATCATGCCAAGAAGTGGTCGAAATCCAATCTAATGTGGTGGAAATTGACTTAAATTGGTTTGTTTGGCTAAATTAAAACCGAAATTGACTCGGATAAAACTGGTATATGAGGATCCCAAAAAGTGGTCAAAGTTCATGTATATTATGATAATATGTTAATCATGCCAGGATGTGGACGAAATCCGCTCTAATGTGGTGGAAAGTGACTTAAATTAGTGAGTTGGCCAAACTAGAGCCGAAATTGACTCGGATGGAACTGGTATCAAAGGACCCCAAAAAGTGGTCAAAGTTGATGTAAATTATGATAATATGATAATCATGCCAGGATGTGCTCGAATTCCACTCTAATGTGGTGGAAAGTTACTTAAATTGGTTAGGTAAGCCAAACTAGAGCCATAATTGACTTGGATGAAACTGGTATCAGAGGACCCCAAAAAGTGGTCAAAGTTGATGTAAATTATGATAATATATTAATCATGCCTGGATGTGGTCGAAATCCACTCTAATGTGGTGGAAAGTGACTTAAATTGGTTACTTTGGCCAAACTAGAGCCGAAATTGACTCGGATGAAACTGTTATTGGAGGACCCCCAAAAATGGTCATAGTTGATGTATTTTATGATAATATGTTAATCATGCCAAGAAGTGGTCGAAATCCAATCTAATGTGGTGGAAATTGACTTAAATTGGTTTGTTTGGCTAAACTAAAACCGAAATTGACTCGGATGAAACTGGTATATGAGGATCCCAAAAAGTGGTCAAAGTTCAAGTATATTATGATAATATGTTAATCATGCCAGGATGTGGTCGAAATCCACTCTAAAGTGGTGGAAAGTGACTTAAATTGGTTAGTTTGGCCAAACTAGAGCCGAAATTGACTCGGGTGAAACTATTATTGGAGGACCTAAAAAAATGGTCATAGTTGATGTAAATTCTGATAATATGTTAATCATGCCAGGAAGTGGTCGAAATCCACTCTAATGTGGTGGAAATTGACTTAAATTGGTTTGTTTGGCTAAACTAAAACCGAAATTGACTCGGATGAAACTGGTATATGAGGATCTCAAAAAGTGGTCAAAGATCAAGTATATTATGATAATATGTTAATCATGCCAGGATGTGGTCGAAATCCACTCTGAAGTGCTGGAAAGTGAGTTAAATTGGTTAGTTTGGCCAAATTAGAGCCGAAATTGACTCGGGTGAAACTGTTATTGGAGGACCCCAAAAAAATGGTCATAGTTGATGTAAATTCTGATAATATGTTAATCATGCCAGGAAGTGGTCGAAATCCACTCTAATGTGGTGGAAATTGACTTAAATTGGTTTGTTTGGCCAAAATAAAACCGAAATTGACTCGGATGAAACTGGTATATAAGGATCCCAAAAAGTGGTCAAAGTTCATGTGTTTATCATGTCAGGATGTGGTCGAAATCCACTCTAATGTGGTGGAAAGTGACTTAAATTGGTTACTTTGGCCATACTAGAGCCGAAATTGACTCGGATGAAACTGTTATTGGAGGACCCCCAAAAATGGTCATAGTTGATGTATTTTATTATAATATGTTAATCATGCCAAGAAGTGGTCGAAATCCACTCTAATGTGGTGGAAATTGACTTAAATTGGTTTGTTTGGCTAAACTAAAACCGAAATTGACTCGGATAAAACTGGTATATGAGGATCCCAAAAAGTGGTCAAAGTTCATGTATATTATGATAATATGTTAATCATGCCAGGATGTGGACGAAATCCACTCTAATGTGGTGGAAAGTGACTTAAATTGGTGAGTTGGCCAAACTAGAGCCGAAATTGACTCGGATGGAACTGGTATCAAAGGACCCCAAAAAGTGGTCAAAGTTGATGTAAATTATGATAATATGATAATCATGCCAGGATGTGCTCGAATTCCACTCTAATGTGGTGGAAAGTTACTTAAATTGGTTAGGTAAGCCAAACTAGAGCCATAATTGACTTGGATGAAACTGGTATCAGAGGACCCCAAAAAGTGGTCAAAGTTGATGTAAATTATGATAATATATTAATCATGCCGGGATGTGGTCGAAATCCACTATAATGTGGTGGAAAGTAACTTAAATTGGTTACTTTGGCCAAACTAGAGCCGAAATTGACTCGGATGAAACTGTTATTGGAGGACCCCCAAAAATGGTCATAGTTGATGTATTTCATGATAATATGTTAATCATGCCAAGAAGTGGTCGAAATCCAATCTAATGTGGTGGAAATTGACTTAAATTGGTTTGTTTGGCTAAACTAAAACCGAAATTGGCTCGGATAAAACTGGTATATGAGGATCCCAAAAAGTGGTCAAAGTTCATGTATATTATGATAATATGTTAATCATGCCAGGATGTGGACGAAATCCACTCTAATGTGGTGGAAAGTGACTTAAATTGGTGAGTTGGCCAAACTAGAGCCGAAATTGACTCGGATGGAACTGGTATCAAAAGACGCCAAAAAGTGGTCAAAGTTGATGTAAATTATGATAATATGATAATCATGCCAGGATGTGCTCGAATTCCACTCTAATGTGGTGGAAAGTTACTTAAATTGGTTAGGTAAGCCAAACTAGAGCCATAATTGACTTGGATGAAACTGGTATCAGAGGACCCCAAAAAGTGGTCAAAGTTGATGTAAATTATGATAATATATTAATCATGCCGGGATGTGGTCGAAATCCACTCTAATGTGGTGGAAAGTGACTTAAATTGGTTACTTTGGCCAAACTAGAGCCGAAATTGACTCGGATGAAACTGTTATTGGAGGACCCCCAAAAATGGTCATAGTTGATGTATTTTATGATAATATGTTAATCATGCCAAGAAGTGGTCGAAATCCAATCTAATGTGGTGGAAATTGACTTAAATTGGTTTGTTTGGCTAAACTAAAACCGAAATTGACTCGGATGAAACTGGTATATGAGGATCCCAAAAAGTGGTCAAAGTTCAAGTATATTATGATAATATGTTAATCATGCCAGGATGTGGTCGAAATCCACTCTAAAGTGGTGGAAAGTGACTTAAATTGGTTAGTTTGGCCAAACTAGAGCCGAAATTGACTCGGGTGAAACTATTATTGGAGGACCTAAAAAAATGGTCATAGTTGATGTAAATTCTGATAATATGTTAATCATGCCAGGAAGTGGTCGAAATCCACTCTAATGTGGTGGAAATTGACTTAAATTGGTTTCTTTGGCCAAACTAAAACCGAAATTGACTCGGATGAAATTGGTATATAAGGATCCCAAAAAGTGGTCAAAGTTCATGTGTTTATCATGTCAGGATGGGGTCGAAATCCACTCTAATGTGGTGGAAAGTGACTTAAATTGGTTACTTTGGCCATACTAGAGCCGAAATTGACTCGGATGAAACTGTTTTTGGAGGACCCCCAAAAATGGTCATAGTTGATGTATTTTATTATAATATGTTAATCATGCCAAGAAGTGGTCGAAATCCACTCTAATGTGGTGGAAATTGACTTAAATTGGTTTGTTTGGCTAAACTAAAACCGAAATTGACTCGGATAAAACTGGTATATGAGGATCCCAAAAAGTGGTCAAAGTTCATGTATATTATGATAATATGTTAATCATGCCAGGATGTGGACGAAATCCACTCTAATGTGGTGGAAAGTGACTTAAATTGGTGAGTTGGCCAAACTAGAGCCGAAATTGACTCGGATGGAACTGGTATCAAAGGACCCCAAAAAGTGGTCAAAGTTGATGTAAATTATGATAATATGATAATCATGCCAGGATGTGCTCGAATTCCACTCTAATGTGGTGGAAAGTTACTTAAATTGGTTAGGTAAGCCAAACTAGAGCCATAATTGACTTGGATGAAACTGGTATCAGAGGACCCCAAAAAGTGGTCAAAGTTGATGTAAATTATGATAATATATTAATCATGCCGGGATGTGGTCGAAATCCACTATAATGTGGTGGAAAGTGACTTAAATTGGTTACTTTGGCCAAACTAGAGCCGAAATTGACTCGGATGAAACTGTTATTGGAGGACCCCCCAAAATGGTCATAGTTGATGTATTTTATGATAATATGTTAATCATGCCAAGAAGTGGTCGAAATCCAATCTAATGTGGTGGAAATTGACTTAAATTGGTTTGTTTGGCTAAACTAAAACCGAAATTGACTCGGATGAAACTGGTATATGAGGATCCCAAAAAGTGGTCAAAGTTCAAGTATATTATGATAATATGTTAATCATGCCTGGTCGAAATCCACTCTAAAGTGGTGGAAAGTGACTTAAATTGGTTAGTTTGGCCAAACTAGAGCCGAAATTGACTCGGGTGAAACTATTATTGGAGGACCTAAAAAAATGGTCATAGTTGATGTAAATTCTGATAATATGTTAATCATGCCAGGAAGTGGTCGAAATCCACTCTAATGTGGTGGAAATTGACTTAAATTGGTTTGTTTGGCTAAACTAAAACCGAAATTGACTCGGATGAAACTGGTATATGAGGATCTCAAAAAGTGGTCAAAGATCAAGTATATTATGATAATATGTTAATCATGCCAGGATGTGGTCGAAATCCACTCTGAAGTGCTGGAAAGTGAGTTAAATTGGTTAGTTTGGCCAAATTAGAGCCGAAATTGACTCGGGTGAAACTGTTATTGGAGGACCCCAAAAAAATGGTCATTGTTGATGTAAATTCTGATAATATGTTAATCATGCCAGGAAGTGGTCGAAATCCACTCTAATGTGGTGGAAATTGACTTAAATTGGTTTGTTTGGCCAAAATAAAACCGAAATTGACTCGGATGAAACTGGTATATAAGGATCCCAAAAAGTGGTCAAAGTTCATGTGTTTATCATGTCAGGATGTGGTCGAAATCCACTCTAATGTGGTGGAAAGTGACTTAAATTGGTTACTTTGGCCATACTAGAGCCGAAATTGACTCTGATGAAACTGTTATTGGAGGACCCCCAAAAATGGTCATAGTTGATGTATTTTATTATAATATGTTAATCATGCCAAGAAGTGGTCGAAATCCACTCTAATGTGGTGGAAATTGACTTAAATTGGTTTGTTTGGCTAAACTAAAACCGAAATTGACTCGGATAAAACTGGTATATGAGGATCCCAAAAAGTGGTCAAAGTTCATGTATATTATGATAATATGTTAATCATGCCAGGATGTGGACGAAATCCACTCTAATGTGGTGGAAAGTGACTTAAATTGGTGAGTTGGCCAAACTAGAGCCGAAATTGACTCGGATGGAACTGGTATCAAAGGACCCCAAAAAGTGGTCAAAGTTGATGTAAATTATGATAATATGATAATCATGCCAGGATGTGCTCGAATTCCACTCTAATGTGGTGGAAAGTTACTTAAATTGGTTAGGTAAGCCAAAATAGAGCCATAATTGACTTGGATGAAACTGGTATCAGAGGACCCCAAAAAGTGGTCAAAGTTGATGTAAATTATGATAATATATATTAATCATGCCGGGATGTGGTCGAAATCCACTATAATGTGGTGGAAAGTGACTTAAATTGGTTACTTTGGCCAAACTAGAGCCGAAATTGACTCGGATGAAACTGTTATTGGAGGACCCCCAAAAATGGTCATAGTTGATGTATTTTATGATAATATGTTAATCATGCCAAGAAGTGGTCGAAATCCAATCTAATGTGGTGGAAATTGACTTAAATTGGTTTGTTTGGCTAAACTAAAACCGAAATTGACTCGGATAAAACTGGTATATGAGGATCCCAAAAAGTGGTCAAAGTTCATGTATATTATGATAATATGTTAATCATGCCAGGATGTGGACGAAATCCACTCTAATGTGGTGGAAAGTGACTTAAATTGGTGAGTTGGCCAAACTAGAGCCGAAATTGACTCGGATGGAACTGGTATCAAAGGACCCCAAAAAGTGGTCAAAGTTGATGTAAATTATGATAATATGATAATCATGCCAGGATGTGCTCGAATTCCACTCTAATGTGGTGGAAAGTTACTTAAATTGGTTAGGTAAGCCAAACTAGAGCCATAATTGACTTGGATGAAACTGGTATCAGAGGACCCCAAAAAGTGGTCAAAGTTGATGTAAATTATGATAATATATTAATCATGCCGGGATGTGGTCGAAATCCACTCTAATGTTGTGGAAAGTGACTTAAATTGGTTACTTTGGCCAAACTAGAGCCGAAATTTACTCGGATGAAACTGTTATTGGAGGACCCCCAAAAATGGTCATAGTTGATGTATTTTATGATAATATGTTAATCATGCCAAGAAGTGGTCGAAATCCAATCTAATGTGGTGGAAATTGACTTAAATTGGTTTGTTTGGCTAAACTAAAACCGAAATTGACTCGGATGAAACTGGTATATGAGGATCCCAAAAAGTGGTCAAAGTTCAAGTATATTATGATAATATGTTAATCATGCCAGGATGTGGTCGAAATCCACTCTAAAGTGGTGGAAAGTGACTTAAATTGGTTAGTTTGGCCAAACTAGAGCCGAAATTGACTCGGGTGAAACTATTATTGGAGGACCTAAAAAAATGGTCATAGTTGATGTAAATTCTGATAATATGTTAATCATGCCAGGAAGTGGTCGAAATCCACTCTAATATGGTGGAAATTGACTTAAATTGGTTTCTTTGGCCAAACTAAAACCGAAATTGACTCGGATGAAACTGGTATATAAGGATCCCAAAAAGTGGTCAAAGTTCATGTGTTTATCATGTCAGGATGGGGTCGAAATCCACTCTAATGTGGTGGAAAGTGACTTAAATTGGTTACTTTGGCCATACTAGAGCCGAAATTGACTCGGATGAAACTGTTATTGGAGGACCCCCAAAAATGGTCATAGTTGATGTATTTTATTATAATATGTTAATCATGCCAAGAAGTGGTCGAAATCCACTCTAAAGTGGTGGAAATTGACTTAAATTGGTTTGTTTGGCTAAACTAAAACCGAAATTGACTCGGATAAAACTGGTATATGAGGATCCCAAAAAGTGGTCAAAGTTCATGTATATTATGATAATATGTTAATCATGCCAGGATGTGGACGAAATCCACTCTAATGTGGTGGAAAGTGACTTAAATTGGTGAGTTGGCCAAACTAGAGCCGAAATTGACTCGGATGGAACTGGTATCAAAGGACCCCAAAAAGTGGTCAAAGTTGATGTAAATTATGATAATATGATAATCATGCCAGGATGTGCTCGAATTCCACTCTAATGTGGTGGAAAGTTACTTAAATTGGTTAGGTAAGCCAAACTAGAGCCATAATTGACTTGGATGAAACTGGTATCAGAGGACCCCAAAAAGTGGTCAAAGTTGATGTAAATTATGATAATATATTAATCATGCCGGGATGTGGTCGAAATCCACTATAATGTGGTGGAAAGTGACTTAAATTGGTTACTTTGGCCAAACTAGAGCCGAAATTGACTCGGATGAAACTGTTATTGGAGGACCCCCCAAAATGGTCATAGTTGATGTATTTTATGATAATATGTTAATCATGCCAGGATGTGGACGAAATCCACTCTAATGTGGTGGAAAGTGACTTAAATTGGTGAGTTGGCCAAACTAGAGCCGAAATTGACTCGGATGGAACTGGTATCAAAGGACCCCAAAAAGTGGTCAAAGTTGATGTAAATTATGATAATATGATAATCATGCCAGGATGTGCTCGAATTCCACTCTAATGTGGTGGAAAGTTACTTAAATTGGTTAGGTAAGCCAAACTAGAGCCATAATTGACTTGGATGAAACTGGTATCAGAGGACCCCAAAAAGTGGTCAAAGTTGATGTAAATTATGATAAAATATTAATCATGCCGGGATGTGGTCGAAATCCACTCTAATGTGGTGGAAAGTGACTTAAATTGGTTACTTTGGCCAAACTAGAGCCGAAATTGACTCGGATGAAACTGTTATTGGAGGACCCCCAAAAATGGTCATAGTTGATGTATTTTATGATAATATGTTAATCATGCCAAGAAGTGGTCGAAATCCAATCTAGTGTGGTGGAAATTGACTTAAATTGGTTTGTTTGGCTAAACTAAAACCGAAATTGACTCGGATGAAACTGGTATATGAGGATCCCAAAAAGTGGTCAAAGTTCAAGTATATTATGATAATATGTTAATCATGCCAGGATGTGGTCGAAATCCACTCTAAAGTGGTGGAAAGTGACTTAAATTGGTTAGTTTGGCCAAACTAGAGCCGAAATTGACTCGGGTGAAACTATTATTGGAGGACCTAAAAAAATGGTCATAGTTGATGTAAATTCTGATAATATGTTAATCATGCCAGGAAGTGGTCGAAATCCACTCTAATATGGTGGAAATTGACTTAAATTGGTTTCTTTGGCCAAACTAAAACCGAAATTGACTCGGATGAAACTGGTATATAAGGATCCCAAAAAGTGGTCAAAGTTCATGTGTTTATCATGTCAGGATGGGGTCGAAATCCACTCTAATGTGGTGGAAAGTGACTTAAATTGGTTACTTTGGCCATACTAGAGCCGAAATTGACTCGGATGAAACTGTTATTGGAGGACCCCCAAAAATGGTCATAGTTGATGTATTTTATTATAATATGTTAATCATGCCAAGAAGTGGTCGAAATCCACTCTAATGTGGTGGAAATTGACTTAAATTGGTTTGTTTGGCTAAACTAAAACCGAAATTGACTCGGATAAAACTGGTATATGAGGATCCCAAAAAGTGGTCAAAGTTCATGTATATTATGATAATATGTTAATCATGCCAGGATGTGGACGAAATCCACTCTAATGTGGTGGAAAGTGACTTAAATTGGTGAGTTGGCCAAACTAGAGCCGAAATTGACTCGGATGGAACTGGTATCAAAAGACCCCAAAAAGTGGTCAAAGTTGATGTAAATTATGATAATATGATAATCATGCCAGGATGTGCTCGAATTCCACTCTAATGTGGTGGAAAGTTACTTAAATTGGTTAGGTAAGCCAAACTAGAGCCATAATTGACTTGGATGAAACTGGTATCAGAGGACCCCAAAAAGTGGTCAAAGTTGATGTAAATTATGATAATATATTAATCATGCCGGGATGTGGTCGAAATCCACTATAATGTGGTGGAAAGTGACTTAAATTGGTTACTTTGGCCAAACTAGAGCCGAAATTGACTCGGATGAAACTGTTATTGGAGGACCCCCCAAAATGGTCATAGTTGATGTATTTTATGATAATATGTTAATCATGCCAAGAAGTGGTCGAAATCCAATCTAATGTGGTGGAAATTGACTTAAATTGGTTTGTTTGGCTAAACTAAAACCGAAATTGACTCGGATGAAACTGGTATATGAGGATCCCAAAAAGTGGTCAAAGTTCAAGTATATTATGATAATATGTTAATCATGCCAGGATGTGGTCGAAATCCACTCTAAAGTGGTGGAAAGTGACTTAAATTGGTCAGTTTGGCCAAACTAGAGCCGAAATTGACTCGGGTGAAACTATTATTGGAGGACCTAAAAAAATGGTCATAGTTGATGTAAATTCTGATAATATGTTAATCATGCCAGGAAGTGGTCGAAATCCACTCTAATGTGGTGGAAATTGACTTAAATTGGTTTCTTTGGCCAAACTAAAACCGAAATTGACTCGGATGAAACTGGTATATAAGGATCCCAAAAAGTGGTCAAAGTTCATGTGTTTATCATGTCAGGATGTGGTCGAAATCCACTCTAATGTGGTGGAAAGTGACTTAAATTGGTTACTTTGGCCATACTAGAGCCGAAATTGACTCGGATGAAACTGTTATTGGAGGACCCCCAAAAATGGTCATAGTTGATGTATTTTATTATAATATGTTAATCATGCCAAGAAGTGGTCGAAATCCACTCTAATGTGGTGGAAATTGACTTAAATTGGTTTGTTTGGCTAAACTAAAACCGAAATTGACTCGGATAAAACTGGTATATGAGGATCCCAAAAAGTGGTCAAAGTTCATGTATATTATGATAATATGTTAATCATGCCAGGATGTGGACGAAATCCACTCTAATGTGGTGGAAAGTGACTTAAATTGGTGAGTTGGCCAAACTAGAGCCGAAATTGACTCGGATGGAACTGGTATCAAAGGACCCCAAAAAGTGGTCAAAGTTGATGTAAATTATGATAATATGATAATCATGCCAGGATGTGCTCGAATTCCACTCTAATGTGGTGGAAAGTTACTTAAATTGGTTAGGTAAGCCAAACTAGAGCCATAATTGACTTGGATGAAACTGGTATCAGAGGACCCCAAAAAGTGGTCAAAGTTGATGTAAATTATGATAATATATTAATCATGCCGGGATGTGGTCGAAATCCACTATAATGTGGTGGAAAGTGACTTAAATTGGTTACTTTGGCCAAACTAGAGCCGAAATTGACTCGGATGAAACTGTTATTGGAGGACCCCCCAAAATGGTCATAGTTGATGTATTTTATGATAATATGTTAATCATGCCAGGATGTGGACGAAATCCACTCTAATGTGGTGGAAAGTGACTTAAATTGGTGAGTTGGCCAAACTAGAGCCGAAATTGACTCGGATGGAACTGGTATCAAAGGACCCCAAAAAGTGGTCAAAGTTGATGTAAATTATGATAATATGATAATCATGCCAGGATGTGCTCGAATTCCACTCTAATGTGGTGGAAAGTTACTTAAATTGGTTAGGTAAGCCAAACTAGAGCCATAATTGACTTGGATGAAACTGGTATCAGAGGACCCCAAAAAGTGGTCAAAGTTGATGTAAATTATGATAAAATATTAATCATGCCGGGATGTGGTCGAAATCCACTCTAATGTGGTGGAAAGTGACTTAAATTGGTTACTTTGGCCAAACTAGAGCCGAAATTGACTCGGATGAAACTGTTATTGGAGGACCCCCAAAAATGGTCATAGTTGATGTATTTTATGATAATATGTTAATCATGCCAAGAAGTGGTCGAAATCCAATCTAGTGTGGTGGAAATTGACTTAAATTGGTTTGTTTGGCTAAACTAAAACCGAAATTGACTCGGATGAAACTGGTATATGAGGATCCCAAAAAGTGGTCAAAGTTCAAGTATATTATGATAATATGTTAATCATGCCAGGATGTGGTCGAAATCCACTCTAAAGTGGTGGAAAGTGACTTAAATTGGTTAGTTTGGCCAAACTAGAGCCGAAATTGACTCGGGTGAAACTATTATTGGAGGACCTAAAAAAATGGTCATAGTTGATGTAAATTCTGATAATATGTTAATCATGCCAGGAAGTGGTCGAAATCCACTCTAATATGGTGGAAATTGACTTAAATTGGTTTCTTTGGCCAAACTAAAACCGAAATTGACTCGGATGAAACTGGTATATAAGGATCCCAAAAAGTGGTCAAAGTTCATGTGTTTATCATGTCAGGATGGGGTCGAAATCCACTCTAATGTGGTGGAAAGTGACTTAAATTGGTTACTTTGGCCATACTAGAGCCGAAATTGACTCGGATGAAACTGTTATTGGAGGACCCCCAAAAATGGTCATAGTTGATGTATTTTATTATAATATGTTAATCATGCCAAGAAGTGGTCGAAATCCACTCTAATGTGGTGGAAATTGACTTAAATTGGTTTGTTTGGCTAAACTAAAACCGAAATTGACTCGGATAAAACTGGTATATGAGGATCCCAAAAAGTGGTCAAAGTTCATGTATATTATGATAATATGTTAATCATGCCAGGATGTGGACGAAATCCACTCTAATGTGGTGGAAAGTGACTTAAATTGGTGAGTTGGCCAAACTAGAGCCGAAATTGACTCGGATGGAACTGGTATCAAAAGACCCCAAAAAGTGGTCAAAGTTGATGTAAATTATGATAATATGATAATCATGCCAGGATGTGCTCGAATTCCACTCTAATGTGGTGGAAAGTTACTTAAATTGGTTAGGTAAGCCAAACTAGAGCCATAATTGACTTGGATGAAACTGGTATCAGAGGACCCCAAAAAGTGGTCAAAGTTGATGTAAATTATGATAATATATTAATCATGCCGGGATGTGGTCGAAATCCACTATAATGTGGTGGAAAGTGACTTAAATTGGTTACTTTGGCCAAACTAGAGCCGAAATTGACTCGGATGAAACTGTTATTGGAGGACCCCCCAAAATGGTCATAGTTGATGTATTTTATGATAATATGTTAATCATGCCAAGAAGTGGTCGAAATCCAATCTAATGTGGTGGAAATTGACTTAAATTGGTTTGTTTGGCTAAACTAAAACCGAAATTGACTCGGATGAAACTGGTATATGAGGATCCCAAAAAGTGGTCAAAGTTCAAGTATATTATGATAATATGTTAATCATGCCAGGATGTGGTCGAAATCCACTCTAAAGTGGTGGAAAGTGACTTAAATTGGTCAGTTTGGCCAAACTAGAGCCGAAATTGACTCGGGTGAAACTATTATTGGAGGACCTAAAAAAATGGTCATAGTTGATGTAAATTCTGATAATATGTTAATCATGCCAGGAAGTGGTCGAAATCCACTCTAATGTGGTGGAAATTGACTTAAATTGGTTTCTTTGGCCAAACTAAAACCGAAATTGACTCGGATGAAACTGGTATATAAGGATCCCAAAAAGTGGTCAAAGTTCATGTGTTTATCATGTCAGGATGTGGTCGAAATCCACTCTAATGTGGTGGAAAGTGACTTAAATTGGTTACTTTGGCCATACTAGAGCCGAAATTGACTCGGATGAAACTGTTATTGGAGGACCCCCAAAAATGGTCATAGTTGATGTATTTTATTATAATATGTTAATCATGCCAAGAAGTGGTCGAAATCCACTCTAATGTGGTGGAAATTGTCTTAAATTGGTTTGTTTGGCTAAACTAAAACCGAAATTGACTCGGATAAAACTGGTATATGAGGATCCCAAAAAGTGGTCAAAGTTCATGTATATTATGATAATATGTTAATCATGCCAGGATGTGGACGAAATCCACTCTAATGTGGTGGAAAGTGACTTAAATTGGTGAGTTGGCCAAACTAGAGCCGAAATTGACTCGGATGGAACTGGTATCAAAGGACCCCAAAAAGTGGTCAAAGTTGATGTAAATTATGATAATATGATAATCATGCCAGGATGTGCTCGAATTCCACTCTAATGTGGTGGAAAGTTACTTAAATTGGTTAGGTAAGCCAAACTAGAGCCATAATTGACTTGGATGAAACTGGTATCAGAGGACCCCAAAAAGTGGTCAAAGTTGATGTAAATTATGATAATATATTAATCATGCCGGGATGTGGTCGAAATCCACTATAATGTGGTGGAAAGTGACTTAAATTGGTTACTTTGGTCAAACTAGAGCCGAAATTGACTCGGATGAAACTGTTATTGGAGGACCCCCCAAAATGGTCATAGTTGATGTATTTTATGATAATATGTTAATCATGCCAAGAAGTGGTCGAAATCCAATCTAATGTGGTGGAAATTGACTTAAATTGGTTTGTTTGGCTAAACTAAAACCGAAATTGACTCGGATGAAACTGGTATATGAGGATCCCAAAAAGTGGTCAAAGTTCAAGTATATTATGATAATATGTTAATCATGCCAGGATGTGGTCGAAATCCACTCTAAAGTGGTGGAAAGTGACTTAAATTGGTTAGTTTGGCCAAACTAGAGCCGAAATTGACTCGGGTGAAACTATTATTGGAGGACCTAAAAAAATGGTCATAGTTGATGTAAATTCTGATAATATGTTAATCATGCCAGGAAGTGGTCGAAATCCACTCTAATGTGGTGGAAATTGACTTAAATTGGTTTCTTTGGCCAAACTAAAACCGAAATTGACTCGGATGAAACTGGTATATAAGGATCCCAAAAAGTGGTCAAAGTTCATGTGTTTATCATGTCAGGATGTGGTCGAAATCCACTCTAATGTGGTGGAAAGTGACTTAAATTGGTTACTTTAGCCATACTAGAGCCGAAATTGACTCGGATGAAACTGTTATTGGAGGACCCCCAAAAATGGTCATAGTTGATGTATTTTATTATAATATGTTAATCATGCCAAGAAGTGGTCGAAATCCACTCTAATGTGGTGGAAATTGACTTAAATTGGTTTGTTTGGCTAAACTAAAACCGAAATTGACTCGGATAAAACTGGTATATGAGGATCCCAAAAAGTGGTCAAAGTTCATGTATATTATGATAATATGTTAATCATGCCAGGATGTGGACGAAATCCACTCTAATGTGGTGGAAAGTGACTTAAATTGGTGAGTTGGCCAAACTAGAGCCGAAATTGACTCGGATGGAACTGGTATCAAAGGACCCCAAAAAGTGGTCAAAGTTGATGTAAATTATGATAATATGATAATCATGCCAGGATGTGCTCGAATTCCACTCTAATGTGGTGGAAAGTTACTTAAATTGGTTAGGTAAGCCAAACTAGAGCCATAATTGACTTGGATGAAACTGGTATCAGAGGACCCCAAAAAGTGGTCAAAGTTGATGTAAATTATGATAATATATTAATCATGCCGGGATGTGGTCGAAATCCACTATAATGTGGTGGAAAGTGACTTAAATTGGTTACTTTGGCCAAACTAGAGCCGAAATTGACTCGGATGAAACTGTTATTGGAGGACCCCCAAAAATGGTCATAGTTGATGTATTTTATGATAATATGTTAATCATGCCAAGAAGTGGTCGAAATCCAATCTAATGTGGTGGAAATTGATTTAAATTGGTTTGTTTGGCTAAACTAAAACCGAAATTGACTCGGATAAAACTGGTATATGAGGATCCCAAAAAGTGGTCAAAGTTCATGTATATTATGATAATATGTTAATCATGCCAGGATGTGGACGAAATCCACTCTAATGTGGTGGAAAGTGACTTAAATTGGTGAGTTGGCCAAACTAGGGCCGAAATTGACTCGGATGGAACTGGTATCAAAGGACCCCAAAAAGTGGTCAAAGTTGATGTAAATTATGATAATATGATAATCATGCCAGGATGTGCTCGAATTCCACTCTAATGTGGTGGAAAGTTACTTAAATTGGTTAGGTAAGCCAAACTAGAGCCATAATTGACTTGGATGAAACTGGTATCAGAGGACCCCAAAAAGTGGTCAAAGTTGATGTAAATTATGATAATATATTAATCATGCCGGGATGTGGTCGAAATCCACTATAATGTGGTGGAAAGTGACTTAAATTGGTTACTTTGGCCAAACTAGAGCCGAAATTGACTCGGATGAAACTGTTATTGGAGGACCCCCCAAAATGGTCATAGTTGATGTATTTTATGATAATATGTTAATCATGCCAAGAAGTGGTCGAAATCCAATCTAATGTGGTGGAAATTGACTTAAATTGGTTTGTTTGGCTAAACTAAAACCGAAATTGACTCGGATAAAACTGGTATATGAGGATCCCAAAAAGTGGTCAAAGTTCATGTATATTATGATAATATGTTAATCATGCCAGGATGTGGACGAAATCCACTCTAATGTGGTGGAAAGTGACTTAAATTAGTGAGTTGGCCAAACTAGAGCCGAAATTGACTCGGATGGAACTGGTATCAAAGGACCCCAAAAAGTGGTCAAAGTTGATGTAAATTATGATAATATGATAATCATGCCAGGATGTGCTCGAATTCCACTCTAATGTGGTGGAAAGTTACTTAAATTGGTTAGGTAAGCCAAACTAGAGCCATAATTGACTTGGATGAAACTGGTATCAGAGGACCCCAAAAAGTGGTCAAAGTTGATGTAAATTATGATAATATATTAATCATGCCGGGATGTGGTCGAAATCCACTCTAATGTGGTGGAAAGTGACTTAAATTGGTTACTTTGGCCAAACTAGAGCCGAAATTGACTCGGATGAAACTGTTATTGGAGGACCCCAAAAATGGTCATAGTTGATGTATTTTATGATAATATGTTAATCATGCCAAGAAGTGGTCGAAATCCAATCTAATGTGGTGGAAATTGACTTAAATTGGTTTGTTTGGCTAAACTAAAACCGAAATTGACTCGGATGAAACTGGTATATGAGGATCCCAAAAAGTGGTCAAAGTTCAAGTATATTATGATAATATGTTAATCATGCCAGGATGTGGTCGAAATCCACTCTAAAGTGGTGGAAAGTGACTTAAATTGGTTAGTTTGGCCAAACTAGAGCCGAAATTGACTCGGGTGAAACTATTATTGGAGGACCTAAAAAAATGGTCATAGTTGATGTAAATTCTGATAATATGTTAATCATGCCAGGAAGTGGTCGAAATCCACTCTAATGTGGTGGAAATTGACTTAAATTGGTTTGTTTGGCCAAACTAAAACCGAAATTGACTCGGATGAAACTGGTATATGAGTATCCCAAAAATTGGTCAAAGTTCATGTATATTATGATAATATGTTAATCATGCCAGGATGTGGTCGAAATCCACTCTAATGTGGTGGAAATTGACTTAAACTGGTTTGTTTGGCCAAACTAAAACCGATCTTGACTCGGATGAAACTGGTATATAAGGATCCCAAAAAGTGGTCAAAGTTCATGTATATTATGATAATATGTTAATCATTCCAGGATATGGTCGAAATCCAATCTAAAGTGGTGGAAAGTGACTAAAATTGGTTACTTTGGCCAAACTAGAGCCGAAATTGACTCGGATGCAACTGTTATTGGAGGACCCCAAAAAATGGTCATAGTTGATGTATTTTATGATAATATGTTAATCATGACAAGAAGTGGCCAAAATCCACTCTAATGAGGTGGAAATTGACTTAAATTGGTTTGTTTAGCTAAACTGAAACCGAAATTGACTCGGATGAAACTGGTTTATGAGGATCCCAAAAAGTGGTCAAAGTTCAAGTATATTATGATAATATGTTAATCATGCCAGGATGTGGTCGAAATCCACTCTAAAGTGGTGGAAAGTGACTTAAATTGGTTAGTTTGGACAAACTAGAGTCGAAATTGACTCGGGTGAAACTGTTATTGGAGGACCCCAAAAATGGTCATAGTTGATGTAAATTCTGATAATATGTTAATCATGCCAGGAAGTGGTCGAAATCCACTCTAATGTGGTGGAAATTGACTTAAATTGGGTTGTTTGGCCAGACTAAAATCGAAATTGACTCGGATGAAACTGGTATATAAGGATCCCAAAAAGTGGTGAAATTCATTTATATTATGATAATATGTTAATCATGCCAAGATGTGGTCGAAATCCAATCTAAAGTGGTGGAAAGTGACTGAAATTGGTTACTTTGGCCAAACTAGAGCCGAAATTGACTCGGATGAAACTGTTATTGGAGGACCCCCAAAAATGGTCATAGTTGATGTATTTTTATGATAATATGTTAATCATGCTAAGAAGTGGTCGAAATCCACTCTAATGTGGTGGAAATTGACTTAAATTGGTTTGTTTGGCGAAACTAAAACCGAAATTGACTCGGATGAAACTGGTATATGAGGATCCCAAAAAGTGTTTAAAGTTCAAGTATATTATGATAATATGTTAATCATGCCCGGATGTGGTCGAAATCCAATCTAAAGTGGTGGAAAGTGACTTAAATTGGTTACTTTGGCCAAACTAGAGCCGAAATTGACTCGGATGAAACTGTTATTGGAGGACCATAAAAAATGGTCATAGTTGATGTATTTTATGATAATATGTTAATCATGACAAGAAGTGGTCGAAATCCACTCTAATGTGGTGGAAATTGACTTAAATTGGTTTGTTTGGCTAAACTAAAACCGAAATTGACTCGGATGGAACTGGTATATGAGGATCCCAAAAAGTGGTCAAAGTTCATGTATATTATGATAATATGTTAATCATGCCAGGATGTGGACGAAATCCACTCTAATGTGGTGGAAAGTGACTTAAATTGGTGAGTTGGCTAAACTAGAGCCGAAATTGACTCGGATGGAACTGGTATCAAAGGACCCCAAAAAGTGGTCAAAGTTGATGTAAATTATGATAATATGATAATCATGCCAGGATGTGCTCGAATTCCACTCTAATGTGGTGGAAAGTTACTTAAATTGGTTAGGTAAGCCAAACTAGAGCCATAATTGACTTGGATGAAACTGGTATCAGAGGACCCCAAAAAGTGGTCAAAGTTGATGTAAATTATGATAATATATTAATCATGCCGGGATGTGGTCGAAATCCACTCTAATGTGGTGGAAAGTGACTTAAATTGGTTACTTTGGCCAAACTAGAGCCGAAATTGACTCGGATGAAACTGTTATTGGAGGACCCCAAAAATGGTCATAGTTGATGTATTTTATGATAATATGTTAATCATGCCAAGAAGTGGTCGAAATCCAATCTAATGTGGTGGAAATTGACTTAAATTGGTTTGTTTGGCTAAACTAAAACCGAAATTGACTCGGATGAAACTGGTATATAAGGATCCCAAAAAGTGGTCAAAGTTCATGTGTTTATCATGTCAGGATGTGGTCGAAATCCACTCTAATGTGGTGGAAAGTGACTTAAATTGGTTACTTTGGCCAAACTAGAGCCGAAATTGACTCGGATGAAACTGTTATTGGAGGACCCCCCAAAATGGTCATAGTTGATGTATTTTATGATAATATGTTAATCATGCCAAGAAGTGGTCGAAATCCAATCTAATGTGGTGGAAATTGACTTAAATTGGTTTGTTTGGCTAAACTAAAACCGAAATTGACTCGGATAAAACTGGTATATGAGGATCCCAAAAAGTGGTCAAAGTTCATGTATATTATGATAATATGTTAATCATGCCAGGATGTGGACGAAATCCACTCTAATGTGGTGGAAAGTGACTTAAATTGGTGAGTTGGCCAAACTAGAGCCGAAATTGACTCGGATGGAACTGGTATCAAAGGACCCCAAAAAGTGGTCAAAGTTGATGTAAATTATGATAATATGATAATCATGCCATGATGTGCTCGAATTCCACTCTAATGTGGTGGAAAGTTACTTAAATTGGTTAGGTAAGCCAAACTAGAGCCATAATTGACTTGGATGAAACTGGTATCAGAGGACCCCAAAAAGTGGTCAAAGTTGATGTAAATTATGATAATATATTAATCATGCCGGGATGTGGTCGAAATCCACTCTAATGTGGTGGAAAGTGACTTAAATTGGTTACTTTGGCCAAACTAGAGCCGAAATTGACTCGGATGAAACTGTTATTGGAGGACCCCCAAAAATGGTCATAGTTGATGTATTTTATGATAATATGTTAATCATGCCAAGAAGTGGTCGAAATCCAATCTAATGTGGTGGAAATTGACTTAAATTGGTTTGTTTGGCTAAATTAAAACCGAAATTGACTCGGATAAAACTGGTATATGAGGATCCCAAAAAGTGGTCAAAGTTCATGTATATTATGATAATATGTTAATCATGCCAGGATGTGGACGAAATCCACTCTAATGTGGTGGAAAGTGACTTAAATTGGTGAGTTGGCCAAACTAGAGCCGAAATTGACTCGGATGGAACTGGTATCAAAGGACCCCAAAAAGTGGTCAAAGTTGATGTAAATTATGATAATATGATAATCATGCCATGATGTGCTCGAATTCCACTCTAATGTGGTGGAAAGTTACTTAAATTGGTTAGGTAAGCCAAACTAGAGCCATAATTGACTTGGATGAAACTGGTATCAGAGGACCCCAAAAAGTGGTCAAAGTTGATGTAAATTATGATAATATATTAATCATGCCGGGATGTGGTCGAAATCCACTATAATGTGGTGGAAAGTGACTTAAATTGGTTACTTTGGCCAAACTAGAGCCATAATTGACTTGGATGAAACTGGTATCAGAGGACCCCAAAAAGTGGTCAAAGTTGATGTAAATTATGATAATATATTAATCATGCCGGGATGTGGTCGAAATCCACTATAATGTGGTGGAAAGTGACTTAAATTGGTTTGTTTGGCTAAACTAAAACCGAAATTGACTCGGATAAAACTGGTATATGAGGATCCCAAAAAGTGGTCAAAGTTCATGTATATTATGATAATATGTTAATCATGCCAGGATGTGGACGAAATCCACTCTAATGTGGTGGAAAGTGACTTAAATTGGTGAGTTGGCCAAACTAGAGCCGAAATTGACTCGGATGGAACTGGTATCAAAGGACCCCAAAAAGTGGTCAAAGTTGATGTAAATTATGATAATATGATAATCATGCCATGATGTGCTCGAATTCCACTCTAATGTGGTGGAAAGTTACTTAAATTGGTTAGGTAAGCCAAACTAGAGCCATAATTGACTTGGATGAAACTGGTATCAGAGGACCCCAAAAAGTGGTCAAAGTTGATGTAAATTATGATAATATATTAATCATGCCGGGATGTGGTCGAAATCCACTCTAATGTGGTGGAAAGTGACTTAAATTGGTTACTTTGGCCAAACTAGAGCCGAAATTGACTCGGATGAAACTGTTATTGGAGGACCCCCAAAAATGGTCATAGTTGATGTATTTTTTGATAATATGTTAATCATGCCAAGAAGTGGTCGAAATCCAATCTAATGTGGTGGAAATTGACTTAAATTGGTTTGTTTGGCTAAATTAAAACCGAAATTGACTCGGATAAAACTGGTATATGAGGATCCCAAAAAGTGGTCAAAGTTCATGTATATTATGATAATATGTTAATCATGCCAGGATGTGGACGAAATCCACTCTAATGTGGTGGAAAGTGACTTAAATTGGTGAGTTGGCCAAACTAGAGCCGAAATTGACTCGGATGGAACTGGTATCAAAGGACCCCAAAAAGTGGTCAAAGTTGATGTAAATTATGATAATATGATAATCATGCCAGGATGTGCTCGAATTCCACTCTAATGTGGTGGAAAGTTACTTAAATTGGTTAGGTAAGCCAAACTAGAGCCATAATTGACTTGGATGAAACTGGTATCAGAGGACCCCAAAAAGTGGTCAAAGTTGATGTAAATTATGATAATATATTAATCATGCCGGGATGTGGTCGAAATCCACTCTAATGTGGTGGAAAGTGACTTAAATTGGTTACTTTGGCCAAACTAGAGCCGAAATTGACTCGGATGAAACTGTTATTGGAGGACCCCCAAAAATGGTCAAAGTTGATGTATTTTATGATAATATGTTAATCATGCCAAGAAGTGGTCGAAATCCAATCTAATGTGGTGGAAATTGACTTAAATTGGTTTGTTTGGCTAAATTAAAACCGAAATTGACTCGGATAAAACTGGTATATGAGGATCCCAAAAAGTGGTCAAAGTTCATGTATATTATGATAATATGTTAATCATGCCAGGATGTGGACGAAATCCACTCTAATGTGGTGGAAAGTGACTTAAATTGGTGAGTTGGCCAAACTAGAGCCGAAATTGACTCGGATGGAAATGGTATCAAAGGACCCCAAAAAGTGGTCAAAGTTGATGTAAATTATGATAATATGATAATCATGCCAGGATGTGCTCGAATTCCACTCTAATGTGGTTGAAAGTTACTTAAATTGGTTAGGTAAGCCAAACTAGAGCCATAATTGACTTGGATGAAACTGGTATCAGAGGACCCCAAAAAGTGGTCAAAGTTGATGTAAATTATGATAATATATTAATCATGCCGGGATGTGGTCGAAATCCACTCTAATGTGGTGGAAAGTGACTTAAATTGGTTACTTTGGCCAAACTAGAGCCGAAATTGACTCGGATGAAACTGTTATTGGAGGACCCCCAAAAATGGTCATAGTTGATGTATTTTATGATAATATGTTAATCATGCCAGGAAGTGGTCGAAATCCAATCTAATGTGGTGGAAATTGACTTAAATTGGTTTGTTTGGCTAAACTAAAACCGAAATTGACTCGGATGAAACTGGTATATGAGGATCCCAAAAAGTGGTCAAAGTTCAAGTATATTATGATAATATGTTAATCATGCTAGGATGTGGTCGAAATCCACTCTAAATTGGTGGAAAGTGACTTAAATTGGTTAGTTTGGCCAAACTAGAGCCGAAATTGACTCGGGTGAAACTATTATTGGAGGACCTAAAAAACTGGTCATAGTTGATGTAAATTCTGATAATATGTTAATCATGCCAGGAAGTGGTCGAAATCCACTCTAATGTGGTGGAAATTGACTTAAATTGGTTTCTTTGGCCAAACTAAAACCGAAATTGACTCGGATGAAACTGGTATATGAGTATCCCAAAAATTGGTCAAAGTTCGTGTATATTATGATAATATGTTAATCATGTCAGGATGTGGTCGAAATCCACTCTAATGTGGTGGAAATTGACTTAAACTGGTTTGTTTGGCCAAACTAAAACCGATATTGACTTAGATGAAACTGGTATATAAGGATCCCAAAAAGTGGTCAAAGTTCATGTATATTATGATAATATGTTAATCATTCCAGGATGTGGTCGAAATCCAATCTAAAGTGGTGGAAAGTGACTAAAATTGGTTACTTTGGCCAAACTAGAGCTGAAATTGACTCGGATGCAACTGTTATTGGAGGACCCCAAAAAATGGTCATAGTTGATGTATTTTATGATAATATGTTAATCATGACAAGAAGTGGTCAAAATCCACTCTAATGAGGTGGAAATTGACTTAAATTGGTTTGTTTGGCTAAACTGAAACCGAAATTGACTCGGATGAAACTGGTTTATGAGGATCCCAAAAAGTGGTCAAAGTTCAAGTATATTATGATAATATGTTAATCATGCCAGGATGTGGTCGAAATCCACTCTAAAGTGGTGGAAAGTGACTTAAATTGGTTAGTTTGGACAAACTAGAGTCGAAATTGACTCGGGTGAAACTGTTATTGGAGGACCCCAAAAATGGTCATAGTTGATGTAAATTCTGAAAATATGTTAATCATGCCAGGAAGTGGTCGAAATCCACTCTAATGTGGTGGAAATTGACTTAAATTGGTTTGTTTGGCCAAACTAAAATCGAAATTGACTCGGATGAAACTGGTATATAAGGATCCCAAAAAGTGGTCAAATTCATTTATATTATGATAATATGTTAAACATGCCAAGATGTGGTCGAAATCCAATCTAAAGTGGTGGAAAGTGACTGAAATTGGTTACTTTGGCCAAACTAGAGCCGAAATTGACTCGGATGAAACTGTTATTGGAGGACCCCCAAAAATGGTCATAGTTGATGTATTTTTATGATAATATGTTAATCATGCTAAGAAGTGGTCGAAATCCACTCTAATGTGGTGGAAATTGACTTAAATTGGTTTGTTTGGCTAAACTAAAACCGAAATTGACTCGGATGAAACTGGTATATGAGGATCCCAAAAAGTGTTTAAAGTTCAAGTATATTATGATAATATGTTAATCATGCCAGGATGTGGTCAAAATCCACTCTAAAGTGGTGGAAAGTGACTAAAATTGGTTTGTTTGGCCAAACTAGAGCCGAAATTGACTCGGGTGAAACTTTTATTGGAGAACCCAAAAAAATGGTAATAGTTGATGTAAATTCTGAAAATATGTTAATCATGCCAGGAAGTGGTCGAAAGCCACTCTAATGTGGTGGAAATTGACTTAAATTGGTTTGTTTGGCCAAACTAAAACCGAAATTGACTCGGATGAAACTGGTATATGAGTATCCCAAAAAGTGGTCAAAGTTCATGTATATTATGATAATATGTTAATCATGCCAGGATGTGGTCGAAATCCACTCTAATGTGGTGGAAATTCACTTAAACTGGTTTGTTTGACCAAACTAAAACCGAAATTGACTCGGATGAAACTGGTATATAAGGATCCCAAAAAGTGGTCAAAGTTTATGTATATTATGATAATATGTTAATCATGCCAGGATGTGGTCGAAATCCAATCTAAAGTGGTGGAAAGTGACTTAAATTGGTTATTTTGGCCAAACTAGAGCCGAAATTGACTCGGATGAAACTGTTATTGGAGGACCCCAAAAAATGGTCATAGTTGATGTATTTTATGATAATATGTTAATCATGACAGGAAGTGGTCGAAATCCACTCTAATGTGGTGGAAATTGACTTAAATTGGTTTGTTTGGCTAAACTAAAACCAAAATTGACTCGGATGAAACTGGTATGTAAGGATCCCAAAAAGTGGTCAAAGTTCATGTATATTATGATAATATGTTAATCATTCCAGGATATGGTCGAAATCCAATCTAAAGTGGTGGAAAGTGACTAAAATTGGTTACTTTGGCCAAACTAGAGCCGAAATTGACTCGGATGCAACTGTTATTGGAGGACCCCAAAAAATGGTCATAGTTGATGTATTTTATGATAATATATTAATCATGACAAGAAGTGGCCAAAATCCACTCTAATGAGGTGGAAATTGACTTAAATTGGTTTGTTTGGCTAAACTGAAACCGAAATTGACTCGGATGAAACTGGTTTATGAGGATCCCAAAAAGTGGTCAAAGTTCAAGTATATTATGATAATATGTTAATCATGCTTGGATGTGGTCGAAATCCACTCTAAAGTGGTGGAAAGTGACTTAAATTGGTTAGTTTGGACAAACTAGAGTCGAAATTGACTCGGGTGAAACTGTTATTGGAGGACCCCAAAAATGGTCATAGTTGATGTAAATTCTGATAATATGTTAATCATGCCAGGAAGTGGTCGAAATCGACTCTAATGTGGTGGAAATTGACTTAAATTGGTTTGTTTGGCCAAACTAAAATCGAAATTGACTCGGATGAAACTGGTATGTAAGGATCCCAAAAAGTGGTTAAATTCATTTATATTATGATAATATGTTAATCATGCCAAGATGTGGTCGAAATCCAATCTAAAGTGGTGGAAAGTGACTGAAATTGGTTACTTTGGCCAAACTAGAGCCGAAATTGACTCGGATGAAACTGTTATTGGAGGACCATAAAAAATGGTCATAGTTGATGTATTTTATGATAATATGTTAATCATGACAAGAAGTGGTCGAAATCCACTCTAATGTAGTGGAAATTGACTTAAATTGGTTTGTTTGGCTAAACTAAAACCGAAATTGACTCGGATGGAACTGGTATATGAGGATCCCAAAAAGTGGTCAAAGTTCATGTATATTATGATAATATGTTAATCATGCCAGGATGTGGACGAAATCCACTCTAATGTGGTGGAAAGTGACTTAAATTGGTGAGTTGGCTAAACTAGAGCCGAAATTGACTCGGATGGAACTGGTATCAAAGGACCCCAAAAAGTGGTCAAAGTTGATGTAAATTATGATAATATGATAATCATGCCAGGATGTGCTCGAATTCCACTCTAATGTGGTGGAAAGTTACTTAAATTGGTTAGGTAAGCCAAACTAGAGCCATAATTGACTTGGATGAAACTGGTATCAGAGGACCCCAAAAAGTGGTCAAAGTTGATGTAAATTATGATAATATATTAATCATGCCGGGATGTGGTCGAAATCCACTATAATGTGGTGGAAAGTGACTTAAATTGGTTACTTTGGTCAAACTAGAGCCGAAATTGACTCGGATGAAACTGTTATTGGAGGACCCCCCAAAATGGTCATAGTTGATGTATTTTATGATAATATGTTAATCATGCCAAGAAGTGGTCGAAATCCAATCTAATGTGGTGGAAATTGACTTAAATTGGTTTGTTTGGCTAAACTAAAACCGAAATTGACTCGGATAAAACTGGTATATGAGGATCCCAAAAAGTGGTCAAAGTTCATGTATATTATGATAATATGTTAATCATGCCAGGATGTGGACGAAATCCACTCTAATGTGGTGGAAAGTGACTTAAATTGGTGAGTTGGCCAAACTAGAGCCGAAATTGACTCGGATGGAACTGGTATCAAAGGACCCCAAAAAGTGGTCAAAGTTGATGTAAATTATGATAATATGATAATCATGCCATGATGTGCTCGAATTCCACTCTAATGTGGTGGAAAGTTACTTAAATTGGTTAGGTAAGCCAAACTAGAGCCATAATTGACTTGGATGAAACTGGTATCAGAGGACCCCAAAAAGTGGTCAAAGTTGATGTAAATTATGATAATATATTAATCATGCCGGGATGTGGTCGAAATCCACTCTAATGTGGTGGAAAGTGACTTAAATTGGTTACTTTGGCCAAACTAGAGCCGAAATTGACTCGGATGAAACTGTTATTGGAGGACCCCCAAAAATGGTCATAGTTGATGTATTTTATGATAATATGTTAATCATGCCAAGAAGTGGTCGAAATCCAATCTAATGTGGTGGAAATTGACTTAAATTGGTTTGTTTGGCTAAATTAAAACCGAAATTGACTCGGATAAAACTGGTATATGAGGATCCCAAAAAGTGGTCAAAGTTCATGTATATTATGATAATATGTTAATCATGCCAGGATGTGGACGAAATCCACTCTAATGTGGTGGAAAGTTACTTAAATTGGTGAGTTGGCCAAACTAGAGCCGAAATTGACTCGGATGGAACTGGTATCAAAGGACCCCAAAAAGTGGTCAAAGTTGATGTAAATTATGATAATATGATAATCATGCCATGATGTGCTCGAATTCCACTCTAATGTGGTGGAAAGTTACTTAAATTGGTTAGGTAAGCCAAACTAGAGCCATAATTGACTTGGATGAAACTGGTATCAGAGGACCCCAAAAAGTGGTCAAAGTTGATGTAAATTATGATAATATATTAATCATGCCGGGATGTGGTCGAAATCCACTATAATGTGGTGGAAAGTGACTTAAATTGGTTACTTTGGCCAAACCAGAGCCATAATTGACTTGGATGAAACTGGTATCAGAGGACCCCAAAAAGTGGTCAAAGTTGATGTAAATTATGATAATATATTAATCATGCCGGGATGTGGTCGAAATCCACTATAATGTGGTGGAAAGTGACTTAAATTGGTTTGTTTGGCTAAACTAAAACCGAAATTGACTCGGATAAAACTGGTATATGAGGATCCCAAAAAGTGGTCAAAGTTCATGTATATTATGATAATATGTTAATCATGCCAGGATGTGGACGAAATCCACTCTAATGTGGTGGAAAGTGACTTAAATTGGTGAGTTGGCCAAACTAGAGCCGAAATTGACTCGGATGGAACTGGTATCAAAGGACCCCAAAAAGTGGTCAAAGTTGATGTAAATTATGATAATATGATAATCATGCCATGATGTGCTCGAATTCCACTCTAATGTGGTGGAAAGTTACTTAAATTGGTTAGTTTAGCCAAACTAGAGCCATAATTGACTTGGATGAAACTGGTATCAGAGGACCCCAAAAAGTGGTCAAAGTTGATGTAAATTATGATAATATATTAATCATGCCGGGATGTGGTCGAAATCCACTCTAATGTGGTGGAAAGTGACTTAAATTGGTTACTTTGGCCAAACTAGAGCCGAAATTGACTCGGATGAAACTGTTATTGGAGGACCCCCAAAAATGGTCATAGTTGATGTATTTTATGATAATATGTTAATCATGCCAAGAAGTGGTCGAAATCCAATCTAATGTGGTGGAAATTGACTTAAATTGGTTTGTTTGGCTAAATTAAAACCGAAATTGACTCGGATAAAACTGGTATATGAGGATCCCAAAAAGTGGTCAAAGTTCATGTATATTATGATAATATGTTAATCATGCCAGGATGTGGACGAAATCCACTCTAATGTGGTGGAAAGTGACTTAAATTGGTGAGTTGGCCAAACTAGAGCCGAAATTGACTCGGATGGAACTGGTATCAAAGGACCCCAAAAAGTGGTCAAAGTTGATGTAAATTATGATAATATGATAATCATGCCAGGATGTGCTCGAATTCCACTCTAATGTGGTGGAAAGTTACTTAAATTGGTTAGGTAAGCCAAACTAGAGCCATAATTGACTTGGATGAAACTGGTATCAGAGGACCCCAAAACGTGGTCAAAGTTGATGTAAATTATGATAATATATTAATCATGCCGGGATGTGGTCGAAATCCACTCTAATGTGGTGGAAAGTGACTTAAATTGGTTACTTTGGCCAAACTAGAGCCGAAATTGACTCGGATGAAACTGTTATTGGAGGACCCCCAAAAATGGTCATAGTTGATGTATTTTATGATAATTTGTTAATCATGCCAAGAAGTGGTCGAAATCCAATCTAATGTGGTGGAAATTGACTTAAATTGGTTTGTTTGGCTAAATTAAAACCGAAATTGACTCGGATAAAACTGGTATATGAGGATCCCAAAAAGTGGTCAAAGTTCATGTATATTATGATAATATGTTAATCATGCCAGGATGTGGACGAAATCCACTCTAATGTGGTGGAAAGTGACTTAAATTGGTGAGTTGGCCAAACTAGAGCCGAAATTGACTCGGATGGAAATGGTATCAAAGGACCCCAAAAAGTGGTCAAAGTTGATGTAAATTATGATAATATGATAATCATGCCAGGATGTGCTCGAATTCCACTCTAATGTGGTTGAAAGTTACTTAAATTGGTTAGGTAAGCCAAACTAGAGCCATAATTGACTTGGATGAAACTAGTATCAGAGGACCCCAAAAAGTGGTCAAAGTTGATGTAAATTATGATAATATATTAATCATGCCGGGATGTGGTCGAAATCCACTCTAATGTGGTGGAAAGTGACTTAAATTGGTTACTTTGGCCAAACTAGAGCCGAAATTGACTCGGATGAAACTGTTATTGGAGGACCCCCAAAAATGGTCATAGTTGATGTATTTTATGATAATATGTTAATCATGCCAAGAAGTGGTCGAAATCCAATCTAATGTGGTGGAAATTGACTTAAATTGGTTTGTTTGGCTAAACTAAAACCGAAATTGACTCGGATGAAACTGGTATATGAGGATCCCAAAAAGTGGTCAAAGTTCAAGTATATTATGATAATATGTTAATCATGCTAGGATGTGGTCGAAATCCACTCTAAATTGGTGGAAAGTGACTTAAATTGGTTAGTTTGGCCAAACTAGAGCCGAAATTGACTCGGGTGAAACTATTATTGGAGGACCTAAAAAACTGGTCATAGTTGATGTAAATTCTGATAATATGTTAATCATGCCAGGAAGTGGTCGAAATCCACTCTAATGTGGTGGAAATTGACTTAAATTGGTTTCTTTGGCCAAACTAAAACCGAAATTGACTCGGATGAAACTGGTATATGAGTATCCCAAAAATTGGTCAAAGTTCGTGTATATTATGATAATATGTTAATCATGTCAGGATGTGGTCGAAATCCACTCTAATGTGGTGGAAATTGACTTAAACTGGTTTGTTTGGCCAAACTAAAACCGATATTGACTCGGATGAAACTGGTATATAAGGATCCCAAAAAGTGGTCAAAGTTCATGTATATTATGATAATATGTTAATCATTCCAGGATGTGGTCGAAATCCAATCTAAAGTGGTGGAAAGTGACTAAAATTGGTTACTTTGGCCAAACTAGAGCTGAAATTGACTCGGATGCAACTGTTATTGGAGGACCCCAAAAAATGGTCATAGTTGATGTATTTTATGATAATATGTTAATCATGACAAGAAGTGGTCAAAATCCACTCTAATGAGGTGGAAATTGACTTAAATTGGTTTGTTTGGCTAAACTGAAACCGAAATTGACTCGGATGAAACTGGTTTATGAGGATCCCAAAAAGTGGTCAAAGTTCAAGTATATTATGATAATATGTTAATCATGCCAGGATGTGGTCGAAATCCACTCTAAAGTGGTGGAAAGTGACTTAAATTGGTTAGTTTGGACAAACTAGAGTCGAAATTGACTCGGGTGAAACTGTTATTGGAGGACCCCAAAAATGGTCATAGTTGATGTAAATTCTGAAAATATGTTAATCATGCCAGGAAGTGGTCGAAATCCACTCTAATGTGGTGGAAATTGACTTAAATTGGTTTGTTTGGCCAAACTAAAATCGAAATTGACTCGGATGAAACTGGTATATAAGGATCCCAAAAAGTGGTCAAATTCATTTATATTATGATAATATGTTAAACATGCCAAGATGTGGTCGAAATCCAATCTAAAGTGGTGGAAAGTGACTGAAATTGGTTACTTTGGCCAAACTAGAGCCGAAATTGACTCGGATGAAACTGTTATTGGAGGACCCCCAAAAATGGTCATAGTTGATGTATTTTTATGATAATATGTTAATCATGCTAAGAAGTGGTCGAAATCCACTCTAATGTGGTGGAAATTGACTTAAATTGGTTTGTTTGGCTAAACTAAAACCGAAATTGACTCGGATGAAACTGGTATATGAGGATCCCAAAAAGTGTTTAAAGTTCAAGTATATTATGATAATATGTTAATCATGCCAGGATGTGGTCAAAATCCACTCTAAAGTGGTGGAAAGTGACTAAAATTGGTTTGTTTGGCCAAACTAGAGCCGAAATTGACTCGGGTGAAACTTTTATTGGAGAACCCAAAAAAATGGTAATAGTTGATGTAAATTCTGAAAATATGTTAATCATGCCAGGAAGTGGTCGAAAGCCACTCTAATGTGGTGGAAATTGACTTAAATTGGTTTGTTTGGCCAAACTAAAACCGAAATTGACTCGGATGAAACTGGTATATGAGTATCCCAAAAAGTGGTCAAAGTTCATGTATATTATGATAATATGTTAATCATGCCAGGATGTGGTCGAAATCCACTCTAATGTGGTGGAAATTCACTTAAACTGGTTTGTTTGACCAAACTAAAACCGAAATTGACTCGGATGAAACTGGTATATAAGGATCCCAAAAAGTGGTCAAAGTTTATGTATATTATGATAATATGTTAATCATGCCAGGATGTGGTCGAAATCCAATCTAAAGTGGTGGAAAGTGACTTAAATTGGTTATTTTGGCCAAACTAGAGCCGAAATTGACTCGGATGAAACTGTTATTGGAGGACCCCAAAAAATGGTCATAGTTGATGTATTTTATGATAATATGTTAATCATGACAGGAAGTGGTCGAAATCCACTCTAATGTGGTGGAAATTGACTTAAATTGGTTTGTTTGGCTAAACTAAAACCAAAATTGACTCGGATGAAACTGGTATGTAAGGATCCCAAAAAGTGGTCAAAGTTCATGTATATTATGATAATATGTTAATCATTCCAGGATATGGTCGAAATCCAATCTAAAGTGGTGGAAAGTGACTAAAATTGGTTACTTTGGCCAAACTAGAGCCGAAATTGACTCGGATGCAACTGTTATTGGAGGACCCCAAAAAATGGTCATAGTTGATGTATTTTATGATAATATATTAATCATGACAAGAAGTGGCCAAAATCCACTCTAATGAGGTGGAAATTGACTTAAATTGGTTTGTTTGGCTAAACTGAAACCGAAATTGACTCGGATGAAACTGGTTTATGAGGATCCCAAAAAGTGGTCAAAGTTCAAGTATATTATGATAATATGTTAATCATGCTTGGATGTGGTCGAAATCCACTCTAAAGTGGTGGAAAGTGACTTAAATTGGTTAGTTTGGACAAACTAGAGTCGAAATTGACTCGGGTGAAACTGTTATTGGAGGACCCCAAAAATGGTCATAGTTGATGTAAATTCTGATAATATGTTAATCATGCCAGGAAGTGGTCGAAATCCACTCTAATGTGGTGGAAATTGACTTAAATTGGTTTGTTTGGCCAAACTAAAATCGAAATTGACTCGGATGAAATTGGTATGTAAGGATCCCAAAAAGTGGTTAAATTCATTTATATTATGATAATATGTTAATCATGCCAAGATGTGGTCGAAATCCAATCTAAAGTGGTGGAAAGTGACCGAAATTGGTTACTTTGGCCAAACTAGAACCGAAATTGGGTCGGATGAAACTGTTATTGGAGGACCCCCAAAAATGGTCATAGTTGATGTATTTTTATGATAATATGTTAATCATGCAAAGAAGTGGTCGAAATCCACTCTAATGTGGTGCAAATTGACTTAAATTGGTTTGTTTGGCTAAACTAAAACCGAAATTGACTCGGATGAAACTGGTATATGAGGATCCCAAAAAGTGGTCAAAGTTCATGTATATTATGATAATATGTTAATCATGCCAGGATGTGGACGAAATCCACTCTAATGTGGTGGAAAGTGACTTAAATTGGTGAGTTGGCTAAACTAGAGCCGAAATTGACTCGGATGGAACTGGTATCAAAGGACCCCAAAAAGTGGTCAAAGTTGATGTAAATTATGATAATATGATAATCATGCCAGGATGTGCTCGAATTCCACTCTAATGTGGTGGAAAGTTACTTAAATTGGTTAGGTAAGCCAAACTAGAGCCATAATTGACTTGGATGAAACTGGTATCAGAGGACCCCAAAAAGTGGTCAAAGTTGATGTAAATTATGATAATATATTAATCATGTCGGGATGTGGTCGAAATCCACTCTAATGTGGTGGAAAGTGACTTAAATTGGTTACTTTGGCCAAACTAGAGCCGAAATTGACTCGGATGAAACTGTTATTGGAGGACCCCCAAAAATGGTCATAGTTGATGTATTTTATGATAATATGTTAATCATGCCAAGAAGTGGTCGAAATCCAATCTAATGTGGTGGAAATTGACTTAAATTGGTTTGTTTGGCTAAATTAAAACCGAAATTGACTCGGATAAAACTGGTATATGAGGATCCCAAAAAGTGGTCAAAGTTCATGTATATTATGATAATATGTTAATCATGCCAGGATGTGGACGAAATCCACTCTAATGTGGTGGAAAGTGACTTAAATTGGTGAGTTGGCCAAACTAGAGCCGAAATTGACTCGGATGGAACTGGTATCAAAGGACCCCAAAAAGTGGTCAAAGTTGATGTAAATTATGATAATATGATAATCATGCCATGATGTGCTCGAATTCCACTCTAATGTGGTGGAAAGTTACTTAAATTGGTTAGGTAAGCCAAACTAGAGCCATAATTGACTTGGATGAAACTGGTATCAGAGGACCCCAAAAAGTGGTCAAAGTTGATGTAAATTATGATAATATATTAATCATGCCGGGATGTGGTCGAAATCCACTATAATGTGGTGGAAAGTGACTTAAATTGGTTACTTTTGCCAAACTAGAGCCATAATTGACTTGGATGAAACTGGTATCAGAGGACCCCAAAAAGTGGTCAAAGTTGATGTAAATTATGATAATATGATAATCATGCCATGATGTGCTCGAATTCCACTCTAATGTGGTGGAAAGTTACTTAAATTGGTTAGGTAAGCCAAACTGGAGCCATAATTGACTTGGATGAAACTGGTATCAGAGGACCCCAAAAAGTGGTCAAAGTTGATGTAAATTATGATAATATATTAATCATGCCGGGATGTGGTCGAAATCCACTCTAATGTGGTGGAAAGTGACTTAAATTGGTTACTTTGGCCAAACTAGAGCCGAAATTGACTCGGATGAAACTGTTATTGGAGGACCCCCAAAAATGGTCATAGTTGATGTATTTTATGATAATATGTTAATCATGCCAAGAAGTGGTCGAAATCCAATCTAATGTGGTGGAAATTGACTTAAATTGGTTTGTTTGGCTAAATTAAAACCGAAATTGACTCGGATAAAACTGGTATATGAGGATCCCAAAAAGTGGTCAAAGTTCATGTATATTATGATAATATGTTAATCATGCCAGGATGTGGACGAAATCCACTCTAATGTGGTGGAAAGTGACTTAAATTGGTGAGTTGGCCAAACTAGAGCCGAAATTGACTCGGATGGAACTGGTATCAAAGGACCCCAAAAAGTGGTCAAAGTTGATGTAAATTATGATAATATGATAATCATGCCAGGATGTGCTCGAATTCCACTCTAATGTGGTGGAAAGTTACTTAAATTGGTTAGGTAAGCCAAACTAGAGCCATAATTGACTTGGATGAAACTGGTATCAGAGGACCCCAAAAAGTGGTCAAAGTTGATGTAAATTATGATAATATATTAATCATGCCGGGATGTGGTCGAAATCCACTCTAATGTGGTGGAAAGTGACTTAAATTGGTTACTTTGGCCAAACTAGAGTCGAAATTGACTCGGATGAAACTGTTATTGGAGGACCCCCAAAAATGGTCATAGTTGATGTATTTTATGATAATATGTTAATCATGCCAAGAAGTGGTCGAAATCCAATCTAATGTGGTGGAAATTGACTTAAATTGGTTTGTTTGGCTAAATTAAAACCGAAATTGACTCGGATAAAACTGGTATATGAGGATCCCAAAAAGTGGTCAAAGTTCATGTATATTATGATAATATGTTAATCATGCCAGGATGTGGACGAAATCCACTCTAATGTGGTGGAAAGTGACTTAAATTGGTGAGTTGGCCAAACTAGAGCCGAAATTGACTCGGATGGAAATGGTATCAAAGGACCCCAAAAAGTGGTCAAAGTTGATGTAAATTATGATAATATGATAATCATGCCAGGATGTGCTCGAATTCCACTCTAATGTGGTTGAAAGTTACTTAAATTGGTTAGGTAAGCCAAACTAGAGCCATAATTGACTTGGATGAAACTGGTATCAGAGGACCCCAAAAAGTGGTCAAAGTTGATGTAAATTATGATAATATATTAATCATGCCGGGATGTGGTCGAAATCCACTCTAATGTGGTGGAAAGTGACTTAAATTGGTTACTTTGGCCAAACTAGAGCCGAAATTGACTCGGATGAAACTGTTATTGGAGGACCCCCAAAAATGGTCATAGTTGATGTATTTTATGATAATATGTTAATCATGCCAAGAAGTGGTCGAAATCCAATCTAATGTGGTGGAAATTGACTTAAATTGGTTTGTTTGGCTAAACTAAAACCGAAATTGACTCGGATGAAACTGGTATATGAGGATCCCAAAAAGTGGTCAAAGTTCAAGTATATTATGATAATATGTTAATCATGCTAGGATGTGGTCGAAATCCACTCTAAATTGGTGGAAAGTGACTTAAATTGGTTAGTTTGGCCAAACTAGAGCCGAAATTGACTCGGGTGAAACTATTATTGGAGGACCTAAAAAACTGGTCATAGTTGATGTAAATTCTGATAATATGTTAATCATGCCAGGAAGTGGTCGAAATCCACTCTAATGTGGTGGAAATTGACTTAAATTGGTTTCTTTGGCCAAACTAAAACCGAAATTGACTCGGATGAAACTGGTATATGAGTATCCCAAAAATTGGTCAAAGTTCGTGTATATTATGATAATATGTTAATCATGTCAGGATGTGGTCGAAATCCACTCTAATGTGGTGGAAATTGACTTAAACTGGTTTGTTTGGCCAAACTAAAACCGATATTGACTCGGATGAAACTGGTATATAAGGATCCCAAAAAGTGGTCAAAGTTCATGTATATTATGATAATATGTTAATCATTCCAGGATGTGGTCGAAATCCAATCTAAAGTGGTGGAAAGTGACTAAAATTGGTTACTTTGGCCAAACTAGAGCTGAAATTGACTCGGATGCAACTGTTATTGGAGGACCCCAAAAAATGGTCATAGTTGATGTATTTTATGATAATATGTTAATCATGACAAGAAGTGGTCAAAATCCACTCTAATGAGGTGGAAATTGACTTAAATTGGTTTATTTGGCTAAACTGAAACCGAAATTGACTCGGATGAAACTGGTTTATGAGGATCCCAAAAAGTGGTCAAAGTTCAAGTATATTCTGATAATATGTTAATCATGCCAGGAAGTGGTCGAAATCCACTCTAATGTGGTGGAAATTGACTTAAATTGGTTTCTTTGGCCAAACTAAAACCGAAATTGACTCGGATGAAACTGGTATATGAGTATCCCAAAAATTGGTCAAAGTTCGTGTATATTATGATAATATGTTAATCATGTCAGGATGTGGTCGAAATCCACTCTAATGTGGTGGAAATTGACTTAAACTGGTTTGTTTGGCCAAACTAAAACCGATATTGACTCGGATGAAACTGGTATATAAGGATCCCAAAAAGTGGTCAAAGTTCATGTATATTATGATAATATGTTAATCATTCCAGGATGTGGTCGAAATCCAATCTAAAGTGGTGGAAAGTGACTAAAATTGGTTACTTTGGCCAAACTAGAGCTGAAATTGACTCGGATGCAACTGTTATTGGAGGACCCCAAAAAATGGTCATAGTTGATGTATTTTATGATAATATGTTAATCATGACAAGAAGTGGTCAAAATCCACTCTAATGAGGTGGAAATTGACTTAAATTGGTTTATTTGGCTAAACTGAAACCGAAATTGACTCGGATGAAACTGGTTTATGAGGATCCCAAAAAGTGGTCAAAGTTCAAGTATATTATGATAATATGTTAATCATGCCAGGATGTGGTCGAAATCCACTCTAAAGTGGTGGAAAGTGACTTAAATTGGTTAGTTTGGACAAACTAGAGTCGAAATTGACTCGGGTGAAACTGTTATTGGAGGACCCCAAAAATGGTCATAGTTGATGTAAATTCTGAAAATATGTTAATCATGCCAGGAAGTGGTCGAAATCCACTCTAATGTGGTGGAAATTGACTTAAATTGGTTTGTTTGGCGAAACTAAAATCGAAATTGACTCGGATGAAACTGGTATATAAGGATCCCAAAAAGTGGTCAAATTCATTTATATTATGATAATATGTTAAACATGCCAAGATGTGGTCGAAATCCAATCTAAAGTGGTGGAAAGTGACTGAAATTGGTTACTTTGGCCAAACTAGAGCCGAAATTGACTCGGATGAAACTGTTATTGGAGGACCCCCAAAAATGGTCATAGTTGATGTATTTTTATGATAATATGTTAATCATGCTAAGAAGTGGTCGAAATCCACTCTAATGTGGTGGAAATTGACTTAAATTGGTTTGTTTGGCTAAACTAAAACCGAAATTGACTCGGATGAAACTGGTATATGAGGATCCCAAAAAGTGTTTAAAGTTCAAGTATATTATGATAATATGTTAATCATGCCAGGATGTGGTCAAAATCCACTCTAAAGTGGTGGAAAGTGACTAAAATTGGTTTGTTTGGCCAAACTAGAGCCGAAATTGACTCGGGTGAAACTTTTATTGGAGAACCCAAAAAAATGGTAATAGTTGATGTAAATTCTGAAAATATGTTAATCATGCCAGGAAGTGGTCGAAAGCCACTCTAATGTGGTGGAAATTGACTTAAATTGGTTTGTTTGGCCAAACTAAAACCGAAATTGACTCGGATGAAACTGGTATATGAGTATCCCAAAAAGTGGTCAAAGTTCATGTATATTATGATAATATGTTAATCATGCCAGGATGTGGTCGAAATCCACTCTAATGTGGTGGAAATTCACTTAAACTGGTTTGTTTGACCAAACTAAAACCGAAATTGACTCGGATGAAACTGGTATATAAGGATCCCAAAAAGTGGTCAAAGTTTATGTATATTATGATAATATGTTAATCATGCCAGGATGTGGTCGAAATCCAATCTAAAGTGGTGGAAAGTGACTTAAATTGGTTATTTTTGCCAAACTAGAGCCGAAATTGACTCGGATGAAACTGTTATTGGAGGACCCCAAAAAATGGTCATAGTTGATGTATTTTATGATAATATGTTAATCATGACAGGAAGTGGTCGAAATCCACTCTAATGTGGTGGAAATTGACTTAAATTGGTTTGTTTGGCTAAACTAAAACCAAAATTGACTCGGATGAAACTGGTATGTAAGGATCCCAAAAAGTGGTCAAAGTTCATGTATATTATGATAATATGTTAATCATTCCAGGATATGGTCGAAATCCAATCTAAAGTGGTGGAAAGTGACTAAAATTGGTTACTTTGGCCAAACTAGAGCCGAAATTGACTCGGATGCAACTGTTATTGGAGGACCCCAAAAAATGGTCATAGTTGATGTATTTTATGATAATATATTAATCATGACAAGAAGTGGCCAAAATCCACTCTAATGAGGTGGAAATTGACTTAAATTGGTTTGTTTGGCTAAACTGAAACCGAAATTGACTCGGATGAAACTGGTTTATGAGGATCCCAAAAAGTGGTCAAAGTTCAAGTATATTATGATAATATGTTAATCATGCTTGGATGTGGTCGAAATCCACTCTAAAGTGGTGGAAAGTGACTTAAATTGGTTAGTTTGGACAAACTAGAGTCGAAATTGACTCGGGTGAAACTGTTATTGGAGGACCCCAAAAATGGTCATAGTTGATGTAAATTCTGATAATATGTTAATCATGCCAGGAAGTGGTCGAAATCCACTCTAATGTGGTGGAAATTGACTTAAATTGGTTTGTTTGGCCAAACTAAAATCGAAATTGACTCGGATGAAACTGGTATGTAAGGATCCCAAAAAGTGGTTAAATTCATTTATATTATGATAATATGTTAATCATGCCAAGATGTGGTCGAAATCCAATCTAAAGTGGTGGAAAGTGACTGAAATTGGTTACTTTGGCCAAACTAGAGCCGAAATTGGGTCGGATGAAACTGTTATTGGAGGACCCCCAAAAATGGTCATAGTTGATGTATTTTTATGATAATATGTTAATCATGCAAAGAAGTGGTCGAAATCCACTCTAATGTGGTGCAAATTGACTTAAATTGGTTTGTTTGGCTAAACTAAAACCGAAATTGACTCGGATGAAACTGGTATATGAGGATCCCAAAAAGTGGTCAAAGTTCATGTATATTATGATAATATGTTAATCATGCCAGGATGTGGACGAAATCCACTCTAATGTGGTGGAAAGTGACTTAAATTGGTGAGTTGGCTAAACTAGAGCCGAAATTGACTCGGATGGAACTGGTATCAAAGGACCCCAAAAAGTGGTCAAAGTTGATGTAAATTATGATAATATGATAATCATGCCAGGATGTGCTCGAATTCCACTCTAATGTGGTGGAAAGTTACTTAAATTGGTTAGGTAAGCCAAACTAGAGCCATAATTGACTTGGATGAAACTGGTATCAGAGGACCCCAAAAAGTGGTCAAAGTTGATGTAAATTATGATAATATATTAATCATGTCGGGATGTGGTCGAAATCCACTCTAATGTGGTGGAAAGTGACTTAAATTGGTTACTTTGGCCAAACTAGAGCCGAAATTGACTCGGATGAAACTGTTATTGGAGGACCCCCAAAAATGGTCATAGTTGATGTATTTTATGATAATATGTTAATCATGCCAAGAAGTGGTCGAAATCCAATCTAATGTGGTGGAAATTGACTTAAATTGGTTTGTTTGGCTAAATTAAAACCGAAATTGACTCGGATAAAACTGGTATATGAGGATCCCAAAAAGTGGTCAAAGTTCATGTATATTATGATAATATGTTAATCATGCCAGGATGTGGACGAAATCCACTCTAAAGTGGTGGAAAGTGACTTAAATTGGTTAGTTTGGACAAACTAGAGTCGAAATTGACTCGGGTGAAACTTTTATTGGAGAACCCAAAAAAATGGTAACAATTGATGGATATTATGATAATATGTTAATCATGCCAGGATGTGGACGAAATCCACTCTAATGTGGTGGAAGTTGACTTAAATTGGTTTGTTTGGCTAAACTAAAACCGAAATTGACTCGGATGAAACTGGTATATGAGGATCCCAAAAAGTGGTCAAAGTTCATGTATATTATGATAATATGTTAATCATGCCAGGATGTGGATGAAATCCACTCTAATGTGGTGGAAAGTGACTTAAATTGGTGAGTTGGCCAAACTAGAGCCGAAATTGACTCGGATGGAACTGGTATCAAAGGACCCCAAAAAGTGGTCAAAGTTGATGTAAATTATGATAATATGATAATCATGCCAGGATGTGCTCGAATTCCACTCTAATGTGGTGGAAAGTTACTTAAATTGGTTAGGTAAGCCAAACTAGAGCCATAATTGACTTGGATAAAACTGGTATCAGAGGACCCCAAAAAGTGGTCAAAGTTGATGTAAATTATGATAATATATTAATCATGTCGGGATGTGGTCGAAATCCACTCTAATGTGGTGGAAAGTGACTTAAATTGGTTAGGTAAGCCAAACTAGAGCCATAATTGACTTGGATGAAACTGGTATCAGAGGACCCCAAAAAGTGGTCAAAGTTGATGTAAATTATGATAATATATTAATCATGTCGGGATGTGGTCGAAATCCACTCTAATGTGGTGGAAAGTGACTTAAATTGGTTACTTTGGCCAAACTAGAGCCGAAATTGACTCGGATGAAACTGTTATTGGAGGACCCCCAAAAATGGTCATAGTTGATGTATTTTATGATAATATGTTAATCATGCCAAGAAGTGGTCGAAATCCAATCTAATGTGGTGGAAATTGACTTAAATTGGTTTGTTTGGCTAAATTAAAACCGAAATTGACTCGGATAAAACTGGTATATGAGGATCCCAAAAAGTGGTCAAAGTTCATGTATATTATGATAATATGTTAATCATGCCAGGATGTGGACGAAATCCACTCTAATGTGGTGGAAAGTGACTTAAATTGGTGAGTTGGCCAAACTAGAGCCGAAATTGACTCGGATGGAACTGGTATCAAAGGACCCCAAAAAGTGGTCAAAGTTGATGTAAATTATGATAATATGATAATCATGCCAGGATGTGCTCGAATTCCACTCTAATGTGGTGGAAAGTTACTTAAATTGGTTAGGTAAGCCAAACTAGAGCCATAATTGACTTGGATGAAACTGGTATCAGAGGACCCCAAAAAGTGGTCAAAGTTGATGTAAATTATGATAATATATTAATCATGCCGGGATGTGGTCGAAATCCACTCTAATGTGGTGGAAAGTGACTTAAATTGGTTACTTTGGCCAAACTAGAGCCGAAATTGACTCGGATGAAACTGTTATTGGAGGACCCCCAAAAATGGTCATAGTTGATGTATTTTATGATAATATGTTAATCATGCCAAGAAGTGGTCGAAATCCAATCTAATGTGGTGGAAATTGACTTAAATTGGTTTGTTTGGCTAAATTAAAACCGAAATTGACTCGGATAAAACTGGTATATGAGGATCCCAACAAGTGGTCAAAGTTCATGTATATTATGATAATATGTTAATCATGCCAGGATGTGGACGAAATCCACTCTAATGTGGTGGAAAGTGACTTAAATTGGTGAGTTGGCCAAACTAGAGCCGAAATTGACTCGGATGGAACTGGTATCAAAGGACCCCAAAAAGTGGTCAAAGTTGATGTAAATTATGATAATATGATAATCATGCCAGGATGTGCTCGAATTCCACTCTAATGTGGTGGAAAGTTACTTAAATTGGTTAGGTAAGCCAAACTAGAGCCATAATTGACTTGGATGAAACTGGTATCAGAGGACCCCAAAAAGTGGTCAAAGTTGATGTAAATTATGATAATATATTAATCATGCCGGGATGTGGTCGAAATCCACTCTAATGTGGTGGAAAGTGACTTAAATTGGTTACTTTGGCCAAACTAGAGCCGAAATTGACTCGGATGAAACTGTTATTGGAGGACCCCCAAAAATGGTCATAGTTGATGTATTTTATGATAATATGTTAATCATGCCAAGAAGTGGTCGAAATCCAATCTAATGTGGTGGAAATTGACTTAAATTGGTTTGTTTGGCTAAATTAAAACCGAAATTGACTCGGATAAAACTGGTATATGAGGATCCCAAAAAGTGGTCAAAGTTCATGTATATTATGATAATATGTTAATCATGCCAGGATGTGGACGAAATCCACTCTAATGTGGTGGAAAGTGACTTAAATTGGTGAGTTGGCCAAACTAGAGCCGAAATTGACTCGGATGGAACTGGTATCAAAGGACCCCAAAAAGTGGTCAAAGTTGATGTAAATTATGATAATATGATAATCATGCCAGGATGTGCTCGAATTCCACTCTAATGTGGTGGAAAGTTACTTAAATTGGTTAGGTAAGCCAAACTAGAGCCATAATTGACTTGGATGAAACTAGTATCAGAGGACCCCAAAAAGTGGTCAAAGTTGATGTAAATTATGATAATATATTAATCATGCCGGGATGTGGTCGAAATCCACTCTAATGTGGTGGAAAGTGACTTAAATTGGTTACTTTGGCCAAACTAGAGCCGAAATTGACTCGGATGAAACTGTTATTGGAGGACCCCCAAAAATGGTCATAGTTGATGTATTTTATGATAATATGTTAATCATGCCAAGAAGTGGTCGAAATCCAATCTAATGTGGTGGAAATTGACTTAAATTGGTTTGTTTGGCTAAACTAAAACCGAAATTAACTCGGATGAAACTGGTATATGAGGATCCCAAAAAGTGGTCAAAGTTCAAGTATATTATGATAAAATGTTAATCATGCTAGGATTTGGTCGAAATCCACTCTAAAGTGGTGGAAAGTGACTTAAATTGGTTAGTTTGACCAAACTAGAGCCGAAATTGACTCGGGTGAAACTATTATTGGAGGACCTAAAAAACTGGTCATAGTTGATGTAAATTCTGATAATATGTTAATCATGCCAGGAAGTGGTCGAAATCCACTCTAATGTGGTGGAAATTGACTTAAATTGGTTTCTTTGGCCAAACTAAAACCGAAATTGACTCGGATGAAACTGGTATATGAGTATCCCAAAAATTGGTCAAAGTTCATGTATATTATGATAATATGTTAATCATGCCAGGATGTGGTCGAAATCCACTCTAATGTGGTGGAAATTGACTTAAACTGGTTTGTTTGGCCAAACTAAAACCGATATTGACTCGGATGAAACTCGTATATAAGGATCCCAAAAAGTGTTCAAAGTTCATGTATATTATGATAATATGTTAATCATTCCAGGATGTGGTCGAAATCCAATCTAAAGTGGTGGAAAGTGACTAAAATTGGTTACTTTGGCCAAACTAGAGCTGAAATTGACTCGGATGCAACTGTTATTGGAGGACCCCAAAAAATGGTCATAGTTGATGTATTTTATGATAATATGTTAATCATGACAAGAAGTGGTCAAAATCCACTCTAATGAGGTGGAAATTGACTTAAATTGGTTTGTTTGGCTAAACTGAAACCGAAATTGACTCGGATGAAACTGGTTTATGAGGATCCCAAAAAGTGGTCAAAGTTCAAGTATATTATGATAATATGTTAATCATGCCAGGATGTGGTCGAAATCCACTCTAAAGTGGTCGAAAGTGACTTAAATTGGTTAGTTTGGACAAACTAGAGTCGAAATTGACTCGGGTGAAACTGTTATTGGAGGACCCCAAAAATGGTCATAGTTGATGTAAATTCTGATAATATGTTAATCATGCCAGGAAGTGGTCGAAATCCACTCTAATGTGGTGGAAATTGACTTAAATTGGTTTGTTTGGCCAAACTAAAATCGAAATTGACTCGGATGAAACTGGTATATAAGGATCCCAAAAAGTGGTCAAATTCATTTATATTATGATAATATGTTAATCATGCCAAGATGTGGTCGAAATCCAATCTAAAGTGGTGGAAAGTGACTGAAATTGGTTACTTTGGCCAAACTAGAGCCGAAATTGAGTCGGATGAAACTGTTATTGGAGGACCCCCAAAAATGGTCATAGATGATGTATTTTTATGATAATATGTTAATCATGCCAAGAAGTGGTCGAAATCCACTCTAATGTGGTGGAAATTGACTTAAATTGGTTTGTTTGGCTAAACTAAAACCGAAATTGACTCGGATGAAACTGGTATATGAGGATCCCAAAAAGTGTTTATAGTTCAAGTATATTATGATAATATGTTAATCATGCCAGGATGTGGTCAAAATCCACTCTAAAGTGGTGGAAAGTGACTAAAATTGGTTAGTTTGGCCAAACTAGAGCCGAAATTGACTCGGGTGAAACTTTTATTGGAGAACCCAAAAAAATGGTAATAGTTGATGTAAATTCTGAAAATATGTTAATCATGCCAGGAAGTAGTCGAAATCCACTCTAATGTGGTGGAAATTGACTTAAATTGGTTTGTTTGGCCAAACTAAAACCGAAATTGACTCGGATGAAACTGGTATATGAGTATCCCAAAAAGTGGTCAAAGTTCATGTATATTATGATAATATGTTAATCATGCCAGGATGTGGTCGAAATCTACTCTAATGTGGTGGAAATTCACTTAAACTGGTTTGTTTGACCAAACTAAAACCGAAATTGACTCGGATGAAACTGGTATATAAGGATCCCAAAAAGGTCAAAGTTTATGTATACTAGTACTTGTTTGCCCCGGCTTCGCCCGGATTTTGGAACCATGAAAGTGTATTAGCTTTACCAACTTTATATAACTTTATATACAAAGTTATAATTTAGATTAGTGAATTAAAGTTGTATGCTTTAATTTAGTTTAAGGTTTAATGTGTGTAACAATTTTAAATATAAATATTAAAAGTGAAATGTTATATCTCAAAGTATAACATTTATATTTTATTTTTTTACTTATTGGAATAATATTTTATTTCTTGTGATTACAAAAGAAGATTTTTAAAATTTAGATTAGTGTAAAAATATAATATAATTTACATTTTATTATAATACAATAGTATATTAAGTTTAGTTGGTCTTATATAATATTTTTGTTTTGAGTAATTTTTTTCAGAAAAAATTATAATAAGAATTGTTAAAATTATAAAATTAATTCTGCACACAAAATTGTTATTTAACAGTTACTGCATATGTTTGTAATTAGACTTTTCAAAATATGATGTATTAGTTGGTGTTTAAGATATTTATACATGAACATTTTCATATAAAAAACTGTAATTTAAGGGCAACAAACTATTAAATAATATACTGTTTTAATTTATATTACGCTTTAGCACAAAGTTGTTTATGAACTTTTGTTCGAGTAAATATATAAACTCAATCTTTCAAAAAGAGTACATAAATACAAAAAATATAAGATATATTTAATTGATAATATTAGTTTATTTTGTTTCTTTTGTCTTAAAAAATTAGTAGAATCCATTTAAAATAGAAAGTTGTTAAGTTTAAGATGTTACTATATAAATTTTACAAAATCTAAATTGATAATCTTATAGTAGTAAAAGTGAATTTTGTATTATTTAGATTTAGTTTAGAAAAAAAACAGTTAATGATAATTATTAAAAACTCACACTAAAAGGTGGAATAATGCATAGCTTATGTTAAGTGTTGATAATTGAGAAAAATAATTGTAGTAAGCCAATAATTGTTTTAAATGAAACTTTGCATTTTAAATTTTAAAAATGTATTCTTGTTAAATATTTTATTGGCAAAATGTGTTGAGTTATTAATAGCTTGGGTTGTTTGTAATGATTAGTTGGTGTATACATGTAGGTGTCCTTTTGTTTATGTTAGAACTATTTTGATGTTATAAATAGATAAAACGGGAACCATGAAAATTATGAAATTGTATTAGCTTTAACAACCTTATATACAAAGTTATAATTTAGATTAGTAAATTAAAGTAGTATGCTTAAATTTAGTTTAAAGTTTTATATGTGTAACAATTTTAACGATATGATAACTATTAAAAGTGAAATATTATATCTCAAAGTATAACATTTATATTTTATTTTGTACTTTATTGCAATAGTGTTTTATTTCTTGTGATTACAAAAGATGATGTTGAAATTTTAGATTAGTGTAAAAATATAATATAATTTACACCTTTATTATAATACAATAGTATATTAAGTTTAGTTGGTCATATATAATAGTTTCATTTAATTCTTTTCAGAAAAAATTATAATAAGAATTGTTAAAAGTATAAAAATTAATTTTGTACACAAAATTAATTTTTATACTTTTACATTTGACTTTTCAAAATAGTTACTGAGTTACTGCAGATTTTGACATTTGACTTTTCAAAATATAATGTAGTAGTTGGTTTTTAATTAAGATATTTATACATAAACTTTTTAATATAAAAAATTGTAATTTAAGGGCAACAAACTATTAAATAATATACTGTTTTAATTTATATTACGGTTTAGCATAAAGTTGACATAAATACTAAGATATAGTTAATTGTTAAAGATAATTATTAAAAACTCACTTTAAAAGGTGGAATAATGCATATTAAAAAGTTATAATTTATGAAGTGAGAATGTGTTAAATACTTGGAAGCTTATGTAAAGTGTTGATAATTGAGAAAAATAATTGTTTTAAATGAAACTTTGTATTTTAAATTTTAAAAGTGTATTCATATCAAGTGTTAAATATTTTATCCGCATGTTGAGTTATTAATAGTTTGGGTTGTTTGTAATGATTAGTTGGTGTATATACCTAGTGTCTTTTTATTTAGGTTAGAACTATTTTGATGTCATAAATAGACAAAACCGGAACCATGAAATTATGAAATTGTATTAGTATAATTTAGATTAGTAAATTAAAGTAGTATGCTTAAATTTAGTTTAAAGTTTTATATGTGTAACAATTTTAACGATATGATAACTATTAAAAGTGAAATATTATATCTCAAAGTATAACATTTATATTTTATTTTGTACTTAATTGCAATAGTGTTTTATTTCTTGTGATTACAAAACATGATGTTGAAATTTTAGATTAGTGTAAAAATATAATATAATTTACAACTTTATTATAATACATTAGTATATTAAGTTTAGTTGGTCCTATATAATAGTTTCATTTAATTCTTTTCAGAAAAAATTATAATAAGAATTGTTAAAAGTATAAAAATTAATTTTGTACACAAAATTGTTAAGTTACTGAGTTACTGCAAATGTTTGACATTTGACTTTTCAAAATATAATGTAGTAGTTGGTGTTTAATTAAGATATTTATACATAAACTTTTTAATATAAAAAATTATAATTTAAGGGCAACAAACTATTAAATAATATACTGTTTTAATTTATATTACGATTTAGCACAAAGTTGACATAAATACAAAACGTTTAAGATATATTTAATTGATAACATTATTTTATTTTGTTTCATTTGTCTTAAAAAAATTAGTAGAATCTATTTAAAATAGAAAGTTATTAAGTTTAAATGTTAGTATGTAAATTTTACAAAATATAAAGTGATAATTTTTTTATAATTTAGATTAGTAAATTAAAGTAGTATGCTTAAATTTAGTTTAAAGTTTTATATGTGTAACAATTTTAACGATATGATAACTATTAAAAGTGAAATATTATATCTCAAAGTATAACATTTATATTTTATTTTGTACTTTATTGCAATAGTGTTTTATTTCTTGTGATTACAAAAGATGATGTTGAAATTTTAGATTAGTGTAAAAATATAATATAATTTACAACTTTATTATAATAAATTAGTATATTAAGTTTAGTTGGTCCTATATAATAGTTTCATTTAATTCTTTTCGGAAAAAATTATAATAAGAATTGTTAAAAGTATAAAAATTAATTTTGTACACAAAATTGGTGAGTTACTGAGTTATTGCAAATGTTTGACATTTGACTTTTCAAAATATAACTATTAAATAATATACTGTTTTAATTTATATTACGATTTAGCACAAAGTTGACATGAATACAAAACGTTTAATATATATTTAATTGATAACATTAGTTTATTTTGTTTCATTTGTCTTAAAAAATTAGTAGAATCTATTTAAAATAGAAAGTTATTAAGTTTAAATGTTAGTATGTAAATTTTACAAAATATAAAGTGATAATTTTTTTATAATTTAGATTAGTAAATTATAGTAGTATGCTTAAATTTAGTTTAAAGTTTTATATGTGTAACAATTTTAACGATATGATAACTATTAAAAGTGAAATATTATATCTCAAAGTATAACATTTATATTTTATTTTGTACTTTATTGCAATAGTGTTTTATTTCTTGGGATTACAAAAGATGATGTTGAAATTTTAGATTAGTGTAAAAATATAATATAATTTACAACTTTATTATAATACAATAGTATATTAAGTTTAGTTGGTCCTATATAATAGTTTCATTTAATTCTTTTCAGAAAAAATTATAATAAGAATTGTTAAAAGTATAAAAATTAATTTTGTACACAAAATTGTTACGTAATAGTTACTGAGTTACTGCAAATGTTTGACATTTGACTTTTCAAAATATAATGTAGTAGTTGGTGTTTAATTAAGATATTTATACATAAACTTTTTAATATAAAAAAATTGTAATTTAAGGGCAACAAACTATTAAATAATATACTGTTTTAATTTATATTACGGTTTAGCACAAAGTTGACATAAATACAAAACGTTTAAGATATATTTAATTGATAACATTAGTTTATTTTGTTTCATTTGTCTTAAAAAATTAGTAGAATCTATTTAAAATAGAAAGTTATTCAGTTTAAATGTTAGTATGTAAATTTTACAAAATATAAAGTGATAATTTTATAGTAGTATGTTGGGTGTGTTAATAAGTTTGTATGTGACTGTTTGAAAGATTGTTTGTAATGATTAGTTGGTATGTCTGATTAGTTGGTGTGTCTGTTTGAGGAGTTATGTAGGTGTCATTTCATTTAGGTTAGAACTATTCAGACTTATGACGTCATAAATAGACCTCAGGATTAAGTATACTAATGATTATGATAATATGTTAATCATGCCAGGATGTGGTCGAAATCCAATCTAAAGTGGTGGAAAGTGACTTAAATTGGTTATTTTGGCCAAACTAGAGCCGAAATTGACTCGGATGAAACTGTTATTGGAGGACCCCAAAAAATGGTCATAGTTGATGTATTTTATGATAATATGTTAATCATGACAAGAAGTGGTCGAAATCCACTCTAATGTGGTGGAAATTGACTTAAATTGGTTTGTTTGGCTAAACTAAAACCAAAATTGACTCTGATGAAACTGGTATATGAGGATCCCAAAAAGTGGTCAAAGTTCATGTATATTATGATATTATATTAATCATGCCAGGATGTGGTCGAAATCCACTCTAATATGGTGGAAAGTGACTTAAATTGGTGAGTTGGCCAAACTAGAGCCGAAATTGACTCGGATGGAACTGGTATCAAAGGACCCCAAAAAGTGGTCAAAGTTGATGTAAATTATGATAATATGATAATCATGCCAGGATGTGCTCGAATTCCACTCTAATGTGGTGGAAAGTTACTTAAATTGGTTAGTTTAGCCAAACTAGAGCCATAATTGACTTGGATGAAACTGGTATCAGAGGACCCCAAAAATTGGTCAAAGTTGATGTAAATTATGATAATATATTAATCATGCCAGTATGTGGTCGAAATCCACTCTAATGTGGTGGAAAGTGACTTAAATGGGTGACTTTGGCCAAACTAGAGCAGAAATTGACTCAGATGAAACTTGTATTGGAGGACCCCCAAAAATGGTCATAGTTGATGTATTTTATGATAATATGTTAATCATGCCAAGAAGTGGTCGAAATCCACTTTAATGTGGCGGAAATTGACTTAAATTGCTTTGTTTGGCTAAACTAAAACCGAAATTGACTCGGATGAATCTGGTATATGAGGATCCCAAAAAGTGGTCAAAGTTTAAGTATATTATGATAATATGTTAATCATGCCAGGATGTGGTCGAAATCCACTCTAAAGTGGTGGAAAGTGACTAAAATTGGTTAGTTCGGCCAAACTAGAGCCGAAATTGACTCGGGTGAAATTGTTATTGGAGGACCCCAAAAAATGGTAATAGTTGATGTAAATTCTGAAAATATGTTAATCATGGCAGGAAGTAGTCGAAATCCACTCTAATGTGGTGGAAATTGACTTAAATTGGTTTGTTTGGCCAAACTAAAACCGAAATTGACTCGGATGAAACTGGTATATGAGTATCCCAAAAAGTGGTCAAAGTTCAAATATATTATGATAATATGTTAATCATGCCAGGATTTGGTCGAAATCCACTCTAATGTGGTGGGTTTGTTTGGCCAAACTAAAACCGAAATTGACTCGGCTGAAACTGGTATATAAGGATCCCAAAAAGTGGTCAAAGTTCATGTATATTATGATAATCTGTTAATCATGCCAGGATGTGGTCGAAATCCAATCTAAAGTGGTGGAAAGTTACTTAAATTGGTTACTTTGGCCAAACTAGAGCCGAAATTGACTCGGATGAAACTGTTATTGGAGGACCATAAAAAATGGTCGTAGTTGATGTATTTTATGATAATATGTTAATCATGACAAGAAGTGGTAGAAATCCACTCTAATGTGGTGGAAATTGACTTAAATTGGTTTGTTTGGCTAAACTAAAACCGAAATTTGATTCGGATGAAACTGGTATATGAGGATCCCAAAAAGTGGTCAAAGTTCATGTATATTATGATAATATGTTAATCATGCCAGGATGTGGACGAAATCCACTCTAATGTGGTGGAAAGTGACTTAAATTGGTAAGTTGGCCAAACTAGAGCCGAAATTGACTCGGATGGAACTGGTATCAAAGGACCCCAAAAAGTGGTCAAAGTTGATGTAAATTATGATAATATGATAATCATGCCAGGATGTGCTCGAATTCCACTCTAATGTGGTGGAAAGTTACTTAAATTGGTTAGGTAAGCCAAACTAGAGCCATAATTGACTTGGATGAAACTGGTATCAGAGGACCCCAAAAAGTGGTCAAAGTTGATGTAAATTATGATAATATATTAATCATGCGGGGATGTGGTCGAAATCCACTCTAATGTGGTGGAAAGTGACTTAAATTGGTTACTTTGGCCAAACTAGAGCCGAAATTGACTCGGATGAAACTGTTATTGGAGGACCCCCAAAAATGGTCATAGTTGATGTATTTTATGATAATATGTTAATCATGCCAAGAAGTGGTCGAAATCCAATCTAATGTGGTGGAAATTGACTTAAATTGGTTTGTTTGGCTAAACTAAAACCGAAATTGACTCGGATAAAACTGGTATATGAGGATCCTAAAAAGTGGTCAAAGTTCCTGTATATTATGATAATATTTTAATCATGCCAGGATGTGGACGAAATCCACTCTAATGTGGTGGAAAGTGACTTAAATTGGTGAGTTGGCCAAACTAGAGCCGAAATTGACTCGGATGGAACTGGTATCAAAGGACCCCAAAAAGTGGTCAAAGTTCATGTAAATTATGATAATATGATAATCATGCCAGGATGTGCTCGAATTCCACTCTAATGTGGTGGAAAGTTACTTAAATTGGTTAGGTAAGCCAAACTAGAGCCATAATTGACTTGGATGAAACTGGTATCAGAGGGCCCCAAAAAGTGGTCAAAGTTGATGTAAATTATGATAATATATTAATCATGCAGGGATGTGGTCGAAATCCACTCTAATGTGGTGGAAAGTGACTTAAATTGGTTACTTTGGCCAAACTAGAGCCGAAATTGACTCGGATGAAAGTGTTATTGGAGGACCCCCAAAAATGGTCATAGTTGATGTATTTTATGATAATATGTTAATCATGCCAAGAAGTGGTCGAAATCCAATCTAATGTGGTGGAAATTGACTTAAATTGGTTTGTTTGGCTAAATTAAAACCGAAATTGAGTCGGATAAAACTGGTATATGAGGATCCCAAAAAGTGGTCAAAGTTCATGTATATTATGATAATATGTTAATCATGCCAGGATGTGGACGAAATCCACTCTAATGTGGTGGAAAGTGACTTAAATTAGTGAGTTGGCCAAACTAGAGCCGAAATTGACTCGGATGGAACTGGTATCAAAGGACCCCAAAAAGGTGTCAAAGTTGATGTAAATTATGATAATATGATAATCATGCCAGGATGTGCTCGAATTCCACTCTAATGTGGTGGAAAGTTACTTAAATTGGTTAGGTAAGCCAAACTAGAGCCATAATTGACTTGGATGAAACTGGTATCAGAGGACCCCAAAAAGTGGTCAAAGTTGATGTAAATTATGATAATATATTAATCATGCCAGGATGTGGTCGAAATCCACTCTAATGTGGTGGAAAGTGACTTAAATTGGTTACTTTGGCCAAACTAGAGCCGAAATTGACTCGGATGAAACTGTTATTGGAGGACCCCCAAAAATGGTCATAGTTGATGTATTTTATGATAATATGTTAATCATGCCAAGAAGTGGTCGAAATCCAATCTAATGTGGTGGAAATTGACTTAAATTGGTTTGTTTGGCTAAACTAAAACCGAAATTGACTCGGATGAAACTGGTATATGAGGATCCCAAAAAGTGGTCAAAGTTCAAGTATATTATGATAATATGTTAATCATGCCAGGATGTGGTCGAAATCCACTCTAAAGTGGTGGAAAGTGACTTAAATTGGTTAGTTTGGCCAAACTAGAGCCGAAATTGACTCGGGTGAAACTATTATTGGAGGACCTAAAAAAATGGTCATAGTTGATGTAAATTCTGATAATATGTTAATCATGCCAGGAAGTGGTCGAAATCCACTCTAATGTGGTGGAAATTGACTTAAATTGGTTTCTTTGGCCAAACTAAAACCGAAATTGACTCGGATGAAAACTGGTATATGAGTATCCCAAAAATTGGTCAAAGTTCATGTGTATTATGATAATATGTTAATCATGCCAGGATGTGGTCGAAATCCACTCTGATGTGGTGGAAATTGACTTAAACTGGTTTGTTTGGCCAAACTAAAACCGATATTGACTCGGATGAAACTGGTATATAAGGATCCCAAAAAGTGGTCAAAGTTCATGTATATTATGATAATATGTTAATCATTCCAGGATGTGGTCGAAATCCAATCTAAAGTGGTGGAAAGTGACTAAAATTGGTTACTTTGGCCAAACTAGAGCTGAAATTGACTCGGATGCAACTGTTATTGGAGGACCCCAAAAAATGGTCATAGTTGATGTATTTTATGATAATATGTTAATCATGACAAGAAGTGGTCAAAATCCACTCTAATGAGGTGGAAATTGACTTAAATTGGTTTGTTTGGCTAAACTGAAACCGAAATTGACTCGGATGAAACTGGTTTATGAGGATCCCAAAAAGTGGTCAAAGTTCAAGTATATTATGATAATATGTTAATCATGCCAGGATGTGGTCGAAATCCACTCTAAAGTGGTGGAAAGTGACTTAAATTGGTTAGTTTGGACAAACTAGAGTCGAAATTGACTCGGGTGAAACTGTTATTGGAGGACCGCAAAAATGGTCATAGTTGATGTAAATTCTGATAATATATTAATCATGCCAGGAAGTGGTCGAAATCCACTCTAATGTGGTGGAAATTGACTTAAATTGGTTTGTTTGGCCAAACTAAAATCGAAATTGACTCGGATGAAACTGGTATATAAGGATCCCAAAAAGTGGTCAAATTCATTTATATTATGATAATATGTTAATCATGCCAAGATGTGGTCGAAATCCAATCTAAAGTGGTGGAAAGTGACTGAAATTGGTTACTTTGGCCAAACTAGAGCCGAAATTGACTCGGATGAAACTGTTATTGGAGGACCCCCAAAAATGGTCATAGTTGATGTATTTTTATGATAATATGTTAATCATGCCAAGAAGTGGTCAAAATCCACTCTAATGTGGTGGAAATTGACTTAAATTGGTTTGTTTGGCTAAACTAAAACCGAAATTGACTCAGATGAAACTGGTATATGAGGATCCCAAAAAGTGTTTAAAGTTCAAGTATATTATGATAATATGTTAATCATGCCAGGATGTGGTCAAAATCCACTCTAAAGTGGTGGAAAGTGACTAAATTGGTTTGTTTGGCCAAACTAAAACCGAAATTGACTCGGATGAAACTGGTATATGAGTATCCCAAAAAGTGGTCAAAGTTCATGTATATTATGATAATATGTTAATCATGCCAGGATGTGGTCGAAATCCACTCTAATGTGGTGGAAATTCACTTAAACTGGTTTGTTTGACCAAACTAAAACCGAAATTGACTCGGATGAAACTGGTATATAAGGATCCCAAAAAGTGGTCAAAGTTTATGTATATTATGATAATATGTTAATCATGCCAGGATGTGGTCGAAATCCAATCTAAAGTGGTGGAAAGTGACTTAAATTTGTTATTTTGGCCAAACTGGAGCCGAAATTGACTCGGATGAAACTGTTATTGGAGGACCCCAAAAAATGGTCATAGTTGATGTATTTGATGATAATATGTTAATCATGACAAGAAGTGGTCGAAATCCACTCTAATGTGGTGGAAATTGACTTAAATTGGTTTGTTTGGCTAAACTAAAACCAAAATTGACTCTGATGAAACTGGTATATGAGGATCCCAAAAAGTGGTCAAAGTTCATGTATATTATGATATTATGTTAATCATGCCAGGATGTGGTCGAAATCCACTCTAATATGGTGGAAAGTGACTTAAATTGGTGAGTTGGCCAAACTAGAGCCGAAATTGACTCGGATGGAACTGGTATCAGAGGACCCCAAAAAGTGGTCAAAGTTGATGTAAATTATGATAATATGATAATCATGCCAGGATGTGCTCGAATTCCACTCTAATGTGGTGGAAAGTTACTTAAATTGGTTAGTTTAGCCAAACTAGAGCCATAATTGACTTGGATGAAACTGGTATCAGAGGACCCCAAAAATTGGTCAAAGTTGATGTAAATTATGATAATATATTAATCATGCCAGTATGTGGTCGAAATCCACTCTAATGTGGTGGAAAGTGACTTAAATGGGTGACTTTGGCCAAACTAGAGCAGAAATTGACTCAGATGAAACTTGTATTGGAGGACCCCCAAAAATGGTCATAGTTGATGTATTTTAAGATAATATGTTAATCATGCCAAGAAGTGGTCGAAATCCACTTTAATGTGGCGGAAATTGACTTAAATTGCTTTGTTTGGCTAAACTAAAACCGAAATTGACTCGGATGAATCTGGTATATGAGGATCCCAAAAAGTGGTCAAAGTTTAAGTATATTATGATAATATGTTAATCATGCCAGGATGTGGTCGAAATCCACTCTAAAGTGGTGGAAAGTGACTAAAATTGGTTAGTTCGGCCAAACTAGAGCCGAAATTGACTCGGGTGAAATTGTTATTGGAGGACCCCAAAAAATGGTAATAGTTGGATGTAAATTCTGAAAATATGTTAATCATGGCAGGAAGTAGTCGAAATCCACTCTAATGTGTGGAAATTGACTTAAATTGGTTTGTTTGGCCAAACTAAAACCGAAATTGACTCGGATTGAAACTGGTATATGAGTATCCCAAAAAGTGGTCAAAGTTCAAATATATTATGATAATATGTTAATCAAGCCAGGATTTGGTCGAAATCCACTCTAATGTGGTGGAAATTGACTTAAACTAGTTTGTTTGGCCAAACTAAAACCGAAATTGACTCGGCTGAAACTGGTATATAAGGATCCCAAAAAGTGGTCAAAGTTCATGTATATTATGATAATCTGTTAATCATGCCAGGATGTGGTCGAAATCCAATCTAAAGTGGTGGAAAGTTACTTAAATTGGTTACTTTGGCCAAACTAGAGCCGAAATTGACTCGGATGAAACTGTTATTGGAGGACCATAAAAAATGGTCGTAGTTGATGTATTTTATGATAATATGTTAATCATGACAAGAAGTGGTCGAAATCCACTCTAATGTGGTGGAAATTGACTTAAATTGGTTTGTTTGGCTAAACTAAAACCGAAATTTGATTCGGATGAAACTGGTATATGAGGATCCCAAAAAGTGGTCAAAGTTCATGTATATTATGATAATATGTTAATCATGCCAGGATGTGGACGAAATCCACTCTAATGTGGTGGAAAGTGACTTAAATTGGTGAGTTGGCCAAACTAGAGCCGAAATTGACTCGGATGGAACTGGTATCAAAGGACCCCAAAAAGTGGTCAAAGTTGATGTAAATTATGATAATATGATAATCATGCCAGGATGTGCTCGAATTCCACTCTAATGTGGTGGAAAGTTACTTAAATTGGTTAGGTAAGCCAAACTAGAGCCATAATTGACTTGGATGAAACTGGTATCAGAGGACCCCAAAAAGTGGTCAAAGTTGATGTAAATTATGATAATATATTAATCATGCCAGGATGTGGTCGAAATCCACTCTAATGTGGTGGAAAGTGACTTAAATTGGTTACTTTGGCCAAATTAGAGCCGAAATTGACTCGGATGAAACTGTTATTGGAGGACCCCCAAAAATGGTCATAGTTGATGTATTTTATGATAATATGTTAGTCATGCCAAGAAGTGGTCGAAATCCAATCTAATGTGGTGGAAATTGACTTAAATTGGTTTGTTTGGCTAAACTAAAACCGAAATTGACTCGGATGAAACTGGTATATGAGGATCCCAAAAAGTGGTCAAAGTTCAAGTATATTATGATAATATGTTAATCATGCCAGGATGTGGTCGAAATCCACTCTAAAGTGGTGGAAAGTGACTTAAATTGGTTAGTTTGGCCAAACTAGAGCCGAAATTGACTCGGGTGAAACTATTATTGGAGGACCTAAAAAAATGGTCATAGTTGATGTAAATTCTGATAATATGTTAATCATGCCAGGAAGTGGTCGAAATCCACTCTAATGTGGTGGAAATTGACTTAAATTGGTTTCTTTGGCCAAACTAAAACCGAAATTGACTCGGATGAAACTGGTATATGAGTATCCCAAAAATTGGTCAAAGTTCATGTGTATTATGATAATATGTTAATCATGCCAGGATGTGGTCGAAATCCACTCTGATGTGGTGGAAATTGACTTAAACTGGTTTGTTTGGCCAAACTAAAACCGATATTGACTCGGATGAAACTGGTATATAAGGATCCCAAAAAGTGGTCAAAGTTCATGTATATTATGATAATATGTTAATCATTCCAGGATGTGGTCGAAATCCAATCTAAAGTGGTGGAAAGTGACTAAAATTGGTTACTTTGGCCAAACTAGAGCCGAAATTGACTCGGATGCAACTGTTATTGGAGGACCCCAAAAAATGGTCATAGATGATGTATTTTATGATAATATGTTAATCATGACAAGAAGTGGTCAAAATCCACTCTAATGAGGTGGAAATTGACTTAAATTGGTTTGTTTGGCTAAACTGAAACCGAAATTGACTCGGATGAAACTGGTTTATGAGGATCCCAAAAAGTGGTCAAAGTTCAAGTATATTATGATAATATGTTAATCATGCCAGGATGTGGTCGAAATCCACTCTAAAGTGGTGGAAAGTGACTTAAATTGGTTAGTTTGGACAAACTAGAGTCGAAATTGACTCGGGTGAAACTGTTATTGGAGGACCGCAAAAATGGTCATAGTTGATGTAAATTCTGATAATATATTAATCATGCCAGGAAGTGGTCGAAATCCACTCTAATGTGGTGGAAATTGACTTAAATTGGTTTGTTTGGCCAAACTAAAATCAAAATTGACTCGGATGAAACTGGTATATAAGGATCCCAAAAAGTGGTCAAATTCATTTATATTATGATAATATGTTAATCATGCCAAGATGTGGTCGAAATCCAATCTAAAGTGGTGGAAAGTGACTTAAATTGGTTACTTTGGCCAAACTAGAGCCGAAATTGACTCGGATGAAACTGTTATTGGAGGACCCCCAAAAATGGTCATAGTTGATGTATTTTTATGATAATATGTTAATCATGCCAAGAAGTGGTCAAAATCCACTCTAATGTGGTGGAAATTGACTTAAATTGGTTTGTTTGGCTAAACTAAAACCGAAATTGACTCGGATGAAACTGGTATATGAGGATCCCAAAAAGTGTTTAAAGTTCAAGTATATTATGATAATATGTTAATCATGCCAGGATGTGGTCAAAATCCACTCTAAAGTGGTGGAAAGTGACTAAAATTGGTTTGTTTGGCCAAACTAAAACCGAAATTGACTCGGATGAAACTGGTATATGAGTATCCCAAAAAGTGGTCAAAGTTCATGTATATTATGATAATCTGTTAATCATGCCAGGATGTGGTCGAAATCCACTCTAATGTGGTGGAAATTCACTTAAACTGGTTTGTTTGACCAAACTAAAACCGAAATTGACTCGGATGAAACTGGTATATAAGGATCCCAAAAAGTGGTCAAAGTTTATGTATATTATGATAATATGTTAATCATGCCAGGATGTGGTCGAAATCCAATCTAAAGTGGTGGAAAGTGACTTAAATTGGTTATTTTGGCCAAACTGGATCCGAAATTGACTCGGATGAAACTGTTATTGGAGGACCCCAAAAAATGGTCATAGTTGATGTATTTTATGATAATATGTTAATCATGACAAGAAGTGGTCGAAATCCACTCTAATGTGGTGGAAATTGACTTAAATTGGTTTGTTTGGCTAAACTAAAACCAAAATTGACTCTGATGAAACTGGTATATGAGGATCCCAAAAAGTGGTCAAAGTTCATGTATATTATGATATTATGTTAATCATGCCAGGATGTGGTCGAAATCCACTCTAATATGGTGAAAAGTGACTTAAATTGGTGAGTTGGCCAAACTAGAGCCGAAATTGACTCGGATGGAACTGGTATCAGAGGACCCCAAAAAGTGGTCAAAGTTGATGTAAATTATGATAATATGATAATCATGCCAGGATGTGCTCGAATTCCACTCTAATGTGGTGGAAAGTTACTTAAATTGGTTAGTTTAGCCAAACTAGAGCCATAATTGACTTGGATGAAACTGGTGTCAGAGGACCCCAAAAATTGGTCAAAGTTGATGTAAATTATGATAATATATTAATCATGCCAGTATGTGGTCGAAATCCACTCTAATGTGGTGGAAAGTGACTTAAATGGGTGACTTTGGCCAAACTAGAGCAGAAATTGACTCAGATGAAACTTGTATTGGAGGACCCCCAAAAATGGTCATAGTTGATGTATTTTATGATAATATGTTAATCATGCCAAGAAGTGGTCGAAATCCACTTTAATGTGGTGGAAATTGACTTAAATTGCTTTGTTTGGCTAAACTAAAACCGAAATTGACTCGGATGAATCTGGTATATGAGGATCCCAAAAAGTGGTCAAAGGTTAAGTATATTATGATAATATGTTAATCATGCCAGGATGTGGTCGAAATCCACTCTAAAGTGGTGGAAAGTGACTAAAATTGGTTAGTTCGGCCAAACTAGAGCCGAAATTGACTCGGGTGAAATTGTTATTGGAGGACCCCAAAAATGGTAATAGTTGATGTAAATTCTGAAAATATGTTAATCATGGCAGGAAGTAGTCGAAATCCACTCTAATGTGGTGGAAATTGACTTAAATTGGTTTGTTTGGCCAAACTAAAACCGAAATTGACTCGGATGAAACTGGTATATGAGTATCCCAAAAAGTGGTCAAAGTTCATATATATTATGATAATATGTTAATCATGCCAGGATTTGGTCGAAATCCACTCTAATGTGGTGGAAATTGACTTAAACTAGTTTGTTTGGCCAAACTAAAACCGAAATTGACTCGGCTGAAACTGGTATATAAGGATCCCAAAAAGTGGTCAAAGTTCATGTATATTATGATAATATGTTAATCATGCCAGGATGTGGTCGAAATCCAATCTAAAGTGGTGGAAAGTTACTTAAATTGGTTACTTTGGCCAAACTAGAGCCGAAATTGACTCGGATGAAACTGTTATTGGAGGACCATAAAAAATGGTCGTAGTTGATGTATTTTATGATAATATGTTAATCATGACAAGAACTGGTCGAAATCCACTCTAATGTGGTGGAAATTGACTTAAATTGGTTTGTTTGGCTAAACTAAAACCGAAATTGACTCGGATGAAACTGGTATATGAGGATCCCAAAAAGTGGTCAAAGTTCATGTATATTATGATAATATGTTAATCATGCCAGGATGTGGACGAAATCCACTCTATTGTGGTGGAAAGTGACTTAAATTGGTGAGTTGGCCAAACTAGAGCCGAAATTAACTCGGATGGAACTCGTATCAAAGGACCCCAAAAAGTGGTCAAAGTTGATGTAAATTATGATAATAGGATAATCATGCCAGGATGTGCTCGAATTCCACTCTAATGTGGTGGAAAGTTACTTAAATTGGTTAGGTAAGCCAAACTAGAGCCATAATTGACTTGGATGAAACTGGTATCAGAGGACCCCAAAAAGTGGTCAAAGTTGATGTAAATTATGATAATATATTAATCATGCTGGGATGTGGTCGAAATCCACTCTCATGTGGTGGAAAGTGACTTAAATTGGTTACTTTGGCCAAACTAGAGCCGAAATTGACTCGGATGAAACTGTTATTGGAGGACCCCCAAAAATGGTCATAGTTGATGTATTTTATGATAATATGTTAATCATGCCAAGAAGTGGTCGAAATCCAATCTAATGTGGTGGAAATTGACTTAAATTGGTTTGTTTGGCTAAACTAAAACCGAAATTGACTCGGATAAAACTGGTATATGAGGATCCCAAAAAGTGGTCAAAGTTCATGTATATTATGATAATATGTTAATCATGCCAGGATGTGGACGAAATCCACTCTAATGTGGTGGAAAGTGACTTAAATTGGTGAGTTGGCCAAACTAGAGCCGAAATTGACTCGGATGGAACTGGTATCAAAGGACCCCAAAAAGTGGTCAAAGTTGATGTAAATTATGATAATCATGCCAGGATGTGCTCGAATTCCACTCTAATGTGGTGGAAAGTTACTTAAATTGGTTAGGTAAGCCAAACTAGAGCCATAATTGACTTGGATGAAACTGGTATCAGAGGGCCCCAAAAAGTGGTCAAAGTTGATGTAAATTATGATAATATATTAATCATGCCGGGATGTGGTCGAAATCCACTCTAATGTGGTGGAAAGTGACTTAAATCGGTTACTTTGGCCAAACTAGAGCCGAAATTGACTCGGATGAAAGTGTTATTGGAGGACCCCCAAAAATGGTCATAGTTGATGTATTTTATGATAATATGTTAATCATGCCAAGAAGTGGTCGAAATCTAATCTAATGTGGTGGAAATTGACTTAAATTGGTATGTTTGGCTAAATTAAAACCGAAATTGAGTCGGATAAAACTGGTATATGAGGATCCCAAAAAGTGGTCAAAGTTCATGTATATTATGATAATATGTTAATCATGCCAGGATGTGGACGAAATCCACTCTAATGTGGTGGAAAGTGACTTAAATTAGTGAGTTGGCCAAACTAGAGCCGAAATTGACTCGGATGGAACTGGTATCAAAGGACCCCAAAAAGGGGTCAAAGTTGATGTAAATTATGATAATATGATAATAATGCTAGGATGTGCTCGAATTCCACTCTAATGTGGTGGAAAGTTACTTAAATTGGTTAGGTAAGCCAAACTAGAGCCATAATTGACTTGGATGAAACTGGTATCAGAGGACCCCAAAAAGTGGTCAAAGTTGATGTAAATTATGATAATATATTAATCATGCCAGGATGTGGTCGAAACCCACTCTAATGTGGTGGAAAGTGACTTAAATTGGTTACTTTGGCCAAACTAGAGCCGAAATTGACTCGGATGAAACTGTTATTGGAGGACCCCCAAAAATGGTCATAGTTGATGTATTTTATGATATAATATGTTAATCATGCCAAGAAGTGGTCGAAATCCAATCTAATGTGGTGGAAATTGACTTAAATTGGTTTGTTTGGCTAAACTAAAACCGAAATTGACTCGGATGAAACTGGTATAGGAGGATCCCAAAAAGTGGTCAAAGTTCAAGTATATTATGATAATATGTTAATCATGCCAGGATGTGGTCGAAATCCACTCTAAAGTGGTGGAAAGTGACTTAAATTGGTTAGTTTGGCCAAACTAGAGCCGAAATTGACTCGGGTGAAACTATTATTGGAGGACCTAAAAAAATGGTCATAGTTGATGTAAATTCTGATAATATGTTAATCATGCCAGGAAGTGGTCGAAATCCACTCTAATGTGGTGGAAATTGACTTAAATTGGTTTCTTTGGCCAAACTAAAACCGAAATTGACTCGGATGAAACTGGTATATGAGTATCCCAAAAATTGGTCAAAGTTCATGTATATTATGATAATATGTTAATCATGTCAGGATGTGGTCGAAATCCACTCTGATGTGGTGGAAATTGACTTAAACTGGTTTGTTTGGCCAAACTAAAACCGATATTGACTCGGATGAAACTGGTATATAAGGATCCCAAAAAGTGGTCAAAGTTCATGTATATTATGATAATATGTTAATCATTCCAGGATGTGGTCGAAATCCAATCTAAAGTGGTGGAAAGTGACTAAAATTGGTTACTTTGGCCAAACTAGAGCCGAAATTGACTCGGATGCAACTGTTATTGGAGGACCCCAAAAAATGGTCATAGTTGATGTATTTTATGATAATATGTTAATCATGACAAGAAGTGGTCAAAATCCACTCTAATGAGGTGGAAATTGACTTAAATTAGTTTGTTTGGCTAAACTGAAACCGAAATTGACTCGGATGAAACTGGTTTATGAGGATCCCAAAAAGTGGTCAAAGTTCAAGTATATTATGATAATATGTTAATCATGCCAGGATGTGGTCGAAATCCACTCTAAAGTGGTGGAAAGTGACTTAAATTGGTTAGTTTGGACAAACTAGAGTCGAAATTGACTCGGGTGAAACTGTTATTGGAGGACCGCAAAAATGGTCATAGTTGATGTAAATTCTGATAATATATTAATCATGCCAGGAAGTGGTCGAAATCCACTCTAATGTGGTGGAAATTGACTTAAATTGGTTTGTTTGGCCAAACTAAAATCGAAATTGACTCGGATGAAACTGGTATATAAGGATCCCAAAAAGTGGTCAAATTCATTTATATTATGATAATATGTTAATCATGCCAAGATGTGGTCGAAATCCAATCTAAAGTGGTGGAAAGTGACTGAAATTGGTTACTTTGGCCAAACTAGAGCCGAAATTGACTCGGATGAAACGGTTATTGGAGGACCCCAAAAAATGGTCATAGTTGATGTATTTTTATGATAATATGTTAATCATGCCAAGAAGTGGTCAAAATCCACTCTAATGTGGTGGAAATTGACTTAAATTGGTTTGTTTGGCTAAACTAAAACCGAAATTGACTCGGATGAAACTGGTATATGAGGATCCCAAAAAGTGTTTAAAGTTCAAGTATATTATGATAATATGTTAATCATGCCAGGATGTGGTCAAAATCCACTCTAAAGTGGTGGAAAGTGACTAAAATTGGTTAGTTTGGCCAAACTAGAGCCGAAATTGACTCGGGTGAAACTTTTATTGGAGAACCCAAAAAAATGGTAATAGTTGATGTAAATTCTGAAAATATGTTAATCATGCCAGGAAGTGGTCGAAATCCACTCTAATGTGGTGGAAATTGACTTAAATTGGTTTGTTTGGCCAAACTAAAACAGAAATTGACTCGGATGAAACTGGTATATGAGTATCCCAAAAAGTGGTCAAAGTTCATGTATATTATGATAATATGTTAATCATGCCAGGATGTGGTCGAAATCCACTCTAATGTGGTGGAAATTCACTTAAACTGGTTTGTTTGACCAAACTAAAACCGAAATTGACTCGGATGAAACTGGTATATAAGGATCCCAAAAAGTGGTCAAAGTTTATGTATATTATGATAATATGTTAATCATGCCAGGATGTGGTCGAAATCCAATCTAAAGTGGTGGAAAGTGACTTAAATTGGTTATTTTGGCCAAACTAGAGCCGAAATTGGCTCGGATGAAACTGTTATTGGAGGACCCCAAAAAATGGTCATAGTTGATGTATTTTATGATAATATGTTAATCATGACAAGAAGTGGTCGAAATCCACTCTAATGTGGTGGAAATTGACTTAAATTGGTTTGTTTGGCTAAACTAAAACCAAAATTGACTCTGATGAAACTGGTATATGAGGATCCCAAAAAGTGGTCAAAGTTCATGTATATTATGATATTATGTTAATCATGCCAGGATGTGGTCGAAATCCACTCTAATATGGTGGAAAGTGACTTAAATTGGTGAGTTGGCCAAACTAGAGCCGAAATTGACTCGGATGGAACTGGTATCAGAGGACCCCAAAAAGTGGTCAAAGTTGATGTAAATTATGATAATATGATAATCATGCCAGGATGTGCTCGAATTCGACTCTAATGTGGTGGAAAGTTACTTAAATTGGTTAGTTTAGCCAAACTAGAGCCATAATTGACTTGGATGAAACTGGTATCAGAGGACCCCAAAAATTGGTCAAAGTTGATGTAAATTATGATAATATATTAATCATGCCAGTATGTGGTCGAAATCCACTCTAATGTGGTGGAAAGTGACTTAAATGGGTGACTTTGGCCAAACTAGAGCAGAAATTGACTCAGATGAAACTTGTATTGGAGGACCCCCAAAAATGGTCATAGTTGATGTATTTTATGATAATATGTTAATCATGCCAAGAAGTGGTCGAAATCCACTTTAATGTGGTGGAAATTGACTTAAATTGCTTTGTTTGGCTAAACTAAAACCGAAATTGACTTGGATGAATCTGGTATATGAGGATCCCAAAAAGTGGTCAAAGTTTAAGTATATTATGATAATATGTTAATCATGCCAGGATGTGGTCGAAATCCATCCTAAAGTGGTGGAAAGTGACTAAAATTGGTTAGTTCGGCCAAACTAGAGCCGAAATTGACTCGGGTGAAATTGTTATTGGAGGACCCCAAAAAATGGTAATAGTTGATGTAAATTCTGAAAATATGTTAATCATGGCAGGAAGTAGTCGAAATCCACTCTAATGTGGTGGAAATTGACTTAAATTGGTTTGTTTGGCCAAACTAAAACCGAAATTGACTCGGATGAAACTGGTATATGAGTATCCCAAAAAGTGGTCAAAGTTCATATATATTATGATAATATGTTAATCATGCCAGGATTTGGTCGAAATCCACTCTAATGTGGTGGAAATTGACTTAAACTAGTTTGTTTGGCCAAACTAAAACCGAAATTGACTCGGCTGAAACTGGTATATAAGGATCCCAAAAAGTGGTCAAAGTTCATGTATATTATGATAATATGTTAATCATGCCAGGATGTGGTCGAAATCCAATCTAAAGTGGCGGAAAGTTACTTAAATTGGTTACTTTGGCCAAACTAGAGCCGAAATTGACTCGGATGAAACTGTTATTGGAGGACCATAAAAAATGGTCATAGTTGATGTATTTTATGATAATATGTTAATCATGACAAGAACTGGTCGAAATCCACTCTAATGTGGTGGAAATTGACTTAAATTGGTTTGTTTGGCTAAACTAAAACCGAAATTGACTCGGATGAAACTGGTATATGAGGATCCCAAAAAGTGGTCAAAGTTCATGTATATTATGATAATATTTTAATCATGCCAGGATGTGGACGAAATCCACTCTAATGTGGTGGAAAGTGACTTAAATTGGTGAGTTGGCCAAACTAGAGCCGAAATCAACTCGGATGGAACTGGTATCAAAGGACCCCAAAAAGTGGTCAAAGTTGATGTAAATTATGATAATATGATAATCATGCCAGGATGTGCTCAAATTCCACTCTAATGTGGTGGAAAGTTACTTAAATTGGTTAGGTAAGCCAAACTAGAGCCATAATTGACTTGGATGAAACTGGTATCAGAGGACCCCAAAAAGTGGTCAAAGTTGATGTAAATTATGATAATATTTAATCATGCTGGGATGTGGTCGAAATCCACTCTAATGTGGTGGAAAGTGACTTAAATTGGTTACTTTGGCCAAACTAGAGCCGAAATTGACTCGGATGAAACTGTTATTGGAGGACCCCCAAAAATGGTCATAGTTGATGTATTTTATGATAATATGTTAATCATGCCAAGAAGTGGTCGAAATCCAATCTAATGTGGTGGAAATTGACTTAAATTGGTTTGTTTGGCTAAACTAAAACCGAAATTGACTCGGATAAAACTGGTATATGAGGATCCCAAAAAGTGGTCAAAGTTCATGTATATTATGATAATATGTTAATCATGCCAGGATGTGGACGAAATCCACTCTAATGTGGTGGAAAGTGACTTAAATTTGTGAGTTGGCCAAACTAGAGCCGAAATTGACTCAGATGGAACTGGTATCAAAGGACCCCAAAAAGTGGTCAAAGTTGATGTAAATTATGATAATATGATAATCATGTCAGGATGTGCTCGAATTCCACTCTAATGTGGTGGAAAGTTACTTAAATTGGTTAGGTAAGCCAAACTAGAGCCATAATTGACTTGGATGAAACTGGTATCAGAGGGCCCCAAAAAGTGGTCAAAGTTGATGTAAATTATGATAATATATTAATCATGCCGGGATGTGGTCGAAATCCACTCTAATGTGGTGGAAAGTGACTTAAATTGGTTACTTTGGCCAAACTAGAGCCGAAATTGACTCGGATGAAAGTGTTATTGGAGGACCCCCAAAAATGGTCATAGTTGATGTATTTTATGATAATATGTTAATCATGCCAAGAAGTGGTCGAAATCCAATCTAATGTGGTGGAAATAGACTTAAATTGGTTTGTTTGGCTAAATTAAAACCGAAATTGAGTCGGATAAAACTGGTATATGAGGATCCCAAAAAGTGGTCAAAGTTCATGTATATTATGATAATATGTTAATCATGCCAGGATGTGGACGAAATCCACTCTAATGTGGTGGAAAATGACTTAAATTAGTGAGTTGGCCAAACTAGAGCCGAAATTGACTCGGATGGAACTGGTATCAAAGGACCCCAAAAAGGGGTCAAAGTTGATGTAAATTATGATAATATGATAATCATGCTAGGATGTGCTCGAATTCCACTCTAATGTGGTGGAAAGTTACTTAAATTGGTTAGGTAAGCCAAACTAGAGCCATAATTGACTTGGATGAAACTGGTATCAGAGGACCCCAAAAAGTGGTCAAAGTTGATGTAAATTATGATAATATATTAATCATGCCAGGATGTGGTCGAAACCCACTCTAATGTGGTGGAAAGTGACTTAAATTGGTTACTTTGGCCAAACTAGAGCCGAAATTGACTCGGATGAAACTGTTATTGGAGGACCCCCAAAAATGGTCATAGTTGATGTATTTTATGATAATATGTTAATCATGCCAAGAAGTGGTCGAAATCCAATCTAATGTGGTGGAAATTGACTTAAATTGGTTTGTTTGGCTAAACTAAAACCGAAATTGACTCGGATAAAACTGGTATATGAGGATCCCAAAAAGTGGTCAAAGTTCATGTATATTATGATAATATGTTAATCATGCCAGGATGTGGACGAAATCCACTCTAATGTGGTGGAAAGTGACTTAAATTGGTGAGTTGGCCAAACTAGAGCCGAAATTGACTCGGATGGAACTGGTATCAAAGGACCCCAGAAAGTGGTCAAAGTTGATGTAAATTATGATAATATGATAATCATGCCAGGATGTGCTCGAATTCCACTCTAATGTGGTGGAAAGTTACTTAAATTGGTTAGGTAAGCCAAACTAGAGCCATAATTGACTTGGATGAAACTGGTATCAGAGGGCCCCAAAAAGTGGTCAAAGTTGATGTAAATTATGATAATATATTAATCATGCCGGGATGTGGTCGAAATCCACTCTAATGTGGTGGAAAGTGACTTAAATTGGTTACTTTGGCCAAAGTAGAGCCGAAATTGACTCGGATGAAAGTGTTATTGGAGGACCCCCAAAAATGGTCATAGTTGATGTATTTTATGATAATATGTTAATCATGCCAAGAAGTGGTCGAAATCCAATCTAATGTGGTGGAAATTGACTTAAATTGGTTTGTTTGGCTAAATTAAAACCGAAATTGAGTCGGATAAAACTGGTATATGAGGATCCCAAAAAGTGGTCAAAGTTCATGTATATTATGATAATATGTTAATCATGCCAGGATGTGGACGAAATCCACTCTAATGTGGTGGAAAGTGACTTAAATTAGTGAGTTGGCCAAACTAGAGCCGAAATTGACTCGGATGGAACTGGTATCAAAGGACCCCAAAAAGGGGTCAAAGTTGATGTAAATTATGATAATATGATAATAATGCTAGGATGTGCTCGAATTCCACTCTAATGTGGTGGAAAGTTACTTAAATTGGTTAGGTAAGCCAAACTAGAGCCATAATTGACTTGGATGAAACTGGTATCAGAGGACCCCAAAAAGTGGTCAAAGTTGATGTAAATTATGATAATATATTAATCATGCTGGGATGTGGTCGAAATCCCCTCTAATGTGGTGGAAAGTGACTTAAATTGGTTACTTTGGCCAAACTGGAGCCGAAATTGACTCGGATGAAACTGTTATTGGAGGACCCCCAAAAATGGTCATAGTTGATGTATTTTATGATAATATGTTAATCATGCCAAGAAGTGGTCGAAATCCAATCTAATGTGGTGGAAATTGACTTAAATTGGTTTGTTTGGCTAAACTAAAACCGAAATTGACTCGGATAAAACTGGTATATGAGGATCCCAAAAAGTGGTCAAAGTTCATGTATATTATGATAATATGTTAATCATGCCAGGATGTGGACGAAATCCACTCTAATGTGGTGGAAAGTGACTTAAATTGGTGAGTTGGCCAAACTAGAGCCGAAATTGACTCGGATGGAACTGGTATAAAAGGACCCCAAAAAGTGGTCAAAGTTGATGTAAATTATGATAATATGATAATCATGCCAGGATGTGCTCGAATTCCACTCTAATGTGGTGGAAAGTTACTTAAATTGGTTAGGTAAGCCAAACTAGAGCCATAATTGACTTGGATGAAACTGGTATCAGAGGGCCCCAAAAAGTGGTCAAAGTTGATGTAAATTATGATAATATATTAATCATGCCGGGATGTGGTCGAAATCCACTCTAATGTGGTGGAAAGTGACTTAAATTGGTTACTTTGGCCAAACTAGAGCCGAAATTGACTCGGATGAAACTGTTATTGGAGGACCCCCAAAAATGGTCATAGTTGATGTATTTTATGATAATATGTTAATCATGCCAAGAAGTGGTCGAAATCCAATCTAATGTGGTGGAAATTGACTTAAATTGGTTTGTTTGGCTAAATTAAAACCGAAATTGAGTCGGATAAAACTGGTATATGAGGATCCCAAAAAGTGGTCAAAGTTCATGTATATTATGATAATATGTTAATCATGCCAGGATGTGGACGAAATCCACTCTAATGTGGTGGAAAATGACTTAAATTAGTGAGTTGGCCAAACTAGAGCCGAAATTGACTCGGATGGAACTGGTATCAAAGGACCCCAAAAAGGGGTCAAAGTTGATGTAAATTATGATAATATGATAATCATGCTAGGATGTGCTCGAATTCCACTCTAATGTGGTGGAAAGTTACTTAAATTGGTTAGGTAAGCCAAACTAGAGCCATAATTGACTTGGATGAAACTGGTATCAGAGGACCCCAAAAAGTGGTCAAAGTTGATGTAAATTATGATAATATATTAATCATGCCAGGATGTGGTCGAAACCCACTCTAATGTGGTGGAAAGTGACTTAAATTGGTTACTTTGGCCAAACTAGAGCCGAAATTGACTCGGATGAAACTGTTATTGGAGGACCCCCAAAAATGGTCATAGTTGATGTATTTTATGATAATATGTTAATCATGCCAAGAAGTGGTCGAAATCCAATCTAATGTGGTGGAAATTGACTTAAATTGGTTTGTTTGGCTAAACTAAAACCGAAATTGACTCGGATAAAACTGGTATATGAGGATCCCAAAAAGTGGTCAAAGTTCATGTATATTATGATAATATGTTAATCATACCAGGATGTGGACGAAATCCACTCTAATGTGGTGGAAAGTGACTTAAATTGGTGAGTTGGCCAAACTAGAGCCGAAATTGACTCGGATGGAACTGGTATCAAAGGACCCCAAAAAGTGGTCAAAGTTGATGTAAATTATGATAATATGATAATCATGCCAGGATGTGCTCGAATTCCACTCTAATGTGGTGGAAAGTTACTTAAATTGGTTAGGTAAGCCAAACTAGAGCCATAATTGACTTGGATGAAACTGGTATCAGAGGGCCCCAAAAAGTGGTCAAAGTTGATGTAAATTATGATAATATATTAATCATGCCGGGATGTGGTCGAAATCCACTCTAATGTGGTGGAAAGTGACTTAAATTGGTTACTTTGGCCAAACTAGAGCCGAAATTGACTCGGATGAAAGTGTTATTGGAGGACCCCCAAAAATGGTCATAGTTGATGTATTTTATGATAATATGTTAATCATGCCAAGAAGTGGTCGAAATCCAATCTAATGTGGTGGAAATTGACTTAAATTGGTTTGTTTGGCTAAATTAAAACCGAAATTGAGTCGGATAAAACTGGTATATGAGGATCCCAAAAAGTGGTCAAAGTTCATGTATATTATGATAATATGTTAATCATGCCAGGATGTGGACGAAATCCACTCTAATGTGGTGGAAAGTGACTTAAATTAGTGAGTTGGCCAAACTAGAGCCGAAATTGACTCGGATGGAACTGGTATCAAAGGACCCCAAAAAGGGGTCAAAGTTGATGTAAATTATGATAATATGATAATCATGCTAGGATGTGCTCGAATTCCACTCTAATGTGGTGGAAAGTTACTTAAATTGGTTAGGTAAGCCAAACTAGAGCCATAATTGACTTGGATGAAACTGGTATCAGAGGACCCCAAAAAGTGGTCAAAGTTGATGTAAATTATGATAATATATTAATCATGCCAGGATGTGGTCGAAACCCACTCTAATGTGGTGGAAAGTGACTTAAATTGGTTACTTTGGCCAAACTAGAGCCGAAATTGACTCGGATGAAACTGTTATTGGAGGACCCCCAAAAATGGTCATAGTTGATGTATTTTATGATAATATGTTAATCATGCCAAGAAGTGGTCGAAATCCAAACTAATGTGGTGGAAATTGACTTAAATTGGTTTGTTTGGCTAAACTAAAACCGAAATTGACTCGGATGAAACTGGTATAGGAGGATCCCAAAAAGTGGTCAAAGTTCAAGTATATTATGATAATATGTTAATCATGCCAGGATGTGGTCGAAATCCACTCTAAAGTGGTGGAAAGTGACTTAAATTGGTTAGTTTGGCCAAACTAGAGCCGAAATTGACTCGGGTGAAACTATTATTGGAGGACCTAAAAAAATGGTCATAGTTGATGTAAATTCTGATAATATGTTAATCATGCCAGGAAGTGGTCGAAATCCACTCTAATGTGGTGGAAATTGACTTAAATTGGTTTCTTTGGCCAAACTAAAACCGAAATTGACTCGGATGAAACTGGTATATGAGTATCCCAAAAATTGGTCAAAGTTCATGTATATTATGATAATATGTTAATCATGCCAGGATGTGGTCGAAATCCACTATGATGTGGTGGAAATTGACTTAAACTGGTTTGTTTGGCCAAACTAAAACTGATATTGACTCGGATGAAACTGGTATATAAGGATCCCAAAAAGTGGTCAAAGTTCATGTATATTATGATAATATGTTAATCATTCCAGGATGTGGTCGAAATCCAATCTAAAGTGGTGGAAAGTGACTAAAATTGGTTACTTTGGCCAAACTAGAGCCGAAATTGACTCGGATGCAACTGTTATTGGAGGACCCCAAAAAATGGTCATAGTTGATGTATTTTATGATAATATGTTAATCATGACAAGAAGTGGTCAAAATCCACTCTAATGAGGTGGAAATTGACTTAAATTGGTTTGTTTGGCTAAACTGAAACCGAAATTGACTCGAATGAAACTGGTTTATGAGGATCCCAAAAAGTGGTCAAAGTTCAAGTATATTATGATAATATGTTAATCATGCCAGGACGTGGTCGAAATCCACTCTAAAGTGGTGGAAAGTGACTTAAATTGGTTAGTTTGGACAAACTAGAGTCGAAATTGACTCGGGTGAAACTGTTATTGGAGGACCGCAAAAATGGTCATAGTTGATGTAAATTCTGATAATATATTAATCATGCCAGGAAGTGGTCGAAATCCACTCTAATGTGGTGGAAATTGACTTAAATTGGTTTGTTTGGCCAAACTAAAATCGAAATTGACTCGGATGAAACTGGTATATAAGGATCCCAAAAAGTGGTCAAATTCATTTATATTATGATAATATGTTAATCATGCCAAGATGTGGTCGAAATCCAATCTAAAGTGGTGGAAAGTGACTGAAATTGGTTACTTTGGCCAAACTAGAGCCGAAATTGACTCGGATGAAACTGTTATTGGAGGACCCCAAAAATTGGTCATAGTTGATGTATTTTTATGATAATATGTTAATCATGCCAAGAAGTGGTCAAAATCCACTCTAATGTGGTGGAAATTGACTTAAATTGGTTTGTTTGGCTAAACTAAAACCGAAATTGACTCGGATGAAACTGGTATATGAGGATCCCAAAAAGTGTTTAAAGTTCAAGTATATTATGATAATATGTTAATCATGCCAGGATGTGGTCAAAATCCACTCTAAAGTGGTGGAAAGTGACTAAAATTGGTTAGTTTGGCCAAACTAGAGCCGAAATTGACTCGGGTGAAACTTTTATTGGAGAACCCAAAAAAATGGTAATAGTTGATGTAAATTCTGAAAATATGTTAATCATGCCAGGAAGTGGTCGAAATCCACTCTAATGTGGTGGAAATTGACTTAAATTGGTTTGTTTGGCCAAACTAAAACAGAAATTGACTCGGATGAAACTGGTATATGAGTATCCCAAAAAGTGGTCAAAGTTCATGTATATTATGATAATATGTTAATCATGCCAGGATGTGGTCGAAATCCACTCTAATGTGGTGGAAATTCACTTAAACTGGTTTGTTTGACCAAACTAAAACCGAAATTGACTCGGATGAAACTGGTATATAAGGATCCCAAAAAGTGGTCAAAGTTTATGTATATTATGATAATATGTTAATCATGCCAGGATGTGGTCGAAATCCAATCTAAAGTGGTGGAAAGTGACTTAAATTGGTTATTTTGGCCAAACTAGAGCCGAAATTGACTCGGATGAAACTGTTATTGGAGGACCCCAAAAAATGGTCATAGTTGATGTATTTTATGATAATATGTTAATCATGACAAGAAGTGGTCGAAATCCACTCTAATGTGGTGGAAATTGACTTAAATTGGTTTGTTTGGCTAAACTAAAACCAAAATTGACTCTGATGAAACTGGTATATGAGGATCCCAAAAAGTGGTCAAAGTTCATGTATATTATGATATTATGTTAATCATGCCAGGATGTGGTCGAAATCCACTCTAATATGGTGGAAAGTGACTTAAATTGGTGAGTTGGCCAAACTAGAGCCGAAATTGACTCGGATGGAACTGGTATCAGAGGACCCCAAAAAGTGGTCAAAGTTGATGTAAATTATGATAATATGATAATCATGCCAGGATGTGCTCGAATTCGACTCTAATGTGGTGGAAAGTTACTTAAATTGGTTAGTTTAGCCAAACTAGAGCCATAATTGACTTGGATGAAACTGGTATCAGAGGACCCCAAAAATTGGTCAAAGTTGATGTAAATTATGATAATATATTAATCATGCCAGTATGTGGTCGAAATCCACTCTAATGTGGTGGAAAGTGACTTAAATGGGTGACTTTGGCCAAACTAGAGCAGAAATTGACTCAGATGAAACTTGTATTGGAGGACCCCCAAAAATGGTCATAGTTGATGTATTTTATGATAATATGTTAATCATGCCAAGAAGTGGTCGAAATCCACTTTAATGTGGTGGAAATTGACTTAAATTGCTTTGTTTGGCTAAACTAAAACCGAAATTGACTTGGATGAATCTGGTATATGAGGATCCAAAAAAGTGGTCAAAGTTTAAGTATATTATGATAATATGTTAATCATGCCAGGATGTGGTCGAAATCCACTCTAAAGTGGTGGAAAGTGACTAAAATTGGTTAGTTCGGCCAAACTTGAGCCGAAATTGACTCGGGTGAAATTGTTATTGGAGGACCCCAAAAAATGGTAATAGTTGATGTAAATTCTGAAAATATGTTAATCATGGCAGGAAGTAGTCGAAATCCACTCTAATGTGGTGGAAATTGACTTAAATTGGTTTGTTTGGCCAAACTAAAACCGAAATTGACTCGGATGAAACTGGTATATGAGTATCCCAAAAAGTGGTCAAAATTTATATATATTATGATAATATGTTAATCATGCCAGGATTTGGTCGAAATCCACTCTAATGTGGTGGAAATTGACTTAAACTAGTTTGTTTGGCCAAACTAAAACCGAAATTGACTCGGCTGAAACTGGTATATAAGGATCCCAAAAAGTGGTCAAAGTTCATGTATATTATGATAATATGTTAATCATGCCAGGATGTGGTCGAAATCCAATCTAAAGTGGTGGAAAGTTACTTAAATTGGTTACTTTGGCCAAACTAGAGCCGAAATTGACTCGGATGAAACTGTTATTGGAGGACCATAAAAAATGGTCATAGTTGATGTATTTTATGATAATATGTTAATCATGACAAGAACTGGTCGAAATCCACTCTAATGTGGTGGAAATTGACTTAAATTGGTTTGTTTGGCTAAACTAAAACCGAAATTGACTCGGATGAAACTGGTATATGAGGATCCCAAAAAGTGGTCAAAGTTCATGTATATTATGATAATATGTTAATCATGCCAGGATGTGGACGAAATCCACTCTAATGTGGTGGAAAGTGACTTAAATTGGTGAGTTGGCCAAACTAGAGCCGAAATTAACTCGGATGGAACTCGTATCAAAGGACCCCAAAAAGTGGTCAAAGTTGATGTAAATTATGATAATATGATAATCATGCCAGGATGTGCTCAAATTCCACTCTAATGTGGTGGAAAGTTACTTAAATTGGTTAGGTAAGCCAAACTAGAGCCATAATTGACTTGGATGAAACTGGTATCAGAGGACCCCAAAAAGTGGTCAAAGTTGATGTAAATTATGATAATATATTAATCATGCTGGGATGTGGTCGAAATCCACTCTAATGTGGTGGAAAGTGACTTAAATTGGTTACTTTGGCCAAACTAGAGCCGAAATTGACTCGGATGAAACTGTTATTGGAGGACCCCCAAAAATGGTCATAGTTGATGTATTTTATGATAATATGTTAATCATGCCAAGAAGTGGTCGAAATCCAATCTAATGTGGTGGAAATTGACTTAAATTGGTTTGTTTGGCTAAATTAAAACCGAAATTGAGTCGGATAAAACTGGTATATGAGGATCCCAAAAAGTGGTCAAAGTTCATGTATATTATGATAATATGTTAATCATGCCAGGATGTGGACGAAATCCACTCTAATGTGGTGGAAAGTGACTTAAATTAGTGAGTTGGCCAAACTAGAGCCGAAATTGACTCGGATGGAACTGGTATCAAAGGACCCCAAAAAGGGGTCAAAGTTGATGTAAATTATGATAATATGATAATCATGCTAGGATGTGCTCGAATTCCACTCTAATGTGGTGGAAAGTTACTTAAATTGGTTAGGTAAGCCAAACTAGAGCCATAATTGACTTGGATGAAACTGGTATCAGAGGACCCCAAAAAGTGGTCAAAGTTGATGTAAATTATGATAATATATTAATCATGCCAGGATGTGGTCGAAACCCACTCTAATGTGGTGGAAAGTGACTTAAATTGGTTACTTTGGCCAAACTAGAGCCGAAATTGACTCGGATGAAACTGTTATTGGAGGACCCCCAAAAATGGTCATAGTTGATGTATTTTATGATAATATGTTAATCATGCCAAGAAGTGGTCGAAATCAAATCTAATGTGGTGGAAATTGACTTAAATTGGTTTGTTTGGCTAAACTAAAACCGAAATTGACTCGGATGAAACTGGTATATGAGTATCCCAAAAAGTGGTCAAAGTTCAAGTATATTATGATAATATGTTAATCATGCCAGGATGTGGTCGAAATCCACTCTAAAGTGGTGGAAAGTGACTTAAATTGGTTAGTTTGGCCAAACTAGAGCCGAAATTGACTCGGGTGAAACTATTATTGGAGGACCTAAAAAAATGGTCATAGTTGATGTAAATTCTGATAATATGTTAATCATGCCAGGAAGTGGTCGAAATCCACTCTAATGTGGTGGAAATTGACTTAAATTGGTTTGTTTGGCCAAACTAAAATCGAAATTGACTCGGATGAAACTGGTATATAAGGATCCCAAAAAGTGGTCAAATTCATTTATATTATGATAATATGTTAATCATGCCAAGATGTGGTCGAAATCCAATCTAAAGTGGTGGAAAGTGACTGAAATTGGTTACTTTGGCCAAACTAGAGCCGAAATTGACTCGGATGAAACTGTTATTGGAGGACCCCAAAAAATGGTCATAGTTGATGTATTTTTATGATAATATGTTAATCATGCCAAGAAGTGGTCAAAATCCACTCTAATGTGGTGGAAATTGACTTAAATTGGTTTGTTTGGCTAAACTAAAACCGAAATTGACTCGGATGAAACTGGTATATGAGGATCCCAAAAAGTGTTTAAAGTTCAAGTATATTATGATAATATGTTAATCATGCCAGGATGTGGTCAAAATCCACTCTAAAGTGGTGGAAAGTGACTAAAATTGGTTAGTTTGGCCAAACTAGAGCCGAAATTGACTCGGGTGAAACTTTTATTGGAGAACCCAAAAAAATGGTAATAGTTGATGTAAATTCTGAAAATATGTTAATCATGCCAGGAAGTGGTCGAAATCCACTCTAATGTGGTGGAAATTGACTTAAATTGGTTTGTTTGGCCAAACTAAAACCGAAATTGACTCGGATGAAACTGGTATATGAGTATCCCAAAAAGTGGTCAAAGTTCATGTATATTATGATAATATGTTAATCATGCCAGGATGTGGTCGAAATCCACTCTAATGTGGTGGAAATTCACTTAAACTGGTTTGTTTGACCAAACTAAAACCGAAATTGACTCGGATGAAACTGGTATATAAGGATCCCAAAAAGTGGTCAAAGTTTATGTATATTATGATAATATGTTAATCATGCCAGGATGTGGTCGAAATCCAATCTAAAGTGGTGGAAAGTGACTTAAATTGGTTATTTTGGCCAAACTAGAGCCGAAATTGACTCGGATGAAACTGTTATTGGAGGACCCCAAAAAATGGTCATTGTTGATGTATTTTATGATAATATGTTAATCATGACAAGAAGTGGTCGAAATCCACTCTAATGTGGTGGAAATTGACTTAAATTGGTTTGTTTGGCTAAACTAAAACCAAAATTGACTTTTATGAAACTGGTATATGAGGATCCCAAAAAGTGGTCAAAGTTCATGTATATTATGATAATATGTTAATCATGCCAGGATGTGGTCGAAATCCACTCTAATGTGGTGGAAAGTGACTTAAATTGGTGAGTTGGCCAAACTAGAGCCGAAATTGACTCGGATGGAACTGGTATCAGAGGACCCCAAAAAGTTGTCAAAGTTGATGTAAATTATGATAATATGATAATCATGCCAATATGTGCTCGAATTCCACTCTAATGTGGTGGAAAGTTACTTAAATTGGTTTGTTTAGCCAAACTAGAGCCATAATTGACTTGGATGAAACTGGTATCAGAGGACCCCAAAAAGTGGTCAAAGTTGATGTAAATTATGATAATATATTAATCATGCCAGTATGTGGTCGAAATCCACTCTAATGTGGTGGAAAGTGACTTAAATGGGTGACTTTGGCCAAACTAGAGCATAAATTGACTCAGATGAAACTTGTATTGGAGGACCCCCAAAAATGGTCATAGTTGATGTATTTTATGATAATATTAATCATGCCAAGAAGTGGTCGAAATCCACTTTAATGTGGTGGAAATTGACTTAAATTGCTTTGTTTGGCTAAACTAAAACCGAAATTGACTCGGATGAATCTGGTATATGAGGATCCCAAAAAGTGGTCAAAGTTCAAGTATATTATGATAATATGTTAATCATGTCAGGATGTGGTCGAAATCCACTCTAAAGTGGTGGAAAGTGACTAAAATTGGTTAGTTCGGCCAAACTAGAGCCGAAATTGACTCGGGTGAAATTGTTATTGGAGGACCCCAAAAAATGGTAATAGTTGATGTAAATTCTGAAAATATGTTAATCATGGCAGGAAGTGGTCGAAATCCACTCTAATGTGGTGGAAATTAACTTAAATTGGTTTGTTTGGCCAAACTAAAACCGAAATTGACTCGGATGAAACTGGTATATGAGTATCCCAAAAAGTGGTCAAAGTTCATCTATATTATGATAATATGTTAATCATGCCAGGATTTGGTCGAAATCCACTCTAATGTGGTGGAAATTGAATTAAACTAGTTTGTTTGGCCAAACTAAAACCGAAATTGACTCGGATGAAACTGGTATATAAGGATCCCAAAAAGTGGTCAAAGTTCATGTATATTATCATAATATGTTAATCATGCCAGGATGTGGTCGAAATCCAATCTAAAGTGGTGGAAAGTGACTTAAATTGGTTACTTTGGCCAAACTAGAGCCGAAATTGACTCGGATGAAACTGTTATTGGAGGACCATAAAAAATGGTCATAGTTGATGTATTTTATGATAATATGTTAATCATGACAAGAAGTGGTCGAAATCCACTCTAATGTGGTGGAAATTGACTTAAATTGGTTTGTTTGGCTAAACTAAAACCGAAATTGACTCGGATGAAACTGGTATATGAGGATCCCAAAAAGTGGTCAAAGTTCATGTATATTATGATAATATGTTAATCATGCCAGGATGTGGTCGAAATCCACACTAATGTTGTGGAAAGTGACCTAAATTGGTGAGTTGGCCAAACTAGAGCCGAAATTGACTCGGATGGAACTGGTATCAGAGGACCCCAAAAAGTGGTCAAAGTTTATGTAAATTATGATAATATGATAATCATGCCAAGATGTGCTCGAATTCCACTCTAATGTGGTGGAAAGTTACTTAAATTGGTTTGTTTAGCCAAACTAGAGCCAAAATTGACTTGAATGAAACTGGTATCAGAGGACCCCAAAAAGTGGTCAAAGTTGATTTAAATTATGATAATATGTTAATCATGCCAGGATGTTGGTCGAAATCCACTCTAATGTGGTGGAAAGTGACTTAAATTGGTTACTTTGGCCAAACTAGAGCCGAAATTGACTGGGATGAAACTGTTATTGGAGGACCCCCAAAAATGGTCATAGTTGATGTATTTTATTATAATATGTTAATCATGCCAAGAAGTGGTCGAAATCCACTCTAATGTGGTGGAAATTGACTTAAATTGGTTTGTTTGGCTAAAATAAAACCGAAATTGACTCGGATGAAACTGGTATATGAGGATCCCAAAAAGTGGTCAAAGTTCATGTATATTATGATAATATGTTAATCATGCCAGGATGTGGTCGAAATCCACTCTAATGTGGTGGAAAGTGACTTAAATTGGTGAGTTGGCCAAACTAGAGCCGAAATTGACTCGGATGGAACTGGTATCAGAGGACCCCAAAAAGTTGTCAAAGTTGATGTAAATTATGATAATATGATAATCATGCCAATATGTGCTCGAATTCCACTCTAATGTGGTGGAAAGTTACTAAAATTGGTTTGTTTAGCCAAACTAAAGCCATAACTGACTTGAATGAAACTGGTATCCGAGGACCCCAAAAACTGGTCAAAGTTGATGTAAATTATGATAATATGTTAATCATGCCTGGATGTTGGTCGAAATCAACTCTAATGTGGTGGAAAATGACTTAAATTGGTTACTTTGGCCAAACTAGAGCCGAAATTGACTCGGATGAAACTGTTATTGGAGGACCCCCCCCCCCCCCCAAAAATGGTCTTAGTTGATGTATTTTATGATAATATGTTAATCATGCCAAGAAGTGGTCGAAATCCACTCTAATGTGGTGGAAATTGACTTAAATTGGTTTGTTTGGCTAAACTAAAACCGAAATTGACTCGGATGAAACTGGTATATGAGGATACCAAAAAGTGGTCAAAGTTCATGTATATTATGATAATATGTTAATCATGCCAGGATGTGGTCGAAATCCACTCTAATGTGGTGGAAAGTGACTTAAATTGGTGAGTTGGCCAAACTAGAGCCGAAATTGACTCGGATGGAACTGGTATCAGAGGACCCCAAAAAGTGGTCAAAGTTGATGTAAATTATGATAATATGATAATCATGCCAATATGTGCTCGATTTCCACTCTAATGTGGTGGAAAGTTACTTAAATTGGTTTGTTTAGCCAAACTAGAGCCATAATTGACTTGAATGAAACTGGTATCAGAGGACCCCAAAAAGTGGTCAAAGTTGATTTAAATTATGATAATATGTTAATCATGCCAGGATGTTGGTCGAAATCCACTCTAATGTGGTGGAAAGTGACTTAAATTGGTTACTTTGGCCAAACTAGAGCCGAAATTGACTGGGATGAAACTGTTATTGGAGGACCCCCAAAAATGGTCATAGTTGATGTATTTTATTATAATATGTTAATCATGCCAAGAAGTGGTCGAAATCCACTCTAATGTGGTGGAAATTGACTTAAATTGGTTTGTTTGGCTAAAATAAAACCGAAATTGACTCGGATGAAACTGGTATATGAGGATCCCAAAAAGTGGTCAAAGTTCATGTATATTATGATAATATGTTAATCATGCCAGGATGTGGTCGAAATCCACTCTAATGTGGTGGAAAGTGACTTAAATTGGTGAGTTGGCCAAACTAGAGCCGAAATTGACTCGGATGGAACTGGTATCAGAGGACCCCAAAAAGTTGTCAAAGTTGATGTAAATTATGATAATATGATAATCATGCCAATATGTGCTCGAATTCCACTCTAATGTGGTGGAAAGTTACTTAAATTGGTTTGTTTAGCCAAACTAGAGCCATAATTGACTTGAATGAAACTGGTATCCGAGGACCCCAAAAACTGGTCAAAGTTGATGTAAATTATGATAATATGTTAATCATGCCAGGATGTTGGTCGAAATCAACTCTAATGTGGTGGAAAGTGACTTAAATTGGTTACTTTGGCCAAACTAGAGCCGAAATTGACTCGGATGAAACTGTTATTGGAGGACCCCCCCCAAAAATGGTCTTAGTTGATGTATTTTATGATAATATGTTAATCATGCCAAAAAGTGGTCGAAATCCACTCTAATGTGGTGGAAATTGACTTAAATTGGTTTGTTTGGCTAAACTAAAACCGAAATTGACTCGGATGAAACTGGTATATGAGGATCCCAAAAAGTGGTCAAAGTTCATGTATATTATGATAATATGTTAATCATGCCAGGATGTGGTCGAAATCCACTCTAATGTGGTGGAAAGTGACTTAAATTGGTGAGTTGGCCAAACTAGAGCCGAAATTGACTCGGATGGAACTGGTATCAGAGGACCCCAAAAAGTGGTCAAAGTTGATGTAAATTATGATAATATGATAATCATGCCAATATGTGCTCGATTTCCACTCTAATGTGGTGGAAAGTTACTTAAATTGGTTTGTTTAGCTAAACTAGAGCCAAAAAGTGGTCAAAGTTCATATATATTATGATAATATGTTAATCATGCCAGGATGTGGTCGAAATCCACTCTAATGTGGTGGAAATTGACTTAAACTAGTTTGTTTGGCCAAACTAAAACCGAAATTGACTCGGATGAAACTGGTATATAAGGATCCCAAAACGTGGTCAAAATTGATGTAAATTATGATCATATGTTAATCATGCCAGGATGTTGGTCGAAATCAACTCTAATGTGGTGGAAAGTGACTTAAATTGGTTACTTTGGCCAAACTAGAGCCGAAATTGACTCGGATGAAACTGTTATTGGAGGATCCCCAAAAATGGTCATAGTTGATGTATTTTATGATAATATGTTAATCATGCCAAGAAGTGGTCGAAATCCACTCTAATGTGGTGGAAATTGACTTAAATTGGTTTGTTTGGCTAAACTAAAACCGAAATTGACTCGGATGAAACTGGTATATGAGGATCCCAAAAAGTGGTCAAAGTTGAAGTATATTATGATAATATGTTAATCATGCTAGGATGTGGTCGAAATCCACTCTAAAGTGGTGGAAAGTGACTTAAATTGGTTAGTTTGGCCAAACTAGAGTCGAAATTGACTCGGGTGAAACTGTTATTGGAGGACCCCAAAAAATGGTCATAGTTGATGTAAATTCTGATAATATGTTAATCATGCCAGGAAGTGGTCGAAATCCACTCTAATGTGGTGGAAATTGACTTAAATTGGTTTGTTTGGCCAAGCTAAAACCGAAATTGACACGGATGAAACTGGTATATAAAGATCCCAAAAAGTGGTCAAAGTTCATGTATATTATGATAATATGTTAATCATGCCAGGATGTGGTCGAAATCCAATCTAAAGTGGTGGAAAGTGACTAAAATTGGTTACTTTGGCCAAACTAGAGCCGAAATTGACTCGAATGCAACTGTTATTGGAGGTCCCCAAAAAATGGTCATAGTTGATGTATTTTATGATAATATGTTAATCATGCCAAGAAGTGGTCCAAATCCACTCTAATGTGGTGGAAATTGACTTAAATTGGTTTGTTTGGCTAAACTAAAACCGAAATTGACTCGGATGAAACTGGTTTATGAGGATCCCAAAAAGTGGTCAAAGTTCAAGTATATTATGATAATATGTTAATCATGCCAGGATGTGGTCGAAATCCACTCTAAAGTGGTGGAAAGTGACTTAAATTGGTTAGTTCGGCCAAACTAGAGTCGAAATTGACTCGGGTGAAACTGTTATTAGAGGACCCCAAAAAATGGTCATAGTTGATGTAAATTCTGATAATATGTTAATCATGCCAGGAAGTGGTCGAAATCCACTCTAATGTGGTGGAAATTGACTTAAATTGGTTTGTTTGGCCAAACTAAAACCGAAATTGACTCGAATGAACCTGGCATATAAGGATCCCAAAAAGTGGTCAAATTCATGTATATTATGATAATATGTTAATCATGCCAAGATGTGGTCGAAATCCAATCTAAAGTGGTGGAAAGTGACTGAAATTGGTTACTTTGGCCAAACTAGAGCCAAAATTGACTCGGATGAAACTGTTATTGGAGGACCCCCAAAAATGGTCAAAGTTTATGTATTTTTATGATAATATGTTAATCATGCCAAGAAGTGGTCGAAATCCACTCTAATGTGGTGGAAATTGACTTAAATTGGTTTGTTTGGCTAAACTAAAACCGAAATTGACTCGGATGAAACTGTTATATGAGGATCCCAAAAAGTGTTTAAAGTTCAAGTATATTATGATAATATGTTAATCATGCCAGGATGTGGTCGAAATCCACTCTAATGTGGTGGAAAGTGACTTAAATTGGTGAGTTGGCCAAACTAGAGCCGAAATTGACTCAGATGGAACTGGTATCAGAGGACCCCAAAAAGTTGTCAAAGTTGATGTAAATTATGATAATATGTTAATCATGCCAGGATGTTGGTCGAAATCAACTCTAATGTGGTGGAAAGTGACTTAAATTGGTTACTTTGGCCAAACTAGAGCCGAAATTGACTCGGATGAAACTGTTATTGGAGGATCCCCAAAAATGGTCATAGTTGATGTATTTTATGATAATATGTTAATCATGCCAAGAAGTGGTCGAAATCCACTCTAATGTGGTGGAAATTGACTTAAATTGGTTTGTTTGGCTAAACTAAAACCGAAATTGACTCGGATGAAACTGGTATATGAGGATCCCAAAAAGTGGTCAAAGTTGAAGTATATTATGATAATATGTTAATCATGCCAGGATGTGGTCGAAATCCACTCTAAAGTGGTGGAAAGTGACTTAAATTGGTTAGTTTGGCCAAACTAGAGTCGAAATTGACTCGGGTGAAACTGTTATTGGAGGACCCCAAAAAATGGTCATAGTTGATGTAAATTCTGATAATATGTTAATCATGCCAGGAAGTGGTCGAAATCCACTCTAATGTGGTGGAAATTGACTTAAATTGGTTTGTTTGGCCAAGCTAAAACCGAAATTGACTCGGATGAAACTGGTATATGAGTATCCCAAAAAGTGGTCAAAGTTCATATATATTATGATAATATGTTAATCATGCCAGGATGTGGTCGAAATCCACTCTAATGTGGTGGAAATTGACTTAAACTGGTTTGTTTGGCCAAACTAAAACCGAAATTGACTCGGATGAAACTGGTTTATGAGGATCCCAAAAAGTGGTCAAAGTTCAAGTATATTATGATAATATGTTAATCATGCCAGGATGTGGTCGAAATCCACTCTAAAGTGGTGGAAAGTGACTTAAATTGGTTAGTTCGGCCAAACTAGAGTCGAAATTGACTCGGGTGAAACTGTTATTGGAGGACCCCAAAAAATGGTCATAGTTGATGTAAATTCTGATAATATGTTAATCATGCCAGGAAGTGGTCGAAATCCACTCTAATGTGGTGGAAATTGACTTAAATTGGTTTGTTTGGCCAAACTAAAACCGAAATTGACTCGGATGAACCTGGTATATAAGGATCCCAAAAAGTGGTCAAATTCATGTATATTATGATAATATGTTAATCATGCCAAGATGTGGTCGAAATCCAATCTAAAGTGGTGGAAAGTGACCGAAATTGGTTACTTTGGCCAAACTAGAGCCAAAATTGACTCGGATGAAACTGTTATTGGAGGACCCCCAAAAATGGTCAAAGTTTATGTATTTTTATGATAATATGTTAATCATGCCAAGAAGTGGTCGAAATCCACTCTAATGTGGTGGAAATTGACTTAAATTGGTTTGTTTGGCTAAACTAAAACCGAAATTGACTCGGATGAAACTGTTATATGAGGATCCCAAAAAGTGTTTAAAGTTCAAGTATATTATGATAATATGTTAATCATTCCAGGATGTGGTCGAAATCCACTCTAAAGTGGTGGAAAGTGACTAAAATTGGTTAGTTTGGCCAAACTAGAGACGAAATTGACTCGGGTGAAACTGTTATTGGAGGACCCCAAAAAATGGTAATATTTGAAGTAAATTCTGAAAATATGTTAATCATGCCAGGAAGTGGTCGAAATCCACTCTAATGTGGTGGAAATTGACTTAAATTGGTTTGTTTCGCTAAACTGAAACCGAAATTGACTCGGATGAAACTGGTTTATGAGGATCCCAAAAAGTGGTCAAAGTTCAAGTATATTATGATAATATGTTAATCATGCCAGGATGTGGACGAAATCCACTCTAATGTGGTGGAAAGTGACTTAAATTGGTTAGTTGGCCAAACTAGAGCCGAAATTGACTCGGATGGAACTGGTATCAAAGGACCCCAAAAAGTGGTCAAAGTTGATGTAAATTATGATAATATGATAATCATGCCAGGATGTGCTCGAATTCCACTCTAATGTGGTGGAAAGTTACTTAAATTGGTTAGGTAAGCCAAACTAGAGCCATAATTGACTTGGATGAAACTGGTATCAGAGGACCCCAAAAAGTGGTCAAAGTTGATGTAAATTATGATAATATATTAATCATGCTGGGATGTGGTCGAAATCCACTCTAATGTGGTGGAAAGTGACTTAAATTGGTTACTTTGGCCAAACTAGAGCCGAAATTGACTCGGATGAAACTGTTATTGGAGGACCCCCAAAAATGGTCATAGTTGATGTATTTTATGATAATATGTTAATCATGCCAAGAAGTGGTCGAAATCCAATCTAATGTGGTGGAAATTGACTTAAATTGGTTTGTTTGGCTAAACTAAAACCGAAATTGACTCGGATAAAACTGGTATATGAGGATCCCAAAAAGTGGTCAAAGTTCATGTATATTATGATAATATGTTAATCATGCCAGGATGTGGATGAAATCCACTCTAATGTGGTGGAAAGTGACTTAAATTGGTGAGTTGGCCAAACTAGAGCCGAAATTGACTCGGATGGAACTGGTATCAAAGGACCCCAAAAAGTGGTCAAAGTTGATGTAAATTATGATAATATGATAATCATGCCAGGATGTGCTCGAATTCCACTCTAATGTGGTGGAAAGTTACTTAAATTGGTTAGGTAAGCCAAACTAGAGCCATAATTGACTTGGATGAAACTGGTATCAGAGGGCCCCAAAAAGTGGTCAAAGTTGATGTAAATTATGATAATATATTAATCATGCAGGGATGTGGTCGAAATCCACTCTAATGTGGTGGAAAGTGACTTAAATTGGTTACTTTGGCCAAACTAGAGCCAAAATTGACTCGGATGAAAGTGTTATTGGAGGACCCCCAAAAATGGTCATAGTTGATGTATTTTATGATAATATGTTAATCATGCCAAGAAGTGGTCGAAATCCAATCTAATGTGGTGGAAATTGACTTAAATTGGCTTGTTTGGCTAAATTAAAACCGAAATTGAGTCGGATAAAACTGGTATATGAGGATCCCAAAAAGTGGTCAAAGTTCATGTATATTATGATATTATGTTAATCATGCCAGGATGTGGACGAAATCCACTCTAATGTGCTGGAAAGTGACTTAAATTAGTGAGTTGGCCAAACTAGAGCCGAAATTGACTGGATGGAACTGGTATCAAAGGACCCCAAAAAGGGGTCAAAGTTGATGTAAATTATGATAATATGATAATCATGCTAGGATGTGCTCGAATTCCACTCTAATGTGGTGGAAAGTTACTTAAATTGGTTAGGTAAGCCAAACCTGAGCCATAATTGACTTGGATGAAACTGGTATCAGAGGACCCCAAAAAGTGGTCAAAGTTGATGTAAATTATGATAATATATTAATCATGCCAGGATGTGGTCGAAATCCACTCTAATGTGGTGGAAAGTGACTTAAATTGGTTACTTTGGCCAAATTAGAGCCGAAATTGACTCGGATGAAACTGTTATTGGAGGACCCCCAAAAATGGTCATAGTTGATGTATTTTATGATAATATGTTAATCATGCCAAGAAGTGGTCGAAATCCAATCTAATGTGGTGGAAATTGACTTAAATTGGTTTGTTTGGCTAAACTAAAACCGAAATTGACTCGGATGAAACTGGTATATGAGGATCCCAAAAAGTAGTCAAAGTTCAAGTATATTATGATAATATGTTAATCATGCCAGGATGTGGTCGAAATCCACTCTAAAGTGGTGGAAAGTGACTTAAATTGGTTAGTTTGGCCAAACTAGAGCCGAAATTGACTCGGGTGAAACTATTATTGGAGGACCTAAAAAAATGGTCATAGTTGATGTAAATTCTGATAATATGTTAATCATGCCAGGAAGTGGTCGAAATCCACTCTAATGTGGTGGAAATTGACTTAAATTGGTTTCTTTGGCCAAACTAAAACCGAAATTGACTCGGATGAAACTGGTATATGAGTATCCCAAAAATTGGTCAAAGTTCATGTGTATTATGATAATATGTTAATCATGCCAGGATGTGGTCGAAATCCACTCTGATGTGGTGGAAATTGACTTAAACTGGTTTGTTTGGCCAAACTAAAACCGATATTGACTCGGATGAAACTGGTATATAAGGATCCCAAAAAGTGGTCAAAGTTCATGTATATTATGATAATATGTTAATCATTCCAGGATGTGGTCGAAATCCAATCTAAAGTGGTGGAAAGTGACTAAAATTGGTTACTTTGGCCAAACTAGAGCCGAAATTGACTCGGATGCAACTGTTATTGGAGGACCCCAAAAAATGGTCATAGATGATGTATTTTATGATAATATGTTAATCATGACAAGAAGTGGTCAAAATCCACTCTAATGAGGTGGAAATTGACTTAAATTGGTTTGTTTGGCTAAACTGAAACCGAAATTGACTCGGATGAAACTGGTTTATGAGGATCCCAAAAAGTGGTCAAAGTTCAAGTATATTATGATAATATGTTAATCATGCCAGGATGTGGTCGAAATCCACTCTAAAGTGGTGGAAAGTGACTTAAATTGGTTAGTTTGGACAAACTAGAGTCGAAATTGACTCGGGTGAAACTGTTATTGGAGGACCGCAAAAATGGTCATAGTTGATGTAAATTATGATAATATGTTAATCATGCCAGGATGTGGTCAAAATCCACTCTAAAGTGGTGGAAAGTGACTAAAATTGGTTTGTTTGGCCAAACTAAAACCGAAATTGACTCGGATGAAACTGGTATATGAGTATCCCAAAAAGTGGTCAAAGTTCATGTATATTATGATAATCTGTTAATCATGCCAGGATGTGGTCGAAATCCACTCTAATGTGGTGGAAATTCACTTAAACTGGTTTGTTTGACCAAACTAAAACCGAAATTGACTCGGATGAAACTGGTATATAAGGATCCCAAAAAGTGGTCAAAGTTTATGTATATTATGATAATATGTTAATCATGCCAGGATGTGGTTGAAATCCAATCTAAAGTGGTGGAAAGTGACTTAAATTGGTTATTTTGGCCAAACTGGATCCGAAATTGACTCGGATGAAACTGTTATTGGAGGACCCCAAAAAATGGTCATAGTTGATGTATTTTATGATAATATGTTAATCATGACAAGAAGTGGTCGAAATCCACTCTAATGTGGTGGAAATTGACTTAAATTGGTTTGTTTGGCTAAACTAAAACCAAAATTGACTCTGATGAAACTGGTATATGAGGATCCCAAAAAGTGGTCAAAGTTCATGTATATTATGATATTATGTTAATCATGCCAGGATGTGGTCGAAATCCACTCTAATATGGTGAAAAGTGACTTAAATTGGTGAGTTGGCCAAACTAGAGCCGAAATTGACTCGGATGGAACTGGTATCAGAGGACCCCAAAAAGTGGTCAAAGTTGATGTAAATTATGATAATATGATAATCATGCCAGGATGTGCTCGAATTCCACTCTAATGTGGTGGAAAGTTACTTAAATTGGTTAGTTTAGCCAAACTAGAGCCATAATTGACTTGGATGAAACTGGTGTCAGAGGACCCCAAAAATTGGTCAAAGTTGATGTAAATTATGATAATATATTAATCATGCCAGTATGTGGTCGAAATCCACTCTAATGTGGTGGAAAGTGACTTAAATGGGTGACTTTGGCCAAACTAGAGCAGAAATTGACTCAGATGAAACTTGTATTGGAGGACCCCCAAAAATGGTCATAGTTGATGTATTTTATGATAATATGTTAATCATGCCAAGAAGTGGTCGAAATCCACTTTAATGTGGTGGAAATTGACTTAAATTGCTTTGTTTGGCTAAACTAAAACCGAAATTGACTCGGATGAATCTGGTATATGAGGATCCCAAAAAGTGGTCGAAGGTTAAGTATATTATGATAATATGTTAATCATGCCAGGATGTGGTCGAAATCCACTCTAAAGTGGTGGAAAGTGACTAAAATTGGTTAGTTCGGCCAAACTAGAGCCGAAATTGACTCGGGTGAAATTGTTATTGGAGGACCCCAAAAATGGTAATAGTTGATGTAAATTCTGAAAATATGTTAATCATGGCAGGAAGTAGTCGAAATCCACTCTAATGTGGTGGAAATTGACTTAAATTGGTTTGTTTGGCCAAACTAAAACCGAAATTGACTCGGATGAAACTGGTATATGAGTATCCCAAAAAGTGGTCAAAGTTCATATATATTATGATAATATGTTAATCATGCCAGGATTTGGTCGAAATCCACTCTAATGTGGTGGAAATTGACTTAAACTAGTTTGTTTGGCCAAACTAAAACCGAAATTGACTCGGCTGAAACTGGTATATAAGGATCCCAAAAAGTGGTCAAAGTTCATGTATATTATGATAATATGTTAATCATGCCAGGATGTGGTCGAAATCCAATCTAAAGTGGTGGAAAGTTACTTAAATTGGTTACTTTGGCCAAACTAGAGCCGAAATTGACTCGGATGAAACTGTTATTGGAGGACCATAAAAAATGGTCGTAGTTGATGTATTTTATGATAATATGTTAATCATGACAAGAACTGGTCGAAATCCACTCTAATGTGGTGGAAATTGACTTAAATTGGTTTGTTTGGCTAAACTAAAACCGAAATTGACTCGGATGAAACTGGTATATGAGGATCCCAAAAAGTGGTCAAAGTTCATGTATATTATGATAATATGTTAATCATGCCAGGATGTGGACGAAATCCACTCTATTGTGGTGGAAAGTGACTTAAATTGGTGAGTTGGCCAAACTAGAGCCGAAATTAACTCGGATGGAACTCGTATCAAAGGACCCCAAAAAGTGGTCAAAGTTGATGTAAATTATGATCATATGATAATCATGCCAAGATGTGCTCGAATTCCACTCTAATGTGGTGGAAAGTTACTTAAATTGGTTAGGTAAGCCAAACTAGAGCCATAATTGACTTGGATGAAACTGGTATCAGAGGACCCCAAAAAGTGGTCAAAGTTGATGTAAATTATGATAATATATTAATCATGCTGGGATGTGGTCGAAATCCACTCTAATGTGGTGGAAAGTGACTTAAATTGGTTACTTTGGCCAAACTAGAGCCGAAATTGACTCGGATGAAACTGTTATGGGAGGACCCCCAAAAATGGTCATAGTTGATGTATTTTATGATAATATGTTAATCATGCCAAGAAGTGGTCGAAATCCAATCTAATGTGGTGGAAATTGACTTAAATTGGTTTGTTTGGCTAAACTAAAACCGAAATTGACTCGGATAAAACTGGTATATGAGGATCCCAAAAAGTGGTCAAAGTTCATGTATATTATGATAATATGTTAATCATGCCAGGATGTGGACGAAATCCACTCTAATGTGGTGGAAAGTGACTTAAATTGGTGAGTTGGCCAAACTAGAGCCGAAATTGACTCGGATGGAACTGGTATCAAAGGACCCCAAAAAGTGGTCAAAGTTGATGTAAATTATGATAATCATGCCAGGATGTGCTCGAATTCCACTCTAATGTGGTGGAAAGTTACTTAAATTGGTTAGGTAAGCCAAACTAGAGCCATAATTGACTTGGATGAAACTGGTATCAGAGGGCCCCAAAAAGTGGTCAAAGTTGATGTAAATTATGATAATATATTAATCATGTCGGGATGTGGTCGAAATCCACTCTAATGTGGTGGAAAGTGACTTAAATCGGTTACTTTGGCCAAACTAGAGCCGAAATTGACTCGGATGAAAGTGTTATTGGAGGACCCCCAAAAATGGTCATAGTTGATGTATTTTATGATAATATGTTAATCATGCCAAGAAGTGGTCGAAATCTAATCTAATGTGGTGGAAATTGACTTAAATTGGTTTGTTTGGCTAAATTAAAAACCGAAATTGAGTCGGATAAAACTGGTATATGAGGATCCCAAAAAGTGGTCAAAGTTCATGTATATTATGATAATATGTTAATCATGCCAGGATGTGGACGAAATCCACTCTAATGTGGTGGAAAGTGACTTAAATTAGTGAGTTGGCCAAACTAGAGCCGAAATTGACTCGGATGGAACTGGTATCAAAGGACCCCAAAAAGGGGTCAAAGTTGATGTAAATTATGATAATATGATAATAATGCTAGGATGTGCTCGAATTCCACTCTAATGTGGTGGAAAGTTACTTAAATTGGTTAGGTAAGCCAAACTAGAGCCATAATTGACTTGGATGAAACTGGTATCAGAGGACCCCAAAAAGTGGTCAAAGTTGATGTAAATTATGATAATATATTAATCATGCCAGGATGTGGTCGAAACCCACTCTAATGTGGTGGAAAGTGACTTAAATTGGTTACTTTGGCCAAACTAGAGCCGAAATTGACTCGGATGAAACTGTTATTGGAGGACCCCCAAAAATGGTCATAGTTGATGTATTTTATGATATAATATGTTAATCATGCCAAGAAGTGGTCGAAATCCAATCTAATGTGGTGGAAATTGACTTAAATTGGTTTGTTTGGCTAAACTAAAACCGAAATTGACTCGGATGAAACTGGTATAGGAGGATCCCAAAAAGTGGTCAAAGTTCAAGTATATTATGATAATATGTTAATCATGCCAGGATGTGGTCGAAATCCACTCTAAAGTGGTGGAAAGTGACTTAAATTGGTTAGTTTGGCCAAACTAGAGCCGAAATTGACTCGGGTGAAACTATTATTGGAGGACCTAAAAAAATGGTCATAGTTGATGTAAATTCTGATAATATGTTAATCATGCCAGGAAGTGGTCGAAATCCACTCTAATGTGGTGGAAATTGACTTAAATTGGTTTCTTTGGCCAAACTAAAACCGAAATTGACTCGGATGAAACTGGTATATGAGTATCCCAAAAATTGGTCAAAGTTCATGTATATTATGATAATATGTTAATCATGTCAGGATGTGGTCGAAATCCACTCTGATGTGGTGGAAATTGACTTAAACTGGTTTGTTTGGCCAAACTAAAACCGATATTGACTCGGATGAAACTGGTATATAAGGATCCCAAAAAGTGGTCAAAGTTCATGTATATTATGATAATATGTTAATCATTCCAGGATGTGGTCGAAATCCAATCTAAAGTGGTGGAAAGTGACTAAAATTGGTTACTTTGGCCAAACTAGAGCCGAAATTGACTCGGATGCAACTCTTATTGGAGGACCCCAAAAAATGGTCATAGTTGATGTATTTTATGATAATATGTTAATCATGACAAGAAGTGGTCAAAATCCACTCTAATGAGGTGGAAATTGACTTAAATTAGTTTGTTTGGCTAAACTGAAACCGAAATTGACTCGGATGAAACTGGTTTATGAGGATCCCAAAAAGTGGTCAAAGTTCAAGTATATTATGATAATATGTTAATCATGCCAGGATGTGGTCGAAATCCACTCTAAAGTGGTGGAAAGTGACTTAAATTGGTTAGTTTGGACAAACTAGAGTCGAAATTGACTCGGGTGAAACTGTTATTGGAGGACCGCAAAAATGGTCATAGTTGATGTAAATTCTGATAATATATTAATCATGCCAGGAAGTGGTCGAAATCCACTCTAATGTGGTGGAAATTGACTTAAATTGGTTTGTTTGGCCAAACTAAAATCGAAATTGACTCGGATGAAACTGGTATATAAGGATCCCAAAAAGTGGTCAAATTCATTTATATTATGATAATATGTTAATCATGCCAAGATGTGGTCGAAATCCAATCTAAAGTGGTGGAAAGTGACTGAAATTGGTTACTTTGGCCAAACTAGAGCCGAAATTGACTCGGATGAAACGGTTATTGGAGGACCCCAAAAAATGGTCATAGTTGATGTATTTTTATGATAATATGTTAATCATGCCAAGAAGTGGTCAAAATCCACTCTAATGTGGTGGAAATTGACTTAAATTGGTTTGTTTGGCTAAACTAAAACCGAAATTGACTCGGATGAAACTGGTATATGAGGATCCCAAAAAGTGTTTAAAGTTCAAGTATATTATGATAATATGTTAATCATGCCAGGATGTGGTCAAAATCCACTCTAAAGTGGTGGAAAGTGACTAAAATTGGTTAGTTTGGCCAAACTAGAGCCGAAATTGACTCGGGTGAAACTTTTATTGGAGAACCCAAAAAAAATGGTAATAGTTGATGTAAATTCTGAAAATATGTTAATCATGCCAGGAAGTGGTCGAAATCCACTCTAATGTGGTGGAAATTGACTTAAATTGGTTTGTTTGGCCAAACTAAAACAGAAATTGACTCGGATGAAACTGGTATATGAGTATCCCAAAAAGTGGTCAAAGTTCATGTATATTATGATAATATGTTAATCATGCCAGGATGTGGTCGAAATCCACTCTAATGTGGTGGAAATTCACTTAAACTGGTTTGTTTGACCAAACTAAAACCGAAATTGACTCGGATGAAACTGGTATATAAGGATCCCAAAAAGTGGTCAAAGTTTATGTATATTATGATAATATGTTAATCATGCCAGGATGTGGTCGAAATCCAATCTAAAGTGGTGGAAAGTGACTTAAATTGGTTATTTTGGCCAAACTAGAGCCGAAATTGGCTCGGATGAAACTGTTATTGTAGGACCCCAAAAAATGGTCATAGTTGATGTATTTTATGATAATATGTTAATCATGACAAGAAGTGGTCGAAATCCACTCTAATGTGGTGGAAATTGACTTAAATTGGTTTGTTTGGCTAAACTAAAACCAAAATTGACTCTGATGAAACTGGTATATGAGGATCCCAAAAAGTGGTCAAAGTTCATGTATGTTATGATATTATGTTAATCATGCCAGGATGTGGTCGAAATCCACTCTAATATGGTGGAAAGTGACTTAAATTGGTGAGTTGGCCAAACTAGAGCCGAAATTGACTCGGATGGAACTGGTATCAGAGGACCCCAAAAAGTGGTCAAAGTTGATGTAAATTATGATAATATGATAATCATGCCAGGATGTGCTCGAATTCGACTCTAATGTGGTGGAAAGTTACTTAAATTGGTTAGTTTAGCCAAACTAGAGCCATAATTGACTTGGATGAAACTGGTATCAGAGGACCCCAAAAATTGGTCAAAGTTGATGTAAATTATGATAATATATTAATCATGCCAGTATGTGGTCGAAATCCACTCTAATGTGGTGGAAAGTGACTTAAATGGGTGACTTTGGCCAAACTAGAGCAGAAATTGACTCAGATGAAACTTGTATTGGAGGACCCCCAAAAATGGTCATAGTTGATGTATTTTATGATAATATGTTAATCATGCCAAGAAGTGGTCGAAATCCACTTTAATGTGGTGGAAATTGACTTAAATTGCTTTGTTTGGCTAAACTAAAACCGAAATTGACTTGGATGAATCTGGTATATGAGGATCCCAAAAAGTGGTCAAAGTTTAAGTATATTATGATAATATGTTAATCATGCCAGGATGTGGTCGAAATCCATCCTAAAGTGGTGGAAAGTGACTAAAATTGGTTAGTTCGGCCAAACTAGAGCCGAAATTGACTCGGGTGAAATTGTTATTGGAGGACCCCAAAAAATGGTAATAGTTGATGTAAATTCTGAAAATATGTTAATCATGGCAGGAAGTAGTCGAAATCCACTCTAATGTGGTGGAAATTGACTTAAATTGGTTTGTTTGGCCAAACTAAAACCGAAATTGACTCGGATGAAACTGGTATATGAGTATCCCAAAAAGTGGTCAAAGTTCATATATATTATGATAATATGTTAATCATGCCAGGATTTGGTCGAAATCCACTCTAATGTGGTGGAAATTGACTTAAACTAGTTTGTTTGGCCAAACTAAAACCGAAATTGACTCGGCTGAAACTGGTATATAAGGATCCCAAAAAGTGGTCAAAGTTCATGTATATTATGATAATATGTTAATCATGCCAGGATGTGGTCGAAATCCAATCTAAAGTGGCGGAAAGTTACTTAAATTGGTTACTTTGGCCAAACTAGAGCCGAAATTGACTCGGATGAAACTGTTATTGGAGGACCATAAAAAATGGTCATAGTTGATGTATTTGATGATAATATGTTAATCATGACAAGAACTGGTCGAAATCCACTCTAATGTGGTGGAAATTGACTTAAATTGGTTTGTTTGGCTAAACTAAAACCGAAATTGACTCGGATGAAACTGGTATATGAGGATCCCAAAAAGTGGTCAAAGTTCATGTATATTATGATAATATTTTAATCATGCCAGGATGTGGACGAAATCCACTCTAATGTGGTGGAAAGTGACTTAAATTGGTGAGTTGGCCAAACTAGAGCCGAAATCAACTCGGATGGAACTGGTATCAAAGGACCCCAAAAAGTGGTCAAAGTTGATGTAAATTATGATAATATGATAATCATGCCAGGATGTGCTCAAATTCCACTCTAATGTGGTGGAAAGTTACTTAAATTGGTTAGGTAAGCCAAACTAGAGCCATAATTGACTTGGATGAAACTGGTATCAGAGGACCCCAAAAAGTGGTCAAAGTTGATGTAAATTATGATAATATTTAATCATGCTGGGATGTGGTCGAAATCCACTCTAATGTGGTGGAAAGTGACTTAAATTGGTTACTTTGGCCAAACTAGAGCCGAAATTGACTCGGATGAAACTGTTATTGGAGGACCCCCAAAAATGGTCATAGTTGATGTATTTTATGATAATATGTTAATCATGCCAAGAAGTGGTCGAAATCCAATCTAATGTGGTGGAAATTGACTTAAATTGGTTTGTTTGGCTAAACTAAAACCGAAATTGACTCGGATAAAACTGGTATATGAGGATCCCAAAAAGTGGTCAAAGTTCATGTATATTATGATAATATGTTAATCATGCCAGGATGTGGACGAAATCCACTCTAATGTGGTGGAAAGTGACTTAAATTGGTGAGTTGGCCAAACTAGAGCCGAAATTGACTCAGATGGAACTGGTATCAAAGGACCCCAAAAAGTGGTCAAAGTTGATGTAAATTATGATAATATGATAATCATGCCAGGATGTGCTCGAATTCCACTCTAATGTGGTGGAAAGTTACTTAAATTGGTTAGGTAAGCCAAACTAGAGCCATAATTGACTTGGATGAAACTGGTATCAGAGGGCCCCAAAAAGTGGTCAAAGTTGATGTAAATTATGATAATATATTAATCATGCCGGGATGTGGTCGAAATCCACTCTAATGTGGTGGAAAGTGACTTAAATTGGTTACTTTGGCCAAACTAGAGCCGAAATTGACTCGGATGAAAGTGTTATTGGAGGACCCCCAAAAATGGTCATAGTTGATGTATTTTATGATAATATGTTAATCATGCCAAGAAGTGGTCGAAATCTAATCTAATGTGGTGGAAATTGACTTAAATTGGTATGTTTGGCTAAATTAAAAACCGAAATTGAGTCGGATAAAACTGGTATATGAGGATCCCAAAAAGTGGTCAAAGTTCATGTATATTATGATAATATGTTAATCATGCCAGGATGTGGACGAAATCCACTCTAATGTGGTGGAAAGTGACTTAAATTAGTGAGTTGGCCAAACTAGAGCCGAAATTGACTCGGATGGAACTGGTATCAAAGGACCCCAAAAAGGGGTCAAAGTTGATGTAAATTATGATAATATGATAATAATGCTAGGATGTGCTCGAATTCCACTCTAATGTGGTGGAAAGTTACTTAAATTGGTTAGGTAAGCCAAACTAGAGCCATAATTGACTTGGATGAAACTGGTATCAGAGGACCCCAAAAAGTGGTCAAAGTTGATGTAAATTATGATAATATATTAATCATGCCAGGATGTGGTCGAAACCCACTCTAATGTGGTGGAAAGTGACTTAAATTGGTTACTTTGGCCAAACTAGAGCCGAAATTGACTCGGATGAAACTGTTATTGGAGGACCCCCAAAAATGGTCATAGTTGATGTATTTTATGATATAATATGTTAATCATGCCAAGAAGTGGTCGAAATCCAATCTAATGTGGTGGAAATTGACTTAAATTGGTTTGTTTGGCTAAACTAAAACCGAAATTGACTCGGATGAAACTGGTATAGGAGGATCCCAAAAAGTGGTCAAAGTTCAAGTATATTATGATAATATGTTAATCATGCCAGGATGTGGTCGAAATCCACTCTAAAGTGGTGGAAAGTGACTTAAATTGGTTAGTTTGGCCAAACTAGAGCCGAAATTGACTCGGGTGAAACTATTATTGGAGGACCTAAAAAAATGGTCATAGTTGATGTAAATTCTGATAATATGTTAATCATGCCAGGAAGTGGTCGAAATCCACTCTAATGTGGTGGAAATTGACTTAAATTGGTTTCTTTGGCCAAACTAAAACCGAAATTGACTCGGATGAAACTGGTATATGAGTATCCCAAAAATTGGTCAAAGTTCATATATATTATGATAATATGTTAATCATGTCAGGATGTGGTCGAAATCCACTCTGATGTGGTGGAAATTGACTTAAACTGGTTTGTTTGGCCAAACTAAAACCGATATTGACTCGGATGAAACTGGTATATAAGGATCCCAAAAAGTGGTCAAAGTTCATGTATATTATGATAATATGTTAATCATTCCAGGATGTGGTCGAAATCCAATCTAAAGTGGTGGAAAGTGACTAAAATTGGTTACTTTGGCCAAACTAGAGCCGAAATTGACTCGGATGCAACTCTTATTGGAGGACCCCAAAAAATGGTCATAGTTGATGTATTTTATGATAATATGTTAATCATGACAAGAAGTGGTCAAAATCCACTCTAATGAGGTGGAAATTGACTTAAATTAGTTTGTTTGGCTAAACTGAAACCGAAATTGACTCGGATGAAACTGGTTTATGAGGATCCCAAAAAGTGGTCAAAGTTCAAGTATATTATGATAATATGTTAATCATGCCAGGATGTGGTCGAAATCCACTCTAAAGTGGTGGAAAGTGACTTAAATTGGTTAGTTTGGACAAACTAGAGTCGAAATTGACTCGGGTGAAACTGTTATTGGAGGACCGCAAAAATGGTCATAGTTGATGTAAATTCTGATAATATATTAATCATGCCAGGAAGTGGTCGAAATCCACTCTAATGTGGTGGAAATTGACTTAAATTGGTTTGTTTGGCCAAACTAAAATCGAAATTGACTCGGATGAAACTGGTATATAAGGATCCCAAAAAGTGGTCAAATTCATTTATATTATGATAATATGTTAATCATGCCAAGATGTGGTCGAAATCCAATCTAAAGTGGTGGAAAGTGACTGAAATTGGTTACTTTGGCCAAACTAGAGCCGAAATTGACTCGGATGAAACGGTTATTGGAGGACCCCAAAAAATGGTCATAGTTGATGTATTTTTATGATAATATGTTAATCATGCCAAGAAGTGGTCAAAATCCACTCTAATGTGGTGGAAATTGACTTAAATTGGTTTGTTTGGCTAAACTAAAACCGAAATTGACTCGGATGAAACTGGTATATGAGGATCCCAAAAAGTGTTTAAAGTTCAAGTATATTATGATAATATGTTAATCATGCCAGGATGTGGTCAAAATCCACTCTAAAGTGGTGGAAAGTGACTAAAATTGGTTAGTTTGGCCAAACTAGAGCCGAAATTGACTCGGGTGAAACTTTTATTGGAGAACCCAAAAAAATGGTAATAGTTGATGTAAATTCTGAAAATATGTTAATCATGCCAGGAAGTGGTCGAAATCCACTCTAATGTGGTGGAAATTGACTTAAATTGGTTTGTTTGGCCAAACTAAAACAGAAATTGACTCGGATGAAACTGGTATATGAGTATCCCAAAAAGTGGTCAAAGTTCATGTATATTATGATAATATGTTAATCATGCCAGGATGTGGTCGAAATCCACTCTAATGTGGTGGAAATTCACTTAAACTGGTTTGTTTGACCAAACTAAAACCGAAATTGACTCGGATGAAACTGGTATATAAGGATCCCAAAAAGTGGTCAAAGTTTATGTATATTATGATAATATGTTAATCATGCCAGGATGTGGTCGAAATCCAATCTAAAGTGGTGGAAAGTGACTTAAATTGGTTATTTTGGCCAAACTAGAGCCGAAATTGGCTCGGATGAAACTGTTATTGGAGGACCCCAAAAAATGGTCATAGTTGATGTATTTTATGATAATATGTTAATCATGACAAGAAGTGGTCGAAATCCACTCTAATGTGGTGGAAATTGACTTAAATTGGTTTGTTTGGCTAAACTAAAACCAAAATTGACTCTGATGAAACTGGTATATGAGGATCCCAAAAAGTGGTCAAAGTTCATGTATATTATGATATTATGTTAATCATGCCAGGATGTGGTCGAAATCCACTCTAATATGGTGGAAAGTGACTTAAATTGGTGAGTTGGCCAAACTAGAGCCGAAATTGACTCGGATGGAACTGGTATCAGAGGACCCCAAAAAGTGGTCAAAGTTGATGTAAATTATGATAATATGATAATCATGCCAGGATGTGCTCGAATTCGACTCTAATGTGGTGGAAAGTTACTTAAATTGGTTAGTTTAGCCAAACTAGAGCCATAATTGACTTGGATGAAACTGGTATCAGAGGACCCCAAAAATTGGTCAAAGTTGATGTAAATTATGATAATATATTAATCATGCCAGTATGTGGTCGAAATCCACTCTAATGTGGTGGAAAGTGACTTAAATGGGTGACTTTGGCCAAACTAGAGCAGAAATTGACTCAGATGAAACTTGTATTGGAGGACCCCCAAAAATGGTCATAGTTGATGTATTTTATGATAATATGTTAATCATGCCAAGAAGTGGTCGAAATCCACTTTAATGTGGTGGAAATTGACTTAAATTGCTTTGTTTGGCTAAACTAAAACCGAAATTGACTTGGATGAATCTGGTATATGAGGATCCCAAAAAGTGGTCAAAGTTTAAGTATATTATGATAATATGTTAATCATGCCAGGATGTGGTCGAAATCCATCCTAAAGTGGTGGAAAGTGACTAAAATTGGTTAGTTCGGCCAAACTAGAGCCGAAATTGACTCGGGTGAAATTGTTATTGGAGGACCCCAAAAAATGGTAATAGTTGATGTAAATTCTGAAAATATGTTAATCATGGCAGGAAGTAGTCGAAATCCACTCTAATGTGGTGGAAATTGACTTAAATTGGTTTGTTTGGCCAAACTAAAACCGAAATTGACTCGGATGAAACTGGTATATGAGTATCCCAAAAAGTGGTCAAAGTTCATATATATTATGATAATATGTTAATCATGCCAGGATTTGGTCGAAATCCACTCTAATGTGGTGGAAATTGACTTAAACTAGTTTGTTTGGCCAAACTAAAACCGAAATTGACTCGGCTGAAACTGGTATATAAGGATCCCAAAAAGTGGTCAAAGTTCATGTATATTATGATAATATGTTAATCATGCCAGGATGTGGTCGAAATCCAATCTAAAGTGGCGGAAAGTTACTTAAATTGGTTACTTTGGCCAAACTAGAGCCGAAATTGACTCGGATGAAACTGTTATTGGAGGACCATAAAAAATGGTCATAGTTGATGTATTTGATGATAATATGTTAATCATGACAAGAACTGGTCGAAATCCACTCTAATGTGGTGGAAATTGACTTAAATTGGTTTGTTTGGCTAAACTAAAACCGAAATTGACTCGGATGAAACTGGTATATGAGGATCCCAAAAAGTGGTCAAAGTTCATGTATATTATGATAATATTTTAATCATGCCAGGATGTGGACGAAATCCACTCTAATGTGGTGGAAAGTGACTTAAATTGGTGAGTTGGCCAAACTAGAGCCGAAATCAACTCGGATGGAACTGGTATCAAAGGACCCCAAAAAGTGGTCAAAGTTGATGTAAATTATGATAATATGATAATCATGCCAGGATGTGCTCAAATTCCACTCTAATGTGGTGGAAAGTTACTTAAATTGGTTAGGTAAGCCAAACTAGAGCCATAATTGACTTGGATGAAACTGGTATCAGAGGACCCCAAAAAGTGGTCAAAGTTGATGTAAATTATGATAATATTTAATCATGCTGGGATGTGGTCGAAATCCACTCTAATGTGGTGGAAAGTGACTTAAATTGGTTACTTTGGCCAAACTAGAGCCGAAATTGACTCGGATGAAACTGTTATTGGAGGACCCCCAAAAATGGTCATAGTTGATGTATTTTATGATAATATGTTAATCATGCCAAGAAGTGGTCGAAATCCAATCTAATGTGGTGGAAATTGACTTAAATTGGTTTGTTTGGCTAAACTAAAACCGAAATTGACTCGGATAAAACTGGTATATGAGGATCCCAAAAAGTGGTCAAAGTTCATGTATATTATGATAATATGTTAATCATGCCAGGATGTGGACGAAATCCACTCTAATGTGGTGGAAAGTGACTTAAATTGGTGAGTTGGCCAAACTAGAGCCGAAATTGACTCAGATGGAACTGGTATCAAAGGACCCCAAAAAGTGGTCAAAGTTGATGTAAATTATGATAATATGATAATCATGCCAGGATGTGCTCGAATTCCACTCTAATGTGGTGGAAAGTTACTTAAATTGGTTAGGTAAGCCAAACTAGAGCCATAATTGACTTGGATGAAACTGGTATCAGAGGGCCCCAAAAAGTGGTCAAAGTTGATGTAAATTATGATAATATATTAATCATGCCGGGATGTGGTCGAAATCCACTCTAATGTGGTGGAAAGTGACTTAAATTGGTTACTTTGGCCAAACTAGAGCCGAAATTGACTCGGATGAAAGTGTTATTGGAGGACCCCCAAAAATGGTCATAGTTGATGTATTTTATGATAATATGTTAATCATGCCAAGAAGTGGTCGAAATCCAATCTAATGTGGTGGAAATAGACTTAAATTGGTTTGTTTGGCTAAATTAAAACCGAAATTGAGTCGGATAAAACTGGTATATGAGGATCCCAAAAAGTGGTCAAAGTTCATGTATATTATGATAATATGTTAATCATGCCAGGATGTGGACGAAATCCACTCTAATGTGGTGGAAAATGACTTAAATTAGTGAGTTGGCCAAACTAGAGCCGAAATTGACTCGGATGGAACTGGTATCAAAGGACCCCAAAAAGGGGTCAAAGTTGATGTAAATTATGATAATATGATAATCATGCTAGGATGTGCTCGAATTCCACTCTAATGTGGTGGAAAGTTACTTAAATTGGTTAGGTAAGCCAAACTAGAGCCATAATTGACTTGGATGAAACTGGTATCAGAGGACCCCAAAAAGTGGTCAAAGTTGATGTAAATTATGATAATATATTAATCATGCCAGGATGTGGTCGAAACCCACTCTAATGTGGTGGAAAGTGACTTAAATTGGTTACTTTGGCCAAACTAGAGCCGAAATTGACTCGGATGAAACTGTTATTGGAGGACCCCCAAAAATGGTCATAGTTGATGTATTTTATGATAATATGTTAATCATGCCAAGAAGTGGTCGAAATCCAATCTAATGTGGTGGAAATTGACTTAAATTGGTTTGTTTGGCTAAATTAAAACCGAAATTGAGTCGGATAAAACTGGTATATGAGGATCCCAAAAAGTGGTCAAAGTTCATGTATATTATGATAATATGTTAATCATGCCAGGATGTGGACGAAATCCACTCTAATGTGGTGGAAAGTGACTTAAATTAGTGAGTTGGCCAAACTAGAGCCGAAATTGACTCGGATGGAACTGGTATCAAAGGACCCCAAAAAGGGGTCAAAGTTGATGTAAATTATGATAATATGATAATAATGCTAGGATGTGCTCGAATTCCACTCTAATGTGGTGGAAAGTTACTTAAATTGGTTAGGTAAGCCAAACTAGAGCCATAATTGACTTGGATGAAACTGGTATCAGAGGACCCCAAAAAGTGGTCAAAGTTGATGTAAATTATGATAATATATTAATCATGCTGGGATGTGGTCGAAATCCACTCTAATGTGGTGGAAAGTGACTTAAATTGGTTACTTTGGCCAAACTAGAGCCGAAATTGACTCGGATGAAACTGTTATTGGAGGACCCCCAAAAATGGTCATAGTTGATGTATTTTATGATAATATGTTAATCATGCCAAGAAGTGGTCGAAATCCAATCTAATGTGGTGGAAATTGACTTAAATTGGTTTGTTTGGCTAAACTAAAACCGAAATTGACTCGGATAAAACTGGTATATGAGGATCCCAAAAAGTGGTCAAAGTTCATGTATATTATGATAATATGTTAATCATGCCAGGATGTGGACGAAATCCACTCTAATGTGGTGGAAAGTGACTTAAATTGGTGAGTTGGCCAAACTAGAGCCGAAATTGACTCGGATGGAACTGGTATCAAAGGACCCCAAAAAGTGGTCAAAGTTGATGTAAATTATGATAATATGATAATCATGCCAGGATGTGCTCGAATTCCACTCTAATGTGGTGGAAAGTTACTTAAATTGGTTAGGTAAGCCAAACTAGAGCCATAATTGACTTGGATGAAACTGGTATCAGAGGGCCCCAAAAAGTGGTCAAAGTTGATGTAAATTATGATAATATATTAATCATGCCGGGATGTGGTCGAAATCCACTCTAATGTGGTGGAAAGTGACTTAAATTGGTTACTTTGGCCAAACTAGAGCCGAAATTGACTCGGATGAAAGTGTTATTGGAGGACCCCCAAAAATGGTCATAGTTGATGTATTTTATGATAATATGTTAATCATGCCAAGAAGTGGTCGAAATCCAATCTAATGTGGTGGAAATTGACTTAAATTGGTTTGTTTGGCTAAATTAAAACCGAAATTGAGTCGGATAAAACTGGTATATGAGGATCCCAAAAAGTGGTCAAAGTTCATGTATATTATGATAATATGTTAATCATGCCAGGATGTGGACGAAATCCACTCTAATGTGGTGGAAAATGACTTAAATTAGTGAGTTGGCCAAACTAGAGCCGAAATTGACTCGGATGGAACTGGTATCAAAGGACCCCAAAAAGGGGTCAAAGTTGATGTAAATTATGATAATATGATAATCATGCTAGGATGTGCTCGAATTCCACTCTAATGTGGTGGAAAGTTACTTAAATTGGTTAGGTAAGCCAAACTAGAGCCATAATTGACTTGGATGAAACTGGTATCAGAGGACCCCAAAAAGTGGTCAAAGTTGATGTAAATTATGATAATATATTAATCATGCCAGGATGTGGTCGAAACCCACTCTAATGTGGTGGAAAGTGACTTAAATTGGTTACTTTGGCCAAACTAGAGCCGAAATTGACTCGGATGAAACTGTTATTGGAGGACCCCCAAAAATGGTCATAGTTGATGTATTTTATGATAATATGTTAATCATGCCAAGAAGTGGTCGAAATCCAATCTAATGTGGTGGAAATTGACTTAAATTGGTTTGTTTGGCTAAACTAAAACCGAAATTGACTCGGATAAAACTGGTATATGAGGATCCCAAAAAGTGGTCAAAGTTCATGTATATTATGATAATATGTTAATCATGCCAGGATGTGGACGAAATCCACTCTAATGTGGTGGAAAGTGACTTAAATTGGTGAGTTGGCCAAACTAGAGCCGAAATTGACTCGGATGGAACTGGTATCAAAGGACCCCAAAAAGTGGTCAAAGTTGATGTAAATTATGATAATATGATAATCATGCCAGGATGTGCTCGAATTCCACTCTAATGTGGTGGAAAGTTACTTAAATTGGTTAGGTAAGCCAAACTAGAGCCATAATTGACTTGGATGAAACTGGTATCAGAGGGCCCCAAAAAGTGGTCAAAGTTGATGTAAATTATGATAATATATTAATCATGCCGGGATGTGGTCGAAATCCACTCTAATGTGGTGGAAAGTGACTTAAATTGGTTACTTTGGCCAAACTAGAGCCGAAATTGACTCGGATGAAAGTGTTATTGGAGGACCCCCAAAAATGGTCATAGTTGATGTATTTTATGATAATATGTTAATCATGCCAAGAAGTGGTCGAAATCCAATCTAATGTGGTGGAAATTGACTTAAATTGGTTTGTTTGGCTAAATTAAAACTGAAATTGAGTCGGATAAAACTGGTATATGAGGATCCCAAAAAGTGGTCAAAGTTCATGTATATTATGATAATATGTTAATCATGCCAGGATGTGGACGAAATCCACTCTAATGTGGTGGAAAGTGACTTAAATTAGTGAGTTGGCCAAACTAGAGCCGAAATTGACTCGGATGGAACTGGTATCAAAGGACCCCAAAAAGGGGTCAAAGTTGATGTAAATTATGATAATATGATAATCATGCTAGGATGTGCTCGAATTCCACTCTAATGTGGTGGAAAGTTACTTAAATTGGTTAGGTAAGCCAAACTAGAGCCATAATTGACTTGGATGAAACTGGTATCAGAGGACCCCAAAAAGTGGTCAAAGTTGATGTAAATTATGATAATATATTAATCATGCCAGGATGTGGTCGAAACCCACTCTAATGTGGTGGAAAGTGACTTAAATTGGTTACTTTGGCCAAACTAGAGCCGAAATTGACTCGGATGAAACTGTTATTGGAGGACCCCCAAAAATGGTCATAGTTGATGTATTTTATGATAATATGTTAATCATGCCAAGAAGTGGTCGAAATCCAATCTAATGTGGTGGAAATTGACTTAAATTGGTTTGTTTGGCTAAACTAAAACCGAAATTGACTCGGATGAAACTGGTATAGGAGGATCCCAAAAAGTGGTCAAAGTTCAAGTATATTATGATAATAGGTTAATCATGCCAGGATGTGGTCGAAATCCACTCTAAAGTGGTGGAAAGTGACTTAAATTGGTTAGTTTGGCCAAACTAGAGCCGAAATTGACTCGGGTGAAACTATTATTGGAGGACCTAAAAAAATGGTCATAGTTGATGTAAATTCTGATAATATGTTAATCATGCCAGGAAGTGGTCGAAATCCACTCTAATGTGGTGGAAATTGACTTAAATTGGTTTCTTTGGCCAAACTAAAACCGAAATTGACTCGGATGAAACTGGTATATGAGTATCCCAAAAATTGGTCAAAGTTCATGTATATTATGATAATATGTTAATCATGCCAGGATGTGGTCGAAATCCACTATGATGTGGTGGAAATTGACTTAAACTGGTTTGTTTGGCCAAACTAAAACCGATATTGACTCGGATGAAACTGGTATATAAGGATCCCAAAAAGTGGTCAAAGTTCATGTATATTATGATAATATGTTAATCATTCCAGGATGTGGTCGAAATCCAATCTAAAGTGGTGGAAAGTGACTAAAATTGGTTACTTTGGCCAAACTAGAGCCGAAATTGACTCGGATGCAACTGTTATTGGAGGACCCCAAAAAATGGTCATAGTTGATGTATTTTATGATAATATGTTAATCATGACAAGAAGTGGTCAAAATCCACTCTAATGAGGTGGAAATTGACTTAAATTGGTTTGTTTGGCTAAACTGAAACCGAAATTGACTCGAATGAAACTGGTTTATGAGGATCCCAAAAAGTGGTCAAAGTTCAAGTATATTATGATAATATGTTAATCATGCCAGGACGTGGTCGAAATCCACTCTAAAGTGGTGGAAAGTGACTTAAATTGGTTAGTTTGGACAAACTAGAGTCGAAATTGACTCGGGTGAAACTGTTATTGGAGGACCGCAAAAATGGTCATAGTTGATGTAAATTCTGATAATATATTAATCATGCCAGGAAGTGGTCGAAATCCACTCTAATGTGGTGGAAATTGACTTAAATTGGTTTGTTTGGCCAAACTAAAATCGAAATTGACTCGGATGAAACTGGTATATAAGGATCCCAAAAAGTGGTCAAATTCATTTATATTATGATAATATGTTAATCATGCCAAGATGTGGTCGAAATCCAATCTAAAGTGGTGGAAAGTGACTGAAATTGGTTACTTTGGCCAAACTAGAGCCGAAATTGACTCGGATGAAACTGTTATTGGAGGACCCCAAAAATTGGTCATAGTTGATGTATTTTTATGATAATATGTTAATCATGCCAAGAAGTGGTCAAAATCCACTCTAATGTGGTGGAAATTGACTTAAATTGGTTTGTTTGGCTAAACTAAAACCGAAATTGACTCGGATGAAACTGGTATATGAGGATCCCAAAAAGTGTTTAAAGTTCAAGTATATTATGATAATATGTTAATCATGCCAGGATGTGGTCAAAATCCACTCTAAAGTGGTGGAAAGTGACTAAAATTGGTTAGTTTGGCCAAACTAGAGCCGAAATTGACTCGGGTGAAACTTTTATTGGAGAACCCAAAAAAATGGTAATAGTTGATGTAAATTCTGAAAATATGTTAATCATGCCAGGAAGTGGTCGAAATCCACTCTAATGTGGTGGAAATTGACTTAAATTGGTTTGTTTGGCCAAACTAAAACAGAAATTGACTCGGATGAAACTGGTATATGAGTATCCCAAAAAGTGGTCAAAGTTCATGTATATTATGATAATATGTTAATCATGCCAGGATGTGGTCGAAATCCACTCTAATGTGGTGGAAATTCACTTAAACTGGTTTGTTTGACCAAACTAAAACCGAAATTGACTCGGATGAAACTGGTATATAAGGATCCCAAAAAGTGGTCAAAGTTTATGTATATTATGATAATATGTTAATCATGCCAGGATGTGGTCGAAATCCAATCTAAAGTGGTGGAAAGTGACTTAAATTGGTTATTTTGGCCAAACTAGAGCCGAAATTGACTCGGATGAAACTGTTATTGGAGGACCCCAAAAAATGGTCATAGTTGATGTATTTTATGATAATATGTTAATCATGACAAGAAGTGGTCGAAATCCACTCTAATGTGGTGGAAATTGACTTAAATTGGTTTGTTTGGCTAAACTAAAACCAAAATTGACTCTGATGAAACTGGTATATGAGGATCCCAAAAAGTGGTCAAAGTTCATGTATATTATGATATTATGTTAATCATGCCAGGATGTGGTCGAAATCCACTCTAATATGGTGGAAAGTGACTTAAATTGGTGAGTTGGCCAAACTAGAGCCGAAATTGACTCGGATGGAACTGGTATCGGAGGACCCCAAAAAGTGGTCAAAGTTGATGTAAATTATGATAATATGATAATCATGCCAGGATGTGCTCGAATTCGACTCTAATGTGGTGGAAAGTTACTTAAATTGGTTAGTTTAGCCAAACTAGAGCCATAATTGACTTGGATGAAACTGGTATCAGAGGACCCCAAAAATTGGTCAAAGTTGATGTAAATTATGATAATATATTAATCATGCCAGTATGTGGTCGAAATCCACTCTAATGTGGTGGAAAGTGACTTAAATGGGTGACTTTGGCCAAACTAGAGCAGAAATTGACTCAGATGAAACTTGTATTGGAGGACCCCCAAAAATGGTCATAGTTGATGTATTTTATGATAATATGTTAATCATGCCAAGAAGTGGTCGAAATCCACTTTAATGTGGTGGAAATTGACTTAAATTGCTTTGTTTGGCTAAACTAAAACCGAAATTGACTTGGATGAATCTGGTATATGAGGATCCCAAAAAGTGGTCAAAGTTTAAGTATATTATGATAATATGTTAATCATGCCAGGATGTGGTCGAAATCCACTCTAAAGTGGTGGAAAGTGACTAAAATTGGTTAGTTCGGCCAAACTTGAGCCGAAATTGACTCGGGTGAAATTGTTATTGGAGGACCCCAAAAAATGGTAATAGTTGATGTAAATTCTGAAAATATGTTAATCATGGCAGGAAGTAGTCGAAATCCACTCTAATGTGGTGGAAATTGACTTAAATTGGTTTGTTTGGCCAAACTAAAACCGAAATTGACTCGGATGAAACTGGTATATGAGTATCCCAAAAAGTGGTCAAAATTCATATATATTATGATAATATGTTAATCATGCCAGGATTTGGTCGAAATCCACTCTAATGTGGTGGAAATTGACTTAAACTAGTTTGTTTGGCCAAACTAAAACCGAAATTGACTCGGCTGAAACTGGTATATAAGGATCCCAAAAAGTGGTCAAAGTTCATGTATATTATGATAATATGTTAATCATGCCAGGATGTGGTCGAAATCCAATCTAAAGTGGTGGAAAGTTACTTAAATTGGTTACTTTGGCCAAACTAGAGCCGAAATTGACTCGGATGAAACTGTTATTGGAGGACCATAAAAAATGGTCATAGTTGATGTATTTTATGATAATATGTTAATCATGACAAGAACTGGTCGAAATCCACTCTAATGTGGTGGAAATTGACTTAAATTGGTTTGTTTGGCTAAACTAAAACCGAAATTGACTCGGATGAAACTGGTATATGAGGATCCCAAAAAGTGGTCAAAGTTCATGTATATTATGATAATATGTTAATCATACCAGGATGTGGACGAAATCCACTCTAATGTGGTGGAAAGTGACTTAAATTGGTGAGTTGGCCAAACTAGAGCCGAAATTAACTCGGATGGAACTCGTATCAAAGGACCCCAAAAAGTGGTCAAAGTTGATGTAAATTATGATAATATGATAATCATGCCAGGATGTGCTCAAATTCCACTCTAATGTGGTGGAAAGTTACTTAAATTGGTTAGGTAAGCCAAACTAGAGCCATAATTGACTTGGATGAAACTGGTATCAGAGGACCCCAAAAAGTGGTCAAAGTTGATGTAAATTATGATAATATATTAATCATGCTGGGATGTGGTCGAAATCCACTCTAATGTGGTGGAAAGTGACTTAAATTGGTTACTTTGGCCAAACTAGAGCCGAAATTGACTCGGATGAAACTGTTATTGGAGGACCCCCAAAAATGGTCATAGTTGATGTATTTTATGATAATATGTTAATCATGCCAAGAAGTGGTCGAAATCCAATCTAATGTGGTGGAAATTGACTTAAATTGGTTTGTTTGGCTAAATTAAAACCGAAATTGAGTCGGATAAAACTGGTATATGAGGATCCCAAAAAGTGGTCAAAGTTCATGTATATTATGATAATATGTTAATCATGCCAGGATGTGGACGAAATCCACTCTAATGTGGTGGAAAGTGACTTAAATTAGTGAGTTGGCCAAACTAGAGCCGAAATTGACTCGGATGGAACTGGTATCAAAGGACCCCAAAAAGGGGTCAAAGTTGATGTAAATTATGATAATATGATAATCATGCTAAGATGTGCTCGAATTCCACTCTAATGTGGTGGAAAGTTACTTAAATTGGTTAGGTAAGCCAAACTAGAGCCATAATTGACTTGGATGAAACTGGTATCAGAGGACCCCAAAAAGTGGTCAAAGTTGATGTAAATTATGATAATATATTAATCATGCCAGGATGTGGTCGAAACCCACTCTAATGTGGTGGAAAGTGACTTAAATTGGTTACTTTGGCCAAACTAGAGCCGAAATTGACTCGGATGAAACTGTTATTGGAGGACCCCCAAAAATGGTCATAGTTGATGTATTTTATGATAATATGTTAATCATGCCAAGAAGTGGTCGAAATCAAATCTAATGTGGTGGAAATTGACTTAAATTGGTTTGTTTGGCTAAACTAAAACCGAAATTGACTCGGATGAAACTGGTATATGAGGATCCCAAAAAGTGGTCAAAGTTCAAGTATATTATGATAATATGTTAATCATGCCAGGATGTGGTCGAAATCCACTCTAAAGTGGTGGAAAGTGACTTAAATTGGTTAGTTTGGCCAAACTAGAGCCGAAATTGACTCGGGTGAAACTATTATTGGAGGACCTAAAAAAATGGTCATAGTTGATGTAAATTCTGATAATATGTTAATCATGCCAGGAAGTGGTCGAAATCCACTCTAATGTGGTGGAAATTGACTTAAATTGGTTTCTTTGGCCAAACTAAAACCGAAATTGACTCGGATGAAACTGGTATATGAGTATCCCAAAAATTGGTCAAAGTTCATGTATATTATGATAATATGTTAATCATGCCAGGATGTGGTCGAAATCCACTATGATGTGGTGGAAATTGACTTAAACTGGTTTGTTTGGCCAAACTAAAACCGATATTGACTCGGATGAAACTGGTATATAAGGATCCCAAAAAGTGGTCAAAGTTCATGTATATTATGATAATATGTTAATCATTCCAGGATGTGGTCGAAATCCAATCTAAAGTGGTGGAAAGTGACTAAAATTGGTTACTTTGGCCAAACTAGAGCCGAAATTGACTCGGATGCAACTGTTATTGGAGGACCCCAAAAAATGGTCATAGTTGATGTATTTTATGATAATATGTTAATCATGACAAGAAGTGATCAAAATCCACTCTAATGAGGTGGAAATTGACTTAAATTGGTTTGTTTGGCTAAACTAAAACCGAAATTGACTCGAATGAAACTGGTTTATGAGGATCCCAAAAAGTGGTCAAAGTTCAAGTATATTATGATAATATGTTAATCATGCCAGGACGTGGTCGAAATCCACTCTAAAGTGGTGGAAAGTGACTTAAATTGGTTAGTTTGGACAAACTAGAGTCGAAATTGACTCGGGTGAAACTGTTATTGGAGGACCGCAAAAATGGTCATAGTTGATGTAAATTCTGATAATATATTAATCATGCCAGGAAGTGGTCGAAATCCACTCTAATGTGCTGGAAATTGACTTAAATTGGTTTGTTTGACCAAACTAAAATCGAAATTGACTCGGATGAAACTGGTATATAAGGATCCCAAAAAGTGGTCAAATTCATTTATATTATGATAATATGTTAATCATGCCAAGATGTGGTCGAAATCCAATCTAAAGTGGTGGAAAGTGACTGAAATTGGTTACTTTGGCCAAACTAGAGCCGAAATTGACTCGGATGAAACTGTTATTGGAGGACCCCAAAAATTGGTCATAGTTGATGTATTTTTATGATAATATGTTAATCATGCCAAGAAGTGGTCAAAATCCACTCTAATGTGGTGGAAATTGACTTAAATTGGTTTGTTTGGCTAAACTAAAACCGAAATTGACTCGGATGAAACTGGTATATGAGGATCCCAAAAAGTGTTTAAAGTTCAAGTATATTATGATAATATGTTAATCATGCCAGGATGTGGTCAAAATCCACTCTAAAGTGGTGGAAAGTGACTAAAATTGGTTAGTTTGGCCAAACTAGAGCCGAAATTGACTCGGGTGAAACTTTTATTGGAGAACCCAAAAAAATGGTAATAGTTGATGTAAATTCTGAAAATATGTTAATCATGCCAGGAAGTGGTCGAAATCCACTCTAATGTGGTGGAAATTGACTTAAATTGGTTTGTTTGGCCAAACTAAAACAGAAATTGACTCGGATGAAACTGGTATATGAGTATCCCAAAAAGTGGTCAAAGTTCATGTATATTATGATAATATGTTAATCATGCCAGGATGTGGTCGAAATCCACTCTAATGTGGTGGAAATTCACTTAAACTGGTTTGTTTGACCAAACTAAAACCGAAATTGACTCGGATGAAACTGGTATATAAGGATCCCAAAAAGTGGTCAAAGTTTATGTATATTATGATAATATGTTAATCATGCCAGGATGTGGTCGAAATCCAATCTAAAGTGGTGGAAAGTGACTTAAATTGGTTATTTTGGCCAAACTAGAGCCGAAATTGACTCGGATGAAACTGTTATTGGAGGACCCCAAAAAATGGTCATAGTTGATGTATTTTATGATAATATGTTAATCATGACAAGAAGTGGTCGAAATCCACTCTAATGTGGTGGAAATTGACTTAAATTGGTTTGTTTGGCTAAACTAAAACCAAAATTGACTCTGATGAAACTGGTATATGAGGATCCCAAAAAGTGGTCAAAGTTCATGTATATTATGATATTATGTTAATCATGCCAGGATGTGGTCGAAATCCACTCTAATATGGTGGAAAGTGACTTAAATTGGTGAGTTGGCCAAACTAGAGCCGAAATTGACTCGGATGGAACTGGTATCAGAGGACCCCAAAAAGTGGTCAAAGTTGATGTAAATTATGATAATATGATAATCATGCCAGGATGTGCTCGAATTCGACTCTAATGTGGTGGAAAGTTACTTAAATTGGTTAGTTTAGCCAAACTAGAGCCATAATTGACTTGGATGAAACTGGTATCAGAGGACCCCAAAAATTGGTCAAAGTTGATGTAAATTATGATAATATATTAATCATGCCAGTATGTGGTCGAAATCCACTCTAATGTGGTGGAAAGTGACTTAAATGGGTGACTTTGGCCAAACTAGAGCAGAAATTGACTCAGATGAAACTTGTATTGGAGGACCCCCAAAAATGGTCATAGTTGATGTATTTTATGATAATATGTTAATCATGCCAAGAAGTGGTCGAAATCCACTTTAATGTGGTGGAAATTGACTTAAATTGCTTTGTTTGGCTAAACTAAAACCGAAATTGACTTGGATGAATCTGGTATATGAGGATCCCAAAAAGTGGTCAAAGTTTAAGTATATTATGATAATATGTTAATCATGCCAGGATGTGGTCGAAATCCACTCTAAAGTGGTGGAAAGTGACTAAAATTGGTTAGTTCGGCCAAACTTGAGCCGAAATTGACTCGGGTGAAATTGTTATTGGAGGACCCCAAAAAATGGTAATAGTTGATGTAAATTCTGAAAATATGTTAATCATGGCAGGAAGTAGTCGAAATCCACTCTAATGTGGTGGAAATTGACTTAAATTGGTTTGTTTGGCCAAACTAAAACCGAAATTGACTCGGATGAAACTGGTATATGAGTATCCCAAAAAGTGGTCAAAATTCATATATATTATGATAATATGTTAATCATGCCAGGATTTGGTCGAAATCCACTCTAATGTGGTGGAAATTGACTTAAACTAGTTTGTTTGGCCAAACTAAAACCGAAATTGACTCGGCTGAAACTGGTATATAAGGATCCCAAAAAGTGGTCAAAGTTCATGTATATTATGATAATATGTTAATCATGCCAGGATGTGGTCGAAATCCAATCTAAAGTGGTGGAAAGTTACTTAAATTGGTTACTTTGGCCAAACTAGAGCCGAAATTGACTCGGATGAAACTGTTATTGGAGGACCATAAAAAATGGTCATAGTTGATGTATTTTATGATAATATGTTAATCATGACAAGAACTGGTCGAAATCCACTCTAATGTGGTGGAAATTGACTTAAATTGGTTTGTTTGGCTAAACTAAAACCGAAATTGACTCGGATGAAACTGGTATATGAGGATCCCAAAAAGTGGTCAAAGTTCATGTATATTATGATAATATGTTAATCATGCCAGGATGTGGACGAAATCCACTCTAATGTGGTGGAAAGTGACTTAAATTGGTGAGTTGGCCAAACTAGAGCCGAAATTAACTCGGATGGAACTCGTATCAAAGGACCCCAAAAAGTGGTCAAAGTTGATGTAAATTATGATAATATGATAATCATGCCAGGATGTGCTCAAATTCCACTCTAATGTGGTGGAAAGTTACTTAAATTGGTTAGGTAAGCCAAACTAGAGCCATAATTGACTTGGATGAAACTGGTATCAGAGGACCCCAAAAAGTGGTCAAAGTTGATGTAAATTATGATAATATATTAATCATGCTGGGATGTGGTCGAAATCCACTCTAATGTGGTGGAAAGTGACTTAAATTGGTTACTTTGGCCAAACTAGAGCCGAAATTGACTCGGATGAAACTGTTATTGGAGGACCCCCAAAAATGGTCATAGTTGATGTATTTTATGATAATATGTTAATCATGCCAAGAAGTGGTCGAAATCCAATCTAATGTGGTGGAAATTGACTTAAATTGGTTTGTTTGGCTAAATTAAAACCGAAATTGAGTCGGATAAAACTGGTATATGAGGATCCCAAAAAGTGGTCAAAGTTCATGTATATTATGATAATATGTTAATCATGCCAGGATGTGGACGAAATCCACTCTAATGTGGTGGAAAGTGACTTAAATTAGTGAGTTGGCCAAACTAGAGCCGAAATTGACTCGGATGGAACTGGTATCAAAGGACCCCAAAAAGGGGTCAAAGTTGATGTAAATTATGATAATATGATAATCATGCTAGGATGTGCTCGAATTCCACTCTAATGTGGTGGAAAGTTACTTAAATTGGTTAGGTAAGCCAAACTAGAGCCATAATTGACTTGGATGAAACTGGTATCAGAGGACCCCAAAAAGTGGTCAAAGTTGATGTAAATTATGATAATATATTAATCATGCCAGGATGTGGTCGAAACCCACTCTAATGTGGTGGAAAGTGACTTAAATTGGTTACTTTGGCCAAACTAGAGCCGAAATTGACTCGGATGAAACTGTTATTGGAGGACCCCCAAAAATGGTCATAGTTGATGTATTTTATGATAATATGTTAATCATGCCAAGAAGTGGTCGAAATCAAATCTAATGTGGTGGAAATTGACTTAAATTGGTTTGTTTGGCTAAACTAAAACCGAAATTGACTCGGATGAAACTGGTATATGAGGATCCCAAAAAGTGGTCAAAGTTCAAGTATATTATGATAATATGTTAATCATGCCAGGATGTGGTCGAAATCCACTCTAAAGTGGTGGAAAGTGACTTAAATTGGTTAGTTTGGCCAAACTAGAGCCGAAATTGACTCGGGTGAAACTATTATTGGAGGACCTAAAAAAATGGTCATAGTTGATGTAAATTCTGATAATATGTTAATCATGCCAGGAAGTGGTCGAAATCCACTCTAATGTGGTGGAAATTGACTTAAATTGGTTTCTTTGGCCAAACTAAAACCGAAATTGACTCGGATGAAACTGGTATATGAGTATCCCAAAAATTGGTCAAAGTTCATGTATATTATGATAATATGTTAATCATGCCAGGATGTGGTCGAAATCCACTATGATGTGGTGGAAATTGACTTAAACTGGTTTGTTTGGCCAAACTAAAACCGATATTGACTCGGATGAAACTGGTATATAAGGATCCCAAAAAGTGGTCAAAGTTCATGTATATTATGATAATAAGTTAATCATTCCAGGATGTGGTCGAAATCCAATCTAAAGTGGTGGAAAGTGACTAAAATTGGTTACTTTGGCCAAACTAGAGCCGAAATTGACTCGGATGCAACTGTTATTGGAGGACCCCAAAAAATGGTCATAGTTGATGTATTTTATGATAATATGTTAATCATGACAAGAAGTGGTCAAAATCCACTCTAATGAGGTGGAAATTGACTTAAATTGGTTTGTTTGGCTAAACTGAAACCGAAATTGACTCGAATGAAACTGGTTTATGAGGATCCCAAAAAGTGGTCAAAGTTCAAGTATATTATGATAATATGTTAATCATGTCAGGATGTGGTCGAAATCCACTCTAAAGTGGTGGAAAGTGACTTAAATTGGTTAGTTTGGACAAACTAGAGCCGAAATTGACTCGGATGAAACTGTTATTGGAGGACCCCAAAAAATGGTCATAGTTGATGTATTTTTATGATAATATGTTAATCATGCCAAGAAGTGGTCAAAATCCACTCTAATGTGGTGGAAATTGACTTAAATTGGTTTGTTTGGCTAAACTAAAACCGAAATTGACTCGGATGAAACTGGTATATGAGGATCCCAAAAAGTGTTTAAAGTTCAAGTATATTATGATAATATGTTAATCATGCCAGGATGTGGTCAAAATCCACTCTAAAGTGGTGGAAAGTGACTAAAATTGGTTAGTTTGGCCAAACTAGAGCCGAAATTGACTCGGGTGAAACTTTTATTGGAGAACCCAAAAAAATGGTAATAGTTGATGTAAATTCTGAAAATATGTTAATCATGCCAGGAAGTGGTCGAAATCCACTCTAATGTGGTGGAAATTGACTTAAATTGGTTTGTTTGGCCAAACTAAAACCGAAATTGACTCGGATGAAACTGGTATATGAGTATCCCAAAAAGTGGTCAAAGTTCATGTATATTATGATAATATGTTAATCATGCCAGGATGTGGTCGAAATCCACTCTCATGTGGTGGAAATTCACTTAAACTGGTTTGTTTGACCAAACTAAAACCGAAATTGACTCGGATGAAACTGGTATATAAGATCCCAAAAAGTGGTCAAAGTTTATGTATATTATGATAATATGTTAATCATGCCAGGATGTGGTCGAAATCCAATCTAAAGTGGTGGAAAGTGACTTAAATTGGTTATTTTGGCCAAACTAGAGCCGAAATTGACTCGGATGAAACTGTTATTGGAGGACCCCAAAAAATGGTCATTGTTGATGTATTTTATGATAATATGTTAATCATGACAAGAAGTGGTCGAAATCCACTCTAATGTGGTGGAAATTGACTTAAATTGGTTTGTTTGGCTAAACTAAAACCAAAATTGACTGTTATGAAACTGGTATATGAGGATCCCAAAAAGTGGTCAAAGTTCATGTATATTATGATAATATGTTAATCATGCCAGGATGTGGTCGAAATCCACTCTAATGTGGTGGAAAGTGACTTAAATTGGTGAGTTGGCCAAACTAGAGCCGAAATTGACTCGGATGGAACTGGTATCAGAGGACCCCAAAAAGTTGTCAAAGTTGATGTAAATTATGATAATATGATAATCATGCCAATATGTGCTCGAATTCCACTCTAATGTGGTGGAAAGTTACTTAAATTGGTTTGTTTAGCCAAACTAGAGCCATAATTGACTTGGATGAAACTGGTATCAGAGGACCCCAAAAAGTGGTCAAAGTTGATGTAAATTATGATAATATATCCAGTATGTGGTCGAAATCCACTCTAATGTGGTGGAAAGTGACTTAAATGGGTGACTTTGGCCAAACTAGAGCATAAATTGACTCAGATGAAACTTGTATTGGAGGACCCCCAAAAATGGTCATAGTTGATGTATTTTATGATAATATTAATCATGCCAAGAAGTGGTCGAAATCCACTTTAATGTGGTGGAAATTGACTTAAATTGCTTTGTTTGGCTAAACTAAAACCGAAATTGACTCGGATGAATCTGGTATATGAGGATCCCAAAAAGTGGTCAAAGTTCAAGTATATTATGATAATATGTTAATCATGTCAGGATGTGGTCGAAATCCACTCTAAAGTGGTGGAAAGTGACTAAAATTGGTTAGTTCGGCCAAACTAGAGCCGAAATTGACTCGGGTGAAATTGTTATTGGAGGACCCCAAAAAATGGTAATAGTTGATGTAAATTCTGAAAATATGTTAATCATGGCAGGAAGTGGTCGAAATCCACTCTAATGTGGTGGAAATTAACTTAAATTGGTTTGTTTGGCCAAACTAAAACCGAAATTGACTCGGATGAAACTGGTATATGAGTATCCCAAAAAGTGGTCAAAGTTCATCTATATTATGATAATATGTTAATCATGCCAGGATTTGGTCGAAATCCACTCTAATGTGGTGGAAATTGAATTAAACTAGTTTGTTTGGCCAAACTAAAACCGAAATTGACTCGGATGAAACTGGTATATAAGGATCCCAAAAAGTGGTCAAAGTTCATGTATATTATCATAATATGTTAATCATGCCAGGATGTGGTCGAAATCCAATCTAAAGTGGTGGAAAGTGACTTAAATTGGTTACTTTGGCCAAACTAGAGCCGAAATTGACTCGGATGAAACTGTTATTGGAGGACCATAAAAAATGGTCATAGTTGATGTATTTTATGATAATATGTTAATCATGACAAGAAGTGGTCGAAATCCACTCTAATGTGGTGGAAATTGACTTAAATTGGTTTGTTTGGCTAAACTAAAACCGAAATTGACTCGGATGAAACTGGTATATGAGGATCCCAAAAAGTGGTCAAAGTTCATGTATATTATGATAATATGTTAATCATGCCAGGATGTGGTCGAAATCCACACTAATGTGGTGGAAAGTGACCTAAATTGGTGAGTTGGCCAAACTAGAGCCGAAATTGACTCGGATGGAACTGGTATCAGAGGACCCCAAAAAGTGGTCAAAGTTTATGTAAATTATGATAATATGATAATCATGCCAAGATGTGCTCGAATTCCACTCTAATGTGGTGGAAAGTTACTTAAATTGGTTTGTTTAGCCAAACTAGAGCCAAAATTGACTTGAATGAAACTGGTATCAGAGGACCCCAAAAAGTGGTCAAAGTTGATTTAAATTATGATAATATGTTAATCATGCCAGGATGTTGGTCGAAATCCACTCTAATGTGGTGGAAAGTGACTTAAATTGGTTACTTTGGCCAAACTAGAGCCGAAATTGACTGGGATGAAACTGTTATTGGAGGACCCCCAAAAATGGTCATAGTTGATGTATTTTATTATAATATGTTAATCATGCCAAGAAGTGGTCGAAATCCACTCTAATGTGGTGGAAATTGACTTAAATTGGTTTGTTTGGCTAAAATAAAACCGAAATTGACTCGGATGAAACTGGTATATGAGGATCCCAAAAAGTGGTCAAAGTTCATGTATATTATGATAATATGTTAATCATGCCAGGATGTGGTCGAAATCCACTCTAATGTGGTGGAAAGTGACTTAAATTGGTGAGTTGGCCAAACTAGAGCCGAAATTGACTCGGATGGAACTGGTATCAGAGGACCCCAAAAAGTTGTCAAAGTTGATGTAAATTATGATAATATGATAATCATGCCAATATGTGCTCGAATTCCACTCTAATGTGGTGGAAAGTTACTAAAATTGGTTTGTTTAGCCAAACTAAAGCCATAACTGACTTGAATGAAACTGGTATCCGAGGACCCCAAAAACTGGTCAAAGTTGATGTAAATTATGATAATATGTTAATCATGCCTGGATGTTGGTCGAAATCAACTCTAATGTGGTGGAAAATGACTTAAATTGGTTACTTTGGCCAAACTAGAGCCGAAATTGACTCGGATGAAACTGTTATTGGAGGACCCCCCCCCCCAAAAATGGTCTTAGTTGATGTATTTTATGATAATATGTTAATCATGCCAAGAAGTGGTCGAAATCCACTCTAATGTGGTGGAAATTGACTTAAATTGGTTTGTTTGGCTAAACTAAAACCGAAATTGACTCGGATGAAACTGGTATATGAGGATACCAAAAAGTGGTCAAAGTTCATGTATATTATGATAATATGTTAATCATGCCAGGATGTGGTCGAAATCCACTCTAATGTGGTGGAAAGTGACTTAAATTGGTGAGTTGGCCAAACTAGAGCCGAAATTGACTCGGATGGAACTGGTATCAGAGGACCCCAAAAAGTGGTCAAAGTTGATGTAAATTATGATAATATGATAATCATGCCAATATGTGCTCGATTTCCACTCTAATGTGGTGGAAAGTTACTTAAATTGGTTTGTTTAGCCAAACTAGAGCCATAATTGACTTGAATGAAACTGGTATCAGAGGACCCCAAAAAGTGGTCAAAGTTGATTTAAATTATGATAATATGTTAATCATGCCAGGATGTTGGTCGAAATCCACTCTAATGTGGTGGAAAGTGACTTAAATTGGTTACTTTGGCCAAACTAGAGCCGAAATTGACTGGGATTAAACTGTTATTGGAGGACCCCCAAAAATGGTCATAGTTAATGTATTTTATTATAATATGTTAATCATGCCAAAAAGTGGTCGAAATCCACTCTAATGTGGTGGAAATTGACTTAAATTGGTTTGTTTGGCTAAAATAAAACCGAAATTGACTCGGATGAAACTGGTATATGAGGATCCCAAAAAGTGGTCAAAGTTCATGTATATTATGATAATATGTTAATCATGCCAGGATGTGGTCGAAATCCACTCTAATGTGGTGGAAAGTGACTTAAATTGGTGAGTTGGCCAAACTAGAGCCGAAATTGACTCGGATGGAACTGGTATCAGAGGACCCCAAAAAGTTGTCAAAGTTGATGTAAATTATGATAATATGATAATCATGCCAATATGTGCTCGAATTCCACTCTAATGTGGTGGAAAGTTACTTAAATTGGTTTGTTTAGCCAAACTAGAGCCATAATTGACTTGAATGAAACTGGTATCCGAGGACCCCAAAAACTGGTCAAAGTTGATGTAAATTATGATAATATGTTACTCATGCCAGGATGTTGGTCGAAATCAACTCTAATGTGGTGGAAAGTGACTTAAATTGGTTACTTTGGCCAAACTAGAGCCGAAATTGACTCGGATGAAACTGTTATTGGAGGACCCCCCCAAAAATGGTCTTAGTTGATGTATTTTATGATAATATGTTAATCATGCCAAAAAGTGGTCGAAATCCACTCTAATGTGGTGGAAATTGACTTAAATTGGTTTGTTTGGCTAAACTAAAACCGAAATTGACTCGGATGAAACTGGTATATGAGGATCCCAAAAAGTGGTCAAAGTTCATGTATATTATGATAATTTGTTAATCATGCCAGGATGTGGTCGAAATCCACTCTAATGTGGTGGAAAGTGACTTAAATTGGTGAGTTGGCCAAACTAGAGCCGAAATTGACTCGGATGGAACTGGTATCAGAGGACCCCAAAAAGTGGTCAAAGTTGATGTAAATTATGATAATATGATAATCATGCCAATATGTGCTCGATTTCCACTCTAATGTGGTGGAAAGTTACTTAAATTGGTTTGTTTAGCCAAACTAGAGCCAAAAAGTGGTCAAAGTTCATATATATTATGATAATATGTTAATCATGCCAGGATGTGGTCGAAATCCACTCTAATGTGGTGGAAATTGACTTAAACTAGTTTGTTTGGCCAAACTAAAACCGAAATTGACTCGGATGAAACTGGTATATAAGGATCCCAAAACGTGGTCAAAATTGATGTAAATTATGATCATATGTTAATCATGCCAGGATGTTGGTCGAAATCAACTCTAATGTGGTGGAAAGTGACTTAAATTGGTTACTTTGGCCAAACTAGAGCCGAAATTGACTCGGATGAAACTGTTATTGGAGGATCCCGAAAAATGGTCATAGTTGATGTATTTTATGATAATATGTTAATCATGCCAAGAAGTGGTCGAAATCCACTCTAATGTGGTGGAAATTGACTTAAATTGGTTTGTTTGGCTAAACTAAAACCGAAATTGACTCGGATGAAACTGGTATATGAGGATCCCAAAAAGTGGTCAAAGTTGAAGTATATTATGATAATATGTTAATCATGCTAGGATGTGGTCGAAATCCACTCTAAAGTGGTGGAAAGTGACTTAAATTGGTTAGTTTGGCCAAACTAGAGTCGAAATTGACTCGGGTGAAACTGTTATTGGAGGACCCCAAAAAATGGTCATAGTTGATGTAAATTCTGATAATATGTTAATCATGCCAGGAAGTGGTCGAAATCCACTCTAATGTGGTGGAAATTGACTTAAATTGGTTTGTTTGGCCAAGCTAAAACCGAAATTGACACGGATGAAACTGGTATATAAAGATCCCAAAAAGTGGTCAAAGTTCATGTATATTATGATAATATGTTAATCATGCCAGGATGTGGTCGAAATCCAATCTAAAGTGGTGGAAAGTGACTAAAATTGGTTACTTTGGCCAAACTAGAGCCGAAATTGACTCGAATGCAACTGTTATTGGAGGTCCCCAAAAAATGGTCATAGTTGATGTATTTTATGATAATATGTTAATCATGCCAAGAAGTGGTCCAAATCCACTCTAATGTGGTGGAAATTGACTTAAATTGGTTTGTTTGGCTAAACTAAAACCGAAATTGACTCGGATGAAACTGGTTTATGAGGATCCCAAAAAGTGGTCAAAGTTCAAGTATATTATGATAATATGTTAATCATGCCAGGATGTGGTCGAAATCCACTCTAAAGTGGTGGAAAGTGACTTAAATTGGTTAGTTCGGCCAAACTAGAGTCGAAATTGACTCGGGTGAAACTGTTATTAGAGGACCCCAAAAAATGGTCATAGTTGATGTAAATTCTGATAATATGTTAATCATGCCAGGAAGTGGTCGAAATCCACTCTAATGTGGTGGAAATTGACTTAAATTGGTTTGTTTGGCCAAACTAAAACCGAAATTGACTCGAATGAACCTGGTATATAAGGATCCCAAAAAGTGGTCAAATTCATGTATATTATGATAATATGTTAATCATGCCAAGATGTGGTCGAAATCCAATCTAAAGTGGTGGAAAGTGACTGAAATTGGTTACTTTGGCCAAACTAGAGCCAAAATTGACTCGGATGAAACTGTTATTGGAGGACCCCCAAAAATGGTCAAAGTTTATGTATTTTTATGATAATATGTTAATCATGCCAAGAAGTGGTCGAAATCCACTCTAATGTGGTGGAAATTGACTTAAATTGGTTTGTTTGGCTAAACTAAAACCGAAATTGACTCGGATGAAACTGTTATATGAGGATCCCAAAAAGTGTTTAAAGTTCAAGTATATTATGATAATATGTTAATCATGCCAGGATGTGGTCGAAATCCACTCTAATGTGGTGGAAAGTGACTTAAATTGGTGAGTTGGCCAAACTAGAGCCGAAATTGACTCGGATGGAACTGGTATCAGAGGACCCCAAAAAGTTGTCAAAGTTGATGTAAATTATGATAATATGTTAATCATGCCAGGATGTTGGTCGAAATCAACTCTAATGTGGTGGAAAGTGACTTAAATTGGTTACTTTGGCCAAACTAGAGCCGAAATTGACTCGGATGAAACTGTTATTGGAGGATCCCCAAAAATGGTCATAGTTGATGTATTTTATGATAATATGTTAATCATGCCAAGAAGTGGTCGAAATCCACTCTAATGTGGTGGAAATTGACTTAAATTCGTTTGTTTGGCTAAACTAAAACCGAAATTGACTCGGATGAAACTGGTATATGAGGATCCCAAAAAGTGGTCAAAGTTGAAGTATATTATGATAATATGTTAATCATGCCAGGATGTGGTCAAAATCCACTCTAAAGTGGTGGAAAGTGACTTAAATTGGTTAGTTTGGCCAAACTAGAGTCGAAATTGACTCGGGTGAAACTGTTATTGGAGGACCCCAAAAAATGGTCATAGTTGATGTAAATTCTGATAATATGTTAATCATGCCAGGAAGTGGTCGAAATCCACTCTAATGTGGTGGAAATTGACTTAAATTGGTTTGTTTGGCCAAGCTAAAACCGAAATTGACTCGGATGAAACTGGTATATGAGTATCCCAAAAAGTGGTCAAAGTTCATATATATTATGATAATATGTTAATCATGCCAGGATGTGGTCGAAATCCACTCTAATGTGGTGGAAATTGACTTAAACTGGTTTGTTTGGCCAAACTAAAACCGAAATTGACTCGGATGAAACTGGTTTATGAGGATCCCAAAAAGTGGTCAAAGTTCAAGTATATTATGATAATATGTTAATCATGCCAGGATGTGGTCGAAATCCACTCTAAAGTGGTGGAAAGTGACTTAAATTGGTTAGTTCGGCCAAACTAGAGTCGAAATTGACTCGGGTGAAACTGTTATTGGAGGACCCCAAAAAATGGTCATAGTTGATGTAAATTCTGATAATATGTTAATCATGCCAGGAAGTGGTCGAAATCCACTCTAATGTGGTGGAAATTGACTTAAATTGGTTTGTTTGGCCAAACTAAAACCGAAATTGACTCGGATGAACCTGGTATATAAGGATCCCAAAAAGTGGTCAAATTCATGTATATTATGATAATATGTTAATCATGCCAAGATGTGGTCGAAATCCAATCTAAAGTGGTGGAAAGTGACCGAAATTGGTTACTTTGGCCAAACTAGAGCCAAAATTGACTCGGATGAAACTGTTATTGGAGGACCCCCAAAAATGGTCAAAGTTTATGTATTTTTATGATAATATGTTAATCATGCCAAGAAGTGGTCGAAATCCACTCTAATGTGGTGGAAATTGACTTAAATTGGTTTGTTTGGCTAAACTAAAACCGAAATTGACTCGGATGAAACTGTTATATGAGGATCCCAAAAAGTGTTTAAAGTTCAAGTATATTATGATAATATGTTAATCATTCCAGGATGTGGTCGAAATCCACTCTAAAGTGGTGGAAAGTGACTAAAATTGGTTAGTTTGGCCAAACTAGAGACGAAATTGACTCGGGTGAAACTGTTATTGGAGGACCCCAAAAAATGGTAATATTTGAAGTAAATTCTGAAAATATGTTAATCATGCCAGGAAGTGGTCGAAATCCACTCTAATGTGGTGGAAATTGACTTAAATTGGTTTGTTTGGCCAAACTAAAACCGAAATTGACTCGGATGAAACTGGTATATGAGTATCCCAAAAAGTGGTCAAAGTTCATGTATATTATGATAATATGTTAATCATGCTAGGATGTGGTCGAAATCCACTCTAATGTGGTGGAAATTGACCTTAACTGGTTTGTTTGACCAAACTAAAACCGAAATTGACTTAAATTGGTTTGTTTGGCTAAACTAAAACGGAAATTGACTCGGATGAAACTAGTATATGAGGATCCCAAAAAGTGGTCAAAGTTCATGTATATTATGATATTATGTTAATCATGCCAGTATGTGGTCGAAATCCACTCTAATGTGGTGGAAAGTGACTTAAATTGGTGAGTTGGCCAAACTAGAGCCGAAATTGACTCGGATGGAACTGGTATCAGGGGACCCCAAAAAGTGGACAAAGTTGATGTAAATTATGATAATATGATAATCATGCCAGGATGTGCTCGAATTCCACTCTAATGTGGTGGAAAGTTACTTAAATTGGTTAGTTTAGCCAAACTAGAGCCATAATTGACTTGGATGAAACTGGTATCAGAGGACCCCAAAAAGTGGTCAAAGTTGATGTAAATTATGATAATATATTAATCATGCCAGGATGTGGTCGAAATCCACTCTAATGTAGTGGAAAGTGACTTAAATGGGTGACTTTGGCCAAACTAGAGCAGAAATTGACTCGGATGAAACTGTTATTGGAGGACCCCCGAAAATGGTCATAGTTGATGTATTTTATGATAATATGTTAATCATGCCAAGAAGTGGTCGAAATCCACTTTAATGTGGTGGAAATTGACTTAAATTGGTTTGTTTGGCTAAACTAAAACCGAAATTGACTCGGATGAAACTGGTATATGAGGATCCCAAAAAGTGGTCAAAGTTCAAGTATATTATGATAATATGTTAATCATGCCAGGATGTGGTCGAAATCCACTCTAAAGTGGTGGAAAGTGACTAAAATTGGTTTGTTCGGCCAAAGTAGAGCCGAAATTGACTCGGGTGAAACTGTTATTGGAGGACCCCAAAAAATGGTAATAGTTGATGTAAATTCTGAAAATATGTTAATCATGCCAGGAAGTGGTCGAAGTCCACTCTAATGTGGTGGAAATTGACTTAAATTGGTTTGTTTGGCCAAACTAAAACCGAAATTGACTCGGATGAAACTGGTATATTAGTATCCCAAAAAGTGGTCAAAGTTCATATATATTATGATAATATGTTAATCATGCCAGGATGTGGTCGAAATCCACTCTAATGTGGTGGAAATTGACTTAAACTAGTTTGTTTGGCCAAACTAAAACCGAAATTGACTCGGATGAAACTGGTATATAAGGATCCCAAAAAGTGGTCAAAGTTCATGTATATTATGATAATATGTTAATCATGCCAGGATGTGGTCGAAATCCAATCTAAAGTGGTGGAAAGTGACTTAAATTGGTGAGTTGGCCAAACTAGAGCCGAAATTGACTCGGATGGAACTGGTATCAGAGGACCCCAAAAAGTGGTCAAAGTTGATGTAAATTATGATAATATGATAATCATGCCAATATGTGCTCGAATTCCACTCTAATGTGGTGGAAAGTTACTTAAATTGGTTTGTTTAGCCAAACTAGAGCCATAATTGACTTGAATGAAACTGGTATCAGAGGACCCCAAAAACTGGTCAAAGTTGATGTAAATTATGATAATATGTTAATCATGCCAGGATGTTGGTCGAAATCAACTCTAATGTGGTGGAAAGTGAATTAAATTGGTTACTTTGGCCAAACTAGAGCCGAAATTGACTCGGATGAAACTGTTATTGGAGGACCCCCAAAAATGGTCATAGTTGATGTATTTTATGAGAATATGTTAATCATGCCAAGAAGTGGTCGAAATCCACTCTAATGTGGTGGAAATTGACTTAAATTGGTTTGTTTGGCTAAACTAAAACCGAAATTGACTCGGATGAAACTGGTATATGAGGTTCCCAAAAAGTGGTCAAAGTTCAAGTATATTATGATAATATGTTAATCATGCCAGGATGTGGTCGAAATCCACTCTAATGTGGTGGAAAGTGACTTAAATTGGTGAGTTGGCCAAACTATAGCCGAAATTGACTCGGATGGAACTCGTATCAGAGGACCCCAAAAAGTGGTCAAAGTTGATGTAAATTTTAATAATATGATAATCATGTCAAGATGTGCTCGAATTCCACTCTAATGTGGTGGAAAGTTACTTAAATTGGTTTGTTTAGCCAAACTAGAGCCATAATTGACTTGAATGAAACTGGTATCAGAGGACCCCAAAAAGTGGTCAAAGTTAATGTAAATTATGATAATATGTTAATCATGCCAGGATGTTGGTCGAAATCAACTCTAATGTGGTGGAAAGTGACTTAAATTGGTTACTTTGGCCAAACTAGAGCCGAAATTGACTCGGATGAAACTGTTATTGGAGGATCCCCAAAAATGGTCATAGTTGATGTATTTTATGATAATATGTTAATCATGCCAAGAAGTGGTCGAAATCCACTATAATGTGGTGGAAATTGACTTAAATTCGTTTGTTTGGCTAAACTAAAACCGAAATTGACTCGGATGAAACTGGTATATGAGGATCCCAAAAAGTGGTCATAGTTGAAGTATATTATGATAATATGTTAATCATGCCAGGATGTGGTCGAAATCCACTCCAAAGTGCTGGAAAGTGACTTAAATTGGTTAGTTTGGCCAAACTAGAGTCGAAATTGACTCGGGTGAAACTGTTATTGGAGGACCCCAAAAAATGGTCATAGTTGATGTAAATTCTGATAATATGTTAATCATGCCAGGAAGTGGTCGAAATCCACTCTAATGTGGTGGAAACTGACTTAAATTGGTTTGTTTGGCCAAGCTAAAACCGAAATTGACTCGGATGAAACTGGTATATGAGTATCCCAAAAAGTGGTCAAAGTTCATGTATATTATGTTAATCATGCCAGGATGTGGTCGAAATCCACTCTAATGTGGTGGAAATTGACTTAAACTGGTTTGTTTGGCCAAACTAAAACCGAAATTGACACGGATGAAACTGGTATATAAAGATCCCAAAAAGTGCTCAAAGTTCATGTATATTTTGATAATATGTTAATCATTCCAGGATGTGGTCAAAATCCAATCTAAAGTGGTGGAAAGTGACTAAAATTGGTTACTTTGGCCAAACTAGAGCCGATATTGACTCGGATGCAACTGTTATTGGAGGTCCCCAAAAAATGGTCATATTTGATGTATTTTATGATAATATGTTAATCATGACAAGAAGTGGTCAAAATCCACTCTAATGTGGTGGAAATTGACTTAAATTGGTTTGTTTGGCTAAACTAAAACCGAAATTGACTCGGATGAAACTGGTTTATGAGGATCCCAAAAAGTGGTCAAAGTTCAAGTATATTATGATAATATGTTAATCATGCCAGGATGTGGTCGAAATCCACTCTAAAGTGGTGGAAAGTGACTTAAATTGGTTAGTTTGGCCAAACTAGAGTCGAAATTGACTCGGGTGAAACTGTTATTGGAGGACCCCAAAAAATGGTCATAGTTGATGTAAATTCTGATAATATGTTAATAATGCCAGGAAGTGGTCGAAATCCACTCTAATGTGGTGGAAATTGACTTAAATTGGTTTGTTTGGCCAAACTAAAACCGAAATTGACTCGGATGAAACTGGTATATGAGTATCCCAAAAAGTGGTCAAAGTTCATGTATATTATGATAATATGTTAATCATGCCAGGATGTGGTCGAAATCCACTCTAATGTGGTGGAAATTGACTTAAATTGGTTTGTTTGGCCAAACTAAAACCGAAATTGACTCGGATGAAACTGGTATATAAGGATCCCAAAAAGTGGTCAAAGTTCATGTATATTATGATAATATGTTAATCATGCCAGGATGTGGTCGAAATCCACTCTAATGTGGTGGAAATTGACTTAAACTGGTTTGTTTGGCCAAACTAAAACCGAAATTGACTCGGATGAAACTGGTATATAAAGATCCCAAAAAGTGGTCAAAGTTCATGTATATTATGATAATATGTTAATCATTCCAGGATGTGGTCGAAATCCAATCTAAAGTGGTGGAAAGTGACTAAAATTGGTTACTTTGGCCAAACTAGAGCCGAAATTGACTCGGATGCAACTGTTATTGGAGGACCCCAAAAAATGGTCATATTTGATGTATTTTATGATAATATGTTAATCATGACAAGAAGTGGTCAAAATCCACTCTAATGTGGTGGAAATTGACTTAAACTGGTTTGTTTGGCTAAACTAAAACCGAAATTGACTCGGATGAAACTGGTTTATGAGGATCCCAAAAAGTGGTCAAAGTTCAAGTATATTATGATAATATGTTAATCATGCCAGGATGTGGTCGAAATCCACTCTAAAGTGGTGGAAAGTAACTTAAATTGGTTAGTTTGGCCAAACTAGAGCCGAAATTGACTCGGGTGAAACTATTATTGGAGGACCCCAAAAAATGGTCATAGTTGATGTAAATTCTGATAATATGTTAATCATCCCAGGAAGTGGTCGAAGTCCACTCTAATGTGGAGGAAATTGACTTAAATTGGTTTGTTTCGCCAAACTAAAACCGAAATTGACTCGGATGAAACTGGTATATGAGTATCCCAAAAAGTGGTCAAAGTTCATGTATATTATGATAATATGTTAATCATGCCAGGATGTGGTCGAAATCCACTCTAATGTGGTGGAAATTGACTTAAACTGGTTTGTTTGGCCAAACTAAAACCGAAATTGACTCGGATGAAACTGGTATATAAGGATCCCAAAAAGTGGTCAAAGTTCATGTATATTATGATAATATGTTAATCATGCCAGGATGTGGTCGAAATCCAATCTAAAGTGGTCGAAAGTGACTTAAATTGGTTATTTTGGCCAAACTAGAGCCGAAATTGACTTGGATGAAACTGTTATTGGAGGACCCCAAAAAATGGTCATAGTTGATGTATTTTATGATAATATGTTAATCAAGACAAGAAGTGGTCGAAATCCACTCTAATGTGGTGGAAATTGACTTAAATTCGTTTGTTTGGCTAAACTAAAACCGAAATTGACTCGGATGAAACTGGTATATGAGGATCCCAAAAAGTGGTCAAAGTTCATGTATATTATGATATTATGTTAATCATGCCAGGATGTGGTCGAAATCCACTCTAATGTGGTGGAAAGTGACTTAAATTGGTGAGTTGGCCAAACTAGAGCCGAAATTGACTCGGATGGAACTGGTATCAGAGGACCCCGAAAAGTGGTCAAAGTTGATTTAAATTATGATAATATGATAATCATGCCAGGATGTGCTCGAATTCCACTCTAATGTGGTTGAAAGTTACTTAAATTGGTTAGTTTAGCCAAACTAGAGCCATAATTGACTTGGATGAAACTGGTATCAGATGACCCCAAAAAGTGGTCAAAGTTGATGTAAATTATGATAATATATTAATCATGCGAGGATGTGGTCGAAATCCACTCTAATTTGGTGGAAAATGACTTAAATTGGTGACTTTGGCCAAACTAGAGCAGAAATTGACTCGGATGAAACTGTTATTGGAGGACCTCCAAAAATGGTCATATTTGATGTATTTTATGATAATATGTTAATCATGCCAAGAAGTGGTGGAAATCCACTCTAATGTGGTGGAAATTGACTTAAATTGGTTTGTTTGGCTAAACTAAAACCGAAATTGACTCGGATGAAACTTGTATATGAGGATCCCAAAAAGTGGTCAAAGTTCAAGTATATTATGATAATATGATAATCATGCCAGGATGTGGTCGAAATCCACTCTAAAGTGGTGGAAAGTGACTAAAATTGGTTAGTTCGGCCAAACTAGAGCCGAAATTGACTCGGGTGAAACTGTTATTGGAGGACCCCAAAAACTGGTAATAGTTGATGTAAATTCTGAAAATATGTTAATCATGCCAGGAAGTGGTCGAAATCCACTCTAATGTGGTGGAAATTGACTTAAATTGGTTTGTTTGGCCAAACTAAAACCGAAATTGACTCGGATGAAACTGGTATGTGAGTATCCCAAAAAGTGGTCAAAGTTCATATATATTATGATAATATGTTAATCATGCCAGGATGTGGTCGAAATCCACTCTAATGTGGTGAAAATTGACTTAAACTAGTTTATTTGGCCAAACTAAAACCGAAATTGACTCGGATGAAACTGGTATATAAGGATCCCAAAAAGTGGTCAAAGTTCATGTATATTATGATAATGTGTTAATCATGCCAGGATGTGGTCGAAATCCAATCGAAAGTGGTGGAAAGTGACTTAAATTGGTTACTTTGGCCAAACTAGAGCCGAAATTGAATCGGATGAAACTGTTATTGGAGGACCCCAAAAAATGGTCATAGTTGATATATTTTATGATAATATGTTAATCATGACAAGAAGTGGTCGAAATCCACTCTAATGTGGTGGAAATTGACTTCAATTGGTTTGTTTGGCTAAACTAAAACCGAAATTGACTCGGATGAAACTGGTTTATGAGGATCCCAAAAAGTGGTCAAAGTTCAAGTATATTATGATAATATGTTAATCATGCCAGGATGTGGTCGAAATCAACTCTAAAGTGTTGGAAAGTGACTGAAATTGGTTACTTTGGCCAAACTGTTATTGGAGGACCCCCAAAAATGGTCATAGTTGATGTATTTTTATGATAATATGTTAATCATGCCAAGAAGTGGTCGAAATCCACTCTAATGTGGTGGAAATTGACTTAAATTGGTTTGTTTGGCTAAACTAAAACAGAAATTGACTCAGATGAAACTGGTATATGAGGATCCCAAAAAGTGTTTAAAGTTCAAGTATATTATGATAATATGTTAATCATGCCAGGATGTGGTCGAAATCCAATCTCAAAGTGACTAAAATTGGTTAGTTTGGCCAAACTAGAGCCGAAATTGACTCGGGTGAAACTGTTATTGGAGGACCCCAAAAAATGGTAATAGTTGATGTAAATTCTGAAAATATGTTAATCATGCCAGGAAGTGGTCGAAATCCACTCTAATGTGGTGGAAATTGATTTAAATTGGTTTGTTTGGCCAAACTAAAACCGAAATTGACTCGGATGAAACTGGTAAATGAGTATCCCAAAAAGTGGTCAAAGTTCATGTATATTATGATAATATGTTAATCATGCCAGGATGTGGTCGAAATCCACTCTAATGTGGTGGAAATTGACTTAAACTGGTTTGTTTGACCAAACTAAAACCGAAATTGACTCGGATGAAACTGGTATATAAGGATCCCAAAAAGTAGTCAAAGTTCATGTATATTATGATAATATGTTAATCATGCCAGGATGTGGTCGAAATCCACTCTAATGTGGTGAAAATTGACTTAAACTAGTTTATTTGGCCAAACTAAAACCGAAATTGACTCGGATGAAACTGGTATATAAGGATCCCAAAAAGTGGTCAAAGTTCATGTATATTATGATAATGTGTTAATCATGCCAGGATGTGGTCGAAATCCAATCGAAAGTGGTGGAAAGTGACTTAAATTGGTTACTTTGGCCAAACTAGAGCCGAAATTGAATCGGATGAAACTGTTATTGGAGGACCCCAAAAAATGGTCATAGTTGATATATTTTATGATAATATGTTAATCATGACAAGAAGTGGTCGAAATCCACTCTAATGTGGTGGAAATTGACTTCAATTGGTTTGTTTGGCTAAACTAAAACCGAAATTGACTCAGATGAAACTGGTTTATGAGGATCCCAAAAAGTGGTCAAAGTTCAAGTATATTATGATAATATGTTAATCATGCCAGGATGTGGTCGAAATCAACTCTAAAGTGTTGGAAAGTGACTGAAATTGGTTACTTTGGCCAAACTGTTATTGGAGGACCCCCAAAAATGGTCATAGTTGATGTATTTTTATGATAATATGTTAATCATGCCAAGAAGTGGTCGAAATCCACTCTAATGTGGTGGAAATTGACTTAAATTGGTTTGTTTGGCTAAACTAAAACAGAAATTGACTCAGATGAAACTGGTATATGAGGATCCCAAAAAGTGTTTAAAGTTCAAGTATATTATGATAATATGTTAATCATGCCAGGATGTGGTCGAAATCCAATCTCAAAGTGACTAAAATTGGTTAGTTTGGCCAAACTAGAGCCGAAATTGACTCGGGTGAAACTGTTATTGGAGGACCCCAAAAAATGGTAATAGTTGATGTAAATTCTGAAAATATGTTAATCATGCCAGGAAGTGGTCGAAATCCACTCTAATGTGGTGGAAATTGATTTAAATTGGTTTGTTTGGCCAAACTAAAACCGAAATTGACTCGGATGAAACTGGTAAATGAGTATCCCAAAAAGTGGTCAAAGTTCATGTATATTATGATAATATGTTAATCATGCCAGGATGTGGTCGAAATCCACTCTAATGTGGTGGAAATTGACTTAAACTGGTTTGTTTGACCAAACTAAAACCGAAATTGACTCGGATGAAACTGGTATATAAGGATCCCAAAAAGTAGTCAAAGTTCATGTATATTATGATAATATGTTAATCATGCCAGGATGTGGTCGAAATCCAATCTAAAGTGGTGGAAAGTGACTTAAATTAGTTATTTTGGCCAAACTAGAGCCGAAATTGACTCGGATGAAACTGTTATTGGAGGACCCCAAAAATTGGTCATAGTTGATGTATTTTATGATAATATGTTAATCTTGACAAGAAGTGGTCGAAATCCACTCTAATGTGGTGGAAATTGACTTAAATTGGTTTGTTGGGCTAAACTAAAACCGAAATTGACTCGGATGAAACTGGTATATGAGGATCCCAAAAAGTGGTCAAAGTTCATGTATATTATGATATTATGTTAATCATGCCAGGATGTGGTCGAAATCCACTCTAATGTGGTGGAAAGTGACTTAAATTGGTGAGTTGGCCAAACTAGAGCCGAAATTGACTCGGATGGAACTGGTATCAGAGGACCCCAAAAAGTGGTCAAAGTTGATGTAAATTATGATAATATGATAATCATGCCAGGATGTGCTCGAATTCCACTCTAATGTGGTGGAAAGTTACTTAAATTGGTTAGTTTAGCCAAACTAGAGCCATAATTGACTTGGATGAAACTGATATCAGAGGACCCCAAAAATTGGTCAAAGTTGATGTAAATTATTATAATATATTAATCATGCCAGGATGTGGTCGAAATCCACTCTAATGTGGTGGAAAGTGACTTAAATTGGTGACTTTGGCCAAAGTAGAGTAGAAATTGACTCGGATGAAACTGTTATTGGACGACCCCCAAAAATGGTCATAGTTGATGTATTTTATGATAATATGTTAATCATGCCAAGAAGTGGTCGAAATCCACTCTAATGTGGTGGAAATTGACTCAAATTGGTTTGTTTGGCTAAACTAAAACCGAAATTGACTCGGATGAAATTGGTATATGAGGATCCCAAAAAGTGGTCAAAGTTCAAGTATATTATGATAATATGTTAATCATGCCAGGATGTGGTCGAAATCCACTCTAAAGTGGTGGAAAGGGATTAAAATTGGTTATTTTGGCCAAACTATAGCCGAAATTGACTTGGGTGAAACTTTTATTGGAGGACCCCAAAAAATGGTAATAGTTGATGTAAATTCTGAAAATATGTTAATCATGCCAGGAAGTGGTCGAAATCCACTCTAATGTGGTGGAAATTGACTTAAATTGGTTTGTTTGGCCAAGCTAAAACCGAAATTGACTCGGATGAAACTGGTATATGAGTATCCCAAAAAGTGGTCAAAGTTTATATATATTATGATAATATGTTAATCATGCCAGGATGTGGTCGAAATCCACTCTAATGTGCTGGAAATTGACTTAAACTGGTTTGTTTGGCCAAACTAAAACCGAAATTGACTCGGATGAAACTGGTATATACGGATCCCAAAAAGTGGTCAAAATTCATGTATATTATGATAATGTGTTAATCATGCCAGGATGTGGTCGAAATCCAATCGAAAGTGGTGGAAAGTGACTTAAATTAGTTATTTTGGCCAAACTAGAGCCGAAATTGACTCGGATGAAACTGTTATTGGAGGACCCCAAAAATTGGTCATAGTTGATGTATTTTATGATAATATGTTAATCTTGACAAGAAGTGGTCGAAATCCACTCTAATGTGGTGGAAATTGACTTAAATTGGTTTGTTTGGCTAAACTAAAACAGAAATTGACTCAGATGAAACTGGTATATGAGGATCCCAAAAAGTGTTTAAAGTTCAAGTATATTATGATAATATGTTAATCATGCCAGGATGTGGTCGAAATCCAATCTCAAAGTGACTAAAATTGGTTAGTTTGGCCAAACTAGAGCCGAAATTGACTCGGGTGAAACTGTTATTGGAGGACCCCAAAAAATGGTAATAGTTGATGTAAATTCTGAAAATATGTTAATCATGCCAGGAAGTGGTCGAAATCCACTCTAATGTGGTGGAAATTGATTTAAATTGGTTTGTTTGGCCAAACTAAAACCGAAATTGACTCGGATGAAACTGGTAAATGAGTATCCCAAAAAGTGATCAAAGTTCATGTATATTATGATAATATGTTAATCATGCCAGGATGTGGTCGAAATCCACTCTAATGTGGTGGAAATTGACTTAAACTGGTTTGTTTGACCAAACTAAAACCGAAATTGACTCGGATGAAACTGGTATATAAGGATCCCAAAAAGTAGTCAAAGTTCATGTATATTATGATAATATGTTAATCATGCCAGGATGTGGTCGAAATCCAATCTAAAGTGGTGGAAAGTGACTTAAATTAGTTATTTTGGCCAAACTAGAGCCGAAATTGACTCGGATGAAACTGTTATTGGAGGACCCCAAAAATTGGTCATAGTTGATGTATTTTATGATAATATGTTAATCTTGACCAGAAGTGGTCGAAATCCACTCTAATGTGGTGGAAATTGACTTAAATTGGTTTGTTGGGCTAAACTAAAACCGAAATTGACTCGGATGAAACTGGTATATGAGGATCCCAAAAAGTTGTCAAAGTTCATGTATATTATGATATTATGTTAATCATGCCAGGATGTGGTCGAAATCCACTCTAATGTGGTGGAAAGTGACTTAAATTGGTGAGTTGGCCAAACTAGAGCCGAAATTGACTCGGATGGAACTGGTATCAGAGGACCCCGAAAAGTGGTCAAAGTTGATTTAAATTATGATAATATGATAATCATGCCAGGATGTGCTCGAATTCCACTCTAATGTGGTTGAAAGTTACTTAAATTGGTTAGTTTAGCCAAACTAGAGCCATAATTGACTTGGATGAAACTGGTATCAGATGACCCCAAAAAGTGGTCAAAGTTGATGTAAATTATGATAATATACTTCTCCACTTTTCTTCATATCATGTCCCTATGAGTTTCTAGAATTTGATGAGATTCGATTTCGGTCCGTTCTGAACCGAACCGGACCCGATATGACCCGATTTTACGGGAACTCGGTTTTTCGATAAAACTCAAAGGGGCTAGCACACAGGAATCATGCGAGGATGTGGTCGAAATCCACTCTAATTTGGTGGAAAATGACTTAAATTGGTGACTTTGGCCAAACTAGAGCAGAAATTGACTCGGATGAAACTGTTATTGGAGGACCTCCAAAAATGGTCATATTTGATGTATTTTATGATAATATGTTAATCATGCCAAGAAGTGGTGGAAATCCACTCTAATGTGGTGGAAATTGACTTAAATTGGTTTGTTTGGCTAAACTAAAACCGAAATTGACTCGGATGAAACTTGTATATGAGGATCCCAAAAAGTGGTCAAAGTTCAAGTATATTATGATAATATGATAATCATGCCAGGATGTGGTCGAAATCCACTCTAAAGTGGTGGAAAGTGACTAAAATTGGTTAGTTCGGCCAAACTAGAGCCGAAATTGACTCGGGTGAAACTGTTATTGGAGGACCCCAAAAACTGGTAATAGTTGATGTAAATTCTGAAAATATGTTAATCATGCCAGGAAGTGGTCGAAATCCACTCTAATGTGGTGGAAATTGACTTAAATTGGTTTGTTTGGCCAAACTAAAACCAAAATTGACTCGGATGAAACTGGTATGTGAGTATCCCAAAAAGTGGTCAAAGTTCATATATATTATGATAATATGTTAATCATGCCAGGATGTGGTCGAAATCCACTCTAATGTGGTGAAAATTGACTTAAACTAGTTTATTTGGCCAAACTAAAACCGAAATTGACTCGGATGAAACTGGTATATAAGGATCCCAAAAAGTGGTCAAAGTTCATGTATATTATGATAATGTGTTAATCATGCCAGGATGTGGTCGAAATCCAATCGAAAGTGGTGGAAAGTGACTTAAATTGGTTACTTTGGCCAAACTAGAGCCGAAATTGAATCGGATGAAACTGTTATTGGAGGACCCCAAAAAATGGTCATAGTTGATGTATTTTATGATAATATGTTAATCATGACAAGAAGTGGTCGAAATCCACTCTAATGTGGTGGAAATTGACTTCAATTGGTTTGTTTGGCTAAACTAAAACCGAAATTGACTCGGATGAAACTGGTTTATGAGGATCCCAAAAAGTGGTCAAAGTTCAAGTATATTATGATAATATGTTAATCATGCCAGGATGTGGTCGAAATCAACTCTAAAGTGGTGGAAAGTGACTGAAATTGGTTACTTTGGCCAAACTGTTATTGGAGGACCCCCAAAAATGGTCATAGTTGATGTATTTTTATGATAATATGTTAATCATGCCAAGAAGTGGTCGAAATCCACTCTAATGTGGTGGAAATTGACTTAAATTGGTTTGTTTGGCTAAACTAAAACAGAAATTGACTCAGATGAAACTGGTATATGAGGATCCCAAAAAGTGTTTAAAGTTCAAGTATATTATGATAATATGTTAATCATGCCAGGATGTGGTCGAAATCCAATCTCAAAGTGACTAAAATTGGTTAGTTTGGCCAAACTAGAGCCGAAATTGACTCGGGTGAAACTGTTATTGGAGGACCCCAAAAAATGGTAATAGTTGATGTAAATTCTGAAAATATGTTAATCATGCCAGGAAGTGGTCGAAATCCACTCTAATGTGGTGGAAATTGATTTAAATTGGTTTGTTTGGCCAAACTAAAACCGAAATTGACTCGGATGAAACTGGTAAATGAGTATCCCAAAAAGTGATCAAAGTTCATGTATATTATGATAATATGTTAATCATGCCAGGATGTGGTCGAAATCCACTCTAATGTGGTGGAAATTGACTTAAACTGGTTTGTTTGACCAAACTAAAACCGAAATTGACTCGGATGAAACTGGTATATAAGGATCCCAAAAAGTAGTCAAAGTTCATGTATATTATGATAATATGTTAATCATGCCAGGATGTGGTCGAAATCCAATCTAAAGTGGTGGAAAGTGACTTAAATTAGTTATTTTGGCCAAACTAGAGCCGAAATTGACTCGGATGAAACTGTTATTGGAGGACCCCAAAAATTGGTCATAGTTGATGTATTTTATGATAATATGTTAATCTTGACAAGAAGTGGTCGAAATCCACTCTAATGTGGTGGAAATTGACTTAAATTGGTTTGTTGGGCTAAACTAAAACCGAAATTGACTCGGATGAAACTGGTATATGAGGATCCCAAAAAGTGGTCAAAGTTCATGTATATTATGATATTATGTTAATCATGCCAGGATGTGGTCGAAATCCACTCTAATGTGGTGGAAAGTGACTTAAATTGGTGAGTTGGCCAAACTAGAGCCGAAATTGACTCGGATGGAACTGGTATCAGAGGACCCCAAAAAGTGGTCAAAGTTGATGTAAATTATGATAATATGATAATCATGCCAGGATGTGCTCGAATTCCACTCTAATGTGGTGGAAAGTTACTTAAATTGGTTAGTTTAGCCAAACTAGAGCCATAATTGACTTGGATGAAACTGATATCAGAGGACCCCAAAAATTGGTCAAAGTTGATGTAAATTATTATAATATATTAATCATGCCAGGATGTGGTCGAAATCCACTCTAATGTGGTGGAAAGTGACTTAAATTGGTGACTTTGGCCAAAGTAGAGTAGAAATTGACTCGGATGAAACTGTTATTGGACGACCCCCAAAAATGGTCATAGTTGATGTATTTTATGATAATATGTTAATCATGCCAAGAAGTGGTCGAAATCCACTCTAATGTGGTGGAAATTGACTCAAATTGGTTTGTTTGGCTAAACTAAAACCGAAATTGACTCGGATGAAATTGGTATATGAGGATCCCAAAAAGTGGTCAAAGTTCAAGTATATTATGCTAATATGTTAATCATGCCAGGATGTGGTCGAAATCCACTCTAAAGTGGTGGAAAGTGATTAAAATTGGTTATTTTGGCCAAACTATAGCCGAAATTGACTTGGGTGAAACTTTTATTGGAGGACCCCAAAAAATGGTAATAGTTGATGTAAATTCTGAAAATATGTTAATCATGCCAGGAAGTGGTCGAAATCCACTCTAATGTGGTGGAAATTGACTTAAATTGGTTTGTTTGGCCAAGCTAAAACCGAAATTGACTCGGATGAAACTGGTATATGAGTATCCCAAAAAGTGGTCAAAGTTTATATATATTATGATAATATGTTAATCATGCCAGGATGTGGTCGAAATCCACTCTAATGTGGTGGAAATTGACTTAAACTGGTTTGTTTGACCAAACTAAAACCGAAATTGACTCGGATGAAACTGGTATATAAGGATCCCAAAAAGTAGTCAAAGTTCATGTATATTATGATAATATGTTAATCATGCCAGGATGTGGTCGAAATCCAATCTAAAGTGGTGGAAAGTGACTTAAATTAGTTATTTTGGCCAAACTAGAGCCGAAATTGACTCGGATGAAACTGTTATTGGAGGACCCCAAAAATTGGTCATAGTTGATGTATTTTATGATAATATGTTAATCTTGACAAGAAGTGGTCGAAATCCACTCTAATGTGGTGGAAATTGACTTAAATTGGTTTGTTGGGCTAAACTAAAACCGAAATTGACTCGGATGAAACTGGTATATGAGGATCCCAAAAAGTGGTCAAAGTTCATGTATATTATGATATTATGTTAATCATGCCAGGATGTGGTCGAAATCCACTCTAATGTGGTGGAAAGTGACTTAAATTGGTGAGTTGGCCAAACTAGAGCCGGAAGTGACTCGGATGGAACTATTATCAGAGGACCCCGAAAAGTGGTCAAAGTTGATTTAAATTATGATAATATGATAATCATGCCAGGATGTGCTCGAATTCCACTCTAATGTGGTTGAAAGTTACTTAAATTGGTTAGTTTAGCCAAACTAGAGCCATAATTGACTTGGATGAAACTGGTATCAGATGACCCCAAAAAGTGGTCAAAGTTGATGTAAATTATGATAATATATTAATCATGCGAGGATGTGGTCGAAATCCACTCTAATTTGGTGGAAAATGACTTAAATTGGTGACTTTGGCCAAACTAGAGCAGAAATTGACTCGGATGAAACTGTTATTGGAGGACCTCCAAAAATGGTCATATTTGATGTATTTTATGATAATATGTTAATCATGCCAAGAAGTGGTGGAAATCCACTCTAATGTGGTGGAAATTGACTTAAATTGGTTTGTTTGGCTAAACTAAAACCGAAATTGACTCGGATGAAACTTGTATATGAGGATCCCAAAAAGTGGTCAAAGTTCAAGTATATTATGATAATATGATAATCATGCCAGGATGTGGTCGAAATCCACTCTAAAGTGGTGGAAAGTGACTAAAATTGGTTAGTTCGGCCAAACTAGAGCCGAAATTGACTCGGGTGAAACTGTTATTGGAGGACCCCAAAAACTGGTAATAGTTGATGTAAATTCTGAAAATATGTTAATCGTGCCAGGAAGTGGTCGAAATCCACTCTAATGTGGTGGAAATTGACTTAAATTGGTTTGTTTGGCCAAACTAAAACCAAAATTGACTCGGATGAAACTGGTATGTGAGTATCCCAAAAAGTGGTCAAAGTTCATATATATTATGATAATATGTTAATCATGCCAGGATGTGGTCGAAATCCACTCTAATGTGGTGAAAATTGACTTAAACTAGTTTATTTGGCCAAACTAAAACCGAAATTGACTCGGATGAAACTGGTATATAAGGATCCCAAAAAGTGGTCAAAGTTCATGTATATTATGATAATGTGTTAATCATGCCAGGATGTGGTCGAAATCCAATCGAAAGTGGTGGAAAGTGACTTAAATTGGTTACTTTGGCCAAACTAGAGCCGAAATTGAATCGGATGAAACTGTTATTGGAGGACCCCAAAAAATGGTCATAGTTGATGTATTTTATGATAATATGTTAATCATGACAAGAAGTGGTCGAAATCCACTCTAATGTGGTGGAAATTGACTTCAATTGGTTTGTTTGGCTAAACTAAAACCGAAATTGACTCGGATGAAACTGGTTTATGAGGATCCCAAAAAGTGGTCAAAGTTCAAGTATATTATGATAATATGTTAATCATGCCAGGATGTGGTCGAAATCAACTCTAAAGTGGTGGAAAGTGACTGAAATTGGTTACTTTGGCCAAACTGTTATTGGAGGACCCCCAAAAATGGTCATAGTTGATGTATTTTTATGATAATATGTTAATCATGCCAAGAAGTGGTCGAAATCCACTCTAATGTGGTGGAAATTGACTTAAATTGGTTTGTTTGGCTAAACTAAAACAGAAATTGACTCAGATGAAACTGGTATATGAGGATCCCAAAAAGTGTTTAAAGTTCAAGTATATTATGATAATATGTTAATCATGCCAGGATGTGGTCGAAATCCAATCTCAAAGTGACTAAAATTGGTTAGTTTGGCCAAACTAGAGCCGAAATTGACTCGGGTGAAACTGTTATTGGAGGACCCCAAAAAATGGTAATAGTTGATGTAAATTCTGAAAATATGTTAATCATGCCAGGAAGTGGTCGAAATCCACTCTAATGTGGTGGAAATTGATTTAATTTGGTTTGTTTGGCCAAACTAAAACCGAAATTGACTCGGATGAAACTGGTAAATGAGTATCCCAAAAAGTGGTCAAAGTTCATGTATATTATGATAATATGTTAATCATGCCAGGATGTGGTCGAAATCCACTCTAATGTGGTGGAAATTGACTTAAACTGGTTTGTTTGACCAAACTAAAACCGAAATTGACTCGGATGAAACTGGTATATAAGGATCCCAAAAAGTAGTCAAAGTTCATGTATATTATGATAATATGTTAATCATGCCAGGATGTGGTCGAAATCCAATCTAAAGTGGTGGAAAGTGACTTAAATTAGTTATTTTGGCCAAACTAGAGCCGAAATTGACTCGGATGAAACTGTTATTGGAGGACCCCAAAAATTGGTCATAGTTGATGTATTTTATGATAATATGTTAATCTTGACAAGAAGTGGTCGAAATCCACTCTAATGTGGTGGAAATTGACTTAAATTGGTTTGTTGGGCTAAACTAAAACCGAAATTGACTCGGATGAAACTGGTATATGAGGATCCCAAAAAGTGGTCAAAGTTCATGTATATTATGATATTATGTTAATCATGCCAGGATGTGGTCGAAATCCACTCTAATGTGGTGGAAAGTGACTTAAATTGGTGAGTTGGCCAAACTAGAGCCGAAATTGACTCGGATGGAACTGGTATCAGAGGACCCCAAAAAGTGGTCAAAGTTGATGTAAATTATGATAATATGATAATCATGCCAGGATGTGCTCGAATTCCACTCTAATGTGGTGGAAAGTTACTTAAATTGGTTAGTTTAGCCAAACTAGAGCCATAATTGACTTGGATGAAACTGATATCAGAGGACCCCAAAAATTGGTCAAAGTTGATGTAAATTATTATAATATATTAATCATGCCAGGATGTGGTCGAAATCCACTCTAATGTGGTGGAAAGTGACTTAAATTGGTGACTTTGGCCAAAGTAGAGTAGAAATTGACTCGGATGAAACTGTTATTGGACGACCCCCAAAAATGGTCATAGTTGATGTATTTTATGATAATATGTTAATCATGCCAAGAAGTGGTCGAAATCCACTCTAATGTGGTGGAAATTGACTCAAATTGGTTTGTTTGGCTAAACTAAAACCGAAATTGACTCGGATGAAATTGGTATATGAGGATCCCAAAAAGTGGTCAAAGTTCAAGTATATTATGATAATATGTTAATCATGCCAGGATGTGGTCGAAATCCACTCTAAAGTGGTGGAAAGTGATTAAAATTGGTTATTTTGGCCAAACTATAGCCGAAATTGACTTGGGTGAAACTTTTATTGGAGGACCCCAAAAAATGGTAATAGTTGATGTAAATTCTGAAAATATGTTAATCATGCCAGGAAGTGGTCGAAATCCACTCTAATGTGGTGGAAATTGACTTAAATTGGTTTGTTTGGCCAAGCTAAAACCGAAATTGACTCGGATGAAACTGGTATATGAGTATCCCAAAAAGTGGTCAAAGTTTATATATATTATGATAATATGTTAATCATGCCAGGATGTGGTCGAAATCCATTCTAATGTGGTGGAAATTGACTTAAACTGGTTTGTTTGGCCAAACTAAAACCGAAATTGACTCGGATGAAACTGGTATATACGGATCCCAAAAAGTGGTCAAAATTCATGTATATTATGATAATATGTTAATCATGCCAGGATGTGGTCGAAATCCAATCTAAAGTGGTGGAAAGTGACTTAAATTGGTTACTTTGGCCAAACTAGAGCCGAAATTTACTCGGATGAAACTGTTATTGGAGGATCCCCAAAAATGGTCATAGTTGATGTATTTTATGATAATATGTTAATCATGCCAAGAAGTGGTCGAAATCCACTCTAATGTGGTGGAAATTGACTTAAATTCGTTTGTTTGGCTAAACGAAAACCGAAATTGACTCGGATGAAACTGGTATATGAGGATCCCAAAAAGTGGTCATAGTTGAAGTATATTATGATAATATGTTAATCATGCCAGGATGTGGTCGAAATCCACTCTAAAGTGTTGGAAAGTGACTTAAATTGGTTAGTTTGGCCAAACTAGAGTCGAAATTGACTCGGGTGAAACAGTTATTGGAGGACCCCAAAAAATGGTCATAGTTGATGTAAATTCTGATAATATGTTAATCATGCCAGGAAGTGGTCGAAATCCACTCTAATGTGGTGGAAATTGACTTAAATTGGTTTGTTTGGCCAAGCTAAAACCGAAATTGACTCGGATGAAACTGGTATATGAGTATCCCAAAAAGTGGTCAAAGTTCATGTATATTATGTTAATCATGCCAGGATGTGGTCGAAATCCACTCTAATGTGGTGGAAATTGACTTAAACTGGTTTGTTTGGCCAAACTAAAACCGAAATTGACACGGATGAAACTGGTATATAAAGATCCCAAAAAGTGCTCAAAGTTCATGTATATTTTGATAATATGTTAATCATGCCAGGATGTGGTCGAAATCCAATCTAAAGTGGTGGAAAGTGACTAAAATTGGTTACTTTGGCCAAACTAGAGCCGAAATTGACTTGGATGCAACTGTTATTGGAGGTCCCCAAAAAATGGTCATATTTGATGTATTTTATGATAATATGTTAATCATGACAAGAAGTGGTCAAAATCCACTCTAATGTGGTGGAAATTGACTTAAATTGGTTTGTTTGGCTAAACTAAAACCGAAATTGACTCGGATAAAACTGGTTTATGAGGATCCCAAAAAGTGGTCAAAGTTCAAGTATATTATGATAATATGTTAATCATGCCAAGATGTGGTCGAAATCCACTCTAAAGTGGTGGAAAGTGACTTAAATTGGTTAGTTTGGCCAAACTAGAGTCGAAATTGACTCGGGTGAAACTGTTATTGGAGGACCCCAAAAAATGGTCATAGTTGATGTAAATTCTGATAATATGTTAATCATGCCAGGAAGTGGTCGAAATCCACTCTAATGTGGTGGAAATTGACTTAAATTGGTTTGTTTGGCCAAACTAAAACCGAAATTGACTCGGATGAAACTGGTATATGAGTATCCCAAAAAGTGGTCAAAGTTCATGTATATTATGATAATATGTTAATCATGCCAGGATGTGGTCAAAATCCACTCTAATGTGGTGGAAATTGACTTAAATTGGTTTGTTTGGCCAAACTAAAACCGAAATTGACTCGGATGAAACTGGTATATGAGTATCCCAAAAAGTGGTCAAAGTTCATGTATATTATGATAATATGTTAATCATGCCAGGATGTGGTCGAAATCCACTCTAATGTGGTGGAAATTGACTTAAACTGGTTTGTTTGGCCAAACTAAAACCGAAATTGACTTGGATGAAACTGGTATATAAGGATCCCAAAAAGTGGTCAAAGTTCATGTATATTATGATAATATGTTAATCATGCCAGGATGTGGTCGAAATCCACTCTAATGTGGTGGAAATTGACTTAAATTGGTTTGTTTGGCCAAACTAAAACCGAAATTGACTCGGATGAAACTGGTATATAAAGATCCCAAAAAGTGGTCAAAGTTCATGTATATTATGTTAATATGTTAATCATTCCAGGATGTGGTCGAAATCCAATCTAAAGTGGTGGAAAGTGACTAAAATTGGTTACTTTGGCCAAACTAGAGCCGAAATTGACTCGGATGCAACTGTTATTGGCGGACCCCAAAAAATGGTCATATTTGATGTATTTTATGATAATATGTTAATCATGACAAGAAGTGGTCAAAATCCTCTCTAATGTGGTGGAAATTGACTTAAAATGGTTTGTTTGGCTAAACTAAAACCGAAATTGACTCGGATGAAACTGGTTTATGAGGATCCCAAAAAGTGGTCAAAGTTCAAGTATATTATGATAATATGTTAATCATGCCAAGATGTGGTCGAAATCCACTCTAAAGTGGTGGAAAGTGACTTAAATTGGTTAGTTTGGCCAAACTAGAGTCGAAATTGACTCGGGTGAAACTGTTATTGGAGGACCCCAAAAAATGGTCATAGTTGATGTAAATTCTGATAATATGTTAATCATGCCAGGAAGTGGTCGAAGTCCACTCTAATGTGGAGGAAATTGACTTAAATTGGTTTGTTTGGCCAAACTAAAACCGAAATTGACTCGGATGAAATTGGTATATGAGGATCCCAAAAAGTGGTCAAAGTTCAAGTATATTATGATAATATGTTAATCATGCCAAGATGTGGTCGAAATCCACTCTAAAGTGGTGGAAAGTGACTTAAATTGGTTAGTTTGGCCAAACTAGAGTCGAAATTGACTCGGGTGAAACTGTTATTGGAGGACCCCAAAAAATGGTCATAGTTGATGTAAATTCTGATAATATGTTAATCATGCCAGGAAGTGGTCGAAGTCCACTCTAATGTGGAGGAAATTGACTTAAATTGATTTGTTTGGCCAAACTAAAACCGAAATTGACTCGGATGAAACTAGTATATAAGGATCCCAAAAAGTGTTCAAATTCATGTATATTATGATAATATGTTCATCATGACAAGATGTGGTCGAAATCCAATCTAAAGTGGTGGAAAGTTACTGAAATTGGTTACTTTAGCCAAACTAGAGCCGAAATTGACTCGGATGAAACTGTTATTGGAGGACCCCCGAAAATGGTCATAGTTGATGTATTTTTATGATAATATGTTAATCATGCCAAGAAGTGGTCGAAATCCACTCTAATGTGGTTGAAATTGACTGAAATTGGTTTGTTTGGCTAAACTAAAACCGAAATTGACTCCGATGAAACTGGTATATGAGGATCCCAAAAAGTGTTTAAAGTTCAAGTATATTATGATAATATGTTAATCATTCCAGGATGTGGTCGAAATCCACTCTAAAGTGGTGGAAAGTGACTAAAATTGGTTAGTTTGGCCAAACTAGAGCCGAAATTGACTCGGGTGATACTGTTTTTGGAGGACCCCAAAAAATGGTAATAGTTGATGTAAATTCTGAAAATATGTTAATCATGCCAGGAAGTGGTCGAAATCCACTCTAATGTGGTGGAAATTGACTTAAATTGGTTTGTTTGGCCAAACTAAAACCGAAATTGACTCGGATGAAACTGGTATATGAGTATCCCAAAAAGTGGTCAAAGTTCATGTATATTATGATAATATGTTAATCATGTTAGGATGTGGTCGAAATCCACTCTAATGTGGTGGAAATTGACTTAAACTGGTTTGTTTGGCCAAACTAAAACCGAAATTGACTCGGATGAAACTGGTATATAAGGATCCCAAAAAGTGGTCAAAGTTTATGTATATTATGATAATATGTTAATCATGCCAGGATGTGGTCGAAATCCAATCTAATGTGGTGGAAAGTGACTTAAATTGGTGACTTTGGCCAAAGTAGAGTAGAAATTGACTCGGATGAAACTGTTATTGGACGACCCCCAAAAATGGTCATAGTTGATGTATTTTATGATAATATGTTAATCATGCCAAGAAGTGGTCGAAATCCACTCTAATGTGGTGGAAATTGACTCAAATTGGTTTGTTTGGCTAAACTAAAACCGAAATTGACTCGGATGAAATTGGTATATGAGGATCCCAAAAAGTGGTCAAAGTTCAAGTATATTATGATAATATGTTAATCATGCCAGGATGTGGTCGAAATCCACTCTAAAGTGGTGGAAAGTGATTAAAATTGGTTATTTTGGCCAAACTATAGCCGAAATTGACTTGGGTGAAACTTTTATTGGAGGACCCCAAAAAATGGTAATAGTTGATGTAAATTCTGAAAATATGTTAATCATGCCAGGAAGTGGTCGAAATCCACTCTAATGTGGTGGAAATTGACTTAAATTGGTTTGTTTGGCCAAGCTAAAACCGAAATTGACTCGGATGAAACTGGTATATGAGTATCCCAAAAAGTGGTCAAAGTTTATATATATTATGATAATATGTTAATCATGCCAGGATGTGGTCGAAATCCATTCTAATGTGGTGGAAATTGACTTAAACTGGTTTGTTTGGCCAAACTAAAACCGAAATTGACTCGGATGAAACTGGTATATACGGATCCCAAAAAGTGGTCAAAATTCATGTATATTATGATAATATGTTAATCATGCCAGGATGTGGTCGAAATCCAATCTAAAGTGGTGGAAAGTGACTTAAATTGGTTACTTTGGCCAAACTAGAGCCGAAATTTACTCGGATGAAACTGTTATTGGAGGATCCCCAAAAATGGTCATAGTTGATGTATTTTATGATAATATGTTAATCATGCCAAGAAGTGGTCGAAATCCACTCTAATGTGGTGGAAATTGACTTAAATTCGTTTGTTTGGCTAAACGAAAACCGAAATTGACTCGGATGAAACTGGTATATGAGGATCCCAAAAAGTGGTCATAGTTGAAGTATATTATGATAATATGTTAATCATGCCAGGATGTGGTCGAAATCCACTCTAAAGTGTTGGAAAGTGACTTAAATTGGTTAGTTTGGCCAAACTAGAGTCGAAATTGACTCGGGTGAAACAGTTATTGGAGGACCCCAAAAAATGGTCATAGTTGATGTAAATTCTGATAATATGTTAATCATGCCAGGAAGTGGTCGAAATCCACTCTAATGTGGTGGAAATTGACTTAAATTGGTTTGTTTGGCCAAGCTAAAACCGAAATTGACTCGGATGAAACTGGTATATGAGTATCCCAAAAAGTGGTCAAAGTTCATGTATATTATGTTAATCATGCCAGGATGTGGTCGAAATCCACTCTAATGTGGTGGAAATTGACTTAAACTGGTTTGTTTGGCCAAACTAAAACCGAAATTGACACGGATGAAACTGGTATATAAAGATCCCAAAAAGTGCTCAAAGTTCATGTATATTTTGATAATATGTTAATCATGCCAGGATGTGGTCGAAATCCAATCTAAAGTGGTGGAAAGTGACTAAAATTGGTTACTTTGGCCAAACTAGAGCCGAAATTGACTTGGATGCAACTGTTATTGGAGGTCCCCAAAAAATGGTCATATTTGATGTATTTTATGATAATATGTTAATCATGACAAGAAGTGGTCAAAATCCACTCTAATGTGGTGGAAATTGACTTAAATTGGTTTGTTTGGCTAAACTAAAACCGAAATTGACTCGGATAAAACTGGTTTATGAGGATCCCAAAAAGTGGTCAAAGTTCAAGTATATTATGATAATATGTTAATCATGCCAAGATGTGGTCGAAATCCACTCTAAAGTGGTGGAAAGTGACTTAAATTGGTTAGTTTGGCCAAACTAGAGTCGAAATTGACTCGGGTGAAACTGTTATTGGAGGACCCCAAAAAATGGTCATAGTTGATGTAAATTCTGATAATATGTTAATCATGCCAGGAAGTGGTCGAAATCCACTCTAATGTGGTGGAAATTGACTTAAATTGGTTTGTTTGGCCAAACTAAAACCGAAATTGACTCGGATGAAACTGGTATATGAGTATCCCAAAAAGTGGTCAAAGTTCATGTATATTATGATAATATGTTAATCATGCCAGGATGTGGTCAAAATCCACTCTAATGTGGTGGAAATTGACTTAAATTGGTTTGTTTGGCCAAACTAAAACCGAAATTGACTCGGATGAAACTGGTATATGAGTATCCCAAAAAGTGGTCAAAGTTCATGTATATTATGATAATATGTTAATCATGCCAGGATGTAGTCGAAATCCACTCTAATGTGGTGGAAATTGACTTAAACTGGTTTGTTTGGCCAAACTAAAACCGAAATTGACTTGGATGAAACTGGTATATAAGGATCCCAAAAAGTGGTCAAAGTTCATGTATATTATGATAATATGTTAATCATGCCAGGATGTGGTCGAAATCCACTCTAATGTGGTGGAAATTGACTTAAATTGGTTTGTTTGGCCAAACTAAAACCGAAATTGACTCGGATGAAACTGGTATATAAAGATCCCAAAAAGTGGTCAAAGTTCATGTATATTATGATAATATGTTAATCATTCCAGGATGTGGTCGAAATCCAATCTAAAGTGGTGGAAAGTGACTAAAATTGGTTACTTTGGCCAAACTAGAGCCGAAATTGACTCGGATGCAACTGTTATTGGAGGACCCCAAAAAATGGTCATATTTGATGTATTTTATGATAATATGTTAATCATGACAAGAAGTGGTCAAAATCCTCTCTAATGTGGTGGAAATTGACTTAAAATGGTTTGTTTGGCTAAACTAAAACCGAAATTGACTCGGATGAAACTGGTTTATGAGGATCCCAAAAAGTGGTCAAAGTTCAAGTATATTATGATAATATGTTAATCATGCCAAGATGTGGTCGAAATCCACTCTAAAGTGGTGGAAAGTGACTTAAATTGGTTAGTTTGGCCAAACTAGAGTCGAAATTGACTCGGGTGAAACTGTTATTGGAGGACCCCAAAAAATGGTCATAGTTGATGTAAATTCTGATAATATGTTAATCATGCCAGGAAGTGGTCGAAGTCCACTCTAATGTGGAGGAAATTGACTTAAATTGGTTTGTTTGGCCAAACTAAAACCGAAATTGACTCGGATGAAATTGGTATATGAGGATCCCAAAAAGTGGTCAAAGTTCAAGTATATTATGATAATATGTTAATCATGCCAGGATGTGGTCGAAATCCACTCTAAAGTGGTGGAAAGTGACTTAAATTGGTTAGTTTGGCCAAACTAGAGTCGAAATTGACTCGGGTGAAACTGTTATTGGAGGACCCCAAAAAATGGTCATAGTTGATGTAAATTCTGATAATATGTTAATCATGCCAGGAAGTGGTCGAAGTCCACTCTAATGTGGAGGAAATTGACTTAAATTGATTTGTTTGGCCAAACTAAAACCGAAATTGACTCGGATGAAACTAGTATATAAGGATCCCAAAAAGTGTTCAAATTCATGTATATTATGATAATATGTTCATCATGACAAGATGTGGTCGAAATCCAATCTAAAGTGGTGGAAAGTTACTGAAATTGGTTACTTTAGCCAAACTAGAGCCGAAATTGACTCGGATGAAACTGTTATTGGAGGACCCCCGAAAATGGTCATAGTTGATGTATTTTTATGATAATATGTTAATCATGCCAAGAAGTGGTCGAAATCCACTCTAATGTGGTTGAAATTGACTGAAATTGGTTTGTTTGGCTAAACTAAAACCGAAATTGACTCCGATGAAACTGGTATATGAGGATCCCAAAAAGTGTTTAAAGTTCAAGTATATTATGATAATATGTTAATCATTCCAGGATGTGGTCGAAATCCACTCTAAAGTGGTGGAAAGTGACTAAAATTGGTTAGTTTGGCCAAACTAGAGCCGAAATTGACTCGGGTGATACTGTTTTTGGAGGACCCCAAAAAATGGTAATAGTTGATGTAAATTCTGAAAATATGTTAATCATGCCAGGAAGTGGTCGAAATCCACTCTAATGTGGTGGAAATTGACTTAAATTGGTTTGTTTGGCCAAACTAAAACCGAAATTGACTCGGATGAAACTGGTATATGAGTATCCCAAAAAGTGGTCAAAGTTCATGTATATTATGATAATATGTTAATCATGTTAGGATGTGGTCGAAATCCACTCTAATGTGGTGGAAATTGACTTAAACTGGTTTGTTTGGCCAAACTAAAACCGAAATTGACTCGGATGAAACTGGTATATAAGGATCCCAAAAAGTGGTCAAAGTTCATGTATATTATGATAATATGTTAATCATGCCAGGATGTGGTCGAAATCCAATCTAAAGTGGTCGAAAGTGACTTAAATTGGTTATTTTGGCCAAACTAGAGCCGAAATTGACTTGGATGAAACTGTTATTGGAGGACCACAAAAAATGGTCATAGTTGATGTATTTTATGATAATATGTTAATCAAGACAAGAAGTGGTCGAAATCCACTCTAATGTGGTGGAAATTGACTTAAATTGGTTTGTTTGGCTAAACTAAAACCGAAATTGACTCGGATGAAACTGGTATATGAGGATCCCAAAAAGTGGTCAAAGTTCATGTATATTATGATATTATGTTAATCATGCCAGGATGTGGTCGAAATCCACTCTAATGTGGTGGAAAGTGACTTAAATTGGTGAGTTGGCCAAACTAGAGCCGAAATTGACTCGGATGGAACTGGTATCAGAGGACCCCGAAAAGTGGTCAAAATTGATGTAAATTATGATAATATGATAATCATGCCAGGATGTGCTCGAATTCCACTCTAATGTGGTGGAAAGTTACTTAAATTGGTTAGTTTAGCCAAACTAGAGCCATAATTGACTTGGATGAAACTGGTATCAGATGACCCCAAAAAGTGGTCAAAGTTGATGTAAATTATGATAATATATTAATCATGCGAGGATGTGGTCGAAATCCACTCTAATTTGGTGGAAAATGACTTAAATTGGTGACTTTGGCCAAACTAGAGCAGAAATTGACTCGGATGAAACTGTTATTGGAGGACCCCCAAAAATGGTCATATTTGATGTATTTTATGATAATATGTTAATCATGCCAAGAAGTGGTTGAAATCCACTCTAATGTGGTGGAAATTGACTTAAATTTGTTTGTTTGGCTAAACTAAAACCGAAATTGACTCGGATGAAACTGGTATATGAGGATCCCAAAAAGTGGTCAAAGTTCAAGTATATTATGATAATATGTTAATCATGCCAGGATGTGGTCGAAATCCACTCTAAAGTGGTGGAAAGTGACTAAAATTGGTTAGTTCGGCCAAACTAGAGCCGAAATTGACTCGGGTGAAACTGTTATTGGAGGACCCCAAAAACTGGTAATAGTTGATGTAAATTCTGAAAATATATTAATCATGCCAGGAAGTGGTCGAAATCCACTCTAATGTGGTGGAAATTGACTTAAATTGGTTTGTTTGGCCAAACTAAAACCGAAATTGACTCGGATGAAACTGGTATGTGAGTATCCCAAAAAGTGGTCAAAGTTCATATATATTATGATAATATGTTAATCATGCCAGGATGTGGTCGAAATCCACTCTAATGTGGTGAAAATTGACTTAAACTAGTTTATTTGGCCAAACTAAAACCGAAATTGACTCGGATGAAACTGGTATATAAGGATCCCAAAAAGTGGTCAAAGTTCATGTATATTATGATAATATGTTAATCATGCCAGGATGTGGTCGAAATCCAATCGAAAGTGGTGGAAAGTGTCTTAAATTGGTTACTTTGGCCAAACTAGAGCCGAAATTGAATCGGATGAAACTGTTATTGGAGGACCCCAAAAAATGGTCATAGTTGATGTATTTTATGATAATATGTTAATCATGACAAGAAGTGGTCGAAATCCACTCTAATGTGGTGGAAATTGACTTCAATTGGTTTGTTTGGCTAAACTAAAACCGAAATTGACTCGGATGAAACTGGTTTATGAGGATCCCAAAAAGTGGTCAAAGTTCAAGTATATTATGATAATATGTTAATCATGCCAGGATGTGGTCGAAATCCACTCTAAAGTGGTGGAAAGTGACTGAAATTGGTAAATTTGGCCAAACTGTTATTGGAGGACCCCCAAAAATGGTCATAGTTGATGTATTTTTATGATAATATGTTAATCATGCCAAGAAGTGGTCGAAATCCACTCTAATGTGGTGGAAATTGACTTAAATTGGTTTGTTTGGCTAAACTAAAACAGAAATTGACTCAGATGAAACTGGTATATGAGGATCCCAAAAAGTGTTTAAAGTTCAAGTATATTATGATAATATGTTAATCATGCCAGGATGTGGTCGAAATCCAATCTCAAAGTGACTAAAATTGGTTAGTTTGGCCAAACTAGAGCCGAAATTGACTCGGGTGAAACTGTTATTGGAGGACCCCAAAAAATGGTAATAGTTGATGTAAATTCTGAAAATATGTTAATCATGCCAGGAAGTGGTCGAAATCCACTCTAATGTGGTGGAAATTGATTTAAATTGGTTTGTTTGGCCAAACTAAAACCGAAATTGACTCGGATGAAACTGGTAAATGAGTATCCCAAAAAGTGGTCAAAGTTCATGTATATTATGATAATATGTTAATCATGCGAGGATGTGGTCGAAATCCACTCTAATGTGGTGGAAATTGACTTAAACTGGTTTGTTTGACCAAACTAAAACCGAAATTGACTCGGATGAAACTGGTATATAAGGATCCCAAAAAGTGGTCAAAGTTCATGTATATTATGATAATATGTTAATCATGTCAGGATGTGGTCGAAATCCAATCTAAAGTGGTGGAAAGTGACTTAAATTGGTTATTTTGGCCAAACTAGAGCCGAAATTGACTCGGATGAAACTGTTATTGGAGGACCCCAAAAATTGGTCATAGTTGATGTATTTTATGATAATATGTTAATCTTGACAAGAAGTGGTCGAAATCCACTCTAATGTGGTGGAAATTGACTTAAATTGGTTTGTTGGGCTAAACTAAAACCGAAATTGACTCGGATGAAACTGGTATATGAGGATCCCAAAAAGTGGTCAAAGTTCATGTATATTATGATATTATGTTAATCATGCCAGGATGTGGTCGAAATCCACTCTAATGTGGTGGAAAGTGACTTAAATTGGTGAGTTGGCCAAACTAGAGCCGAAATTGACTCGGATGGAACTGGTATCAGAGGACCCCAAAAAGTGGTCAAAGTTGATGTAAATTATGATAATATGATAATCATGCCAGGATGTGCTCGAATTCCACTCTAATGTGGTGGAAAGTTACTTAAATTGGTTAGTTTAGCCAAACTAGAGCCATAATTGACTTGGATGAAACTGATATCAGAGGACCCCAAAAATTGGTCAAAGTTGATGTAAATTATTATAATATATTAATCATGCCAGGATGTGGTCGAAATCCACTCTAATGTGGTGGAAAGTGACTTAAATTGGTGACTTTGGCCAAAGTAGAGCAGAAATTGACTCGGATGAAACTGTTATTGGACGACCCCCAAAAATGGTCATAGTTGATGTATTTTATGATAATATGTTAATCATGCCAAGAAGTGGTCGAAATCCACTCTAATGTGGTGGAAATTGACTCAAATTGGTTTGTTTGGCTAAACTAAAACCGAAATTGACTCGGATGAAATTGGTATATGAGGATCCCAAAAAGTGGTCAAAGTTCAAGTATATTATGATAATATGTTAATCATGCCAGGATGTGGTCGAAATCCACTCTAAAGTGGTGGAAAGTGATTAAAATTGGTTATTTTGGCCAAACTATAGCCGAAATTGACTTGGGTGAAACTTTTATTGGAGGACCCCAAAAAATGGTAATAGTTGATGTAAATTCTGAAAATATGTTAATCATGCCAGGAAGTGGTCGAAATCCACTCTAATGTGGTGGAAATTGACTTAAATTGGATTGTTTGGCCAAACTAAAACCGAAATTGACTCCGATGAAACTGGTATATGAGTATCCCAAAAAGTGATCAAAGTTTATTTATATTATGATAATATGTTAATCATGCCAGGATGTGGTCGAAATCCACTCTAATGTGGTGGAAATTGACTTAAACTGGTTTGTTTGGCCAAACTAAAACCGAAATTGACTCGGATGAAACTGGTATATACGGATCCCAAAAAGTGGTCAAAGTTCATGTATATTATGATAATATGTTAATCATGCCAAGAAGTGGTCGAAATCCACTCTAATGTGGTGGAAATTGACTTAAATTGGTTTGTTTGGCTAAACTAAAACCGAAATTGACTCGGATGAAACTGGTATATGAGGATCCCAAAAAGTGTTTAAAGTTCAAGTTGAAGGGTTTCGTGCATGAAAACGCAACGGAAAAACGCGTAAAACAGAAAATTTAACGAAACCCTCCGCAGGATCCATTCGAAAAACGATATTTAATTCGTGAATAGAATCGTTTACCTTTTGAAGCTTTACGAACGGATGACTAATGGAGGTCCTTTGATATGATCACCACGTGTCCCGCCTTGCGATACACGTCTCTAATTAGTCCACACGAACGCCCGATCGTCCAACGATCACCGGAGTTGGTACTAGTCAAGAACTGCCCTCGGAACTCTCTCTCTCTCTCTAGCCTCTCTTTGATGTAGAGCAGCTAGGGTTTTTTAAGAAAAACGTTTTTTCAATTTCTTAACCCTAAAATAATACATCTTAATGTATTTATATGGAGAGAATTCTGGGCCTATACCTAATCTGATTGGGCTTCCAAAACCCAATCTGATTATTAGTAGTATTATTTATTATATTCGAATTATTATATAATTAATCAAGTCCTACTTAATTAATCCAATAATTCAATAATAATAATAATTCAATTAAATTCGAAATTTAATTAATGCTCCGTTTAAAACATTCTTTATGTGTAACCCTTTAGGTTATTATTACGTTGGCAATAATTTTAACATCTCATAATAAAATTATAAACAATGAGCGGCATCTAGTAATACATCACTGCTACCCAAGTAATAATAATAATTGGTGATCCAATTAAACCTTTAATGAATAATGTTCCGTGTAATATAATCCTTTTAACCTTATATTATAGATTAAACTCGAGGCATGGTTTATGTCATCCTCTTCAACATTTAATCCCGGTTTACTTGATCGATGAGTAGACTATTAAACAAATCACAATTTGAGCATGGTCATGCATTTCATAGTCTCACTCAATCAAGAGGCCAATAATATCACTCCTAAAATAGGAGGGTTAAATCATATATCTATCATTCATATTTCTCATATGATTCATAATATACCCAATGTCCACCTTTATCATTACCCGGTCAAAGGTAACTTTGAGTAGAATCAAAGTATATTAATTCTCATATAGAAATATAATGATTTCAAGTCTAAGGATCATTACACCATTATCATTGTGAGAATTGCTTATGACACTTGATAACATTTACCATGAAGAATTCACACGGTGGGTCTATCCAGTGCCATGTTCTGCTAACATGCACTTATGTCTTTGACTTTAGTATCACCATACTTATAACCAATGAGATGTGGTCATCAGTCAACAAACATACTAGTCTTAATGCATTATTATTGTCCTCAAATAATAATACTCGACTAGGGATCTTTTAGGATTATAAACACTACTCATATAATCTCATTTCTAAGTCACATACTTAGAGATATAGAATTCATGCTTATATTCCAAGGACATTTATTATTCTAATATTTATATCGCAGTTAATAAAGACATAATAAATAATTGAAAGAAAATCCATAGAACATATTTATTAATAATCAAAATGTCTTCCCTAAGAACATTATAGTATTGTCTCTAGGGCACAAGCACTAACAATCTCCCTCTTGCACTAGAGCCAATCACCCATGTATCTAATACCCATGGAACTAGTGTGACCTTCGTGCTTCTGCTGCGACAAAGCCTTAGTCAGTGGGTCTGCAACGTTATCATTAGTATGCACTTTACATATATGTATATCTCCCCTCCTTGTAATCTCTCGAAGTAGATGATATCGTCTAAGTATATGCTTTGCTCGGGAATGGGACCTTGGTTCCTTAGCCTGTGCAATAGCTCCATTGTTATCGCAATAAAGATCAACTGGATCTGCGATCGATGGAACTACTCCAAGTCCCTCAATAAATTTCTGAAGCCAAACAGCCTCTTTGGCCGCTTCACTGGCAGCAATATACTCAGCTTCCATTGTAGAATCAGCTACTGTCTCTTGCTTCGAACTCTTCCAGCTTACAACACCTCCATTTAGACAAAATACAAACCCATATTGAGACACAATATCGTCTCTGTCTGTTTGGAAACTAGCATCAGTGTAACCTCTTACAACTAGCTTCTCATCTCCTCCATATACCAAGAATGAATCTTTAGTTCTCTTGAGGTACTTAAGAATATTCTTGACTGCCGTCCAGTGACCTTCACCTGGATTAGACTGGTATCTGCTCGTCATGCTCAAAGCATACGAAACATTAGGTCGAGTACATATCATTGCATACATTATTGAACCAATTGCAGAAGCATATGGTACCTTTTTCATACGGTCCTTATCATCTAATGATTTAGGACAGTTTTCTTTTGAGATCACTATCCCATGAGACACAGGGACAAATCCCCTCTTTGCCTCTTGCATCCCAAAACGATGCAATACTTTGTCAATGTATGTACTCTGACTTAAGCCGATTAATCTTCTAGATCTATCTCTATAGATCTTGATCCCTAATATATAGGTAGCATCGCCTAAGTCTTTCATTGAGAAACTTTTTCCCAACCAAGTCTTAATAGCCTGAAGAGAAGGTATGACATTCCCTATTAGTAATATATCATCAACATATAATACTAGGAATGCCACTTTTCTCCCACTAACCTTCTTGTAAACACAAGGCTCATCTTCATTTTAAATAAAGCCAAACTCTTTGACTGTTATATCAAAACGAATGTTCCAACTCCTTGAGGCCTGCTTCAATCCATAAATAGATCGTAGTATCTTACAGACCATTCTAGCAAATCTCGGATCGACAAAACCTTCTGGTTGTATCATATACACATCCTCTTCTAAGCTCCCATTTAAGAAAGCGGTTTTGACATCCATTTTCCAGATTTCATAGTCATAGTAAGCTGCTATCGCAAGCAAAATCCTGATGGACTTGACCATAGCTACTGGTGAGAAAGTTTCATCATAGTCAATACCATGAATTTGTTTGAAACCTTTCGCCACTAGTCTTGCTTTGTAGGTCGTTACATTACCATCCATGTCTGTTTTCTTCTTGAAAACCCATTTGCACCCAATAGGTTTTACCCCTTCAGGTGGTTCAACCAAAGTCCATACTTTGTTTTTATACATAGAATCCATCTCAGATTTCATAGCTTCCAGCCATCTCTCAGAATCTGGACTTTTCATAGCATCCTGATAGGTAAGAGGCTCATCTTCATCCATAAGCATTACATCGCCAGTCTGAGTTAAGATAAATCCATAATATCTCTCAGGCTCGTGGCGAATCCTACCAGATCTACGAACAACCTGTGTTTCTTGAGCAGTAACATTTTCATGTACTTCGTGCTCATGTTCCAACTCTGGTTCAATGTCATTCTGTGGTTCTCGAACTTCATCGAGATCTATTATACTCCCACTGTTTTTCTTAGAGAACAGTTCTCTTTCAAGAAATACAGCAGTTCGAGCAACAAACACTTTGCTCTCGGTACGATTATAGAAATAATACCCTTTAGTTTCTTTTGGGTATCCCACAAAATTACATTTGTCTGATTTCGGTCCTAGCTTGTCAGTGACTAAACGTTTCACAAACGCTTCACATCCCCATACTTTCAAAAAGGACATGCTATGACGTTTCTCAGTCCATATCTCATATGGTGTAGTTTGAACCGATTTAGTAGGAACTCGGTTAAGTGTGTGTGCAGCCGTTTCTAGAGCATAACCCCAGAAACTAATTGGAAGATCCGCTAGACTCATCATCGATCGCACCATGTCCAACAAGGTACGATTTCTCCTTTCAGATACACCATTCCACTGTGGTGTTCCAGGAGGTGTGAGCTGTGATACAATACCAGACTCCTTTAAGTAATTCTTAAATTCTAAGCTTAAGTACTCACCTCCACGATCAGATCGTAGAGTTTTAATACTCCGCCTATTTGCTTTTCCACTTCTGCCTTGTACTCTTTGAATTTTTCAAATGATTCGGATTTGTTCTTCAAAAGATACACATATCCGTATCTACTAAAATCATCAGTAAAGGTTATGAAGTAATAAAAGCCACCTCTTGCCATCGTACGCATTGGACCACATACATCACTATGTATGAGTTCTAATCGTTCGGTGGCCCTCTCACCAGTTCCGGTAAAAGGAGCTTTAGTCATTTTTCCAATGAGACAAGGTTCGCATTCTTCGTATGATTCAAAATCAAACTTATCCAAGTATCCATCCTTATGTAACTTGGAAATGCGTTTCTCATTTATATGGCCTAAACGACAATGCCAAAGGTATGTTTGATTTGAGTCATTAGCCTTAATACGTTTATTATTTACATTATAGACAGGAATATCAAGATCAAGAACATATAAACCATTAAATAAACGTGCAACCCCATAGGTAACATTATTCAAACCAAAGGAACAACTATTGTTCTGAATTGTAAAGGAAAAACCTTTCTTGTCCAAACAAGAAACAGAAATAATGTTTCTGCAAATCGCAGGCACGTAAAAACAGTTCTCAAGTTCTAAAATAAGCCCAGTGGGCAACGATAAATTATAAGTCCCTACAGCCAAAGCAGCAACCTTTGCTCCATTGCCAACGCGTAGGTCGACTTCTCCTTTCGCCAAAGTCCTACTCCTTCGTAGTTCCTGCACATTTATACAAATGTGAGAACCACATCCAGTATCTAATACCCATGATGTAGAAGTAGACAAATTGACTTCTATAACATACATACCTGAATCAGAAATCTTCACAGACTTCATTCCCTTCAGGTTCAAATCTTCCAAATAAGCTTGACAATTACGCTTCCAATGACCCGGCTTCTTGCAAAAGTGACATACATCACCCTTTGCAGCACCTTTTGCAACACCTCCAGTAGGCTTCAAAGCCTTTTTGAAAGCAGGCTTCGGATTATAAGATTTAGATCCAATCTTCTTCTTGCCTTTCCATTTCCCCTTTCCTTTGGCATTCCTTTTATTCACCATCATTATGGGAGCAGGGTTAGCCTTTGACATATTGGTCTCAGCAGTCCTCAATAATGCCAATAGTTCGGTAGGTGTTTTGTCTATCTCACTCATAATATAGTTTATTACAAATTGAGTGTAGTTGTTGTTCAAAGACTTCAAGATCAAATCTGCTTGGTGTTCCGGTAAAACCGGGTAACCCAAATTCTCAAGGGTTTCCAAATACCCTATCATCTTTAGAACATGCGGTCTAACCGGGTCACGATCTCCCTGTTTGCATGCATACAACGCTTTGCTTACATCAAACCTCTCTTGACGAGCTTGACCCTCAAACATCCTTTTGAGGTGCTCTATCATGTCATAAGCGTCCATACGCTCATGTTGTTTCTGAAGCTCAGGACTCATAGTCGCTAGCATCAAACAACAGACATCCGTAGAATCATCAAGATGCTTCTGATAAGCATTTTGTTGAGCCTCGGTTGCTTCAGCAGCAAGAGGTCCAGGGTGAGGAATATCAAGGACATAAAGCTTTCGCTCCTGCCTGAGGACAATCCTCAAATTCCTTTGCCAATCAAGGAAGTTGGTTCCTGTCAGCTTTTCCTTCTCAAGGACTGATCGCACAGAGAAATTGTTTGAGTTTGCCATTTAGATATCTACAATGTTAAAATGCATAAAATAAGTTAGTTGCAGATTAAATTATGTTCAAGTGATTATCCATATATATTCACAATATATATCTCCCACTATTTTTATCAAATCAATAGCCCTAACTATTAATTCGGAAGGCATTACTCTAAATCCTTCTAGTGAGCCAAGATCCATATTTCGTCACGCTTAAGGTCAGCTTTGGCTTTTCTCCCAAAACATGATTTATTTAGGTAGACAACTCTTGTCAATTATATCATATATAACTCTTGGAAAGTTTGGTAGAACAACATTTGTCCATATTTATCCAATAAATCATACCAAACTCCATGCCTCTAAGTTCACAATCCTATTGTGGTAACTTAGTTAAGTCTAACCCAATGGTCTAACAGTTAAGTATCACATTTACTTCATCGCGCCATACCACGATAGATTGGAGTGCTTCGCTTTGGCGAACCCACTCTTTCTTGATCTAGGTCTTGACGAGTGTTGTCCATTGGAAGGCATCTAAGTGACTTAATATTTTAAATTTAGGGATTTTATTATTAAAACGACCATGATCCCATCATCAAGAGATTCCCAATGTTTCCTTGAACTAAGTACTTCAATTCAAAATTCATCAATGGTTTGATTTCCAGTCCAACGGAGGAGTCACAGTGGTCTCACTTAAAACCCGCCTTTCTTACAAGCGCTGCTTGTATTTTTTTGTCAAAATCGCCCCATATCAAAAAATCGAAAATTCATACTTATTTCCGTGTTTCATAAACACAGGAATCTCATGTTCGTTTTGTTCAATTTTAAAATCTTGAATCGTTACAGATTTTATCTTGTTTAGCAGGCATGGCATGGGTGATGTATCTAATACATACATGTTTAATCTAATTAAAACATGCATCATTATCACTACGCATACATATCATCATCACATGCATCATATATGTAAAGTGCGTAAAGTAAACGTGCTTGGTTATGACCCAATCCTATGCGATTTTTCCAAGCTAAGGAAAAACCAAGGTCAATCTATGGTGGTATCAAATACAACATAATAAATTACACATGTCTTCATGCTTCCTTGTAATGTCTCCTTTGATCGCCTCCTTGGCATGCCTCCATGTCTTCATATCATCAATTACATAATATGAAAAGCTAATCTAATAAACTTACAAGAGAAACTCGAGTTACATTCGAGATTAAATCATTACAAGAATGAACGACATGCAAGTCGTATTTAAAACCAACACCATAATCAAAAACCACTAACCTATGGGTCTTAGGGCCATAACCATACACCATGCTCAATTAACAGTTAAGAACATCTCATATTGCATCAACATATCACACCATATCATATTTTTCATGATCCAATCACAAAATCAAATAAAGTGTAAATCAGAAAATTAAAATTAGAATTATGAAAACAATGAATCGCTGTTTACAGACAGTAAACGACGTCAAACGCCTTACAGATGAACGAATGACATAGTCAGTATTGTTCAGACGCCCATTTCCCTTTCCGAAAAGGTATTTTCGGCGAAATTCTGAAACAGTATGCAAATTTCACCAAATCTGCGCAACCAATCAGAAATCGTATCGAATACGATTCTCATAACAAGAACAAAACTATATCATGTATATATCAGTATACATACAGATTATATGATCATCATATGATCATCTCAACCATCATTATTATACAATTTATGTATAAACATCAATACAATATTCATGTTTTCATAAAAACAACGCATCAATCATGATAGTCACAAATATGATTTTATCATCAAAACAGTAAACATATAAACGAATTAAACACTTTTCGCAAGTAGCTCTGATGCCATTGAAGGGTTTCGTGCATGAAAACGCAACGGAAAAACGCGTAAAACAGAAAAATAAACGAAACCCTCCGCAGGATCCATGCGAAAAACGATATTTAATTCGTGAATAGAATCGTTTACCTTTTGAAGCTTTACGAACGGATGACTAATGGAGGTCCTTTGATATGATCACCACGTGTCCCGCCTTGCGATACACGTCTCTAATTAGTCCACACGAACGCCCGATCGTCCAACGATCACCGGAGTTGGTACTAGTCAAGAACTGCCCTCGGAACTCTCTCTCTCTCTCTCTCTAGCCTCTCTTTGATGTAGAGCAGCTAGGGTTTTTTAAGAAAAACGTTTTTTCAATTTCTTAACCCTAAAATAATACATCTTAATGTATTTATATGGAGAGAATTCTGGGCCTATACCTAATCTGATTGGGCTTCCAAAACCCAATCTGATTATTAGTAGTATTATTTATTATATTCGAATTATTATATAATTAATCAAGTCCTACTTAATTAATCCAATAATTCAATAATAATAATAATTCAATTAAATTCGAAATTTAATTAATGCTCCGTTTAAAACATTCTTTATGTGTAACCCTTTAGGTTATTATTACGTTGGCAATAATTTTAACATCTCATAATAAAATTATAAACAATGAGCGGCATCTAGTAATACATCACTGCTACCCAAGTAATAATAATAATTGGTGATCCAATTAAACCTTTAATGAATAATGTTCCATGTAATATAATCCTTTTAACCTTATATTATAGATTAAACTCGAGGCATGGTTTATGTCATCATCTTCAACATTTAATCCCGGTTTACTTGATCGATGAGTAGACTATTAAACAAATCACAATTTGAGCATGGCCATGCATTTCATAGTCTCACTCAATCAAGAGGCCAATAATATCACTCCTAAAATAGGAGGGTTAAATCCTATATCTATCATTCATATTTCTCATATGATTCATAATATACCCAATGTCCACCTTTATCATTACCCGGTCAAAGGTAACTTTGAGTAGAATCAAAGTATATTAATTCTCATATAGAAATATAATGATTTCAAGTCTAAGGATCATTACACCATTATCATTGTGAGAATTGCTTATGACACTTGATAACATTTACCATGAAGAATTCACACGGTGGGTCTATCCAGTGCCATGTTCTGCTAACATGAACTTATGTCTTTGACTTTAGTATCACCATACTTATAACCAATGAGATGTGGTCATCAGTCAACAAACATACTAGTCTTAATGCATTATTATTGTCCTCAAATAATAATACTCGACTAGGGATCTTTTAGGATTATAAACACTACTCATATAATCTCATTTCTAAGTCACATACTTAGAGATATAGAATTCATTCTTATATTCCAAGGACATTTATTATTCTAATATTTATATCGCAGTTCATAAAGACATAATAAATAATTGAAAGAAAATCCATAGAACATATTTATTAATAATCAAAATGTCTTCCCTAAGAACATTATAGTATTGTCTCTAGGGCACAAGCACTAACACAAGTATATTATGGTAATATGTTAATCATTCCAGGATGTGGTCGAAATCCACTCAAAAGTGGTGGAATGTGACTAAAATTGGTTAGTTTGGCCAAACTAGAGCCGAAATTGACTCGGGTGAAACTGTTATTGGAGGACCCCAAAAAATGGTAATAGTTGATGTAAATTCTGAAAATATGTTAATCATGCCAGGAAGTGGTCGAAATCCACTCTAATGTGGTGGAAATTGACTTAAATTGGTTTGTTTGGCCAAACTAAAACCGAAATTGACTCGGATGAAACTGGTATATGAGTATCCCAAAAAGTGGTCAAAGTTCATGTATATTATGATAATATGTTAATCATGCCAGGATGTGGTCGAAATCCACTCTAATGTGGTGAAAATTGACTTAAACTGGTTTGTTTGACCAAACTAAAACCGAAATTGACTCGGATGAAACTGGTATATAAGGATCCCAAAAAGTGCTCAAAGTTCTTGTATATTATGATAATATGTTAATCATGCCAGGATGTGGTCGAAATTCAATCTAAAGTGGTGGAAAGTGACTTAAATTGGTTATTTTGGCCAAACCAGAGCCGAAATTGACTCGGATGAAACTGTTATTGGAGGACCCCAAAAAATGGTCATAGTTGATGTATTTTATGATAATATGTTAATCATGACAAGAAGTGGTCGAAATCCACTCTAATGTGGTGGAAATTGACTTAAATTGGTTTATTTGGCTAAACTAAAACCGAAATTGACTCGAATGAAACTGGTATATGAGGATCCCAAAAAGTGGTCAAAGTTCATGTATATTATGATATTATGTTAATCATGCCAGGATGTGGTCGAAATCCACTCTAATGTGGTGGAAAGTGACTTAAATTGGTGAGTTGGCCAAACTAGAGCCGAAATTGACTCGGATGGAACTGGTATCAGAGGACCCCAAAAAGTGGTCAAAGTTGATGTAAATTATGATAATATGATAATCATGCCAGTATGTGCTCGAATTCCACTCTAATGTGGTGGAAAGTTACTTAAATTGGTTAGTTTAGCCAAACTAGAGCCATAATTGACTTGGATGAAACTGGTATCAGATGACCCCAAAAAGTGGTAAAAGTTGATGTAAATTATGATAATATATTAATCATGCGAGGATGTGGTCGAAATCCACTCTAATGTGGTGGAAAATAACTTAAATTGGTGACTTTGGCCAAACTAGAGCAGAAATTGACTCGGATGAAACTGTTATTGGAGGACCCCCAAAAATGGTCATATTTGATGTGTTTTATGATAATATGTTAATCATGCCAAGAAGTGGTCGAAAATCCACTCTAATGTTGTGGAAATTGACTTAAATCGGTTTGTTTGGCTAAACTAAAACCGAAATTGACTCGGATGAAACTGGTATATGAGGATCCCAAAAAGTGGTCAAAGTTCATGTATATTATGATAATATGTTAATCATGCCAGGATGTGGTCGAAATCCACTCTAAAGTGGTGGAAAGTGACTAAAATTGGTTAGTTCGGCCAAACTAGAGCCGAAATTGACTCGGGTGAAACTGTTATTGGAGGACCCCAAAAAATGGTAATAGTTGATGTAAATTCTGAAAATATGTTAATCATGCCAGGAAGTGGTCGAAATCCACTCTAATGTGGTGGAAATTGACTTAAATTGGTTTGTTTGGCCAAACTAAAACCGAAATTGACTCGGATGAAACTGGTATGTGAGTATCCCAAAAAGTGGTCAAAGTTCATATATATTATGATAATATGTTAATCATGCCAGGATGTAGTCGAAATCCACTCTAATGTGGTGAAAATTGACTTAAACTGGTTTGTTTGACCAAACTAAACCCGAAATTGACTCGGATGAAACTGGTATATAAGGATCCCAAAAAGTGGTCAAAGTTCATGTATATTATGATAATATATTAATCATGCCAGGATGTGGTCGAAATCCAATCTAAAGTGGTGGAAAGTGACTTAAATTGGTTACTTTGGCCAAACTAGAGCCGAAATTGACTCGGATGAAACTGTTATTGGAGGACCCCAAAAAATGGTCATAGTTGATGTATTTTATGATAATATGTTAATCATGACAAGAAGTGGTCGAAATCCACTCTAATGTGGTGGAAATTGACTTAAATTGGTTTGTTTGGCTAAACTAAAACCGAAATTGACTCGGATGAAACTGGTATATGAGGATCCCAAAAAGTGGTCAAAGTTCATGTATATTATGATAATATGTTAATCATGCCAGGATGTGGTCGAAATCCACTCTAATGTGGTGGAAAGTGACTTAAATTGGTGAGTTGGCCAAACTAGAGCCGAAATTGACTCGGATGGAACTGGTATCAGAGGACCCCAAAAAGTGGTCAAAGTTGATGTAAATTATGATAATATGATAATCATGCCAAGATTCGAATTCCACTCTAATGTGGTGGAAAGTTACTTAAATTGGTTTGTTTAGCCAAACTAGAGCCATAATTGACTTGAATGAAACTGGTATCAGAGGACCCCAAAAAGTGGTCAAAGTTGATTTAAATTATGATAATATATTAATCATGCCAGGATGTTGGTCGAAATCCACTCTGATGTGGTGGCAAGTGACTTCAATTGGTTACTTTGGCCAAACTAGAGCCGAAATTGACTCGGATGAAACTGTTATTGGAGGACCCCCAAAAATGGTCATAGTTGATGTATTTGATTATAATATGTTAATCATGCCAAGAAGTGGTCGAAATCCACTATAATGTGGTGGAAATTGACTTAAATTGGTTTGTTTGGCTAAACTAAAACCGAAATTGACTCGGATGAAACTGGTAAATGAGGATCCCAAAAAGTGGTCAAAGTTCATGTATATTATGATAATATGTTAATCATGCCAGGATGTGGTCGAAATCCACTCTAATGTGGTGGAAAGTGACTTAAATTGGTTAGTTTGGCAAAACTAGAGTCGAAATTGACTCGGGTGAAACTGTTATTGGAGGACCCCAAAAAATTGTCATAGTTGATGTAAATTATGATAATCTGTTAATCCTGCCAGGAAGTGGTCGAAATCCACTCTAATGTGGTGGAAATTAACTTAAATTGGTTTGTTTGGCCAAACTAAAACCGAAATTGACTCGGATGAAACTGGTATATAATGATCCCAAAAAGTGGTCAAAGTTCATGTATATTATGATAATATGTTAATCATGCCAGGATGTGGTCGAAATCCAATTTAAAGTGGTGGAAAGTGACTGAAATTGGTTACTTTGGCCAAACTGTTATTGGAGGACCCCTAAAAATGGTCATAGTTGATGTATTTTTATGATAATATGTTAATCATGCCAAGAAGTGGTCGAAATCCACTATAATGTGCTGGAAATTGACTTAAATTGGTTTGTTTGGCTAAACTAAAACAGAAATTGACTCAGATGAAACTGGTATATGAGGATCCCAAAAAGTGTTTAAAGTTCAAGTATATTATGATAATATGTTAATCATGCCAGGATGTGGTCGAAATCCAATCTAAAGTGGTGGAAAGTGACTAAAATTGGTTAGTTTGGCCAAACTAGAGCCGAAATTGACTCGGGTGAAACTGTTATTGGAGGACCCCAAAAAATGGTAATAGTTAATGTAAATTCTGAAAATATGTTAATCATGCCAGGAAGTGGTCGAAATCCACTCTAATGTGGTGGAAATTGACTTAAATTGGTTTGTTTGGCCAAACTAAAACCGAAATTGACTCGGATGAAAGTGGTAAATGAGTATCCCAAAAAGTGGTCAAAGTTCATGTATATTATGATAATATGTTAATCATGCGAGGATGTGGTCGAAATCCACTCTAATGTGGTGGAAATTGACTTAAACTGGTTTGTTTGACCAAACTAAACCGAAATTGACTCGGATGAAGCTGGTATATAAGGATCCCAAAAAGTGGTCAAAGTTCATGTATATTATGATAATATGTTAATCATGCCAGGATGTGGTCGAAATCCAATCTAAAGTGGTGGAAAGTGACTTAAATCGGATTGAACTGGTATCAGAGGACCCCAAAAAGTGGTCAAAGTTGATGTAAATTATGATAATATGATAATCATGCCAGGATGTGCTCGAATTCCACTCTAATGTGGTGGAAAGTTACTTAAATTGGTTAGTTTAGCCAAACTAGAGCCATAATTGACTTGGATGAAACTGGTATCAGATGACCCCAAAAAGTGGTCAAAGTTGATGTAAATTATGATAATATATTAATCATGCGAGGATGTGGTCGAAATCCACTCTAATGTGGTGGAAAATGACTTAAATTGGTGACTTTGGCCAAACTAGAGCAGAAATTGACTCGGATGAAACTGCTATTGGAGGACCCCCAAAAATGGTCATATTTGATGTATTTTATGATAATATGTTAATCATGCCAAGAAGTGGTCGAAATCCACTCTAATGTGGTGGAAATTGACTTAAATTGGTTTGTTTGGCTAAACTAAAACCGAAATTGACTCGGATGAAACTGGTATATGAGGATCCCAAAAAGTGGTCAAAGTTCAAGTATATTATGATAATATGTTAATCATGCCAGGATGTGGTCGAAATCCACTCTAAAGTGGTGGAAAGTGACTAAAATTGGTTAGTTCGGCCAAACTAGAGCCGAAATTGACTCGGGTGAAACTGTTATTGGAGGACCCCAAAAAATGGTAATAGTTGATGTAAATTCTGAAAATATGTTAATCATGCCAGGAAGTGGTCGAAATCCACTCTAATGTGGTGGAAATTGACTTAAATTGGTTTGTTTGGCCAAACTAAAACCGAAATTGACTCGGATGAAACTGGTATATAATGATCCCAAAAAGTGGTCAAAGTTCATGTATATTATGATAATATGTTAATCATGCCAGGATGTGGTCGAAATCCAATTTAAAGTGGTGGAAAGTGACTGAAATTGGTTACTTTGGCCAAACTGTTATTGGAGGACCCCTAAAAATGGTCATAGTTGATGTATTTTTATGATAATATGTTAATCATGCCAAGAAGTGGTCGAAATCCACTATAATGTGCTGGAAATTGACTTAAATTGGTTTGTTTGGCTAAACTAAAACAGAAATTGACTCAGATGAAACTGGTATATGAGGATCCCAAAAAGTGTTTAAAGTTCAAGTATATTATGATAATATGTTAATCATGCCAGGATGTGTTCGAAATCCAATCTAAAGTGGTGGAAAGTGACTAAAATTGGTTAGTTTGGCCAAACTAGAGCCGAAATTGACTCGGGTGAAACTGTTATTGGAGGACCCCAAAAAATGGTAATAGTTAATGTAAATTCTGAAAATATGTTAATCATGCCAGGAAGTGGTCGAAATCCACTCTAATGTGGTGGAAATTGACTTAAATTGGTTTGTTTGGCCAAACTAAAACCGAAATTGACTCGGATGAAACTGGTAAATGAGTATCCCAAAAAGTGGTCAAAGTTCATGTATATTATGATAATATGTTAATCATGCGAGGATGTGGTCGAAATCCACTCTAATGTGGTGGAAATTGACTTAAACTGGTTTGTTTGACCAAACTAAACCGAAATTGACTCGGATGAAACTGGTATATAAGGATCCCAAAAAGTGGTCAAAGTTCATGTATATTATGATAATATGTTAATCATGCCAGGATGTGGTCGAAATCCAATCTAAAGTGGTGGAAAGTGACTTAAATTGGTTATTTTGGCCAAACTAGAGCTGAAATTGACTCGGATGAAACTGTTATTGGAGGACCCCAAAAAATGGTCATAGTTGATGTATTTTATGATAATATGTTAATCTTGACAAGAAGTGGTCGAAATCCACTCTAATGTGTTGGAAATTGACTTAAATTGGTTTGTTGGGCTAAACTAAAACCGAAATTGACTCGGATGAAACTGGTATATAAGGATCCCAAAAAGTGTTCAAAGTTCATGAATATTATGATATTATGTTAATCATGCCAGGATGTGGTCGAAATCCACTCTAATGTGGTGGAAAGTGACTTAAATTGGTGAGTTGGCCAAACAAGAGCCGAAATTGACTCGGATTGAACTGGTATCAGAGGACCCCAAAAAGTGGTCAAAGTTGATGTAAATTATGATAATATGATAATCATGCCAGGATGTGCTCGAATTCCACTCTAATGTGGTGGAAAGTTACTTAAATTGGTTAGTTTAGCCAAACTAGAGCCATAATTGACTTGGATGAAACTGGTATCAGATGACCCCAAAAAGTGGTCAAAGTTGATGTAAATTATGATAATATATTAATCATGCAAGGATGTGGTCGAAATCCACTCTAATGTGGTGGAAAATGACTTAAATTGGTGACTTTGGCCAAACTAGAGCAGAAATTGACTCGGATGAAACTGTTATTGGAGGACCCCCAAAAATGGTCATATTTGATGTATTTTATGATAATATGTTAATCATGCCAAGAAGTGGTCGAAATCCACTCTAATGTGGTGGAAATTGACTTAAATTGGTTTGTTTGGCTAAACTAAAACCGAAATTGACTCGGATGAAACTGGTATATGAGGATCCCAAAAAGTGGTCAAAGTTCAAGTATATTATGATAATATGTTAATCATGCCAGGATGTGGTCGAAATCCACTCTAAAGTGGTGGAAAGTGACTAAAATTGGTTAGTTCGGCCAAACTAGAGCCGAAATTGACTCGGGTGAAACTGTTATTGGAGGACCCCAAAAAATGGTAATAGTTGATGTAAATTCTGAAAATATGTTAATCATGCCAGGAAGTGGTCGAAATCCACTCTAATGTGGTGGAAATTGACTTAAATTGGTTTGTTTGGCCAAACTAAAACCGAAATTGACTCGGATGAAACTGGTATATAATGATCCCAAAAAGTGGTCAAAGTTCATGTATATTATGATAATATGTTAATCATGCAAGGATGTGGTCGAAATCCAATTTAAAGTGGTGGAAAGTGACTGAAATTGGTTACTTTGGCCAAACTGTTATTGGAGGACCCCTAAAAATGGTCATAGTTGATGTATTTTTATGATAATATGTTAATCATGCCAAGAAGTGGTCGAAATCCACTCTAATGTGGTGGAAATTGACTTAAATTGGTTTGTTTGGCTAAACTAAAACAGAAATTGACTCAGATGAAACTGGTATATGAGGATCCCAAAAAGTGTTTAAAGTTCAAGTATATTATGATAATATGTTAATCATGCCAGGATGTGGTCGAAATCCAATCTAAAGTGGTGGAAAGTGACTAAAATTGGTTAGTTTGGCCAAACTAGAGCTGAAATTGACTCGGGTGAAACTGTTATTGGAGGACCCCAAAAAATGGTAATAGTTAATGTAAATTCTGAAAATATGTTAATCATGCCAGGAAGTGGTCGAAATCCACTCTAATGTGGTGGAAATTGACTTAAATTGGTTTGTTTGGCCAAACTAAAACCGAAATTGACTCGGATGAAACTGGTAAATGAGTATCCCAAAAAGTGGTCAAAGTTCATGTATATTATGATATTATGTTAATCATGCCAGGATGTGGTCGAAATCCACTCTAATGTGGTGGAAAGTGACTTAAACTGGTTTGTTTGACCAAACTAAACCGAAATTGACTCGGATGAAACTGGTATATAAGGATCCCAAAAAGTGGTCAAAGTTCATGTATATTATGATAATATGTTAATCATGCCAGGATGTGGTCGAAATCCAATCTAAAGTGGTGGAAAGTGACTTAAATTGGTTATTTTGGCCAAACTAGAGCTGAAATTGACTCGGATGAAACTGTTATTGGAGGACCCCAAAAAATGGTCATAGTTGATGTATTTTATGATAATATGTTAATCTTGACAAGAAGTGGTCGAAATCCACTCTAATGTGTTGGAAATTGACTTAAATTGGTTTGTTGGGCTAAACTAAAACCGAAATTGACTCGGATGAAACTGGTATATAAGGATCCCAAAAAGTGTTCAAAGTTCATGAATATTATGATATTATGTTAATCATGCCAGGATGTGGTCGAAATCCACTCTAATGTGGTGGAAAGTGACTTAAATTGGTGAGTTGGCCAAACAAGAGCCGAAACTGACTCGGATGGAACTGGTATCAGAGGACCCCAAAAAGTGGTCAAAGTTGATGTAAATTATGATAATATGATAATCATGCCAGGATGTGCTCGAATTCCACTCTAATGTGGTGGAAAGTTACTTAAATTGGTTAGTTTAGCCAAACTAGAGCCATAATTGACTTGGATGAAACTGGTATCAGATGACCCCAAAAAGTGGTCAAAGTTGATGTAAATTATGATAATATATTAATCATGCGAGGATGTGGTCGAAATCCACTCTAATGTGGTGGAAAATGACTAAAATTGGTTAGTTCGGCCAAACTAGAGCCGAAATTGACTCGGGTGAAACTCTTATTGGAGGACCCCAAAAAATGGTAATAGTTGATGTAAATTCTGAAAATATGTTAATCATGCCAGGAAGTGGTCGAAATCCACTCTAATGTGGTGGAAATTGACTTAAATTGGTTTGTTTGGCCAAACTAAAACCGAAATTGACTCGGATGAAACTGGTATATAATGATCCCAAAAAGTGGTCAAAGTTCATGTATATTATGATAATATGTTAATCATGCCAGGATGTGGTCGAAATCCAATTTAAAGTGGTGGAAAGTGACTGAAATTGGTTACTTTGGCCAAACTGTTATTGGAGGACCCCTAAAAATGGTCATAGTTGATGTATTTTTATGATAATATGTTAATCATGCCAAGAAGTGGTCGAAATCCACTATAATGTGCTGGAAATTGACTTAAATTGGTTTGTTTGACTAAACTAAAACAGAAATTGACTCAGATGAAACTGGTATATGAGGATCCCAAAAAGTGTTTAAAGTTCAAGTATATTATGATAATATGTTAATCATGCCAGGATGTGGTCGAAATCCAATCTAAAGTGGTGGAAAGTGACTAAAATTGGTTAGTTTGGCCAAACTAGAGCCGAAATTGACTCGGGTGAAACTGTTATTGGAGGACCCCAAAAAATGGTAATAGTTAATGTAAATTCTGAAAATATGTTAATCATGCCAGGAAGTGGTCGAAATCCACTCTAATGTGGTGGAAATTGACTTAAATTGGTTTGTTTGGCCAAACTAAAACCGAAATTGACTCGGATGAAACTGGTAAATGAGTATCCCAAAAAGTGGTCAAAGTTCATGTATATTATGATAATATGTTAATCATGCGAGGATGTGGTCGAAATCCACTCTAATGTGGTGGAAATTGACTTAAACTGGTTTGTTTGACCAAACTAAACCGAAATTGACTCGGATGAAACTGGTATATAAGGATCCCAAAAAGTGGTCAAAGTTCATGTATATTATGATAATATGTTAATCATGCCAGGATGTGGTCGAAATCCAATCTAAAGTGGTGGAAAGTGACTTAAATTAGTTATTTTGGCCAAACTAGAGCTGAAATTGACTCGGATGAAACTGTTATTGGAGGACCCCAAAAAATGGTCATAGTTGATGTATTTTATGATAATATGTTAATCTTGACAAGAAGTGGTCGAATCCACTCTAATGTGTTGGAAATTGACTTAAATTGGTTTGTTGGGCTAAACTAAAACCGAAATTGACTCGGATGAAACTGGTATATAAGGATCCCAAAAAGTGTTCAAAGTTCATGAATATTATGATATTATGTTAATCATGCCAGGATGTGGTCGAAATCCACTCTAATGTGGTGGAAAGTGACTTAAATTGGTGAGTTGGCCAAACAAGAGCCGAAATTGACTCGGATTGAACTGGTATCAGAGGACCCCAAAAAGTGGTCAAAGTTGATGTAAATTATGATAATATGATAATCATGCCAGGATGTGCTCGAATTCCACTCTAATGTGGTGGAAAGTTACTTAAATTGGTTAGTTTAGCCAAACTAGAGCCATAATTGACTTGGATGAAACTGGTATCAGATGACCCCAAAAAGTGGTCAAAGTTGATGTAAATTATGATAATATATTAATCATGCGAGGATGTGTTCGAAATCCACTCTAATGTGGTGGAAAATGACTTAAATTGGTGACTTTGGCCAAACTAGAGCAGAAATGGACTCGGATGAAACTGTTATTGGAGGACCCCCCAAAAATGGTCATATTTGATGTATTTTATGATAATAAGTTAATCATGCCAAGAAGTGGTCGAAATCCACTCTAATGTGGTGGAAATTGACTTAAATTGGTTTGTTTGGCTAAACTAAAACCGAAATTGACTCGGATGAAACTGGTATATGAGGATCCCAAAAAGTGGTCAAAGTTCAAGTATATTATGATAATATGTTAATCATGCCAGGATGTGGTCGAAATCCACTCTAAAGTGGTGGAAAGTGACTAAAATTGGTTAGTTCGGCCAAACTAGAGCCGAAATTGACTCGGGTGAAACTGTTATTGGAGGACCCCAAAAAATGGTAATAGTTGATGTAAATTCTGAAAATATGTTAATCATGCCAGGAAGTGGTCGAAATCCACTCTAATGTGGTGGAAATTGACTTAAATTGGTTTGTTTGGCCAAACTAAAACCGAAATTGACTCGGATGAAACTGGTATATAATGATCCCAAAAAGTGGTCAAAGTTCATGTATATTATGATAATATGTTAATCATGCCAGGATGTGGTCGAAATCCAATTTAAAGTGGTGGAAAGTGACTGAAATTGGTTACTTTGGCCAAACTGTTATTGGAGGACCCCTAAAAATGGTCATAGTTGATGTATTTTTATGATAATATGTTAATCATGCCAAGAAGTGGTCGAAATCCACTCTAATGTGGTGGAAATTGACTTAAATTGGTTTGTTTGGCTAAACTAAAACAGAAATTGACTCAGATGAAACTGGTATATGAGGATCCCAAAAAGTGTTTAAAGTTCAAGTATATTATGATAATATGTTAATCATGCCAGGATGTGGTCGAAATCCAATCTAAAGTGGTGGAAAGTGACTAAAATTGGTTAGTTTGGCCAAACTAGAGCTGAAATTGACTCGGGTGAAACTGTTATTGGAGGACCCCAAAAAATGGTAATAGTTAATGTAAATTCTGAAAATATGTTAATCATGCCAGGAAGTGGTCGAAATCCACTCTAATGTGGTGGAAATTGACTTAAATTGGTTTGTTTGGCCAAACTAAAACCGAAATTGACTCGGATGAAACTGGTAAATGAGTATCCCAAAAAGTGGTCAAAGTTCATGTATATTATGATATTATGTTAATCATGCCAGGATGTGGTCGAAATCCACTCTAATGTGGTGGAAAGTGACTTAAACTGGTTTGTTTGACCAAACTAAACCGAAATTGACTCGGATGAAACTGGTATATAAGGATCCCAAAAAGTGGTCAAAGTTCATGTATATTATGATAATATGTTAATCATGCCAGGATGTGGTCGAAATCCAATCTAAAGTGGTGGAAAGTGACTTAAATTGGTTATTTTGGCCAAACTAGAGCAGAAATTGACTCGGATGAAACTGTTATTGGAGGACCCCAAAAAATGGTCATAGTTGATGTATTTTATGATAATATGTTAATCTTGACAAGAAGTGGTCGAAATCCACTCTAATGTGTTGGAAATTGACTTAAATTGGTTTGTTGGGCTAAACTAAAACCGAAATTGACTCGGATGAAACTGGTATATAAGGATCCCAAAAAGTGTTCAAAGTTCATGAATATTATGATATTATGTTAATCATGCCAGGATGTGGTCGAAATCCACTCTAATGTGGTGGAAAGTGACTTAAATTGGTGAGTTGGCCAAACAAGAGCCGAAACTGACTCGGATGGAACTGGTATCAGAGGACCCCAAAAAGTGGTCAAAGTTGATGTAAATTATGATAATATGATAATCATGCCATGATGTGCTCGAATTCCACTCTAATGTGGTGGAAAGTTACTTAAATTGGTTAGTTTAGCCAAACTAGAGCCATAATTGACTTGGATGAAACTGGTATCAGATGACCCCAAAAAGTGGTCAAAGTTGATGTAAATTATGATAATATATTAATTATGCGAGGATGTGGTCGAAATCCACTCTAATGTGGTGGAAAATGACTTAAATTGGTGACTTTGGCCAAACTAGAGCAGAAATTGACTCGGATGAAACTGTTATTGGAGGACCCCCAAAAATGGTCATATTTGATGTATTTTATGATAATATGTTAATCATGCCAAGAAGTGGTCGAAATCCACTCTAATGTGGTGGAAATTGACTTAAATTGGTTTGTTTGGCTAAACTAAAACCGAAATTGACTCGGATGAAACTGGTATATGAGGATCCCAAAAAGTGGTCAAAGTTCAAGTATATTATGATAATATGTTAATCATGCCAGGATGTGGTCGAAATCCACTCTAAAGTGGTGGAAAGTGACTAAAATTGGTTAGTTCGGCCAAACTAGAGCCGAAATTGACTCGGGTGAAACTGTTATTGGAGGACCCCAAAAAATGGTAATAGTTGATGTAAATTCTGAAAATATGTTAATCATGCCAGGAAGTGGTCGAAATCCACTCTAATGTGGTGGAAATTGACTTAAATTGGTTTGTTTGGCCAAACTAAAACCGAAATTGACTCGGATGAAACTGGTATATAATGATCCCAAAAAGTGGTCAAAGTTCATGTATATTATGATAATATGTTAATCATGCCAGGATGTGGTCGAAATCCAATTTAAAGTGGTGGAAAGTGACTGAAATTGGTTACTTTGGCCAAACTGTTATTGGAGGACCCCTAAAAATGGTCATAGTTGATGTATTTTTATGATAATATGTTAATCATGCCAAGAAGTGGTCGAAATCCACTCTAATGTGGTGGAAATTGTCTTAAATTGGTTTGTTTGGCTAAACTAAAACAGAAATTGACTCAGATGAAACTGGTATATGAGGATCCCAAAAAGTGTTTAAAGTTCATGTATATTATGATAATATGTTAATCATGCCAGGATGTGGTCGAAATCCAATCTAAAGTGGTGGAAAGTGACTAAAATTGGTTAGTTTGGCCAAACTAGAGCTGAAATTGACTCGGGTGAAACTGTTATTGGAGTACCCCAAAAAATGGTAATAGTTAAACTGGTTTGTTTGGCCAAACTAGAGCCGAAATTGACTCGGGTGAAATTGTTATTGGAGGACCCCCAAAAATGGTCATAGTTGATGTATTTTACTATAATATGTTAATCATGCCAAGAAGTGTTCGAAATCCACTCTAATGTGGTGGAAATTGACTTAAATTGGTTTGTTTGGCCAAACTAAAACCGAATTTGACTCGGATGAAACTGGTAAATGAGTATCCCAAAAAGTGGTCAAAGTTCATGTATATTATGATATTATGTTAATCATGCCAGGATGTGGTCGAAATCCACTCTAATGTGGTGGAAAGTGACTTAAATTGGTGAGTTGCCAAACTAGAGCCGAAATTGACCCGGATGGAACTGGTATCAGAGGACCCCAAAAAGTGGTCAAAGTTGATGTAAATTATGATAATATGATAATCATGCCAGGATGTGCTCGAATTCCACTCTAATGTGGTGGAAAGTTACTTAAATTGGTTAGTTTAGCCAAACTACAGCCATAATTGACTTGGATGAAACTGGTATCAGATGACCCCAAAAAGTGGTCAAAGTTGATGTAAATTATGATAATATATTAATCATGCGAGGATGTGGTCGAAATCCACTCAAATTTGGTGGAAAATGACTTAAATTGATGACTTTGGCCAAACTAGAGCAGAAATTGACTCGGATGAAACTGTTACTGGAGGACCCCCAAAAATGGTCATATTTGATGTATTTTATGATAATATGTTAATCATGCCAAGAAGTGGTCGAAATCCACTCTAATGTGGTGGAAATTGACTTAAATTGGTTTGTTTGGCTAAACTAAAACCAAAATTGACTCGGATGAAACTGGTATATGAGTATCCCAAAAAGTGGTCAAAGTTCATGTATATTATGATAATATGTTAATCATGCCAGGATGTGGTCGAAATCCACTCTAAAGTGGTGGAAAGTGACTAAAATTGGTTAGTTCGGCCAAACTAGAGCCGAAATTGACTCGGGTGAAACAGTTATTGGAGGACCCCAAAAAATGGTAATAGTTGATGTAAATTCTGAAAATATGTTAATCATGCCAGGAAGTGGTCGAAATCCACTCTAATGTGGTGGAAATTGACTTAAATTGGTTTGTTTGGCCAAACTAAAACTGAAATTGACTCGGATGAAACTGGTATGTGAGTATCCCAAAAAGTGGTCAAAGTTCATATATATTATGATAATATGTTAATCATGCCAGGATGTGGTCGAAATCCACTCTAACGTGGTGAAAATTGACTTAAACTGGTTTGTTTGACCAAACTAAAACCGAAATTGACTCGGATGAAACTGGTATATAAGGATCCCAAAAAGTGGTCAAAGTTCATGTATATTATGATAATATATTAATCATGCCAGGATGTGGTCGAAATCCAATCTAAAGTGGTGGAAAGTGACTTAAATTGGTTACTTTGGCCAAACTAGAGCCGAAATTGACTCGGATGAAACTGTTATTGGAGGACCCCAAAAAATGGTCATAGTTGATGTATTTTATGATAATATGTTAATCATGACAAGAAGTGGTCGAAATCCTCTCTAATGTGGTGGAAATTGACTTAAATTGGTTTGTTTGGCTAAACTAAAACCGAAATTGACTCGGATGAAACTGGTATATGAGGAGTCCAAAAAGTGGTCAAAGTTCATGTATATTATGATAATATGTTAATCATGCCAGGATGTGGTCGAAATCCACTCTAATGTGGTGGAAAGTGACTTAAATTGGTGAGTTGGCCAAACTAGAGCCGAAATTGACTCGGATGGAACTGGTATCAGAGGACCCCAAAAACTGGTCAAAGTTGATGTAAATTATGATAATATGATAATCATGCCAAGATTCGAATTCCACTCTAATGTGGTGGAAAGTTACTTAAATTGGTTTGTTTAGCCAAACTAGAGCCATAATTGACTTGAATGAAACTGGTATCAGAGGACCCCAAAAAGTGGTCAAAGTTGATTTAAATTATGATAATATATTAATCATGCCAGGATGTTGGTCGAAATCCACTCTAATGTGGTGGAAAGTGACTTAAATTGGTTACTTTGGCCAAACTAGAGCCGAAATTGACTCGGATGAAACTGTTATTGGAGGACCCCCAAAAATGGTCATAGTTGATGTATTTGATTATAATATGTTAATCATGCCAAGAAGTGGTTGAAATCCACTCTAATGTGGTGGAAATTGACTTAAATTGGTTTGTTTGGCTAAACTAAAACCGAAATTGACTCGGATGAAACTGGTATATGAGGATCCCAAAAAGTGGTCAAAGTTCATGTATATTATGATAATATGTTAATCATGCCAGGATGTGGTCGAAATCCACTCAAATGTGGTGGAAAGTGACTTAAATTGGTTAGTTTGGCAAAACTAGAGTCGAAATTGACTCGGGTGAAACTGTTATTGGAGGACCCCAAAAAATTGTCATAGTTGATGTAAATTCTGATAATATGTTAATCCTGCCAGGAAGTGGTCGAAATCCACTCTAATGTGGTGGAAATTGACTTAAATTGGTTTGTTTGGCCAAACTAAAACCGAAATTGACTCGGATGAAACTGGTATATAATGATCCCAAAAAGTGGTCAAAGTTCATGTATATTATGATAATATGTTAATCATGCCAAGATGTGGTCGAAATCCAATTTAAAGTGGTGGAAAGTGACTGAAATTGGTTACTTTGGCCAAACTGTTATTGGAGGACCCCTAAAAATGGTCATAGTTGATGTATTTTTATGATAATATGTTAATCATGCCAAGAAGTGGTTGAAATCCACTCTAATGTGGTGGAAACTGACTTAAATTGGTTTGTTTGGCTAAACTAAAACCGAAATTGACTCGGATGAAACTGGTATATGAGGATCCCAAAAAGTGGTCAAAGTTCAAGTATATTATGATAATATGTTAATCATGCCAGGATGTGGTCGAAATCCACTCTAAAGTGGTGGAAAGTGACTAAAATTGGTTAGTTCGGCCAAACTAGAGCCGAAATTGACTCGGGTGAAACTGTTATTGGAGGACCCCAAAAAATGGTAATAGTTGATGTAAATTCTGAAAATATGTTAATCATGCCAGGAAGTGGTCGAAATCCACTCTAATGTGGTGGAAATTGACTTAAATTGGTTTGTTTGGCCAAACTAAAACCGAAATTGACTCGGATGAAACTGGTAAATGAGTATCCCAAAAAGTGGTCAAAGTTCATGTATATTATGATAATATGTTAATCATGCGAGGATGTGGTCGAAATCCACTCTAATGTGGTGGAAATTGACTTAAACTGGTTTGTTTGACCAAACTAAACCGAAATTGACTCGGATGAAACTGGTATATAAGGATCCCAAAAAGTGGTCAAAGTTCATGTATATTATGATAATATTTTAATCATGCCAGGATGTGGTCGAAATCCAATCTAAAGTGGTGGAAAGTGACTTAAATTGGTTATTTTGGCCAAACTAGAGCTGAAATTGACTCGGATGAAACTGTTATTGGAGGACCCCAAAAAATGGTCATAGTTGATGTATTTTATGATAATATGTTAATCTTGACAAGAAGTGGTCGAAATCCACTCTAATGTGGTGGAAATTGACTTAAATTGGTTTGTTGGGCTAAACTAAAACGGAAATTGACTCGGATGAAACTGGTATATAAGGATCCCAAAAAGTGTTCAAAGTTCATGAATATAATGATATTATGTTAATCATGCCAGGATGTGGTCGAAATCCACTCTAATGTGGTGGAAAGTGACTTAAATTGGTGAGTTGGCCAAACAAGAGCCGAAATTGACTCGGATGGAACTGGTATCAGAGGACCCCAAAAAGTGGTCAAAGTTGATGTAAATTATGATAATATGATAATCATGCCAGGATGTGCTCGAATTCCACTCTAATGTGGTGGAAAGTTACTTAAATTGGTTAGTTTAGCCAAATTAGAGCCATAATTGACTTGGATGAAACTGGTATCAGATGACCCCAAAAAGTGGTCAAAGTTGATGTAAATTATGATAATATATTAATCATGCGAGGATGTGGTCGAAATCCACTCTAATGTGGTGGAAAATGACTTAAATTGGTGACTTTGGCCAAACTAGAGCAGAAATTGACTCGGATGAAACTGTTATTGGAGGACCCCCAAAAATGGTCATATTTGATGTATTTTATGATAATATGTTAATCATGCCAAGAAGTGGTCGAAATCCACTCTAATGTGGTGGAAATTGACTTAAATTGGTTTGTTTGGCTAAACTAAAACCGAAATTGACTCGGATGAAACTGGTATATGAGGATCCCAAAAAGTGGTCAAAGTTCAAGTATATTATGATAATATGTTAATCATGCCAGGATGTGGTCGAAATCCACTCTAAAGTGGTGGAAAGTGACTAAAATTGGTTAGTTCGGCCAAACTAGAGCCGAAATTGACTTGGGTGAAACTGTTATTGGAGGACCCCAAAAAATGGTAATAGTTGATGTAAATTCTGAAAATATGTTAATCATGCGAGGAAGTGGTCGAAATCCACTCTAATGTGGTGGAAATTGACTTAAATTGGTTTGTTTGGCCAAACTAAAACCGAAATTGACTCGGATGAAACTGGTATCTAATGATCCCAAAAAGTGGTCAAAGTTCATGTATATTATGATAATATGTTAATCATGCCAGGATGTGGTCGAAATCCAATTTAAAGTGGTGGAAAGTGACTGAAATTGGTTACTTTGGCCAAACTGTTATTGGAGGACCCCTAAAAATGGTCATAGTTGATGTATTTTTATGATAATATGTTAATCATGCCAAGAAGTGGTCGAAATCCACTCTAATGTGGTGGAAATTGACTTAAATTGGTTTGTTTGGCTAAACTAAAACAGAAATTGACTCAGATGAAACTGGTATATGAGGATCCCAAAAAGTGTTTAAAGTTCAAGTATATTATGATAATATGTTAATCATGCCAGGATGTGGTCGAAATCCAATCTAAAGTGGTGGAAAGTGACTAAAATTGGTTAGTTTGGCCAAACTAGAGCCGAAATTGACTCGGGTGAAACTGTTATTGGAGGACCCCAAAAAATGGTAATAGTTAATGTAAATTCTGAAAATATGTTAATCATGCCAGGAAGTGGTCGAAATCCACTCTAATGTGGTGGAAATTGATTTAAATTGGTTTGTTTAGCCAAACTAAAACCGAAATTGACTCGGATGAAACTGGTAAATGAGTATCCCAAAAAGTGGTCAAAGTTCATGTATATTATGATAATATGTTAATCATGCGAGGATGTGGTCGAAATCCACTCTAATGTGGTGGAAATTGACTTAAACTGGTTTGTTTGACCAAACTAAACCGAAATTGACTCGGATGAAACTGGTATATAAGGATCCCAAAAAGTGGTCAAAGTTCATGTATATTATGATAATATGTTAATCATGCCAGGATGTGGTCGAAATCCAATCTAAAGTGGTGGAAAGTGACTTAAATTGGTTATTTTGGCCAAACTAGAGCTGAAATTGACTCGGATGAAACTGTTATTGGAGGACCCCAAAAAATGGTTATAGTTGATGTATTTTATGATAATATGTTAATCTTGACAAGAAGTGGTCGAAATCCACTCTAATGTGGTGGAAATTGACTTAAATTGGTTTGTTGGGCTAAACTAAAACCGAAATTGACTCGGATGAAACTGGTATATAAGGATCCCAAAAAGTGTTCAAAGTTCATGTATATATTATGATATTATTTTAATCATGCCAGGATGTGGTCGAAATCCACTCTAATGTGGTGGAAAGTGACTTAAATTGGTGAGTTGGCCAAACAAGAGCCGAAATTGACTCGGATGGAACTGGTATCAGAGGACCCCAAAAAGTGGTCAAAGTTGATGTAAATTATGATAATATGATAATCATGCCAGGATGTGCTCGAATTCCACTCTAATGTGGTGGAAAGTTACTTAAATTGGTTAGTTTAGCCAAACTAGAGCCATAATTGACTTGGATGAAACTGGTATCAGATGACCCCAAAAAGTGGTCAAAGTTGATGTAAATTATGATAATATATTTATCATGCGAGGATGTGGTCGAAATCCACTCTAATGTGGTGGAAAATGACTTAAATTGGTGACTTTGGCCAAACTAGAGCAGAAATTGACTCAGATGAAACTGTTATTGGCGGACCCCCAAAAATGGTCATATTTGATGTATTTTATGATAATATGTTAATCATACCAAGAAGTGGTCGAAATCCACTCTAATGTGGTGGAAATTGACTTAAATTGGTTTGTTTGGCTAAACTAAAACCGAAATTGACTCGGATGAAACTGCTATATGAGGATCCCAAAAAGTGGTCAAAGTTCAAGTATATTATGATAATATGTTAATCATGCCAGGATGTGGTCGAAATCCACTCTAAAGTGGTGGAAAGTGACTAAAATTGGTTAGTTCGGCCAAACTAGAGCCGAAATTGACTCGGGTGAAACTGTTATTGGAGGACCCCAAAAAATGGTAATAGTTGATGTAAATTCTGAAAATATTTTAATCATGCCAGGAAGTGGTCGAAATCCACTCTAATGTGGTGGAAATTGACTTAAATTGGTTTGTTTGGCCAAACTAAAACCGAAATTGACTCGGATGAAACTGGTATATAATGATCCCAAAAAGTGGTCAAAGTTCATGTATATTATGATAATATGTTAATCATGCCAGGATGTGGTCGAAATCCAATTTAAAGTGGTGGAAAGTGACTGAAATTGGTTACTTTGGCCAAACTGTTATTGGACGACCCCCAAAAATGGTCATAGTTGATGTATTTTTATATGTTAATCATGCCAAGAAGTGGTCGAAATCCACTCTAATGTGGTGGAAATTGACTTAAACTGGTTTGTTTGGCCAAACTAAAACCGAAATTGACTAAGATGAAACTGGTATATGAGGATCCCAAAAAGTGTTTAAAGTTCAAGTATATTATGATAATATGTTAATCATGCCAGGATGTGGTCGAAATCCAATCTAAAGTGGTGGAAAGTGACTAAAATTGGTTAGTTTGGCCAAACTAGAGCCGAAATTGACTCGGGTGAAACTGTTATTGGAGGACCCCAAAAAATGGTAATAGTTGATGTAAATTCTGAAAATATGTTAATCATGCCAGGAAGTGGTCGAAATCCACTCTAATGTGGTGGAAATTGACTTAAATTGGTTTGTTTGGCCAAAATAAAACCGAAATTGACTAGGATGAAACTGGTAAATGAGTATCCCAAAAAGTGGTCAAAGTTCATGTATAGTATGATAATATGTTAATCATGCCAGGATTTGGTCGAAATCCACTATAATGTGGCGGAAATTGACTTAAACTGGTTTGTTTGACTAAACTAAAACCGAAATTGACTCGGATGAAACTGGTATATAAGGATCCCAAAAAGTGGTCAAAGTTCATGTATATTATGATAATATGTTAATCATGCCAGGATGTGGTCGAAATCCAATCTAAAGTGGTGAAAAGTGACTTAAATTGGTTATTTTGGCCAAACTAGAGTCGAAATTGACTCGGATGAAACTGGTATTGAGTATCCCAAAAAGTGGTCAAAGTTCATGTATATTATGATAATATGTTAATCATGCCAGGATGTGGTCGAAATCCACTCTAATGTTGTGGAAATTGACTTAAACTGGTTTGTTTGGCAAAACTAAAACCGAAATTGACTCGGATGAAACTGGTATATAATGATCCCAAAAAGTGGTCAAAGATCATTTATATTATGATATTATGTTAATCATGCCATGATGTGGTCGAAATACACTCTAAAGAGGTGGAAAGTGACTAAAATTGGTTAGTTTGGCCAAACTAGAGCCGAAATTGACTCGGGTGAAACTGTTATTGGAGGACCCCAAAAAATGGTAATAGTTGATGTAAATTCTGAAAATATGTTAATCATGCCAGGAAGTGGTCGAAATCCACTCTAATGTAGTGGAAATTGACTTAAATTGGTTTGTTTGGCCAAACTAAAACCGAAATTGACTCGGATGAAACTGGTATATGAGTATCCCAAAAAGTGGTCAAAGTTCATGTATATTATGATAATATGTTAATCATGCCAGGATGTGGTCGAAATCCACTTTAATGTGGTGGAAATTGAGTTAAACTGGTTTGTTTGGCCAAACTAAAACCGAAATTGACTCGGATGAAACTGGTATATAAGGATCCCAAAAAGTGGTCAAAGTTCATGTATATTATGATAATATGTTAATCATGCCAGGATGTGGGCGAATTCCACTCTAATGTGGTGGAAAGTGACTTAAATTGGTGAGTTGGCCAAACTAGAGCCCAAATTGACTCGGATGGAACTGGTATCAGAGGACCCCAAAAAGTGGTCAAAGCTGATGTAAATTATGATAATATGATAATCATGCCAATATGTGCTCGAATTCCACTCTAATGTGGTGGAAAGTTACTTAAATTGGTTTGTTTAGCCAAACTAGAGCCATAATTGACTTGAATGAAACTGGTATCAGAGGACCCCAAAAAGTGGTCAAAGTTGATTTAAATTATGATAATATATTAATCATGGCAGGATGTTGGTCGAAATCCACTCTAATGTGGTGGAAAGTGACTTGAATTGGTTACTTTGGCCAAACTAGAGCCGAAATTGACTCGGATGAAACTGTTATTGGAGGACCCCCAAAAATGGTCATAGTTGATGTATTTTATTATAATATGTTAATCATGCCAAGAAGTGGTCGAAATCCACTCTAATGTGGTGGAAATTGACTTAAATTGGTTTGTTTGGCTAAACTAAAACCGAAATTGACTCGGATGAAACTGGTATATGAGGATCCCAAAAAGTGGTCAAAGTTCATGTATATTATGATATTATGTTAATCATGCCAGGATGTGGTCGAAATCCACTCTAATGTGGTGGAAAGTGACTTAAATTGGTGAGTTGGCCAAACTAGAGCCGAAATTGACTCGGATGGAACTGGTATCAGAGGACCCCAAAAAGTGGTCAAAGTTGATGTAAATTATGATAATATGATAATCATGCCAATATGTGCTCGAATTCCTCTCTAATGTGGTGGAAAGTTACTTAAATTGGTTTGTTTAGCCAAACTAGAGCCATAATTGACTTGAATGAAACTGGTATCAGAGGACCCCAAAAAGTGGTCAAAGTTGTTATGATAATATATTAATCATGCCATGATGTTGGTCGAAATCCACTCTAATGTGGTGGAAAGTGACTTAAATTGTTTACTTTGGCCAAACTAGAGCCGAAATTGACTCAGATGAAACTGTTATTGGAGGACCCCCAAAAATGATCATAGTTGATGTATTTTATTATAATATGTTAATCATGCCAAGAAGTGGTCGAAATCCACTCTAATGTGGTGGAAATTGACTTAAATTGGTTTGTTTGGCTAAACTAAAATCGAAATTGACTCGGATGAAACTGGTATATGAGGATCCCAAAAAGTGGTCAAAGTTCAAGTATATTATGATAATATGTTAATCATGCTAGGATGTGGTCGAAATCCACTCTAAAGTGGTGGAAAGTGACTTAAATTGGTTAGTTTGGCAAAATTGAGTCGAAATTGACTCGGGTGAAACTGTTATTGGAGGACCCCAAAAAATGGTCATAGTTGATGTAAATTCTGATAATATGTTAATCATGCTAGGAAGTGGTCGAAATCCACTCTAATGTGGTGGAAATTGACTTAAATTGGTTTGTTTGGCCAAACTAAAACCGAAATTGACTCGGATGAAACTGGTATATAATGATCCCAAAAAGTGGTCAAAGTTCATGTATATTATGATAATATGTTAATCATGCCAGGATGTGGTCGAAATCCAATTTAAAGTGGTGGAAAGTGACTGAAATTGGTTACTTTGGCCAAACTGTTATTGGACGACCCCCAAAAATGGTCATAGTTGATGTATTTTTATATGTTAATCATGCCAAGAAGTGGTCGAAATCCACTCTAATGTGGTGGAAATTGACTTAAACTGGTTTGTTTGGCCAAACTAAAACCGAAATTGACTAAGATGAAACTGGTATATGAGGATCCCAAAAAGTGTTTAAAGTTCAAGTATATTATGATAATATGTTAATCATGCCAGGATGTGGTCGAAATCCAATCTAAAGTGGTGGAAAGTGACTAAAATTGGTTAGTTTGGCCAAACTAGAGCCGAAATTGACTCGGGTGAAACTGTTATTGGAGGACCCCAAAAAATGGTAATAGTTGATGTAAATTCTGAAAATATGTTAATCATGCCAGGAAGTGGTCGAAATCCACTCTAATGTGGTGGAAATTGACTTAAATTGGTTTGTTTGGCCAAAATAAAACCGAAATTGACTAGGATGAAACTGGTAAATGAGTATCCCAAAAAGTGGTCAAAGTTCATGTATATTATGATAATATGTTAATCATGCCAGGATTTGGTCGAAATCCACTATAATGTGGTGGAAATTGACTTAAACTGGTTTGTTTGACTAAACTAAAACCGAAATTGACTCGGATGAAACTGGTATATAAGGATCCCAAAAAGTGGTCAAAGTTCATGTATATTATGATAATATGTTAATCATGCCAGGATGTGGTCGAAATCCAATCTAAAGTGGTGAAAAGTGACTTAAATTGGTTATTTTGGCCAAACTAGAGTCGAAATTGACTCGGATGAAACTGGTATTGAGTATCCCAAAAAGTGGTCAAAGTTCATGTATATTATGATAATATGTTAATCATGCCAGGATGTGGTCGAAATCCACTCTAATGTTGTGGAAATTGACTTAAACTGGTTTGTTTGGCAAAACTAAAACCGAAATTGACTCGGATGAAACTGGTATATAAGGATCCCAAAAAGTGGTCAAAGATCATTTATATTATGATATTATGTTAATCATGCCATGATGTGGTCGAAATACACTCTAAAGAGGTGGAAAGTGACTAAAATTGGTTAGTTTGGCCAAACTAGAGCCGAAATTGACTCGGGTGAAACTGTTATTGGAGGACCCCAAAAAATGGTAATAGTTGATGTAAATTCTGAAAATATGTTAATCATGCCAGGAAGTGGTCGAAATCCACTCTAATGTAGTGGAAATTGACTTAAATTGGTTTGTTTGGCCAAACTAAAACCGAAATTGACTCGGATGAAACTGGTATATGAGTATCCCAAAAAGTGGTCAAAGTTCATGTATATTATGATAATATGTTAATCATGCCAGGATGTGGTCGAAATCCACTTTAATGTGGTGGAAATTGAGTTAAACTGGTTTGTTTGGCCAAACTAAAACCGAAATTGACTCGGATGAAACTGGTATATAAGGATCCCAAAAAGTGGTCAAAGTTCATGTATATTATGATAATATGTTAATCATGCCAGGATGTGGTCGAATTCCACTCTAATGTGGTGGAAAGTGACTTAAATTGGTGAGTTGGCCAAACTAGAGCCGAAATTGACTCGGATGGAACTGGTATCAGAGGACCCCAAAAAGTGGTCAAAGCTGATGTAAATTATGATAATATGATAATCATGCCAATATGTGCTCGAATTCCACTCTAATGTGGTGGAAAGTTACTTAAATTGGTTTGTTTAGCCAAACTAGAGCCATAATTGACTTGAATGAAACTGGTATCAGAGGACCCCAAAAAGTGGTCAAAGTTGATTTAAATTATGATAATATATTAATCATGCCAGGATGTTGGTCGAAATCCACTCTAATGTGGTGGAAAGTGACTTGAATTGGTTACTTTGGCCAAACTAGAGCCGAAATTGACTCGGATGAAACTGTTATTGGAGGACCCCCAAAAATGGTCATAGTTGATGTATTTTATTATAATATGTTAATCATGCCAAGAAGTGGTCGAAATCCACTCTAATGTGGAGGAAATTGACTTAAATTGGTTTGTTTGGCTAAACTAAAACCGAAATTGACTCGGATGAAACTGGTATATGAGGATCCCAAAAAGTGGTCAAAGTTCATGTATATTATGATATTATGTTAATCATGCCAGGATGTGGTCGAAATCCACTCTAATGTGGTGGAAAGTGACTTAAATTGGTGAGTTGGCCAAACTAGAGCCGAAATTGACTCGGATGGAACTGGTATCAGAGGACCCCAAAAAGTGGTCAAAGTTGATGTAAATTATGATAATATGATAATCATGCCAATATGTGCTCGAATTCCACTCTAATGTGGTGGAAAGTTACTTAAATTGGTTTGTTTAGCCAAACTAGAGCCATAATTGACTTGAATGAAACTGGTATCAGAGGACCCCAAAAAGTGGTCAAAGTTGTTATGATAATATATTAATCATGCCATGATGTTGGTCGAAATCCACTCTAATGTGGTGGAAAGTGACTTAAATTGGTTACTTTGGCCAAACTAGAGCCGAAATTGACTCAGATGAAACTGTTATTGGAGGACCCCCAAAAATGGTCATAGTTGATGTATTTTATTATAATATGTTAATCATGCCAAGAAGTGGTCGAAATCCACTCTAATGTGGTGGAAATTGACTTAAATTGGTTTGTTTGGCTAAACTAAAATCGAAATTGACTCGGATGAAACTGGTATATGAGGATCCCAAAAAGTGGTCAAAGTTCAAGTATATTATGATAATATGTTAATCATGCCAGGATGTGGTCGAAATCCACTCTAAAGTGGTGGAAAGTGACTTAAATTGGTTAGTTTGGCAAAATAGAGTCGAAATTGACTCGGGTGAAACTGTTATTGGAGGACCCCAAAAAATGGTCATAGTTGATGTAAATTCTGATAATATGTTAATCATGCTAGGAAGTGGTCGAAATCCACTCTAATGTGGTGGAAATTGACTTAAATTGGTTTGTTTGGCCAAACTAAAACCGAAATTGACTCGGATGAAACTGGTATATAATGATCCCAAAAAGTGGTCAAAGTTCATGTATATTATGATAATATGTTAATCATGCCAGGATGTGGTCGAAATCCAATTTAAAGTGGTGGAAAGTGACTGAAATTGGTTACTTTGGCCAAACTGTTATTGGACGACCCCCAAAAATGGTCATAGTTGATGTATTTTTATGATAATATGTTAATCATGCCAAGAAGTGGTCGAAATCCACTCTAATGTGGTGGAAATTGACTTAAACTGGTTTGTTTGGCCAAACTAAAACCGAAATTGACTCAGATGAAACTGGTATATGAGGATCCCAAAAAGTGTTTAAAGTTCAAGTATATTATGATAATATGTTAATCATGCCAGGATGTGGTCGAAATCCAATCTAAAGTGGTGGAAAGTGACTAAAATTGGTTAGTTTGGCCAAACTAGAGCCGAAATTGACTCGGGTGAAACTGTTATTGGAGGACCCCAAAAAATGGTAATAGTTGATGTAAATTCTGAAAATATGTTAATCATGCCAGGAAGTGGTCGAAATCCACTCTAATGTGGTGGAAATTGACTTAAATTGGTTTGTTTGGCCAAAATAAAACCGAAATTGACTAGGATGAAACTGGTAAATGAGTATCCCAAAAAGTGGTCAAAGTTCATGTATATTATGATAATATGTTAATCATGCCAGGATTTGGTCGAAATCCACTATAATGTGGTGGAAATTGACTTAAACTGGTTTGTTTGACTAAACTAAAACCGAAATTGACTCGGATGAAACTGGTATATAAGGATCCCAAAAAGTGGTCAAAGTTCATGTATATTATGATAATATGTTAATCATGCCAGGATGTGGTCGAAATCCAATCTAAAGTGGTGGAAAGTGACTTAAATTGGTTATTTTGGCCAAACTAGAGTCGAAATTGACTCGGATGAAACTGGTATTGAGTATCCCAAAAAGTGGTCAAAGTTCATGTATATTATGATAATATGTTAATCATGCCAGGATGTGGTCGAAATCCACTCTAATGTTGTGGAAATTGACTTAAACTGGTTTGTTTGGCAAAACTAAAACCGAAATTGACTCGGATGAAACTGGTATATAAGGATCCCAAAAAGTGGTCAAAGATCATTTATATTATGATATTATGTTAATCATGCCATGATGTGGTCGAAATACACTCTAAAGAGGTGGAAAGTGACTAAAATTGGTTAGTTTGGCCAAACTAGAGCCGAAATTGACTCGGGTGAAACTGTTATTGGAGGACCCCAAAAAATGGTAATAGTTGATGTAAATTCTGAAAATATGTTAATCATGCCAGGAAGTGGTCGAAATCCACTCTAATGTAGTGGAAATTGACTTAAATTGGTTTGTTTGGCTAAACTAAAACCGAAATTGACTCGGATGAAACTGGTATATGAGGAGTCCAAAAAGTGGTCAAAGTTCATGTATATTATGATAATATGTTAATCATGCCAGGATGTGGTCGAAATCCACTCTAATGTGGTGGAAAGTGACTTAAATTGGTGAGTTGGCCAAACTAGAGCCGAAATTGACTCGGATGGAACTGGTATCAGAGGACCCCAAAAAGTGGTCAAAGTTGATGTAAATTATGATAATATGATAATCATGCCAAGATTCGAATTCCACTCTAATGTGGTGGAAAGTTACTTAAATTGGTTTGTTTAGCCAAACTAGAGCCATAATTGACTTGAATGAAACTGGTATCAGAGGACCCCAAAAAGTGGTCAAAGTTGATTTAAATTATGATAATATATTAATCATGCCAGGATGTTGGTCGAAATCCACTCTAATGTGGTGGAAAGTGACTTAAATTGGTTACTTTGGCCAAACTAGAGCCGAAATTGACTCGGATGAAACTGTTATTGGAGGACCCCCAAAAATGGTCATAGTTGATGTATTTGATTATAATATGTTAATCATGCCAAGAAGTGGTTGAAATCCACTCTAATGTGGTGGAAATTTACTTAAATTGGTTTGTTTGGCTAAACTAAAACCGAAATTGACTCGGATGAAACTGGTATATGAGGATCCCAAAAAGTGGTCAAAGTTCATGTATATTATGATAATATGTTAATCATGCCAGGATGTGGTCGAAATCCACTCAAATGTGGCGGAAAGTGACTTAAATTGGTTAGTTTGGCAAAACTAGAGTCGAAATTGACTCGGGTGAAACTGTTATTGGAGGACCCCAAAAAATTGTCATAGTTGATGTAAATTCTGATAATATGTTAATCCTGCCAGGAAGTGGTCGAAATCCACTCTAATGTGGTGGAAATTGACTTAAATTGGTTTGTTTGGCCAAACTAAAACCGAAATTGACTCGGATGAAACTGGTATATAATGATCCCAAAAAGTGGTCAAAGTTCATGTATATTATGATAATATGTTAATCATGCCAAGATGTGGTCGAAATCCAATTTAAAGTGGTGGAAAGTGACTGAAATTGGTTACTTTGGCCAAACTGTTATTGGAGGACCCCTAAAAATGGTCATAGTTGATGTATTTTTATGATAATATGTTAATCATGCCAAGAAGTGGTCGAAATCCACTCTAATGTGGTGGAAATTGACTTAAATTGGTTTGTTTGGCTAAACTAAAACCGAAATTGACTCGGATGAAACTGGTATATGAGGATCCCAAAAAGTGGTCAAAGTTCAAGTATATTATGATAATATGTTAATCATGCCAGGATGTGGTCGAAATCCACTCTAAAGTGGTGGAAAGTGACTAAAATTGGTTAGTTCGGCCAAACTAGAGCCGAAATTGACTCGGGTGAAACTGTTATTGGAGGACCCCAAAAAATGGTAATAGTTGATGTAAATTCTGAAAATATGTTAATCATGCCAGGAAGTGGTCGAAATCCACTCTAATGTGGTGGAAATTGACTTAAATTGGTTTGTTTGGCCAAACTAAAACCGAAATTGACTCGGATGAAACTGGTAAATGAGTATCCCAAAAAGTGGTCAAAGTTCATGTATATTATGATAATATGTTAATCATGCGAGGATGTGGTCGAAATCCACTCTAATGTGGTGGAAATTGACTTAAACTGGTTTGTTTGACCAAACTAAACCGAAATTGACTCGGATGAAACTGGTATATAAGGATCCCAAAAAGTGGTCAAAGTTCATGTATATTATGATAATATTTTAATCATGCCAGGATGTGGTCGAAATCCAATCTAAAGTGGTGGAAAGTGACTTAAATTGGTTATTTTGGCCAAACTAGAGCTGAAATTGACTCGGATGAAACTGTTATTGGAGGACCCCAAAAAATGGTCATAGTTGATGTATTTTATGATAATATGTTAATCTTGACAAGAAGTGGTCGAAATCCACTCTAATGTGGTGGAAATTGACTTAAATTGGTTTGTTGGGCTAAACTAAAACGGAAATTGACTCGGATGAAACTGGTATATAAGGATCCCAAAAAGTGTTCAAAGTTCATGAATATTATGATATTATGTTAATCATGCCAGGATGTGGTCGAAATCCACTCTAATGTGGTGGAAAGTGACTTAAATTGGTGAGTTGGCCAAACAAGAGCCGAAATTGACTCGGATGGAACTGGTATCAGAGGACCCCAAAAAGTGGTCAAAGTTGATGTAAATTATGATAATATGATAATCATGCCAGGATGTGCTCGAATTCCACTCTAATGTGGTGGAAAGTTACTTAAATTGGTTAGTTTAGCCAAACTAGAGCCATAATTGACTTGGATGAAACTGGTATCAGATGACCCCAAAAAGTGGTCAAAGTTGATGTAAATTATGATAATATATTAATCATGCGAGGATGTGGTCGAAATCCACTCTAATGTGGTGGAAAATGACTTAAATTGGTGACTTTGGCCAAACTAGAGCAGAAATTGACTCGGATGAAACTGTTATTGGAGGACCCCCAAAAATGGTCATATTTGATGTATTTTATGATAATATGTTAATCATGCCAAGAAGTGGTCGAAATCCACTCTAATGTGGTGGAAATTGACTTAAATTGGTTTGTTTGGCTAAACTAAAACCGAAATTGACTCGGATGAAACTGGTATATGAGGATCCCAAAAAGTGGTCAAAGTTCAAGTATATTATGATAATATGTTAATCATGCCAGGATGTGGTCGAAATCCACTCTAAAGTGGTGGAAAATGACTAAAATTGGTTAGTTCGGCCAAACTAGAGCCGAAATTGACTTGGGTGAAACTGTTATTGGAGGACCCCAAAAAATGGTAATAGTTGATGTAAATTCTGAAAATATGTTAATCATGCGAGGAAGTGGTCGAAATCCACTCTAATGTGGTGGAAATTGACTTAAATTGGTTTGTTTGGCCAAACTAAAACCGAAATTGACTCGGATGAAACTGGTATATAATGATCCCAAAAAGTGGTCAAAGTTCATGTATATTATGATAATATGTTAATCATGCCAGGATGTGGTCGAAATCCAATTTAAAGTGGTGGAAAGTGACTGAAATTGGTTACTTTGGCCAAACTGTTATTGGAGGACCCCTAAAAATGGTCATAGTTGATGTATTTTTATGATAATATGTTAATCATGCCAAGAAGTGGTCGAAATCCACTCTAATGTGGTGGAAATTGACTTAAATTGGTTTGTTTGGCTAAACTAAAACAGAAATTGACTCAGATGAAACTGGTATATGAGGATCCCAAAAAGTGTTTAAAGTTCAAGTATATTATGATAATATGTTAATCATGCCAGGATGTGGTCGAAATCCAATCTAAAGTGGTGGAAAGTGACTAAAATTGGTTAGTTTGGCCAAACTAGAGCCGAAATTGACTCAGGTGAAACTGTTATTGGAGGACCCCAAAAAATGGTAATAGTTAATGTAAATTCTGAAAATATGTTAATCATGCCAGGAAGTGGTCGAAATCCACTCTAATGTGGTGGAAATTGATTTAAATTGGTTTGTTTAGCCAAACTAAAACCGAAATTGACTCGGATGAAACTGGTAAATGAGTATCCCAAAAAGTGGTCAAAGTTCATGTATATTATGATAATATGTTAATCATGCGAGGATGTGGTCGAAATCCACTCTAATGTGGTGGAAATTGACTTAAACTGGTTTGTTTGACCAAACTAAACCGAAATTGACTCGGATGAAACTGGTATATAAGGATCCCAAAAAGTGGTCAAAGTTCATGTATATTATGATAATATGTTAATCATGCCAGGATGTAGTCGAAATCCAATCTAAAGTGGTGGAAAGTGACTTAAATTGGTTATTTTGGCCAAACTAGAGCTGAAATTGACTCGGATGAAACTGTTATTGGAGGACCCCAAAAAATGGTCATAGTTGATGTATTTTATGATAATATGTTAATCTTGACAAGAAGTGGTCGAAATCCACTCTAATGTGGTGGAAATTGACTTAAATTGGTTTGTTGGGCTAAACTAAAACCGAAATTGACTCGGATGAAACTGGTATATAAGGATCCCAAAAAGTGTTCAAAGTTCATGTATATATTATGATATTATGTTAATCATGCCAGGATGTGGTCGAAATCCACTCTAATGTGGTGGAAAGTGACTTAAATTGGTGAGTTGGCCAAACAAGAGCCGAAATTGACTCGGATGGAACTGGTATCAGAGGACCCCAAAAAGTGGTCAAAGTTGATGTAAATTATGATAATATGATAATCATGCCAGGATGTGCTCGAATTCCACTCTAATGTGGTGAAAAGTTACTTAAATTGGTTAGTTTAGCCAAACTAGAGCCATAATTGACTTGGATGAAACTGGTATCAGATGACCCCAAAAAGTGGTCAAAGTTGATGTAAATTATGATAATATATTAATCATGCGAGGATGTGGTCGAAATCCACTCTAATCTGGTGGAAAATGACTTAAATTGGTGACTTTGGCCAAACTAGAGCAGAAATTGACTCAGATGAAACTGTTATTGGCGGACCCCCAAAAATGGTCATATTTGATGTATTTTATGATAATATGTTAATCATACCAAGAAGTGGTCGAAATCCACTCTAATGTGGTGGAAATTGACTTAAATTGGTTTGTTTGGCTAAACTAAAACCGAAATTGACTCGGATGAAACTGCTATATGAGGATCCCAAAAAGTGGTCAAAGTTCAAGTATATTATGATAATATGTTAATCATGCCAGGATGTGGTCGAAATCCACTCTAAAGTGGTGGAAAGTGACTAAAATTGGTTAGTTCGGCCAAACTAGAGCCGAAATTGACTCGGGTGAAACTGTTATTGGAGGACCCCAAAAAATGGTAATAGTTGATGTAAATTCTGAAAATATTTTAATCATGCCAGGAAGTGGTCGAAATCCACTCTAATGTGGTGGAAATTGACTTAAATTGGTTTGTTTGGCCAAACTAAAACCGAAATTGACTCGGATGAAACTGGTATATAATGATCCCAAAAAGTGGTCAAAGTTCATGTATATTATGATAATATGTTAATCATGCCAGGATGTGGTCGAAATCCAATTTAAAGTGGTGGAAAGTGACTGAAATTGGTTACTTTGGCCAAACTGTTATTGGACGACCCCCAAAAATGGTCATAGTTGATGTATTTTTATGATAATATGTTAATCATGCCAAGAAGTGGTCGAAATCCACTCTAATGTGGTGGAAATTGACTTAAACTGGTTTGTTTGGCCAAACTAAAACCGAAATTGACTAAGATGAAACTGGTATATGAGGATCCCAAAAAGTGTTTAAAGTTCAAGTATATTATGATAATATGTTAATCATGCCAGGATGTGGTCGAAATCCAATCTAAAGTGGTGGAAAGTGACTAAAATTGGTTAGTTTGGCCAAACTAGAGCCGAAATTGACTCGGGTGAAACTGTTATTGGAGGACCCCAAAAAATGGTAATAGTTGAATTAAATTCTGAAAATATGTTAATCATGCCAGGAAGTGGTCGAAATCCACTCTAATGTGGTGGAAATTGACTTTAATTGGTTTGTTTGGCCAAAATAAAACCGAAATTGACTAGGATGAAACTGGTAAATGAGTATCCCAAAAAGTGGTCAAAGTTCATGTATATTATGATAATATGTTAATCATGCCAGGATTTGTCGAAATCCACTATAATGTGGCGGAAATTGACTTAAACTGGTTTGTTTGACTAAACTAAAACCGAAATTGACTCGGATGAAACTGGTATATAAGGATCCCAAAAAGTGGTCAAAGTTCATGTATATTATGATAATATGTTAATCATGCCAGGATGTGGTCGAAATCCAATCTAAAGTGGTGAAAAGTGACTTAAATTGGTTATTTTGGCCAAACTAGAGTCGAAATTGACTCGGATGAAACTGGTATTGAGTATCCCAAAAAGTGGTCAAAGTTCATGTATATTATGATAATATGTTAATCATGCCAGGATGTGGTCGAAATCCACTCTAATGTTGTGGAAATTGACTTAAACTGGTTTGTTTGGCAAAACTAAAACCGAAATTGACTCGGATGAAACTGGTATATAATGATCCCAAAAAGTGGTCAAAGATCATTTATATTATGATATTATGTTAATCATGCCATGATGTGGTCGAAATACACTCTAAAGAGGTGGAAAGTGACTAAAATTGGTTAGTTTGGCCAAACTAGAGCCGAAATTGACTCGGGTGAAACTGTTATTGGAGGACCCCAAAAAATGGTAATAGTTGATGTAAATTCTGAAAATATGTTAATCATGCCAGGGAAGTGGTCGAAATCCACTCTAATGTAGTGGAAATTGACTTAAATTGGTTTGTTTGGCCAAACTAAAACCGAAATTGACTCGGATGAAACTGGTATATGAGTATCCCAAAAAGTGGTCAAAGTTCATGTATATTATGATAATATGTTAATCATGCCAGGATGTGGTCGAAATCCACTTTAATGTGGTGGAAATTGAGTTAAACTGGTTTGTTTGGCCAAACTAAAACCGAAATTGACTCGGATGAAACTGGTATATAAGGATCCCAAAAAGTGGTCAAAGTTCATGTATATTATGATAATATGTTAATCATGCCAGGATGTGGGCGAATTCCACTCTAATGTGGTGGAAAGTGACTTAAATTGGTGAGTTGGCCAAACTAGAGCCCAAATTGACTCGGATGGAACTGGTATCAGAGGACCCCAAAAAGTGGTCAAAGCTGATGTAAATTATGATAATATGATAATCATGCCAATATGTGCTCGAATTCCACTCTAATGTGGTGGAAAGTTACTTAAATTGGTTTGTTTAGCCAAACTAGAGCCATAATTGACTTGAATGAAACTGGTATCAGAGGACCCCAAAAAGTGGTCAAAGTTGATTTAAATTATGATAATATATTAATCATGGCAGGATGTTGGTCGAAATCCACTCTAATGTGGTGGAAAGTGACTTGAATTGGTTACTTTGGCCAAACTAGAGCCGAAATTGACTCGGATGAAACTGTTATTGGAGGACCCCCAAAAATGGTCATAGTTGATGTATTTTATTATAATATGTTAATCATGCCAAGAAGTGGTCGAAATCCACTCTAATGTGGTGGAAATTGACTTAAATTGGTTTGTTTGGCTAAACTAAAACCGAAATTGACTCGGATGAAACTGGTATATGAGGATCCCAAAAAGTGGTCAAAGTTCATGTATATTATGATATTATGTTAATCATGCCAGGATTGTGGTCGAAATCCACTCTAATGTGGTGGAAAGTGACTTAAATTGGTGAGTTGGCCAAACTAGAGCCGAAATTGACTCGGATGGAACTGGTATCAGAGGACCCCAAAAAGTGGTCAAAGTTGATGTAAATTATGATAATATGATAATCATGCCAATATGTGCTCGAATTCCACTCTAATGTGGTGGAAAGTTACTTAAATTGGTTTGTTTAGCAAACTAGAGCCATAATTGACTTGAATGAAACTGGTATCAGAGGATCCCAAAAAGTGGTCAAAGTTGTTATGATAATATATTAATCATGCATGATGTTGGTCGAAATCCACTCTAATGTGGTGGAAAGTGACTTAAATTGTTTACTTTGGCCAAACTAGAGCCGAAATTGACTCAGATGAAACTGTTATTGGAGGACCCCCAAAAATGGTCATAGTTGATGTATTTTATTATAATATGTTAATCATGCCAAGAAGTGGTCGAAATCCACTCTAATGTGGTGGAAATTGACTTAAATTGGTTTGTTTGGCTAAACTAAAATCGAAATTCACTCGGATGAAACTGGTATATGAGGATCCCAAAAAGTGGTCAAAGTTCAAGTATATTATGATAATATGTTAATCATGCCAGGATGTGGTCGAAATCCAATCTAAAGTGGTGGAAAGTGACTTAAATTGGTTAGTTTGGCAAAATTGAGTCGAAATTGACTCGGGTGAAACTGTTATTGGAGGACCCCAAAAAATGGTCATAGTTGATGTAAATTCTGATAATATGTTAATCATGCTAGGAAGTGGTCGAAATCCACTCTAATGTGGTGGAAATTGACTTAAATTGGTTTGTTTGGCCAAACTAAAACCGAAATTGACTCGGATGAAACTGGTATATAATGATCCCAAAAAGTGGTCAAAGTTCATGTATATTATGATAATATGTTAATCATGCCAGGATGTGGTTGAAATCCAATTTAAAGTGGTGGAAAGTAACTGAAATTGGTTACTTTGGCCAAACTGTTATTGGACGACCCCCAAAAATGGTCATAGTTGATGTATTTTTATATGTTAATCATGCCAAGAAGTGGTCGAAATCCACTCTAATGTGGTGGAAATTGACTTAAACTGGTTTGTTTGGCCAAACTAAAACCGAAATTGACTAAGATGAAACTGGTATATGAGGATCCCCAAAAAGTGTTTAAAGTTCAAGTATATTATAATAATATGTTAATCATGCCAGGATGTGGTCGAAATCCAATCTAAAGTGGTGGAAAGTGACTAAAATTGGTTAGTTTGGCCAAACTAGAGCCGAAATTGACTCGGGTGAAACTGTTATTGGAGGACCCCAAAAAATGGTAATAGTTGATGTAAATTCTGAAAATATGTTAATCATGCCAGGAAGTGGTCGAAATCCACTCTAATGTGGTGGAAATTGACTTAAATTGGTTTGTTTGGCCAAAATAAAACCGAAATTGACTAGGATGAAACTGGTAAATGAGTATCCCAAAAAGTGGTCAAAGTTCATGTATATTATGATAATATGTTAATCATGCCAGGATTTGGTCGAAATCCACTATAATGTGGTGGAAATTGACTTAAACTGTTTGTTTGACTAAACTAAAACCGAAATTGACTCGGATGAAACTGGTATATAAGGATCCCAAAAAGTGGTCAAAGTTCATGTATATTATGATAATATGTTAATCATGCCAGGATGTGGGTCGAAATCCAATCTAAAGTGGTGAAAAGTGACTTAAATTGGTTATTTTGGCCAAACTAGAGTCGAAATTGACTCGGATGAAACTGGTATTGAGTATCCCAAAAGTGGTCAAAGTTCATGTATATTATGATAATATGTTAATCATGCCAGGATGTGGTCGAAATCCACTCTAATGTTGTGGAAATTGACTTAAACTGGTTTGTTTGGCAAAACTAAAACCGAAATTGACTCGGATGAAACTGGTATATAAGGATCCCAAAAAGTGGTCAAAGATCATTTATATTATGATATTATGTTAATCATGCCATGATGTGGTCGAAATACACTCTAAAGAGGTGGAAAGTGACTAAAATTGGTTAGTTTGGCCAAACTAAAGCCGAAATTGACTCGGGTGAAACTGTTATTGGAGGACCCCAAAAAATGGTAATAGTTGATGTAAATTCTGAAAATATGTTAATCATGCCAGGAAGTGGTCGAAATCCACTCTAATGTAGTGGAAATTGACTTAAATTGGTTTGTTTGGCCAAACTAAAACCGAAATTGACTCGGATGAAACTGGTATATGAGTATCCCAAAAAAGTGGTCAAAGTTCATGTATATTATGATAATATGTTAATCATGCCAGGATGTGGTCGAAATCCACTTTAATGTGGTGGAAATTGAGTTAAACTGGTTTGTTTGGCCAAACTAAAACCGAAATTGACTCGGATGAAACTGGTATATAAGGATCCCAAAAAGTGGTCAAAGTTCATGTATATTATGATAATATGTTAATCATGCCAGGATGTGGTCGAATTCCACTCTAATGTGGTGGAAAGTGACTTAAATTGGTGAGTTGGGCCAAACTAGAGCCGAAATTGACTCGGATGGAACTGGTATCAGAGGACCCCAAAAAGTGGTCAAAGCTGATGTAAATTATGATAATATGATAATCATGCCAATATGTGCTCGAATTCCACTCTAATGTGGTGGAAAGTTACTTAAATTGGTTTGTTTAGCCAAACTAGAGCCATAATTGACTTGAATGAAACTGGTATCAGAGGACCCCAAAAAGTGGTCAAAGTTGATTTAAATTATGATAATATATTAATCATGCCAGGATGTTGGTCGAAATCCACTCTAATGTGGTGGAAAGTGACTTGAATTGGTTACTTTGGCCAAACTAGAGCGAAATTGACTCGGATGAAACTGTTATTGGAGGACCCCCAAAAATGGTCATAGTTGATGTATTTTATTATAATATGTTAATCATGCCAAGAAGTGGTCGAAATCCACTCTAATGTGGTGGAAATTGACTTAAATTGGTTTGTTTGGCTAAACTAAAACCGAAATTGACTCGGATGAAACTGGTATATGAGGATCCCAAAAAGTGGTCAAAGTTCATGTATATTATGATATTATGTTAATCATGCCAGGATGTGGTCGAAATCCACTCTAATGTGGTGGAAAGTGACTTAAATTGGTGAGTTGGCCAAACTAGAGCCGAAATTGACTCGGATGGAACTGGTATCAGAGGACCCCAAAAAGTGGTCAAAGTTGATGTAAATTATGATAATATGATAATCATGCCAATATGTGCTCGAATTCCACTCTAATGTGGTGGAAAGTTACTTAAATTGGTTTGTTTAGCCAAACTAGAGCCATAATTGACTTGAATGAAACTGGTATCAGAGGACCCCAAAAAGTGGTCAAAGTTGTTATGATAATATATTAATCATGCCATGATGTTGGTCGAAATCCACTCTAATGTGGTGGAAAGTGACTTAAATTGGTTACTTTGGCCAAACTAGAGCCGAAATTGACTCAGATGAAACTGTTATTGGAGGACCCCCAAAAATGGTCATAGTTGATGTATTTTATTATAATATGTTAATCATGCCAAGAAGTGGTCGAAATCCACTCTAATGTGGTGGAAATTGACTTAAATTGGTTTGTTTGGCTAAACTAAAATCGAAATTGACTAGGATGAAACTGGTATATGAGGATCCCAAAAGTGGTCAAAGTTCAAGTATATTATGATAATATGTTAATCATGCCAGGATGTGGTCGAAATCCACTCTAAAGTGGTGGAAAGTGACTTAAATTGGTTAGTTTGGCAAAATAGAGTCGAAATTGACTCGGGTGAAACTGTTATTGGAGGACCCCAAAAAATGGTCATAGTTGATGTAAATTCTGATAATATGTTAATCATGCTAGGAAGTGGTCGAAATCCACTCTAATGTGGTGGAAATTGACTTAAATTGGTTTGTTTGGCCAAACTAAAACCGAAATTGACTCGGATGAAACTGGTATATAATGATCCCAAAAAGTGGTCAAAGTTCATGTATATTATGATAATATGTTAATCATGCCAGGATGTGGTCGAAATCCAATTTAAAGTGGTGGAAAGTGACTGAAATTGGTTACTTTGGCCAAACTGTTATTGGACGACCCCCAAAAATGGTCATAGTTGATGTATTTTTATGATAATATGTTAATATGCCAAGAAGTGGTCGAAATCCACTCTAATGTGGTGGAAATTGACTTAAACTGGTTTGTTTGGCCAAACTAAAACCGAAATTGACTCAGATGAAACTGGTATATGAGGATCCCAAAAAGTGTTTAAAGTTCAAGTATATTATGATAATATGTTAATCATGCCAGGATGTGGTCGAAATCCAATCTAAAGTGGTGGAAAGTGACTAAAATTGGTTAGTTTGGCCAAACTAGAGTCGAAATTGACTCGGGTGAAACTGTTATTGGAGGACTCCAAAAAATGGTAATAGTTGATGTAAATTCTGAAAATATGTTAATCATGCCAGGAAGTGGTCGAAATCCACTCTAATGTGGTGGAAATTGACTTAAATTGGTTTGTTTGGCCAAAATAAAACCGAAATTGACTAGGATGAAACTGGTAAATGAGTATCCCAAAAAGTGGTCAAAGTTCATGTATATTATGATAATATGTTAATCATGCCAGGATTTGGTCGAAATCCACTATAATGTGGTGGAAATTGACTTAAACTGGTTTGTTTGACTAAACTAAAACCGAAATTGACTCGGATGAAACTGGTATATAAGGATCCCAAAAAGTGGTCAAAGTTCATGTATATTATGATAATATGTTAATCATGCCAGGATGTGGTCGAAATCCAATCTAAAGTGGTGGAAAGTGACTTAAATTGGTTATTTTTGGCCAAACTAGAGTCGAAATTGACTCGGATGAAACTGGTATTGAGTATCCCAAAAAGTGGTCAAAGTTCATGTATATTATGATAATATGTTAATCATGCCAGGATGTGGTCGAAATCCACTCTAATGTTGTGGAAATTGACTTAAACTGGTTTGTTTGGCAAAACTAAAACCGAAATTGACTCGGATGAAACTGGTATATAAGGATCCCAAAAAGTGGTCAAAGATCATTTATATTATGATATTATGTTAATCATGCCATGATGTGGTCGAAATACACTCTAAAGAGGTGGAAAGTGACTAAATTGGTTAGTTTGGCCAAACTAGAGCCGAAATTGACTCGGGTGAAACTGTTATTGGAGGACCCCAAAAAATGGTAATAGTTGATGTAAATTCTGAAAATATGTTAATCATGCCAGGAAGTGGTCGAAATCCACTCTAATGTAGTGGAAATTGACTTAAATTGGTTTGTTTGGCCAAACTAAAACCGAAATTGACTCGGATGAAACTGGTATATGAGTATCCCAAAAAGTGGTCAAAGTTCATGTATATTATGATAATATGTTAATCATGCCAGGATGTGGTCGAAATCCACTTTAATGTGGTGAAATTGAGTTAAACTGGTGCGCGATCCTCCACCGTCTGTTAACAATGTCAGTTTTAACTATTGTCCCCGTCCCGCAGGTTCAAGGGTAGTTTCACCTCCCATGGAAGTCTTGAAGGAAGGTAATGATAAATTTATAAACTGTATTGTGGGCACCTTCTCTAAGGGAGTAAAATCCTTCAGTATGGTGGCTTCTTCTGCTCGCTTGGCTTGGGAAAAACGAGGTCTTATTAATGTGTTCCAGAAGGACAACCATGTGTTTATATTCAAATTTAGCTCTCTTGAGGAACGGAACAGAGTACTTGCTAGAGGGACTTGGTATGTTGGTAATCAGCCTATGTTATTAAAGGTTTGGGGACAAGCTCAACAAGCAAATAAAGCGGATACTATGCCACTATGGGTGAAATTTAGCAAGATTCCTGACTGTTATTGGACTTGTAAAGGACTAAGCTGGCTGGGGAGTGTCATTGGTGTTCCTCTCTGTGCAGATACGCTGACATCTAAATTGGAAGTTCTCCCTTTTGCCAAAATGTGTGTTGAGTATAAGATTGGAGATGCGTTACCGGATAAGATAGAGGTGGAGTCTCTTGACCCTATTACTGGAGAAATAAGCATTGTTGAAGTTCTAGTGCAATACCCGATTAGACCCCTGGTGTGTACTGGGTGCCACTCTCTTGGTCACCCTGTGAGTGCTTGTCCAATTACGAAAAGGCGATGGGTTGTGAAAAGGAAGGAACATGAGGATTGTAGTACTGAACAGCTAACAGGTGAGCATCCTACTGGAAATGACCAGGCCATGCCTGATCATATTGTTGGTGATGTGACCCTAACACCAACTAAGGATCCTGCTGGAGTTTCTCCCGCCAAACACTTTATGGAGACTGTTACTACTAATGATGAATCACCATCTCCAGTGTTGGTTTTTAAAAACTTGAAGAAAGTGGATGAGATTGATGCAAAGCGGGCTACTCATGCTTCTCAAGAGTTTCAGCTGTCAAAATCCCAGAGGAAAAAGCAGAAAAAAGCTTCAAAAAGCGGGGGGAGTTTTCCTTCCCCATCTTTGTCTTCTTAACTTCTATGTTATTAGATTTTTTGTCCTATAATATTCGGGGTCTTAATAATAAGCAGAATTTTGCAAAGGATTTTTTGAACTTGCATAAGCTTTCCCTTTTTGCTCTAGTTGAAACCAGAGTAAAGAAAGATTCTGCCCTTTCTATTGCAAACTTCATCCGCCCAAATTTTTCTTGGCAGTTTAACTATGATTATCACTATAATGGTCGTCTCTGGGTGGGATGGGACCCCGGTATTTGGAATCTTTCGGTTTTCTCTATTTCTGCACAACAAATAACATGTTCAGTACAACTTATCTCTACGCAAGATAGGTTCTTGGTTTCTTTTGTTTATGGCTTTAATACTGCTGGTGAACGTAGAGCCCTTTGGGAGGAACTCTTGGCTGTTAAGAATCTGATCTCTAATGATATGGCTTGGTGTATTTTAGGTGATTTTAATATAACTCTTGGTCCACATGAAACCAGTAATGGAGAGCACTGGACATCTAGTATGGTCGATTTCCACGACTTTATAACACAGGTGGAGGTTCTGGATTTGCGTAGTTTTGGCCCTAACTTTACCTGGTGGGACTGTAATTTAACTTCTCCGATTCGGAAAAGGCTGGACCGTTGTTTGGTGAATAATCCTTGGCTCAACCTCTTTGCTCTTTCACAAACTCAGGTTTTACCAAGGGGCATATCTGATCATTGCCCTATTGCTGTCAACTTGGGGGTCATTCATGAAAGAATTAGAAGACCTTTTCAGTTTTTCAACCACTTAATTGATGCTCCTCATTTTCTTGATAAGGTTAAAGAGGCCTGGCTTATGGAGGTTACTGGAAATCCTTGGTTTATTTTAACTATGAAGCTAAAGAGGGTAAAGGAATACATGCGAACGCTGAACTGCAATAATGGCAATGTGCATACTGCTGTTACCGACTCTCGTTCTCAACTCTTGAATTTTCAGTCCTCTCTTCCTGACCATCCTTCCACTTCTCAACTCAATGAGGAAGCTGCCCTCATAACTTCCCTGCAACACGCTCTTTCTCAGGAGGAAATCTTGTTAAAGCAGAAATCTAGAGTGCACTGGCTTAAGCATGGTGATCAGAATAACAAGTTCTTTTTTAACAATTGTAAGGGCAGGTGGAATTCGAATAAGATTCTTGCTTTAGAAGATGATTCGGGGGCCTTACATACTTCTCATAGAGGTATCTCTAATGTGGCAATTGAGTTCTATTCTAGATTGTTGGGGGAATCGTCTGAGGTGAATCCTATCCCTGAAGACTTGGTTCTTCCTCATCTCACTGCCAGTCAAAAAGAGGTTTTAACAAAACCTTTCACGGCTGTTGATGTGTGGAATACCATGAAAAGTATGGCTCGGAATAAAAGCCCGGGCCCGGATGATTTTACAGTGGAATTCTTTATAGCTACCTGGAGGATTGTTGGAGAAGCAGTGACTAAAGGCATTCTTTACTTCTTTGATACCTGCCATATGCCTCGCATCATCAACTCAACTGCTATTGCCTTGGTACCCAAACAGCCGCATGCCACTGTAATGAAAGATTTCCGTCCTATAGCTTGCTGCAACATCATTTACAAGTGTATAACTAAGATGATCTCCATTCGTTTAAAGAAACGCTTGCCATGCTTGATTTCCCCGTTCCAGTCGGCTTTTGTCCCTAAACGTCTTATTGGTGATAACATATTTCTGGCGCAGTCCTTATGCACAAAGTACCACCTCAATTCTGGACAACCGAGGTGTGCAATAAAGCTAGATATCAGAAAGGCATTTGATACGCTTAATTGGGGTTTTCTTTTGGAAGCTTTACACAGAATGGGTTTCCCACCACTGTTTGTCAATTGGATAAGTACTTGCATTTCCTCGTGTATGATCTCCATAAAGGTTAATGGTTTGCTGGAAGGTTATTTCAAAGCACAGTCGGGCTTAAGGCAGGGAGACCCTATCTCTCCTTACCTGTTTGTTCTAGCCATGGAGGTCTTAACTGCTAGCCTATCTAAGGCCACGGCTGACCATTCTTTCAAGTATCATTGGCATACTAAGGAGCTTAAAATAACCCATTTGGTGTTCGCGGATGATGTAATGTTATATTCTTATGGGGATTGGAACTCTATACAATGTTTGATGAAGGCGGTTAATGATTTCTCTAACATTTCGGGCCTCTGTCCAAATAGTGAAAAAAGCACTTGCTTCTTTGCAAATGTTCCAACTGGGGTGCAGAATCAGGTTCTGACTACCACTGGGTTTTCATCAGGTAGACTACCTATCCGTTATTTGGGTTTGCCTTTGCTTACTAAAGCCCTTAAACGTGCTGACTGCAGGCCTCTGACTATGTCTCTGCGAAATAGCATTGACCATTGGTCTAATAAAACTCTGAACCATGCTGGAAGGCTCCAACTTTTAAAGGTTGTTTTGTTTGGAATCCAAAGCTTCTGGTCTTCACACCTAGTTCTCCCTAGTTCTGTGTTGAAAGACATACAATCTCTCTTTGTTAAATTTTTGTGGGGAGGCTCTTCTTCGAATACAAAACAGGTTAAGGTAGCCTGGAGAGATTGTTGTAAGCCAAAAATGGAGGGTGGTCTTGGCATAAGAGATCTTTGTGAATGGAGCAGGGCTGCCTATCTCTTCCACCTCTGGCGGATTATTCAGCCTGTGTGCAACTCCCTATGGGTTCAATGGTTTAAAACAACGGTGGTACGCAACAAGAATTTTTGGACTATGCATATCCCTCAAGGTACTTCCTGGTGTGTAAAGAAGATCTTAACCGCGCGTATTGAAGCAAGGCGATTCATCCGCTATTCTGTTGGGCCTTATTCTCAGTTTCTATTTTGGCACGACCCTTGGGTCAATGGTAACATCCTTTCCTCTATGTTCCACCCTGCTATAATCTCATTGTCTGAGTCTACTTTGGATGCTACTGTTGGTGATTATCTTCATGACAACCACTGGACTCTTCCCACCTCTAACCACCACTGGGTCATAGAACTTCGGGGTATGGTGAGCAGTATCACTGTGGGGAATCAGGATGATATTCTTTGGGATGGTCAGCCTGGGAAGTTTATTAATATCTCTTCTATTTGGAATACCATTCGAGATGTTATGCAGTCACCGGCTTGGGTCAAAGTCCTGTGGCACCAGTTGGCAATTCAAAAGTGTTCGTTTACAATGTGGCTTGCTCTCAAAAATAGGCTTCTTACTAAAGAGAGAATGATACAGTTTAGCATGCATAGTGACTACAGGTGTGTGTTATGTTCGGCAGCAATTGAGTCTAATGACCATTTATTCAGTACCTGTAGCTTCACCCGATCAGTATTGTCTCATTTCCAGTTCAACTACACTTATTGCTGGGGGAGTTATTTAAACGGTCAGTTTTTGTTGGGGTCAAGTTCTCGCTTGAAAGAAAACTTGGCATACCTTGTTCTCGCAGTGGTGGTTTATCATATTTGGCAGGAACGGAACTCGAGGATTCACTTGAAAGGAAGCAGGACTGAAAGACAAATTACTCATCTAGCTAAACGAATGATTCGCGAAAAGGTGTTCACATGCAAGAGTTTTCAGAAGGCAGCCAGGGGCGATAATTTTTTAATTTCATCATTGTACTAGTAGCCTAGTTTTTTTTTAGTAGTTGTCCTGAACATGTTTTTCTTTGTTGTTGCGTGAGATGTATTAATCCGGATACTAGTGTTCTTCTTTCTTTACTGATTCTCGCGGGGTATGCCCCTAGATTTGTATTTTTGGTTTTCTTTTTAATCACAACTTAACTTTAGCAAAAAAAAAAAAAAAAAAAAAATTTGACTCGGATGAAACTGGTATATAAGGATCCCAAAAAGTGGTCAAAGTTCATGTATATTATGATAATATGTTAATCATGCCAGGATGTGGTCGAAATCCACTCTAATGTGGTGGAAAGTGACTTAAATTGGTGAGTTGGCCAAACTAGAGCCGAAATTGACTCGGATGGAACTGGTATCAGAGGACCCCAAAAAGTGGTCAAAGCTGATGTAAATTATGATAATATGATGATCAGGCCAATATGTGCTCGAATTCCACTCTAATGTGGTGGAAAGTTACTTAAATTGGTTTGTTTAGCCAAACTAGAGCCATAATTGACTTGAATGAAACTGGTATCAGAGGACCCCAAAAAGTGGTCAAAGTTGATTTAAATTATGATAATATATTAATCATGCCAGGATGTTGGTCGAAATCCACTCTAATGTGGTGGAAAGTGACTTAAATTGGTTACTTTGGCCAAACTAGAGCCGAAATTGACTCGGATGAAACTGTTATTGGAGGACCCCAAAAATGGTCATAGTTGATGTATTTTATTATAATATGTTAATCATGCCAAGAAGTGGTCGAAATCCACTCTAATGTGGTGGAAATTGACTTAAATTGGTTTGTTTGGCTAAACTAAAATCGAAATTGACTCGGATGAAACTGGTATATGAGGATCCCAAAAAGTGGTCAAAGTTCATGTATATTATGATAATATGTTAATCATGCCAGGATGTGGTCGAAATCCACTCTAATGTGGTGGAAATTGACTTAAATTGGTTTGTTTGGCTAAACTAAAACCGAAATTGACTCGGATGAAACTGGTATATGAGGATCCCAAAAAGTGGTCAAAGTTCATGTATATTATGATATTATGTTAATCATGCCAGGATGTGGTCGAAATCCACTCTAATGTAGAGGAAAGTGACTTAAATTGGTGAGTTGGCCAAACTAGAGCCGAAATTGACTCGGATGGAACTGGTATCAGAGGACCCCAAAAAGTGGTCAAAGTTGATGTAAATTATGGTAATATGATAATCATGCCAATATGTGCTCGAATTCCACTCTAATGTGGTGGAAAGTTACTTAAATTGGTTTGTTTAGCCAAACTAGAGCCATAATTGACTTGAATGAAACTGGTATCAGAGGACCCCAAAAAGTGGTCAAAGTTGTTATGATAATATATTAATCATGCCAGGATGTTGGTCGAAATCCACTCTAATGTGGTGGAAAGTGACTTAAATTGGTTACTTTGGCCAAACTAGAGCCGAAATTGACTCAGATGAAACTGTTATTGGAGGACCCCCAAAAATGGTCATAGTTGATGTATTTTATTATATATGTTAATCATGCCAAGAAGTGGTCGAAATCCACTCTAATGTGGTGGAAATTGACTTAAATTGGTTTGTTTGGCTAAACTAAAATCGAAATTGACTCGGATGAAACTGGTATATGAGGATCCCAAAAAGTGGTCAAAGTTCATGTATATTATGATAATATGTTAATCATGCCAGGATGTGGTCGAAATCCACTCTAATGTGGTGGAAAGTGACTTAAATTGGTGAGTTGGCCAAACTAGAGCCGAAATTGACTCGGATGGAACTGGTATCAGAGGACCCCAACAAGTGGTCAAAGTTGATGTAAATTATGATAATACGATAATCATGCCAATATGTGCTCGAATTCCACTCTAATGTGGTGGAAAGTTACTTAAATTGGTTTGTTTAGCCAAACTAGAGCCATAATTGACTTGAATGAAACTGGTATCAGAGGACCCCAAAAAGTGGTCAAAGTTGATGTAAATTATGATAATATGTTAATCATGCCAGGATGTTGGTCGAAATCAACTCTAATGTGGTGGAAAGTGATTTAAATTGGTTACTTTGGCCAAACTAGAGCCGAAATTGACTCGGATGAAACTGTTATTGGAGGACCCCCAAAAATGGTCATAGTTGATGTATTTTATTATAATATGTTAATCATGCCAAGAAGTGTTCGAAATCCACTCTAAAGTGGTGGAAATTGACTTAAATTGGTTTGTTTGGCTAAACTAAAATCGAAATTGACTCGGATGAAACTGGTATATGAGGATCCCAAAAAGTGTTTAAAGTTCAAGTATATTATGATAATATGTTAATCATGCCAGGATGTGGTCGAAATCCAATCTAAAGTGGTGGAAAGTGACTAAAATTGGTTAGTTTGGCCAAACTAGAGCCGAAATTGACTCGGGTGAAACTGTTATTGGACGACCCCAAAAAATGGTAATAGTTGATGTAAATTCTGAAAATATGTTAATCATGCCAAGAAGTGGTCGAAATCCACTCTAATGTGGTGGAAATTGACTTAAATTGGTTTGTTTGGCCAAACTAAAACCGAAATTGACTAGGATGAAACTGGTAAACGAGTATCCCAAAAAGTGGTCAAAGTTCATGTATATTATGATAATATGTTAATCATGCCAGGATGTGGTCGAAATCCACTCTAATGTGGTGGAAATTGACTTAAACTGGTTTGTTTGACCAAACTAAAACCGAAATTGACTCGGATGAAACTGGTATATAAGGATCCCAAAAAGTGGTCAAAGTTCATGTATATTATGATAATATGTTAATCATGCCAGGATGTGGTCGAAATCCAATCTAAAGTGGTGGAAAGTGACTTAAATTGGTTATTTTGGCCAAACTAGAGCCGAAATTGACTCGGATGAAACTGGTATTGAGTATCCCAAAAAGTGGTCAAAGTTCATGAATATTATGATAATATGTTAATCATGCCAGGATGTGGTCGAAATCCACTCTAATGTGGTGGAAATTGACTTAAACTGGTTTGTTTGGCAAAACTAAAACCGAAATTGACTCGGATGAAACTGGTATATAAGGATCCCAAAAAGTGGTCAAAGATCATTTATATTATGATATTATGTTAATCATGCCATGATGTGGTCGAAATACACTCTAAAGTGGTGGAAAGTGACTTAAATTGGTTTGTTTGGCCAAACTACAGCCGAAATTGACTCGGGTGAAACTGTTATTGGAGGACCCCAAAAAATGGTAATAGTTGATGTAAATTCTGAAAATATGTTAATCATGCCAGGAAGTGGTCGAAATCCACTCTAATGTGGTGGAAATTGACTTAAATTGGTTTGTTTGGCCAAACTAAAACCGAAATTGACTCGGATGAAACTGGTATATGAGTATCCCAAAAACTGGTCAAAGTTCATGTATATTATGATAATATGTTAATCATGCCAGGATGTGGTCGAAATCCACTTTAATGTGGTGGAAATTGACTTAAATTGGTTTGTTTGGCTAAACTAAAATCGAAATTGACTCGGATGAAACTGGTATATGAGGATCCCAAAAAGTGGTCAAAGTTCAAGTATATTATGATAATATGTTAATCATGCCAGGATGTGGTCGAAATCCACTCTAAAGTGGTGGAAAGTGACTTAAATTGGTTAGTTTGGCAAAACTAGAGTCGAAATTGACTCGGGTGAAACTGTTATTGGAGGGCCCCAAAAAATGGTCATAGTTGATGTAAATTCTGATAATATGTTAATCATGCCAGGAAGTGGTCGAAATCCACTCTAATGTGGTGGAAATTGACTTAAATTGGTTTGTTTGGCCAAACTAAAACCGAAATTGACTCGGATGAAACTGGTATATAATGATCCCAAAAAGTGGTCAAAGTTCATGTATATTATGATAATATGTTAATCATGCTAGGATGTGGTCGAAATCCAATTTAAAGTGGTGGAAAGTGACTGAAATTGGTTACTTTGGCCAAACTGTTATTGGATGACCCCCAAAAATGGTCATAGTTGATGTATTTTTATGATAATATGTTAATCATGCCAAGAAGTGGTCGAAATCCACTCTAATGTGGTGGAAATTGACTTAAACTGGTTTGTTTGGCCAAACTAAAACCGAAATTGACTCAGATGAAACTGGTATATGAGGATCCCAAAAAGTGTTTAAAGTTCAAGTATATTATGATAATATGTTAATCATGCCAGGATGTGGTCGAAATCCAATCTAAAGTGGTGGAAAGTGACTAAAATTGGTTAGTTTGGCCAAACTAGAGCCGAAATTGACTCGGGTGAAACTGTTATTGGAGGACCCCAAAAAATGGTAATAGTTGATGTAAATTCTGAAAATATGTTAATCATGCCAGGAAGTGGTCGAAATCCACTCTAATGTGGTGGAAATTGACTTAAATTGGTTTGTTTGGCCAAACTAAAACCGAAATTGACTAGGATGAAACTGGTAAATGAGTATCCCAAAAAGTGGTCAAAGTTCATGTATATTATGATAATATGTTAATCATGCCAGGCTGTGGTCGAAATCCACTCTAATGTGGTGGAAATTGACTTAAACTGGTTTGTTTGGCAAAACTAAAACCGAAATTGACTCGGATGAAACTGGTATATAAGGATCCCAAAAAGTGGTCAAAGATCATTTATATTATGATATTATGTTAATCATGCCATGATGTGGTCGAAATACACTCTAAAGTGGTGGAAAGTGACTTAAATTGGTATGTTTGGCCAAACTACAGCCGAAATTGACTCGGGTGAAACTGTTATTGGAGGACCCCAAAAAATGGTAATAGTTGATGTAAATTCTGAAAATATGTTAATCATGCCAGGAAGTGGTCGAAATCCACTCTAATGTGGTGGAAATTGACTTAAATTGGTTTGTTTGGCCAAACTAAAACCGAAATTGACTAGGATGAAACTGGTAAACGAGTATCCCAAAAAGTGGTCAAAGTTCATGTATATTATGATAATATGTTAATCATGCCATGATGTGGTCGAAATCCACTCTAATGTGGTGGAAATTGACTTAAACTGGTTTGTTTGACCAAACTAAAACCGAAATTGACTCGGATGAAACTGGTATATAAGGATCCCAAAAAGTGGTCAAAGTTCATGTATATTATGATAATATGTTAATCATGCCAGGATGTGGTCGAAATCCAATCTAAAGTGGTGGAAAGTGACTTAAATTGGTTATTTTGGCCAAACTAGAGCCGAAATTGACTCGGATGAAACTGGTATTGAGTATCCCAAAAAGTGGTCAAAGTTCATGAATATTATGATAATATGTTAATCATGCCAGGATGTGGTCGAAATCCACTCTAATGTGGTGGAAATTGACTTAAACTGGTTTGTTTGGCAAAACTAAAACCGAAATTGACTCGGATGAAACTGGTATATAAGGATCCCAAAAAGTGGTCAAAGATCATTTATATTATGATATTATGTTAATCATGCCATGATGTGGTCGAAATACACTCTAAAGTGGTGGAAAGTGACTTAAATTGGTTTGTTTGGCCAAACTACAGCCGAAATTGACTCGGGTGAAACTGTTATTGGAGGACCCCAAAAAATGGTAATAGTTGATGTAAATTCTGAAAATATGTTAATCATGCCAGGAAGTGGTCGAAATCCACTCTAATGTGGTGGAAATTGACTTAAATTGGTTTGTTTGGCCAAACTAAAACCGAAATTGACTCGGATGAAACTGGTATATGAGTATCCCAAAAACTGGTCAAAGTTCATGTATATTATGATAATATGTTAATCATGCCAGGATGTGGTCGAAATCCACTTTAATGTGGTGGAAATTGACTTAAATTGGTTTGTTTGGCTAAACTAAAATCGAAATTGACTCGGATGAAACTGGTATATGAGGATCCCAAAAAGTGGTCAAAGTTCAAGTATATTATGATAATATGTTAATCATGCCAGGATGTGGTCGAAATCCACTCTAAAGTGGTGGAAAGTGACTTAAATTGGTTAGTTTGGCAAAACTAGAGTCGAAATTGACTCGGGTGAAACTGTTATTGGAGGGCCCCAAAAAATGGTCATAGTTGATGTAAATTCTGATAATATGTTAATCATGCCAGGAAGTGGTCGAAATCCACTCTAATGTGGTGGAAATTGACTTAAATTGGTTTGTTTGGCCAAACTAAAACCGAAATTGACTCGGATGAAACTGGTATATAATGATCCCAAAAAGTGGTCAAAGTTCATGTATATTATGATAATATGTTAATCATGCTAGGATGTGGTCGAAATCCAATTTAAAGTGGTGGAAAGTGACTGAAATTGGTTACTTTGGCCAAACTGTTATTGGACGACCCCCAAAAATGGTCATAGTTGATGTATTTTTATGATAATATGTTAATCATGCCAAGAAGTGGTCGAAATCCACTCTAATGTGGTGGAAATTGACTTAAACTGGTTTGTTTGGCCAAACTAAAACCGAAATTGACTCAGATGAAACTGGTATATGAGGATCCCAAAAAGTGTTTAAAGTTCAAGTATATTATGATAATATGTTAATCATGCCAGGATGTGGTCGAAATCCAATCTAAAGTGGTGGAAAGTGACTAAAATTGGTTAGTTTGGCCAAACTAGAGCCGAAATTGACTCGGGTGAAACTGTTATTGGAGGACCCCAAAAAATGGTAATAGTTGATGTAAATTCTGAAAATATGTTAATCATGCCAGGAAGTGGTCGAAATCCACTCTAATGTGGTGGAAATTGACTTAAATTGGTTTGTTTGGCCAAACTAAAACCGAAATTGACTAGGATGAAACTGGTAAATGAGTATCCCAAAAAGTGGTCAAAGTTCATGTATATTATGATAATATGTTAATCATGCCAGGCTGTGGTCGAAATCCACTCTAATGTGGTGGAAATTGACTTAAACTGGTTTGTTTGGCAAAACTAAAACCGAAATTGACTCGGATGAAACTGGTATATAAGGATCCCAAAAAGTGGTCAAAGATCATTTATATTATGATATTATGTTAATCATGCCATGATGTGGTCGAAATACACTCTAAAGTGGTGGAAAGTGACTTAAATTGGTTTGTTTGGCCAAACTACAGCCGAAATTGACTCGGGTGAAACTGTTATTGGAGGACCCCAAAAAATGGTAATAGTTGATGTAAATTCTGAAAATATGTTAATCATGCCAGGAAGTGGTCGAAATCCACTATAATGTGGTGGAAATTGACTTAAATTGGTTTGTTTGGCCAAACTAAAACCGAAATTGACTCGGATGAAACTGGTATATGAGTATCCCAAAAACTGGTCAAAGTTCATGTATATTATGATAATATGTTAATCATGCCAGGATGTGGTCGAAATCCACTTTAATGTGGTGGAAATTGACTTAAATTGGTTTGTTTGGCTAAACTAAAATCAAAATTGACTCGGATGAAACTGGTATATGAGGATCCCAAAAAGTGGTCAAAGTTCAAGTATATTATGATAATATGTTAATCATGCCAGGAAGTGGTCGAAATCCACTCTAATGTGGTGGAAATTGACTTAAATTGGTTTGTTTGGCCAAACTAAAACCGAAATTGACTAGGATGAAAATGGTAAATGAGTATCCCAAAAAGTGGTCAAAGTTCATGTATATTATGATAATATGTTAATCATGCCAGGCTGTGGTCGAAATCCACTCTAATGTGGTGGAAATTGACTTAAACTGGTTTGTTTGACCAAACTAAAACCGAAATTGACTCGGATGAAACTGGTATATAAGGATCCCAAAAAGTGGTCAAAGTTCATGTATATTATGATAATATGTTAATCATGCCAGGATGTGGTCGAAATCCAATCTAAAGTGGTGGAAAGTGACTTAAATTGGTTATTTTGGCCAAACTAGAGCCGAAATTGAGTCGGATGAAACTGGTATTGAGTATCCCAAAAAGTGGTCAAAGTTCATGTATATTATGATAATATGTTAATCATGCCAGGATGTGGTCGAAATCCACTCTAATGTGGTGGAAATTGACTTAAACTGGTTTGTTTGGCAAAACTAAAACCGAAATTGACTCGGATGAAACTGGTATATAAGGATCCCAAAAAGTGGTCAAAGATCATTTATATTATGATATTATGTTAATCATGCCATGATGTGGTCGAAATACACTCTAAAGTGGTGGAAAGTGACTTAAATTGGTTTGTTTGGCCAAACTACAGCCGAAATTGACTCGGGTGAAACTGTTATTGGAGGACCCCAAAAAATGGTAATAGTTGATGTAAATTCTGAAAATATGTTAATCATGCCAGGAAGTGGTCGAAATCCACTCTAATGTGGTGGAAATTGACTTAAATTGGTTTGTTTGGCCAAACTAAAACCGAAATTGACTCGGATGAAACTGGTATATGAGTATCCCAAAAAGTGGTCAAAGTTCATGTATATTATGATAATATGTTAATCATGCCAGGATGTGGTCGAAATCCACTTTAATGTGGTGGAAATTGACTTAAATTGGTTTGTTTGGTTAAACTAAAATCGAAATTGACTCGGATGAAACTGGTATATGAGGATCCCAAAAAGTGGTCAAAGTTCAAGTATATTATGATAATATGTTAATCATGCCAGGATGTGGTCGAAATCCACTCTAAAGTGGTGGAAAGTGACTTAAAGTGGTTAGTTTGGCAAAACTAGAGTCGAAATTGACTCGGGTGAAACTGTTATTGGAGGACCCCAAAAAATGGTCATAGTTGATGTAAATTCTGATAATATGTTAATCATGCCAGGAAGTGGTCGAAATCCACTCTAATGTGGTGGAAATTGACTTAAATTGGTTTGTTTGGCCAAACTAAAACCGAAATTGACTCGGATGAAACTGGTATATAATGATCCCAAAAAGTGGTCAAAGTTCATGTATATTATGATAATATGTTAATCATGCCAGGATGTGGTCGAAATCCAATTTAAAGTGGTGGAAAGTGACTGAAATTGGTTACTTTGGCCAAACTGTTATTGGAGGACCCCTAAAAATGGTCATAGTTGATGTATTTTTATGATAATATGTTAATCATGCCAAGAAGTGGTCGAAATCCACTCTAATGTGGTGGAAATTGTCTTAAATTGGTTTGTTTGGCCAAACTAAAACCGAAATTGACACAGATGAAACTGGTATATGAGGATCCCAAAAAGTGTTTAAAGTTCAAGTATATTATGATAATATGTTAATCATGCCAGGATGTGGTCGAAATCCAATCTAAAGTGGTGGAAAGTGACTAAAATTGGTTAGTTTGGCCAAACTAGAGCCGAAATTGACTCGGGTGAAACTGTTATTGGAGGACCCCAAAAAATGGTAATAGTTGATGTAAATTCTGAAAATATGTTAATCATGCCAGGAAGTGGTCGAAATCCACTCTAATGTGGTGGAAATTGACTTAAATTGGTTTGTTTGGCCAAACTAAAACCGAAATTGACTAGGATGAAACTGGTAAATGATTATCCCAAAAAGTGGTCAAAGTTCATGTATATTATGATAATATGTTAATCATGCCAGGCTGTGGTCGAAATCCACTCTAATGTGGTGGAAATTGACTTAAACTAGTTTGTTTGGCAAAACTAAAACCGAAATTGACTCGGATGAAACTGGTATATAAGGATCCCAAAAAGTGGTCAAAGATCATTTATATTATGATATTATGTTAATGATGCCATGATGTGGTCGAAATACACTCTAAAGTGGTGGAAAGTGACTTAAATTGGTTTGTTTGGCCAAACTACAGCCGAAATTGACTCGGGTGAAACTGTTATTGGAGGACCCCAAAAAATGGTAATAGTTGATGTAAATTCTGAAAATATGTTAATCATGCCAGGAAGTGGTCGAAATCCACTCTAATATGGTGGAAATTGACTTAAATTGGTTTGTTTGGCCAAACTAAAACCGAAATTGACTCGGATGAAACTGGTATATGAGTATCCCAAAAACTGGTCAAAGTTCATGTATATTATGATAATATGTTAATCATGCCAGGATGTGGTCGAAATCCACTTTAATGTGGTGGAAATTGACTTAAATTGGTTTGTTTGGCTAAACTAAAATCAAAATTGACTCGGATGAAACTGGTATATGAGGATCCCAAAAAGTGGTCAAAGTTCAAGTATATTATGATAATATGTTAATCATGCCAGGATGTGGTCGAAATCCACTCTAAAGTGGTGGAAAGTGACTTAAATTGGTTAGTTTGGCAAAACTAGAGTCGAAATTGACTCGGGTGAAACTGTTATTGGAGGACCCCAAAAAATGGTCATAGTTGATGTAAATTCTGATAATATGTTAATCATGCCAGGAAGTGGTCGAAATCCACTCTAATGTGGTGGAAATTGACTTAAATTGGTTTGTTTGGCCAAACTAAAACCGAAATTGACTCGGATGAAACTGGTATATGAGTATCCCAAAAAGTGGTCAAAGTTCATGTATATTATGATAATATGTTAATCATGCCAGGATGTGGTCGAAATCCACTTTAATGTGGTGGAAATTGACTTAAATTGGTTTGTTTGGTTAAACTAAAATCGAAATTGACTCGGATGAAACTGGTATATGAGGATCCCAAAAAGTGGTCAAAGTTCAAGTATATTATGATAATATGTTAATCATGCCAGGATGTGGTCGAAATCCACTCTAAAGTGGTGGAAAGTGACTTAAATTGGTTAGTTTGGCAAAACTAGAGTCGAAATTGACTCGGGTGAAACTGTTATTGGAGGACCCCAAAAAATGGTCATAGTTGATGTAAATTCTGATAATATGTTAATCATGCCAGGAAGTGGTCGAAATCCACTCTAATGTGGTGGAAATTGACTTAAATTGGTTTGTTTGGCCAAACTAAAACCGAAATTGACTCGGATGAAACTGGTATATAATGATCCCAAAAAGTGGTCAAAGTTCATGTATATTATGATAATAGGTTAATCATGCCAGGATGTGGTCGAAATCCAATTTAAAGTGGTGGAAAGTGACTGAAATTGGTTACTTTGGCCAAACTGTTATTGGAGGACCCCTAAAAATGGTCATAGTTGATGTATTTTTATGATAATATGTTAATCATGCCAAGAAGTGGTCGAAATCCACTCTAATGTGGTGGAAATTGTCTTAAATTGGTTTGTTTGGCCAAACTAAAACCGAAATTGACACAGATGAAACTGGTATATGAGGATCCCAAAAAGTGTTTAAAGTTCAAGTATATTATGATAATATGTTAATCATGTCAGGATGTGGTCGAAATCCAATCTAAAGTGGTGGAAAGTGACTAAAATTGGTTAGTTTGGCCAAACTAGAGCCGAAATTGACTCGGGTGAAACTGTTATTGGAGGACCCCAAAAAATGGTAATAGTTGATGTAAATTCTGAAAATATGTTAATCATGCCAGGAAGTGGTCGAAATCCACTCTAATGTGGTGGAAATTGACTTAAATTGGTTTGTTTGGCCAAACTAAAACCGAAATTGACTAGGATGAAACTGGTAAATGATTATCCCAAAAACTGGTCAAAGTTCATGTATATTATGATAATATGTTAATCATGCCAGGCTGTGGTCGAAATCCACTCTAATGTGGTGGAAATTGACTTAAACTGGTTTGTTTGGCAAAACTAAAACCGAAATTGACTCGGATGAAACTGGTATATAAGGATCCCAAAAAGTGGTCAAAGATCATTTATATTATGATATTATGTTAATCATGCCATGATGTGGTCGAAATACACTCTAAAGTGGTGGAAAGTGACTTAAATTGGTTTGTTTGGCCAAACTACAGCCGAAATTGACTCGGGTGAAACTGTTATTGGAGGACCCCAAAAAATGGTAATAGTTGATGTAAATTCTGAAAATATGTTAATCATGCCAGGAAGTGGTCGAAATCCACTCTAATGTGGTGGAAATTGACTTAAATTGGTTTGTTTGGCCAAACTAAAACCGAAATTGACTCGGATGAAACTGGTATATGAGTATCCCAAAAACTGGTCAAAGTTCATGTATATTATGATAATATGTTAATCATGCCAGGATGTGGTCGAAATCCACTTTAATGTGGTGGAAATTGACTTAAATTGGTTTGTTTGGCTAAACTAAAATCAAAATTGACTCGGATGAAACTGGTATATGAGGATCCCAAAAAGTGGTCAAAGTTCAAGTATATTATGATAATATGTTAATCATGCCAGGATGTGGTCGAAATCCACTCTAAAGTGGTGGAAAGTGACTTAAATTGGTTAGTTTGGCAAAACTAGAGTCGAAATTGACTCGGGTGAAACTGTTATTGGAGGACCCCAAAAAATGGTCATAGTTGATGTAAATTCTGATAATATGTTAATCATGCCAGGAAGTGGTCGAAATCCACTCTAATGTGGTGGAAATTGACTTAAATTGGTTTGTTTGGCCAAACTAAAACCGAAATTGACTCGGATGAAACTGGTATATAATGATCCCAAAAAGTGGTCGAAGTTCATGTATATTATGATAATATGTTAATCATGCTAGGATGTGGTCGAAATCCAATTTAAAGTGGTGGAAAGTGACTGAAATTGGTTACTTTGGCCAAACTGTTATTGGACGACCCCCAAAAATGGTCATAGTTGATGTATTTTTATGATAATATGTTAATCATGCCAAGAAGTGGTCGAAATCCACTCTAATGTGGTGGAAATTGACTTAAACTGGTTTGTTTGGCCAAACTAAAACCGAAATTGACTCAGATGAAACTGGTATATGAGGATCCCAAAAAGTGTTTAAAGTTCAAGTATATTATGATAATATGTTAATCATGCCAGGATGTGGTCGAAATCCAATCTAAAGTGGTGGAAAGTGACTAAAATTGGTTAGTTTGGCCAAACTAGAGCCGAAATTGACTCGGGTGAAACTGTTATTGGAGGACCCCAAAAAATGGTAATAGTTGATGTAAATTCTGAAAATATGTTAATCATGCCAGGAAGTGGTCGAAATCCACTCTAATGTGGTGGAAATTGACTTAAATTGGTTTGTTTGGCCAAACTAAAACCGAAATTGACTAGGATGAAACTGGTAAATGAGTATCCCAAAAAGTGGTCAAAGTTCATGTATATTATGATAATATGTTAATCATGCCAGGCTGTGGTCGAAATCCACTCTAATGTGGTGGAAATTGACTTAAACTGGTTTGTTTGACCAAACTAAAACCGAAATTGACTCGGATGAAACTGGTATATAAGGATCCCAAAAAGTGGTCAAAGTTCATGTATATTATGATAATATGTTAATCATGCCAGGATGTGGTCGAAATCCAATCTAAAGTGGTGGAAAGTGACTTAAATTGGTTATTTTGGCCAAACTAGAGCCGAAATTGACTCGGATGAAACTGGTATTGAGTATCCCAAAAAGTGGTCAAAGTTCATGTATATTATGATAATATGTTAATCATGCCAGGATGTGGTCGAAATCCACTCTAATGTGGTGGAAATTGACTTAAACTGGTTTGTTTGGCAAAACTAAAACCGAAATTGACTCGGATGAAACTGGTATATGAGTATCCCAAAAAGTGGTCAAAGTTCATGTATATTATGATAATATGTTAATCATGCCAGGATGTGGTCGAAATCCACTTTAATGTGGTGGAAATTGACTTAAATTGGTTTGTTTGGTTAAACTAAAATCGAAATTGACTCGGATGAAACTGGTATATGAGGATCCCAAAAAGTGGTCAAAGTTCAAGTATATTATGATAATATGTTAATCATGCCAGGATGTGGTCGAAATCCACTCTAAAGTGGTGGAAAGTGACTTAAATTGGTTAGTTTGGCAAAACTAGAGTCGAAATTGACTCGGGTGAAACTGTTATTGGAGGACCCCAAAAAATGGTCATAGTTGATGTAAATTCTGATAATATGTTAATCATGCCAGGAAGTGGTCGAAATCCACTCTAATGTGGTGGAAATTGACTTAAATTGGTTTGTTTGGCCAAACTAAAACCGAAATTGACTCGGATGAAACTGGTATATAATGATCCCAAAAAGTGGTCAAAGTTCATGTATATTATGATAATATGTTAATCATGCCAGGATGTGGTCGAAATCCAATTTAAAGTGGTGGAAAGTGACCGAAATTGGTTACTTTGGCCAAACTGTTATTGGAGGACCCCTAAAAATGGTCATAGTTGATGTATTTTTATGATAATATGTTAATCATGCCAAGAAGTGGTCGAAATCCACTCTAATGTGGTGGAAATTGTCTTAAATTGGTTTGTTTGGCCAAACTAAAACCGAAATTGACACAGATGAAACTGGTATATGAGGATCCCAAAAAGTGTTTAAAGTTCAAGTATATTATGATAATATGTTAATCATGCCAGGATGTGGTCGAAATCCAATCTAAAGTGGTGGAAAGTGACTAAAATTGGTTAGTTTGGCCAAACTAGAGCCGAAATTGACTCGGGTGAAACTGTTATTGGAGGACCCCAAAAAATGGTAATAGTTGATGTAAATTCTGAAAATATGTTAATCATGCCAGGAAGTGGTCGAAATCCACTCTAATGTGGTGGAAATTGACTTAAATTGGTTTGTTTGGCCAAACTAAAACCGAAATTGACTAGGATGAAACTGGTAAATGATTATCCCAAAAAGTGGTCAAAGTTCATGTATATTATGATAATATGTTAATCATGCCAGGCTGTGGTCGAAATCCACTCTAATGTGGTGGAAATTGACTTAAACTGGTTTGTTTGGCAAAACTAAAACCGAAATTGACTCGGATGAAACTGGTATATAAGGATCCCAAAAAGTGGTCAAAGATCATTTATATTATGATATTATGTTAATCATGCCATGATGTGGTCGAAATACACTCTAAAGTGGTGGAAAGTGACTTAAATTGGTTTGTTTGGCCAAACTACAGCCGAAATTGACTCGGGTGAAACTGTTATTGGAGGACCCCAAAAAATGGTAATAGTTGATGTAAATTCTGAAAATATGTTAATCATGCCAGGAAGTGGTCGAAATCCACTCTAATGTGGTGGAAATTGACTTAAATTGGTTTGTTTGGCCAAACTAAAACCGAAATTGACTCGGATGAAACTGGTATATGAGTATCCCAAAAACTGGTCAAAGTTCATGTATATTATGATAATATGTTAATCATGCCAGGATGTGGTCGAAATCCACTTTAATGTGGTGGAAATTGACTTAAATTGGTTTGTTTGGCTAAACTAAAATCAAAATTGACTCGGATGAAACTGGTATATGAGGATCCCAAAAAGTGGTCAAAGTTCAAGTATATTATGATAATATGTTAATCATGCCAGGATGTGGTCGAAATCCACTCTAAAGTGGTGGAAAGTGACTTAAATTGGTTAGTTTGGCAAAACTAGAGTCGAAATTGACTCGGGTGAAACTGTTATTGGAGGACCCCAAAAAATGGTCATAGTTGATGTAAATTCTGATAATATGTTAATCATGCCAGGAAGTGGTCGAAATCCACTCTAATGTGGTGGAAATTGACTTAAATTGGTTTGTTTGGCCAAACTAAAACCGAAATTGACTCGGATGAAACTGGTATATAATGATCCCAAAAAGTGGTCGAAGTTCATGTATATTATGATAATATGTTAATCATGCTAGGATGTGGTCGAAATCCAATTTAAAGTGGTGGAAAGTGACTGAAATTGGTTACTTTGGCCAAACTGTTATTGGACGACCCCCAAAAATGGTCATAGTTGATGTATTTTTATGATAATATGTTAATCATGCCAAGAAGTGGTCGAAATCCACTCTAATGTGGTGGAAATTGACTTAAACTGGTTTGTTTGGCCAAACTAAAACCGAAATTGACTCAGATGAAACTGGTATATGAGGATCCCAAAAAGTGTTTAAAGTTCAAGTATATTATGATAATATGTTAATCATGCCAGGATGTGGTCGAAATCCAATCTAAAGTGGTGGAAAGTGACTAAAATTGGTTAGTTTGGCCAAACTAGAGCCGAAATTGACTCGGGTGAAACTGTTATTGGAGGACCCCAAAAAATGGTAATAGTTGATGTAAATTCTGAAAATATGTTAATCATGCCAGGAAGTGGTCGAAATCCACTCTAATGTGGTGGAAATTGACTTAAATTGGTTTGTTTGGCCAAACTAAAACCGAAATTGACTAGGATGAAACTGGTAAATGAGTATCCCAAAAAGTGGTCAAAGTTCATGTATATTATGATAATATGTTAATCATGCCAGGCTGTGGTCGAAATCCACTCTAATGTGGTGGAAATTGACTTAAACTGGTTTGTTTGACCAAACTAAAACCGAAATTGACTCGGATGAAACTGGTATATAAGGATCCCAAAAAGTGGTCAAAGTTCATGTATATTATGATAATATGTTAATCATGCCAGGATGTGGTCGAAATCCAATCTAAAGTGGTGGAAAGTGACTTAAATTGGTTATTTTGGCCAAACTAGAGCCGAAATTGACTCGGATGAAACTGGTATTGAGTATCCCAAAAAGTGGTCAAAGTTCATGTATATTATGATAATATGTTAATCATGCCAGGATGTGGTCGAAATCCACTCTAATGTGGTGGAAATTGACTTAAACTGGTTTGTTTGGCAAAACTAAAACCGAAATTGACTCGGATGAAACTGGTATATGAGTATCCCAAAAAGTGGTCAAAGTTCATGTATATTATGATAATATGTTAATCATGCCAGGATGTGGTCGAAATCCACTTTAATGTGGTGGAAATTGACTTAAATTGGTTTGTTTGGTTAAACTAAAATCGAAATTGACTCGGATGAAACTGGTATATGAGGATCCCAAAAAGTGGTCAAAGTTCAAGTATATTATGATAATATGTTAATCATGCCAGGATGTGGTCGAAATCCACTCTAAAGTGGTGGAAAGTGACTTAAATTGGTTAGTTTGGCAAAACTAGAGTCGAAATTGACTCGGGTGAAACTGTTATTGGAGGACCCCAAAAAATGGTCATAGTTGATGTAAATTCTGATAATATGTTAATCATGCCAGGAAGTGGTCGAAATCCACTCTAATGTGGTGGAAATTGACTTAAATTGGTTTGTTTGGCCAAACTAAAACCGAAATTGACTCAGATGAAACTGGTATATGAGTATCCCAAAAAGTGGTCAAAGTTCATGTATATTATGATAATATGTTAATCATGCCAGGATGTGGTCGAAATCCACTTTAATGTGGTGGAAATTGACTTAAATTGGTTTGTTTGGTTAAACTAAAATCGAAATTGACTCGGATGAAACTGGTATATGAGGATCCCAAAAAGTGGTCAAAGTTCAAGTATATTATGATAATATGTTAATCATGCCAGGATGTGGTCGAAATCCACTCTAAAGTGGTGGAAAGTGACTTAAATTGGTTAGTTTGGCAAAACTAGAGTCGAAATTGACTCGGGTGAAACTGTTATTGGAGGACCCCAAAAAATGGTCATAGTTGATATAAATTCTGATAATATGTTAATCATGCCAGGAAGTGGTCGAAATCCACTCTAATGTGGTGGAAATTGACTTAAATTGGTTTGTTTGGCCAAACTAAAACCGAAATTGACTCGGATGACACTGGTATATAATGATCCCAAAAAGTGGTCAAAGTTCATGTATATTATGATAATATGTTAATCATGCCAGGATGTGGTCGAAATCCAATTTAAAGTGGTGGAAAGTGACTGAAATTGGTTACTTTGGCCAAACTGTTATTGGAGGACCCCTAAAAATGGTCATAGTTGATGTATTTTTATGATAATATGTTAATCATGCCAAGAAGTGGTCGAAATCCACTCTAATGTGGTGGAAATTGTCTTAAATTGGTTTGTTTGGCCAAACTAAAACCGAAATTGACACAGATGAAACTGGTATATGAGGATCCCAAAAAGTGTTTAAAGTTCAAGTATATTATGATAATATGTTAATCATGCCAGGATGTGGTCGAAATCCAATCTAAAGTGGTGGAAAGTGACTAAAATTGGTTAGTTTGGCCAAACTAGAGCCAAAATTGACTCGGGTGAAACTGTTATTGGAGGACCCCAAAAAATGGTAATAGTTGATGTAAATTCTGAAAATATGTTAATCATGCCAGGAAGTGGTCGAAATCCACTCTAATGTGGTGGAAATTGACTTAAATTGGTTTGTTTGGCCAAACTAAAACCGAAATTGACTAGGATGAAACTGGTAAATGATTATCCCAAAAAGTGGTCAAAGTTCATGTATATTATGATAATATGTTAATCATGCCAGGCTGTGGTCGAAATCCACTCTAATGTGGTGGAAATTGACTTAAACTGGTTTGTTTGGCAAAACTAAAACCGAAATTGACTCGGATGAAACTGGTATATAAGGATCCCAAAAAGTGGTCAAAGATCATTTATATTATGATATTATGTTAATCATGCCATGATGTGGTCGAAATACACTCTAAAGTGGTGGAAAGTGACTTAAATTGGTTTGTTTGGCCAAACTACAGCCGAAATTGACTCGGGTGAAACTGTTATTGGAGGACCCCAAAAAATGGTAATAGTTGATGTAAATTCTGAAAATATGTTAATCATGCCAGGAAGTGGTCGAAATCCACTCTAATGTGGTGGAAATTGACTTAAATTGGTTTGTTTGGCCAAACTAAAACCGAAATTGACTCGGATGAAACTGGTATATGAGTATCCCAAAAACTGGTCAAAGTTCATGTATATTATGATAATATGTTAATCATGCCAGGATGTGGTCGAAATCCACTTTAATGTGGTGGAAATTGACTTAAATTGGTTTGTTTGGCTAAACTAAAATCAAAATTGACTCGGATGAAACTGGTATATGAGGATCCCAAAAAGTGGTCAAAGTTCAAGTATATTATGATAATATGTTAATCATGCCAGGATGTGGTCGAAATCCACTCTAAAGTGGTGGAAAGTGACTTAAATTGGTTAGTTTGGCAAAACTAGAGTCGAAATTGACTCGGGTGAAACTGTTATTGGAGGACCCCAAAAAATGGTCATAGTTGATGTAAATTCTGATAATATGTTAATCATGCCAAGAAGTGGTCGAAATCCACTCTAATGTGGTGGAAATTGACTTAAATTGGTTTGTTTGGCCAAACTAAAACCGAAATTGACTCGGATGAAACTGGTATATAATGATCCCAAAAAGTGGTCGAAGTTCATGTATATTATGATAATATGTTAATCATGCTAGGATGTGGTCGAAATCCAATTTAAAGTGGTGGAAAGTGACTGAAATTGGTTACTTTGGCCAAACTGTTATTGGACGACCCCCAAAAATGGTCATAGTTGATGTATTTTTATGATAATATGTTAATCATGCCAAGAAGTGGTCGAAATCCACTCTAATGTGGTGGAAATTGACTTAAACTGGTTTGTTTGGCCAAACTAAAACCGAAATTGACTCAGATGAAACTGGTATATGAGGATCCCAAAAAGTGTTTAAAGTTCAAGTATATTATGATAATATGTTAATCATGCCAGGATGTGGTCGAAATCCAATCTAAAGTGGTGGAAAGTGACTAAAATTGGTTAGTTTGGCCAAACTAGAGCCGAAATTGACTCGGGTGAAACTGTTATTGGAGGACCCCAAAAAATGGTAATAGTTGATGTAAATTCTGAAAATATGTTAATAATGCCAGGAAGTGGTCGAAATCCACTCTAATGTGGTGGAAATTGACTTAAATTGGTTTGTTTGGCCAAACTAAAACCGAAATTGACTCGGATGAAACTGGTATATGAGTATCCCAAAAAGTGGTCAAAGTTCATGTAAATTCTGATAATATGTTAATCATGCCAGGAAGTGGTCGAAATCCACTCTAATGTGGTGGAAATTGACTTAAATTGGTTTGTTTGGCCAAACTAAAACCGAAATTGACTCGGATGAAACTGGTATATAATGATCCCAAAAAGTGGTCAAAGTTCATGTATATTATGATAATATGTTAATCATGCCAGGATGTGGTCGAAATCCAATTTAAAGTGGTGGAAAGTGACTGAAATTGGTTACTTTGGCCAAACTGTTATTGGAGGACCCCTAAAAATGGTCATAGTTGATGTATTTTTATGATAATATGTTAATCATGCCAAGAAGTGGTCGAAATCCACTCTAATGTGGTGGAAATTGTCTTAAATTGGTTTGTTTGGCCAAACTAAAACCGAAATTGACACAGATGAAACTGGTATATGAGGATCCCAAAAAGTGTTTAAAGTTCAAGTATATTATGATAATATGTTAATCATGCCAGGATGTGGTCGAAATCCAATCTAAAGTGGTGGAAAGTGACTAAAATTGGTTAGTTTGGCCAAACTAGAGCCAAAATTGACTCGGGTGAAACTGTTATTGGAGGACCCCAAAAAATGGTAATAGTTGATGTAAATTCTGAAAATATGTTAATCATGCCAGGAAGTGGTCGAAATCCACTCTAATGTGGTGGAAATTGACTTAAATTGGTTTGTTTGGCCAAACTAAAACCGAAATTGACTAGGATGAAACTGGTAAATGATTATCCCAAAAAGTGGTCAAAGTTCATGTATATTATGATAATATGTTAATCATGCCAGGCTGTGGTCGAAATCCACTCTAATGTGGTGGAAATTGACTTAAACTGGTTTGTTTGGCAAAACTAAAACCGAAATTGACTCGGATGAAACTGGTATATAAGGATCCCAAAAAGTGGTCAAAGATCATTTATATTATGATATTATGTTAATCATGCCATGATGTGGTCGAAATACACTCTAAAGTGGTGGAAAGTGACTTAAATTGGTTTGTTTGGCCAAACTACAGCCGAAATTGACTCGGGTGAAACTGTTATTGGAGGACCCCAAAAAATGGTAATAGTTGATGTAAATTCTGAAAATATGTTAATCATGCCAGGAAGTGGTCGAAATCCACTCTAATGTGGTGGAAATTGACTTAAATTGGTTTGTTTGGCCAAACTAAAACCGAAATTGACTCGGATGAAACTGGTATATGAGTATCCCAAAAACTGGTCAAAGTTCATGTATATTATGATAATATGTTAATCATGCCAGGATGTGGTCGAAATCCACTTTAATGTGGTGGAAATTGACTTAAATTGGTTTGTTTGGCTAAACTAAAATCAAAATTGACTCGGATGAAACTGGTATATGAGGATCCCAAAAAGTGGTCAAAGTTCAAGTATATTATGATAATATGTTAATCATGCCAGGATGTGGTCGAAATCCACTCTAAAGTGGTGGAAAGTGACTTAAATTGGTTAGTTTGGCAAAACTAGAGTCGAAATTGACTCGGGTGAAACTGTTATTGGAGGACCCCAAAAAATGGTCATAGTTGATGTAAATTCTGATAATATGTTAATCATGCCAAGAAGTGGTCGAAATCCACTCTAATGTGGTGGAAATTGACTTAAATTGGTTTGTTTGGCCAAACTAAAACCGAAATTGACTCGGATGAAACTGGTATATAATGATCCCAAAAAGTGGTCGAAGTTCATGTATATTATGATAATATGTTAATCATGCTAGGATGTGGTCGAAATCCAATTTAAAGTGGTGGAAAGTGACTGAAATTGGTTACTTTGGCCAAACTGTTATTGGACGACCCCCAAAAATGGTCATAGTTGATGTATTTTTATGATAATATGTTAATCATGCCAAGAAGTGGTCGAAATCCACTCTAATGTGGTGGAAATTGACTTAAACTGGTTTGTTTGGCCAAACTAAAACCGAAATTGACTCAGATGAAACTGGTATATGAGGATCCCAAAAAGTGTTTAAAGTTCAAGTATATTATGATAATATGTTAATCATGCCAGGATGTGGTCGAAATCCAATCTAAAGTGGTGGAAAGTGACTAAAATTGGTTAGTTTGGCCAAACTAGAGCCGAAATTGACTCGGGTGAAACTGTTATTGGAGGACCCCAAAAAATGGTAATAGTTGATGTAAATTCTGAAAATATGTTAATCATGCCAGGAAGTGGTCGAAATCCACTCTAATGTGGTGGAAATTGACTTAAATTGGTTTGTTTGGCCAAACTAAAACCGAAATTGACTAGGATGAAACTGGTAAATGAGTATCCCAAAAAGTGGTCAAAGTTCATGTATATTATGATAATATGTTAATCATGCCAGGCTGTGGTCGAAATCCACTCTAATGTGGTGGAAATTGACTTAAACTGGTTTGTTTGACCAAACTAAAACCGAAATTGACTCGGATGAAACTGGTATATAAGGATCCCAAAAAGTGGTCAAAGTTCATGTATATTATGATAATATGTTAATCATGCCAGGATGTGGTCGAAATCCAATCTAAAGTGGTGGAAAGTGACTTAAATTGGTTATTTTGGCCAAACTAGAGCCGAAATTGACTCGGATGAAACTGGTATTGAGTATCCCAAAAAGTGGTCAAAGTTCATGTATATTATGATAATATGTTAATCATGCCAGGATGTGGTCGAAATCCACTCTAATGTGGTGGAAATTGACTTAAACTGGTTTGTTTGGCAAAACTAAAACCGAAATTGACTCGGATGAAACTGGTATATAAGGATCCCAAAAAGTGGTCAAAGATCATTTATATTATGATATTATGTTAATCATGCCATGATGTGGTCGAAATACACTCTAAAGTGGTGGAAAGTGACTTAAATTGGTTTGTTTGGCCAAACTACAGCCGAAATTGACTCGGGTGAAACTGTTATTTGAGGACCCCAAAAAATGGTAATAGTTGATGTAAATTCTGAAAATATGTTAATCATGCCAGGAAGTGGTCGAAATCCACTCTAATGTGGTGGAAATTGACTTAAATTGGTTTGTTTGGCCAAACTAAAACCGAAATTGACTCGGATGAAACTGGTATATGAGTATCCCAAAAAGTGGTCAAAGTTCATGTATATTATGATAATATGTTAATCATGCCAGGATGTGGTCGAAATCCACTTTAATGTGGTGGAAATTGACTTAAATTGGTTTGTTTGGCTAAACTAAAATCGAAATTGACTCGGATGAAACTGGTATATGAGGATCCCAAAAAGTGGTCAAAGTTCAAGTATATTATGATAATATGTTAATCATGCCAGGATGTGGTCGAAATCCACTCTAAAGTGGTGGAAAGTGACTTAAATTGGTTAGTTTGGCAAAACTAGAGTCGAAATTGACTCGGGTGAAACTGTTATTGGAGGACCCCAAAAAATGGTCATAGTTGATGTAAATTCTGATAATATGTTAATCATGCCAGGAAGTGGTCGAAATCCACTCTAATGTGGTGGAAATTGACTTAAATTGGTTTGTTTGGCCAAACTAAAACCGAAATTGACTCGGATGAAACTGGTATATAATGATCCCAAAAAGTGGTCGAAGTTCATGTATATTATGATAATATGTTAATCATGCTAGGATGTGGTCGAAATCCAATTTAAAGTGGTGGAAAGTGACTGAAATTGGTTACTTTGGCCAAACTGTTATTGGACGACCCCCAAAAATGGTCATAGTTGATGTATTTTTATGATAATATGTTAATCATGCCAAGAAGTGGTCGAAATCCACTCTAATGTGGTGGAAATTGACTTAAACTGGTTTGTTTGACCAAACTAAAACCGAAATTGACTCGGATGAAACTGGTATATAAGGATCCCAAAAAGTGGTCAAAGTTCATGTATATTATGATAATATGTTAATCATGCCAGGATGTGGTCGAAATCCAATCTAAAGTGGTGGAAAGTGACTTAAATTGGTTATTTTGGCCAAACTAGAGCCGAAATTGACTCGGATGAAACTGGTATTGAGTATCCCAAAAAGTGGTCAAAGTTCATGTATATTATGATAATATGTTAATCATGCCAGGATGTGGTCGAAATCCACTCTAATGTGGTGGAAATTGACTTAAACTGGTTTGTTTGGCAAAACTAAAACCGAAATTGACTCGGATGAAACTGGTATATAAGGATCCCAAAAAGTGGTCAAAGATCATTTATATTATGATATTATGTTAATCATGCCATGATGTGGTCGAAATACACTCTAAAGTGGTGGAAAGTGACTTAAATTGGTTTGTTTGGCCAAACTACAGCCGAAATTGACTCGGGTGAAACTGTTATTTGAGGACCCCAAAAAATGGTAATAGTTGATGTAAATTCTGAAAATATGTTAATCATGCCAGGAAGTGGTCGAAATCCACTCTAATGTGGTGGAAATTGACTTAAATTGGTTTGTTTGGCCAAACTAAAACCGAAATTGACTCGGATGAAACTGGTATATGAGTATCCCAAAAAGTGGTCAAAGTTCATGTATATTATGATAATATGTTAATCATGCCAGGATGTGGTCGAAATCCACTTTAATGTGGTGGAAATTGACTTAAATTGGTTTGTTTGGCTAAACTAAAATCGAAATTGACTCGGATGAAACTGGTATATGAGGATCCCAAAAAGTGGTCAAAGTTCAAGTATATTATGATAATATGTTAATCATGCCAGGATGTGGTCGAAATCCACTCTAAAGTGGTGGAAAGTGACTTAAATTGGTTAGTTTGGCAAAACTAGAGTCGAAATTGACTCGGGTGAAACTGTTATTGGAGGACCCCAAAAAATGGTCATAGTTGATGTAAATTCTGATAATATGTTAATCATGCCAGGAAGTGGTCGAAATCCACTCTAATGTGGTGGAAATTGACTTAAATTGGTTTGTTTGGCCAAACTAAAACCGAAATTGACTCGGATGAAACTGGTATATAATGATCCCAAAAAGTGGTCGAAGTTCATGTATATTATGATAATATGTTAATCATGCTAGGATGTGGTCGAAATCCAATTTAAAGTGGTGGAAAGTGACTGAAATTGGTTACTTTGGCCAAACTGTTATTGGACGACCCCCAAAAATGGTCATAGTTGATGTATTTTTATGATAATATGTTAATCATGCCAAGAAGTGGTCGAAATCCACTCTAATGTGGTGGAAATTGACTTAAACTGGTTTGTTTGGCCAAACTAAAACCGAAATTGACTCAGATGAAACTGGTATATGAGGATCCCAAAAAGTGTTTAAAGTTCAAGTATATTATGATAATATGTTAATCATGCCAGGATGTGGTCGAAATCCAATCTAAAGTGGTGGAAAGTGACTAAAATTGGTTAGTTTGGCCAAACTAGAGCCGAAATTGACTCGGGTGAAACTGTTATTGGAGGACCCCAAAAAATGGTAATAGTTGATGTAAATTCTGAAAATATGTTAATCATGCCAGGAAGTGGTCGAAATCCACTCTAATGTGGTGGAAATTGACTTAAATTGGTTTGTTTGGCCAAACTAAAACCGAAATTGACTAGGATGAAACTGGTAAATGAGTATCCCAAAAAGTGGTCAAAGTTCATGTATATTATGATAATATGTTAATCATGCCAGGCTGTGGTCGAAATCCACTCTAATGTGGTGGAAATTGACTTAAACTGGTTTGTTTGACCAAACTAAAACCGAAATTGACTCGGATGAAACTGGTATATAAGGATCCCAAAAAGTGGTCAAAGTTCATGTATATTATGATAATATGTTAATCATGCCAGGATGTGGTCGAAATCCAATCTAAAGTGGTGGAAAGTGACTTAAATTGGTTATTTTGGCCAAACTAGAGCCGAAATTGACTCGGATGAAACTGGTATTGAGTATCCCAAAAAGTGGTCAAAGTTCATGTATATTATGATAATATGTTAATCATGCCAGGATGTGGTCGAAATCCACTCTAATGTGGTGGAAATTGACTTAAACTGGTTTGTTTGGCAAAACTAAAACCGAAATTGACTCGGATGAAACTGGTATATAAGGATCCCAAAAAGTGGTCAAAGATCATTTATATTATGATATTATGTTAATCATGCCATGATGTGGTCGAAATACACTCTAAAGTGGTGGAAAGTGACTTAAATTGGTTTGTTTGGCCAAACTACAGCCGAAATTGACTCGGGTGAAACTGTTATTGGAGGACCCCAAAAAATGGTAATAGTTGATGTAAATTCTGAAAATATGTTAATCATGCCAGGAAGTGGTCGAAATCCACTCTAATGTGGTGGAAATTGACTTAAATTGGTTTGTTTGGCCAAACTAAAACCGAAATTGACTCGGATGAAACTGGTATATGAGTATCCCAAAAAGTGGTCAAAGTTCATGTATATTATGATAATATGTTAATCATGCCAGGATGTGGTCGAAATCCACTTTAATGTGGTGGAAATTGACTTAAATTGGTTTGTTTGGCTAAACTAAAATCGAAATTGACTCGGATGAAACTGGTATATGAGGATCCCAAAAAGTGGTCAAAGTTCAAGTATATTATGATAATATGTTAATCATGCCAGGATGTGGTCGAAATCCACTCTAAAGTGGTGGAAAGTGACTTAAATTGGTTAGTTTGGCAAAACTAGAGTCGAAATTGACTCGGGTGAAACTGTTATTGGAGGACCCCAAAAAATGGTCATAGTTGATTAAATTCTGATAATATGTTAATCATGCCAGGAAGTGGTCGAAATCCACTCTAATGTGGTGGAAATTGACTTAAATTGGTTTGTTTGGCCAAACTAAAACCGAAATTGACTCGGATGAAACTGGTATATAATGATCCCAAAAAGTGGTCGAAGTTCATGTATATTATGATAATATGTTAATCATGCTAGGATGTGGTCGAAATCCAATTTAAAGTGGTGGAAAGTGACTGAAATTGGTTACTTTGGCCAAACTGTTATTGGACGACCCCCAAAAATGGTCATAGTTGATGTATTTTTATGATAATATGTTAATCATGCCAAGAAGTGGTCGAAATCCACTCTAATGTGGTGGAAATTGACTTAAACTGGTTTGTTTGGCCAAACTAAAACCGAAATTGACTCAGATGAAACTGGTATATGAGGATCCCAAAAAGTGTTTAAAGTTCAAGTATATTATGATAATATGTTAATCATGCCAGGATGTGGTCGAAATCCAATCTAAAGTGGTGGAAAGTGACTAAAATTGGTTAGTTTGGCCAAACTAGAGCCGAAATTGACTCGGGTGAAACTGTTATTGGAGGACCCCAAAAAATGGTAATAGTTGATGTAAATTCTGAAAATATGTTAATCATGCCAGGAAGTGGTCGAAATCCACTCTAATGTGGTGGAAATTGACTTAAATTGGTTTGTTTGGCCAAACTAAAACCGAAATTGACTAGGATGAAACTGGTAAATGAGTATCCCAAAAAGTGGTCAAAGTTCATGTATATTATGATAATATGTTAATCATGCCAGGCTGTGGTCGAAATCCACTCTAATGTGGTGGAAATTGACTTAAACTGGTTTGTTTGACCAAACTAAAACCGAAATTGACTCGGATGAAACTGGTATATAAGGATCCCAAAAAGTGGTCAAAGTTCATGTATATTATGATAATATGTTAATCATGCCAGGATGTGGTCGAAATCCAATCTAAAGTGGTGGAAAGTGACTTAAATTGGTTAGTTTGGCCAAACTAGAGCCGAAATTGACTCGGATGAAACTGGTATTGAGTATCCCAAAAAGTGGTCAAAGTTCATGTATATTATGATAATATGTTAATCATGCCAGGATGTGGTCGAAATCCACTCTAATGTGGTGGAAATTGACTTAAACTGGTTTGTTTGGCAAAACTAAAACCGAAATTGACTCGGATGAAACTGGTATATAAGGATCCCAAAAAGTGGTCAAAGATCATTTATATTATGATATTATGTTAATCATGCCATGATGTGGTCGAAATACACTCTAAAGTGGTGGAAAGTGACTTAAATTGGTTTGTTTGGCCAAACTACAGCCGAAATTGACTCGGGTGAAACTGTTATTGGAGGACCCCAAAAAATGGTAATAGTTGATGTAAATTCTGAAAATATGTTAATCATGCCAGGAAGTGGTCGAAATCCACTCTAATGTGGTGGAAATTGACTTAAATTGGTTTGTTTGGCCAAACTAAAACCGAAATTGACTCGGATGAAACTGGTATATGAGTATCCCAAAAAGTGGTCAAAGTTCATGTATATTATGATAATATGTTAATCATGCCAGGATGTGGTCGAAATCCACTTTAATGTGGTGGAAATTGACTTAAATTGGTTTGTTTGGCTAAACTAAAATCGAAATTGACTCGGATGAAAGTGGTATATGAGGATCCCAAAAAGTGGTCAAAGTTCAAGTATATTATGATAATATGTTAATCATGCCAGGATGTGGTCGAAATCCACTCTAAAGTGGTGGAAAGTGACTTAAATTGGTTAGTTTGGCAAAACTAGAGTCGAAATTGACTCGGGTGAAACTGTTATTGGAGGACCCCAAAAAATGGTCATAGTTGATGTAAATTCTGATAATATGTTAATCATGCCAGGAAGTGGTCGAAATCCACTCTAATGTGGTGGAAATTGACTTAAATTGGTTTGTTTGGCCAAACTAAAACCGAAATTGACTCGGATGAAACTGGTATATAATGATCCCAAAAAGTGGTCAAAGTTCATGTATATTATGATAATATGTTAATCATGCTAGGATGTGGTCGAAATCCAATTTAAAGTGGTGGAAAGTGACTGAAATTGGTTACTTTGGCCAAACTGTTATTGGACGACCCCCAAAAATGGTCATAGTTGATGTATTTTTATGATAATATGTTAATCATGCCAAGAAGTGGTCGAAATCCACTCTAATGTGGTGGAAATTGACTTAAACTGGTTTGTTTGGCCAAACTAAAACCGAAATTGACTCAGATGAAACTGGTATATGAGGATCCCAAAAAGTGTTTAAAGTTCAAGTATATTATGATAATATGTTAATCATGCCAGGATGTGGTCGAAATCCAATCTAAAGTGGTGGAAAGTGACTAAAATTGGTTAGTTTGGCCAAACTAGAGCCGAAATTGACTCGGGTGAAACTGTTATTGGAGGACCCCAAAAAATGGTAATAGTTGATGTAAATTCTGAAAATATGTTAATCTTGCCAGGAAGTGGTCGAAATCCACTCTAATGTGGTGGAAATTGACTTAAATTGGTTTGTTTGGCCAAACTAAAACCGAAATTGACTAGGATGAAACTGGTAAATGAGTATCCCAAAAAGTGGTCAAAGTTCATGTATATTATGATAATATGTTAATCATGCCAGGCTGTGGTCGAAATCCACTCTAATGTGGTGGAAATTGACTTAAACTGGTTTGTTTGACCAAACTAAAACCGAAATTGACTCGGATGAAACTGGTATATAAGGATCCCAAAAAGTGGTCAAAGTTCATGTATATTATGATAATATGTTAATCATGCCAGGATGTGGTCGAAATCCACTCTAATGTGGTGGAAATTGACTTAAATTAGTTTGTTTGGCCAAACTAAAACCGAAATTGACTAGGATGAAACTGGTAAATGAGTATCCCAAAAAGTGGTCAAAGTTCATGTATATTATGATAATATGTTAATCATGCCAGGCTGTGGTCGAAATCCACTCTAATGTGGTGGAAATTGACTTAAACTGGTTTGTTTGACCAAACTAAAACCGAAATTGACTCGGATGAAACTGGTATATAAGGATCCCAAAAAGTGGTCAAAGTTCATGTATATTATGATAATATGTTAATCATGCCAGGATGTGGTCGAAATCCAATCTAAAGCGGTGGAAAGTGACTTAAATTGGTTATTTCGGCCAAACTAGAGCCGAAATTGACTCAGATGAAACTGGTATTGAGTATCCCAAAAAGTGGTCAAATGTTCATGTATATTATGATAATATGTTAATCATGCCAGGATGTGGTCGAAATCCACTCTAATGTGGTGGAAATTGACTTAAACTGGTTTGTTTGGCAAAACTAAAACCGAAATTGACTCGGATGAAACTGGTATATAAGGATCCCAAAAAGTGGTCAAAGATCATTTATATTATGATATTATGTTAATCATGCCATGATGTGGTCGAAATACACTCTAAAGTGGTGGAAAGTGACTAAAATTGGTTAGTTTGGCCAAACTAGAGCCGAAATTGACTCGGGTGAAACTGTTATTGGAGGACCCCAAAAAATGGTAATAGTTGATGTAAATTCTGAAAATATGTTAATCATGCCAGGAAGTGGTCGAAATCCACTCTAATGTGGTGGAAATTGACTTAAATTGGTTTGTTTGGCCAAACTAAAACCGAAATTGACTCGGATGAAACTGGTATATGAGTATCACAAAAAGTGGTCAAAGTTCATGTATATTATGATAATATGTTAATCATGCCAGGATGTGGTCGAAATCCACTTTAATGTGGTGGAAATTGACTTAAACTGGTTTGTTTGGCCAAACTAAAACCGAAATTGACTCGCATGAAACTGGTATATAAGGATCCCAAAAAGTGGTCAAAGTTCATGTATATTATGATAATATGTTAATCATGCCAGGATGTGGTCGAAATCCAATCTAAAGCGGTGGAAAGTGACTTAAATTGGTTATTTCGGCCAAACTAGAGCCGAAATTGACTCAGATGAAACTGGTATTGAGTATCCCAAAAAGTGGTCAAATGTTCATGTATATTATGATAATATGTTAATCATGCCAGGATGTGGTCGAAATCCACTCTAATGTGGTGGAAATTGACTTAAACTGGTTTGTTTGGCAAAAATAAAACCGAAATTGACTCGGATGAAACTGGTATATAAGGATCCCAAAAAGTGGTCAAAGATCATTTATATTATGATATTATGTTAATCATGCCATGATGTGGTCGAAATACACTCTAAAGTGGTGGAAAGTGACTAAAATTGGTTAGTTTGGCCAAACTAGAGCCGAAATTGACTCGGGTGAAACTGTTATTGGAGGACCCCAAAAAATGGTAATAGTTGATGTAAATTCTGAAAATATGTTAATCATGCCAGGAAGTGGTCGAAATCCACTCTAATGTGGTGGAAATTGACTTAAATTGGTTTGTTTGGCCAAACTAAAACCGAAATTGACTCGGATGAAACTGGTATATGAGTATCACAAAAAGTGGTCAAAGTTCATGTATATTATGATAATATGTTAATCATGCCAGGATGTGGTCGAAATCCACTTTAATGTGGTGGAAATTGACTTAAACTGGTTTGTTTGGCCAAACTAAAACCGAAATTGACTCGGATGAAACTGGTATATAAGGATCCCAAAAAGTGGTCAAAGTTCATGTATATTATGATAATATGTTAATCATGCCAGGATGTGGTCGAAATCGAATCTAAAGTGGTGGAGAGTGACTTAAATTGGTTACGGGTATTTTATGATGTTTCTCTCTCTAGAAATTTCCTCTCCCTTCTCTCTAGGTTAATGTCTAAACCCTAATGGCCGCCTAGCATTTTATCTACTTTCTAAACATTAAATTCATCAGATTTACTTTCAATTTCACGAATCCACTCTTTTTTCTTCTTAATCCCTAACCTAAACACTATATTTCTTACTTATATTATATATCTATCTATATTTTACTATGGTTAGCCAGGGCTCTCAATGCGACTCGGATTTTGTCCCAGCTTTTATGCAGGACAATGTGGAAGATGATGATGCGATGAGCTTGATTAAGCTTCGTAGGGAGGTCGAGGACTTTCCTATTCTGGTAGCTCCTTCTCTTCGCAAAGACAAGGAGATTGTGGAAGATTTAGGAGGTTACTCCTCGCCAGATAATGGTGTTGGAGTCTATGCTAAGCGAGTATCATTTCCTACAGTTCCAAGCTCTTCAGGGGGGATTCCCCTTGAAGAAGTGGTGGTCGAAGACTACAGTTCTGAGGAAGACGGTGTACAACACATGACAGATAGAGATGCTATTGAGAGGGACACAGTTCACAGAGTGGCGAAGGCTGCTTTCGAGGCTAACAAAAATGACAGGGAGGAACTTTTTAGGCTTAAGCTCAAAATGATGGAGGTTCAGAAGTTTTTGGCCAAGAAGGGCCTCTCTATGGCAGAGTGTGAAAGGGAAACTTTGCTGGGTGATGAAAAGTTTAATACAGGTCTTACCAGCTCTCAACGTTTTGTCTGTGGGCGTGATGAATTCGGCTTGCCCAAATTTACAAGTGGTACTTCTGGAGGTATGGGGGATAACAATAAGGAAGCGATTGCTAATAGTTCGAAGAATGCAGAAGAACTGTTTGATGATATGACTCATCGGGATACAGTTGGCGATACAGACTTTCCACCCCTTCCCAAATCTGATTCTCCAGCTTCTAAAGCTCAAGAGGATGAGGTGGTTTTTAAAAACACTTGGGCCAAAGTGGTTCGGGATCCCCCACCTCCAGTTAACAATGTAAGTTTTAAATATTGTCCTCGTCCGGCAGGCACTAATGTAGTCTCTCCTCCACTAGAAGTTTTAAAGGAAGGTAATGACAAATTTAAAAACTATATTGTGGGTACTTTCTCCAAAGGAGTAAAATCTTTTAGTATGGTTGCTGCTTCTGCACGATCGGCCTGGGAACTTAGAGGCCTTACCAATGTGTTTCAAAAGGAAACTCATGTGTTCATCTTTAAATTTAGTTCGATGGAGGAAAGGAACAAAGTTCTTGCTTGGGGGACCTGGTATGTTGGTAATCAGCCTATGTTGCTCAAAGCTTGGGGTAATAACAATGAGGCTACTAAAGTCGATACCATGCCACTCTGGGTAAAATTCAGCAAAGTTCCAGATTGTTATTGGACGAGTGAAGGATTAAGTTGGTTAGGAAGTGTTATTGGAGTACCTCTTTGTGCAGATGCGTTGACATCTAAGCTGGATATCCTCCTGATATGGGCTGAAATATAACCCTAGAGATAATTAATGATATATTAATTAGACCTAGTTTGGTCCAAGAATTAGGCCCGATAAAAGGCCCGAAACCCTAATCATTTATTAATTTCGTAATTAATAAATAGAGAAAATGTACAGCTCATTAAATGAGTCCAAATATGATAAATATCTTGATGAAAGGATCCAGAATCCCAATCAAACAATATGATGAGTCACAACACTTATCAGATAAGGATAAAACTTGTCCATCAAGTAATACACTCCTTATCAGTCACCAATAATGAGACTTATGAGCTAAGTCTCCTACACTTACTCTAAATACAAGGCTCCTGACGCCTATATAAGGACCCTCGTCCTTCACTTCAGAACGACGTTTTTTGGCTTGATTCTCTACCTAACAGAGATACGTAGGCATCTTGTGAGGACCTGTTTAGTCACGAACCACGAGAGCAGCCATAAAGACACGATTGTCCACCATCATTCATTGAATACAGCCGTCAACATCTAAATCTACTTTTCATTCCATAACATTTGGCGCCGTCTGTGGGAATTCTTACATCAACCATGGCTAGAACACGAAGAACAGCAACCGCTACTGAATCAACTATCGTCACCACTACTCCAATCACCACGGTACCAGGGTCGTTACCCCTCACTACAGAAGTGGTTACTCAACCAGCAGGGACGACACCACTCACCACGGAGATGGTTTCACAGCCACAAGGGACGAATCCCCAAATTTCCATACCGCAGAATGAGACGAACCTTCTTCAAATGGTTGTCTCACCCCTGGACCATAACCTTCCCCATGGAGCACAGATCTCCACTACTGTGCTTCCTATGAGCACAAATCCGGTTTACGGATTGCCCAACTATCCCCCTGAAACCGGAGGGAGTGGCCATGCCCCAATAAATCAAGGACCATACATTCGAGGATTGGGACCCATCCCTGAAGGAAGATACTTGGATTATTCTGGGCCCTATTCTGACAACTCGTCTGATGAAGAACGAGATCAAGCACCCAGAAGAAGAAGAGCTAGCAAAGAGCCCCTTGAAAGAAGAAGTCGGGGGGCAACTGCAAGGGCACCAATGACTGCCATGGATAGGATAAGGGCTCATGAAGCCGAGATCCAGAAATTAAAAAGAAGCATGGAGATGGAGCAACAAAGGAGGCAGACTCAGCCTTCAAACCAAGGGGCAGGGGAAATTCCCCTAATTGATTTAGGAACACCTTCAAGAAGGCAGGAAGGAGCTAGAAGGACAGAGATTCCCAGGTCAGATCCCCGTGTTTTAACACAGCTGGGTGACCCAGACGATCCTATTCCACCTTTTACTGAAGAGGTAATGGACGCTCATGTATCAAGGAAATTCAAGATGCCTACTATCAAGGCATATGATGGAACGGGCGATCCCGCAACCCATGTGAGAACTTTTTCGAATGCACTGTTGCTGCAACCAGTCACTGATGCTCTTAAATGTAGGGCTTTTCCACAAACCTTGGCTGGCATGGCCCAAAGATGGTATAGTCGCTTGCCACCCAACTCTATCAGTTGTTTCAGAGAGTTGAGCACGGCCTTCATCAGTCAATTCATAAGTGGACGGGTACATGAGAAAAGCTCTGCTTCACTAATGAACTTAACTCAAGGAAAGAATGAGACGTTGAGGGATTATCTCAAGCGCTTCACCAAGGAGACATTGAATATACCTGATCTAGATAATAAGGTAGCTATGATAGCCCTTCAACAAGGAACCACGTATGTCTTTTTTAAGATGTCATTGGCCAAACACCCCCCCGAGAGCATGGCTGAGCTCCAACAAAGGGTGGGAAAGTACATAAAAGCTGAAGAAAGCATGAAGAAAACTGACACCCTCGCAGCAGGAAGTGGAAATAATGGTGGTTGGAAGAAGCGAAAGGCGGAGCAAGAGTATGATGTCAAGGACAAATATCCTCGTATGACTATAGACTCTGATTCAGCTCCAAGGAAGAGCGTTCCAAGCACAAAGTTTACTGAATATGCAAGATTGAATGCCCCAAGGAGTCAAATCCTTTATGACATTGAGAAAGATAGGGACTTTCGATGGCCGAAGCCACTAAGGGGAGATCCTGAAAAAAGAGATAAGAACAAGTACTGTAGGTACCATAAAGATTCAGGCCATGATACTGATGATTGCAGGCAACTCAAGGATGAGATTGAGTTTCTAATTCGAAAAGGGAAGTTGAATAAATTCACCAAGGATGAAGACAGGAACCCCCCAAGAAGGGACTATGATCGAAGGGATGGGGACCGAGATCAAGGTCGTAACCCGCCAACCCGAGGACCAGTGATCAACATGATCTCAGGAGGACCAACTGCAGCTGGAGCTACAAGAAACTCTCGGAAGGCTTATGCCCGAGAAGTAATGCATATTGTGGGAGAAGCACCCAAGCGTGCAAAAACCGAGATGACAATTGGGTTTGATGATTCTGACCTTGAAGGGGTGAAGTTCCCCCATGATGATCCTCTAGTGATAGCCCCAGTAATTGGAAATAATGAGGTAAAGCGAGTTTTGGTAGACAATGGGGCCTCTGTTGATGTCCTTTTTCATGACACATTCTTGAAAATGGGGTATAATGATTCCCAACTAATCCCCACAAACATGCCCATTTACGGGTTCAATGGGGTGGAGTCTAAAGTAGAAGGCACAATTCTGTTGCCTGTAACTATTGGTAAGGAACCAAAAGAGGTAACTCAAATGTTGAATTTTGTGGTAATTAAGGCATCCTCGACCTACAACGCCATCCTTGGGAGGACTGGCCTTCACGCTTTTAAGGCTGTGGCCTCAACTTACCACCTAAAAATCAAGTTCCCAACCAGGAATGGTGTTGGAGAAGAAAGGGGAGATCAGAAGACAGCCAGGAGCTGTTATGTAGCCGCGTTAAGGCCATACGGAGTCGGGGGGCAGGTTCTCCCAATTGAAGACATGGACATTAGAAACGAAGAAGAAAGGAGAGGAAAGCCAGCTGAGGATCTTGTTCCCATTCCCCTCATTCCAGGAGAACTAGACAAAGTCACTTATATTGGAGCTCTACTACCTGAATCTATGAAAAGCAAGTTGACATCCTTTCTTCAAGAAAATAGTGATGTATTTGCTTGGACAGCAGCTGATATGCCAGGGATTGATCCCCAATTGATAACCCACAAGTTGAATGTGGATCCTGAAAGGAAGACAGTGAAACAAAAGAAAAGAAATTTCGCCCCTGAAAGACAAGAAGCCATTAAGCAGGAGGTAGAAAAACTTTTGGAAGCAGGCTTTATTGAAGAAATTCAGTTCCCTGAATGGCTGGCTAACCCCGTAATGGTCAAGAAGGCTAATGGAAAGTGGAGAATGTGTGTAGACTTCACAGACTTGAACGATGCATGTCCTAAGGATTGCTTTCCTTTACCGAGGATTGATGCGTTGATAGATGCCACTGCTGGGCATGAGATGCTAAGTTTTATGGATGGCTTCAGTGGGTATAACCAAATCAAGATGCACAAGGACGACATCCCCAAGGTATCATTCATAACCGACTTTGGTGTTTTTTGTTATTTAGTCATGGCTTTTGGACTTAAGAATGCAGGGGCAACATACCAAAGGTTGGTGAACAAGATTTTTGAACCACTAATTGGCAAAACAATGGAAGTTTATGTGGATGACATGCTAGTCAAGAGCCTCGATAAGGCAGATCATATAAAACATCTTAAGGAAGCGTTTGAAGTGCTGAGGCACCACAAAATGATGTTAAATCCAGCAAAGTGTGCCTTCGGGGTAGGCTCAGGGAAGTTTTTAGGCCTGATGGTCTCCAAGAGAGGAATCGAAGCTAACCCTGACAAGATCAAGGCGATCCTAGACATGGAACCACCCAAGTCTGTTAAGGATGTGCAGAAATTGACAGGAAGAGTTGCAGCATTGGGAAGGTTCATCTCCAAGTCAGGAGAAAAGTGCTTACCTTTCTTCAAGGCACTCAAAAATGTGAAAAATTTCGAGTGGACATCTGAAAGCCAAGGAGCCTTTGAGGCCCTGAAGAAATACATGGCTGAAGCACCACTTTTGGCAAAACCCAAGCCAGGAGAAATTCTCTATCTATACTTGGCAGTCTCCGACACCGCCCTGGGTGCTGTTTTGGTAAAAGAGGAACTAAAGGTTCAGAAACCCATCTACTATGTGAGTAAGATTTTGCATGGGGCAGAAATAAATTACTCAATGATTGAAAAGTTTGCCTTAGCATTGATAATGGCTTCAAGAAAACTACGCCCCTACTTTCAGGCTCACAAGATAGAGGTCTTGACTGATCAACCTCTAAGAAACATCTTGCACAGTCCTCAAGTTAGTGGAAGGCTGATCAAATGGGCTATTGAGTTGGGGGAATTTGATATCAAGTATAAGCCTCGCACGGCCATAAAAGCACAAGCACTCGCTGACTTCATGGTTGAATGTACCATTGACAACCAAGAAGTCGGGGGGCAGGAAGTACTAGTAGAAGATAGCAAAGATGAAGACATGGTGTCCAAAGAATGTTGGGTGCTCTATTTTGATGGAGCATCAAAAACAAAATCAAGTGGAGCTGGTTTAGTGCTACAAAGTCCTGATGGATTCACAATAGAATATGCACTGAAACTTGACTTCCCAACGACAAACAATGAGGCTGAATATGAAGCTTTGATTGCTGGTTTAGGGCTGGCTGGAGCCCTGAGGGCCAAAACTTTGAAAGTATGTGGAGACTCGAGGCTGGTGGTTTCCCAAGTAAATGGGGAGTTTGAAGCTAGAGATGAAGTCATGGCCAAGTACTTGAAACTTGTTAAGGCCATCATGACTCAGTTTGATGAATGTTATGTGGAGCACATTCCGAGGGAGGAAAATGTGAAGGCTGATGCCTTGTCTAAGTTTGCCTCTTCTGAAATTGAAAATTATGCAGGGAGTGTATACTTTCAAGTCTTGAAGACCCCGAGCATCAATGGAAAGTTGGTAGCACCCATTGGTATTACCAGCTGTTGGATTGATCCCATCAAAGCACATCTGGAAACTGGGTGGTTGCCCAACGACACTTCAGAAGCACGAAAGCTATACGTCAGAGCACTAAGGTATGCCCTAATTGAAGGAATCCTATACAAAAAGTCTTTCATCATTCCTTATCTGAAGTGTTTAAGACCCCAAGAGGCGGAATTGGCTCTAAAAGAAGTACATGAAGGAATCTGTGGGCAACACTTGGGGGGCAGAGCCCTTGCACATAAAGTCACCCGTCTAGGTTTCTATTGGCCAAGCATGCTTGCTGATGCTAAAAGTTATGTGAGAAAGTGTGAGCGATGCCAGAAACATGCACCTGTGGTTAGACAACCACCTGAGATGATGACATCCATTAACTCTCCTATCCCTTTTGCTATGTGGGGAATGGATATACTTGGGCCTTTTCCTATGGCAAGTGCTCAGAGAAAGTTCTTGATAGTGGCAATTGACTACTTCACTAAGTGGATTGAGGCTAAGCCATTAGCCAAGATAACCACCAAGCAAGTAATGCATTTCTTCTGGGAAAATGTGATATGCCGATATGGAATTCCACGAGTCCTGGTTACGGACAATGGGACTCAGTTTAACAATGATGAGTTCAAGAAATATTGTGATGAGAACGATATCAAGTTGCGCTTCACTTCTGTTGCCCATCCTCAAGCAAATGGGCAAGCTGAGGTTGCAAATCGAATAATCCTGGATGGACTAAAGAAAAGAGTTGAACGCTCTAGAAACACTTGGGTAGACGAATTACTCCCCATACTTTGGGCATATCGTACTACTTGCAAAGTCACTACTGGGGCAACTCCATTCCTATTAGCATATGGAGCAGAAGCAGTGGTTCCTGTAGAAATCACTCATGCATCTCCTAGAGTTGAAGCATATGAACCAGAGGCAAACGAAGAAGGTTTGAGGTTAGCTTTAGATCTAATTGACGAAGTTAGAGATGAGGCGAATGCCAAGATGGTTGAACATCAGAAACGAGCATCTTTCTACTATAACCTAAGGGTTAAAGAAAGATTCTTTCGTCAAGGTGACTTGGTCCTCAGAAAGATTGAAGCATCTGGAGTTGGACAAAAGGGAAAGTTAGCCCCAAACTGGGAAGGACCCTATCGGGTTAAAAATGTGTATGGACGAGGCTCATATAAGCTGGAAACTCTGGAAGGGGTTGAAGTGCCTAGAACTTGGCATGCTGCAAACTTGAAAGTTTATTATGTTTGAGGGTGTCCTAATTGGACTCACTGTTAGGACAAGTAGAAATAAGGTTGATGAAACCAATCCAAGTTTTTAAACTTGAGGTAGAAGTAGTATATTATGTAAGGGTTGAACCCATTTTTCAAGTTATGAATTTATTCAGTAATGTCAAGAATATTCCACATGCATTGTGTATTGGTGTTTATATATGATTCAAGGTACTAAGTAAGTATGCAAATGCGAGAAATTAAAAGGCAAATAAATTAAACAACTTAAAATAAAGTTTAAGTTATGCCCGAAGGCAGAATTACAGAGAATAAATATAAAAGCAACTATGGCTGAGTGCCATCCCCTCCATGCTCGTCCTCGGAGCCAGACTCCTCTTCAGACTCCTCTTCTTCCTCAGCATCCTCCTCCTCACCAGACTCCTCCTCGCTGGAGCTGGATTCTTCTGACTCTTCACCAGGTTGGGGAGCAGGTTCAGGATGAGGAATCCTATCATCCTCATCCATAACATCCTCTCCAGCCAAGGCCCTCTCCAACTGGTTAGGAGCATGGGGACTGGGGAAGTCTGAGATAGTGAGAGATCCAGGCATTCTCCTCGAGACCTCAGCCAAAGCATCGTCCCATCCTTTGGTGAACTGGACAGGGAAAATGAGATCATCATGCTGAGTAATGATATCCTGGTACTCGGCAGAATCAAAATACTCATCAATGATACGTTCTTTCCCCTTCCTAAGCTCCACCAGCTCCGCTTGAGCATCCAACAGCTCCTTATCCCTTCGATTCAAGGAAGCTTTAAGTGAACCCACCTCCAGCTGGGCTTGATCATACTTAGCCTTGTTGGCCTCAGAAGATGAGCGCCAGGCTTTGGCTTGAAATAAAGCCCCTTGATAGTTGGCATTAACCTACAAGCAAGTTACAAGTCAAATACTTAAACTCGAAATACGTTGTTAACTACAAAGAAAAAGCAGAGAAAGATACTTACAGCAGCCATTGCTTGAGATCCAGCATGCTCCACCCCTTCGATGGTGGAGTTGGAGACAAAATCCTTGTAGTCACAAGGAGTCAATGAATGGTGTGACCATTCAACAGCATGAGTAGACACCCCCACTATGGTGTCCTTTTTCCTTATCCCCCAGTTGGGGCGCCATACAGAACTCTTAGTTGAGCCCTCGACCTCATCTACCTCAGCCACATGAGGCCTCAAAATGGCAGGGCCTTTCTCGACCAGCCTAGGATCAGTCAAGCAAGCCCTCTTGATCCTGGCTGTCTGCCCGCCTTCTGGCTCATTCTGCTTGTTGATAAACTCAGCAGCTGCAAACAAAAGTCAAGAAAAATAATTGGTATAAGGCAATCTTAGTACAACAATAAGAAAATAAGAAAAGGAATTACCCTTGTCAGAAACTCTTGAAAGTCCCAGAGACTTAAGTAGAAACTCGTCCAGGAGCTCCCAAGCCTTGGTGGCATAGTCATCCTTGGTGAGTTCAGCATAGGCAAAGGCCTCCTCCTCAGTCAGAACTATGTCACCAGGACTACCATCCGAAACTCTACTAAATGAGCTTTGGAATAAGGTGCCCCAGTCCCCTCCATCCCAAACCAAATACATAAATTCATTTCTCCACTTGGGATTGTTGTCGGGAATGGATTTTGGGTGGAAGATAGGGGGTGTTGTGGGTCGATGACTAATATATACCCAACCCAAAGTTTTGGAAGAGCTATTTTTAAATTGAAAAATCTTTCTAAAGAGAGCAACAGAAAGAGGAAAATTGTTTTTTAAGCACAAAACAATAAAGCACATAATAAGTCTCCAAGCATTGGGAGGGAGTTGACAAGGGTTGACTCCTACATCAGCTAGAAGTTGAGGAATGAAAGGATGGAATGGGAATCGAACACCTGCGGCAATGACCCCCTTGTAAATGCAAAGAGCATCTGGGCGCCAATGGCAGGAACGATCCCCGGGACCAGCAAGGACTAGCCTATAAGGTGGCCTAATTTTGTACATATTCTTGTAGTTAGAAATTGCATCAGCATCGTTAAATCTATTACTATGGTTATATGCATCTAAATGCGACACTGAAGGATATTCATCACTACGTTCTAAAATCATATCTTGTAAAGACATAGTGGAAGAACGAATGATGATACCTCTTTTGGACGCTTGGTTCATTCTTTGAAGACGGCTAGCAGAACGATCGGCCATTCTTAAAATCTTCAACAAAAACCCAGAATCTTCTTGGGAAGGAGATTGGAACCCAGAAAATCTTCAAACTATGAAGATTGAAACCCAGAATCTTCTTGGGAGGGAGATTAAAACCCAGAAAAATAAGAGTGCTACCGCAAAAACTCGCCGGAAATCGCCTGACTACAGAGAAAGAGAAGAGAGATTTAGAAAGAAATTTTTGGAAAGATTTGAGTGGAGAGTAAGAAGTGAAACCTCACTCTTTTATAGGCAAGGTAACTGGAAACTCAACCGGTTAGGGAAGTCTAACCGGTTGTAGCCAGTCAAAGCCCACAATTACTTCTTGGGCTTCTGGAATCAAGGCCCAAAGTGTTATAATCAATAAAAGACAAGGCCCATGGCCCAAATAAATGAAAGGCTTAGAAATTAAACCTAAAAAAGGTTTGAGAACTAGGCTTAGGGCCCAATATAAAATCAAGGCCCAAAAGGTTGGAAATTTAAAATTTCAGAAATAATTCTAAGGCAATAAAACGAGTTCAAATATGCCAAAAATGGGAAATTGAGTTCGAAAATTCCTATTCGAATTCATGCTAAAAATCTTGGTCGACATGATCGACCTTGTTCCTATTTCAAGTCGAAAAAAGCCTGCGGAATCCTGGTCGAAAAATGACCTAGAGATTCCTGATCAAAGAATCCAGGTCGAAATATCTTGGATTCCTGTTCGAAAAATCATGTTCGAAAAATAACTAGGATTCCTAGTCGACATAGTCGACCTCGCCATCCTTTCCTGGTCGATGTCGACCAGGACTCTTGCTCGAATTTACATTGCATCCTGGTCGAACAAACCTGTTCGAAAATGAACTAAAAAATGAGTTCGACACCTTCGACCTGAAGACAGTTCGAGGTTGAAATCGACTTCGATTCCTGGTCGAAACTACACGAGGCTGAGGTCGAAAACTTGAGCTCGAAAAAGCACTGTAATTCCTGGTCGATGATGTCGACCTCGTCCCAATTTCAGGTCGAAATCGACCTCAATTCCTGGTCGAAAAATTTGAGGTCGAAAAAGACCCAAATTGAACTCGAAGATTCCTGGTCGAATTTACACCTAAAATCAAGGTCGACATGATCGACCTCACTCCACTTCCTAGTCGAAAACGAATACTGGAAGTGAGGTCGAAAAAATACTATTCCTGGTCGAAAATTTGAGGTCGAAAAACACCTAAAATCAAGGTCGACATGATCGACCTCACTCCACTTCCTAGTCGAAAACGAATACTGGAAGTGAGGTCGAAAAAATACTATTCCTGGTCGAAAATTTGAGGTCGAAAAACACCTAAAATCAAGGTCGACATGATCGACCTCACTCCACTTCCTAGTCGAAAACGAATACTGGAAGTGAGGTCGAAAAAATACTATTCCTGGTCGAAAATTTGAGGTCGAAAAAGACCTAAATTTCCTGGTCGAACTAATCGACCTCATTCCAGTCCTGGTCGAATTTGACTTGAATTCCTGGTCGAACTTGACTTGAATTCCTGGTCGAACTTGACTTGAATTCCTGGTCGAACTTGACTTGAATTCCTGGTCGAACTTGACTTGAATTCCTGGTCGAAATTGGCTTAATTTCTGGTCGAAAATACTCTGAAAAAATGGAAAATTCCGGGGAGAATATGAAATAATTTCTACAAAAACCTTGAAGGATTTTTCCAGAAATTGGGGGGCAAATGATATGGGCTGAAATATAACCCTAGAGATAATTAATGATATATTAATTAGACCTAGTTTGGTCCAAGAATTAGGCCCGATAAAAGGCCCGAAACCCTAATCATTTATTAATTTCGTAATTAATAAATAGGGAAAATGTACAGCTCATTAAATGAGTCCTAATATGATAAATATCTTGATGAAAGGATCCAGAATCCCAATCAAACAATATGATGAGTCACAACACTTATCAGATAAGGATAAAACTTGTCCATCAAGTAATACACTCCTTATCAGTCACCAATAATGAGACTTATCAGCTAAGTCTCCTACACTTACTCTAAATACAAGGCTCCTGACGCCTATATAATGACCCTCGTCCTTCACTTCAGAACGACGTTTTTTGGCTTGATTCTCTACCTAACAGAGATACGTAGGCATCTTGTGAGGACCTGTTTAGTCACGAACCACGAGAGCAGCCATAAAGACACGATTGTCCACCATCATTCATTGAATACAGCCGTCAACATCTAAATCTACTTTTCATTCCATAACACCTCCCATTTGCGAAAATGTGTGTTAACTATAAAATTGGGGATGCCCTTCCGGATAAAATAGAAGTGGAGTCTCTTGATCCTACCTCTGGTGCAATGAGTATTGTGGAAGTTCTTGTCCATTATCCAGTTAAACCACTGGTGTGCACTGGGTGCCATTCTCTTGGTCATCCTATAAGTGCTTGTCCTAGTACTACTCGACGCTGGGTTGTCAAAAGAAAGCAACAAGAGGATCACACTGTCCAGCAGGAAACTATGGAAAAAACCCCTAACTGTGTATCAGTGCAGAAAGATAGTATTGTGATCAACGAGGCTCATCGTCCTGCTGAGGTTCCGGTTGGCTCTTCTCCAACTAAACTTTCTGCAGCAACCTCTCCCACTTTTGAAGATTCTCCCTCTCCTGTCCTGGTTTTCAAGAACTTAAAGAAAGTGGATGAAATTGATGCCAAACGTGCTTTTCAGGTTTCACAAGGGTTTCTTTTGTCTAAGTCTCAGCAGAAAAAACAGAAGAAAGCATTAAAAAGTGGGGGGAGTTCCTCTTTCCCATCTCTCTCAACTTAATTCTATGTTAGTTGATTTTTGTTCCTATAATATTAGGGGTCTCAATAATAAGCAGATCTTTGCTAAGGATTTTTTGAAACTGCATAAGCTCTCTCTTTTTGCTTTTATTGAAACGAGAGTAAAAAAAGATTCTGCACATAATATTGCCAATTTCATTTGCCCCAATTTCTCTTGGCTTTTTAACTATGATTACCATTATAATGGTCATCTTTGGGTGGGCTGGGACCCCAATATTTGGAAACTTACGGTTATTTCTATTTCTGCACAACAAATAACTTGTTCAGTTCAACGTTTATCTACTCTTGAAGATTTCATGGTTTCTTTTGTATATGGCTTCAATACAGCTGGAGAACGTAGAGCCCTTTGGGAGGAGCTCTTGGCAGTGAAACATTTGGTTATGAATGATACGGATAAGGCATGGTGTATGTTAGGGGATTTCAATACTACTCTCGGCCCTCTTGAAACAAGTAATGGGCATACCTGGACCACTAGTATGGTTGATTTTCACGACTTTGTCACCCAGCTGGAGATGACAGACCTGCGTAGTTTGGGTCCTAATTTCACTTGGTGGGACTGTAACATCCACACCCCCACCCGAAAAAGGCTTGACCGTTGTTTGGTGAATGGTTCTTGGCTTAGTCTTTTTTCACTTTCTCAAGCACATGTTCTCCCTAGAGGCATTTCAGACCACTGCCCCATTGCTATTAACCTGGGTGTTACGCAAGAAAGAGTTAGAAAACCTTTCCAATTTTTTAATCACTTGATTGATGCTCCAGATTTTCTTACCAGGGTGAAAGAAGCTTGGCAAGTTGAGATCACTGGTAACCCTTGGTATGTTTTATCCATGAAGCTTAAAAAGGTCAAAGATTCTATGAGAACTCTTAACCGAATCAATGGAAATGTTCACTCTACTGTTGCTGATTCTCGCTCTCAGCTTCTGGCTTTTCAGTCCTCACTCCCGGATCAACCTTCTACTACTCAACTTGAAGAGGAAGCTGCCCTTATTTTAGCTTTACAGCTTGCACTTTCTCAGGAGGAAATTTTGCTTAAACAGAAATCCAGGGTTCACTGGCTCCAGCATGGTGACCAGAACAATAAGTTCTTCTTTAATTCCTGTAAGGGTAGATGGAACTCGAACAAGATTCGGGCTCTTGAAGATGATTTGGGAGTCTTGCATACTTCTCATAGAGGTATTTCTCAGGTGGCAACGGATTTCTACATGAATCTTTTAGGCCAATCGTCTGAGGTAACTGCCATTCCAGACGATTTGTCTATCCCTCACCTTTCTGAGAGTCAACAAGATGATTTAATTCGGCCTTTTTCTGCTGCTGATGTGTGGAATACAATGAAGAGTATGGCTAGAAATAAAAGCCCAGGGCCAGATGGTCTAACTGTGGAATTTTTTCTGGCTACCTGGAGTATTGTTGGGGATGCAGTTACTAAGGGTATCCTTTACTTCTTTCAAACTCAAAATTTACCCCGTATCATCAACTCTACGGCTATTGCTTTGGTTCCCAAGCAACAACATGCCACAGTTCTGAAGGATTTTCGTCCAATAGCGTGCTGTAATATCTTATACAAGTGCATAACGAAGATGATCTCAACCCGTCTTAAGAAAATAATGCCTAGCTTGATATCTCCATTTCAATCTGCGTTTGTTCCAAAAAGGCTTATTGGTGACAATATTTTTCTGGCTCAATCTCTGTGTGCTAAGTACCATCTCAATTCTGGCCAACCAAGGTGTGCTATTAAACTTGATATAAGAAAGGCATTTGATACTCTCAATTGGGGTTTTCTCCTTGAAGCTTTACGAAGAATGGGCTTCCCCCCACTGTTTGTCAATTGGATCAGCACTTGTATCTCCTCTTGTATGCTCTCTATTAAAGTCAATGGTGCGCTTGAAGGATACTTTAGAGCTCAATCAGGTTTAAGGCAAGGAGACCCTGTCTCCCCTTATCTGTTCGTTCTTGCAATGGAGGTTCTAACAGCTTGCCTGAAAAAATCTACTGCCTCTCCTACTTTCAAATACCACTGGAGTACTAAAGATCTCGAAGTTACCCATTTGGTATTTGCTGATGATGTTTTGCTCTATTCTTACGGAGACTGGCAGTCTATCAATTGTTTGTTGATGGCTGTTAATGACTTCTCTACTTTCTCGGGCCTTTGCCCTAATAGAGATAAAAGTACCTGTTTTTTTGCTAATGTGGCCACTGATGTGCAGAATTTGGTTCTAAACTCTACTGGGTTTACCCTAGGCACGCTTCCAATACGCTACTTGGGTCTCCCTTTGATTACAAAAGCTCTTTCTCGAAATGACTGTAGGCCACTCATCATGTCTCTGCGTAACAACATTGACCTGTGGTCTCATAAAATGCTAAATCAGGCTGGTAGACTTCAACTCCTTAAAGTGGTTTTGTTCGGTATTCAGAGTTTCTGGTCCACTCATCTAGCTCTTCCAGTCTCGGTGCTTAAGGATATTCGATCCCTCTTTGTTAAGTTTCTGTGGGGCGGGTCCTCTTCTAACTCGAAGCAAGTTAAGGTAGCTTGGCATGATTGTTGCAAGCCAAAATTGGAGGGGGGTCTTGGCCTGCGAGACTTGTGTGAATGGAGCAGGGCTGCGTATTTGTATCATCTCTGGCGTATCATCCAGCCTGAGAGTAGCTCTTTATGGGTCCAATGGTTTAAAACCACAGTTCTCCGTCATAAAAATTTCTGGACAATGCCAATTCCTCCAGGCGCATCTTGGTGTATTAAAAAAATTCTCACTGCTCGTCTTGAAGCTAGGCGTTTCATCCAGTATAATGTTGGTCCTCTCTCGCAGTTTTCCTTCTAGCATGACCCCTGGGTCAATGGTAAAATCCTCTCTACTATATTCCACCCTGCAACTATTTCAATTTCAGAGTCGAACATTGATGCTAAGGTTGGTGATTACCTTCGAGATTCCCTTTGGAATCTACCTACATCTAATCACCATTGGGTTATTGAGCTTCGGGGAATGGTTAATGGTATCAATGTGGGTAATCGTGATGATATCCTTTGGGATGGCCAGCCTGCCAGGTTTATCAATATCTCTACCATTTGGAACTCTATCCGTACAGGGCACCCGTCTCCAGCATGGGTTAAGATTCTTTGGCACCAGTTGGCAATTAACAAGTGTTCGTTTATGCTTTGGCTTGCTTTGAGAAATAGATTGCTTACAAAGGCCCGTATGTTGCAATTTGGAATGCAAACAGATGATAGATGTGTATTGTGCACGGCTGCCATTGAGACCAATGAACATCTTTTCAGTTCTTACAGTTTCACCTTATCTATAATGTCAAATTTCGAGTTCAACTTCTCTCATTGCTGGAGTAGTTATTTAAATGGTCTGATTCTCTTGGGACCTAGTTCGCATATGGAAAAGACTTTGGCGTACCTTGTTTTAGCGGTGGTAGTTTACCATGTTTGGCAAGAACGGAACTCGAGGATGCACTTGAAAGGCAACAGGACTTCAAACCAAATATCATCGCTTGTCAAACGTATGATACGGGAAAAGGTGTTTACTTGTAAAAGTTTTCAAAGAGCAGCTAGGGGAGATAACAATTTAATTTCATTATTGTATTAGGAGCCTTTACTGTTTCCATGTAGTAGTTCTGAACATGTTATTTATGTTGTTGCAGGAGTTGTACTAGCCGTTTTCTTGCTTTTGTTTCTTGTTGTTTCTCGCGGGGTATGCCCCTAGATATGTATTTTTGCTTCTTTATATACTTCTTAACTTTAGCAAAAAAAAAAAAATTGGTTACTTTGGCCAAACTAGAGCCGAAATTGACTCGGATTAAACTGTTATTGGAGGACTCCAAAAAATGGTCAAAGTTGATGTATTTTATGATAATATGTTAATCATGACAAGAAGTGGTCGAAATCCACTCTAATGTGGTGGAAATTGACTTAAATTGGTTTGTTTGGCTAAACTAAAACCGAAATTGACTCGGATGAAACTGGTATATGAGGATCCCAAAAAGTGGTCAAAGTTCATGTATATTATGGTATTATGTTAATCATGCCAGGATGTGGTCGAAATCCACTCTAATGTGGTGGAAAGTGACTTAAATTGGTGAGTTGGCCAAACTAGAGCCGAAATTGACTCGGATGGAACAGGAATCAGAGGACCCCAAAAAGTGGTCAAAGTTGATGTAAATTATGATAATATGATAATCATGACAGGATGTGCTCGAATTCCACTCTAATGTGGTGGAAAGTTACTTAAATTGGTTAGTTTAGCCAAACTAGAGCCATAATTGACTTTGATGAAACTGGTATCAGAGGTCCCCAAAAAGTGGTCAAAGTTGATGTAAATTATGATAATATATTAATCATGCCAAGATGTGCTCGAAATCCACTCTAATGTGGTGGAAAGTGACTTAAATTGGTTACTTTGGCCAAACTAGAGCCGAAATTGACTCGGATGAAACTGTTATTGGAGGACCCCCAAAAATGGTCATAGTTGATGTATTTTATTATAATACGTTAATCATGCCAAGAAGTGGTCGAAATCCACTCTAATGTGGTGGAAATTGACTTAAATTGGTTTGTTTGGCTAAGCTAAAACCGAAATTGACTCGGATGAAACTGGTATATGAGGATCCCAAAAAGTGGTCAAAGTTCATGTATATTATGATAATATGTTAAGCATGCCAGAATGTGGTCGAAATCCAATCTAAAGTGGTGGAAAGTGACTTAAATTGGTTACTTTGGCCAAACTAGAGCCGAAATTGACTCGGATGAAACTGTTATTGGAGGACCCCAAAAATGGTCATAATTGATGTATTTTATGATAATATGTTAATCATGACAAGAAGTGGTCGAAATCCACTCTAATGTGGTGGAAATTGACTTAAATTGGTTTGTTTGGCTAAACTAAAACCGAAATTGACTCGGATAAAACTGGTATATGAGGATCCCAAAAAGTGGTCAAAGTTCATGTATATTATGATATTATGTTAATCATGCCAGGATGTGGTCGAAATCCACTCTAATGTGGTGGAAAGTGACTTAAATTGGTGAGTTGGCCAAACTAGAGCCGAAATTGACTAGGATGGAACTGGAATCAGAGGACCCCAAAAAGTGGTCAAAGTTGATGTAAATTATGATAATATGATAATCATGACAGGATGTGCTCGAATTCCACTCTAATGTGGTGGAAAGTTACTTAAATTGGTTAGTTTAGCCAAACTAGAGCCATAATTGACTTTGATAAAACTGGTATCAGAGGTCCCCAAAAAGTGGTCAAAGTTGATGTAAATTATGATAATATATTAATCATGCCAAGATGTGCTCGAAATCCACTCTAATGTGGTGGAAAGTGACTTAAATTGGTTACTTTGGCCAAACTAGAGCCGAAATTGACTCGGATGAAACTGTTATTGGAGGACCCCCAAAAATGGTCATAGTTGATGTATTTTATTATAATACGTTAATCATGCCAAGAAGTTGTCGAAATCCACTCTAATGTGGTGGAAATTGACTTAAATTGGTTTGTTTGGCTAAACTAAAACCGAAATTGACTCGGATGAAACTGGTATATGAGGATCCCAAAAAGTGGTCAAAGTTCATGTATATTATGATAATATGTTAATCATGCTAGGATGTGGTCGAAATCCAATTTAAAGTGGTGGAAAGTGACTGAAATTGGTTACTTTGGCCAAACTGTTATTGGACGACCCCCAAAAATGGTCATAGTTGATGTATTTTTATGATAATATGTTAATCATGCCAAGAAGTGGTCGAAATCCACTCTAATGTGGTGGAAATTGACTTAAACTGGTTTGTTTGGCCAAACTAAAACCGAAATTGACTCAGATGAAACTGGTATATGAGGATCCCAAAAAGTGTTTAAAGTTCAAGTATATTATGATAATATGTTAATCATGCCAGGATGTGGTCGAAATCCAATCTAAAGGAGTGGAAAGTGACTAAAATTGGTTAGTTTGGCCAAACTAGAGCCGAAATTAACTCGGGTGAAACTGTTATTGGAGGACCCCAAAAAATGGTAATAGTTGATGTAAATTCTGAAAATATGTTAATCATGCCAGGAAGTGGTCGAAATCCACTCTAATGTGGTGGAAATTGACTTAAATTGGTTTGTTTGGCCAAACTAAAACCGAAATTGACTAGGATGAAAATGGTAAATGAGTATCCCAAAAAGTGGTCAAAGTTCATGTATATTATGATAATATGTTAATCATGCCAGGATGTGGTCGAAATCCACTCTAATGTGGTGGAAATTGACTTAAACTGGTTTGTTTGACCAAACTAAAACCGAAATTGACTCAGATGAAACTGGTATATAAGGATCCCAAAAAGTGGTCAAAGTTCATGTATATTATGATAATATGTTAATCATGCCAGGATGTGGTCGAAATCCAATCTAAAGCGGTGGAAAGTGACTTGAATTGGTTATTTTGGCCAAACTAGAGCCGAAATTGACTCAGATGAAACTGGTATTGAGTATCCCAAAAAGTGGTCAAAGTTCATGTATATTATGATAATATGTTAATCATGCCAGGATGTGGTCGAAATCCACTCTAATGTGGTGGAAATTGACTTAAACTGGTTTGTTTGGCAAAACTAAAACCGAAATTGATTCGGATGAAACTGGTATATAAGGATCCCAAAAAGTGGTCAAAGATCATTTATATTATGATATTATGTTAATCATGCCATGATGTGGTCGAAATACACTCTAAAGTGGTGGAAAGTGACTAAAATTGGTTAGTTTGGCCAAACTAGAGCCGAAATTGACTCGGGTGAAACTGTTATTGGAGGACCCCAAAAAATGGTAATAGTTGATGTAAATTCTGAAAATATGTTAATCATGCCAGGAAGTGGTCGAAATCCACTCTAATGTGGTGGAAATTGACTTAAATTGGTTTGTTTGGCCAAACTAAAACCGAAATTGACTCGGATGAAACTGGTATATGAGTATCCCAAAAAGTGGTCAAAGTTCATGTATATTATGATAATATGTTAATCATGCCAGGATGTGGTCGAAATCCACTTTAATGTGGTGGAAATTGACTTAAACTGGTTTGTTTGGCCAAACTAAAACCGAAATTGACTCGGATGAAACTGGTATATAAGGATCCCAAAAAGTGGTCAAAGTTCATGTATATTATGATAATATGTTAATCATGCCAGGATGTGGTCGAAATCCAATCTAAAGTGGTGGAGAGTGACTTAAATTGGTTACGGGTATTTTATGATGTTTCTCTCTCTAGAAATTTCCTTTCCCTTCTCTCTAGGTTAATGTCTAAACCCTAATGGCCGCCTAGCATTTTATCTACTTTCTAAACATTAAATTCATCAGATTTACTTTCAATTTCACGAATCCACTCTTTTTTCTTCTTAATCCCTAACCTAAACACTATATTTCTTACTTATATTATATATCTATCTATATTTTACTATGGTTAGCCAGGGCTCTCAATGCGACTCGGATTTTGTCCCAGCTTTTATGTAGGACAATGTGGAAGATGATGATGCGATGAGCTTGATTAAGCTTCGTAGGGAGGTCGAGGACTTTCCTATTCTGGTAGCTCCTTCTCTTTGCAAAGACAAGGAGATTGTGGAAGATTTAGGAGGTTACTCCTCGCCAGATAATGGTGTTGGAGTCTATGCTAAGCGAGTATCATTTCCTACAGTTCCAAGCTCTTCAGGGGGGATTCCCCTTGAAGAAGTGGTGGTCGAAGACTACAGTTCTGAGGAAGACGGTGTACAACACATGACAGATAGAGATGCTATTGAGAGGGACACAGTTCACAGAGTGGCGAAGGCTGCTTTCGAGGCTAACAAAAATGACAGGGAGGAACTTTTTAGGCTTAAGCTCAAAATGATGGAGGTTCAGAAGTTTTTGGCCAAGAAGGGCCTCTCTATGGCAGAGTGTGAAAGGGAAACTTTGCTGGGTGATGAAAAGTTTAATACAGGTCTTACCAGCTCTCAACGTTTTGTCTGTGGGCGTGATGAATTCGGCTTGCCCAAATTTACAAGTGGTACTTCTGGAAGCATGAGCCCAAGTCGATTCCAAGCTCCTCAGGGGGTATTCCCATTGAAGAAGTGGTGGTTGAAATTGTAGTTCGGAGGACGAGGAGGGTCAGTTTGCGACAGCCAGGGATGCAATTGAAAGGGATACCGTTCATCGTGTGGCTAAAGCTGCTTTTGAAACCAACAAACACGATAGGGATGAGCTCATTCGCCTGAGGCTAAAGTTTATGGAGGTGCAGCGTTATTTGGCTAAGAGAGGTCTCTCAATGGCGGAATGTGAAAAGGAGAGTTTGATGGGTGACGCAGAACTTAATGTTGGTTTAAACAATCCACAACGGGTGGTGTGTGGAAGAGACGAGTTTGGGCTTCCCAAATTTGCAAAGGTTAATACAGGTACTCCAACTGGTTATTGTAAAAAAGCTGTTTCGGAAGAAGAGGAGGTGTTAGGCATGGATGACAACATCATTGGAGGTCCCTCGAGTGGCAAGTCTGATACTAATTTGGGTTCAGTTAGTCCTCCTTCTAAGGGAAAGGATACTGTGGATGTCCCTGTTCTTCCGGCATCCTCTCCATCATGTTTTAAGTCTTGGTCTAACGTGGTTAAAGATTCAGCCTCGGTGGCGGCCTCTTTTGAGTATGTTCCTTTGGAGGATGGGAATACTGTTATTTCCCCACCTGAGGAGGAATTACTGTTGGGAAATGATAAATTTAAGAATTGTATTGTTGGGACCTTTTCGAAAAAGGCACCACCCTTTAAGGTGGTATCTGATTTTGCCTCTGGTGTTTGGAGTAAAAAGGGAGTTTGTAAGGTCGCCCAGAAAAACGCTATGACATTCCTGTTCCACTTTGAGGACTCTTCGGTCATGAACGGGTATCTAGCCAAGGGAACGTGGTATGTTGGTGGTAAGCCAATGCTTGTAAAGGCATGGGGTGCTTCTATTAAAGATGAGCCAGTATCAAGCATTCCTCTTTGGGTGAAAATCTCAAACATACCGGATAGTTACTGGACTTCTAAAGGTTTAAGCCGTTTGGCTAGCGTTGTTGGCCCTCCGCTTTGTGCGGACCAATTAACTTCGAAACTTGAAGTTCTTCCATTTGCTAAGTTTTGTGTTACTTACACGCTTGGGACTGATCTACCGAATTCTGTAAAGGTTATATCTCTAGATCCTGTCTCCAAGGAGAAATTAACTTCTGAGGTATCTTTCTCTTATCCTAATAAGCCTTTAATGTGCACTGGTTGTTGTTCGTTGGGACACACAATTGGCGCTTGTCCTAAGGCTACTCGGTCTTGGGTTAGGAAAGAAAAGCAACCCAATTCAGCCTTTGGTGAAGAGAAGGTTGGTGTCAATAAGGAACCAATTAAGGAGGGGTCTGATGTTCGACATCCTGTTTCCACAGAGGAGGAGGAAGTTATTACAGGATCCTTGTCTCCTAAAACCTCTGAAGAGGACATCAAGATAGCGGAGGCTGGAGAAGAGGGTATTAAGGACGCGGAGGATGGTGTGTGGCAAACGGTTAAGGCTAAGAAATCAAAGAAGGACCATGGCACTTCAATTTCGGACAACCTCATGGGTAGCTTGCCTATCTACAATGCTGTTTCCCGTGCTATCTCGAAAAATCAGAAGAAGACAGTCCACAAACCCCGTGGCAGGGGTAACTCATCGTAAGTTTTTTTTATGGTGATTTTTTGTTCCTACAATACTAGAGGGCTCAATAATAAGGTTGCCTTCTATAAGGACTTTATTAGTTGTAATAAGCTTGGCCTCATTGCCCTCTTAGAGACTCATGTTAAACAGGAATTTGCTGGCCCTATTTCTAATCTACTTAATAATCGTTTTCAGTGGTTGTTTAATTATGATCATCATTATAATGGTCGAATATGGCTGGGCTGGGATCCCTCCATTTGGACGGTTAATTTTTTGTCTTCCTCTGCACAGCATATAACCTGTCTTGTTACCTTCTTGGGAAATAATATCACTTTCTGTGCCTCGTTCGTCTATGCTTTTAACACTTGTGCAGATAGACGGCCGCTCTGGTCGGATCTTTTGGGAGTTAAAAACACGAATGTACCTGATAGTGTTCCCTGGGTGATTCTTGGAGATTTTAATGTCTGTTTGAATTTGTGTGAAATGGTTGGTGGAGTGAACTCGTTTAATACGGGTATGTTTGAATTTAAAGATTTCCTTAATGAGGCAGCGATAACTGATCTTCAGTTTTCTGGAAACCATTTTACTTGGTGGGATAGCTGTCAAACAAATCCTATTCGTAGGAAGTTAGATAGGGTTCTTGTTAGCGAGGCTTGGCTTAGCATGTTTGATATGTCCAGAGCTGAGTTTCTGGCTCGGGGCCTCTCTGATCACTGTCCAGCTGTGGTGCATCTGGGATTTGCCTTTGATCGTCTTTTCAAACCTTTTCAAGTTTTTCAGCATATTATTCACTCTCCGAATTTTATGGAGGCTGTCCGTAGTGCTTGGGATGTGAGTATAGAGGGTAATCCTTGGTATCGGCTTTCTTACAAGCTTAAAAGGGTTAAAGTGAATCTAAAAAGCCTGAACAAAGATCAAGGAGATTTGCACAATAAAGTCTGTACTGCCCGTGAGCTTTTATCTAGTTTTCAGGCTGCAATGCCTATGATGCCCTCTTTGCCGCAGTTTGAGGAGGAAGAGAAATTGTGTAATGATCTTGCCCAAGCTCTCTACAATGAGGAAATTTTCTTGAGACAGAAATCACGCATCAATTGGCTAAAATTGGGGGATAGTAACAATGCTTTCTTCCTTAATTCGTGCCGTGGTAGATGGAACTCTAACAAGCTTTTGGCTCTGGAGGACGATTTCGGAATAGTACATAGCAGCCACAGGGAGATTTCTAATATTGCTATTGAGTATTTCACCTCTGTTTTGGGATCAGAAAGCAGTGTCTCGGCTATTGATGATGAGATCATTCTCCCACAGGTTCCTGTTTCCTATCATGACTCCTTAACAGCTCCGTTTACTGATGAAGATATCGCTGCTGTTATGAAAAGTTTGGCTAAGAACAAAAGCCCAGGGCCGGATGGTTTTACACCTGAGTTCTTCATTGCAGCGTGGGATTTAGTGGGGGCAGATGTTATTCAGGCTATTCGGTATTTCTTCGTATCTTTTAGATTACCTAATTCGGTTAATTCTTCTGCTATTGCTTTAATTCCAAAGGTTGCAGGAGCATCTAGAATATCTCAATACAGGCCCATCTCTTGTTGCAACACTCTGTACAAATGCATATCCAAGCTGCTAGAGTTGAGGTTAAAAGGCCTAATGCCTCTTTTAATCTCCCAAAATCAAACTGCTTTTGTCTCTGGGAGGCGTATTGGGGACAACATTATGCTAGCCCAGTCACTTTGCAGGGATTACCATCGAGATGCTGGCCCTTCCAGATGTGCTCTCAAGCTAGATATACATAAAGCATTTGATTCCTTAAATTGGACCTTCATCTTTGACGCAATGACGCGTATGGGGTTTCCTGCTGTTTTTATTAAATGGATACGAGTGTGTGTCACAACTGCTATGACTTCCATCAAAGTTAATGGATCTTTGGAGGGCTACTTTGCCAATAAATCTGGCCTTAGGCAAGGGGATCCCTTGTCTCCCTATCTTTTTGTGCTAGGAATGGAAGTCTTAACCTCGTATCTAAATCTGGACTTAGCCAAGGATGAACAATTTGGTTATCACTGGAGAACCAAGGAAATTAAGCTCACGCACTTAATATTTGCGGATGATTTAATGTTGTTTTGCAGAGGTGATGATCATTCTATTGCAGCTATGCTTAATAGTGTAGCCAGGTTTTCGGCAGTCTCAGGGCTTTTACCTAATCCGGGTAAAAGTGCATGTTTTTTCTGCAATGTTCACCCGGATACCATCCTAAATACTGTTGCTGTGTCTGGTTTTCAGCAAGGTGTGTTTCCTATTAAATATCTTGGGCTCCCGTTGATCACAAGCAGACTTAAGGCTTCGGACTGTCAAGAACTTACTTCCAAGCTAAGCAACCGTATTGATAACTGGACTTCGAGATTTCTTCGGTACTCCGGTCGGTTACTTCTCATAAAATCTGTCCTGTTTAATATCCAAGGCTTTTGGGCATCTTACCTTTTTATGCCTAAAGGGGTGATCAGAAAACTTCAAGCAATCTTTGCTCGGTTCTTATGGGGAGGTAGTGTTACTGCTAGATCACATCATAAAGTCTCTTGGAATGTTTGTTGTCTACCCAAGGAGGAAGGTGGGCTTGGGATTCGAGACTTAGAGGAATGGAATAGAGCTTCAATACTTTATCAAATATGGAGGATTGCTAAGCCTAATGCAGATTCCCTGTGGATTCTGTGGTTGCACGAGTGTCTGTTCAAAAACAAATCTTTTTGGTCGTCTAATCCGCCATATCGAAGCCCTTGGTGCGTCCAAGAAATAATGAAACTGCGTCAAGATGCAAAATCTTTTCTATCCTATAAGATAGGGCGACACTCATGCTTTAAGCTATGGCATGATCCGTGGTATTATCACCAGTCCATTACGGATCATTTGGGACAAGAAATTATAACCGTCTCTGATTCATTCTCGCTTGCTCCAATTAGATCAATCATTACGAATGGTACTTGGGTTCTTTTCCAGTCTAACCATGCTTTGGTCTTAGCCTTCAAACAAATTCTTACGAACGTTCTTATAACTGCTGAGGATAAGGTTTTGTGGCAGGACAACCCTACTCCTACTACCTCATCCATCTGGCAGACTATTCGCTCTGTTGGTACGAACCCTCCATGGGTGAAAGCGGTATGGCACAATCTTTGTATTCAAAAATGTTCATTTTTCATGTGGCTTGCTTTAAAGAACAGGTTGCTCACTAAAGATAAGATGTTGCGCTTCGGGTTTAATGTTAGTTCTAGATGTGTTCTATGTCACAGTAGTGAGGAAACGGCTGAGCATTTGTTTGTTGAGTGCCCTTTCACATACTTGGTTGTAAAAAAAAGCCCGGTTCCTCTACGCATCTCGTGGTCAGACTGGTAAAATGGGTTATTTATCCGTGATCGGGAAGGAAATGTGAGGAAGAGAATTGCATGGCTGTACATTTCTGTGGCTATATATTGCATCTGGACTGAACGAAATGGAAGAATTCATCGTACTGGTAAGCATAAAACAGTAGATGAGTTGCTGTTTTTCGTGAAGAGGATGGTGAGAGAACGTCTCTTCTCTACTAAAGCTGTGCAAGTGTATATTCGGGATAATCCTACTTTTACTAGTTACTTGTATTAGGTTTTGCTTGCTTGTTTAAGTGCTAATGTTAGCCGAGTAGCTTCAGGTTGTTTAGCTTTCGGATGATGTGTTGCAGTTGTTGTTACTCACTGCTGTTTTCTTTTCGCGGGGTATGCCCCTAGATTCTGTATCCATTTTTGGTCCATTATAAAATTGTTAGTTAGCAAAAAAAAAAAAAAAGGTATGGGGGATAACAATAAGGAAGCGATTGCTAATAGTTCGAAGAATGCAGAAGAACTGTTTGATGATATGACTCATCGGGATACAGTTGGCGATACAGACTTTCCACCCCTTCCCAAATCTGATTCTCCAGCTTCTAAAGCTCAAGAGGATGAGGTGGTTTTTAAAAACACTTGGGCCAAAGTGGTTCAGGATCCCCCACCTCCAGTTAACAATGTAAGTTTTAAATACTGTCCTCGTCCGGCAGGCACTAATGTAGTCTCTCCTCCACTAGAAGTTTTAAAGGAAGGTAATGACAAATTTAAAAACTGTATTGTGGGTACTTTCTCCAAAGGAGTAAAATCTTTTAGTATGGTTGCTGCTTCTGCACGATCGGCCTGGGAACTTAGAGGCCTTACCAATGTGTTTCAAAAGGACACTCATGTGTTCATCTTTAAATTTAGTTCGATGGAGGAAAGGAACAAAGTTCTTGCTTGGGGGACCTGGTATGTTGGTAATCAGCCTATGTTGCTCAAAGCTTGGGGTAATAACAATGAGGCTACTAAAGTCGATACCATGCCACTCTGGGTAAAATTCAGCAAAGTTCCAGATTGTTATTGGACGAGTGAAGGATTAAGTTGGTTAGGAAGTGTTATTGGAGTACCTCTTTGTGCAGATGCGTTGACATCTAAGCTGGATATCCTCCCATTTGCGAAAATGTGTGTTCACTATAAAATTGGGGATGCCCTTCCGGATAAAATAGAAGTGGAGTCTCTTGATCCTACCTCTGGTGCAATGAGTATTGTGGAAGTTCTTGTCCATTATCCAGTTAAACCACTGGTGTGCACTGGGTGCCATTCTCTTGGTCATCCTATAAGTGCTTGTCCTAGTACTACTCGACGCTGGGTTGTCAAAAGAAAGCAACAAGAGGATCACACTGTCCAGCAGGAAACTATGGAAAAAACCCCTAACTGTGTATCAGTGCAGAAAGATAGTATTGTGATCAACGAGGCTCATCGTCCTGTTGAGGTTCCGGTTGGCTCTTCTCCAACTAAACTTTCTGCAGCAACCTCTCCCACTTTTGAAGATTCTCCCTCTCCTGTCCTGGTTTTCAAGAACTTAAAGAAAGTGGATGAAATTGATGCCAAGCGTGCTTTTCAGGTTTCACAAGGGTTTCTTTTGTCTAAGTCTCAGCAGAAAAAACAGAAGAAAGCATTAAAAAGTGGGGGGAGTTCCTCTTTCCCATCTCTCTCAACTTAATTCTATGTTAGTTGATTTTTGTTCCTATAATATTAGGGGTCTCAATAATAAGCAGATCTTTGCTAAGGATTTTTTGAAACTGCATAAGCTCTCTCTTTTTGCTTTTATTGAAACGAGAGTAAAAAAAGATTCTGCACATAATATTGCCAATTTCATTTGCCCCAATTTCTCTTGGCTTTTTAACTATGATTACCATTATAATGGTCATCTTTGGGTGGGCTGGGACCCCAATATTTGGAAACTTACGGTTATTTCTATTTCTGCACAACAAATAACTTGTTCAGTTCATCGTTTATCTACTCTTGAAGATTTCATGGTTTCTTTTGTATATGGCTTCAATACAGCTGGAGAACGTAGAGCCCTTTGGGAGGAGCTCTTGGCAGTGAAACATTTGGTTATGAATGATACGGATAAGGCATGGTGTATGTTAGGGGATTTCAATACTACTCTCGGCCCTCTTGAAACAAGTAATGGGCATACCTGGACCACTGGTATGGTTGATTTTCACGACTTTGTCACCCAGCTGGAGATGACAGACCTGCGTAGTTTGGGTCCTAATTTCACTTGGTGGGACTGTAACATCCACACCCCCACCCGAAAAAGGCTTGACCGTTGTTTGGTGAATGGTTCTTGGCTTAGTCTTTTTTCACTTTCTCAAGCACATGTTCTCCCTAGAGGCATTTCAGACCACTGCCCCATTGCTATTAACCTAGGTGTTACGCAAGAAAGAGTTAGAAAACCTTTCCAATTTTTTAATCACTTGATTGATGCTCCAGATTTTCTTACCAGGGTGAAAGAAGCTTGGCAAGTTGAGATCACTGGTAACCCTTGGTATGTTTTATCCATGAAGCTTAAAAAGGTCAAAGATTCTATGAGAACTCTTAACCGAATCAATGGAAATGTTCACTCTACTGTTGCTGATTCTCGCTCTCAGCTTCTGGCTTTTCAGTCCTCACTCCCGGATCAACCTTCTACTACTCAACTTGAAGAGGAAGCTGCCCTTATTTTAGCTTTACAGCTTGCACTTTCTCAGGAGGAAATTTTGCTTAAACAGAAATCCAGGGTTCACTAGCTCCAGCATGGTGACCAGAACAATAAGTTCTTCTTTAATTCCTGTAAGGGTAGATGGAACTCGAACAAGATTCGGGCTCTTGAAGATGATTTGGGAGTCTTGCATACTTCTCATAGAGGTATTTCTCAGGTGGCAACGGATTTCTACATGAATCTTTTAGGCCAATCGTCTGAGGTAACTGCCATTCCAGACGATTTGTCTATCCCTCACCTTTCTGAGAGTCAACAAGATGATTTAATTCGGCCTTTTTCTGCTGCTGATGTGTGGAATACAATGAAGAGTATGGCTAGAAATAAAAGCCCAGGGCCAGATGGTCTAACTGTGGAATTTTTTCTGGCTACCTGGAGTATTGTTGGGGATGCAGTTACTAAGGGTATCCTTTACTTCTTTCAAACTCAAAATTTACCCCGTATCATCAACTCTACGGCTATTGCTTTGGTTCCCAAGCAACAACATGCCACAGTTCTGAAGGATTTTCGTCCAATAGCGTGCTGTAATATCTTATACAAGTGCATAACGAAGATGATCTCAACCCGTCTTAAGAAAATAATGCCTAGCTTGATATCTCCATTTCAATCTGCGTTTGTTCCAAAAAGGCTTATTGGTGACAATATTTTTCTGGCTCAATCTCTGTGTGCTAAGTACCATCTCAATTCTGGCCAACCAAGGTGTGCTATTAAACTTGATATAAGAAAGGCATTTGATACTCTCAATTGGGGTTTTCTCCTTGAAGCTTTACGAAGAATGGGCTTCCCCCCACTGTTTGTCAATTGGATCAGCACTTGTATCTCCTCTTGTATGCTCTCTATTAAAGTCAATGGTGCGCTTGAAGGATACTTTAGAGCTCAATCAGGTTTAAGGCAAGGAGGCCCTATCTCCCCTTATCTGTTCGTTCTTGCAATGGAGGTTCTAACAGCTTGCCTGAAAAAATCTACTGCCTCTCCTACTTTCAAATACCACTGGAGTACTAAAGATCTCGAAGTTACCCATTTGGTATTTGCTGATGATGTTTTGCTCTATTCTTACGGAGACTGGCAGTCTATCAATTGTTTGTTGACGGCTGTTAATGACTTCTCTACTTTCTCGGGCCTTTGCCCTAATAGAGATAAAAGTACCTGTTTTTTTGCTAATGTGGCCACTGATGTGCAGAATTTGGTTCTAAACTCTACTGGGTTTACCCTAGGCACGCTTCCAATACGCTACTTGGGTCTCCCTTTGATTACAAAAGCTCTTTCTCGAAATGACTGTAGGCCACTCATCATGTCTCTGCGTAACAACATTGACCTGTGGTCTCATAAAATGCTAAATCAGGCGGGTAGACTTCAACTCCTTAAAGTGGTTTTGTTCGCTATTCAGAGTTTCTGGTCCACTCATCTAGCTCTTCCGGTCTCGGTGCTTAAGGATATTCGATCCCTCTTTGTTAAGTTTCTGTGGGGCGGGTCCTCTTCTAACTCGAAGCAAGTTAAGGTAGCTTGGCATGATTGTTGCAAGCCAAAATTGGAGGGGGGTCTTGGCCTGCGAGACTTGTGTGAATGGAGCAGGGCTGCGTATTTGTATCATCTCTGGCGTATCATCCAGCCTGAGAGTAGCTCTTTATGGGTCCAATGGTTTAAAACCACAGTTCTCCGTCATAAAAATTTCTGGACAATGCCAATTCCTCCAGGCGCATCTTGGTGTATTAAAAAAATTCTCACTGCTCGTCTTGAAGCTAGGCGTTTCATCCAGTATAATGTTGGTCCTCTCTCGCAGTTTTTCTTCTAGCATGACCCCTGGGTCAATGGTAAAATCCTCTCTACTATATTCCACCCTGCAACTATTTCAATTTCAGAGTCGAACATTGATGCTAAGGTTGGTGATTACCTTCGAGATTCCCTTTGGAATCTACCTACATCTAATCACCATTGGGTTATTGAGCTTCGGGGAATGGTTAATGGTATCAATGTGGGTAATCGTGATGATATCCTTTGGGATGGCCAGCATGCCAGGTTTATCAATATCTCTACCATTTGGAACTCTATCCGTACAGGGCACCCGTCTCCAGCATGGGTTAAGATTCTTTGGCACCAGTTGGCAATTAACAAGTGTTCGTTTATGCTTTGGCTTGCTTTGAGAAATAGATTGCTTACAAAGGCCCGTATGTTGCAATTTGGAATGCAAACAGATGATAGATGTGTATTGTGCACGGCTGCCATTGAGACCAATGAACATCTTTTCAGTTCTTGCAGTTTCACCTTATCTATAATGTCAAATTTCGAGTTCAACTTCTCTCATTGCTGGAGTAGTTATTTAAATGGTCTGATTCTCTTGGGACCTAGTTCGCATATGGAAAAGACTTTGGCGTACCTTGTTTTAGCGGTGGTAGTTTACCATGTTTGGCAAGAACGGAACTCGAGGATGCACTTGAAAGGCAACAGGACTTCAAACCAAATATCATCGCTTGTCAAACATATGATACGGGAAAAGGTGTTTACTTGTAAAAGTTTTCAAAGAGCAGCTAGGGGAGATAACAATTTAATTTCATTATTGTATTAGGAGCCTTTACTGTTTCCATGTAGTAGTTCTGAACATGTTATTTATGTTGTTGCAGGAGTTGTACTAGCCGTTTTCTTGCTTTTGTTTCTTGTTGTTTCTCGCGGGGTATGCCCCTAGATATGTATTTTTGCTTCTTTATATACTTCTTAACTTTAGCAAAAAAAAAAAAATTGGTTACTTTGGCCAAACTAGAGCCGAAATTGACTCGGATTAAACTGTTATTGGAGGACTCCAAAAAATGGTCAAAGTTGATGTATTTTATGATAATATGTTAATCATGACAAGAAGTGGTCGAAATCCACTCTAATGTGGTGGAAATTGACTTAAATTGGTTTGTTTGGCTAAACTAAAACCGAAATTGACTCGGATGAAACTGGTATATGAGGATCCCAAAAAGTGGTCAAAGTTCATGTATATTATGGTATTATGTTAATCATGCCAGGATGTGGTCGAAATCCACTCTAATGTGGTGGAAAGTGACTTAAATTGGTGAGTTGGCCAAACTAGAGCCGAAATTGACTCGGATGGAACAGGAATCAGAGGACCCCAAAAAGTGGTCAAAGTTGATGTAAATTATGATAATATGATAATCATGACAGGATGTGCTCGAATTCCACTCTAATGTGGTGGAAAGTTACTTAAATTGGTTAGTTTAGCCAAACTAGAGCCATAATTGACTTTGATGAAACTGGTATCAGAGGTCCCCAAAAAGTGGTCAAAGTTGATGTAAATTATGATAATATATTAATCATGCCAAGATGTGCTCGAAATCCACTCTAATGTGGTGGAAAGTGACTTAAATTGGTTACTTTGGCCAAACTAGAGCCGAAATTGACTCGGATGAAACTGTTATTGGAGGACCCCCAAAAATGGTCATAGTTGATGTATTTTATGATAATATGTTAATCATGACAAGAAGTGGTCGAAATCCACTCTAATATGGTGGAAATTGACTTAAATTGGTTTGGCTAAACTAAAACCGAAATTGACTCGGATGAAACTGGTATATGAGGATCCCAAAAAGTGGTCAAAGTTCATGTATATTATGGTATTATGTTAATCATGCCAGGATGTGGTCGAAATCCACTCTAATGTGGTGGAAAGTGACTTAAATTGGTGAGTTGGCCAAACTAGAGCCGAAATTGACTCGGATGGAACAGGAATCAGAGGACCCCAAAAAGTGGTCAAAGTTGATGTAAATTATGATAATATGATAATCATGACAGGATGTGCTCGAATTCCACTCTAATGTGGTGGAAAGTTACTTAAATTGGTTAGTTTAGCCAAACTAGAGCCATAATTGACTTTGATGAAACTGGTATCAGAGGTCCCCAAAAAGTGGTCAAAGTTGATGTAAATTATGATAATATATTAATCATGCCAAGATGTGCTCGAAATCCACTCTAATGTGGTGGAAAGTGACTTAAATTGGTTACTTTGGCCAAACTAGAGCCGAAATTGACTCGGATGAAACTGTTATTGGAGGACCCCCAAAAATGGTCATAGTTGATGTATTTTATTATAATACGTTAATCATGCCAAGAAGTGGTCGAAATCCACTCTAATGTGGTGGAAATTGACTTAAATTGGTTTGTTTGGCTAAGCTAAAACCGAAATTGACTCGGATGAAACTGGTATATGAGGATCCCAAAAAGTGGTCAAAGTTCATGTATATTATGATAATTTGTTAAGCATGCCAGGATGTGGTCGAAATCCAATCTAAAGTGGTGGAAAGTGACTTAAATTGGTTACTTTGGCCAAACTAGAGCCGAAATTGACTCGGATGAAACTGTTATTGGAGGACCCCAAAAAATGGTCATAATTAATGTATTTTATGATAATATGTTAATCATGACAAGAAGTGGTCGAAATCCACTCTAATGTGGTGGAAATTGACTTAAATTGGTTTGTTTGGCTAAACTAAAACCGAAATTGACTCGGATAAAACTGGTATATGAGGATCCCAAAAAGTGGTCAAAGTTCATGTATATTATGATATTATGTTAATCATGCCAGGATGTGGTCCAAATCCACTCTAATGTGGTGGAAAGTGACTTAAATTGGTGAGTTGGCCAAACTAGAGCCGAAATTGACTCGGATGGAACTGGAATCAGAGGACCCCAAAAAGTGGTCAAAGTTGATGTAAATTATGATAATATGATAATCATGACAGGATGTGCTCGAATTCCACTCTAATGTGGTGGAAAGTTACTTAAATTGGTTAGTTTAGCCAAACTAGAGCCATAGTTGACTTTGATGAAACTGGTATCAGAGGTCCCCAAAAAGTGGTCAAAGTTGATGTAAATTATGATAATATGATAATATTATGGCATGGATGTGCTCGAATTCCACTCTAATGTGGTGGAAAGTTACTTAAATTGGTTAGTTTAGCCAAACTAGAGCCATAGTTGACTTTGATGAAACTGGTATCAGAGGTCCCCAAAAAGTGGTCAAAGTTGATGTAAATTATGATAATATGATAATATTATGGCATGGATGTGCTCGAATTCCACTCTAATGTGGTGGAAAGTTACTTAAATTGGTTAGTTTAGCCAAACTAGAGCCATAATTGACTTGAATGAAACTGGTATTAGAGGACCCCAAAAAGTGGTCAAAGTTGATGTAAATTATGATAATATATTAATCATGCCAGGATGTGGTCGAAATCCACTCTAATGTGGTGGAAAGTGACTTAAATTGGTTACTTTCGACAAACTAGAGCCGAAATTGACTCAGATGAAACTGTTATTGGAGGACCCCCAAAAATGGTCATAGCTGATGTATTTTATTATAATATGTTAATCATGCCAAGAAGTTGTCGAAATGCACTCTAATTTGGTGGAAATTGACTTAAATTGGTTTGTTTGGCTAAACTAAAACCTAAATTGACTCGGATGAAACTGGTATATAAGGATCCCAAAAAGTGGTCAAAGTTCAAGTATATTATGATAATATGTTAATCATGCCAGGATGTGGTCGAAATCCACTCTAAAGTGGTGGAAAGTGACTTAAATTGGTTACTTTGGCCAAACTAGAGCCGAAATTGACTCGGATGAAACTGTTATTGGAGGACCCTAAAAATGGTTATAGTTGATGTATTTTTTTATAATATGTTAATCATGCCAAGAAGTGGTCGAAATCCACTCTAATGTGGTGGAAATTGTCTTAAATTGGTTTGTTTGGCTACACTAAAACCGAAATTGACTCGGATGAAACTGGTATATAAGGATCCCAAAAAGTGGTCAAAGTTCATGTATATTATGATAATATGTTAATCATGCCAGGATGTGGTCGAAATCCAATCTAAAGTGGTGGAAAGTGACTTATATTGGTTACTTTGGCCAAACTAGAGCCGAAATTGACTCGGATGAAACTGTTATTGGAGGACCCCCAAAAATGGTCGTAGTTGATGTATTTTATTATAATATGTTAATCATGCCAAGAAGTGGTCGAAATCCACTCTAATATGGTGGAAATTGACTTAAATTGGTTTGTTTGGCTAAACTAAAACCGAAATTGACTCGGATTAAACTGTTATATAAGGATCCCAAAAAGTGGTCAAAGTTCATGTATATTATGATAATATGTTAATCATGCCAGGATGTGGTCGAAATCCAATCTAAAGTGTTGGAAAGTGACTTAAATTGGTTACTTTGGCCAAACTAGAGCCGAAATTGACTCGGATGAAACTGTTATTGGAGGACCCCAAAAAATGGTCATAGTTGATGTATTTTATGATAATATGTTAATCATGACAAGAAGTGGTCGAAATCCACTCTAATGTGGTGGAAATTGACTTAAATTGGTTTGTTTGGCTAAACTAAAACCGAAATTGACTCGGATTAAACTGGTATATAAGGATCCCAAAAAGTGGTCAAAGTTCATGTATATTTTGATAATATGTTAATCATGCCAGGATGTGGTCGAAATCCAATCTAAAGTGGTGGAAAGTGACTTAAATTGGTTACTTTGGCCAAACTAGAGCCGAAATTGACTCGGATGAAACTGTTATTGGAGGACCCCAAAAAATGGTCATAGTTGATGTATTTTATGATAATATGTTAATCATGACAAGAAGTGGTCGAAATCCACTCTAATTTGGTGGAAATTGACTTAAATTGGTTTGTTTGGCTAAACTAAAACCGAAATTGACTCGGATGAAACTGGTATATGAGGATCCCAAAAAGTGGTCAAAGTTCATGTATATTATGATATTATGTTAATCATCCCATGATGTGGTCTAAATCCACTCTAAAGTGGTGGAAAGTGACTAAAATTGGTTAGTTTGGCCAAACTAGAGCCGAAATTGACTCGGGTGAAACTGTTATTGGAGGACCCCAAAAAATGGTAATAGTTGATGTAAATTCTGAAAATATATTAATCATGCCAGGAAGTGGTCGAAATCCACTCTAATGTGGTTGAAATTGACTTAAATTGGTTTTTTTGGCCAAACTAAAACCGAAATTGACTCGGATGAAACTGGTATATGAGTATCCCAAAAAGTGGTCAAAGTTCATGTATATTATGATAATATGTTAATCATGCCAGGATGTGGTCGAAATCCACTCTAATGTGGTGGAAATTGACTTAAACTGGTTTGTTTGGCCAAACTAAAACCGAAATTGACTCGGATTAAACTGGTATATAAGGATCCCAAAAAGTGGTCAAAGTTCATGTATATTATGATAATATGTTAATCATGCCAGGATGTGGTCGAAATCCAATCTAAAGTGGTGGAAAGTGACTTAAATTGGTTACTTTGGCCAAACTAGAGCCGAAATTGACTCGGATGAAACTGTTATTGGAGGACCCCAAAAAATGGTCATAGTTGATGTATTTTATGATAATATGTTAATCATGACAAGAAGTGGTCGAAATCCACCCTAATGTGGTGGAAATTGACTTAAATTGGTTTGTTTGGCTAAACTAAAACCGAAATTGACTCGGATTAAACTGGTATATAAGGATCCCAAAAAGTGGTCAAAGTTCATGTATATTATGATAATATGTTAATCATGCCAGGATGTGGTCGAAATCCAATCTAAAGTGGTGGAAAGTGACTTAAATTGGTTACTTTGGCCAAACTAGAGCCGAAATTGACTCGGATGAAACTGTTATTGGAGGACCCCAAAAAATGGTCATAGTTGATGTATTTTATGATAATATGTTAATCATGACAAGAAGTGGTCGAAATCCACTCTAATGTGGTGGAAATTGACTTAAATTGGTTTGTTTGGCTAAACTAAAACCGAAATTGACTCGGATGAAACTGGTATATGAGGATCCCAAAAAGTGGTCAAAGTTCATGTATATTATGATATTATGTTAATCATCCCATGATGTGGTCTAAATCCACTCTAAAGTGGTGGAAAGTGACTAAAATTGGTTAGTTTGGACAAACTAGAGCCAAAATTGACTCGGGTGAAACTGTTATTGGAGGACAACAAAAAATGGTAATAGTTGATGTAAATTCTGAAAATATGTTAATCATGCCAGGAAGTGGTCGAAATCCACTCTAATGTGGTTGAAATTGACTTAAATTGGTTTTTTTGGCCAAACTAAAACCGAAATTGACTCGGATGAAACTGGTATATGAGTATCCCAAAAAGTGGTCAAAGTTCATGTATATTATGATACTATGTAAATCATGCCAGGATGTGGTCGAAATCCACTCTAATGTGGTGGAAAGTGACTTAAATTGATGAGTTGGCCAAACTAGAGCCGAAATGGACTCGGATGGAACTAGTATCAGAAGACCCCAAAAAGTGGTCAAAGTTGATGTAAATTATGATAATATGATAATCATGCCAGGATGTGCTCGAATTCCACTCTAATGTGGTGGAAAGTTACTTAAATTGGTTAGTTTAGCCAAACTAGAGCCATAATTGACTTGAATGAAACTGGTATTAGAGGACCCCAAAAAGTGGTCAAAGTTGATGTAAATTATGATAATATATTAATCATGCCAGGATGTGGTCGAAATCCACTCTAATGTGGTGGAAAGTGACTTAAATTGGTTACTTTGGACAAACTAGAGCCGAAATTGAGTCAGATGAAACTGTTATTGGAGGACCCTAAAAAATGGTTATAGTTGATGTATTTTATTATAATATGTTAATCATGCCAAGAAGTGGTCGAAATCCACTCTAATGTGGTGGAAATTGACTTAAATTGGTTTGTTTGGCTAAACTAAAACCGAAATTGACTCGGGTGAAACTGGTATATAAGGATCCCAAAAAGTGGTCAAAGTTCATGTATATTATGATAATATGTTAATCATGCCAGGATGTGGTCGAAATCCAATCTAAAGTGGTGGAAAGTGACTTAAATTGGTTACTTTGGCCAAACTAGAGCCGAAATTGACTCGGATGAAACTGTTATTGGGGGACCCCCAAAAATGGTCGTAGTTGATGTATTTTATTATAATATGTTAATCATGCCAAGAAGTCGTCGAAATCCACTCTAATATGGTGGAAATTGACTTAAATTGGTTTGTTTGGCTAAACTAAAACCGAAATTGACTCGGATTAAACTGGTATATAAGGATCCCAAAAAGTGGTCAAAGTTCATGTATATTATGATAATATGTTAATCATGCCAGGATGTGGTCGAAATCCAATCTAAAGTGGTGGAAAGTGACTTAAATTGGTTACTTTGGCCAAACTAGAGCAGAAATTGACTCGGATGAAACTGTTATTGGAGGACCCCAAAAAATGGTCATAGTTGATGTATTTTATGATAATATGTTAATCATGACAAGAAGTGGTCGAAATCCACTCTAATGTGGTGGAAATTGACTTAAATTGGTTTGTTTGGCTAAACTAAAACCGAAATTGACTCGGATGAAACTGGTATATGAGGATCCCAAAAAGTGGTCAAAATTCATGTATATTATGATATTATGTTAATCATCCCATCATGTGGTCGAAATCCACTCTTAAGCGTTGGAAAGTGACTAAAATTGATTAGTTTGGCCAAACTAGAGCCGAAATTGACTCGGGTGAAACTGTTATTGGACCCCAAAAAATGGTAATAGTTGATGTAAATTCTGAAAATATGTTAATCATGCCAGGAAGTGGTCGAAATCCACTCTAATGTGGTGGAAATTGACTTAAATTGGTTTTTTTGGCCAAACTAAAACCGAAATTGACTCGGATGAAACTGGTATATGAGTATCCCAAAAAGTGGTCAAAGTTCATGTATATTATGATAATATGTTAATCATGCCAGGATGTGGTCGAAATCCACTCTAATGTGGTGGAAATTGACTTAAACTGGTTTGTTTGGCCAAACTAAAACCGAAATTGACTCGGATTAAACTGGTATATAAGGATCCCAAAAAGTGGTCAAAGTTCATGTATATTATGATAATATGTTAATCATGCCAGGATGTGGTCGAAATCCAATCTAAAGTGTTGGAAAGTGACTTAAATTGGTTACTTTGGCCAAACTAGAGCCGAAATTGACTCGGATGAAACTGTTATTGGAGGACCCCAAAAAATGGTCATAGTTGATGTATTTTATGATAATATGTTAATCATGACAAGAAGTGGTCGAAATCCACTCTAATGTGGTGGAAATTGACTTAAATTGGTTTGTTTGGCTAAACTAAAACCGAAATTGACTCGGATTAAACTGGTATATAAGGATCCCAAAAAGTGGTCAAAGTTCATGTATATTTTGATAATATGTTAATCATGCCAGGATGTGGTCGAAATCCAATCTAAAGTGGTGGAAAGTGACTTAAATTGGTTACTTTGGCCAAACTAGAGCCGAAATTGACTCGGATGAAACTGTTATTGGAGGACCCCAAAAAATGGTCATAGTTGATGTATTTTATGATAATATGTTAATCATGACAAGAAGTGGTCGAAATCCACTCTAATTTGGTGGAAATTGACTTAAATTGGTTTGTTTGGCTAAACTAAAACCGAAATTGACTCGGATGAAACTGGTATATGAGGATCCCAAAAAGTGGTCAAAGTTCATGTATATTATGATATTATGTTAATCATCCCATGATGTGGTCTAAATCCACTCTAAAGTGGTGGAAAGTGACTAAAATTGGTTAGTTTGGCCAAACTAGAGCCGAAATTGACTCGGGTGAAACTGTTATTGGAGGACCCCAAAAAATGGTAATAGTTGATGTAAATTCTGAAAATATATTAATCATGCCAGGAAGTGGTCGAAATCCACTCTAATGTGGTTGAAATTGACTTAAATTGGTTTTTTTGGCCAAACTAAAACCGAAATTGACTCGGATGAAACTGGTATATGAGTATCCCAAAAAGTGGTCAAAGTTCATGTATATTATGATAATATGTTAATCATGCCAGGATGTGGTCGAAATCCACTCTAATGTGGTGGAAATTGACTTAAACTGGTTTGTTTGGCCAAACTAAAACCGAAATTGACTCGGATTAAACTGGTATATAAGGATCCCAAAAAGTGGTCAAAGTTCATGTATATTATGATAATATGTTAATCATGCCAGGATGTGGTCGAAATCCAATCTAAAGTGGTGGAAAGTGACTTAAATTGGTTACTTTGGCCAAACTAGAGCCGAAATTGACTCGGATGAAACTGTTATTGGAGGACCCCAAAAAATGGTCATAGTTGATGTATTTTATGATAATATGTTAATCATGACAAGAAGTGGTCGAAATCCACTCTAATGTGGTGGAAATTGACTTAAATTGGTTTGTTTGGCTAAACTAAAACCGAAATTGACTCGGATTAAACTGGTATATAAGGATCCCAAAAAGTGGTCAAAGTTCATGTATATTATGATAATATGTTAGTCATGCCAGGATGTGGTCCAAATCCAATCTAAAGTGGTGGAAAGTGACTTAATTTGGTTACTTTGGCCAAACTAGAGCCGAAATTGACTCGGATGAAACTGTTATTGGAGGACCCCAAAAAATGGCCATAGTTGATGTATTTTATTATAATATGTTAATCATGCAAAGAAGTGGTCGAAATTGACTTAAATTGGTTTGTTTGGCTAAACTAAAACCGAAATTGACTCGGATGAAAATGGTATATGAGGATCCCAAAAAGTGGTCAAAGTTCATGTATATTATGATAATATGTTAATCATGCCAGGATGTGGTCGAAATCCAGTCTAAAGTGGTGGAAAGTGACTTAAATTGGTTACTTTGGCCAAACTAGAACCGAAATTGACTCGAATGAAACTGTTATTGGAGGACCCCCAAAAATGGTCGTAGTTGATGTATTTTATTATAATATGTTAATCATGCCAAGAAGTGGTCGAAATCCACTCTAATGTGGTGGAAATTGACTTAAATTGGTTTGTTTGGCTAAACTAAAACCGAAATTGACTCGGATGAAACTGGTATAGAAGGATCCCAAAAAGTGGTCAAACTTCAAGTATATTATGATAATATGTTAATCATGCCAGGATGTGGTCGAAATCCACTCTAAACTGGTGGAAAGTGACTTAAATTGGTTACTTTGGCCAAACTAGAGCCGAAATTGACTCGGATGAAACTGTTATTGGAGGACCCCAAAAAATGGCCATAGTTGATGTATTTTATTATAATATGTTAATCATGCCAAGAAGTGGTCGAAATTGACTTAAATTGGTTTGTTTGGCTAAACTAAAACCGAAATTGACTTAAATTGGTTAGTTTAGCCAAACTAGAGCCATAATTGACTTGAATGAAACTGGTATTGGAGGACCCCAAAAAATGGTCAAAGTTGATGTAAATTATGATAATATATTAATCATGCCAGGATGTGGTCGAAATCCACTCTAATGCGGTGGAAAGTGACTTAAATTGGTTACTTTGGCCAAACTAGAGCCGAAATTGACTCAGATGAAACTGTTATTGGAGGAACCCCAAAAATGGTCATAGTTGATGTATTTTATTATAATATGTTAATCATGCCAAGAAGTTGTCGAAATGCACTCTAATGTGGTGGAAATTGACTTAAATTGGTTTGTTTGGCTAAACTAAAACCGAAATTGACTCGGATGAAACTGGTATATGAGGATCCCAAAAAGTGGTCAAAGTTCATGTATATTGTGATAATATGTTAATCATGCCAGGATGTGGTCGAAATCCAGTCTAAAGTGGTGGAAAGTGACTTAAATTGGTTACTTTGGCCAAACTAGAGCCGAAATTGACTCGGATGAAACTGTTATTGGAGGACCCCCAAAAATGGTCGTAGTTGATGTATTTTATTATAATATGTTAATCATGCCAAGAAGTGGTCGAAATCCACTCTAATGTGGTGGAAATTGACTTAAATTGGTATGTTTGGCTAAACTAAAACTGAAATTGACTCGGATGAAACTGGTATATAAGGATCCCAAAAAGTGGTCAAAGTTCATGTATATTATGATAATATGTTAATCATGCCAGGATGTGGTCGAAATCCAATCTAAAGTGGTGGAAAGTGACTTAAATTGGTTACTTTGGCCAAACTAGAGCCGAAATTGACTCGGATGAAACTGTTATTGGAGGACCCCAAAAAATGGTCATAGTTGATGTATTTTATGATAATATGTTAATCATGACAAGAAGTGGTCGAAATCCATTCTAATGTGGTGGAAATTGACTTAAATTGGTTAGTTTGGCTAAATAAAACCGAAATTGACTCGGATGAAACTGGTATATGAGGATCCCAAAAAGTGGCCAAGTTCATGTATATTATGATATTATGTTAATCATCCCATGACGTGGTCGAAATCCACTCTAAAGTGGTGGAAAGTGACTAAAATTGGTTAGTTTGGCCAAACTAGAGCCGAAATTGACTCGGGTGAAACTGTTATTGGATGACCCCAAAAAATGGTAATAGTTGATGTAAATTCTGAAAATATGTTAATCATGCCAGGAAGTGGTCGAAATCCACTCTAATGTGGTGGAAATTGACTTAAATTGGTTTGTTTGGCCAAACTAAAATCGAAATTGACTCGGATGAAACTGGTATATGAGTATCCCAAAAATTGGTCAAAGTTCATATATATTATGATAATATGTTAATCATGCCAGGATGTGGTCGAAATCCACTCTAATGTGGTGGAAATTGACTTAAACTGGTTTGTTTGGCCAAACTAAAACCGAAATTGACTCGGATGAAACTGGTATATAAGGATCCCAAAAAGTGGTCAAAGTTCATTTATATTATGATATTATGTTAATCATGCCATGATGTGGTCGAAATCCACTCTAAAGTGGTGGAAAGTGACTAAAATTGGTTAGTTTGGCCAAACTAGAGCCGAATTTGACTCGGGTGAAACTGTTATTGGAGGACCCCAAAAAATGGTAATAGTTGATGTAGATTCTGAAAATATGTTAATCATGCCAGGAAGTGGTCGAAATCCACTCTAATGTGGTGGAAATTGACTTAAATTGGTTTGTTTGGCCAAACTAAAACCGAAATTGACTCGGATGAAACTGGTATATGAGTATCCCAAAAAGTGGTCAAAGTTCATGTATATTATGATATTATGTTAATCATGCCAGGATGTGGTCGAAATCCAATCTAAAGTGGTGGAGAGTGACTTAAATTGGTTACTTTGGCCAAACTAGAGCCGAAATTGACTCGGATGAAACTGTTTTTGGAGGACCCCAAAAAATGGTCATAGTTGATGTATTTTATGATAATATGTTAATCATGACAAGAAGTGGTCGAAATCCACTCTAATTTGGTGGAAATTGACTTAAATTGGTTTGTTTGGCTAAACTAAAACCGAAATTGACTCGGATGAAACTGGTATTGAGTATCCCATAATGTGGTCAAAGTTCATGTATATTATGATAATATGTTAATCATGCCAGGATGTGGTGGAAATCCACTCTAATGTGGTGGAAATTGACTTAAACTGGTTTGTTTGGCCAAACTAAAACCGAAATTGACTCGGATGAAACTGGTATATAAGGATCCCAAAAAGTGGTCAAAGATCATTTATATTATGATATTATGTTAATCATGCCAGGATGTGGTCGAAATCCAATCTAAAGTGGTGGAGAGTGACTTAAATTGGTTACTTTGGCCAAACTAGAGCCGAAATTGACTCGGATTAAACTGTTATTGGAGGACTCCAAAAAATGGTCATAGTTGATGTATTTTATGATAATATGTTAATCATGACAAGAAGTGGTCGAAATCCACTCTAATGTGGTAAAAATTGACTTAAATTGGTTTGTTTGACTAAACTAAAGCCGAAATTGACTCGGATGAAACTGGTATATGAGGATCCCAAAAAGTGGTCAAAGTTCAGGTATATTATGATATTATGTTAATCATGGAGGATGTGGTCGAAATCCACTCTAATGTGGTGGAAAGTGACTTAAATTGGTGAGTTGGCCAAACTAGAGCCGAAATTGAATCGAATGGAACTGGTATCAGAGGACCCCAAAAAGTGGTCAAAGTTGATGTAAATTATGATAATATGATAATCATGCCAGGATGTTCTCGAATTCCACTCTAATGTGGTGGAAAGTTACTTAAATTGGTTAGTTTAGCCAATCTAGAGCCATAATTGACTTGGATGAAACTGGTATCAGAGGTCCCCAAAAAGTGGGCAAAGTTTATGTAAATTATGATAATATATTAATCATGCCAGGATGTGGTCGAAATCCACTATAATGTGGTGGAAAGTGACTTAAATTGGTTAATTTGGCCAAACTAGAGCCGAAATTGACTCGAATGAAACTGTTATTGGAGGACCACAAAAAATGGTCATAATTGATGTATTTTATGATAATATGTTAATCATGACAACAAGTGGTCGAAATCCACTCTAATGTGGTGGAAATTGAATTAATTTGGTTTGTTTGGCTAAACTAAAACCGAAATTGACTCGGAAGAAACTGGTATATGAGGATCCCAAAAAGTGGTCAAAGTTCATGTATATTATGATATTATGTTAATCATGCCAGGATGTGGTCGAAATCGACTCTAATGTGGTGGAAAGTGACTTAAATTGGTGAGTTGGCCAAACTAGAGCCGAAATTGACTCGGATGGAACTGGAATCAGAGGACCCCAAAAAGTGGTCAAAGTTGATGTAAATTATGATAATATGATAATCATGCCAGGATGTGCTCGAATTCCACTCTAATGTGGTGGAAAGTTACTTAAATTGGTTAGTTTAGCCAAACTAGAGCCATAATTGACTTGGATGAAACTGGTATCAGAGGTCCCCAAAAAGTGGTCAAAGTTGAGGTAAATTATGATAATATATTAATCATGCCAGGATGTGCTCGAAATCCACTATAATGTGGTGGAAAGTGACTTAAATTGGTTACTTTGGCCAAACTAGTGCCGAAATTGACTCAGATGAAACTGTTATTGAAGGACCCCCAAAAATGGTCATAGTTGATGTATTTTATTATAATACGTTAATTATGCCAAGAAGTGGTCGAAATCCACTCTAATGTGGTGGAAATTGACTTAAATTGGTTTGTTTGGCTAAACTAAAACCGAAATTGACTCGGATGAAACTGGTATATGAGGATCCCAAAAATTGGTCAAAGTTCAAGTATATTATAATAATATGTTAATCATACCAGGATGTGGTCGAAATCCACTCTAAAGTGGTGGAAAGTGACTTAAAATGGTTAGTTTGACCAAACTAGAGCCGAAATTGACTCGGGTGAAACTGTTATTGGAGGACCCCAAAAAATGGTCATAGTTGACGTAAATTCTGATAATATGTTAATCATGCCAGGAAGTGGTCGAAATCCACTCTAATGTGGTGGAAATTGACTTAAATTGGTTTGTTTGGCCAAACTAAAACCGAAATTGACTCGATGAAACTGGTATATGAGTATCCCAAAAAGTGGTCAAAGTTCATGTATATTATGATACTATGTTAATCATGCCAGGATGTGGTCGAAATCCACTCTAATGTGGTGGAAAGTGACTTAAATTGATGAGTTGGCCAAACTAGAGCCGAAATGGACTCGGATGGAACTAGTATCAGAAGACCCCAAAAAGTGGTCAAAGTTGATGTAAATAATGATAATATGATAATCATGCCAGGATGTGCTACAATTCCACTCTAATGTGGTGGAAAGTTACTTAAATTGGTTAGTTTAGCCAAACTAGAGCCATAATTGACTTGAATGAAACTGGTATTAGAGGACCCCAAAAAGTGGTCAAAGTTGATGTAAATTATGATAATATATTAATCATGCCAGGATATGGTCGAAATCCACTCTAATGTGGTGGAAAGTGACTTAAATTGGTTACTTTGGCCAAACTAGAGCCGAAATTGACTCAGATGAAACTGTTATTGGAGGACACCCAAAAATGGTCATAGTTGATGTATTTTATTATAATATGTTAATCATGCCAAGAAGTTGTCGAAATGCACTCTAATTTGGTGGAAATTGACTTAAATTGGTTGTTTGGCTAAACTAAAACCGAAATTGACTCGGCTGAAACTGGTACATGAGGATCCCAAAAAGTGGTCAAAGTTCAAGTATATTATGATAATATGTTAATCATGCCAGGATGGGGTCGAAATCCACTCTAAAGTGGTGGAAAGTGACTTAAATTGGTTACTTTGGCCAAACTAGAGCCGAAATTGACTCGGATGAAACTGTTATTGGAGGACCCCAAAAAATGGTCATAGTTGATGTATTTTATTATAATATGTTAATCATGCCAAGAAGTGGTCGAAATCCACTCTAATGAGGTGGAAATTGACTTAAATTGGTTTGTTTGGCTAAACTAAAACCGAAATTGACTCGGATTAAACTGGTATATAAGGATCCCAAAAATTGGTCAAAGTTCATGTATATTATGATAATATGTTAATCATGCCAGGATGTGGTCGAAATCCAATCTAAAGTGGTGGAAAGTGACTTAAATTGGTTACTTTGGCCAAACTAGAGCCGAAATTGACTCGGATGAAACTGTTATTGGAGGACCCCAAAAAATGGTCATAGTTGGTGTATTTTATGATAATATGTTAATCATGACAAGAAGTGGTCGAAATCCACTCTAATGTGGTGGAAATTGACTTAAATTGGTTTGTTTGGCTAAACTAAAACCGAAATTGACTCGGATGAAACTGGTATATGAGGATCCCAAAAAGTGGTCAGAGTTCATATATATTATGATATTATGTTAATCATCCCATGATGTGGTCGAAATCCACTATAAAGTGGTGGAAAGTGACTAAAATTGGTTAGTTTGGCCAAATAGAGCCGAAATTGACTAGGGTGAAACTGTTATTGGAGGACCCCAAAAAATGGTAATAGTTGATGTAAATTCTGAAAATATGTTAATCATGCCAGGAAGTGGTCGAAATCCACTCTAATGTGGTGGAAATTGACTTAAATTGGTTTGTTTGGCCAAACTAAAACCGAAATTGACTCGGATGAAACTGGTATATGAGTATCCCAAAAAGTGGTCAAAGTTCATGTATATTATGATAATATGTTAATCATGCCAGGATGTGGTCGAAATCCACTCTAATGTGGTGGAAATTGACTTAAACTGGTTTGTTTGGCAAAAAAACTAAAACCGAAATTGACTCGGATTAAACTGGTATATAAGGATCCCAAAAAGTGGTCAAAGTTCATGTATATTATGATAATATGTTAATCATGCCAGGATGTGGTCGAAATCCAATCTAAAGTGGTGGAAAGTGACTTAAATTGGTTACTTTGGCCAAACTAGAGCCGAAATTGACTCGGATGAAACTGTTATTGGAGGACCCCAAAAAATGGTCATAGTTGATGTATTTTATGATAATATGTTAATCATGACAAGAAGTGGTCGAAATCCACTCTAATGTGGTGGAAATTGACTTAATTTGGTTTGTTTGGCTAAACTAAAACCGAAATTGACTCGGATGAAACTGGTATATAAGGATCCCAAAAAGTGGTCAAGGTTCATGTATATTATGATAATATGTTAATCATGCCAGGATGTGGTCGAAATCCAATCTAAAGTGGTGGAAAGTGACTTAAATTGGTTACTTTGGCCAAACTAGAGCCGAAATTGACTCGGATGAAACTGTTATTGGAGGACCCCAAAAAATGGTCATAGTTGATGTATTTTATGATAATATGTTAATCATGACAAGAAGTGGTCGAAATCCATTCTAATGTGGTGGAAATTGACTTAAATTGGTTAGTTTGGCTAAATAAAACCGAAATTGACTCGGATGAAACTGGTATATGAGGATCCCAAAAAGTGGCCAAGTTCATGTATATTATGATATTATGTTAATCATCCCATGACGTGGTCGAAATCCACTCTAAAGTGGTGGAAAGTGACTAAAATTGGTTAGTTTGGCCAAACTAGAGCCGAAATTGACTCGGGTGAAACTGTTATTGGAGGACCCCAAAAAATGGTAATAGTTGATGTAAATTCTGAAAATATGTTAATCATGACAGGAAGTGGTCGAAATCCACTCTAATGTGGTGGAAATTGACTTAAATTGGTTTGTTTGGCCAAACTAAAACCGAAATTGACTCGATGAAACTGGTATATGAGTATCCCAAAAAGTGGTCAAAGTTCATGTATATTATGATACTATGTTAATCATGCCAGGATGTGGTCGAAATCCACTCTAATGTGGTGGAAAGTGACTTAAATTGATGAGTTGGCCAAACTAGAGCCGAAATGGACTCGGATGGAACTAGTATCAGAAGACCCCAAAAAGTGGTCAAAGTTGATGTAAACAATGATAATATGATAATCATGCCAGGATGTGCTCCAATTCCACTCTAATGTGGTGGAAAGTTACTTAAATTGGTTAGTTTAGCCAAACTAGAGCCATAATTGACTTGAATGAAACTGGTATTAGAGGACCCCAAAAAGTGGTCAAAGTTGATGTAAATTATGATAATATATTAATCATGCCAGGATATGGTCGAAATCCACTCTAATGTGGTGGAAAGTGACTTAAATTGGTTACTTTGGCCAAACTAGAGCCGAAATTGACTCAGATGAAACTGTTATTGGAGGACACCCAAAAATGGTCATAGTTGATGTATTTTATTATAATATGTTAATCATGCCAAGAAGTTGTCGAAATGCACTCTAATTTGGTGGAAATTGACTTAAATTGGTTGTTTGGCTAAACTAAAACCGAAATTGACTCGGCTGAAACTGGTACATGAGGATCCCAAAAAGTGGTCAAAGTTCAAGTATATTATGATAATATGTTAATCATGCCAGGATGGGGTCTAAATCCACTCTAAAGTGGTGGAAAGTGACTTAAATTGGTTACTTTGGCCAAACTAGAGCCGAAATTGACTCGGATGAAACTGTTATTGGAGGACCCCAAAAAATGGTCATAGTTGATGTATTTTATTATAATATGTTAATCATGCCAAGAAGTGGTCGAAATCCACTCTAATGAGGTGGAAATTGACTTAAATTGGTTTGTTTGGCTAAACTAAAACCGAAATTGACTCGGATTAAACTGGTATATAAGGATCCCAAAAATTGGTCAAAGTTCATGTATATTATGATAATATGTTAATCATGCCAGGATGTGGTCGAAATCCAATCTAAAGTGGTGGAAAGTGACTTAAATTGGTTACTTTGGCCAAACTAGAGCCGAAATTGACTTGGATGAAACTGTTATTGGAGGACCCCAAAAAATGGTCATAGTTGGTGTATTTTATGATAATATGTTAATCATGACAAGAAGTGGTCGAAATCCACTCTAATGTGGTGGAAATTGACTTAAATTGGTTTGTTTGGCTAAACTAAAACCGAAATTGACTCGGATGAAACTGGTATATGAGGATCCCAAAAAGTGGTCAGAGTTCATATATATTATGATATTATGTTAATCATCCCATGATGTGGTCGAAATCCACTATAAAGTGGTGGAAAGTGACTAAAATTCGTTAGTTTGGCCAAATAGAGCCGAAATTGACTAGGGTGAAACTGTTATTGGAGGACCCCAAAAAATGGTAATAGTTGATGTAAATTCTGAAAATATGTTAATCATGCCAGGAAGTGGTCGAAATCCACTCTAATGTGGTGGAAATTTACTTAAATTGGTTTGTTTGGCCAAACTAAAACCGAAATTGACTCGGATGAAACTGGTATATGAGTATCCCAAAAAGTGGTCAAAGTTCACGTATATTATGATAATATGTTAATCATGCCAGGATGTGGTCGAAATCCACTCTAATGTGGTGGAAATTGACTTAAACTAGTTTGTTTGGCAAAACTAAAACCGAAATTGATTCAGATTAAACTGGTATATAAGGATCCCAAAAAGTGGTCAAAGTTCATGTATATTATGATAATATGTTAATCATGCCAGGATGTGGTCGAAATCCAATCTAAAGTGGTGGAAAGTGACTTAAATTGGTTACTTTGGCCAAACTAGAGCCGAAATTGACTCGGATGAAACTGTTATTGGAGGACCCCAAAATATGGTCATAGTTGATGTATTTTATGATAATATGTTAATCATGACAAGAAGTGGTCGAAATCCATTCTAATGTGGTGGAAATTGACTTAAATTGGTTAGTTTGGCTAAATAAAACCGAAATTGACTCGGATGAAACTGGTATATGAGGATCCCAAAAAGTGGCCAAGTTCATGTATATTATGATATTATGTTAATCATCCCATGACGTGGTCGAAATCCACTCTAAAGTGGTGGAAAGTGACTAAAATTGGTTAGTTTGGCCAAACTAGAGCCGAAATTGACTCGGGTGAAACTGTTATTGGCGGACCCCAAAAAATGGTAATAGTTGATGTAAATTCTGAAAATATGTTAATCATGCCAGGAAGTGGTCGAAATCCACTCTAATGTGGTGGAAATTGACTTAAATTGGTTTTTTGGACAAACTAAAACCGAAATTGACTCGGATGAAACTGGTATATGAGTATCCCAAAAAGTGGTCAAAGTTCATGTATATTATGATAATATGTTAATCATGCCAGGATGTGGTCGAAATCCACTCTAATGTGGTGGAAATTGACTTAAACTGGTTTGTTTGGCCAAACTAAAACCGAAATTGACTCAGATGAAACTGGTATATAAGGATCCCAAAAAGTGGTCAAAGTTCATTTATATTATGATATTATGTTAATCATGCCATGATGTGGTCGAAATCCACTCTAAAGTGGTGGAAAGTGACTAAAATTGGTTAGTTTGGCCAAACTAGAGCCGAAATTGACTCGGGTGAAACTGTTATTGGAGGACCCCAAAAAATGGTAATAGTTGATGTAGATTCTGAAAATATGTTAATCATGCCAGGAAGTGGTCGAAATCCACTCTAATGTGGTGGAAATTGACTTAAATTGGTTTGTTTGGCCAAACTAAAACCGAAATTGACTCGGATGAAACTGGTATATGAGTATCCCAAAAAGTGGTCAAATTTCATGTATATTATGATAATATGTTAATCATGCCAGGATGTGGTCGAAATCCACTTTAATGTGGTGGAAATTGACTTAAACTGGTTTGTTTGGCCAAACTAAAACCGAAATTGACTCGGATGAAACTGGTATAAAAGGATCCCAAAAAGTGGTCAAAGTTCATGTATATTATGATATTATGTTAATCATGGCAGGATGTGGTCGAAATCCACTCTAATGTGGTGGAAAGTGACTTAAATTGGTGAGTTGGCCAAACTAGAGCCGAAATTGAATCGGATGGAACTGGTATCAGAGGACCCCAAAAAGTGGTCAAAGTTGATGTAAATTATGATAATATGATAATCATGCCAGGATGTTCTGGAATTCCACTCTAATGTGGTGGAAAGTTACTTAAATTGGTTAGTTTAGCCAATCTAGAGCATTGACTTGGATGAAACTGGTATCAGAGGTCCCCAAAAAGTGGGCAAAGTTTATGTAAATTATGATAATATATTAATCATGCCAGGATGTGGTCGAAATCCACTCTAATGTGGTGGAAAGTGACTTAAATTGGTTAATTTGGCCAAACTAGAGCCGAAATTGACTCGAATGAAACTGTTATTGGAGGACCCCAAAAAATGGTCATAATTGATGTATTTTATGATAATATGTTAATCATGACAAGAAGTGGTCGAAATCCACTATAATGTGGTGGAAATTGACTTAATTTGGTTTGTTTGGCTAAACTAAAACCGAAATTGACTCGGATGAAACTGGTATTGAGTATCCCAAAAAGTGGTGAAAGTTCATGTATATTATGATAATATGTTAATCATGCCAAGATGTGGTCGAAATCCACTCTAATGTGGTGGAAAGTGACTTAAATTGGTGAGTTGGCCAAACTAGAGCCGAAATTGACTCGGATGGAACTGGAATCAGAGGACCCCAAAAAGTGGTCAAAGTTGATGTAAATTATGATAATATGATAATCATGCCAGGATGTGCTCGAATTCCACTCTAATGTGGTGGAAAGTTACTTAAATTGGTTAGTTTAGCCAAACTAGAGCCATAATTGACTTGGATGAAACTGGTATCAGAGGTCCCAAAAAGTGGTCAAAGTTCATGTATATTATGATAATATGTTAATAATCCAGGATGTGGTCGAAATCCCATCTAAAGTGGTGGAAAGTGACTTAAATTGGTTACTTTGGCCAAACTAGAGCCGAAATTGACTCGGATGAAACTGTTATTAGAGGACCCCCAAAAATGGTCATAGTTGATGTATTTTATTATAATACGTTAATCATGCCAAGAAGTGGTCGAAATCCACTCTAATGTGGTGGAAATTGACTTAAATTGGTTTGTTTGGCTAAACTAAAACCGAAATTGACTCGGATGAAACTGGTATATGAGGATCCCAAAAATTGGTCAAAGTTCAAGTATATTATAATAATATGTTAATCATGCCAGGATGTGGTCGAAATCCACTCTAAAGTGGTGGAAAGTGACTTAAATTGGTTAGTTTGACCAAACTAGAGCCGAAATTGACTCGGGTGAAACTGTTATTGGAGGACCCCAAAAAATGGTCATAGTTGACGTAAATTCTGATAATATGTTAATCATGCAAGGAAGTGGTCGAAATCCACTCAAATGTGGTGGAAATTGACTTAAATTGGTTTGTTTGGCCAAACTAAAACCGAAATTGACTCGGAAGAAACTGGTATATGAGGATCCCAAAAAGTGGTCAAAGTTCATGTATATTATGATATTATGTTAATCATGCCAGGATGTGGTCGAAATCCACTCTAATGTGGTGGAAAGTGACTTAAATTGGTGAGTTGGCCAAACTAGAGCCGAAATTGACTCGGATGGAACTGGAATCAGAGGACCCCAAAAAGTGGTCAAAGTTGATGTAAATTATGATAATATGATAATCATGCCAGGATGTGCTCGAATTCCACTCTAATGTGGTGGAAAGTTACTTAAATTGGTTAGTTTAGCCAAACTAGAGCCATAATTGACTTGGATGAAACTGGTATCAGAGGTCCCAAAAAGTGGTCAAAGTTCATGTATATTATGATAATATGTTAATAATCCAGGATGTGGTCGAAATCCCATCTAAAGTGGTGGAAAGTGACTTAAATTGGTTACTTTGGCCAAACTAGAGCCGAAATTGACTCGGATGAAACTGTTATTAGAGGACCCCCAAAAATGGTCATAGTTGATGTATTTTATTATAATACGTTAATCATGCGAAGAAGTGGTCGAAATCCACTCTAATGTGGTGGAAATTGACTTAAATTGGTTTGTTTGGCTAAACTAAAACCGAAATTGACTCGGATGAAACTGGTATATGAGGATCCCAAAAATTGGTCAAAGTTCAAGTATATTATAATAATATGTTAATCATGCCAGGATGTGGTCGAAATCCACTCTAAAGTGGTGGAAAGTGACTTAAATTGGTTAGTTTGACCAAACTAGAGCCGAAATTGACTCGGGTGAAACTGTTATTGGAGGACCCCAAAAAATGGTCATAGTTGACGTAAATTCTGATAATATGTTAATCATGCCAGGAAGTGGTCGAAATCCACTCTGATGTGGTGGAAATTGACTTAAATTGGTTTGTTTGGCCAAACTAAAACCGAAATTGACTCGGATGAAACTGGTATATGAGTATCCCAAAAAGTGGTCAAAGTTCATATATATTATGATAATATGTTAATCTTGCCAGGATGTGGTCGAAATCCACTCTAATGTGGTGGAAATTGACTTAAACTGGTTTGTTTGGCCAAACTAAAACCGAAATTGACTCGGATGAAACTGGTATATAAGGATCCCAAAAAGTAGTCAAAGTTCATGTATATTATGATAATATGTTAATCATGCCAGGATGTGGTCGAAATCCACTATAATATGGTGGAAATTGACTTAATTTGGTTTGTTTGGCTAAACTAAAACCGAAATTGACTCGGAAGAAACTGGTATATGAGGATCCCAAAAAGTGGTCAAAGTTTATGTATATTATGATATTATGTTAATCATGCCAGGATGTGGTCGAAATCCACTCTAATGTGGTGGAAAGTGACTTAAATTGGTGAGTTGGCCAAACTAGAGCCGAAATTGACTCGGATGGAACTGGAATCAGAGGACCCCAAAAAGTGGTCAAAGTTGATGTAAATTATGATAATATGATAATCATGCCAGGATGTGCTCGAATTCCACTCTAATGTGGTGGAAAGTTACTTAAATTGGTTAGTTTAGCCAAACTAGAACTGGTATATGAGTATCCCAAAAAGTGGCCAAAGTTCATATATATTATGATAATATGTTAATCTTGTCAGGATGTGGTCGAAATCCACTCTAATGTGGTGGAAATTGACTTAAATTGGTGAGTTGGCCAAACTAGAGCCGAAATTGACTCGGATGGAACTGGAATCAGAGGACCCCAAAAAGTGGTCAAAGTTGATGTAAATTATGATAATATGATAATCATGCCAGGATGTGCTCGAATTCCACTCTAATGTGGTGGAAAGTTACTTAAATTGGTTAGTTTAGCCAAACTAGAACTGGTATATGAGTATCCCAAAAAGTGGTCAAAGTTCATATATATTATGATAATATGTTAATCTTGCCAGGATGTGGTCGAAATCCACTCTAATGTGGTGGAAATTGACTTAAATTGGTTTGTTTGGCCAAACTAAAACCGAAATTGACTCGGATGAAACTGGTATATAAGGATCCCAAAAAGTGGTCAAAGTTCATGTATATTATGATAATATGTTAATCATGCCAGGATGTGGTCGAAATCCAATCTAAAGTGGTGGAGAGTGACTTAAATTGGTTACTTTGGCCAAACTAGAGCCGAAATTGACTCGGATGAAAATGTTTTTGGAGGACCCCAAAAAATGGTCATAGTTGATGTATTTTATGATAATATGTTAATCATGACAAGAAGTGGTCGAAATCCACTCTAATTTGGTGGAAATTGACTTAAATTGGTTTGTTTGGCTAAACTAAAACCGAAATTGACTCGGATGAAACTGGTATTGAGTATCCCAAAAAGTGGTCAAAGTTCATGTATATTATGATAATATGTTAATCATGCCAGGATGTGGTCGAAATCCACTCTAATGTGGTGGAAATTGACTTAAACTGGTTTGTTTGGCCAAACTAAAACCGAAATTGACTCGGATGAAACTGGTATATAAGGATCCCAAAAAGTGGTCAAAGTTCATGTATATTATGATAATATGTTAATCATGCCAGGATGTGGTCGAAATCCAATCTAAAGTGGTGGAGAGTGACTTAAATTGGTTACTTTAGCCAAACTAGAGCCGAAATTGACTCGAATGAAACTGTTATTGGAGGACCCCAAAAAATGGTCATAATTGATGTATTTTATGATAATATGTTAATCATGACAAGAAGTGGTCGAAATCCACTATAATGTGGTGGATATTGACTTAATTTGGTTTGTTTGGCTAAACTAAAACCGAAATTGACTCGGAAGAAACTGGTATATGAGGATCCCAAAAAGTGGTCAAAGTTCATGTATATTATGATATTATGTTAATCATGCCAGGATGTGGTCGAAATCCACTCTAATGTGGTGGAAAGTGACTTAAATTGGTGAGTTGGCCAAACTAGAGCCGAAATTGACTCGGATGGAACTGGAATCAGAGGACCCCAAAAAGTGGTCAAAGTTGATGTAAATTATGATAATATGATAATCATGCCAGGATGTGCTCGAATTCCACTCTAATGTGGTGGAAAGTTACTTAAATTGGTTAGTTTAGCCAAACTAGAACTGGTATATGAGTATCCCAAAAAGTGGTCAAAGTTCATATATATTATGATAATATGTTAATCTTGCCAGGATGTGGTCGAAATCCACTCTAATGTGGTGGAAATTGACTTAAACTGGTTTGTTTGGCCAAACTAAAACCGAAATTGACTCGGATGAAACTGGTATATAAGGATCCCAAAAAGTGGTCAAAGTTCATGTATATTATGATAATATGTTAATCATGCCAGGATGTGGTCGAAATCCAATCTAAAGTGGTGGAGAGTGACTTAAATTGGTTACTTTGGCCAAACTAGAGCCGAAATTGACTCGGATGAAACTGTTTTTGGAGGACCCCAAAAAATGGTCATAGTTGATGTATTTTATGATAATATGTTAATCATGACAAGAAGTGGTCGAAATCCACTCTAATTTGGTGGAAATTGACTTAAATTGGTTTGTTTGGCTAAACTAAAACCGAAATTGACTCGGATGAAACTGGTATTGAGTATCCCAAAAAGTGGTCAAAGTTCATGTATATTATGATAATATGTTAATCATGCCAGGATGTGGTCGAAATCCACTCTAATGTGGTGGAAATTGACTTAAACTGGTTTGTTTGGCCAAACTAAAACCGAAATTGACTCGGATGAAACTGGTATATAAGGATCCCCAAAAGTGGTCAAAGTTCATGTATATTATGATAATATGTTAATCATGCCAGGATGTGGTCGAAATCCAATCTAAAGTGGTGGAGAGTGACTTAAATTGGTTACTTTAGCCAAACTAGAGCCGAAATTGACTCGAATGAAACTGTTATTGGAGGACCCCAAAAAATGGTCATAATTGATGTATTTTATGATAATATGTTAATCATGACAAGAAGTGGTCGAAATCCACTCTAATGTGGTGGAAATTGACTTAATTTGGTTTGTTTGGCTAAACTAAAACCGAAATTGACTCGGAAGAAACTGGTATATCTGAGGATCCCAAAAAGTGGTCAAAGTTCATGTATATTATGATAATATGTTAATCATGCCAGGATGTGGTCGAAATCCACTCTAATGTGGTGGAAATTGACTTAAACTAGTTTGTTTGGCAAAACTAAAACCGAAATTGATTCAGATTAAACTGGTATATAAGGATCCCAAAAAGTGGTCAAAGTTCATGTATATTATGATAATATGTTAATCATGCCAGGATGTGGTCGAAATCCAATCTAAAGTGGTGGAAAGTGACTTAAATTGGTTACTTTGGCCAAACTAGAGCCGAAATTGACTCGGATGAAACTGTTATTGGAGGACCCCAAAATATGGTCATAGTTGATGTATTTTATGATAATATGTTAATCATGACAAGAAGTGGTCGAAATCCATTCTAATGTGGTGGAAATTGACTTAAATTGGTTAGTTTGGCTAAATAAAACCGAAATTGACTCGGATGAAACTGGTATATGAGGATCCCAAAAAGTGGCCAAGTTCATGTATATTATGATATTATGTTAATCATCCCATGACGTGGTCGAAATCCACTCTAAAGTGGTGGAAAGTGACTAAAATTGGTTAGTTTGGCCAAACTAGAGCCGAAATTGACTCGGGTGAAACTGTTATTGGCGGACCCCAAAAAATGGTAATAGTTGATGTAAATTCTGAAAATATGTTAATCATGCCAGGAAGTGGTCGAAATCCACTCTAATGTGGTGGAAATTGACTTAAATTGGTTTTTTGGACAAACTAAAACCGAAATTGACTCGGATGAAACTGGTATATGAGTATCCCAAAAAGTGGTCAAAGTTCATGTATATTATGATAATATGTTAATCATGCCAGGATGTGGTCGAAATCCACTCTAATGTGGTGGAAATTGACTTAAACTGGTTTGTTTGGCCAAACTAAAACCGAAATTGACTCAGATGAAACTGGTATATAAGGATCCCAAAAAGTGGTCAAAGTTCATTTATATTATGATATTATGTTAATCATGCCATGATGTGGTCGAAATCCACTCTAAAGTGGTGGAAAGTGACTAAAATTGGTTAGTTTGGCCAAACTAGAGCCGAAATTGACTCGGGTGAAACTGTTATTGGAGGACCCCAAAAAATGGTAATAGTTGATGTAGATTCTGAAAATATGTTAATCATGCCAGGAAGTGGTCGAAATCCACTCTAATGTGGTGGAAATTGACTTAAATTGGTTTGTTTGGCCAAACTAAAACCGAAATTGACTCGGATGAAACTGGTATATGAGTATCCCAAAAAGTGGTCAAATTTCATGTATATTATGATAATATGTTAATCATGCCAGGATGTGGTCGAAATCCACTTTAATGTGGTGGAAATTGACTTAAACTGGTTTGTTTGGCCAAACTAAAACCGAAATTGACTCGGATGAAACTGGTATAAAAGGATCCCAAAAAGTGGTCAAAGTTCATGTATATTATGATATTATGTTAATCATGGCAGGATGTGGTCGAAATCCACTCTAATGTGGTGGAAAGTGACTTAAATTGGTGAGTTGGCCAAACTAGAGCCGAAATTGAATCGGATGGAACTGGTATCAGAGGACCCCAAAAAGTGGTCAAAGTTGATGTAAATTATGATAATATGATAATCATGCCAGGATGTTCTGGAATTCCACTCTAATGTGGTGGAAAGTTACTTAAATTGGTTAGTTTAGCCAATCTAGAGCATTGACTTGGATGAAACTGGTATCAGAGGTCCCCAAAAAGTGGGCAAAGTTTATGTAAATTATGATAATATATTAATCATGCCAGGATGTGGTCGAAATCCACTCTAATGTGGTGGAAAGTGACTTAAATTGGTTAATTTGGCCAAACTAGAGCCGAAATTGACTCGAATGAAACTGTTATTGGAGGACCCCAAAAAATGGTCATAATTGATGTATTTTATGATAATATGTTAATCATGACAAGAAGTGGTCGAAATCCACTATAATGTGGTGGAAATTGACTTAATTTGGTTTGTTTGGCTAAACTAAAACCGAAATTGACTCGGATGAAACTGGTATTGAGTATCCCAAAAAGTGGTGAAAGTTCATGTATATTATGATAATATGTTAATCATGCCAAGATGTGGTCGAAATCCACTCTAATGTGGTGGAAAGTGACTTAAATTGGTGAGTTGGCCAAACTAGAGCCGAAATTGACTCGGATGGAACTGGAATCAGAGGACCCCAAAAAGTGGTCAAAGTTGATGTAAATTATGATAATATGATAATCATGCCAGGATGTGCTCGAATTCCACTCTAATGTGGTGGAAAGTTACTTAAATTGGTTAGTTTAGCCAAACTAGAGCCATAATTGACTTGGATGAAACTGGTATCAGAGGTCCCAAAAAGTGGTCAAAGTTCATGTATATTATGATAATATGTTAATAATCCAGGATGTGGTCGAAATCCCATCTAAAGTGGTGGAAAGTGACTTAAATTGGTTACTTTGGCCAAACTAGAGCCGAAATTGACTCGGATGAAACTGTTATTAGAGGACCCCCAAAAATGGTCATAGTTGATGTATTTTATTATAATACGTTAATCATGCCAAGAAGTGGTCGAAATCCACTCTAATGTGGTGGAAATTGACTTAAATTGGTTTGTTTGGCTAAACTAAAACCGAAATTGACTCGGATGAAACTGGTATATGAGGATCCCAAAAATTGGTCAAAGTTCAAGTATATTATAATAATATGTTAATCATGCCAGGATGTGGTCGAAATCCACTCTAAAGTGGTGGAAAGTGACTTAAATTGGTTAGTTTGACCAAACTAGAGCCGAAATTGACTCGGGTGAAACTGTTATTGGAGGACCCCAAAAAATGGTCATAGTTGACGTAAATTCTGATAATATGTTAATCATGCAAGGAAGTGGTCGAAATCCACTCAAATGTGGTGGAAATTGACTTAAATTGGTTTGTTTGGCCAAACTAAAACCGAAATTGACTCGGAAGAAACTGGTATATGAGGATCCCAAAAAGTGGTCAAAGTTCATGTATATTATGATATTATGTTAATCATGCCAGGATGTGGTCGAAATCCACTCTAATGTGGTGGAAAGTGACTTAAATTGGTGAGTTGGCCAAACTAGAGCCGAAATTGACTCGGATGGAACTGGAATCAGAGGACCCCAAAAAGTGGTCAAAGTTGATGTAAATTATGATAATATGATAATCATGCCAGGATGTGCTCGAATTCCACTCTAATGTGGTGGAAAGTTACTTAAATTGGTTAGTTTAGCCAAACTAGAGCCATAATTGACTTGGATGAAACTGGTATCAGAGGTCCCAAAAAGTGGTCAAAGTTCATGTATATTATGATAATATGTTAATAATCCAGGATGTGGTCGAAATCCCATCTAAAGTGGTGGAAAGTGACTTAAATTGGTTACTTTGGCCAAACTAGAGCCGAAATTGACTCGGATGAAACTGTTATTAGAGGACCCCCAAAAATGGTCATAGTTGATGTATTTTATTATAATACGTTAATCATGCGAAGAAGTGGTCGAAATCCACTCTAATGTGGTGGAAATTGACTTAAATTGGTTTGTTTGGCTAAACTAAAACCGAAATTGACTCGGATGAAACTGGTATATGAGGATCCCAAAAATTGGTCAAAGTTCAAGTATATTATAATAATATGTTAATCATGCCAGGATGTGGTCGAAATCCACTCTAAAGTGGTGGAAAGTGACTTAAATTGGTTAGTTTGACCAAACTAGAGCCGAAATTGACTCGGGTGAAACTGTTATTGGAGGACCCCAAAAAATGGTCATAGTTGACGTAAATTCTGATAATATGTTAATCATGCCAGGAAGTGGTCGAAATCCACTCTGATGTGGTGGAAATTGACTTAAATTGGTTTGTTTGGCCAAACTAAAACCGAAATTGACTCGGATGAAACTGGTATATGAGTATCCCAAAAAGTGGTCAAAGTTCATATATATTATGATAATATGTTAATCTTGCCAGGATGTGGTCGAAATCCACTCTAATGTGGTGGAAATTGACTTAAACTGGTTTGTTTGGCCAAACTAAAACCGAAATTGACTCGGATGAAACTGGTATATAAGGATCCCAAAAAGTAGTCAAAGTTCATGTATATTATGATAATATGTTAATCATGCCAGGATGTGGTCGAAATCCACTATAATATGGTGGAAATTGACTTAATTTGGTTTGTTTGGCTAAACTAAAACCGAAATTGACTCGGAAGAAACTGGTATATGAGGATCCCAAAAAGTGGTCAAAGTTTATGTATATTATGATATTATGTTAATCATGCCAGGATGTGGTCGAAATCCACTCTAATGTGGTGGAAAGTGACTTAAATTGGTGAGTTGGCCAAACTAGAGCCGAAATTGACTCGGATGGAACTGGAATCAGAGGACCCCAAAAAGTGGTCAAAGTTGATGTAAATTATGATAATATGATAATCATGCCAGGATGTGCTCGAATTCCACTCTAATGTGGTGGAAAGTTACTTAAATTGGTTAGTTTAGCCAAACTAGAACTGGTATATGAGTATCCCAAAAAGTGGCCAAAGTTCATATATATTATGATAATATGTTAATCTTGTCAGGATGTGGTCGAAATCCACTCTAATGTGGTGGAAATTGACTTAAATTGGTGAGTTGGCCAAACTAGAGCCGAAATTGACTCGGATGGAACTGGAATCAGAGGACCCCAAAAAGTGGTCAAAGTTGATGTAAATTATGATAATATGATAATCATGCCAGGATGTGCTCGAATTCCACTCTAATGTGGTGGAAAGTTACTTAAATTGGTTAGTTTAGCCAAACTAGAACTGGTATATGAGTATCCCAAAAAGTGGTCAAAGTTCATATATATTATGATAATATGTTAATCTTGCCAGGATGTGGTCGAAATCCACTCTAATGTGGTGGAAATTGACTTAAATTGGTTTGTTTGGCCAAACTAAAACCGAAATTGACTCGGATGAAACTGGTATATAAGGATCCCAAAAAGTGGTCAAAGTTCATGTATATTATGATAATATGTTAATCATGCCAGGATGTGGTCGAAATCCAATCTAAAGTGGTGGAGAGTGACTTAAATTGGTTACTTTGGCCAAACTAGAGCCGAAATTGACTCGGATGAAAATGTTTTTGGAGGACCCCAAAAAATGGTCATAGTTGATGTATTTTATGATAATATGTTAATCATGACAAGAAGTGGTCGAAATCCACTCTAATTTGGTGGAAATTGACTTAAATTGGTTTGTTTGGCTAAACTAAAACCGAAATTGACTCGGATGAAACTGGTATTGAGTATCCCAAAAAGTGGTCAAAGTTCATGTATATTATGATAATATGTTAATCATGCCAGGATGTGGTCGAAATCCACTCTAATGTGGTGGAAATTGACTTAAACTGGTTTGTTTGGCCAAACTAAAACCGAAATTGACTCGGATGAAACTGGTATATAAGGATCCCAAAAAGTGGTCAAAGTTCATGTATATTATGATAATATGTTAATCATGCCAGGATGTGGTCGAAATCCAATCTAAAGTGGTGGAGAGTGACTTAAATTGGTTACTTTAGCCAAACTAGAGCCGAAATTGACTCGAATGAAACTGTTATTGGAGGACCCCAAAAAATGGTCATAATTGATGTATTTTATGATAATATGTTAATCATGACAAGAAGTGGTCGAAATCCACTATAATGTGGTGGATATTGACTTAATTTGGTTTGTTTGGCTAAACTAAAACCGAAATTGACTCGGAAGAAACTGGTATATGAGGATCCCAAAAAGTGGTCAAAGTTCATGTATATTATGATATTATGTTAATCATGCCAGGATGTGGTCGAAATCCACTCTAATGTGGTGGAAAGTGACTTAAATTGGTGAGTTGGCCAAACTAGAGCCGAAATTGACTCGGATGGAACTGGAATCAGAGGACCCCAAAAAGTGGTCAAAGTTGATGTAAATTATGATAATATGATAATCATGCCAGGATGTGCTCGAATTCCACTCTAATGTGGTGGAAAGTTACTTAAATTGGTTAGTTTAGCCAAACTAGAACTGGTATATGAGTATCCCAAAAAGTGGTCAAAGTTCATATATATTATGATAATATGTTAATCTTGCCAGGATGTGGTCGAAATCCACTCTAATGTGGTGGAAATTGACTTAAACTGGTTTGTTTGGCCAAACTAAAACCGAAATTGACTCGGATGAAACTGGTATATAAGGATCCCAAAAAGTGGTCAAAGTTCATGTATATTATGATAATATGTTAATCATGCCAGGATGTGGTCGAAATCCAATCTAAAGTGGTGGAGAGTGACTTAAATTGGTTACTTTGGCCAAACTAGAGCCGAAATTGACTCGGATGAAACTGTTTTTGGAGGACCCCAAAAAATGGTCATAGTTGATGTATTTTATGATAATATGTTAATCATGACAAGAAGTGGTCGAAATCCACTCTAATTTGGTGGAAATTGACTTAAATTGGTTTGTTTGGCTAAACTAAAACCGAAATTGACTCGGATGAAACTGGTATTGAGTATCCCAAAAAGTGGTCAAAGTTCATGTATATTATGATAATATGTTAATCATGCCAGGATGTGGTCGAAATCCACTCTAATATGGTGGAAATTGACTTAAACTGGTTTGTTTGGCCAAACTAAAACCGAAATTGACTCGGATGAAACTGGTATATAAGGATCCCCAAAAGTGGTCAAAGTTCATGTATATTATGATAATATGTTAATCATGCCAGGATGTGGTCGAAATCCAATCTAAAGTGGTGGAGAGTGACTTAAATTGGTTACTTTAGCCAAACTAGAGCCGAAATTGACTCGAATGAAACTGTTATTGGAGGACCCCAAAAAATGGTCATAATTGATGTATTTTATGATAATATGTTAATCATGACAAGAAGTGGTCGAAATCCACTCTAATGTGGTGGAAATTGACTTAATTTGGTTTGTTTGGCTAAACTAAAACCGAAATTGACTCGGAAGAAACTGGTATATCTGAGGATCCCAAAAAGTGGTCAAAGTTCATGTATATTATGATATTATGTTAATCATGCCTGGATGTGGTCGAAATCCACTCTAATGTGGTGGAAAGTGACTTAAATTGGTGAGTTGGCCAAACTAGAGCCGAAATTGACTCGGATGGAACTGGAATCAGAGGACCCCAAAAAGTGGTCAAAGTTGATGTAAATTATGATAATATGATAATCATGCCAGGATGTGCTCGAATTCCACTCTAATGTGGTGGAAAGTTACTTAAATTGGTTAGTTTAGCCAAACTAGAACTGGTATATGAGTATCCCAAAAAGTGGTCAAAGTTCATATATATTATGATAATATGTTAATCTTGCCAGGATGTGGTCGAAATCCACTCTAATGTGGTGGAAATTGACTTAAACTGGTTTGTTTGGCCAAACTAAAACCGAAATTGACTCGGATGAAACTGGTATATAAGGATCCCAAAAAGTGGTCAAAGTTCATGTATATTATGATAATATGTTAATCATGCCAGGATGTGGTCGAAATCCAATCTAAAGTGGTGGAGAGTGACTTAAATTGGTTACTTTGGCCAAACTAGAGCCGAAATTGACTCGTATGAAACTGTTTTTGGAGGACCCCAAAAAATGGTCATAGTTGATGTATTTTATGATAATATGTTAATCATGACAAGAAGTGGTCGAAATCCACTCTAATTTGGTGGAAATTGACTTAAATTGGTTTGTTTGGCTAAACTAAAACCGAAATTGACTCGGATGAAACTGGTATTGAGTATCCCAAAAAGTGGTCAAAGTTCATGTATATTATGATAATATGTTAATCATGCCAGGATGTGGTCGAAATCCACTCTAATGTGGTGGAAATTGACTTAAACTGGTTTGTTTGGCCAAACTAAAACCGAAATTGACTCGGATGAAACTGGTATATAAGGATCCCAAAAAGTGGTCAAAGATCATTTATATTATGATATTATGTTAATCATGCCAGGATGTGGTCGAAATCCAATCTAAAGTGGTGGAGAGTGACTTAAATTGGTTACTTTGGCCAAACTAGAGCCGAAATTGACTCGGATTAAACTGTTATTGGAGGACTCCAAAAAATGGTCATAGTTGATGTATTTTATGATAATATGTTAATCATGACAAGAAGTGGTCGAAATCCACTCTAATGTGGTGGAAATTGACTTAAATTGGTTTGTTTGACTAAACTAAAGCCGAAATTGACTCGGATGAAACTGGTATATGAGGATCCCAAAAAGTGGTCAAAGTTCATGTATATTATGCTATTATGTTAATCATGGCAGGATGTGGTCGAAATCCACTCTAATGTGGTGGAAAGTGACTTAAATTGGTGAGTTGGCCAAACTAGAGCCGAAATTGAATCGGATGGAACTGGTATCAGAGGACCCCAAAAAGTGGTCAAAGTTGATGTAAATTATGATAATATGATAATCATGCCAGGATGTTCTGGAATTCCACTCTAATGTGGTGGAAAGTTACTTAAATTGGTTAGTTTAGCCAGTCTAGAGCATTGACTTGGATGAAACTGGTATCAGAGGTCCCCAAAAAGTGGGCAAAGTTTATGTAAATTATGATAATATATTAATCATGCCAGGATGTGGTCGAAATCCACTCTAATGTGGTGGAAAGTGACTTAAATTGGTTAATTTGGCCAAACTAGAGCCGAAATTGACTCGAATGAAACTGTTATTGGAGGACCCCAAAAAATGGTCATAATTGATGTATTTTATGATAATATGTTAATCATGACAAGAAGTGGTCGAAATCCACTCTAATGTGGTGGAAATTGACTTAATTTGGTTTGTTTGGCTAAACTAAAACCGAAATTGACTCGGAAGAAACTGGTATATGAGGATCCCAAAAAGTGGTCAAAGTTCATGTATATTATGATATTATGTTAATCATGCCAGGATGTGGTCGGAATCCATTCTAATGTGGTGGAAAGTGACTTAAATTGGTGAGTTGGCCAAACTAGAGCCGAAATTGACTCGGATGGAACTGGAATCAGAGGACCCCAAAAAGTGGTCAAAGTTGATGTAAATTATGATAATATGATAATCATACCAGGATGTGCTCGAATTCCACTCTAATGTGGTGGAAAGTTACTTAAATTGGTTAGTTTAGCCAAACTAGAGCCATAATTGACTTGGATGAAACTGGTATCAGAGGTCCCAAAAAGTGGTCAAAGTTCATGTATATTATGATAATATGTTAATCATCCAGGATGTGGTCGAAATCCCATCTAAAGTGGTGGAAAGTGACTTAAATTGGTTACTTTGGCCAAACTAGAGCCGAAATTGACTCGGATGAAACTGTTATTAGAGGACCCCCAAAAATGGTCATAGTTGATGTATTTTATTATAATACGTTAATCATGCCAAGAAGTGGTCGAAATCCACTCTAATGTGGTGGAAATTGACTTAAATTGGTTTGTTTGGCTAAACTAAAACCGAAATTGACTCAGATGAAACTGGTATATGAGGATCCCAAAAATTGGTCAAAGTTCAAGTATATTATAATAATATGTTAATCATGCCAGGATGTGGTCGAAATCCACTCTAAAGTGGTGGAAAATGACTTAAATTGGTTAGTTTGACCAAACTAGAGCCGAAATTGACTCGGGTGAAACTGTTATTGGAGGACCCCAAAAAATGGTCATAGTTGACGTAAATTCTGATAATATGTTAATCATGCCAGGAAGTGGTCGAAATCCACTCTAATGTGGTGGAAATTGACTTAAATTGGTTTGTTTGGCCAAACTAAAACCGAAATTGACTCGGATGAAACTGGTATATGAGTATCCCAAAAAGTGGTCAAAGTTCATATATATTATGATAATATGTTAATCTTTCCAGGATGTGGTCGAAATCCACTCTAATGTGGTGGAAATTGACTTAAACTGGTTTGTTTGGCCAAACTAAAACCGAAATTGACTCGGATGAAACTGGTATTATAAGGATCCCAAAAAGTGGTCAAAGTTCATGTATATTATGATAATATGTTAATAAATGCCAGGATGTGGTCGAAATCCAATCTAAAGTGGTGGAGAGTGACTTAAATTGGTTACTTTGGCCAAACTAGAGCCGAAATTGACTCGGATGAAACTGTTTTTGGAGGACCCCAAAAAATGGTCATAGTTGATGTATTTTATGATAATATGTTAATCATGACAAGAAGTGGTCGAAATCCACTCTAATTTGGTGGAAATTGACTTAAATTGGTTTGTTTGGCTAAACTAAAACCGAAATTGACTCGGATGAAACTGGTATTGAGTATCCCAAAAAGTGGTCAAAGTTCATGTATATTATGATAATATGTTAATCATGCCAGGATGTGGTCGAAATCCACTCTAATGTGGTGGAAATTGACTTAAACTGGTTTGTTTGGCCAAACTAAAACCGAAATTGACTCGGATGAAACTGGTATATAAGGATCCCAAAAAGTGGTCAAAGATCATTTATATTATGATATTATGTTAATCATGCCAGGATGTGGTCGAAATCCAATCTAAAGTGGTGGAGAGTGACTTAAATTGGTTACTTTGGCCAAACTAGAGCCGAAATTGACTCGGATTAAACTGTTATTGGAGGACTCCAAAAAATGGTCATAGTTGATGTATTTTATGATAATATGTTAATCATGACAAGAAGTGGTCGAAATCCACTCTAATGTGGTGGAAATTGACTTAAATTGGTTTGTTTGACTAAACTAAAGCCGAAATTGACTCGGATGAAACTGGTATATGAGGATCCCAAAAAGTGGTCAAAGTTCATGTATATTATGATATTATGTTAATCATGGCCGGATGTGGTCGAAATCCACTCTAATGTGGTGGAAAGTGACTTAAATTGGTGAGTTGGCCAAACTAGAGCCGAAATTGAATCGGATGGAACTGGTATCAGAGGACCCCAAAAAGTGGTCAAAGTTGATGTAAATTATGATAATATGATAATCATGCCAGGATGTTCTGGAATTCCACTCTAATGTGGTGGAAAGTTACTTAAATTGGTTAGTTTAGCCAATCTAGAGCATTGACTTGGATGAAACTGGTATCAGAGGTCCCCAAAAAGTGGGCAAAGTTTATGTAAATTATGATAATATATTAATCATGCCAGGATGTGGTCGAAATCCACTCTAATGTGGTGGAAAGTGACTTAAATTGGTTAATTTGGCCAAACTAGAGCCGAAATTGACTCGAATGAAACTGTTATTGGAGGACCCCAAAAAATGGTCATAATTGATGTATTTTATGATAATATGTTAATCATGACAAGAAGTGGTCGAAATCCACTCTAATGTGGTGGAAATTGGCTTAATTTGGTTTGTTTGGCTAAACTAAAACCGAAATTGACTCGGAAGAAACTGGTATATGAGGATCCCAAAAAGTGGTCAAAGTTCATGTATATTATGATATTATGTTAATCATGCCAGGATGTGGTCGAAATCCATTCTAATGTGGTGGAAAGTGACTTAAATTGGTGAGTTGGCCAAACTAGAGCCGAAATTGACTCGGATGGAACTGGAATCAGAGGACCCCAAAAAGTGGTCAAAGTTGATGTAAATTATGATAATATGATAATCATGCCAGGATGTGCTCGAATTCCACTCTAATGTGGTGGAAAGTTACTTAAATTGGTTAGTTTAGCCAAACTAGAGCCATAATTGACTTGGATGAAACTGGTATCAGAGGTCCCAAAAAGTGGTCAAAGTTCATGTATATTATGATAATATGTTAATCATCCAGGATGTGGTCGAAATCCAATCTAAAGTGGTGGAAAGTGACTTAAATTGGTTACTTTGGCCAAACTAGAGCCGAAATTGACTCGGATGAAACTGTTATTAGAGGACCCCCAAAAATGGTCATAGTTGATGTATTTTATTATAATACGTTAATCATGCCAAGAAGTGGTCGAAATCCACTCTAATGTGGTGGAAATTGACTTAAATTGGTTTGTTTGGCTAAACTAAAACCGAAATTGACTCAGATGAAACTGGTATATGAGGATCCCAAAAATTGGTCAAAGTTCAAGTATATTATAATAATATGTTAATCATGCCAGGATGTGGTCGAAATCCACTCTAAAGTGGTGGAAAATGACTTAAATTGGTTAGTTTGACCAAACTAGAGCCGAAATTGACTCGGGTGAAACTGTTATTGGAGGACCCCAAAAAATGGTCAGAGTTGACGTAAATTCTGATAATATGTTAATCATGCCAGGAAGTGGTCGAAATCCACTCTAATGTGGTGGAAATTGACTTAAATTGGTTTGTTTGGCCAAACTAAAACCGAAATTGACTCGGATGAAACTGGTATATGAGTATCCCAAAAAGTGGTCAAAGTTCATATATATTATGATAATATGTTAATCTTGCCAGGATGTGGTCGAAATCCACTCTAATGTGGTGGAAATTGACTTAAACTGGTTTGTTTGGCCAAACTAAAACCGAAATTGACTCGGATGAAACTGGTATATAAGGATCCCAAAAAGTGGTCAAAGTTCATGTATATTATGATAATATGTTAATCATGCCAGGATGTGGTCGAAATCCAATCTAAAGTGGTGGAGAGTGACTTAAATTGGTTACTTTGGCCAAACTAGAGCCGAAATTGACTCGGATGAAACTGTTTTTGGAGGACCCCAAAAAATGGTCATAGTTGATGTATCTTATGATAATATGTTAATCATGACAAGAAGTGGTCGAAATCCACTCTAATTTGGTGGAAATTGACTTAAATTGGTTTGTTTGGCTAAACTAAAACCGAAATTGACTCGGATGAAACTGGTATTGAGTATCCCAAAAAGTGGTCAAAGTTCATGTATATTATGATAATATGTTAATCATGCCAGGATGTGGTCGAAATCCACTCTAATGTGGTGGAAATTGACTTAAACTGGTTTGTTTGGCCAAACTAAAACTGAAATTGACTCGGATGAAACTGGTATATAAGGATCCCAAAAAGTGGTCAAAGATCATTTATATTATGATATTATGTTAATCATGCCGGGATGTGGTCGAAATCCAATCTAAAGTGGTGGAGAGTGACTTAAATTGGTTACTTTGGCCAAACTAGAGCCGAAATTGACTCGGATTAAACTGTTATTGGAGGACTCCAAAAAATGGTCATAGTTGATGTATTTTATGATAATATGTTAATCATGACAAGAAGTGGTCGAAATCCACTCTAATGTGGTGGAAATTGACTTAAATTGGTTTGTTTGACTAAACTAAAGCCGAAATTGACTCGGATGAAACTGGTATATGAGGATCCCAAAAAGTGGTCAAAGTTCATGTATATTATGATATTATGTTAATCATGGCAGGATGTGGTCGAAATCCACTCTAATGTGGTGGAAAGTGACTTAAATTGGTGAGTTGGCCAAACAAGAGCCGAAATTGAATCGGATGGAACTGGTATCAGAGGACCCCAAAAAGTGGTCAAAGTTGATGTAAATTATGATAATATGATAATCATGCCAGGATGTTCTGGAATTCCACTCTAATGTGGTGGAAAGTTACTTAAATTGGTTAGTTTAGCCAATCTAGAGCATTGACTTGGATGAAACTGGTATCAGAGGTCCCCAAAAAGTGGGCAAAGTTTATGTAAATTATGATAATATATTAATCATGCCAGGATGTGGTCGAAATCCACTCTAATGTGGTGGAAAGTGACTTAAATTGGTTAATTTTGCCAAACTAGAGCCGAAATTGACTCGAATGAAACTGTTATTGGAGGACCCCAAAAAATGGTCATAATTGATGTATTTTATGATAATATGTTAATCATGACAAGAAGTGGTCGAAATCCACTCTAATGTGGTGGAAATTGACTTAATTTGGTTTGTTTGGCTAAACTAAAACCGAAATTGACTCTGAAGAAACTGGTATATGAGGATCCCAAAAAGTGGTCAAAGTTCATGTATATTATGATATTATGTTAATCATGCCAGGATGTGGTCGAAATCCACTCTAATGTGGTGGAAAGTGACTTAAATTGGTGAGTTGGCCAAACTAGAGCCGAAATTAACTCGGATGGAACTGGAATCAGAGGACCCCAAAAAGTGGTCAAAGTTGATGTAAATTATGATAATATGATAATCATGCCAGGATGTGCTCGAATTCCACTCTAATGTGGTGGAAAGTTACTTAAATTGGTTAGTTTAGCCAAACTAGAGCCATAATTGACTTGGATGAAACTGGTATCAGAGGTCCCAAAAAGTGGTCAAAGTTCATGTATATTATGAAAATATGTTAATCATCCAGGATGTGGTCCAAATCCCATCTAAAGTGGTGGAAAGTGACTTAAATTGGTTACTTTGGCCAAACTAGAGCCGAAATTGACTCGGATGAAACTGTTATTAGAGGACCCCCAAAAATGGTCATAGTTGATGTATTTTATTATAATACGTTAATCATGCCAAGAAGTGGTCGAAATCCACTCTAATGTGGTGGAAATTGACTTAAATTGGTTTGTTTGGCTAAACTAAAACCGAAATTGACTCGGATGAAACTGGTATATGAGGATCCCAAAAATTGGTCAAAGTTCAAGTATATTATAATGATATGTTAATCATGCCAGGATGTGGTCGAAATCCACTCTAAAGTGGTGGAAAGTGACTTAAATTGGTTAGTTTGACCAAACTAGAGCCGAAATTGACTCAGGTGAAACTGTTATTGGAGGACCCCAAAAAATGGTCATAGTTGACGTAAATTCTGATAATATGTTAATCATGCCAGGAAGTGGTCGAAATCCACTCTAATGCGGTGGAAATTGACTTAAATTGGTTTGTTTGGCCAAACTAAAACCGAAATTGACTCGGAAGAAACTGGTATATGAGGATCCCAAAAAGTGGTCAAAGTTCATGTATATTATGATATTATGTTAATCATGCCAGGATGTGGTCGAAATCCACTCTAATGTGGTGGAAAGTGACTTAAATTGGTGAGTTGGCCAAACTAGAGCCGAAATTGACTCGGATGGAACTGGAATCAGAGGCCCCCAAAAAGTGGTCAAAGTTGATGTAAATTATGATAATATGATAATCATGCCAGGATGTGCTCGAATTCCACTCTAATGTGGTGGAAAGTTACTTAAATTGGTTAGTTTAGCCAAACTAGAGCCATAATTGACTTGGATGAAACTGGTATCAGAGGTCCCAAAAAGTGGTCAAAATTCATGTATATTATGATAATATGTTAATCATCCAGGATGTGGTCGAAATCCCATCTAAAGTGGTGGAAAGTGACTTAAATTGGTTACTTTGGCCAAACTAGAGCCGAAATTGACTCGGATGAAACTGTTATTAGAGGACCCCCAAAAATGGTCATAGTTGATGTATTTTATTATAATACGTTAATCATGCCAAGAAGTGGTCGAAATCCACTCTAATGTGGTGGAAATTGACTTAAATTGGTTTGTTTGGCTAAACTAAAACCGAAATTGACTCGGATGAAACTGGTATATGAGGATCCCAAAAATTGGTCAAAGTTCAAGTATATTATAATAATATGTTAATCATGCCAGGATGTGGTCGAAATCCACTCTAAAGTGGTGGAAAGTGACTTAAATTGGTTAGTTTGACCAAACTAGAGCCGAAATTGACTCGGGTGAAACTGTTATTGGAGGACCCCAAAAAATGGTCATAGTTGACGTAAATTCTGATAATATGTTAATCATGCCAGGAAGTGGTCGAAATCCACTCTAATGTGGTGGAAATTGACTTAAATTGGTTTGTTTGGCCAAACTAAAACCGAAATTGACTCGGATGAAACTGGTATATGAGTATCCCAAAAAGTGGTCAAAGTTCATATATATTATGATAATATGCTAATCTTGCCAGGATGTGGTCGAAATCCACTCTAATGTGGTGGAAATTGACTTAAACTGGTTTGTTTGGCCAAACTAAAACCGAAATTGACTCGGATGAAACTGGTATATAAGGATCCCAAAAAGTGGTCAAAGTTCATGTATATTATGATAATATGTTAATCATGTCAGGATGTGGTCGAAATCCAATCTAAAGTGGTGGAAAGTGACTTAAATTTATTACTTTGGCCAAACTAGAGCCGAAATTGACTCGGATTAAACTCTTATTGGAGGACTCCAAAAAATGGTCATAGTTGATGTATTTTATGATAATATGTTAATCATGACAAGAAGTGGTCGAAATCCACTCTAATGTGGTGGAAATTGACTTAAATTGGTTTGTTTGACTAAACTAAAGCCGAAATTGACTCGGATGAAACTGGTATATGAAGATCCCAAAAAGTGGTCAAAGTTCATGTATATTATGATATTATGTTAATCATGGCAGGATGTGGTCGAAATCCACTCTAATGTGGTGGAAAGTGACTTAAATTGGTGAGTTGGCCAAACTAGAGCCGAAATTGAATCGGATGGAACTGGTATCAGAGGACCCCAAAAAGTGGTCAAAGTTGATGTAAATTATGATAATATGATAATCATGCCAGGATGTTCTGGAATTCCACTCTAATGTGGTGGAAAGTTACTTAAATTGGTTAGTTTAGCCAATCTAGAGCATTGACTTGGATGAAACTGGTATCAGAGGTCCCCAAAAAGTGGGCAAAGTTTATGTAAATTATGTTAATATATTAATCATGCCAGGATGTGGTCGAAATCCACTCTAATGTGGTGGAAAGTGACTTAAATTGGTTAATTTGGCCAAACTAGAGCCGAAATTGACTCGAATGAAACTGTTATTGGAGGACCCTAAAAAATGGTCATAATTGATGTATTTTATGATAATATGTTAATCATGACAAGAAGTGGTCGAAATCCACTCTAATGTGGTGGAAATTGACTTAATTTGGTTTGTTTGGCTAAACTAAAACCGAAATTGACTCGGAAGAAACTGGTATATGAGGATCCCAAAAAGTGGTCAAAGTTCATGTATATTATGATATTATGTTAATATGCCAGGATGTGGTCGAAATCCACTCTAATGTGGTGGAAAGTGACTTAAATTGGTGAGTTGGCCAAACTAGAGCCGAAATTGACTCGGATGGAACTGGAATCAGAGGACCCCAAAAAGTGGTCAAAGTTGATGTAAATTATGATAATATGATAATCATGCCAGGATGTGCTCGAATTCCACTCTAATGTGGTGGAAAGTTACTTAAATTGGTTAGTTTAGCCAAATTAGAGCCATAATTGACTTGGATGAAACTTGTATCAGAGGTCCCAAAAAGTGGTCAAAGTTCATGTATATTATGATAATATGTTAATCATCCAGGATGTGGTCGAAATCCCATCTAAAGTGGTGGAAAGTGACTTAAATTGGTTACTTTGGCCAAACTAGAGCCGAAATTGACTCGGATGAAACTGTTATTAGAGGACCCCCAAAAATGGTCATAGTTGATGTATTTTATTATAATAATCATGCCAAGAAGTGGTCGAAATCCACTCTAATGTGGTGGAAGTTGACTTAAATTGGTTTGTTTGGCTAAACTAAAACCGAAATTGACTCGGATGAAACTGGTATATGAGGATCCCAAAAATTGGTCAAAGTTCAAGTATATTATAATAATATGTTAATCATGCCAGGATGTGGTCGAAATCCACTCTAAAGTGGTGGAAAGTGACTTAAATTGGTTAGTTTGACCAAACTAGAGCCGAAATTGACTTTGGTGAAACTGTTATTGGAGGACCCCAAAAAATGGTCATAGTTGACGTAAATTCTGATAATATCTTAATCATGCCAGGAAGTGGTCGAAATCCACTCTAATGCGGTGGAAATTGACTTAAATTGGTTTGTTTGGCCAAACTAAAACCGAAATTGACTCGGAAGAAACTGGTATATGAGGATCCCAAAAAGTGGTCAAAGTTCATGTATATTATGATATTATGTTAATCATGCCAGGATGTGGTCAAAATCCACTCTAATGTGGTGGAAATTGACTTAAACTGGTTTGTTTGGCCAAACTAAAACTGAAATTGACTCGGATGGAACTGGAATCAGAGGACCCCAAAAAGTGGTCAAAGTTGATGTAAATTATGATAATATGATAATCATGCCAGGATGTGCTCGAATTCCACTCTAATGTGGTGGAAAGTTACTTAAATTGGTTAGTTTAGCCATAATTGACTTGGATGAAACTGGTATCAGAGGTCCCAAAAAGTGGTCAAAGTTCATGTATATTATGATAATATGTTAATCATCCAGGATGTGGTCGAAATCCCATCTAAAGTGGTGGAAAGTGACTTAAATTGGTTACTTTGGCCAAACTAGAGCTGAAATTGACTCGGATGAAACTGTTATTAGAGGACCCCCGAAAATGGTCATAGTTGACGTAAATTCTGATAATATGTTAATCATGCCAGGAAGTGGTCGAAATCCACTCTAATGTGGTGGAAATTGACTTAAATTGGTTTGTTTGGCCAAACTAAAACCGAAATTGACTCGGATGAAACTGGTATATGAGTATCCCAAAAAGTGGTCAAAGTTCATATATATTATGATAATATGTTAATCTTGCCAGGATGTGGTCGAAATCCACTCTAATGTGGTGGAAATTGACTTAAACTGGTTTGTTTGGCCAAACTAAAACCGAAATTGACTCGGATGAAACTGGTATATAAGGATCCCAAAAAGTGGTCAAAGTTCATGTATATTATGATAATATGTTAATCATGTCAGGATGTGGTCGAAATCCAATCTAAAGTGGTGGAAAGTGACTTAAATTTATTACTTTGGCCAAACTAGAGCCGAAATTGACTCGGATGAAACTGTTTTTGGAGGACCCCAAAAAATGGTCATAGTTGATGTATTTTATGATAATATGTTAATCATGACAAGAAGTGGTCGAAATCCACTCTAATGTGGTGGAAATTGACTTAAATTGGTTTGTTTGGCTAAACTAAAACCGAAAGCTTCGGGGAATGGTTAATGGTATCAATGTGGGTAATCGTGATGATATCCTTTGGGATGGCCAGCCTGCCAGGTTTATCAATATCTCTTCCATTTGGAACTCTATCCGTACAGGGCACCCGTCTCCAGCATGGGTTAAGATTCTTTGGCACCAGTTGGCAATTAACAAGTGTTCGTTTATGCTTTGGCTTACTTTGAGAAATAGATTGCTTACAAAGGCCCGTATGTTGCAATTTGGAATGCAAACAGATGATAGATGTGTATTGTGCACGGCTACCATTGAGACCAATGAACATATTTTCAGTTCTTGCAGTTTCACCTTATCTATAATGTCAAATTTCGAGTTCAACTTCTCTCATTGCTGGAGTAGTTATTTAAATGGTCTGATTCTCTTGGGACCTAGTTCGCATATGAAGACTTTGGCGTACCTTGTTTTAGCGGTGGTAGTTTACCATGTTTGGCAAGAACGGAACTCGAGGATGCACTTGAAAGGCAACAGGACTTCAAACCAAATATCATCGCTTGTCAAACGTATGATACGGGAAAAGGTGTTTACTTGTAAAAGTTTTCAAAGAGCAGCTAGGGGAGATAACAATTTAATTTCATTATTGTATTAGGAGCCTTTACTGTTTCCATGTAGTAGTTCTGAACATGTTATTTATGTTGTTGCAGGAGTTGTACTAGCCGTTTTCTTGCTTTTGTTTCTTGTTGTTTCTCGCGGGGTATGCCCCTAGATATGTATTTTTGCTTCTTTATATACTTCTTAACTTTAGCAAAAAAAAAAAAAAAATTGACTCGGATGAAACTGGTATATGAGTATCCCAAAAAGTGGTCAAAGTTCATGTATATTATGATAATATGTTAATCATGCCAGGATGTGGTCGAAATCCACTCTAATGTGGTGGAAATTGACTTAAACTGGTTTGTTTGGCCAAACTAAAACCGAAATTGACTCGGATGAAACTGGTATATAAGGATCCCAAAAAGTGGTCAAAGTTCATTTATATTATGATATTATGTTAATCATGCCATGATGTGGTCGAAATCCACTCTAAAGTGGTGGAAAGTGACTAAAATTGGTTAGTTTGGCCAAACTAGAGCCGAAATTGACTCGGGTGAAACTGTTATTGGAGGACCCCAAAAAATGGTAATAGTTGATGTAGATTCTGAAAATATGTTAATCATGCCAGGAAGTGGTCGAAATCCACTCTAATGTGGTGGAAATTGACTTAAATTGGTTTGTTTGGCCAAACTAAAACCGAAATTGACTCGGATGAAACTGGTATATGAGTATCCCAAAAAGTGGTCAAATTTCATGTATATTATGATAATATGTTAATCATGCCAGGATGTGGTCGAAATCCACTTTAATGTGGTGGAAATTGACTTAAACTGGTTTGTTTGGCCAAACTAAAACCGAAATTGACTCGGATGAAACTGGTATATAAGGATCCCAAAAAGTGGTCAAAGTTCATGTATATTATGATAATATGTTAATCATGCCAGGATGTGGTCGAAATCCAATCTAAAGTGGTGGAGAGTGACTTAAATTGGTTACTTTGGCCAAACTAGAGCCGAAATTGACTCGGATGAAACAGTTTTTGGAGGACCCCAAAAAATGGTCATAGTTGATGTATTTTATGATAATATGTTAATCATGACAAGAAGTGGTCGAAATCCACTCTAATTTGGTGGAAATTGACTTAAATTGGTTTGTTTGGCTAAACTAAAACCGAAATTGACTCGGATGAAACTGGTATTGAGTATCCCAAAAAGTGGTCAAAGTTCATGTATATTATGATAATATGTTAATCATGCCAGGATGTGGTCGAAATCCACTCGAATGTGGTGGAAATTGACTTAAACTGGTTTGTTTGGCCAAACTAAAACCGAAATTGACTCGGATGAAACTGGTATATAAGGATCCCAAAAAGTGGTCAGAGATCATTTATATTATGATATTATGTTAATCATGCCAGGATGTGGTCGAAATCCAATCTAAAGTGGTGGAGAGTGACTTAAATTGGTTACTTTGGCCAAACTAGAGCCGAAATTGACTCGGATTAAACTGTTATTGGAGGACTCCAAAAAATGGTCATAGTTGATGTATTTTATGATAATATGTTAATCATGACAAGAAGTGGTCGAAATCCACTCTAATGTGGAGGAAATTGACTTAAATTGGTTTGTTTGACTAAACTAAAGACGAAATTGACTCGGATGAAACCGGTATATGAGGATCCCAAAAAGTGGTCAAAGTTCATGTATATTATGATATTATGTTAATCATGGCAGGATGTGGTCGAAATCCACTCTAATGTGGTGGAAAGTGACTTAAATTGGTGAGTTGGCCAAACTAGAGCCGAAATTGAATCGGATGGAACTGGTATCAGAGGACCCCAAAAAGTGGTCAAAGTTGATGTAAATTATGATAATATGATAATCATGCCAGGATGTTCTGGAATTCCACTCTAATGTGGTGGAAAGTTACTTAAATTGGTTAGTTTAGCCAATCTAGAGCCATAATTGACTTGGATGAAACTGGTATCAGAGGTCCCCAAAAAGTGGGCAAAGTTTATGTAAATTATGATAATATATTAATCATGCCAGGATGTGGTCGAAATCCACTCTAATGTGGTGGAAAGTGACTTAAATTGGTTAATTTGGCCAAACTAGAGCCGAAATTGACTCGAATGAAACTGTTATTGGAGGACCCCAAAAAATGGTCATAATTGATGTATTTTATGATAATATGTTAATCATGACAAGAAGTGGTTGAAATCCACTCTAATGTGGTGGAAATTGACTTAATTTGGTTTGTTTGGCTAAACTAAAACCGAAATTGACTCGGAAGAAACTGGTATATGAGGATCCCAAAAAGTGGTCAAAGTTCATGTATATTATGATATTATGTTAATCATGCCAGGATGTGGTCGAAATCCACTCTAATGTGGTGGAAAGTGACTTAAATTGGTGAGTTGGCCAAACTAGAGCCGAAATTGACTCGGATGGAACTGGAATCAGAGGACCCCAAAAAGTGGTCAAAGTTGATGTAAATTATGATAATATGATAATCATGCCAGGATGTGCTCGAATTCCACTCTAATGTGGTGGAAAGTTACTTAAATTGGTTAGTTTAGCCAAACTAGAGCCATAATTGACTTGGATGAAACTGGTATCAGAGGTCCCAAAAAGTGGTCAAAGTTCATGTATATTATGATAATATGTTAATCATCCAGGATGTGGTCGAAATCCCATCTAAAGTGGTGGAAAGTGACTTAAATTGGTTACTTTGGCCAAACTAGAGCCGAAATTGACTCGGATGAAACTGTTATTAGAGGACCCCCAAAAATGGTCATAGTTGATGTATTTTATTATAATACGTTAATCATGCCAAGAAGTGGTCGAAATCCACTCTAATGTGGTGGAAATTGACTTAAATTGGTTTGTTTGGCTAAACTAAAACCGAAATTGACTCGGATGAAACTGGTATACGAGGATCCCAAAAATTGGTCAAAGTTCAAGTATATTATAATAATATGTTAATCATGCCAGGATGTGGTCGAAATCCACTCTAAAGTGGTGGAAAGTGACTTAAATTGGTTAGTTTGACCAAACTAGAGCCGAAATTGACTCGGGTGAAACTGTTATTGGAGGACCCCAAAAAATGGTCATAGTTGACGTAAATTCTGATAATATGTTAATCATGCCAGGAAGTGGTCGAAATCCACTCTAATGTGGTGGAAATTGACTTAAATTGGTTTGTTTGGCCAAACTAAAACCGAAATTGACTCGGATGAAACTGGTATATGAGTATCCCAAAAAGTGGTCAAAGTTCATGTATATTATGATATTATGTTAATCATGCCAGGATGTGGTCGAAATCCACTCTAATGTGGTGGAAAGTGACTTAAATTGATGAGTTGGCCAAACTAGAGCCGAAATGGACTCGGATGGAACTAGTATCAGAAGACCCCAAAAAGTGGTCAAAGTTGATGTAAATAATGATAATATGATAATTATGCCAGGATGTGCTCGAATTCCACTCTAATGAGGCGGAAAGTTACTTAAATTGGTTAGTTTAGCCAAACTAGAGCCTTATGACTTGAATGAAACTGGTATTAGAGGACCCCAAAAAGTGGTCAAAGTTGATGTAAATTATGATAATATATTAATCATGCCAGGATGTGGTTGAAATCCACTCTAATGTAGTGGAAAGTGACTTAAATTGGTTACTTTGGCCAAACTAGAGCCGAAATTGACTCAGATGAAACTGTTATTGGAGGACACCCAAAAATGGTCATAGTTGATGTATTTTATTATAATATGTTAATCATGCCAGGAAGTTGTCGAAATGCACTCTAATTTGGTGGAAATTGACTTAAATTGGTTTGTTTGGCTAAACTAAAACCGAAATTGACTTGGATGAAACTGGTACATGAGGATCCCAAAAAGTGGTCAAAGTTCAAGTATATTATGATAATATGTTAATCATGCCAGGATGTGGTCGAAATCCACTCTAAAGTGGTGGAAAGTGACTTAAATTGGTTACTTTGGCCAAACTAGAGCCGAAATTGACTCGGATGAAACTGTTATTGGAGGACCCCAAAAAATGGTCATAGTTGATGTATTTTATTATAATATGTTAATCATGCCAAGAAGTGGTCGAAATCCACTCTAATGAGGTGGAAATTGACTTAAATTGGTTTGTTTGGCTAAACTAAAACCGAAATTGACTCGGATGAAACTGATATATAAGGATCCCAAAAAGTGGTCAAAGTTCATGTATATTATGATAATATGTTAATCATGCTAGGATGTGGTCGAAATCCAATCTAAAGTGGTGGAAAGTGACTTAAATTGGTTACTTTGGCCAAACTAGAGCCGAAATTGACTCAGATGAAACTGTTATTGGAGTACCCCCAAAAATGGTCGTAGTTGATGTATTTTATTATAATATGTTAATCATGCCAAGAAGTGGTCGAAATCCACTCTAATGTGGTGGAAATTGACTTAAATTTGTTTGTTTGGCTAAACTAAAACCGAAATTGACTCGGATTAAACTGGTATATAAGGATCCCAAAAATTGGTCAAAGTTCATGTATATTATGATAATATGTTAATCATGCCAGGATGTGGTCGAAATCCAATCTAAAGTGGTGGAAAGTGACTTAAATTGGTTACTTTGGCCAAACTAGAGCCGAAATTGACTCGGATGAAACTGTTATTGGAGGACCCCAAAAAATGGTCATAGTTGGTGTATTTTATGATAATATGTTAATCATGACAAGAAGTGGTCGAAATCCACTCTAATGTGGTGGAAATTGACTTAAATTGGTTTGTTTGGCTAAACTAAAACCGAAATTGACTCGGATTAAACTGGTATATAAGGATCCCAAAAAGTGGTCAAAGTTCATGTATATTATGATAATATGTTAATCATGCCAGGATGTGGTCGAAATCCAATCTAAAGTGGTGGAAAGTGACTTAAATTGGTTACTTTGGCCAAACTAGAGCCGAAATTGACTCGGATGAAACTGTTATTGGAGGACCCCCAAAAATGGTCATAGTTGATGTATTTTATGATAATATGTTAATCATGACAAGAAGTGGTCGAAATCCACTCTAATGTGGTGGAAATTGACTTAAAATGGTTTGTTTGGCCAAACTAAAACCGAAATTGACTCGAATGAAACTGGTATATGAGGATCCCAAAAAGTGGTCAAATTTCATGTATATTATGATATTATGTTAATCATGCCATGATGTGGTCGAAATCCACTCTAAAGTGGTGGAAAGTGACTAAAATTGGTTAGTTTGGCCAAACTAGAGCCGAAATTGACTCGGGTGAAACTGTTATTGGAGGACCCCAAAAAATGGTCATAGTTGACGTAAATTCTGATAAAATGTTAATCATGCCAGGAAGTGGTCGAAATCCACTCTAATGTGGTGGAAATTGACTTAAATTGATGAGTTGGCCAAACTAGAGCCGAAATGGACTCGGATGGAACTAGTATCAGAAGACCCCAAAAAGTGGTCAAAGTTGATGTAAATTATGATAATATGATAATCATGCCAGGATGTGCTCGAATTCCACTCTAATGTGGTGGAAAGTTACTTAAATTGGTTAGTTTAGCCAAACTAGAGCCATAATTGACTTGAATGAAACTGGTATTAGAGGACCCCAAAAAGTGGTCAAAGTTGATGTAAATTATGATAATATATTAATCATGCCAGGATGTGGTCGAAATCCACTCTAATGTGGTGGAAAGTGACTTAAATTGGTTACTTTGGCCAAACTAGAGCCGAAATTGACTCAGATGAAACTGTTATTGGAGGACACCCAAACATGGTCATAGTTGATGTATTTTAGTATAATATGTTAATCATGCCAAGAAGTTGTCGAAATGCACTCTAATTTGGTGGAAATTGACTTAAATTGGTTTGTTTGGCTAAACTAAAACCGAAATTGACTCGGATGAAACTGGTACATGAGGATCCCAAAAAGTGGTCAAAGTTCAAGTATATTAATATAATATGTTAATCATGCCAGGATGTGGTCGAAATCCACTCTAAAGTGGTGGAAAGTGACTTAAATTGGTTACTTTGGCCAAACTAGAGCCGAAATTGACTCGGATGAAACTGTTATTGGAGGACCCCAAAAAAATGGTCATAGTTGATGTTTTTTATTATAATATGTTAATCATGCCAAGAAGTGGTCGAAATCCACTCTAATGAGGTGGAAATTGAATTAAATTGGTTTGTTTGTCTAAATTAAAACCGAAATTGACTCGGATGAAACTGGTATATAAGGATCCCAAAAAGTGGTCAAAGTTTATGTATATTATGATAATATGTTAATCATGCCAGGATGTGGTCGAAATCCAATCTAAAGTGGTGGAAAGTGACTTAAATTGGTTACTTTGGCCAAACTAGAGCCGAAATTGACTCGGATGAAACTGTTATTGGAGGACCCCCAAAAATGGTCGTAGTTGATGTATTTTATTATAATATGTTAATCATGCCAAGAAGTGGTCGAAATCCACTCTAATGTGGTGGAAATTGACTTAAATTTGTTTGTTTGGCTAAACTAAAACCGAAATTGACTCGGATTAAACTGGTATATAAGGATCCCAAAAATTGGTCAAAGTTCATGTATATTATGATAATATGTTACTCATGCCAGGATGTGGTCGAAATCCAATCTAAAGTGGTGGAAAGTGACTTAAATTGGTTACTTTGGCCAAACTAGATCCGAAATTGACTCGGATGAAACTGTTATTGGAGGACCCCAAAAAATGGTCATAGTTGATGTATTTTATGATAATATGTTAATCATGACAAGAAGTGGTCGAAATCCACTCTAATGTGGTGGAAATTGACTTAAATTGGTTTGTTTGGCTAACATAAAACCGAAATTGACTCGGATGAAACTGGTATATGAGGATCCCAAAAAGTGGTCAAAGTTCATGTATATTATGATATTATGTTAATCATGCCAGGATGTGGTCGAAATCCACTCTAATGTGGTGGAAATTGACTTAAACTGGTTTGTTTGGCAAAACTAAAACCGAAATTGACTCGGATTAAACTGGTATATAAGGATCCCAAAAAGTGGTCAATGTTCATGTATATTATGATAATATGTTAATCATGCCAGGATGTGGTCGAAATCCAATCTAAAGTGGTGGAAAGTGACTTAAATTGGTTCCTTTGGCCAAACTATAGCCGAAATTGACTCGGATGAGACTGTTATTGGAGGACCCCAAAAAATGGTCATAGTTGATGTATTTTATGATAATATGTTAATCATGACAAGAAGTGGTCGAAATCCACTCTAATGTGGTGGAAATTGACTTAAATTTGTTTGTTTGGCTAAACTAAAACCGAAATTGACTCGGATTAAACTGGTATATAAGGATCCCAAAAAGTGGTCAAAGTTCATGTATATTATGATAATATGTTAATCATGCCAGGATGTGGTCGAAATCCAATCTAAAGTGGTGGAAAGTGACTTAAATTGGTTACTTTGGCCAAACTAGAGCCGAAATTGACTCGGATGAAACTGTTATTGGAGGACCCCAAAAAATGGTCATAGTTGATGTATTTTATGATAATATGTTAATCATGACAAGAAGTGGTCGAAATCCACTCTAATGTGGTGGAAATTGACTTAAATTGGTTTGTTTGGCCAAACTAAAACCGAAATTGACTCGGATGAAACTGGTATATGAGGATCCCAAAAAGTGGTCAAAGTTCATGTATATTATGATATTATGTTAATCATCCCATGATGTGGTCGAAATCCACTCTAAAGTGGTGGAAAGTGACTAAAATTGGTTAGTTTGGCCAAACTAGAGCCGAAATTGACTCGGGTGAAACTTTTATTGGAGGACCCCAAAAAATGGTAATAGTTGATGTAAATTCTGAAAATATGTTAATCATGCCAGGAAGTGGTCGAAATCCACTTTAATGTGGTGGAAATTGACTTAAATTGGTTTGTTTGGCCAAACTAAAACCGAAATTGACTCGGATGAAACTGGTATATAAGGATCCCAAAAAGTGGTCAATGTTCATGTATATTATGATAATATGTTAATCATGCCAGGATGTGGTCGAAATCCAATCTAAAGTGGTGGAAAGTGACTTAAATTGGTTCCTTTGGCCAAACTAGAGCCGAAATTGACTCGGATGAGACTGTTATTGGAGGACCCCAAAAAATGGTCATAGTTGATGTATTTTATGATAATATGTTAATCATGACAAGAAGTGGTCGAAATCCACTCTAATGTGGTGGAAAATGACTTAAATTTGTTTGTTTGGCTAAACTAAAACCGAAATTGACTCGGATTAAACTGGTATATAAGGATCCCAAAAATTGGTCAAAGTTCATGTATATTATGATAATATGTTACTCATGCCAGGATGTGGTCGAAATCCAATCTAAAGTGGTGGAAAGTGACATAAATTGGTTACTTTGGCCAAACTAGAGCCGAAATTGACTCGGGTGAAACTGTTATTGGAGGACCCCAAAAAATGGTCATAGTTGATGTATTTTATGATAATATGTTAATCATGACAAGAAGTGGTCGAAATCCACTCTAATGTGGTGGAAATTGACTTAAATTGGTTTGTTTGGCTAAACTAATACCGAAATTGACTCGGATGAAACTGGTATATGAGGATCCCAAAAAGTGGTCAAAGTTCATGTATATTATGATATTATGTTAATCATCCCATGATGTGGTCGAAATCCACTCTAAAGTTGTGGAAAGTGACTAAAATTGGTTAGTTTGGCCAAACTAGAGCCGAAATTGACTCGGGTGAAACTGTTATTGGAGGACCCCAAAAAATGGTAATAGTTGATGTAAATTCTGAAAATATGTTAATCATGCCAGGAAGTGGTCGAAATCCACTCTAATGTGGTGGAAATTGACTTAAATTGGTTTGTTTGGCCAAACTAAAACCGAAATTGACTCGGATGAAACTGGTATATGAGTATCCCAAAAAGTGGTCAAAGTTCATGTATATTATGATAATATGTTAATCATGCCAGGATGTGGTCGAAATCCACTCTAATGTGGTGGAAATTGACTTAAATTGGTTACTTTGGCCAAACTATAGCCGAAATTGACTCGGATGAGACTGTTATTGGAGGACCCCAAAAAATGGTCATAGTTGATGTATTTTATGATAATATGTTAATCATGACAAAAAGTGGTCGAAATCCACTCTAATGTGGTGGAAATTGACTTAAATTGGTTTGTTTGGCTAAACTAAAACCGAAATTGACTCGGATTAAACTGGTATATGAGTATCCCAAAAAGTGGTCAAAGTTCATGTATATTATGATAATATGTTAATCATGCCAGGATGTGGTCGAAATCCATTCTAATGTGGTGGAAATTGACTTAAATTGGTTTGTTTAGCCAAACTAAAACCGAAATTGACTCGGATGAAACTGGTATATGAGTATCCCAAAAAGTGGTCAAAGTTCATGTATATTATGATAATATGTTAATCATGCCAGGATGTGGTCGAAATCCAGTCTAATGTGGTGGAAATTGACTTAAACTGGTTTGTTTGGCAAAACTAAAACCGAAATTGACTCGGATTAACCTGGTATATAAGGATCCCAAAAAGTGGTCAATGTTCATGTATATTATGATAATATTTTAATCATGCCAGGATGTGGTCGAAATCCAATCTAAAGTGGTGGAAAGTGACTTAAATTGGTTCCTTTGGCCAAACTAGAGCCGAAATTGACTCGGATGAGACTGTTATTGGAGGACCCCAAAAAATGGTCATAGTGGATGTATTTTATGATAATATGTTAATCATGACAAGAAGTGGTCGAAATCCACTCTAATGTGGTGGAAATTGACTTAAATTGGTTTGTTTGGCTAAACTAAAACCGAAATTGACTCGGATTAAACTGGTATATAAGGATCCCAAAAAGTGGTCAAAGTTCATGTATATTATGATAATATGTTACTCATGCCAGGATGTGGTCGAAATCCAATCTAAAGTGGTGGAAAGTGACATAAATTGGTTACTTTGGCCAAACTAGAGCCGAAATTGACTCGGGTGAAACTGTTATTGGAGGACCCCAAAAAATGGTCATAGTTGATGTATTTTATGATAATATGTTAATCATGACAAGAAGTGGTCGAAATCCACTCTAATGTGGTGGAAATTGACTTAAATTGGTTTGTTTGGCTAAACTAATACCGAAATTGACTCGGATGAAACTGGTATATGAGGATCCCAAAAAGTGGTCAAAGTTCATGTATATTATGATATTATGTTAATCATCCCATGATGTGGTCGAAATCCACTCTAAAGTTGTGGAAAGTGACTAAAATTGGTTAGTTTGGCCAAACTAGAGCCGAAATTGACTCGGGTGAAACTGTTATTGGAGGACCCCAAAAAATGGTAATAGTTGATGTAAATTCTGAAAATATGTTAATCATGCCAGGAAGTGGTCGAAATCCACTCTAATGTGGTGGAAATTGACTTAAATTGGTTTGTTTGGCCAAACTAAAACCGAAATTGACTCGGATGAAACTGGTATATGAGTATCCCAAAAAGTGGTCAAAGTTCATGTATATTATGATAATATGTTAATCATGCCAGGATGTGGTCGAAATCCACTCTAATGTGGTGGAAATTGACTTAAATTGGTTACTTTGGCCAAACTATAGCCGAAATTGACTCGGATGAGACTGTTATTGGAGGACCCCAAAAAATGGTCATAGTTGATGTATTTTATGATAATATGTTAATCATGACAAAAAGTGGTCGAAATCCACTCTAATGTGGTGGAAATTGACTTAAATTGGTTTGTTTGGCTAAACTAAAACCGAAATTGACTCGGATTAAACTGGTATATGAGTATCCCAAAAAGTGGTCAAAGTTCATGTATATTATGATAATATGTTAATCATGCCAGGATGTGGTCGAAATCCATTCTAATGTGGTGGAAATTGACTTAAATTGGTTTGTTTAGCCAAACTAAAACCGAAATTGACTCGGATGAAACTGGTATATGAGTATCCCAAAAAGTGGTCAAAGTTCATGTATATTATGATAATATGTTAATCATGCCAGGATGTGGTCGAAATCCAGTCTAATGTGGTGGAAATTGACTTAAACTGGTTTGTTTGGCAAAACTAAAACCGAAATTGACTCGGATTAACCTGGTATATAAGGATCCCAAAAAGTGGTCAATGTTCATGTATATTATGATAATATTTTAATCATGCCAGGATGTGGTCGAAATCCAATCTAAAGTGGTGGAAAGTGACTTAAATTGGTTCCTTTGGCCAAACTAGAGCCGAAATTGACTCGGATGAGACTGTTATTGGAGGACCCCAAAAAATGGTCATAGTGGATGTATTTTATGATAATATGTTAATCATGACAAGAAGTGGTCGAAATCCACTCTAATGTGGTGGAAATTGACTTAAATTGGTTTGTTTGGCTAAACTAAAACCGAAATTGACTCGGATTAAACTGGTATATAAGGATCCCAAAAAGTGGTCAAAGTTCATGTATATTATGATAATATGTTAATCATGCCAGGATGTGGTCGAAATCCAATCTAAAGTGGTGGAAAGTGACTTAAATTGGTTACTTTGGCCAAACTAGAGCCGAAATTGACTCGGATGAAACTGTTATTGGAGGACCCCAAAAAATGGTCATAGTTGATGTATTTTATGATAATATGTTAATCATGACAAGATGTGGTCGAAATCCACTCTAATGTGGTGGAAATTGACTTAAATTGGTTTGTTTGGCTAAACTAAAACCGAAATTGACTCGGATGAAACTGGTATATGAGGATCCCAAAAAGTGGTCAAAGTTCATGTATATTATGATATTATGTTAATCATCCCATGATGTGGTCGAAATCCACTCTAAAGTTGTGGAAAGTGACTAAAATTGGTTAGTTTGGCCAAACTAGAGCCGAAATTGACTCGGGTGAAACTGTTATTGGAGGACCCCAAAAAATGGTAATAGTTGATGTAAATTCTGAAAATATGTTAATCATGCCAGGAAGTGGTCGAAATCCACTCTAATGTGGTGGAAATTGACTTAAATTGGTTTGTTTGGCCAAACTAAAACCGAAATTGACTCGGATGAAACTGGTATATGAGTATCCCAAAAAGTGGTCAAAGTTCATGTATATTATGATAATATGTTAATCATGCCAGGATGTGGTCGAAATCCACTCTAATGTGGTGGAAATTGACTTAAATTGGTTACTTTGGCCAAACTATAGCCGAAATTGACTCGGATGAGACTGTTATTGGAGGACCCCAAAAAATGGTCATAGTTGATGTATTTTATGATAATATGTTAATCATGACAAAAAGTGGTCGAAATCCACTCTAATGTGGTGGAAATTGACTTAAATTGGTTTGTTTGGCTAAACTAAAACCGAAATTGACTCGGATTAAACTGGTATATGAGTATCCCAAAAAGTGGTCAAAGTTCATGTATATTATGATAATATGTTAATCATGCCAGGATGTGGTCGAAATCCACTCTAATGTGGTGGAAATTGACTTAAATTGGTTTGTTTAGCCAAACTAAAACCGAAATTGACTCGGATGAAACTGGTATATGAGTATCCCAAAAAGTGGTCAAAGTTCATGTATATTATGATAATATGTTAATCATGCCAGGATGTGGTCGAAATCCAGTCTAATGTGGTGGAAATTGACTTAAACTGGTTTGTTTGGCAAAACTAAAACCGAAATTGACTCGGATTAACCTGGTATATAAGGATCCCAAAAAGTGGTCAATGTTCATGTATATTATGATAATATTTTAATCATGCCAGGATGTGGTCGAAATCCAATCTAAAGTGGTGGAAAGTGACTTAAATTGGTTCCTTTGGCCAAACTAGAGCCGAAATTGACTCGGATGAGACTGTTATTGGAGGACCCCAAAAAATGGTCATAGTGGATGTATTTTATGATAATATGTTAATCATGACAAGAAGTGGTCGAAATCCACTCTAATGTGGTGGAAATTGACTTAAATTGGTTTGTTTGGCTAAACTAAAACCGAAATTGACTCGGATTAAACTGGTATATAAGGATCCCAAAAAGTGGTCAAAGTTCATGTATATTATGATAATATGTTAATCATGCCAGGATGTGGTCGAAATCCAATCTAAAGTGGTGGAAAGTGACTTAAATTGGTTACTTTGGCCAAACTAGAGCCGAAATTGACTCGGATGAAACTGTTATTGGAGGACCCCAAAAAATGGTCATAGTTGATGTATTTTATGATAATATGTTAATCATGACAAGATGTGGTCGAAATCCACTCTAATGTGGTGGAAATTGACTTAAATTGGTTTGTTTGGCTAAACTAAAACCGAAATTGACTCGGATGAAACTGGTATATGAGGATCCCAAAAAGTGGTCAAAGTTCATGTATATTATGATATTATGTTAATCATCCCATGATGTGGTCGAAATCCACTCTAAAGTTGTGGAAAGTGACTAAAATTGGTTAGTTTGGCCAAACTAGAGCCGAAATTGACTCGGGTGAAACTGTTATTGGATGACCCCAAAAAATTGTAATAGTTGATGTAAATTCTGAAAATATGTTAATCATGCCAGGAAGTGGTCAAAATCCACTTTAATGTGGTGGAAATTGACTTAAATTGGTTTGTTTGGCCAAACTAAAACCGAAATTGACTCGGATGAAACTGGTATATGAGTATCCCAAAAAGTGGTCAAAGTTCATGTATATTATGATAATATGTTAATCATGCCAGGATGTGGTCGAAATCCACTCTAATGTGGTGGAAATTGACTTAAATTGGTTTGTTTAGCCAAACTAAAACCGAAATTGACTCGGATTAAACTGGTATATAAGGATCCCAAAAAGTGGTCAAAGTTCATGTATATTATGATAATATGTTAATCATGCCAGGATGTGGTCGAAATCGAATCTAAAGTGGTGGAAAGTGACTTAAATTGGTTACTTTGGCCAAACTAGAGCCGAAATTGACTCGGATGAAACTGTTATTGGAGGACCCCAAAAAATGGTCATAGTTGATGTATTTTATGATAATATGTTAATCATGACAAGAAGTGGTCGAAATCCACTCTAATGTGGTGGAAATTGACTTAAATTGGTTTGTTTGGCCAAACTAAAACCGAAATTGACTCGGATGAAACTGGTATATGAGGATCCCAAAAAGTGGTCAAAGTTCATGTATATTATGATATTATGTTAATCATCCCATGATGTGGTCGAAATCCACTCTAAAGTGGTGGAAAGTGACTAAAATTGGTTAGTTTGGCCAAACTAGAGCCGAAATTGACTCGGGTGAAACTTTTATTGGAGGACCCCAAAAAATGGTAATAGTTGATGTAAATTCTGAAAATATGTTAATCATGCCAGGAAGTGGTCGAAATCCACTTTAATGTGGTGGAAATTGACTTAAATTGGTTTGTTTGGCCAAACTAAAACCAAAATTGACTCGGATGAAACTGGTATATAAGGATCCCAAAAAGTGGTCAATGTTCATGTATATTATGATAATATGTTAATCATGCCAGGATGTGGTCGAAATCCACTCTAATGTGGTGGAAATTGACTTAAACTGGTTTGTTTGGCAAAACTAAAACCGAAATTGACTCGGATTAAACTGGTATATAAGGATTCCAAAAAGTGGTCAATGTTCATGTATATTATGATAATATGTTAGTCATGCCAGGATGTGGCCGAAATCCAATCTAAAGTGGTGGAAAGTGACTTAAATTGGTTACTTTGGCCAAACTATAGCCGAAATTGACTCGGATGAGACTGTTATTGGAGGACCCCAAAAAATGGTCATAGTTGATGTATTTTATGATAATATGTTAATCATGACAAGAAGTGGTCGAAATCCACTCTAATGTGGTGGAAATTGACTTAAATTTGTTTGTTTGGCTAAACTAAAACCGAAATTGACTCGGATTAAACTGGTATATAAGGATCCCAAAAATTGGTCAAAGTTCATGTATATTATGATAATATGTTACTCATGCCAGGATGTGGTCGAAATCCAATCTAAAGTGGTGGAAAGTGACATAAATTGGTTACTTTGGCCAAACTAGAGCCGAAATTGACTCGGGTGAAACTGTTATTGGAGGACCCCAAAAAATGGTCATAGTTGATGTATTTTATGATAATATGTTAATCATGGACAAGAAGTGGTCGAAATCCACTCTAATGTGGTGGAAATTGACTTAAATTGGTTTGTTTGGCTAAACTAAAATCGAAATTGACTCGGATGAAACTGGTATATGAGGATCCCAAAAAGTGGTCAAAGTTCATGTATATTATGATATTATGTTAATCATCCCATGATGTGGTCAAAATCCACTCTAAAGTTGTGGAAAGTGACTAAAATTGGTTAGTTTGGCCAAACTAGAGCCGAAATTGACTCGGGTGAAACTGTTATTGGAGGACCCCAAAAAATGGTAATAGTTGATGTAAATTCTGAAAATATGTTAATCATGCCAGGAAGTGGTCGAAATCCACTCTAATGTGGTGGAAATTGACTTAAATTGGTTTGTTTGGCCAAACTAAAACCGAAATTGACTCGGATGAAACTGGTATATGAGTATCCCAAAAAGTGGTCAAAGTTCATGTATATTATGATAATATGTTAATCATGCTAGGATGTGGTCGAAATCCACTCTAATGTGGTGGAAATTGACTTAAACTGGTTTGTTTGGCAAAACTAAAACCGAAATTGACTCGGATTAAACTGGTATATAAGGATTCCAAAAAGTGGTCAATGTTCATGTATATTATGATAATATGTTAATCATGCCAGGATGTGGTCGAAATCCAATCTAAAGTGGTGGAAAGTGACTTAAATTGGTTACTTTGGCCAAACTATAGCCGAAATTGACTCGGATGAGACTGTTATTGGAGGACCCCAAAAAATGGTCATAGTTGATGTATTTTATGATAATATGTTAATCATGACAAAAAGTGGTCGAAATCCACTCTAATGTGGTGGAAATTGACTTAAATTGGTTTGTTTGGCTAAACTAAAACCGAAATTGACTCGGATTAAACTGGTATATGAGTATCCCAAAAAGTGGTCAAAGTTCATGTATATTATGATAATATGTTAATCATGCCAGGATGTGGTCGAAATCCACTCTAATGTGGTGGAAATTGACTTAAATTGGTTTGTTTAGCCAAACTAAAACCGAAATTGACTCGGATGAAACTGGTATATGAGTATCCCAAAAAGTGGTCAAAGTTCATGTATATTATGATAATATGTTAATCATGCCAGGATGTGGTCGAAATCCAGTCTAATGTGGTGGAAATTGACTTAAACTGGTTTGTTTGGCAAAACTAAAACCGAAATTGACTCGGATTAACCTGGTATATAAGGATCCCAAAAAGTGGTCAATGTTCATGTATATTATGATAATATTTTAATCATGCCAGGATGTGGTCGAAATCCAATCTAAAGTGGTGGAAAGTGACTTAAATTGGTTCCTTTGGCCAAACTAGAGCCGAAATTGACTCGGATGAGACTGTTATTGGAGGACCCCAAAAAATGGTCATAGTGGATGTATTTTATGATAATATGTTAATCATGACAAGAAGTGGTCGAAATCCACTCTAATGTGGTGGAAATTGACTTAAATTGGTTTGTTTGGCTAAACTAAAACCGAAATTGACTCGGATTAAACTGGTATATAAGGATCCCAAAAAGTGGTCAAAGTTCATGTATATTATGATAATATGTTAATCATGCCAGGATGTGGTCGAAATCCAATCTAAAGTGGTGGAAAGTGACTTAAATTGGTTACTTTGGCCAAACTAGAGCCGAAATTGACTCGGATGAAACTGTTATTGGAGGACCCCAAAAAATGGTCATAGTTGATGTATTTTATGATAATATGTTAATCATGACAAGATGTGGTCGAAATCCACTCTAATGTGGTGGAAATTGACTTAAATTGGTTTGTTTGGCTAAACTAAAACCGAAATTGACTCGGATGAAACTGGTATATGAGGATCCCAAAAAGTGGTCAAAGTTCATGTATATTATGATATTATGTTAATCATCCCATGATGTGGTCGAAATCCACTCTAAAGTTGTGGAAAGTGACTAAAATTGGTTAGTTTGGCCAAACTAGAGCCGAAATTGACTCGGGTGAAACTGTTATTGGAGGACCCCAAAAAAATGATAATAGTTGATGTAAATTCTGAAAATATGTTAATCATGCCAGGAAGTGGTCGAAATCCACTCTAATGTGGTGGAAATTGACTTAAATTGGTTTGTTTGGCCAAACTAAAACCGAAATTGACTCGGATGAAACTGGTATATGAGTATCCCAAAAAGTGGTCAAAGTTCATGTATATTATGATAATATGTTAATCATGCCAGGATGTGGTCGAAATCCAGTCTAATGTGGTGGAAATTGACTTAAACTGGTTTGTTTGGCAAAACTAAAACCGAAATTGACTCGGATTAACCTGGTATATAAGGATCCCAAAAAGTGGTCAATGTTCATGTATATTATGATAATATTTTAATCATGCCAGGATGTGGTCGAAATCCAATCTAAAGTGGTGGAAAGTGACTTAAATTGGTTCCTTTGGCCAAACTAGAGCCGAAATTGACTCGGATGAGACTGTTATTGGAGGACCCCAAAAAATGGTCATAGTGGATGTATTTTATGATAATATGTTAATCATGACAAAAAGTGGTCGAAATCCACTCTAATGTGGTGGAAATTGACTTAAATTGGTTTGTTTGGCTAAACTAAAACCGAAATTGACTCGGATGAAACTGGTATATGAGGATCCCAAAAAGTGGTCAAAGTTCATGTATATTATGATATTATGTTAATCATCCCATGATGTGGTCGAAATCCACTCTAAAGTTGTGGAAAGTGACTAAAATTGGTTAGTTTGGCCAAACTAGAGCCGAAATTGACTCGGGTGAAACTGTTATTGGAGGACCCCAAAAAATGGTAATAGTTGATGTAAATTCTGAAAATATGTTAATCATGCCAGGAAGTGGTCGAAATCCACTCTAATGTGGTGGAAATTGACTTAAATTGGTTTGTTTGGCCAAACTAAAACCGAAATTGACTCGGATGAAACTGGTATATGAGTATCCCAAAAAGTGGTCAAAGTTCATGTACATTATGATAATATGTTAATCATGCCAGGATGTGGTCGAAATCCACTCTAATGTGGTGGAAATTGACTTAAATTGGTTTGTTTAGCCAAACTAAAACCGAAATTGACTCGGATGAAACTGGTATATGAGTATCCCAAAAAGTGGTCAAAGTTCATGTATATTATGATAATATGTTAATCATGCCAGGATGTGGTCGAAAATCCAGTCTAATGTGGTGGAAATTGACTTAAACTGGTTTGTTTGGCAAAACTAAAACCGAAATTGACTCGGATTAACCTGGTATATAAGGATCCCAAAAAGTGGTCAATGTTCATGTATATTATGATAATATTTTAATCATGCCAGGATGTGGTCGAAATCCAATCTAAAGTGGTGGAAAGTGACTTAAATTGGTTCCTTTGGCCAAACTAGAGCCGAAATTGACTCGGATGAGACTGTTATTGGAGGACCCCAAAAAATGGTCATAGTGGATGTATTTTATGATAATATGTTAATCATGACAAGAAGTGGTCGAAATCCACTCTAATGTGGTGGAAATTGACTTAAATTGGTTTGTTTGGCTAAACTAAAACCGAAATTGACTCGGATTAAACTGGTATATAAGGATCCCAAAAAGTGGTCAAAGTTCATGTATATTATGATAATATGTTAATCATGCCAGGATGTGGTCGAAATCCAATCTAAAGTGGTGGAAAGTGACTTAAATTGGTTACTTTGGCCAAACTAGAGCCGAAATTGACTCGGATGAAACTGTTATTGGAGGACCCCAAAAAATGGTCATAGTTGATGTATTTTATGATAATATGTTAATCATGACAAGATGTGGTCGAAATCCACTCTAATGTGGTGGAAATTGACTTAAATTGGTTTGTTTGGCTAAACTAAAACCGAAATTGACTCGGATGAAACTGGTATATGAGGATCCCAAAAAGTGGTCAAAGTTCATGTATATTATGATATTATGTTAATCATCCCATGATGTGGTCGAAATCCACTCTAAAGTTGTGGAAAGTGACTAAAATTGGTTAGTTTGGCCAAACTAGAGCCGAAATTGACTCGGGTGAAACTGTTATTGGAGGACCCCAAAAAATGATAATAGTTGATGTAAATTCTGAAAATATGTTAATCATGCCAGGAAGTGGTCGAAATCCACTCTAATGTGGTGGAAATTGACTTAAATTGGTTTGTTTGGCCAAACTAAAACCGAAATTGACTCGGATGAAACTGGTATATGAGTATCCCAAAAAGTGGTCAAAGTTCATGTATATTATGATAATATGTTAATCATGCCAGGATGTGGTCGAAATCCAGTCTAATGTGGTGGAAATTGACTTAAACTGGTTTGTTTGGCAAAACTAAAACCGAAATTGACTCGGATTAACCTGGTATATAAGGATCCCAAAAAGTGGTCAATGTTCATGTATATTATGATAATATTTTAATCATGCCAGGATGTGGTCGAAATCCAATCTAAAGTGGTGGAAAGTGACTTAAATTGGTTCCTTTGGCCAAACTAGAGCCGAAATTGACTCGGATGAGACTGTTATTGGAGGACCCCAAAAAATGGTCATAGTGGATGTATTTTATGATAATATGTTAATCATGACAAAAAGTGGTCGAAATCCACTCTAATGTGGTGGAAATTGACTTAAATTGGTTTGTTTGGCTAAACTAAAACCGAAATTGACTCGGATGAAACTGGTATATGAGGATCCCAAAAAGTGGTCAAAGTTCATGTATATTATGATATTATGTTAATCATCCCATGATGTGGTCGAAATCCACTCTAAAGTTGTGGAAAGTGACTAAAATTGGTTAGTTTGGCCAAACTAGAGCCGAAATTGACTCGGGTGAAACTGTTATTGGAGGACCCGAAAAAATGGTAATAGTTGATGTAAATTCTGAAAATATGTTAATCATGCCAGGAAGTGGTCGAAATCCACTCTAATGTGGTGGAAATTGACTTAAATTGGTTTGTTTGGCCAAACTAAAACCGAAATTGACTCGGATGAAACTGGTATATGAGTATCCCAAAAAGTGGTCAAAGTTCATGTACATTATGATAATATGTTAATCATGCCAGGATGTGGTCGAAATCCACTCTAATGTGGTGGAAATTGACTTAAACTGGTTTGTTTGGCAAAACTAAAACCGAAATTGACTCGGATTAAACTGGTATATAAGGATCCCAAAAAGTGGTCAATGTTCATGTATATTATGATAATATGTTAATCATGCCAGGATGTGGTCGAAATCCAATCTAAAGTGGTGGAAAGTGACTTAAATTGGTTACTTTGGCCAAACTATAGCCGAAATTGACTCGGATGAGACTGTTATTGGAGGACCCCAAAAAATGGTCATAGTTGATGTATTTTATGATAATATGTTAATCATGACAAAAAGTGGTCGAAATCCACTCTAATGTGGTGGAAATTGACTTAAATTTGTTTGTTTGGCTAAACTAAAACCGAAATTGACTCGGATTAAACTGGTATATAAGGATCCCAAAAAGTGGTCAAAGTTCATGTATATTATGATAATATGTTAATCATGCCAGGATGTGGTCGAAATCCAATCTAAAGTGGTGGAAAGTGACTTAAATTGGTTACTTTGGCCAAACTAGAGCCGAAATTGACTCGGATGAAACTGTTATTGGAGGACCCCAAAAAATGGTCATAGTTGATGTATTTTATGATAATATGTTAATCATGACAAGAAGTGGTCGAAATCCACTCTAATGTGGTGGAAATTGACTTAAATTGGTTTGTTTGGCCAAACTAAAACCGAAATTGACTCGGATGAAACTGGTATATGAGGATCCCAAAAAGTGGTCAAAGTTCATGTATATTATGATATTATGTTAATCATCCCATGATGTGGTCGAAATCCACTCTAAAGTGGTGGAAAGTGACTAAAATTGGTTAGTTTGGCCAAACTAGAGCCGAAATTGACTCGGGTGAAACTTTTATTGGAGGACCCCAAAAAATGGTAATAGTTGATGTAAATTCTGAAAATATGTTAATCATGCCAGGAAGTGGTCGAAATCCACTTTAATGTGGTGGAAATTGACTTAAATTGGTTTGTTTGGCCAAACTAAAACCGAAATTGACTCGGATGAAACTGGTATATAAGGATCCCAAAAAGTGGTCAATGTTCATGTATATTATGATAATATGTTAATCATGCCAGGATGTGGTCGAAATCCAATCTAAAGTGGTGGAAAGTGACTTAAATTGGTTCCTTTGGCCAAACTAGAGCCGAAATTGACTCGGATGAGACTGTTATTGGAGGACCCCAAAAAATGGTCATAGTTGATGTATTTTATGATAATATGTTAATCATGACAAGAAGTGGTCGAAATCCACTCTAATGTGGTGGAAATTGACTTAAATTTGTTTGTTTGGCTAAACTAAAACCGAAATTGACTCGGATTAAACTGGTATATAAGGATCCCAAAAATTGGTCAAAGTTCATGTATATTATGATAATATGTTACTCATGCCAGGATGTGGTCGAAATCCAATCTAAAGTGGTGGAAAGTGACATAAATTGGTTACTTTGGCCAAACTAGAGCCGAAATTGACTCGGGTGAAACTGTTATTGGAGGACCCCAAAAAATGGTCATAGTTGATGTATTTTATGATACTATGTTAATCATGACAAGAAGTGGTCGAAATCCACTCTAATGTGGTGGAAATTGACTTAAATTGGTTTGTTTGGCTAAACTAAAACCGAAATTGACTCGGATGAAACTGGTATATGAGGATCCCAAAAAGTGGTCAAAGTTCATGTATATTATGATATTATGTTAATCATCCCATGATGTGGTCGAAATCCACTCTAAAGTTGTGGAAAGTGACTAAAATTGGTTAGTTTGGCCAAACTAGAGCCGAAATTGACTTGGGTGAAACTGTTATTAGAGGACCCCAAAAAATGGTAATAGTTGATGTAAATTCTGAAAATATGTTAATCATGCCAGGAAGTGGTCGAAATCCACTCTAATGTGGTGGAAATTGACTTAAATTGGTTTGTTTGGCCAAACTAAAACCGAAATTGACTCGGATGAAACTGGTATATGAGTATCCCAAAAAGTGGTCAAAGTTCATGTATATTATGATAATATGTTAATCATGCCAGGATGTGGTCGAAATCCACTCTAATGTGGTGGAAATTGACTTAAACTGGTTTGTTTGGCAAAACTAAAACCGAAATTGACTCGGATTAAACTGGTATATAAGGATTCCAAAAAGTGGTCAATGTTCATGTATATTATGATACTATGTTAATCATGCCAGGATGTGGTCGAAATCCAATCTAAAGTGGTGGAAAGTGACTTAAATTGGTTACTTTGGCCAAACTATAGCCGAAATTGACTCGGATGAGACTGTTATTGGAGGACCCCAAAAAATGGTCATAGTTGATGTATTTTATGATAATATGTTAATCATGACAAAAAGTGGTCGAAATCCACTCTAATGTGGTGGAAATTGACTTAAATTGGTTTGTTTGGCTAAACTAAAACCGAAATTGACTCGGATTAAACTGGTATATGAGTATCCCAAAAAGTGGTCAAAGTTCATGTATATTATGATAATATGTTAATCATGCCAGGATGTGGTCGAAATCCACTCTAATGTGGTGGAAATTGACTTAAATTGGTTTGTTTAGCCAAACTAAAACCGAAATTGACTCGGATGAAACTGGTATATGAGTATCCCAAAAAGTGGTCAAAGTTCATGTATATTATGATAATATGTTAATCATGCCAGGATGTGGTCGAAATCCAGTCTAATGTGGTGGAAATTGACTTAAACTGGTTTGTTTGGCAAAACTAAAACCGAAATTGACTCGGATTAACCTGGTATATAAGGATCCCAAAAAGTGGTCAATGTTCATGTATATTATGATAATATTTTAATCATGCCAGGATGTGGTCGAAATCCAATCTAAAGTGGTGGAAAGTGACTTAAATTGGTTCCTTTGGCCAAACTAGAGCCGAAATTGACTCGGATGAGACTGTTATTGGAGGACCCCAAAAAATGGTCATAGTGGATGTATTTTATGATAATATGTTAATCATGACAAGAAGTGGTCGAAATCCACTCTAATGTGGTGGAAATTGACTTAAATTGGTTTGTTTGGCTAAACTAAAACCGAAATTGACTCGGATTAAACTGGTATATAAGGATCCCAAAAAGTGGTCAAAGTTCATGTATATTATGATAATATGTTAATCATCCCATGATGTGGTCGAAATCCACTCTAAAGTTGTGGAAAGTGACTAAAATTGGTTAGTTTGGCCAAACTAGAGCCGAAATTGACTCGGGTGAAACTGTTATTGGAGGACCCCAAAAAATGGTAATAGTTGATGTAAATTCTGAAAATATGTTAATCATGCCAGGAAGTGGTCGAAATCCACTCTAATGTGGTGGAAATTGACTTAAATTGGTTTGTTTGGCCAAACTAAAACCGAAATTGACCCGGATGAAACTGGTATATGAGTATCCCAAAAAGTGGTCAAAGTTCATGTATATTATGATAATATGTTAATCATGCCAGGATGTGGTCGAAATCCACTCTAATGTGGTGGAAATTGACTTAAACTGGTTTGTTTGGCAAAACTAAAACCGAAATTGACTCGAATTAAACTGGTATATAAGGATCCCAAAAAGTGGTCAATGTTCATGTATATTATGATAATATGTTAATCATGCCAGGATGTGGTCGAAATCCAATCTAAAGTGGTGGAAAGTGACTTAAATTGGTTACTTTGGCCAAACTATAGCCGAAATTGACTCGGATGAGACTGTTATTGGAGGACCCCAAAAAATGGTCATAGTTGATGTATTTTATGATAATATGTTAATCATGACAAAAAGTGGTCGAAATCCACTCTAATGTGGTGGAAATTGACTTAAATTGGTTTGTTTGGCTAAACTAAAACCGAAATTGACTCGGATTAAACTGGTATATAAGGATCCCAAAAAGTGGTCAAAGTTCATGTATATTATGATAATATGTTAATCATGCCAGGATGTGGTCGAAATCCAATCTAAAGTGGTGGAAAGTGACTTAAATTGGTTACTTTGGCCAAACTAGAGCCGAAATTGACTCGGATGAAACTGTTATTGGAGGACCCCAAAAAATGGTCATAGTTGATGTATTTTATGATAATATGTTAATCATGACAAGAAGTGGTCGAAATCCACTCTAATGTGGTGGAAATTGACTTAAATTGGTTTGTTTGGCCAAACTAAAACCGAAATTGACTCGGATGAAACTGGTATATGAGGATCCCAAAAAGTGGTCAAAGTTCATGTATATTATGATATTATGTTAATCATCCCATGATGTGGTCGAAATCCACTCTAAAGTGGTGGAAAGTGACTAAAATTGGTTAGTTTGGCCAAACTAGAGCCGAAATTGACTCGGGTGAAACTTTTATTGGAGGACCCCAAAAAATGGTAATAGTTGATGTAAATTCTGAAAATATGTTAATCATGCCAGGAAGTGGTCGAAATCCACTTTAATGTGGTGGAAATTGACTTAAATTGGTTTGTTTGGCCAAACTAAAACCGAAATTGACTCGGATGAAACTGGTATATAAGGATCCCAAAAAGTGGTCAATGTTCATGTATATTATGATAATATGTTAATCATGCCAGGATGTGGTCGAAATCCAATCTAAAGTGGTGGAAAGTGACTTAAATTGGTTCCTTTGGCCAAACTAGAGCCGAAATTGACTCGGATGAGACTGTTATTGGAGGACCCCAAAAAATGGTCATAGTTGATGTATTTTATGATAATATGTTAATCATGACAAGAAGTGGTCGAAATCCACTCTAATGTGGTGGAAATTGACTTAAATTTGTTTGTTTGGCTAAACTAAAACCGAAATTGACTCGGATTAAACTGGTATATAAGGATCCCAAAAATTGGTCAAAGTTCATGTATATTATGATAATATGTTACTCATGCCAGGATGTGGTCGAAATCCAATCTAAAGTGGTGGAAAGTGACATAAATTGGTTACTTTGGCCAAACTAGAGCCGAAATTGACTCGGGTGAAACTGTTATTGGAGGACCCCAAAAAATGGTCATAGTTGATGTATTTTATGATACTATGTTAATCATGACAAGAAGTGGTCGAAATCCACTCTAATGTGGTGGAAATTGACTTAAATTGGTTTGTTTGGCTAAACTAAAACCGAAATTGACTCGGATGAAACTGGTATATGAGGATCCCAAAAAGTGGTCAAAGTTCATGTATATTATGATATTATGTTAATCATCCCATGATGTGGTCGAAATCCACTCTAAAGTTGTGGAAAGTGACTAAAATTGGTTAGTTTGGCCAAACTAGAGCCGAAATTGACTTGGGTGAAACTGTTATTGGAGGACCCCAAAAAATGGTAATAGTTGATGTAAATTCTGAAAATATGTTAATCATGCCAGGAAGTGGTCGAAATCCACTCTAATGTGGTGGAAATTGACTTAAATTGGTTTGTTTGGCCAAACTAAAACCGAAATTGACTCGGATGAAACTGGTATATGAGTATCCCAAAAAGTGGTCAAAGTTCATGTATATTATGATAATATGTTAATCATGCCAGGATGTGGTCGAAATCCACTCTAATGTGGTGGAAATTGACTTAAACTGGTTTGTTTGGCAAAACTAAAACCGAAATTGACTCGGATTAAACTGGTATATAAGGATTCCAAAAAGTGGTCAATGTTCATGTATATTATGATACTATGTTAATCATGCCAGGATGTGGTCGAAATCCAATCTAAAGTGGTGGAAAGTGACTTAAATTGGTTACTTTGGCCAAACTATAGCCGAAATTGACTCGGATGAGACTGTTATTGGAGGACCCCAAAAAATGGTCATAGTTGATGTATTTTATGATAATATGTTAATCATGACAAAAAGTGGTCGAAATCCACTCTAATGTGGTGGAAATTGACTTAAATTGGTTTGTTTGGCTAAACTAAAACCGAAATTGACTCGGATTAAACTGGTATATGAGTATCCCAAAAAGTGGTCAAAGTTCATGTATATTATGATAATATGTTAATCATGCCAGGATGTGGTCGAAATCCACTCTAATGTGGTGGAAATTGACTTAAATTGGTTTGTTTAGCCAAACTAAAACCGAAATTGACTCGGATGAAACTGGTATATGAGTATCCCAAAAAGTGGTCAAAGTTCATGTATATTATGATAATATGTTAATCATGCCAGGATGTGGTCGAAATCCAGTCTAATGTGGTGGAAATTGACTTAAACTGGTTTGTTTGGCAAAACTAAAACCGAAATTGACTCGGATTAACCTGGTATATAAGGATCCCAAAAAGTGGTCAATGTTCATGTATATTATGATAATATTTTAATCATGCCAGGATGTGGTCGAAATCCAATCTAAAGTGGTGGAAAGTGACTTAAATTGGTTCCTTTGGCCAAACTAGAGCCGAAATTGACTCGGATGAGACTGTTATTGGAGGACCCCAAAAAATGGTCATAGTGGATGTATTTTATGATAATATGTTAATCATGACAAGAAGTGGTCGAAATCCACTCTAATGTGGTGGAAATTGACTTAAATTGGTTTGTTTGGCTAAACTAAAACCGAAATTGACTCGGATTAAACTGGTATATAAGGATCCCAAAAAGTGGTCAAAGTTCATGTATATTATGATAATATGTTAATCATCCCATGATGTGGTCGAAATCCACTCTAAAGTTGTGGAAAGTGACTAAAATTGGTTAGTTTGGCCAAACTAGAGCCGAAATTGACTCGGGTGAAACTGTTATTGGAGGACCCCAAAAAATGGTAATAGTTGATGTAAATTCTGAAAATATGTTAATCATGCCAGGAAGTGGTCGAAATCCACTCTAATGTGGTGGAAATTGACTTAAATTGGTTTGTTTGGCCAAACTAAAACCGAAATTGACTCGGATGAAACTGGTATATGAGTATCCCAAAAAGTGGTCAAAGTTCATGTATATTATGATAATATGTTAATCATGCCAGGATGTGGTCGAAATCCACTCTAATGTGGTGGAAATTGACTTAAACTGGTTTGTTTGGCAAAACTAAAACCGAAATTGACTCGGATTAAACTGGTATATAAGGATCCCAAAAAGTGGTCAATGTTCATGTATATTATGATAATATGTTAATCATGCCAGGATGTGGTCGAAATCCAATCTAAAGTGGTGGAAAGTGACTTAAATTGGTTACTTTGGCCAAACTATAGCCGAAATTGACTCGGATGAGACTGTTATTGGAGGACCCCAAAAAATGGTCATAGTTGATGTATTTTATGATAATATGTTAATCATGACAAAAAGTGGTCGAAATCCACTCTAATGTGGTGGAAATTGACTTAAATTGGTTTGTTTGGCTAAACTAAAACCGAAATTGACTCGGATTAAACTGGTATATAAGGATCCCAAAAAGTGGTCAAAGTTCATGTATATTATGATAATATGTTAATCATGCCAGGATGTGGTCGAAATCCAATCTAAAGTGGTGGAAAGTGACTTAAATTGGTTACTTTGGCGAAACTAGAGCCGAAATTGACTCGGATGAAACTGTTATTGGAGGACCCCAAAAAATGGTCATAGTTGATGTATTTTATGATAATATGTTAATCATGACAAGAAGTGGTCGAAATCCACTCTAATGTGGTGGAAATTGACTTAAATTGGTTTGTTTGGCTAAACTAAAACCGAAATCGACTCGTATGAAACTGGTATATGAGGATCCCAAAAAGTGGTCAAAGTTCATGTATATTATGATATTATGTTAATCATCCCATGATGTGGTCGAAATCCACTCTAAAGTGGTGGAAAGTGACTAAAATTGGTTAGTTTGGCCAAACTAGAGCCGAAATTGACTCGGGTGAAACTGTTATTGGAGGACCCCAAAAAATGGTCATAGTTGATGTATTTTATGATAATATGTTAATCATGACAAGAAGTGGTCGAAATCCACTCTAATGTGGTGGAAATTGACTTAAATTGGTTTGTTTGGCCAAACTAAAACCGAAATTGACTCGGATGAAACTGGTATATGAGTATCCCAAAAAGTGGTCAAAGTTCATGTATATTATGATAATATGTTAATCATGCCAGGATGTGGTCGAAATCCACTCTAATGTGGTGGAAATTGACTTAAACTGGTTTGTTTGGCAAAACTAAAACCGAAATTGACTCGGATTAAACTGGTATATAAGGATTCCAAAAAGTGGTCAATGTTCATGTATATTATGATACTATGTTAATCATGCCAGGATGTGGTCGAAATCCAATCTAAAGTGGTGGAAAGTGACTTAAATTGGTTACTTTGGCCAAACTATAGCCGAAATTGACTCGGATGAGACTGTTATTGGAGGACCCCAAAAAATGGTCATAGTTGATGTATTTTATGATAATATGTTAATCATGACAAAAAGTGGTCGAAATCCACTCTAATGTGGTGGAAATTGACTTAAATTGGTTTGTTTGGCTAAACTAAAACCGAAATTGACTCGGATTAAACTGGTATATGAGTATCCCAAAAAGTGGTCAAAGTTCATGTATATTATGATAATATGTTAATCATGCCAGGATGTGGTCGAAATCCACTCTAATGTGGTGGAAATTGACTTAAATTGGTTTGTTTAGCCAAACTAAAACCGAAATTGACTCGGATGAAACTGGTATATGAGTATCCCAAAAAGTGGTCAAAGTTCATGTATATTATGATAATATGTTAATCATGCCAGGATGTGGTCGAAATCCAGTCTAATGTGGTGGAAATTGACTTAAACTGGTTTGTTTGGCAAAACTAAAACCGAAATTGACTCGGATTAACCTGGTATATAAGGATCCCAAAAAGTGGTCAATGTTCATGTATATTATGATAATATTTTAATCATGCCAGGATGTGGTCGAAATCCAATCTAAAGTGGTGGAAAGTGACTTAAATTGGTTCCTTTGGCCAAACTAGAGCCGAAATTGACTCGGATGAGACTGTTATTGGAGGACCCCAAAAAATGGTCATAGTGGATGTATTTTATGATAATATGTTAATCATGACAAGAAGTGGTCGAAATCCACTCTAATGTGGTGGAAATTGACTTAAATTGGTTTGTTTGGCTAAACTAAAACCGAAATTGACTCGGATTAAACTGGTATATAAGGATCCCAAAAAGTGGTCAAAGTTCATGTATATTATGATAATATGTTAATCATCCCATGATGTGGTCGAAATCCACTCTAAAGTTGTGGAAAGTGACTAAAATTGGTTAGTTTGGCCAAACTAGAGCCGAAATTGACTCGGGTGAAACTGTTATTGGAGGACCCCAAAAAATGGTAATAGTTGATGTAAATTCTGAAAATATGTTAATCATGCCAGGAAGTGGTCGAAATCCACTCTAATGTGGTGGAAATTGACTTAAATTGGTTTGTTTGGCCAAACTAAAACCGAAATTGACTCGGATGAAACTGGTATATGAGTATCCCAAAAAGTGGTCAAAGTTCATGTATATTATGATAATATGTTAATCATGCCAGGATGTGGTCGAAATCCACTCTAATGTGGTGGAAATTGACTTAAACTGGTTTGTTTGGCAAAACTAAAACCGAAATTGACTCGGATTAAACTGGTATATAAGGATCCCAAAAAGTGGTCAATGTTCATGTATATTATGATAATATGTTAATCATGCCAGGATGTGGTCGAAATCCAATCTAAAGTGGTGGAAAGTGACTTAAATTGGTTACTTTGGCCAAACTATAGCCGAAATTGACTCGGATGAGACTGTTATTGGAGGACCCCAAAAAATGGTCATAGTTGATGTATTTTATGATAATATGTTAATCATGACAAAAAGTGGTCGAAATCCACTCTAATGTGGTGGAAATTGACTTAAATTGGTTTGTTTGGCTAAACTAAAACCGAAATTGACTCGGATTAAACTGGTATATAAGGATCCCAAAAAGTGGTCAAAGTTCATGTATATTATGATAATATGTTAATCATGCCAGGATGTGGTCGAAATCCAATCTAAAGTGGTGGAAAGTGACTTAAATTGGTTACTTTGGCGAAACTAGAGCCGAAATTGACTCGGATGAAACTGTTATTGGAGGACCCCAAAAAATGGTCATAGTTGATGTATTTTATGATAATATGTTAATCATGACAAGAAGTGGTCGAAATCCACTCTAATGTGGTGGAAATTGACTTAAATTGGTTTGTTTGGCTAAACTAAAACCGAAATCGACTCGTATGAAACTGGTATATGAGGATCCCAAAAAGTGGTCAAAGTTCATGTATATTATGATATTATGTTAATCATCCCATGATGTGGTCGAAATCCACTCTAAAGTGGTGGAAAGTGACTAAAATTGGTTAGTTTGGCCAAATTAGAGCCGAAATTGACTCGGGTGAAACTGTTATTGGAGGACCCCAAAAAATGGTCATAGTTGATGTATTTTATGATAATATGTTAATCATGACAAGAAGTGGTCGAAATCCACTTTAATGTGGTGGAAATTGACTTAAATTGGTTTGTTTGGCCAAACTAAAACCGAAATTGACTCGGATGAAACTGGTATATGAGGATCCCAAAAAGTGGTCAAAGTTCATGTATATTATGATATTATGTTAATCATCCCATGATGTGGTCGAAATCCACTCTAAAGTGGTGGAAAGTGACTAAAATTGGTTAGTTTGGCCAAACTAGAGCCGAAATTGACTCGGGTGAAACTTTTATTGGAGGACCCCAAAAAATGGTAATAGTTGATGTAAATTCTGAAAATATGTTAATCATGCCAGGAAGTGGTCGAAATCCACTTTAATGTGGTGGAAATTGACTTAAATTGGTTTGTTTGGCCAAACTAAAACCGAAATTGACTCGGATGAAACTGGTATATAAGGATCCCAAAAAGTGGTCAATGTTCATGTATATTATGATAATATGTTAATCATGCCAGGATGTGGTCGAAATCCAATCTAAAGTGGTGGAAAGTGACTTAAATTGGTTCCTTTGGCCAAACTAGAGCCGAAATTGACTCGGATGAGACTGTTATTGGAGGACCCCAAAAAATGGTCATAGTTGATGTATTTTATGATAATATGTTAATCATGACAAGAAGTGGTCGAAATCCACTCTAATGTGGTGGAAATTGACTTAAATTTGTTTGTTTGGCTAAACTAAAACCGAAATTGACTCGGATTAAACTGGTATATAAGGATCCCAAAAATTGGTCAAAGTTCATGTATATTATGATAATATGTTACTCATGCCAGGATGTGGTCGAAATCCAATCTAAAGTGGTGGAAAGTGACATAAATTGGTTACTTTGGCCAAACTAGAGCCGAAATTGACTCGGGTGAAACTGTTATTGGAGGACCCCAAAAAATGGTCATAGTTGATGTATTTTATGATACTATGTTAATCATGACAAGAAGTGGTCGAAATCCACTCTAATGTGGTGGAAATTGACTTAAATTGGTTTGTTTGGCTAAACTAAAACCGAAATTGACTCGGATGAAACTGGTATATGAGGATCCCAAAAAGTGGTCAAAGTTCATGTATATTATGATATTATGTTAATCATCCCATGATGTGGTCGAAATCCACTCTAAAGTTGTGGAAAGTGACTAAAATTGGTTAGTTTGGCCAAACTAGAGCCGAAATTGACTTGGGTGAAACTGTTATTGGAGGACCCCAAAAAATGGTAATAGTTGATGTAAATTCTGAAAATATGTTAATCATGCCAGGAAGTGGTCGAAATCCACTCTAATGTGGTGGAAATTGACTTAAATTGGTTTGTTTGGCCAAACTAAAACCGAAATTGACTCGGATGAAACTGGTATATGAGTATCCCAAAAAGTGGTCAAAGTTCATGTATATTATGATAATATGTTAATCATGCCAGGATGTGGTCGAAATCCACTCTAATGTGGTGGAAATTGACTTAAACTGGTTTGTTTGGCAAAACTAAAACCGAAATTGACTCGGATTAAACTGGTATATAAGGATTCCAAAAAGTGGTCAATGTTCATGTATATTATGATACTATGTTAATCATGCCAGGATGTGGTCGAAATCCAATCTAAAGTGGTGGAAAGTGACTTAAATTGGTTACTTTGGCCAAACTATAGCCGAAATTGACTCGGATGAGACTGTTATTGGAGGACCCCAAAAAATGGTCATAGTTGATGTATTTTATGATAATATGTTAATCATGACAAAAAGTGGTCGAAATCCACTCTAATGTGGTGGAAATTGACTTAAATTGGTTTGTTTGGCTAAACTAAAACCGAAATTGACTCGGATGAAACTGGTATATGAGGATCCCAAAAAGTGGTCAAAGTTCATGTATATTATGATATTATGTTAATCATCCCATGATGTGGTCGAAATCCACTCTAAAGTTGTGGAAAGTGACTAAAATTGGTTAGTTTGGCCAAACTAGAGCCGAAATTGACTTGGGTGAAACTGTTATTGGAGGACCCCAAAAAATGGTAATAGTTGATGTAAATTCTGAAAATATGTTAATCATGCCAGGAAGTGGTCGAAATCCACTCTAATGTGGTGGAAATTGACTTAAATTGGTTTGTTTGGCCAAACTAAAACCGAAATTGACTCGGATGAAACTGGTATATGAGTATCCCAAAAAGTGGTCAAAGTTCATGTATATTATGATAATATGTTAATCATGCCAGGATGTGGTCGAAATCCACTCTAATGTGGTGGAAATTGACTTAAACTGGTTTGTTTGGCAAAACTAAAACCGAAATTGACTCGGATTAAACTGGTATATAAGGATTCCAAAAAGTGGTCAATGTTCATGTATATTATGATACTATGTTAATCATGCCAGGATGTGGTCGAAATCCAATCTAAAGTGGTGGAAAGTGACTTAAATTGGTTACTTTGGCCAAACTATAGCCGAAATTGACTCGGATGAGACTGTTATTGGAGGACCCCAAAAAATGGTCATAGTTGATGTATTTTATGATAATATGTTAATCATGACAAAAAGTGGTCGAAATCCACTCTAATGTGGTGGAAATTGACTTAAATTGGTTTGTTTGGCTAAACTAAAACCGAAATTGACTCGGATTAAACTGGTATATGAGTATCCCAAAAAGTGGTCAAAGTTCATGTATATTATGATAATATGTTAATCATGCCAGGATGTGGTCGAAATCCACTCTAATGTGGTGGAAATTGACTTAAATTGGTTTGTTTAGCCAAACTAAAACCGAAATTGACTCGGATGAAACTGGTATATGAGTATCCCAAAAAGTGGTCAAAGTTCATGTATATTATGATAATATGTTAATCATGCCAGGATGTGGTCGAAATCCAGTCTAATGTGGTGGAAATTGACTTAAACTGGTTTGTTTGGCAAAACTAAAACCGAAATTGACTCGGATTAACCTGGTATATAAGGATCCCAAAAAGTGGTCAATGTTCATGTATATTATGATAATATTTTAATCATGCCAGGATGTGGTCGAAATCCAATCTAAAGTGGTGGAAAGTGACTTAAATTGGTTCCTTTGGCCAAACTAGAGCCGAAATTGACTCGGATGAGACTGTTATTGGAGGACCCCAAAAAATGGTCATAGTGGATGTATTTTATGATAATATGTTAATCATGACAAGAAGTGGTCGAAATCCACTCTAATGTGGTGGAAATTGACTTAAATTGGTTTGTTTGGCAAAACTAAAACCGAAATTGACTCGGATTAAACTGGTATATAAGGATCCCAAAAAGTGTTCAAAGTTCATGTATATTATGATAATATGTTAATCATCCCATGATGTGGTCGAAATCCACTCTAAAGTTGTGGAAAGTGACTAAAATTGGTTAGTTTGGCCAAACTAGAGCCGAAATTGACTCGGGTGAAACTGTTATTGGAGGACCCCAAAAAATGGTAATAGTTGATGTAAATTCTGAAAATATGTTAATCATGCCAGGAAGTGGTCGAAATCCACTCTAATGTGGTGGAAATTGACTTAAATTGGTTTGTTTGGCCAAACTAAAACCGAAATTGACTCGGATGAAACTGGTATATGAGTATCCCAAAAAGTGGTCAAAGTTCATGTATATTATGATAATATGTTAATCATGCCAGGATGTGGTCGAAATCCACTCTAATGTGGTGGAAATTGACTTAAACTGGTTTGTTTGGCAAAACTAAAACCGAAATTGACTCGGATTAAACTGGTATAAAAGGATCCCAAAAAGTGGTCAATGTTCATGTATATTATGATAATATGTTAATCATGCCAGGATGTGGTCGAAATCCAATCTAAAGTGGTGGAAAGTGACTTAAATTGGTTACTTTGGCCAAACTATAGCCGAAATTGACTCGGATGAGACTGTTATTGGAGGACCCCAAAAAATGGTCATAGTTGATGTATTTTATGATAATATGTTAATCATGACAAAAAGTGGTCGAAATCCACTCTAATGTGGTGGAAATTGACTTAAATTGGTTTGTTTGGCTAAACTAAAACCGAAATTGACTCGGATTAAACTGGTATATAAGGATCCCAAAAAGTGGTCAAAGTTCATGTATATTATGATAATATGTTAATCATGCCAGGATGTGGTCGAAATCCAATCTAAAGTGGTGGAAAGTGACTTAAATTGGTTACTTTGGCGAAACTAGAGCCGAAATTGACTCGGATGAAACTGTTATTGGAGGACCCCAAAAAATGGTCATAGTTGATGTATTTTATGATAATATGTTAATCATGACAAGAAGTGGTCGAAATCCACTCTAATGTGGTGGAAATTGACTTAAATTGGTTTGTTTGGCTAAACTAAAACCGAAATCGACTCGTATGAAACTGGTATATGAGGATCCCAAAAAGTGGTCAAAGTTCATGTATATTATGATATTATGTTAATCATCCCATGATGTGGTCGAAATCCACTCTAAAGTGGTGGAAAGTGACTAAAATTGGTTAGTTTGGCCAAACTAGAGCCGAAATTGACTCGGGTGAAACTGTTATTGGATGACCCCAAAAAATGGTAATAGTTGATGTAAATTCTGAAAATATGTTAATCATGCCAGGAAGTGGTCGAAATCCACTTTAATGTGGTGGAAATTGACTTAAATTGGTTTGTTTGGCCAAACTAAAACCGAAATTGACTCGGATGAAACTGGTATATGAGTATCCCAAAAAGTGGTCAAAGTTCATGTATATTATGATAATATGTTAATCATGCCAGGATGTGGTCGAAATCCACTCTAATGTGGTGGAAATTGACTTAAACTGGTTTGTTTGGCAAAACTAAAACCGAAATTGACTCGGATTAACCTGGTATATAAGGATCCCAAAAAGTGGTCAATGTTCATGTATATTATGATAATATGTTAATCATGCCAGGATGTGGTCGAAATCCAATCTAAAGTGGTGGAAAGTGACTTAAATTGGTTACTTTGGCCAAACTAGAGCCGAAATTGACTCGGATGAAACTGTTATTGGAGGACCCCAAAAAATGGTCATAGTTGATGTATTTTATGATAATATGTTAATCATGACAAGAAGTGGTCGAAATCCACTCTAATGTGGTGGAAATTGACTTAAATTGGTTTGTTTGGCTAAACTAAAACCGAAATTGACTCGGATGAAACTGGTATATAAGGATCCCAAAAAGTGGTCAAAGTTCATGTATATTATGATAATATGTTAATCATGCCAGGATGTGGTCGAAATCCAATCTAAAGTGGTGGAAAGTGACTTAAATTGGTTACTTTGGCGAAACTAGAGCCGAAATTGACTCGGATGAAACTGTTATTGGAGGACCCCAAAAAATGGTCATAGTTGATGTATTTTATGATAATATGTTAATCATGACAAGAAGTGGTCGAAATCCACTCTAATGTGGTGGAAATTGACTTAAATTGGTTTGTTTGGCTAAACTAAAACCGAAATCGACTCGTATGAAACTGGTATATGAGGATCCCAAAAAGTGGTCAAAGTTCATGTATATTATGATATTATGTTAATCATCCCATGATGTGGTCGAAATCCACTCTAAAGTGGTGGAAAGTGACTAAAATTGGTTAGTTTGGCCAAACTAGAGCCGAAATTGACTCGGGTGAAACTGTTATTGGATGACCCCAAAAAATGGTAATAGTTGATGTAAATTCTGAAAATATGTTAATCATGCCAGGAAGTGGTCGAAATCCACTCTAATGTGGTGGAAATTGACTTAAATTGGTTTGTTTGGCCAAACTAAAACCGAAATTGACTCGGATGAAACTGGTATATGAGTATCCCAAAAAGTGGTCAAAGTTCATGTATATTATGATAATATGTTAATCATGCCAGGATGTGGTCGAAATCCACTCTAATGTGGTGGAAATTGACTTAAACTGGTTTGTTTGGCAAAACTAAAACCGAAATTGACTCGGATTAAACTGGTATATAAGGATCCCAAAAAGTGGTCAATGTTCATGTATATTATGATAATATGTTAATCATGCCAGGATGTGGTCGAAATCCAATCTAAAGTGGTGGAAAGTGACTTAAATTGGTTACTTTGGCCAAACTAGAGCCGAAATTGACTCGGATGAGACTGTTATTGGAGGACCCCAAAAAATGGTCATAGTTGATGTATTTTTGATAATATGTTAATCATGACAAGAAGTGGTCGAAATCCACTCTAATGTGGTGGAAATTGACTTAAATTGGTTTGTTTGGCTAAACTAAAACCGAAATTGACTCGGATTAAACTGGTATATAAGGATCCCAAAAAGTGGTCAAAGTTCATGTATATTATGATAATATGTTAATCATGCCAGGATGTGGTCGAAATCCAATCTAAAGTGGTGGAAAGTGACTTAAATTGGTTACTTTGGCCAAACTAGAGCCGAAATTGACTCGGATGAAACTGTTATTGGAGGACCCCAAAAAATGGTCATAGTTGATGTATTTTATGATAATATGTTAATCATGACAAGAAGTGGTCGAAATCCACTCTAATGTGGTGGAAATTGACTTAAATTGGTTTGTTTGGCTAAACTAAAACCGAAATTTACTCGGATGAAACTGGTATATGAGGATCCCAAAAAGTGGTCAAAGTTCATGTATATTATGATATTATGTTAATCATCCCATGATGTGGTCGAAATCCACTCTAAAGTGGTGGAAAGTGACTAAAATTGGTTAGTTTGGCCAAACTAGAGCCGAAATTGACTCGGGTGAAACTTTTATTGGAGGACCCCAAAAAATGGTAATAGTTGATGTAAATTCTGAAAATATGTTAATCATGCCAGGAAGTGGTCGAAATCCACTCTAATGTGGTGGAAATTGACTTAAATTGGTTTGTTTAGCCAAACTAAAACCGAAATTGACTCGGATGAAACTGGTATATGAGTATCCCAAAAAGTGGTCAAAGTTCATGTATATTATGATAATATGTTAATCATGCCAGGATGTGGTTGAAATCCACTCTAATGTGGTGGAAATTGACTTAAACTGGTTTGTTTGGCAAAACTAAAACCGAAATTGACTCGGATTAAACTGGTATATAAGGATCCCAAAAAGTGGTCAAAGTTCATGTATATTATGATAATATGTTAATCATGCCAGGATGTGGTCGAAATCCAATCTAAAGTGGTGTAAAGTGACTTTTTTTTTTTTGTGTTAAGTAGTGTAAAGTGACTTAAATTGGTTACTTTGGCCAAACTAGAGCCGAAATTGACTCGAATGAGACTGTTATTGGAGGACCCCAAAAAATGGTCATAGTTGATGTATTTTATGATAATATGTTAATCATGACAAGAAGTGGTCGAAATCCACTCTAATGTGGTGGAAATTGACTTAAATTGGTTTGTTTGGCTAAACTAAAACCGAAATTGACTCGGATTAAACTGGTATATAAGGATCCCAAAAAGTGGTCAAAGTTCATGTATATTATGATAATATGTTAATCATGCCAGGATGTGGTCGAAATCCAATCTAAAGTGGTGGAAAGTGACTTAAATTGGTTACTTTGGCCAAACTAGAGCCGAAATTGACTCGGATGAGACTGTTATTGGAGGACCCCAAAAAATGGTCATAGTTGATGTATTTTATGATAATATGTTAATCATGACAAGAAGTGGTCGAAATCCACTCTAATGTGGTGGAAATTGACTTAAATTGGTTTGTTTGGCTAAACTAAAACCAAAATTGACTCGGATGAAACTGGTATATGAGGATCCCAAAAAGTGGTCAAAGTTCATGTATATTATGATATTATGTTAATCATCCCATGATGTGGTCGAAATCCACTCTAAAGTGGTGGAAAGTGACTAAAATTGGTTAGTTTGGCCAAACTAGAGCCGAAATTGACTCGGGTGAAACTTTTATTGGAGGACCCCAAAAAATGGTAATAGTTGATGTAAATTCTGAAAATATGTTAATCATGCCAGGAAGTGGTCGAAATCCACTCTAATGTGGTGGAAATTGACTTAAATTGGTTTGTTTGGCCAAACTAAAACCGAAATTGACTCGGATGAAACTGGTATATGAGTATCCCAAAAAGTGGTCAAAGTTCATGTATATTATGATAATATGTTAATCATGCCAGGATGTGGTCGAAATCCAATCTAAAGTGGTGTAAAGTGACTTAAATTGGTTACTTTGGCCAAACTAGAGCCGAAATTGACTCGAATGAGACTGTTATTGGAGGACCCCAAAAAATGGTCATAGTTGATGTATTTTATGATAATATGTTAATCATGACAAGAAGTGGTCGAAATCCACTCTAATGTGGTGGAAATTGACTTAAATTGGTTTGTTTGGCTAAACTAAAACCGAAATTGACTCGGATTAAACTGGTATATAAGGATCCCAAAAAGTGGTCAAAGTTCATGTATATTATGATAATATGTTAATCATGCCAGGATGTGGTCGAAATCCACTCTAATGTGGTGGAAATTGACTTAAACTGGTTTGTTTGGCAAAACTAAAACCGAAATTGACACGGATTAAACTGGTATATAAGGATCCCAAAAAGTGGTCAAAGTTCATGTATATTATGATAATATGTTAATCATGCCAGGATGTGGTCGAAATCCAATCTAAAGTGGTGTAAAGTGACTTAAATTGATTACTTTGGCCAAACTAGAGCCGAAATTGACTCGAATGAGACTGTTATTGGAGGACCCCAAAAAATGGTCATAGTTGATGTATTTTATGATAATATGTTAATCATGACAAGAAGTGGTCGAAATCCACTCTAATGTGGTGGAAATTGACTTAAATTGGTTTGTTTGGCTAAACTAAAACCGAAATTGACTCGGATTAAACTGGTATATAAGGATCCCAAAAAGTGGTCAAAGTTCATGTATATTATGATAATATGTTAATCATGCCAGGATGTGGTCGAAATCCAATCTAAAGTGGTGGAAAGTGACTTAAATTGGTTACTTTGGCCAAACTAGAGCCGAAATTGACTCGGATGAAACTGTTATTGGAGGACCCAAAAAAATGGTCATAGTTGATGTATTTTATGATAATATGTTAATCATGACAAGAAGTGGTCGAAATCCACTCTAATGTGGTGGAAATTGACTTAAATTGGTTTGTTTGGCTAAACTAAAACCGAAATTGACTCGGATGAAACTGGTATATGAGGATCCAAAAAAGTGGTCAAAGTTCATGTATATTATGATATTATGTTAATCATCCCATGATGTGGTCGAAATCCACTCTAAAGTGGTGGAAAGTGACTAAAATTGGTTAGTTTGGCCAAACTAGAGCCGAAATTGACTCGGGTGAAACTTTTATTGGAGGACCCCAAAAAATGGTAATAGTTGATGTAAATTCTGAAAATATGTTAATCATGCCAGGAAGTGGTCGAAATCCACTCTAATGTGGTGGAAATTGACTTAAATTGGTTTGTTTAGCCAAACTAAAACCGAAATTGACTCGGATGAAACTGGTATATGAGTATCCCAAAAAGTGGTCAAATTTCATGTATATTATGATAATATGTTAATCATGCCAGGATGTGGTTGAAATCCACTCTAATGTGGTGGAAATTGACTTAAACTGGTTTGTTTGGCAAAACTAAAACCGAAATTGACTCGGATTAAACTGGTATATAAGGATCCCAAAAAGTGGTCAAAGTTCATGTATATTATGATAATATGTTAATCATGCCAGGATGTGGTCGAAATCCAATCTAAAGTGGTGGAAAGTGACTTAAATTGGTTACTTTGGCCAAACTAGAGCCGAAATTGACTCGGATGAAACTGTTATTGGAGGACTCCAAAAAATGGTCATAGTTGATGTATTTTATGATAATATGTTAATCATGACAAGAAGTGGTCGAAATCCACTCTAATATGGTGGAAATTGACTTAAATTGGTTTGTTTGGCTAAACTAAAACCGAAATTGACTCGGATTAAACTGGTATATAAGGATCCCAAAAAGTGGTCAAAGTTCATGTATATTATGATAATATGTTAATCATGCCAGGATGTGGTCGAAATCCAATCTAAAGTGGTGGAAAGTGACTTAAATTGGTTACTTTGGCCAAACTAGAGCCGAAATTGACTCGGATGAAACTGTTATTGGAGGACCCCAAAAAATGGTCATAGTTGATGTATTTTATGATAATATGTTAATCATGACAAGAAGTGGTCGAAATCCACTCTAATGTGGTGGAAATTGACTTAAACTGGTTTGTTTGGCTAAACTAAAACCGAAATTGACTCGGATGAAACTGGTATATGAGGATCCCAAAAAGTGGTCAAAGTTCATGTATATTATGATATTATGTTAATCATCCCATGATGTGGTCGAAATCCACTCGAAAGTGGTGGAAAGTGACTAAAATTGGTTAGTTTGGCCAAACTAGAGCCGAAATTGACTCGGGTGAAACTTTTATTGGAGGACCCCAAAAAATGGTAATAGTTGATGTAAATTCTGAAAATATGTTAATCATGCCAGGAAGTGGTCGAAATCCACTCTAATGTGGTGGAAATTGACTTAAATTTGTTTGTTTAGCCAAACTAAAACCGAAATTGACTCGGATGAAACTGGTATATGAGTATCCCAAAAAGTGGTCAAAGTTCATGTATATTATGATAATATGTTAATCATGCCAGGATGTGGTTGAAATCCACTCTAATGTGGTGGAAATTGACTTAAACTGGTTTGTTTGGCAAAACTAAAACCGAAATTGACTCGGATTAAACTGGTATATAAGGATCCCAAAAAGTGGTCAAAGTTCATGTATATTATGATAATATGTTAATCATGCCAGGATGTGGTCGAAATCCAATCTAAAGTGGTGTAAAGTGACTTAAATTGGTTACTTTGGCCAAACTAGAGCCGAAATTGACTCGAATGAGACTGTTATTGGAGGACCCCAAAAAATGGTCATAGTTGATGTATTTTATGATAATATGTTAATCATGACAAGAAGTGGTCGAAATCCACTCTAATGTGGTGGAAATTGACTTAAATTGGTTTGTTTGGCTAAACTAAAACCGAAATTGACTCGGATTAAACTGGTATATAAGGATCCCAAAAAGTGGTCAAAGTTCATGTATATTATGATAATATGTTAATCATGCCTGGATGTGGTCGAAATCCAATCTAAAGTGGTGGAAAGTGACTTAAATTGGTTACTTTGGCCAAACTAGAGCCGAAATTGACTCGGATGAGACTGTTATTGGAGGACCCCAAAAAATGGTCATAGTTGATGTATTTTATGATAATATGTTAATCATGACAAGAAGTGGTCGAAATCCACTCTAACGTGGTGGAAATTGACTTAAATTGGTTTGTTTGGCTAAACTAAAACCGAAATTGACTCGGATGAAACTGGTATATGAGGATCCCAAAAAGTGGTCAAAGTTCATGTATATTATGATATTATGTTAATCATCCCATGATGTGGTCGAAATCCACTCTAAAGTGGTGGAAAGTGACTAAAATTGGTTAGTTTGGCCAAACTAGAGCCGAAATTGACTCGGGTGAAACTTTTATTGGAGGACCCCAAAAAATGGTAATAGTTGATGTAAATTCTGAAAATATGTTAATCATGCCAGGAAGTGGTCGAAATCCACTCTAATGTGGTGGAAATTGACTTAAATTGGTTTGTTTGGCCAAACTAAAACCGAAATTGACTCGGATGAAACTGGTATATGAGTATCCCAAAAAGTGGTCAAAGTTCATGTATATTATGATAATATGTTAATCATGCCAGGATGTGGTCGAAATCCACTCTAATGTGGTGGAAATTGACTTAAACTGGTTTGTTTGGCAAAACTAAAACCGAAATTGACTCGGATTAAACTGGTATATAAGGATCCCAAAAAGTGGTCAAAGTTCATGTATATTATGATAATATGTTAATCATGCCAGGATGTGGTCGAAATCCAATCTAAAGTGGTGTAAAGTGACTTAAATTGGTTACTTTGGCCAAACTAGAGCCGAAATTGACTCGAATGAGACTGTTATTGGAGGACCCCAAAAAATGGTCATAGTTGATGTATTTTATGATAATATGTTAATCATGACAAGAAGTGGTCGAAATCCACTCTAATGTGGTGGAAATTGACTTAAACTGGTTTGTTTGGCAAAACTAAAACCGAAATTGACTCGGATTAAACTGGTATATAAGGATCCCAAAAAGTGGTCAAAGTTCATGTATATTATGATAATATGTTAATCATGCCAGGATGTGGTCGAAATCCAATCTAAAGTGGTGTAAAGTGACTTAAATTGGTTACTTTGGCCAAACTAGAGCCGAAATTGACTCGAATGAGACTGTTATTAGAGGACCCCAAAAAATGGTCATAGTTGATGTATTTTATGATAATATGTTAATCATGACAAGAAGTGGTCGAAATCCACTCTAATATGGTGGAAATTGACTTAAATTGGTTTGTTTGGCTAAACTAAAACCGAAATTGACTCGGATTAAACTCGTATATAAGGATCCCAAAAAGTGGTCAAAGTTCATGTATATTATGATAATATGTTAATCATGCCAGGATGTGGTCGAAATCCAATCTAAAGTGGTGGAAAGTGACTTAAATTGGTTACTTTGGCCAAACTAGAGCCGAAATTGACTCGGATGAAACTGTTATTGGAGGACCCCAAAAAATGGTCATAGTTGATGTATTTTATGATAATATGTTAATCATGACAAGAAGTGGTCGAAATCCACTCTAATGTGGTGGAAATTGACTTAAATTGGTTTGTTTGGCTAAACTAAAACCGAAATTGACTCGGATGAAACTGGTATATGAGGATCCCAAAAAGTGGTCAAAGTTCATGTATATTATGATATTATGTTAATCATCCCATGATGTGGTCGAAATCCACTCGAAAGTGGTGGAAAGTGACTAAAATTGGTTAGTTTGGCCAAACTAGAGCCGAAATTGACTCGGGTGAAACTTTTATTGGAGGACCCCAAAAAATGGTAATAGTTGATGTAAATTCTGAAAATATGTTAATCATGCCAGGAAGTGGTCGAAATCCACTCTAATGTGGTGGAAATTGACTTAAATTGGTTTGTTTAGCCAAACTAAAACCGAAATTGACTCGGATGAAACTGGTATATGAGTATCCCAAAAAGTGGTCAAAGTTCATGTATATTATGATAATATGTTAATCATGCTAGGATGTGGTTGAAATCCACTCTAATGTGGTGGAAATTGACTTAAACTGGTTTGTTTGGCAAAACTAAAACCGAAATTGACTCGGATTAAACTGGTATATAAGGATCCCAAAAAGTGGTCAAAGTTCATGTATATTATGATAATATGTTAATCATGCCAGGATGTGGTCGAAATCCAATCTAAAGTGGTGTAAAGTGACTTAAATTGGTTACTTTGGCCAAACTAGAGCCGAAATTGACTCGAATGAGACTGTTATTGGAGGACCCCAAAAAATGGTCATAGTTGATGTATTTTATGATAATATGTTAATCATGACAAGAAGTGGTCGAAATCCACTCTAATGTGGTGGAAATTGACTTAAATTGGTTTGTTTGGCTAATCTAAAACCGAAATTGACTCGGATTAAACTGGTATATAAGGATCCCAAAAAGTGGTCAAAGTTCATGTATATTATGATAATATGTTAATCATGCCAGGATGTGGTCGAAATCCAATCTAAAGTGGTGGAAAGTGACTTAAATTGGTTACTTTGGCCAAACTAGAGCCGAAATTGACTCGGATGAGACTGTTATTGGAGGACCCCAAAAAATGGTCATAGTTGATGTATTTTATGATAATATGTTAATCATGACAAGAAGTGGTCGAAATCCACTCTAATGTGGTGGAAATTGACTTAAATTGGTTTGTTTGGCTAAACTAAAACCGAAATTGACTCGGATGAAACTGGTATATGAGGATCCCAAAAAGTGGTCAAAGTTCATGTATATTATGATATTATGTTAATCATCCCATGATGTGGTCGAAATCCACTCTAAAGTGGTGGAAAGTGACTAAAATTGGTTAGTTTGGCCAAACTAGAGCCGAAATTGACTCGGGTGAAACTTTTATTGGAGGACCCCAAAAAATGGTAATAGTTGATGTAAATTCTGAAAATATGTTAATCATGCCAGGAAGTGGTCGAAATCCACTCTAATGTGGTGGAAATTGACTTAAATTGGTTTGTTTGGCCAAACTAAAACCGAAATTGACTCGGATGAAACTGGTATATGAGTATCCCAAAAAGTGGTCAAAGTTCATGTATATTATGATAATATGTTAATCATGCCAGGATGTGGTCGAAATCCACTCTAATGTGGTGGAAATTGACTTAAACTGGTTTGTTTGGCAAAACTAAAACCGAAATTGACTCGGATTAAACTGGTATATAAGGATCCCAAAAAGTGGTCAAAGTTCATGTATATTATGATAATATGTTAATCATGCCAGGATGTGGTCGAAATCCAATCTAAAGTGGTGTAAAGTGACTTAAATTGGTTACTTTGGCCAAACTAGAGCCGAAATTGACTCGAATGAGACTGTTATTGGAGGACCCCAAAAAATGGTCATAGTTGATGTATTTTATGATAATATGTTAATCATGACAAGAAGTGGTCGAAATCCACTCTAATGTGGTGGAAATTGACTTAAATTGGTTTGTTTGGCTAATCTAAAACCGAAATTGACTCGGATTAAACTGGTATATAAGGATCCCAAAAAGTGGTCAAAGTTCATGTATATTATGATAATATGTTAATCATGCCAGGATGTGGTCGAAATCCAATCTAAAGTGGTGGAAAGTGACTTAAATTGGTTACTTTGGCCAAACTAGAGCCGAAATTGACTCGGATGAGACTGTTATTGGAGGACCCCAAAAAATGGTCATAGTTGATGTAAATTCTGAAAATATGTTAATCATGCCAGGAAGTGGTCGAAATCCACTCTAATGTGGTGGAAATTGACTTAAATTGGTTTGTTTGGCCAAACTAAAACCGAAATTGACTCGGATGAAACTGGTATATGAGTATCCCAAAAAGTGGTCAAAGTTCATGTATATTATGATAATATGTTAATCATGCCAGGATGTGGTCGAAATCCAATCTAAAGTGGTGTAAAGTGACTTAAATTGGTTACTTTGGCCAAACTAGAGCCGAAATTGACTCGAATGAGACTGTTATTGGAGGACCCCAAAAAATGGTCATAGTTGATGTATTTTATGATAATATGTTAATCATGACAAGAAGTGGTCGAAATCCACTCTAATATGGTGGAAATTGACTTAAATTGGTTTGTTTGGCTAAACTAAAACCGAAATTGACTCGGATTAAACTCGTATATAAGGATCCCAAAAAGTGGTCAAAGTTCATGTATATTATGATAATATGTTAATCATGCCAGGATGTGGTCGAAATCCAATCTAAAGTGGTGGAAAGTGACTTAAATTGGTTACTTTGGCCAAACTAGAGCCGAAATTGACTCGGATGAAACTGTTATTGGAGGACCCCAAAAAATGGTCATAGTTGATGTATTTTATGATAATATGTTAATCATGACAAGAAGTGGTCGAAATCCACTCTAATGTGGTGGAAATTGACTTAAATTGGTTTGTTTGGCTAAACTAAAACCGAAATTGACTCGGATGAAACTGGTATATGAGGATCCCAAAAAGTGGTCAAAGTTCATGTATATTATGATATTATGTTAATCATCCCATGATGTGGTCGAAATCCACTCGAAAGTGGTGGAAAGTGACTAAAATTGGTTAGTTTGGCCAAACTAGAGCCGAAATTGACTCGGGTGAAACTTTTATTGGAGGACCCCAAAAAATGGTAATAGTTGATGTAAATTCTGAAAATATGTTAATCATGCCAGGAAGTGGTCGAAATCCACTCTAATGTGGTGGAAATTGACTTAAATTGGTTTGTTTGGCCAAACTAAAACCGAAATTGACTCGGATGAAACTGGTATATGAGTATCCCAAAAAGTGGTCAAAGTTCATGTATATTATGATAATATGTTAATCATGCCAGGATGTGGTCGAAATCCAATCTAAAGTGGTGTAAAGTGACTTAAATTGGTTACTTTGGCCAAACTAGAGCCGAAATTGACTCGAATGAGACTGTTATTGGAGGACCCCAAAAAATGGTCATAGTTGATGTATTTTATGATAATATGTTAATCATGACAAGAAGTGGTCGAAATCCACTCTAATGTGGTGGAAATTGACTTAAATTGGTTTGTTTGGCTAATCTAAAACCGAAATTGACTCGGATTAAACTGGTATATAAGGATCCCAAAAAGTGGTCAAAGTTCATGTATATTATGATAATATGTTAATCATGCCAGGATGTGGTCGAAATCCAATCTAAAGTGGTGGAAAGTGACTTAAATTGGTTACTTTGGCCAAACTAGAGCCGAAATTGACTCGGATGAGACTGTTATTGGAGGACCCCAAAAAATGGTCATAGTTGATGTATTTTATGATAATATGTTAATCATGACAAGAAGTGGTCGAAATCCACTCTAATGTGGTGGAAATTGACTTAAATTGGTTTGTTTGGCTAAACTAAAACCGAAATTGACTCGGATGAAACTGGTATATGAGGATCCCAAAAAGTGGTCAAAGTTCATGTATATTATGATATTATGTTAATCATCCCATGATGTGGTCGAAATCCACTCTAAAGTGGTGGAAAGTGACTAAAATTGGTTAGTTTGGCCAAACTAGAGCCGAAATTGACTCGGGTGAAACTTTTATTGGAGGACCCCAAAAAATGGTAATAGTTGATGTAAATTCTGAAAATATGTTAATCATGCCAGGAAGTGGTCGAAATCCACTCTAATGTGGTGGAAATTGACTTAAATTGGTTTGTTTGGCCAAACTAAAATCGAAATTGACTCGGATGAAACTGGTATATGAGTATCCCAAAAAGTGGTCAAAGTTCATGTATATTATGATAATATGTTAATCATGCCAGGATGTGGTCGAAATCCAATCTAAAGTGGTGTAAAGTGACTTAAATTGGTTACTTTGGCCAAACTAGAGCCGAAATTGACTCGAATGAGACTGTTATTGGAGGACCCCAAAAAATGGTCATAGTTGATGTATTTTATGATAATATGTTAATCATGACAAGAAGTGGTCGAAATCCACTCTAATATGGTGGAAATTGACTTAAATTGGTTTGTTTGGCTAAACTAAAACCGAAATTGACTCGGATTAAACTCGTATATAAGGATCCCAAAAAGTGGTCAAAGTTCATGTATATTATGATAATATGTTAATCATGCCAGGATGTGGTCGAAATCCAATCTAAAGTGGTGGAAAGTGACTTAAATTGGTTACTTTGGCCAAACTAGAGCCGAAATTGACTCGGATGAAACTGTTATTGGAGGACCCCAAAAAATGGTCATAGTTGATGTATTTTATGATAATATGTTAATCATGACAAGAAGTGGTCGAAATCCACTCTAATGTGGTGGAAATTGACTTAAATTGGTTTGTTTGGCTAAACTAAAACCGAAATTGACTCGGATCAAACTGGTATATGAGGATCCCAAAAAGTGGTCAAAGTTCATGTATATTATGATATTATGTTAATCATCCCATGATGTGGTCGAAATCCACTCGAAAGTGGTGGAAAGTGACTAAAATTGGTTAGTTTGGCCAAACTAGAGCCGAAATTGACTCGGGTGAAACTTTTATTGGAGGACCCCAAAAAATGGTAATAGTTGATGTAAATTCTGAAAATATGTTAATCATGCCAGGAAGTGGTCGAAATCCACTCTAATGTGGTGGAAATTGACTTAAATTGGTTTGTTTAGCCAAACTAAAACCGAAATTGACTCGGATGAAACTGGTATATGAGTATCCCAAAAAGTGGTCAAAGTTCATGTATATTATGATAATATGTTAATCATGCCGGGATGTGGTTGAAATCCACTCTAATGTGGTGGAAATTGACTTAAACTGGTTTGTTTGGCAAAACTAAAACCGAAATTGACTCGGATTAAACTGGTATATAAGGATCCCAAAAAGTGGTCAAAGTTCATGTATATTATGATAATATGTTAATCATGCCAGGATGTGGTCGAAATCCAATCTAAAGTGGTGTAAAGTGACTTAAATTGGTTACTTTGGCCAAACTAGAGCCGAAATTGACTCGAATGAGACTGTTATTGGAGGACCCCAAAAAATGGTCATAGTTGATGTATTTTATGATAATATGTTAATCATGACAAGAAGTGGTCGAAATCCACTCTAATGTGGTGGAAATTGACTTAAATTGGTTTGTTTGGCTAATCTAAAACCGAAATTGACTCGGATTAAACTGGTATATAAGGATCCCAAAAAGTGGTCAAAGTTCATGTATATTATGATAATATGTTAATCATGCCAGGATGTGGTCGAAATCCAATCTAAAGTGGTGGAAAGTGACTTAAATTGGTTACTTTGGCCAAACTAGAGCCGAAATTGACTCGGATGAGACTGTTATTGGAGGACCCCAAAAAATGGTCATAGTTGATGTATTTTATGATAATATGTTAATCATGACAAGAAGTGGTCGAAATCCACTCTAATGTGGTGGAAATTGACTTAAATTGGTTTGTTTCGCTAAACTAAAACCGAAATTGACTCGGATGAAACTGGTATATGAGGATCCCAAAAAGTGGTCAAAGTTCATGTATATTATGATATTATGTTAATCATCCCATGATGTGGTCGAAATCCACTCTAAAGTGGTGGAAAGTGACTAAAATTGGTTAGTTTGGCCAAACTAGAGCCGAAATTGACTCGGGTGAAACTTTTATTGGAGGACCCCAAAAAATGGTAATAGTTGATGTAAATTCTGAAAATATGTTAATCATGCCAGGAAGTGGTCGAAATCCACTCTAATGTGGTGGAAATTGACTTAAATTGGTTTGTTTGGCCAAACTAAAACCGAAATTGACTCGGATGAAACTGGTATATGAGTATCCCAAAAAGTGGTCAAAGTTCATGTATATTATGATAATATGTTAATCATGCCAGGATGTGGTCGAAATCCACTCTAATGTGGTGGAAATTGACTTAAACTGGTTTGTTTGGCAAAACTAAAACCGAAATTGACTCGGATTAAACTGGTATATAAGGATCCCAAAAAGTGGTCAAAGTTCATGTATATTATGATAATATGTTAATCATGCCAGGATGTGGTCGAAATCCAATCTAAAGTGGTGTAAAGTGACTTAAATTGGTTACTTTGGCCAAACTAGAGCCGAAATTGACTCGAATGAGACTGTTATTGGAGGACCCCAAAAAATGGTCATAGTTGATGTATTTTATGATAATATGTTAATCATGACAAGAAGTGGTCGAAATCCACTCTAATGTGGTGGAAATTGACTTAAATTGGTTTGTTTGGCTAAACTAAAACCGAAATTGACTCGGATTAAACTGGTATATAAGGATCCCAAAAAGTGGTCAAAGTTCATGTATATTATGATAATATGTTAATCATGCCAGGATGTGGTCGAAATCCAATCTAAAGTGGTGGAAAGTGACTTAAATTGGTTACTTTGGCCAAACTAGAGCCGAAATTGACTCGGATGAAACTGTTATTGGAGGACCCCAAAAAATGGTCATAGTTGATGTATTTTATGATAATATGTTAATCATGACAAGAAGTGGTCGAAATCCACTCTAATGTGGTGGAAATTGACTTAAATTGGTTTGTTTGGCTAAACTAAAACCGAAATTGACTCGGATGAAACTGGTATATGAGGATCCCAAAAAGTGGTCAAAGTTCATGTATATTATGATATTATGTTAATCATCCCATGATGTGGTCGAAATCCACTCTAAAGTGGTGGAAAGTGACTAAAATTGGTTAGTTTGGCCAAACTAGAGCCGAAATTGACTCGGGTGAAACTTTTATTGGAGGACCCCAAAAAATGGTAATAGTTGATGTAAATTCTGAAAATATGTTAATCATGCCAGGAAGTGGTCGAAATCCACTCTAATGTGGTGGAAATTGACTTAAATTGGTTTGTTTAGCCAAACTAAAACCGAAATTGACTCGGATGAAACTGGTATATGAGTATCCCAAAAAGTGGTCAAAGTTCATGTATATTATGATAATATGTTAATCATGCCAGGATGTGGTTGAAATCCACTCTAATGTGGTGGAAATTGACTTAAACTGGTTTGTTTGGCAAAACTAAAACCGAAATTGACTCGGATTAAACTGGTATATAAGGATCCCAAAAAGTGGTCAAAGTTCATGTATATTATGATAATATGTTAATCATGCCAGGATGTGGTCGAAATCCAATCTAAAGTGGTGTAAAGTGACTTAAATTGGTTACTTTGGCCAAACTAGAGCCGAAATTGACTCGAATGAGACTGTTATTGGAGGACCCCAAAAAATGGTCATAGTTGATGTATTTTATGATAATATGTTAATCATGACAAGAAGTGGTTGAAATCCACTCTAATGTGGTGGAAATTGACTTAAATTGGTTTGTTTGGCTAAACTAAAACCGAAATTGACTCGGATTAAACTGGTATATAAGGATCCCAAAAAGTGGTCAAAGTTCATGTATATTATGATAATATGTTAATCATGCCAGGATGTGGTCGAAATCCAATCTAAAGTGGTGGAAAGTGACTTAAATTGGTTACTTTGGCCAAACTAGAGCCGAAATTGACTCGGATGAGACTGTTATTGGAGGACCCCAAAAAATGGTCATAGTTGATGTATTTTATGATAATATGTTAATCATGACAAGAAGTGGTCGAAATCCACTCTAATGTGGTGGAAATTGACTTAAATTGGTTTGTTTGGCTAAACTAAAACCGAAATTGACTCGGATGAAACTGGTATATGAGGATCCCAAAAAGTGGTCAAAGTTCATGTATATTATGATATTATGTTAATCATCCCATGATGTGGTCGAAATCCACTCTAAAGTGGTGGAAAGTGACTAAAATTGATTAGTTTGGCCAAACTAGAGCCCAAATTGACTCGGGTGAAACTTTTATTGGAGGACCCCAAAAAATGGTAATAGTTGATGTAAATTCTGAAAATATGTTAATCATGCCAGGAAGTGGTCGAAATCCACTCTAATGTGGTGGAAATTGACTTAAATTGGTTTGTTTGGCCAAACTAAAACCGAAATTGACTCGGATGAAACTGGTATATGAGTATCCCAAAAAGTGGTCAAAGTTCATGTATATTATGATAATATGTTAATCATGCCAGGATATGGTCGAAATCCACTCTAATGTGGTGGAAATTGACTTAAACTGGTTTGTTTGGCAAAACTAAAACCGAAATTGACTCGGATTAAACTGGTATATAAGGATCCCAAAAAGTGGTCAATGTTCATGTATATTATGATAATATGTTAATCATGCCAGGATGTGATCGAAATCCAATCTAAAGTGGTGGAAAGTGACTTAAATTGGTTACTTTGGCCAAACTAGAGCCGAAATTGACTCGGATGAGACTGTTATTGGAGGACCCCAAAAAATGGTCATAGTTGATGTATTTTATGATAATATGTTAATCATGACAAGAAGTGGTCGAAATCCACTCTAATGTGGTGGAAATTGACTCAAATTGGTTTGTTTGGCTAAACTAAAACCGAAATTGACTCGGATTAAACTGGTATATAAGGATCCCAAAAAGTGGTCAAAGTTCATGTATATTATGATAATATGTTAATCATGCCAGGATGTGGTCGAAATCCAATCTAAAGTGGTGGAAAGTGACTTAAATTGGTTACTTTGGCCAAACTAGAGCCGAAATTGACTCGAATGAGACTGTTATTGGAGGACCCCAAAAAATGGTCATAGTTGATGTATTTTCTGATAATATGTTAATCATGACAAGAAGTGGTCGAAATCCACTCTAATGTGGTGGAAATTGACTTAAATTGGTTTGTTTGGCTAAACTAAAACCGAAATTGACTCGGATTAAACTGGTATATAAGGATCCCAAAAAGTGGTCAAAGTTCATGTATATTATGATAATATGTTAATCATGCCAGGATGTGGTCGAAATCCAATCTAAAGTGGTGTAAAGTGACTTAAATTGGTTACTTTGGCCAAACTAGAGCCGAAATTGACTCGAATGAGACTGTTATTGGAGGACCCCAAAAAATGGTCATAGTTGATGTATTTTCTGATAATATGTTAATCATGACAAGAAGTGGTCGAAATCCACTCTAATGTGGTGGAAATTGACTTAAATTGGTTTGTTTGGCTAAACTAAAACCGAAATTGACTCGGATGAAACTGGTATATGAGGATCCCAAAAAGTGGTCAAAGTTCATGTATATTATGATATTATGTTAATCATCCCATGATGTGGTCGAAATCCAATCTAAAGTGGTGGAAAGTGACTAAAATTGGTTAGTTTGGCCAAACTAGAGCCGAAATTGACTCGGGTGAAACTTTTATTGGAGGACCCCAAAAAATGGTAATAGTTGATGTAAATTCTGAAAATATGTTAATCATGCCAGGAAGTGGTCGAAATCCACTCTAATGTGGTGGAAATTGACTTAAATTGGTTTTTTAGCCAAACTAAAACCGAAATTGACTCGGATGAAACTGGTATATGAGTATCCCAAAAAGTGGTCAAAGTTCATGTATATTATGATAATATGTTAATCATGCCAGGATGTGGTTGAAATCCACTCTAATGTGGTGGAAATTGACTTAAACTGGTTTGTTTGGCAAAACTAAAACCGAAATTGACTCGGATTAAACTGGTATATAAGGATCCCAAAAAGTGGTCAAAGTTCATGTATATTATGATAATATGTTAATCATGCCAGGATGTGATCGAAATCCAATCTAAAGTGGTGGAAAGTGACTTAAATTGGTTACTTTGGCCAAACTAGAGCCGAAATTGACTCGGATGAGACTGTTATTGGAGGACCCCAAAAAATGGTCATAGTTGATGTATTTTATGATAATATGTTAATCATGACAAGAAGTGGTCGAAATCCACTCTAATGTGGTGGAAATTGACTTAAATTGGTTTGTTTGGCTAAACTAAAACCGAAATTGACTCGGATTAAACTGGTATATAAGGATCCCAAAAAGTGGTCAAAGTTCATGTATATTATGATAATATGTTAATCATGCCAGGATGTGGTCGAAATCCAATCTAAAGTGGTGGAAAGTGACTTAAATTGGTTACTTTGGCCAAACTAGAGCCGAAATTGACTCGGATGAGACTGTTATTGGAGGACCCCAAAAAATGGTCATAGTTGATGTATTTTATGATAATATGTTAATCATGACAAGAAGTGGTCGAAATCCACTCTAATGTGGTGGAAATTGACTTAAATTGGTTTGTTTGGCTAAACTAAAACCGAAATTGACTCGGATGAAACTGGTATATGAGGATCCCAAAAAGTGGTCAAAGTTCATGTATATTATGATATTATGTTAATCATCCCATGATGTGGTCGAAATCCACTCTAAAGTGGTGGAAAGTGACTAAAATTGGTTAGTTTGGCCAAACTAGAGCCCAAATTGACTCGGGTGAAACTTTTATTGGAGGACCCCAAAAAATGGTAATAGTTGATGTAAATTCTGAAAATATGTTAATCATGCCAGGAAGTGGTCGAAATCCACTCTAATGTGGTGGAAATTGACTTAAATTGGTTTGTTTGGCCAAACTAAAACCGAAATTGACTCGGATGAAACTGGTATATGAGTATCCCAAAAATTGGTCAAAGTTCATGTATATTATGATAATATGTTAATCATGCCAGGATGTGGTCGAAATCCACTCTAATGTGGTGGAAATTGACTTAAACTGGTTTGTTTGGCAAAACTAAAACCGAAATTGACTCGGATTAAAATGGTATATAAGGATCCCAAAAAGTGGTCAATGTTCATGTATATTATGATAATATGTTAATCATGCCAGGATGTGGTCGAAATCCAATCTAAAGTGGTGGAAAGTGACTTAAATTGGTTACTTTGGCCAAACTAGAGCCGAAGTTGACTCGGATGAGACTGTTATTGGAGGACCCCAAAAAATGGTCATAGTTGATGTATTTTATGATAATATGTTAATCATGACAAGAAGTGGTCGAAATCCACTCTAATGTGGTGGAAATTGACTTAAATTGGTTTGTTTGGCTAAACTAAAACCGAAATTGACTCGGATTAAACTGGTATATAAGGATCCCAAAAAGTGGTCAAAGTTCATGTATATTATGATAATATGTTAATCATGCCAGGATGTGGTCGAAATCCAATCTAAAGTGGTGGAAAGTGACTTAAATTGGTTACTTTGGCCAAACTAGAGCCGAAATTGACTCGGATGAAACTGTTATTGGAGGACCCCAAAAAATGGTCATAGTTGATGTATTTTATGATAATATGTTAATCATGACAAGAAGTGGTCGAAATCCACTCTAATGTGGTGGAAATTGACTTAAACTGGTTTGTTTGGCTAAACTAAAACCGAAATTGACTCGGATGAAACTGGTATATGAGGATCCCAAAAAGTGGTCAAAGTTCATGTATATTATGATATTATGTTAATCATCCCATGATGTGGTCGAAATCCACTCTAAAGTGGTGGAAAGTGACTAAAATTGGTTAGTTTGGCCAAACTAGAGCCGAAATTGACTCGGGTGAAACTTTTATTGGAGGACCCCAAAAAATGGTAATAGTTGATGTAAATTCTGAAAATATGTTAATCATGTCAGGAAGTGGTCGAAATCCACTCTAATGTGGTGGAAATTGACTTAAATTGGTTTGTTTAGCCAAACTAAAACCGAAATTGACTCGGATGAAACTGGTATATGAGTATCCCAAAAAGTGGTCAAAGTTCATGTATATTATGATAATATGTTAATCATGCCAGGATGTGGTTGAAATCCACTCTAATGTGGTGGAAATTGACTTAAACTGGTTTGTTTGGCAAAACTAAAACCGAAATTGACTCGGATTAAACTGGTATATAAGGATCCCAAAAAGTGGTCAAAGTTCATGTATATTATGATAATATGTTAATCATGCCAGGATGTGGTCGAAATCCAATCTAAAGTGGTGGAAAGTGACTTAAATTGGTTACTTTGGCCAAACTAGAGCCGAAATTGACTCGGATGAGACTGTTATTGGAGGACCCCAAAAAATGGTCATAGTTGATGTATTTTATGATAATATGTTAATCATGACAAGAAGTGGTCGAAATCCACTCTAATGTGGTGGAAAATGACTTAAATTGGTTTGTTTGGCTAAACTAAAACCGAAATTGACTCGGATGAAACTGGTATATGAGGATCCCAAAAAGTGGTCAAAGTTCATGTATATTATGATATTATGTTAATAATGCCATGATGTGGTCGAAATCCACTCTAAAGTGGTGGAAAGTGACTAAAATTGGTTAGTTCGGCCGAACTAGAGCTAAAATTGACTCGGGTGAAACTGTTATTGGAGGACCCCAAAAAATGGTCATAGTTGACGTAAATTCTGATAATATGTTAATCATGCTAGGAAGTGGTCGAAATCCACTCTAATGTGGTGGAAATTGACTTAAATTGGTTTGTTTGGCCAAACTAAAACCGAAATTGACTCGGATGAAACTGGTATATGATTATCCCAAAAAGTGGTCAAAGTTCATGTATATTATGATACTATGTTAATCATGCCAGGATGTGGTCGAAATCCACTCTAATGTGGTGGAAAGTGACTTAAATTGATGAGTTGGCCAAACTAGAGCCGAAATGGACTCGGATGGAACTAGTATCAGAAGACCCCAAAAAGTGGTCAAAGTTGATGTAAATTATGATAATATGATAATCATTCCAGGATGTGCTCGAATTCCACTCTAATGTGGTGGAAAGTTACTTAAATTGGTTAGTTTAGCCAAACTAGAGCCATAATTGACTTGAATGAAACTGGTATTAGAGGACCCCAAAAAGTGGTCAAAGTTAATGTAAATTATGATAATATATTAATCATGCCAGGATGTGGTCGAAATCCACTCTAATGTGGTGGAAAGTGACTTAAATTGGTTACTTTGGCCAAACTAGAGCCGAAATTGACTCAGATGAAACTGTTATTGGAGGACACCCAAAAATGGTCATAGTTGATGTATTTTATTATAATATGTTAATCATGCCAAGAAGTTGTCGAAATGCACTCTAATTTGGTGGAAATTGACTTAAATTGGTTTGTTTGGCTAAACTAAAACCGAAATTGACTCGGATGAAACTGGTACATGAGGATCCCAAAAAGTGGTCAAAGTTCAAGTATATTATGATAATATGTTAATCATGCCAGGATGTGGTCAAAATCCACTCTAAAGAGGTGGAAAGTGACTTAAATTGGTTACTTTGGCCAAACTAGAGCCGAAATTGACTCGGATGAAACCGTTATTGGAGGACCCCAAAAAATGGTCATAGTTGATGTATTTTATTATAATATGTTAATCATGCCAAGAAGTGGTCGAAATCCACTCTAATGAGGTGGAAATTGACTTAAATTGGTTTGTTTGGCTAAACTAAAACCGAAATTGACTCGGATTAAACTGGTATATAAGGATCCCAAAAAGTGGTCAAAGTTCATGTATATTATGATAATATGTTAATCATGCCAGGATGTGGTCGAAATCCAATCTAAAGTGGTGGAAAGTGACTTAAATTGGTTACTTTGGCCAAACTAGAGCCGAAATTGACTCGGATGAAACTGTTATTGGAGGACCCCAAAAAATGGTCATAGTTGATGTATTTTATTATAATATGTTAATCATGACAAGAAGTGGTCGAAATCCACTCTAATGTGGTGGAAATTGACTTAAATTGGTTTGTTTGGCCAAACTAAAACCGAAATTGACTCGGATGAAACTGGTATATGATTATCCCAAAAAGTGGTCAAAGTTCATGTATATTATGATACTATGTTAATCATGCCAGGATGTGGTCGAAATCCACTCTAATGTGGTGGAAAGTGACTTAAATTGATGAGTTGGCCAAACTAGAGCCGAAATGGACTCGGATGGAACTAGTATCAGAAGACCCCAAAAAGTGGTCAAAGTTGATGTAAATTATGATAATATGATAATCATTCCAGGATGTGCTCGAATTCCACTCTAATGTGGTGGAAAGTTACTTAAATTGGTTAGTTTAGCCAAACTAGAGCCATAATTGACTTGAATGAAACTGGTATTAGAGGACCCCAAAAAGTGGTCAAAGTTAATGTAAATTATGATAATATATTAATCATGCCAGGATGTGGTCGAAATCCACTCTAATGTGGTGGAAAGTGACTTAAATTGGTTACTTTGGCCAAACTAGAGCCGAAATTGACTCAGATGAAACTGTTATTGGAGGACACCCAAAAATGGTCATAGTTGATGTATTTTATTATAATATGTTAATCATGCCAAGAAGTTGTCGAAATGCACTCTAATTTGGTGGAAATTGACTTAAATTGGTTTGTTTGGCTAAACTAAAACCGAAATTGACTCGGATGAAACTGGTACATGAGGATCCCAAAAAGTGGTCAAAGTTCAAGTATATTATGATAATATGTTAATCATGCCAGGATGTGGTCAAAATCCACTCTAAAGAGGTGGAAAGTGACTTAAATTGGTTACTTTGGCCAAACTAGAGCCGAAATTGACTCGGATGAAACCGTTATTGGAGGACCCCAAAAAATGGTCATAGTTGATGTATTTTATTATAATATGTTAATCATGCCAAGAAGTGGTCGAAATCCACTCTAATGAGGTGGAAATTGACTTAAATTGGTTTGTTTGGCTAAACTAAAACCGAAATTGACTCGGATTAAACTGGTATATAAGGATCCCAAAAAGTGGTCAAAGTTCATGTATATTATGATAATATGTTAATCATGCCAGGATGTGGTCGAAATCCAATCTAAAGTGGTGGAAAGTGACTTAAATTGGTTACTTTGGCCAAACTAGAGCCGAAATTGACTCGGATGAAACTGTTATTGGAGGACCCCAAAAAATGGTCATAGTTGATGTATTTTATGATAATATGTTAATCATGACAAGAAGTGGTCGAAATCCACTCTAATGCGGTGGAAATTGACTTAAATTGGTTTGTTTGGCTAAACTAAAACCGAAATTGACTCGGATGAAACTGGTATATGAGGATCCCAAAAAGTGGTCAAAGTTCATGTATATTATGATATTATGTTAATCATCCCATGATGTGGTCGAAATCCACTCTAAAGTGGTGGAAAGTGACTAAAATTGGTTAGTTTGGCCAAACTAGAGCCGAAATTGACTCGGGTGAAACTTTTATTGGAGGACCCCAAAAAATGGTAATAGTTGATGTAAATTCTGAAAATATGTTAATCATGCCAGGAAGTGGTCGAAATCCACTCTAATGTGGTGGAAATTGACTTAAATTGGTTTGTTTAGCCAAACTAAAACCGAAATTGACTCGGATGAAACTGGTATATGAGTATCCCAAAAAGTGGTCAAAGTTCATGTATATTATGATATTATGTTAATAATGCCATGATGTGGTCGAAATCCACTCTAAAGTGGTGGAAAGTGACTAAAATTGGTTAGTTCGGCCGAACTAGAGCCAAAATTGACTCGGGTGAAACTGTTATTGGAGGACCCCAAAAAATGGTCATAGTTGACGTAAATTCTGATAATATGTTAATCATGCTAGGAAGTGGTCGAAATCCACTCTAATGTGGTGGAAATTGACTTAAATTGGTTTGTTTGGCCAAACTAAAACCGAAATTGACTCGGATGAAACTGGTATATGATTATCCCAAAAAGTGGTCAAAGCTCATGTATATTATGATACTATGTTAATCATGCCAGGATGTGGTCGAAATCCACTCTAATGTGGTGGAAAGTGACTTAAATTGATGAGTTGGCCAAACTAGAGCCGAAATGGACTCGGATGGAACTAGTATCAGAAGACCCCAAAAAGTGGTCAAAGTTGATGTAAATTATGATAATATGATAATCATTCCAGGATGTGCTCGAATTCCACTCTAATGTGGTGGAAAGTTACTTAAATTGGTTAGTTTAGCCAAACTAGAGCCATAATTGACTTGAATGAAACTGGTATTAGAGGACCCCAAAAAGTGGTCAAAGTTAATGTAAATTATGATAATATATTAATCATGCCAGGATGTGGTCGAAATCCACTCTAATGTGGTGGAAAGTGACTTAAATTGGTTACTTTGGCCAAACTAGAGCCGAAATTGACTCAGATGAAACTGTTATTGGAGGACACCCAAAAATGGTCATAGTTGATGTATTTTATTATAATATGTTAATCATGCCAAGAAGTTGTCGAAATGCACTCTAATTTGGTGGAAATTGACTTAAATTGGTTTGTTTGGCTAAACTAAAACCGAAATTGACTCGGATGAAACTGGTACATGAGGATCCCAAAACGTGGTCAAAGTTCAAGTATATTATGATAATATGTTAATCATGCCAGGATGTCGTCAAAATCCACTCTAAAGAGGTGGAAAGTGACTTAAATTGGTTACTTTGGCCAAACTAGAGCCGAAATTGACTCGGATGAAACCGTTATTGGAGGACCCCAAAAAAAGTTCATAGTTGATGTATTTTATTATAATATGTTAATCATGCCAAGAAGTGGTCGAAATCCACTCTAATGAGGTGGGAAATTGACTTAAATTGGTTTGTTTGGCTAAACTAAAACCGAAATTGACTCGGATGAAACTGGTATATAAGGATCCCAAAAAGTGGTCAAAGTTCATGTATATTATGATAATATGTTAATCATGCCAGGATGTGGTCGAAATCCAATCTAAAGTGGTGGAAAGTGACTTAAATTGGTTACTTTGGCCAAACTAGAGCCGAAAGTGACTCGGATGAAACTGTTATTGGAGGACCCCCAAAAATGGTCGTAGTTCTATTTTATTATAATATGTTAATCATGCCAAGAAGTGGTCGAAATCCACTCTAATGTGGTGGAAATTAACTTAAATTGGTTTGTTTGGCTAAACTAAAACCGAAATTGACTCGGATTAAACTCGTATATAAGGATCCCAAAAATTGGTCAAAGTTCATGTATATTATGATAATATGTTAATCATGCCAGGATGTGGTCGAAATCCAATCTAAAGTGCTGGAAAGTGACTTAAATTGGTTACTTTGGCCAAACTAGAGCCGAAATTGACTCGGATGAAACTGTTATTGGAGGAACCCAAAAAATGGTCATAGTTGATGTATTTTATGATAATATATTAATCATGACAAGAAGTGGTCGAAATCCACTCTAATGTGGTGGAAATTGACTTAATTTGGTTTGTTTGGCTAAACTAAAACCGAAATTGACTCGGATGAAACTGGTATATGAGGATCCCAAAAATTGGTCAAAGTTCATGTATATTATGATATTATGTTAATCATCCCATGATGTGGTCGAAATCCACTCTAAAGTGGTGGAAAGTGACTAAAATTGGTTAGTTTGGCCAAACTAGAGCCGAAATTGACTCGGGTGAAACTGTTATTGGAGGACCCCAAAAAATGGTAATAGTTGATGTAAATTCTGAAAATATGTTAATCATGCCAGGAAGTGGTCGAAATCCAATGTGGTGGAAATTGACTTAAATTGGTTTGTTTGGCCAAACTAAATTCGAAATTGACTCGGATGAAACTGGTATATGAGTATCCCAAAAAGTGGTCAAAGTTCATGTATATTATGATAATATGTTAATCATGCCAGGATGTGGTCGAAATCCACTCTAATGTGGTGGCAATTGACTTACACTGGTTTGTTTGGCAAAATTAAAACCGAAATTGACTCGGATTAAACTGGTATATAAGGATCCCAAAAAGTGGTCAAAGTTCATGTATATTATGATAAAATGTTAATCATGCCAGGATGTGGTCGAAATCCAATCTAAAGTGGTGGAAAGTGACTTAAATTGGTTACTTTGGCCAAACTAGAGCCGAAATTGACTCGGATGAAACTGTTATTGTAGGACCCCAAAAAATGGTCATAGTCGATGTATTTTATGATAATATGTTAATCATGACAAGAAGTGGTCGAAATCCACTCTAATGTGGTGGAAATTGACTTAAATTGGTTTGTTTGGCTAAACTAAAGCCGAAATTGACTCGGATTAAACTGGTATATAAGGATCCCAAAAAGTGGTCAAAGTTCATGTATATTATGATAATATGTTAATCATGCCAGGATGTGGTCGAAATCCAATCTAAAGTGGTGGAAAGTGACTTAAATTGGTTACTTTGGCCAAGATAGAGCCGAAATTGACTCGGATGAAACTGTAATTGGAGGACCCCAAAAAATGGTCATAGTTGATGTATTTTATGATAATATGTTAATCATGACAAGAAGTGGTCGAAATCCACTCTAATGTGGTGGAAATTGACTTAAATTGGTTTGTTTGGCTAAACTAATACCGAAATTGACTCGGATGAAACTGGTATATGAGGATCCCAAAAAGTGGTCAAAGTTCATGTATATTATGATATTATGTTAATCATGGCATGATGTGGTCGAAATCCACTCTAAAGTGGTGGAAAGTGACTAAAATTGGTTAGTTTGGCCAAACTAGAGCCGAAATTGACTCGGGTTAAACTGTTATTGGAGGACCCCAAAAAATGGTAATAGTTGATGTAAATTTTGAAAATATGTTAATCATGCCAGGAAGTGGTCGAAATCCACTCTAATGTGGTGGAAATTGACTTAAATTGGTTAGTTTGGCCAAACTAGAGCCGAAATTGACTCAGGTGAAACTGTTATTGGAGGACCCCAAAAAATGGTCATAGTTGATGTAAATTCTGATAATATGTTGATCATGCCAGGAAGTGGTCGAAATCCACTCTAATGTGGTGGAAATTGACTTAAATTGGTTTGTTTGGCCAAACTAAAACCGAAATTGACTCGGATGAAACTGGTATATGATTATCCCAAAAAGTGGTCAAAGCTCATGTATATTATGATACTATGTTAATCATGCCAGGATGTGGTCGAAATCCACTCTAATGTGGTGGAAAGTGACTTAAATTGATGAGTTGGCCAAACTAGAGCCGAAATGGACTCGGATGGAACTAGTATCAGAAGACCCCAAAAAGTGGTCAAAGTTGATGTAAATTATGATAATATGATAATCATTCCAGGATGTGCTCGAATTCCACTCTAATGTGGTGGAAAGTTACTTAAATTGGTTAGTTTAGCCAAACTAGAGCCATAATTGACTTGAATGAAACTGGTATTAGAGGACCCCAAAAAGTGGTCAAAGTTAATGTAAATTATGATAATATATTAATCATGCCAGGATGTGGTCGAAATCCACTCTAATGTGGTGGAAAGTGACTTAAATTGGTTACTTTGGCCAAACTAGAGCCGAAATTGACTCAGATGAAACTGTTATTGGAGGGCACCCAAAAATGGTCATAGTTGATGTATTTTATTATAATATGTTAATCATGCCAAGAAGTTGTCGAAATGCACTCTAATTTGGTGGAAATTGACTTAAATTGGTTTGTTTGGCTAAACTAAAACCGAAATTGACTCGGATGAAACTGGTACATGAGGATCCCAAAACGTGGTCAAAGTTCAAGTATATTATGATAATATGTTAATCATGCCAGGATGTGGTCAAAATCCACTCTAAAGAGGTGGAAAGTGACTTAAATTGGTTACTTTGGCCAAACTAGAGCCGAAATTGACTCGGATGAAACCGTTATTGGAGGACCCCAAAAAAAGTTCATAGTTGATGTATTTTATTATAATATGTTAATCATGCCAAGAAGTGGTCGAAATCCACTCTAATGAGGTGGAAATTGACTTAAATTGGTTTGTTTGGCTAAACTAAAACCGAAATTGACTCGGATGAAACTGGTATATAAGGATCCCAAAAAGTGGTCAAAGTTCATGTATATTATGATAATATGTTAATCATGCCAGGATGTGGTCGAAATCCAATCTAAAGTGGTGGAAAGTGACTTAAATTGGTTACTTTGGCCAAACTAGAGTCGAAAGTGACTCGGATGAAACTGTTATTGGAGGACCCCCAAAAATGGTCGTAGTTCTATTTTATTATAATATGTTAATCATGCCAAGAAGTGGTCGAAATCCACTCTAATGTGGTGGAAATTAACTTAAATTGGTTTGTTTGGCTAAACTAAAACCGAAATTGACTCGGATTAAACTCGTATATAAGGATCCCAAAAATTGGTCAAAGTTCATGTATATTATGATAATATGTTAATCATGCCAGGATGTGGTCGAAATCCAATCTAAAGTGCTGGAAAGTGACTTAAATTGGTTACTTTTGCCAAACTAGAGCCGAAATTGACTCGGATGAAACTGTTATTGGAGGAACCCAAAAAATGGTCATAGTTGATGTATTTTATGATAATATATTAATCATGACAAGAAGTGGTCGAAATCCACTCTAATGTGGTGGAAATTGACTTAATTTGGTTTGTTTGGCTAAACTAAAACCGAAATTGACTCGGATGAAACTGGTATATGAGGATCCCAAAAATTGGTCAAAGTTCATGTATATTATGATATTATGTTAATCATCCCATGATGTGGTCGAAATCCACTCTAAAGTGGTGGAAAGTGACTAAAATTGGTTAGTTTGGCCAAACTAGAGCCGAAATTGACTCGGGTGAAACTGTTATTGGAGGACCCCAAAAAATGGTAATAGTTGATGTAAATTCTGAAAATATGTTAATCATGCCAGGAAGTGGTCGAAATCCAATGTGGTGGAAATTGACTTAAATTGGTTTGTTTGGCCAAACTAAATTCGAAATTGACTCGGATGAAACTGGTATATGAGTATCCCAAAAAGTGGTCAAAGTTCATGTATATTATGATAATATGTTAATCATGCCAGGATGTGGTCGAAATCCACTCTAATGTGGTGGCAATTGACTTACACTGGTTTGTTTGGCAAAATTAAAACCGAAATTGACTCGGATTAAACTGGTATATAAGGATCCCAAAAAGTGGTCAAAGTTCATGTATATTATGATAAAATGTTAATCATGCCAGGATGTGGTCGAAATCCAATCTAAAGTGGTGGAAAGTGACTTAAATTGGTTACTTTGGCCAAACTAGAGCCGAAATTGACTCGGATGAAACTGTTATTGTAGGACCCCAAAAAATGGTCATAGTCGATGTATTTTATGATAATATGTTAATCATGACAAGAAGTGGTCGAAATCCACTCTAATGTGGTGGAAATTGACTTAAATTGGTTTGTTTGGCTAAACTAAAGCCGAAATTGACTCGGATTAAACTGGTATATAAGGATCCCAAAAAGTGGTCAAAGTTCATGTATATTATGATAATATGTTAATCATGCCAGGATGTGGTCGAAATCCAATCTAAAGTGGTGGAAAGTGACTTAAATTGGTTACTTTGGCCAAGATAGAGCCGAAATTGACTCGGATGAAACTGTAATTGGAGGACCCCAAAAAATGGTCATAGTTGATGTATTTTATGATAATATGTTAATCATGACAAGAAGTGGTCGAAATCCACTCTAATGTGGTGGAAATTGACTTAAATTGGTTTGTTTGGCTAAACTAATACCGAAATTGACTCGGATGAAACTGGTATATGAGGATCCCAAAAAGTGGTCAAAGTTCATGTATATTATGATATTATGTTAATCATGGCATGATGTGGTCGAAATCCACTCTAAAGTGGTGGAAAGTGACTAAAATTGGTTAGTTTGGCCAAACTAGAGCCGAAATTGACTCGGGTTAAACTGTTATTGGAGGACCCCAAAAAATGGTAATAGTTGATGTAAATTTTGAAAATATGTTAATCATGCCAGGAAGTGGTCGAAATCCACTCTAATGTGGTGGAAATTGACTTAAATTGGTTAGTTTGGCCAAACTAGAGCCGAAATTGACTCAGGTGAAACTGTTATTGGAGGACCCCAAAAAATGGTCATAGTTGATGTAAATTCTGATAATATGTTAATCATGCCAGGAAGTGGTCGAAATCCACTCTAATGTGGTGGAAATTGACTTAAATTGGTTTGTTTGGCCAAACTAAAACCGAAATTGACTCGGATGAAACTGGTATATGAGTATCCCAAAAAGTGGTCAAAGTTCATGTATATTATGATATGTTAATCATGCCAGGATGTGGTCGAAATCCACTCTAATGTGGTGGAAAGTGACTTAAATTGGTGAGTTGGCCAAACTACAGCCGAAATGGACTCGGGTGAAACTGTTATTGGAGGACCCCAAAAAATGGTAATAATTGATGTAAATTCTGAAAATATGTTAATCATGCCAGGAAGTGGTCAAAATCCACTCTAATGTGGTGGAAATTGACTTAAATTGGTTTGTTTGGCCAAACTAAAACCGAAATTGACTCGGATGAAACTGGTATATGAGTATCCCAAAAAGTGGTCAAAGTTCATGTATATTATGATAATATGTTAATCATGCCAGGATGTGGTCGAAATCCACTCTAATGTGGTGGAAATTGACTTAAACTGGTTTGTTTGGCAAAACTAAAACCGAAATGGACTCGGATTAAACTGGTATATAAGGATCCCAAAAAGTGGTCAAAGTTCATGTATATTATGATAATATGTTAATCATGCCAGGATCTGGTCGAAATCCAATCTAAAGTGGTGGAAAGTGACTTAAATTGGTTACTTTGGCCAAACTAGAGCCGAAATTGACTCGGATGAAACTGTTATTGGAGGACCCCAAAAAATGGTCATAGTTAATGTATTTATGATAATATGTTAATCATGACAAGAAGTGGTCGAAATCCACTCTAATGTGGTGGAAATTGACTTAAATTGGTTTGTTTGGCTAAACTAAAACCGAAATTGACTCGGATTAAACTGGTATATAAGGATCCCAAAAAGTGGTCAAAGTTCATGTATATTATGATAATATGTTAATCATGCCAGGATGTGGTCGAAATCCAATCTAAAGTGGTGGAAAGTGACTTAAATTGGTTACTTTGGCCAAACTAGAGCCGAAATTGACTCGGATGAAACTGTTATTGGAGGACCCCAAAAAATGGTCATAGTTGATGTATTTTATGATAATATGTTAATCATGACAAGAAGTGGTCGAAATCCACTCTAATGTGGTGGAAATTGACTTAAATTGGTTTGTTTGGCTAAACTAAAACCGAAATTGACTCGGATTAAACTGGTATATAAGGATCCCAAAAAGTGGTCAAAGTTCATGTATATTATGATAAAATGTTAATCATGCCAGGATGTGGTCGAAATCCAATCTAAAGTGGTGGAAAGTGACTTAAATTGGTTACTTTGGCCAAACTAGAGCCGAAATTGACTCGGATGAAACTGTTATTGTAGGACCCCAAAAAATGGTCATAGTCGATGTATTTTATGATAATATGTTAATCATGACAAGAAGTGGTCGAAATCCACTCTAATGTGGTGGAAATTGACTTAAATTGGTTTGTTTGGCTAAACTAAAGCCGAAATTGACTCGGATTAAACTGGTATATAAGGATCCCAAAAAGTGGTCAAAGTTCATGTATATTATGATAATATGTTAATCATGCCAGGATGTGGTCGAAATCCAATCTAAAGTGGTGGAAAGTGACTTAAATTGGTTACTTTGGCCAAGATAGAGCCGAAATTGACTCGGATGAAACTGTAATTGGAGGACCCCAAAAAATGGTCATAGTTGATGTATTTTATGATAATATGTTAATCATGACAAGAAGTGGTCGAAATCCACTCTAATGTGGTGGAAATTGACTTAAATTGGTTTGTTTGGCTAAACTAATACCGAAATTGACTCGGATGAAACTGGTATATGAGGATCCCAAAAAGTGGTCAAAGTTCATGTATATTATGATATTATGTTAATCATGGCATGATGTGGTCGAAATCCACTCTAAAGTGGTGGAAAGTGACTAAAATTGGTTAGTTTGGCCAAACTAGAGCCGAAATTGACTCGGGTTAAACTGTTATTGGAGGACCCCAAAAAATGGTAATAGTTGATGTAAATTTTGAAAATATGTTAATCATGCCAGGAAGTGGTCGAAATCCACTCTAATGTGGTGGAAATTGACTTAAATTGGTTAGTTTGGCCAAACTAGAGCCGAAATTGACTCAGGTGAAACTGTTATTGGAGGACCCCAAAAAATGGTCATAGTTGATGTAAATTCTGATAATATGTTAATCATGCCAGGAAGTGGTCGAAATCCACTCTAATGTGGTGGAAATTGACTTAAATTGGTTTGTTTGGCCAAACTAAAACCGAAATTGACTCGGATGAAACTGGTATATGAGTATCCCAAAAAGTGGTCAAAGTTCATGTATATTATGATATGTTAATCATGCCAGGATGTGGTCGAAATCCACTCTAATGTGGTGGAAAGTGACTTAAATTGGTGAGTTGGCCAAACTACAGCCGAAATGGACTCGGGTGAAACTGTTATTGGAGGACCCCAAAAAATGGTAATAATTGATGTAAATTCTGAAAATATGTTAATCATGCCAGGAAGTGGTCAAAATCCACTCTAATGTGGTGGAAATTGACTTAAATTGGTTTGTTTGGCCAAACTAAAACCGAAATTGACTCGGATGAAACTGGTATATGAGTATCCCAAAAAGTGGTCAAAGTTCATGTATATTATGATAATATGTTAATCATGCCAGGATGTGGTCGAAATCCACTCTAATGTGGTGGAAATTGACTTAAACTGGTTTGTTTGGCAAAACTAAAACCGAAATGGACTCGGATTAAACTGGTATATAAGGATCCCAAAAAGTGGTCAAAGTTCATGTATATTATGATAATATGTTAATCATGCCAGGATCTGGTCGAAATCCAATCTAAAGTGGTGGAAAGTGACTTAAATTGGTTACTTTGGCCAAACTAGAGCCGAAATTGACTCGGATGAAACTGTTATTGGAGGACCCCAAAAAATGGTCATAGTTAATGTATTTATGATAATATGTTAATCATGACAAGAAGTGGTCGAAATCCACTCTAATGTGGTGGAAATTGACTTAAATTGGTTTGTTTGGCTAAACTAAAACCGAAATTGACTCGGATTAAACTGGTATATAAGGATCCCAAAAAGTGGTCAAAGTTCATGTATATTATGATAATATGTTAATCATGCCAGGATGTGGTCGAAATCCAATCTAAAGTGGTGGAAAGTGACTTAAATTGGTTACTTTGGCCAAACTAGAGCCGAAATTGACTCGGATGAAACTGTTATTGGAGGACCCCAAAAAATGGTCATAGTTGATGTATTTTATGATAATATGTTAATCATGACAAGAAGTGGTCGAAATCCACTCTAATGTGGTGGAAATTGACGTAAATTGGTTTGTTTGGCTAAACTAAAACCGAAATTGACTCGGATGAAACTGGTATATGAGGATCCCAAAAAGTGGTCAAAGTTCATGTATATTATGATATTATGTTAATCATGCCATGATGTGGTCGAAATCCACTCTAAAGTGGTGGAAAGTGACTAAAATTGGTTAGTTTGGCCAAACTAAAGCCGAAATTGACTCGGGTGAAACTGTTATTGGAGGACCCCAAAAAATGGTAATAGTTGATGTAAATTTTGAAAATATGTTACTCATGCCAGGAAGTGGTCGAAATCCACTCTAATGTGGTGGAAATTGACTTAAATTGGTTAGTTTGGCCAAACTAGAGCCGAAAGTGACTCGGATGAAACTGTTATTGGAGGACCCCCAAAAATGGTCGTAGTTGATGTATTTTATTATAATATGTTAATCATGCCAAGAAGTGGTCGAAATCCACTCTAATGTGGTGGAAATTAACTTAAATTGGTTTGTTTGGCTAAACTAAAACCGAAATTGACTCGGATTAAACTCGTATATAAGGATCCCAAAAATTGGTCAAAGTTCATGTATATTATGATAATATGTTAATCATGCCAGGATGTGGTCGAAATCCAATCTAAAGTGCTGGAAAGTGACTTAAATTGGTTACTTTGGCCAAACTAGAGCCGAAATTGACTCGGATGAAACTGTTATTGGAGGAACCCAAAAAATGGTCATAGTTGATGTATTTTATGATAATATGTTAATCATGACAAGAAGTGGTCGAAATCCACTCTAATGTGGTGGAAATTGACTTAATTTGGTTTGTTTGGCTAAACTAAAACCGAAATTGACTCGGATGAAACTGGTATATGAGGATCCCAAAAATTGGTCAAAGTTCATGTATATTATGATATTATGTTAATCATCCCATGATGTGGTCGAAATCCACTCTAAAGTGGTGGAAAGTGACTAAAATTGGTTAGTTTGGCCAAACTAGAGCCGAAATTGACTCGGGTGAAACTGTTATTGGAGGACCCCAAAAAATGGTAATAGTTGATGTAAATTCTGAAAATATGTTAATCATGCCAGGAAGTGGTCGAAATCCAATGTGGTGGAAATTGACTTAAATTGGTTTGTTTGGCCAAACTAAATTCGAAATTGACTCGGATGAAACTGGTATATGAGTATCCCAAAAAGTGGTCAAAGTTCATGTATATTATGATAATATGTTAATCATGCCAGGATGTGGTCGAAATCCACTCTAATGTGGTGGCAATTGACTTACACTGGTTTGTTTGGCAAAATTAAAACCGAAATTGACTCGGATTAAACTGGTATATAAGGATCCCAAAAAGTGGTCAAAGTTCATGTATATTATGATAATATGTTAATCATGCCAGGATGTGGTCGAAATCCAATCTAAAGTGGTGGAAAGTGACTTAAATTGGTTACTTTGGCCAAACTAGAGCCGAAATTGACTCGGATGAAACTGTTATTGTAGGACCCCAAAAAATGGTCATAGTCGATGTATTTTATGATAATATGTTAATCATGACAAGAAGTGGTCGAAATCCACTCTAATGTGGTGGAAATTGACTTAAATTGGTTTGTTTGGCTAAACTAAAGCCGAAATTGACTCGGATTAAACTGGTATATAAGGATCCCAAAAAGTGGTCAAAGTTCATGTATATTATGATAATATGTTAATCATGCCAGGATGTGGTCGAAATCCAATCTAAAGTGGTGGAAAGTGACTTAAATTGGTTACTTTGGCCAAGATAGAGCCGAAATTGACTCGGATGAAACTGTAATTGGAGGACCCCAAAAAATGGTCATAGTTGATGTATTTTATGATAATATGTTAATCATGACAAGAAGTGGTCGAAATCCACTCTAATGTGGTGGAAATTGACTTAAATTGGTTTGTTTGGCTAAACTAATACCGAAATTGACTCGGATGAAACTGGTATATGAGGATCCCAAAAAGTGGTCAAAGTTCATGTATATTATGATATTATGTTAATCAAGGCATGATGTGGTCGAAATCCACTCTAAAGTGGTGGAAAGTGACTAAAATTGGTTAGTTTGGCCAAACTAGAGCCGAAATTGACTCGGGTTAAACTGTTATTGGAGGACCCCAAAAAATGGTAATAGTTGATGTAAATTTTGAAAATATGTTAATCATGCCAGGAAGTGGTCGAAATCCACTCTAATGTGGTGGAAATTGACTTAAATTGGTTAGTTTGGCCAAACTAGAGCCGAAATTGACTCAGGTGAAACTGTTATTGGAGGACCCCAAAAAATGGTCATAGTTGATGTAAATTCTGATAATATGTTAATCATGTCAGGAAGTGGTCGAAATCCACTCTAATGTGGTGGAAATTGACTTAAATTGGTTTGTTTGGCCAAACTAAAACCGAAATTGACTCGGATGAAACTGGTATATGAGTATCCCAAAAAGTGGTCAAAGTTCATGTATATTATGATATGTTAATCATGCCAGGATGTGGTCGAAATCCACTCTAATGTGGTGGAAAGTGACTTAAATTGGTGAGTTGGCCAAACTACAGCCGAAATGGACTCGGGTGAAACTGTTATTGGAGGACCCCAAAAAATGGTAATAATTGATGTAAATTCTGAAAATATGTTAATCATGCCAGGAAGTGGTCAAAATCCACTCTAATGTGGTGGAAATTGACTTAAATTGGTTTGTTTGGCCAAACTAAAACCGAAATTGACTCGGATGAAACTGGTATATGAGTATCCCAAAAAGTGGTCAAAGTTCATGTATATTATGATAATATGTTAATCATGCCAGGATGTGGTCGAAATCCACTCTAATGTGGTGGAAATTGACTTAAACTGGTTTGTTTGGCAAAACTAAAACCGAAATGGACTCGGATTAAACTGGTATATAAGGATCCCAAAAAGTGGTCAAAGTTCATGTATATTATGATAATATGTTAATCATGCCAGGATGTGGTCGAAATCCAATCTAAAGTGGTGGAAAGTGACTTAAATTGGTTACTTTGGCCAAACTAGAGCCGAAATTGACTCGGATGAAACTGTTATTGGAGGACCCCAAAAAATGGTCATAGTTAATGTATTTTATGATAATATGTTAATCATGACAAGAAGTGGTCGAAATCCACTCTAATGTGGTGGAAATTGACTTAAATTGGTTTGTTTGGCTAAACTAAAACCGAAATTGACTCGGATTAAACTGGTATATAAGGATCCCAAAAAGTGGTCAAAGTTCATGTATATTATGATAATATGTTAATCATGCCAGGATGTGGTCGAAATCCAATCTAAAGTGGTGGAAAGTGACTTAAATTGGTTACTTTGGCCAAACTAGAGCCGAAATTGACTCGGATGAAACTGTTATTGGAGGACCCCAAAAAATGGTCATAGTTGATGTATTTTATGATAATATGTTAATCATGACAAGAAGTGGTCGAAATCCACTCTAATGTGGTGGAAATTGACGTAAATTGGTTTGTTTGGCTAAACTAAAACCGAAATTGACTCGGATGAAACTGGTATATGAGGATCCCAAAAAGTGGTCAAAGTTCATGTATATTATGATATTATGTTAATCATGCCATGATGTGGTCGAAATCCACTCTAAAGTGGTGGAAAGTGACTAAAATTGGTTAGTTTGGCCAAACTAAAGCCGAAATTGACTCGGGTGAAACTGTTATTGGAGGACCCCAAAAAATGGTAATAGTTGATGTAAATTTTGAAAATATGTTACTCATGCCAGGAAGTGGTCGAAATCCACTCTAATGTGGTGGAAATTGACTTAAATTGGTTAGTTTGGCCAAACTAGAGCCGAAATTGACTCGGGTGAAACTGTTATTGGAGGACCCCAAAAAATGGTCATAGTTGATGTAAATTATGATAATATGTTAATCATGCCAGGAAGTGGTCGAAATCCACTCTAATGTGGTGGAAATTGACTTAAATTGGTTTGTTTGGCCAAACTAAAACCGAAATTGACTCGGATGAAACTGGTATATGAGTATCCCAAAAAGTGGTCAAAGTTCATGTATATTATGATATGTTAATCATGCCAGGATGTGGTCGAAATCCACTCTACTTTGGTGGAAAGTGACTTAAATTGGTGAGTTGGCCAAACTAGAGCCGAAATGGACTCAGGTGAAACTGTTATTGGAGGACCCCAAAAAATGGTAATAATTGATGTAAATTCTGAAAATATGTTAATCATGCCAAGAAGTGGTCAAAATCCACTCTAATGTGGTGGAAATTGACTTAAATTGGTTTGTTTGGCCAAACTAAAACCGAAATTGACTCGGATGAAACTGGTATATTAGTATCCCAAAAAATGGTCAAAGTTGATGTAAATTCTGAAAATATGTTAATCATGCCAGGAAGTGGTCGAAATCCATTCTAATGTGGTGGAAATTGACTTAAATTGGTTTGTTTGGCTAAACTAAAACCGAAATTGACTCGGATGAAACTGGTATATAAGGATCCCAAAATGTGGTCAAAGTTCATGTATATTATGATAATATGTTAATCATGCCAGGATGTGGTCGAAATCCTATCTAAAGTGGTGGAAAGTGACTTAAATTGGTTACTTTGGCCAAACTAGAGCCGAAATTGACTCGGATGAAACTGTTATTGGAGGACCCCCAAAAATGGTCGTAGTTGATGTATTTTATTATAATATGTTAATCATTCCAAGAAGTGGTCGAAATCCACTCTAATGTGGTGGAAATTGACTTAAATTGGTTTGTTTGGCTAAACTAAAACCAAAATTGACTCGGATGAAACTGGTATATAAGGATCCCAAAAAGTGGTCAAAGTTCATGTATATTATGATAATATGTTTATCATGCCAGGATGTGGTCGAAATCCAATCTAAAGTGGTGGAAAGTGACTTAAATTGGTTACTTTGGCCAAACTAGAGCCGAAATTGACTCGGATGAAACTGTTATTGGAGGACCCCAAAAAATGGTCATAGTTGATGTATTTTATGATAATATGTTAATCATGACAAGAAGTGGTCGAAATCCACTCTAATGTGGTGGAAATTGACGTAAATTGGTTTGTTTGGCTAAACTAAAACCGAAATTGACTCGGATGAAACTGGTATATGAGGATCCCAAAAAGTGGTCAAAGTTCATGTATATTATGATATTATGTTAATCATGCCATGATGTGGTCGAAATCCACTCTAAAGTGGTGGAAAGTGACTAAAATTGGTTAGTTTGGCCAAACTAGAGCCGAAATTGACTCGGGGGAAACTGTTATTGGAGGACCCCAAAAAATGGTAATAGTTGATGTAAATTTTGAAAATATGTTAATCATGCCAGGAAGTGGTCGAAATCCACTCTAATGTGGTGGAAATTGACTTAAATTGGTTTGTTTGGCCAAACTAAAACCGAAATTGACTCGGATGAAACTGGTATATGAGTATCCCAAAAAGTGGTCAAAGTTCATGTATATTATGATATGTTAATCATGCCAGGATGTGGTCGAAATCCAGTCTAATGTGGTGGAAAGTGACTTAAATTGGTGAGTTGGCCAAACTAGAGCCGAAATGGACTCGGGTGAAACTGTTATTGGAGGACCCCAAAAAATGGTAATAATTGATGTAAATTCTGAAAATATGTTAATCATGCCAGGAAGTGGTCGAAATCCACTTTAATGTGGTGGAAATTGACTTAAATTGTTTTGTTTGGCCAAACTAAAACCGAAATTGACTCGGATGAAACTGGTATATGAGTATCCCAAAAAGTGGTCAAAGTTCATGTATATTATGATAATATGTTAATCATGCCAGGATGTGGTCGAAATCCACTCTAATGTGGTGGAAATTGACTTAAACTGGTTTGTTTGGCCAAACTAAAACCGAAATTGACTCGGATGAAACTGGTATATAAGGATCCCAAAAAGTGGTCAAAGTTCATATATATTATGATAATATGTTAATCATGCCAGGATGTGGTCGAAATCCAATCTGAAGTGGTGGAAAGTGACTTAAATTGGTTACCTTGGCCAAACTAGAGCCGAAATTGACTCGGATGAAACTGTTATTGGAGGACCCCAAAAAATGGTCATAATTGATGTATTTTATGATAATATGTTAATCATGACAAGAAGTGGTCGAAATCCACTCTAATGTGGTGGAAATTGACTTAAATTGGTTTGTTTGGCTAAACTAAAACCGAAATTGACTCGGATGAAACTGGTATATGAGGATCCCAAAAATTGGTCAAAGTTCAATTATATTATAATAATATGTTAATCATGCCAGGATGTGGTCGAAATCCACTCTAATGTGGTGGAAAGTGACTTAAATTGGTGAGTTGGCCAAACTAGAGCCTAAATGGACTCGGGTGAAACTGTTAATGGAGGACCCCAAAAAATGGTAATAGTTGATGTAAATTCTGAAAATATGTTAATCATGCCAGGAAGTGGTCGAAATCCATTCTAATGTGGTGGAAATTGACTTAAATTGGTTTGTTTGGCCAAACTAAAACCGAAATTGACTCGGATGAAACTGGTATATGAGTATCCCAAAAAGTGGTCAAAGTTCATGTATATTATGATACTATGTTAATCATGCCAGGATGTAGTCGAAATCCACTCTAATGTGGTGGAAAGTGACTTAAATTGGTGAGTTGGCCAAACTAGAGCCGAAATGGACTCGGATGGAACTGATATCAGAAGACCCCAAAAAGTGGTCAAAGTTGATGTAAATTATGATAATATGATAATCATGCCAGGATGTGCTCGAATTCCACTCTAATGTGGTGGAAAGTTACTTAAATTGGTTAGTTTAGCCAAACTAGAGCCATAATTGACTTGAATGAAACTGGTATTAGAGGACCCCAAAAAATGGTCAAAGTTGATGTAAATTCTGAAAATATGTTAATCATGCCAGGAAGTGGTCGAAATCCATTCTAATGTGGTGGAAATTGACTTAAATTGGTTTGTTTAGCTAAACTAAAACCGAAATTGACTCGGATGAAACTGGTATATAAGGATCCCAAAAAGTGGTCAAAGTTCATGTATATTATGATAATATGTTAATCATGCCAGGATGTGGTCGAAATCCAATCTAAAGTTGTGGAAAGTGACTTAAATTGGTTACTTTGGCCAAACTAGAGCCGAAATTGACTCGGATGAAACTGTTATTGGAGGACCCCCAAAAATGGTCGTAGTTGATGTATTTTATTATAATATGTTAATCATGCCAAGAAGTGGTCGAAATCCACTCTAATGTGGTGGAAATTGACTTAAATTGGTTTGTTTGGCTAAACTAAAACCAAAATTGACTCGGATGAAACTGGTATATAAGGATCCCAAAAAGTGGTCAAAGTTCATGTATATTATGATAATATGTTCATCATGCCAGGATGTGGTCGAAATCCAATCTAAAGTGGTGGAAAGTGACTTAAATTGGTTACTTTGGCCACACTAGAGCCGAAATTGACTCGGATGAAACTGTTATTGGAGGACCCCAAAAAATGGTCATAGTTGATGTATTTTATGATAATATGTTAATCATGACAAGAAGTGGTCGAAATCCACTCTAATGTGGTGTAAATTGACTTAAATTGGTTTGTTTGGCTAAATAAAACCGAAATTGACTCGGATGAAACTGGTATATGAGGATCCCAAAAAGTGGTCAAAGTTCATGTATATTATGATATTATGTTAATCATCCCATGATGTGGTCGAAATCCACTCTAAAGTGGTGGAAAGTGACTAAAATTGGTTAGTTTGGCCAAACTAGAGCCGAAATTGACTCGGGTGAAACTGTTATTGGAGGTCAACAAAAAATGGTAATAGTTGATGTAAATTCTGAAAATATGTTAATCATGCCAGGAAGTGGTCGAAATCCACTATAATGTGGTGGAAATTGACTTAAATTGGTTTGTTTGGCCAAACTAAAACCGAAATTGACTCGGATGAAACTGGTATATGAGTATCCCAAAAAGTGGTCAAAGTTCATGTATATTATGATAATATGTTAATCATGCCAGGATGTGGTCGAAATCCACTCTAAAGTGGTGGAAAGTGACTTAAATTGGTTACTTTGGCCAAACTAGAGCCGAAATTGACTCGGATGAAACTGTTATTGGAGGACCCCAAAAAATGGCCATAGTTGATGTATTTTATTATAATATGTTAATAATGCCAAGAAGTTGTCGAAATCCACTCTAATGTGGTGGAAATTGACTTAAATTGGTTTGTTTGGCTAAATAAAACCGAAATTGACTCGGATGAAACTGGTATATAAGGATCCCAAAAAGTGGTCAAAGTTCATGTATACTATGATAATATGTTAATCATGCCAGGATGTGGTCGAAATCCAATCTAAAGTTGTGGAAAGTGACTTAAATTGGTTACTTTGGCCAAACTAGAGCCGAAATTGACTCGGATGAAACTGTTATTGGAGGACCCTAAAAAATGGTCATAGTTGATGTATTTTATGATAATATGTTACTCATGACAAGAAGTGGTCGAAATCCACTCTAATGTGGTGGAAATTGACTTAAATTGGTTTGTTTGGCTAAACTAAAACCGAAATTGACTCGGATTAAACTGGTATATAAGGATCCTAAAAAGTGGTCAAAGTTCATGTATATTATGATAATATTTTAATCATGCCAGGATGTGGTCGAAATCCAATCTAAAGTGGTGGAAAGTGACTTAAATTGGTTACTTTGGCCAAACTAGAGACGAAATTGACTCGGATGAAACTGTTATTGGAGGACCCCAAAAAATGGTAATAGTTGATGTAAATTCTGAAAATATGTTAATCATGCCAGGAAGTGGTCGAAATCCACTCTAATGTGGTGGAAATTGACTTAAATTGGTTTGTTTGGCCAAACTAAAACCGAAATTGACTCGGATGAAACTGGTATATGAGTATCCCAAAAAGTGGTCAAAGTTCATGTATATTATGATAATATGTTAATCATGCCAGGATGTGGTCGAAATCCACTCTAATGTGGTGGAAATTGACTTAAACTGGTTTGTTTGGCCAAACTAAAAACTCGGATAAAACTGGTATATAAGGATCCCAAAAAGTGGTCAAAGTTCATGTATATTATGATAATATGTTAATCATTCCAGTATGCGGTCGAAATCCAATCTAAAGTGGTGGAAAGTGACTTAAATTGGTTACTTTGGCCAAACTAGAGCCGAAATTGACTCGGTTGAAACTGTTATTGGAGGACCCCAAAAAATGGTCATAGTTGATGTATTTTATGATAATATGTTAATCATGACAAGAAGTGGTCGAAATCCACTCTAATGTGGTGGAAATTGACTTAAATTGGTTTGTTTGGCTAAACTAAAACCGAAATTGACTCGGATTAAACTGGTATATAAGGATCCCAAAAAGTGGTCAAAGTTCATGTATATTATGATAATATTTTAATCATGCCAGGATGTGGTCGAAATCCAATCTAAAGTGGTGGAAAGTGACTTAAATTGGTTACTTTGGCCAAACTAGAGCCGAAATTGACTCGTATGAAACTGTTATTTTAGGACCCCAAAAAATGGTCATAGTTGATGTATTTTATGATAATATGTTAATCATGACAAGAAGTGGTCGAAATCCACTCTAATGTGGTGGAAATTGACTTAAATTGGTTTGTTTGGCTAAACTAAAACCGAAATTGACTCGGATGAAACTGGTATATGAGGATCCCAAAAAGTGTTCAAAGTTCATGTATATTATGATATTATGTTAATCATGCCATGATGTGGTCGAAATCCACTCTAAAGTGGTGGAAAGTGACTAAAATTGGTTAGTTTGGCCAAACTAGAGCCGAAATTGATTCGGGTGAAACTGTTATTGGAGGACCCCAAAAAATGGTAATAGTTGATGTAAATTCTGAAAATATGTTAATCATGCCAGGAAATGGTCGAAATCCACTCTAATGTGGTGGAAATTGACTTAAATTGGTTTGTTTGGCCAAACTAAAACCGAAATTGACTCGGATGAAACTGGTATATGAGTATCCCAAAAAGTGGTCAAAGTTCATGTATATTATGATAATATGTTAATCATGCCAGGATGTGGTCGAAATCCACTCTAATGTGGTGGAAATTGACTTAAACTGGTTTGTTTGGCCAAACTAAAACCGAAATTGACTCGGATGAAACTGGTATATAAGGATCCCAAAAAGTGGTCAAAGTTCATGTATATTATGATAAAATGTTAATCATGCCAGGATGTGGTCGAAATCCAAATCCAATCTAAAGTGGTGGAAAGTGACTTAAATTGGTTACTTTGGCCAAACTAGAGCCGAAATTGACTCGGATGAAACTGTTATTGGAGGACCCCAAAAAATGGTCATAGTTGATGTATTTTATGATAATATGTTAATCATGACAAGAAGTGGTCGAAATCCACTCTAATGTGGTGGAAATTGACTTAAATTGGTTTGTTTGGCTAAACTAAAGCCGAAAATGACTCGGATGAAACTGGTATATGAGGATCCCAAAAAGTGGTCAAAGTTCATGTATATTATGATATTATGTTAATCATGCCAGGATGTGGTCGAAATCCAATCTAAAGTGGTGGAAAGTGACTTAAATTGGTTACTTTGGCCAAACTAGAGCCGAAATTGACTCGGATGAAACTGTTATTGGAGGACCCCAAAAAATGGTCATAGTTGATGTATTTTATTATAATATGTTAATCATGCCAAGAAGTGGTCGAAATCCACTCTAATGTGGTGGAAATTGACTTAAATTGGTTTGTTTGGCTAAACTAAAACCGAAATTGACTCGGATGAAACTGGTAAATAAGGATCCCAAAAAGTGGTCAAAGTTCATGTATATTATGATAATATGTTAATCATGCGAGGATGTGGTCGAAATCCAATCTAAAGTGGTGGAAAGTGACTTAAATTGGTTACTTTGGTCAAACTAGAGCCGAAATTCACTCGGATGAAACTGTTATTGGAGGACCCAAAAAAATGGTCATAGTTGATGTATTTTATGATAATATGTTAATCATGACAAGAAGTGGTCGAAATCCACTCTAATGTGGTGGAAATTGACTTAAATTGGTTTGTTTGGCTAAACTAAAACCGAAATTGACTCGGATGAAACTGGTATATGAGGATCCCAAAAAGTGGTCAAAGTTCATGTATATTATGATATTATTTTAATCATGCCATGATGTGGTCGAAATCCACTCTAAAGTGGTGGAAAGTGACTAAAATTGGTTAGTTTGGCCAAACTAGAGCCGAAATTTACTCGGATGAAACTGTTATTGGAGGACCCCAAAAAATGGTCATAGTTGATGTATTTTATTATAATATGTTAATCATGCCAAGAAGTGGTCGAAATCCACTCTAATGTGGTGGAAATTGACTTAAATTGGTTTGTTTGGCTAAACTAAAGCCGAAATTGACTCGGATGAAACTGGTATATGAGGATCCCAAAAAGTGGTCAAAGTTCATGTATATTATGATATTATGTTAATCATGCCATGATGTGGTCGAAATCCACTCTAAAGTGGTGGAAAGTGACTAAAATTGGTTAGTTTGGCCAAACTAGAGCCGAAATTGATTCGGGTGAAACTGTTATTGGAGGACCCCAAAAAATGGTAATAGTTGATGTAAATTCTGAAAATATGTTAATCATGCCAGGAAATGGTCGAAATCCACTCTAATGTGGTGGAAATTGACTTAAATTGGTTTGTTTGGCCAAATTAAAACCGAAATTGACTCGGATGAAACTGGTATATGAGTATCCCAAAAAGTGGTCAAAGTTCATGTATATTATGATAATATGTTAATCATGCCAGGATGTGGTCGAAATCCACTCTAATGTGGTGGAAATTGACTTAAACTGGTTTGTTTGGCCAAACTTATACCGAAATTGACTCGGATGAAACTGGTATATAAGGATCCCAAAAAGTGGTCAAAGTTCATGTATATTATGATAAAATGTTAATCATGCCAGGATGTGGTCGAAATCCAATCTAAAGTGGTGGAAAGTGACTTAAATTGGTTACTTTGGCCAAGCTAGAGCCGAAATTGACTCGGATGAAACTGTTATTGGAGGACCCCAAAAAATGGTCATAGTTGATGTATTTTATGATAATATGTTAATCATGACAAGAAGTGGTCGAAATCCACTCTAATGTGGTGGAAATTGACTTAAATTGGTTTGTTTGGCTAAACTAAAGCCGAAATTGACGCGGATGAAACTGGTATATGAGGATCCCAAAAAGTGGTCAAAGTTCATGTATATTATGATATTATGTTAATCATGCCAGGATGTGGTCGAAATCGAATCTAAAGTGGTGGAAAGTCACTTAAATTGGTTACTTTGGCCAAACTAGAGCCGAAATTGACTCGGATGAAACTGTTATTGGAGGACCCCAAAAAATGGTCATAGTTGATGTATTTTATGATAATATGTTAATCATGACAAGAAGTGGTCGAAATCCACTCTAATGTGGTGGAAATTGACTTAAATTGGTTTGTTTGGCTAAACTAAAGCCGAAATTGACTCGGATGAAACTGGTATATGAGGATCCCAAAAAGTGGTCAAAGTTCATGTATATTATGATATTATGTTAATCATGCCAGGATGTGGTCGAAATCCAATCTAAAGTGGTGGAAAGTGCCTTAAATTGGTTACTTTGGCCAAACTAGAGCCGAAATTGACTCGGATGAAACTGTTATTGGAGGACCCCAAAAAATGGTCATAGTTGATGTATTTTATTATAATATGTTAATCATGCCAAGAAGTGGTAGAAATCCACTCTAATGTGGTGGAAATTGACTTAAATTGGTTTGTTTGGCTAAACTAAAACCGAAATTGACTCGGATGAAACTGGTAAATAAGGATCCCAAAAAGTGGTCAAAGTTCATGTATATTATGATAATATGTTAATCATGCCAGGATGTGGTCGAAATCCAATCTAAAGTGGTGGAAAGTGACTTAAATTGGTTATTTTGGCCAAACTAGAGCCGAAATTGACTCGGAGAAACTGTTATTGGAGAACCCAAAAAAATGGTCATAGTTGATGTATTTTATGATAATATGTTAATCATGACAAGAAGTGGTCGAAATCCACTCTAATGTGGTGGAAATTGACTTAAATATGTTTGTTTGGCTAAACTAAAACCGAAATTGACTCGGATGAAACTGGTATATGAGGATCCCAAAAAGTGGTCAAAGTTCATGTATATTATGATATTATGTTAATCATGCCAGGATGTGGTCGAAATCCAATCTAAAGTGGTGGAAAGTGACTTAAATTGGTTACTTTGGCCAAACTAGAGCCGAAATTGACTCGGATGAAACTGTTATTGGAGGACCCCAAAAAATGGTCATAGTTGATGTATTTTATGATAATATGTTAATCATGACAAGAAGTGGTCGAAATCCACTCTAATGTGGTGGAAATTGACTTAAATTGGTTTGTTTGGCTAAACTAAAGCCGAAAATGACTCGGATGAAACTGGTATATGAGGATCCCAAAAAGTGGTCAAAGTTCATGTATATTATGATATTATGATAATCATGCCAGGATGTGGTCGAAATCCAATCTAAAGTGGTGGAAAGTGACTTAAATTGGTTACTTTGGCCAAACTAGAGCCGAAATTGACTCGGATGAAACTGTTATTGGAGGACCCCAAAAAATGGTCATAGTTGATGTATTTTATTATAATATGTTAATCATGCCAAGAAGTGGTCGAAATCCACTCTAATGTGGTGGAAATTGACTTAAATTGGTTTGTTTGGCTAAACTAAAACCGAAATTGACTCGGATGAAACTGGTAAATAAGGATCCCAAAAAGTGGTCAAAGTTCATGTATATTATGAAAATATGTTAATCATGCCAGGATGTGGTCGAAATCCAATCTAAAGTGGTGGAAAGTGACTTAAATTGGTTACTTTGACCAAACTAGAGCCGAAATTAACTCGGATGAAACTGTTATTGGAGGACCCAAAAAAATGGTCATAGTTGATGTATTTTATGATAATATGTTAATCATGACAAGAAGTGGTAGAAATCCACTCTAATGTGGTGGAAATTGACTTACATTGGTTTGTTTGGCTAAACTAAAACCGAAATTGACTCGGATGAAACTGGTATATGAGGATCCCAAAAAGTGGTCAAAGTTCATGTATATTATGATAAAATGTTAATCATGCCAGGATGTGGTCGAAATCCAATCTAAAGTGGTGGAAAGTGACTTAAATTGGTTACTTTGGCCAAGCTAGAGCCGAAATTGACTCGGATGAAACTGTTATTGGAGGACCCCAAAAAATGGTCATAGTTGATGTATTTTATGATAATATGTTAATCATGACAAGAAGTGGTCGAAATCCACTCTAATGTGATGGAAATTGACTTAAATTGGTTTGTTTGGCTAAACTAAAACCGAAATTGACTCGGATGAAACTGGTATATGAGGATCCCAAAAAGTGGTCAAAGTTCATGTATATTATGATATTATGTTAATCATGCCAGGATGTGGTCGAAATCGAATCTAAAGTGGTGGAAAGTGACTTAAATTGGTTACTTTGGCCAAACTAGAGCCGAAATTGACTCGAATGAAACTGTTATTGGAGGACCCCAAAAAATGGTCATAGTTGATGTATTTTATGATAATATGTTAATCATGACAAGAAGTGGTCGAAATCCACTCTAATGTGGTGGAAATTGACTTAAATTGGTTTGTTTGGCTAAACTAAAGCCGAAATTGACTCGGATGAAACTGGTATATGAGGATCCCAAAAAGTGGTCAAAGTTCATGTATATTATGATATTATGTTAATCATGCCAGGATGTGGTCGAAATCCAATCTAAAGTGGTGGAAAGTGACTTAAATTGGTTACTTTGGCCAAACTAGAGCCGAAATTGACCCGGATGAAACTGTTATTGGAGGACCCCAAAAAATGGTCATAGTTGATGTATTTTATTATAATATGTTAATCATGCCAAGAAGTGGTAGAAATCCACTCTAATGTGGTGGAAATTGACTTAAATTGGTTTGTTTGGCTAAACTAAAACCGAAATTGACTCGGATGAAACTGGTAAATAAGGATCCCAAAAAGTGGTCAAAGTTCATGTATATTATGACAATATGTTAATCATGCCAGGATGTGGTCGAAATCCAATCTAAAGTGGTGGAAAGTGACTTAAATTGGTTACTTTGACCAAACTAGAGCCGAAATTAACTCGGATGAAACTGTTATTGGAGGACCCAAAAAAATGGTCATAGTTGATGTATTTTATGATAATATGTTAATCATGACAAGAAGTGGTAGAAATCCACTCTAATGTGGTGGAAATTGACTTACATTGGTTTGTTTGGCTAAACTAAAACCGAAATTGACTCGGATGAAACTGGTATATGAGGATCCCAAAAAGTGGTCAAAGTTCATGTATATTATGATAAAATGTTAATCATGCCAGGATGTGGTCGAAATCCAATCTAAAGTGGTGGAAAGTGACTTAAATTGGTTACTTTGGCCAAGCTAGAGCCGAAATTGACTCGGATGAAACTGTTATTGGAGGACCCCAAAAAATGGTCATAGTTGATGTATTTTATGATAATATGTTAATCATGACAAGAAGTGGTCGAAATCCACTCTAATGTGATGGAAATTGACTTAAATTGGTTTGTTTGGCTAAACTAAAACCGAAATTGACTCGGATGAAACTGGTATATGAGGATCCCAAAAAGTGGTCAAAGTTCATGTATATTATGATATTATGTTAATCATGCCAGGATGTGGTCGAAATCGAATCTAAAGTGGTGGAAAGTGACTTAAATTGGTTACTTTGGCCAAACTAGAGCCGAAATTGACTCGAATGAAACTGTTATTGGAGGACCCCAAAAAATGGTCATAGTTGATGTATTTTATGATAATATGTTAATCATGACAAGAAGTGGTCGAAATCCACTCTAATGTGGTGGAAATTGACTTAAATTGGTTTGTTTGGCTAAACTAAAGCCGAAATTGACTCGGATGAAACTGGTATATGAGGATCCCAAAAAGTGGTCAAAGTTCATGTATATTATGATATTATGTTAATCATGCCAGGATGTGGTCGAAATCCAATCTAAAGTGGTGGAAAGTGACTTAAATTGGTTACTTTGGCCAAACTAGAGCCGAAATTGACCCGGATGAAACTGTTATTGGAGGACCCCAAAAAATGGTCATAGTTGATGTATTTTATTATAATATGTTAATCATGCCAAGAAGTGGTAGAAATCCACTCTAATGTGGTGGAAATTGACTTAAATTGGTTTGTTTGGCTAAACTAAAACCGAAATTGACTCGGATTAAACTGGTAAATAAGGATCCCAAGTCAAAGTTCATGTATATTATGATAATATGTTAATCATGCCAGGATGTGGTCGAAATCCAATCTAAAGTGGTGGAAAGTGACTTAAATTGGTTATTTTGGCCAAACTAGAGCCGAAATTGACTCGGATGAAACTGTTATTGGAGGACCCAAAAAAATGGTCATAGTTGATGTATTTTATGATAATATGTTAATCATGACAAGAAGTGGTCGAAATCCACTCTAATGTGGTGGAAATTGACTTAAATTGGTTTGTTTGGCTAAACTAAAACCGAAATTGACTCGGATGAAACTGGTATATGAGGATCCCAAAAAGTGGTCAAAGTTCATGTATATTATGATATTATGTTAATCATGCCAGGATGTGGTCGAAATCCAATCTAAAGTGGTGGAAAGTGACTTAAATTGGTTACTTTGGCCAAGCTAGAGCCGAAATTGACTCGGATGAAACTGTTATTGGAGGACCCCAAAAAATGGTCATAGTTGATGTATTTTATGATAATATGTTAATCATGACAAGAAGTGGTCGAAATCCACTCTAATGTGATGGAAATTGACTTAAATTGGTTTGTTTGGCTAAACTAAAACCGAAATTGACTCGGATAAACTGGTATATGAGGATCCCAAAAAGTGGTCAAAGTTCATGATATTATTATGATATTATGTTAATCATGCCAGGATGTGGTCGAAATCGAATCTAAAGTGGTGGAAAGTGACTTAAATTGGTTACTTTGGCCAAACTAGAGCCGAAATTGACTCGGATGAAACTGTTATTGGAGGACCCCAAAAAATGGTCATAGTTGATGTATTTTATGATAATATGTTAATCATGACAAGAAGTGGTCGAAATCCACTCTAATGTGGTGGAAATTGACTTAAATTGGTTTGTTTGGCTAAACTAAAGCCGAAATTGACTCGGATGAAACTGGTATATGAGTATCCCAAAAAGTGGTCAAAGTTCATGTATATTATGATAATATGTTAATCATGCCAGGATGTGGTCGAAATCCACTCTAATGTGGTGGAAATTGACTTAAACTGGTTTGTTTGGCCAAACTAAAACCGAAATTGACTCGGATGAAACTGGTATATAAGGATCCCAAAAAGTGGTCAAAGTTCATGTATATTATGATAAAATGTTAATCATGCCAGGATGTGGTCGAAATCCAATCTAAAGTGGTGGAAAGTGACTTAAATTGGTTACTTTGGCCAAACTAGAGCCGAAATTGACTCGGATGAAACTGTTATTGGAGGACCCCAAAAAATGGTCATAGTTGATGTATTTTATGATAATATGTTAATCATGACAAGAAGTGGTCGAAATCCACTCTAATGTGGTGGAAATTGACTTAAATTGGTTTGTTTGGCTAAACTAAAGCCGAAAATGACTCGGATGAAACTGGTATATGAGGATCCCAAAAAGTGGTCAAAGTTCATGTATATTATGATATTATGTTAATCATGCCAGAATGTGGTCGAAATCCAATCTAAAGTCGTGGAAAGTGACTTAAATTGGTTACTTTGGCCGAACTAGAGCCGAAATTGACTCGGATGAAACTGTTATTAGAGGACCCCAAAAAATGGTCATAGTTGATGTATTTTATTATAATATGTTAATCATGCCAAGAAGTGGTCGAAATCCACTCTAATGTGGTGGAAATTGACTTAAATTGGTTTGTTTGGCTAAACTAAAACCGAAATTGACTCGGATGAAACTGGTAAATAAGGATCCCAAAAAGTGGTCAAAGTTCATGTATATTATGACAATATGTTAATCATGCCAGGATGTGGTCGAAATCCAATCTAAAGTGGTGGAAAGTGACTTAAATTGGTTACTTTGGCCAAACTAGAGCCGAAATTGACTCGGATGAAACTGTTATTGGAGGACCCCAAAAAATGGTCATAGTTGATGTATTTTATGATAATATGTTAATCATGACAAGAAGTGGTCGAAATCCACTCTAATGTGGTGGAAATTGACTTAAATTGGTTTGTTTGGCTAAACTAAAGCCGAAAATGACTCGGATGAAACTGGTATATGAGGATCCCAAAAAGTGGTCAAAGTTCATGTATATTATGATATTATGTTAATCATGCCAGAATGTGGTCGAAATCCAATCTAAAGTCGTGGAAAGTGACTTAAATTGGTTACTTTGGCCGAACTAGAGCCGAAATTGACTCGGATGAAACTGTTATTAGAGGACCCCAAAAAATGGTCATAGTTGATGTATTTTATTATAATATGTTAATCATGCCAAGAAGTGGTCGAAATCCACTCTAATGTGGTGGAAATTGACTTAAATTGGTTTGTTTGGCTAAACTAAAACCGAAATTGACTCGGATGAAACTGGTAAATAAGGATCCCAAAAAGTGGTCAAAGTTCATGTATATTATGACAATATGTTAATCATGCCAGGATGTGGTCGAAATCCAATCTAAAGTGGTGGAAAGTGACTTAAATTGGTTACTTTGGCCAAACTAGAGCCGAAATTGACTCGGATGAAACTGTTATTGGAGGACCCAAAAAAATGGTCATAGTTGATTTATTTTATGATAATATGTTAATCATGACAAGAAATGGTCGAAATCCACTTTAATGTGGTGGAAATTGACTTAAATTGGTTTGTTTGGCTAAACTAAAACCAAAATTGACTCGGATGAAACTGGTATATGAGGATCCCAAAAAGTGGTCAAAGTTCATGTATATTATGATAAAATGTTAATCATGCCAGGATATGGTCGAAATCCAATCTAAAGTGGTGGAAAGTGACTTAAATTGGTTACTTTGGCCAAGCTAGAGCCGAAATTGACTCGGATGAAACTGTTATTGGAGGACCCCAAAAAATGGTCATAGTTGATGTATTTTATGATAATATGTTAATCATGACAAGAAGTGGTCGAAATCCACTTTAATGTGATGGAAATTGACTTAAATTGGTTTGTTTGGCTAAACTAAAGCCGAAATTGACTCGGATGAAACTGGTATATGAGGATCCCAAAAAGTGGTCAAAGTTCATGTATATTATGATATTATGTTAATCATGCCAGGATGTGGTCGAAATCGAATCTAAAGTGGTGGAAAGTGACTTAAATTGGTTACTTTGGCCAAACTAGAGCCGAAATTGACTCGGATGAAACTGTTATTGGAGGACCCCAAAAAATGGTCATAGTTGATGTATTTTATGATAATATGTTAATCATGACAAGAAGTGGTCGAAATCCACTCTAATGTGGTGGAAATTGACTTAAATTGGTTTGTTTGGCTAAACTAAAGCCGAAAATGACTCGGATGAAACTGGTATATGAGGATCCCAAAAAGTGGTCAAAGTTCATGTATATTATGATATTATGTTAATCATGCCAGAATGTGGTCGAAATCCAATCTAAAGTGGTGGAAAGTGACTTAAATTGGTTACTTTGGCCGAACTAGAGCCGAAATTGACTCGGATGAAACTGTTATTAGAGGACCCCAAAAAATGGTCATAGTTGATGTATTTTATTATAATATGTTAATCATGCCAAGAAGTGGTCGAAATCCACTCTAAGGTGGTGGAAATTGACTTAAATTGGTTTGTTTGGCTAAACTAAAACCGAAATTGACTCGGATGAAACTGGTAAATAAGGATCCCAAAAAGTGGTCAAAGTTCATGTATATTATGACAATATGTTAATCATGCCAGGATGTGGTCGAAATCCAATCTAAAGTGGTGGAAAGTGACTTAAATTGGTTACTTTGGCCAAACTAGAGCCAAAATTGACTCGGATGAAACTGTTATTGGAGGACCCAAAAAAATGGTCATAGTTGATTTATTTTATGATAATATGTTAATCATGACAAGAAGTGGTCGAAATCCACTTTAATGTGGTGGAAATTGACTTAAATTGGTTTGTTTGGCTAAACTAAAACCGAAATTGACTCGGATGAAACTGGTATATGAGGATCCCAAAAAGTGGTCAAAGTTCATGTATATTATGATAAAATGTTAATCATGCCAGGATGTGGTCGAAATCCAATCTAAAGTGGTGGAAAGTGACTTAAATTGGTTACTTTGGCCAAGCTAGAGCCGAAATTGACTCGGATGAAACTGTTATTGGAGGACCCCAAAAAATGGTCATAGTTGATGTATTTTATGATAATATGTTAATCATGACAAGAAGTGGTCGAAATCCACTCTAATGTGATGGAAATTGACTTAAATTGGTTTGTTTGGCTAAACTAAAGCCGAAATTGACTCGGATGAAACTGGTATATGAGGATCCCAAAAAGTGGTCAAAGTTCATGTATATTATGATATTATGTTAATCATGCCAGGATGTGGTCGAAATCGAATCTAAAGTGGTGGAAAGTGACTTAAATTGGTTACTTTGGCCAAACTAGAGCCGAAATTGACTCGGATGAAACTGTTATTGGAGGACCCCAAAAAATGGTCATAGTTGATGTATTTTATGATAATATGTTAATCATGAAAAGAAGTGGTCGAAATCCACTCTAATGTGGTGGAAATTGACTTAAATTGGTTTGTTTGGCTAAACTAAAGCCGAAATTGACTCGGATGAAACTGGTATATGAGGATCCCAAAAAGTGGTCAAAGTTCATGTATATTATGATATTATGTTAATCATGCCAGGATGTGGTCGAAATCCACTCTAATGTGGTGGAAAGTGACTTAAATCGGTGAGTTGGCCAAACTAGATCCGAAATTGACTCGGATGAAACTGTTATTGGAGGACCCCAAAAAATGGTCATAGTTGATGTATTTTATTATAATATGTTAATCATGCCAAGAAGTGGTAGAAATCCACTCTAATGTGGTGGAAATTGACTTAAATTGGTTTGTTTGGCTAAACTAAAACCGAAATTGACTCGGATTAAACTGGTAAATAAGGATCCCAAAAAGTGGTCAAAGTTCATGTATATTATGATAATATGTTAATCATACCAGGATGTGGTCGAAATCCAATCTAAAGTGGTGGAAAGTGACTTAAATTGGTTATTTTGGCCAAACTAGAGCCGAAATTGACTCGGATGAAACTGTTATTGGAGGACCCAAAAAAATGGTCATAGTTGATGTATTTTATGATAATATGTTAATCATGACAAGAAGTGGTCGAAATCCACTCTAATGTGGTGGAAATTGACTTAAATTGGTTTGTTTGGCTAAACTAAAACCGAAATTGACTCGGATGAAACTGGTATATGAGGATCCCAAAAAGTGGTCAAAGTTCATGTATATTATGATATTATGTTAATCATGTCAGGATGTGGTCGAAATCCAATCTAAAGTGGTGGAAAGTGACTTAAATTGGTTACTTTGGCCAAGCTAGAGCCGAAATTGACTCGGATGAAACTGTTATCGGAGGACCCCAAAAAATGGTCATAGTTGATGTATTTTATGATAATATGTTAATCATGACAAGAAGTGGTCGAAATCCACTCTAATGTGGTGGAAATTGACTTAAATTGGTTTGTTTGGCTAAACTAAAGCCGAAATTGACTCGGATGAAACTGGTATATGAGGATCCCAAAAAGTGGTCAAAGTTCATGTATATTATGATATTATGTTAATCATGCCAGGATGTGGTCGAAATCGAATCTAAAGTGGTGGAAAGTGACTTAAATTGGTTACTTTGGCCAAACTAGAGCCGAAATTGACTCGGATGAAACTGTTATTGGAGGACCCCAAAAAATGGTCATAGTTGATGTATTTTATGATAATATGTTAATCATGACAAGAAGTGGTCGAAATCCACTCTAATGTGGTGGAAATTGACTTAAATTGGTTTGTTTGGCTAAACTAAAGCCGAAAATGACTCGGATGAAACTGGTATATGAGGATCCCAAAAAGTGGTCAAAGTTCATGTATATTATGATATTATGTTAATCATGCCAGAATGTGGTCGAAATCCAATCTAAAGTGGTGGAAAGTGACTTAAATTGGTTACTTTGGCCGAACTAGAGCCGAAATTGACTCGGATGAAACTGTTATTAGAGGACCCCAAAAAATGGTCATAGTTGATGTATTTTATTATAATATGTTAATCATGCCAAGAAGTGGTCGAAATCCACTCTAAGGTGGTGGAAATTGACTTAAATTGGTTTGTTTGGCTAAACTAAAACCGAAATTGACTCGGATGAAACTGGTAAATAAGGATCCCAAAAAGTGGTCAAAGTTCATGTATATTATGACAATATGTTAATCATGCCAGGATGTGGTCGAAATCCAATCTAAAGTGGTGGAAAGTGACTTAAATTGGTTACTTTGGCCAAACTAGAGCCAAAATTGACTCGGATGAAACTGTTATTGGAGGACCCAAAAAAATGGTCATAGTTGATTTATTTTATGATAATATGTTAATCATGACAAGAAGTGGTCGAAATCCACTTTAATGTGGTGGAAATTGACTTAAATTGGTTTGTTTGGCTAAACTAAAACCGAAATTGACTCGGATGAAACTGGTATATGAGGATCCCAAAAAGTGGTCAAAGTTCATGTATATTATGATAAAATGTTAATCATGCCAGGATGTGGTCGAAATCCAATCTAAAGTGGTGGAAAGTGACTTAAATTGGTTACTTTGGCCAAGCTAGAGCCGAAATTGACTCGGATGAAACTGTTATTGGAGGACCCCAAAAAATGGTCATAGTTGATGTATTTTATGATAATATGTTAATCATGACAAGAAGTGGTCGAAATCCACTCTAATGTGATGGAAATTGACTTAAATTGGTTTGTTTGGCTAAACTAAAGCCGAAATTGACTCGGATGAAACTGGTATATGAGGATCCCAAAAAGTGGTCAAAGTTCATGTATATTATGATATTATGTTAATCATGCCAGGATGTGGTCGAAATCGAATCTAAAGTGGTGGAAAGTGACTTAAATTGGTTACTTTGGCCAAACTAGAGCCGAAATTGACTCGGATGAAACTGTTATTGGAGGACCCCAAAAAATGGTCATAGTTGATGTATTTTATGATAATATGTTAATCATGAAAAGAAGTGGTCGAAATCCACTCTAATGTGGTGGAAATTGACTTAAATTGGTTTGTTTGGCTAAACTAAAGCCGAAATTGACTCGGATGAAACTGGTATATGAGGATCCCAAAAAGTGGTCAAAGTTCATGTATATTATGATATTATGTTAATCATGCCAGGATGTGGTCGAAATCCACTCTAATGTGGTGGAAAGTGACTTAAATCGGTGAGTTGGCCAAACTAGATCCGAAATTGACTCGGATGAAACTGTTATTGGAGGACCCCAAAAAATGGTCATAGTTGATGTATTTTATTATAATATGTTAATCATGCCAAGAAGTGGTAGAAATCCACTCTAATGTGGTGGAAATTGACTTAAATTGGTTTGTTTGGCTAAACTAAAACCGAAATTGACTCGGATTAAACTGGTAAATAAGGATCCCAAAAAGTGGTCAAAGTTCATGTATATTATGATAATATGTTAATCATACCAGGATGTGGTCGAAATCCAATCTAAAGTGGTGGAAAGTGACTTAAATTGGTTATTTTGGCCAAACTAGAGCCGAAATTGACTCGGATGAAACTGTTATTGGAGGACCCAAAAAAATGGTCATAGTTGATGTATTTTATGATAATATGTTAATCATGACAAGAAGTGGTCGAAATCCACTCTAATGTGGTGGAAATTGACTTAAATTGGTTTGTTTGGCTAAACTAAAACCGAAATTGACTCGGATGAAACTGGTATATGAGGATCCCAAAAAGTGGTCAAAGTTCATGTATATTATGATATTATGTTAATCATGTCAGGATGTGGTCGAAATCCAATCTAAAGTGGTGGAAAGTGACTTAAATTGGTTACTTTGGCCAAGCTAGAGCCGAAATTGACTCGGATGAAACTGTTATCGGAGGACCCCAAAAAATGGTCATAGTTGATGTATTTTATGATAATATGTTAATCATGACAAGAAGTGGTCGAAATCCACTCTAATGTGGTGGAAATTGACTTAATTTGGTTTGTTTGGCTAAACTAAAGCCGAAATTGACTCGGATGAAACTGGTATATGAGGATCCCAAAAAGTGGTCAAAGTTCATGTATATTATGATATTATGTTAATCATGCCAGGATGTGGTCGAAATCGAATCTAAAGTGGTGGAAAGTGACTTAAATTGGTTACTTTGGCCAAACTAGAGCCGAAATTGACTCGGATGAAACTGTTATTGGAGGACCCCAAAAAATGGTCATAGTTGATGTATTTTATGATAATATGTTAATCATGACAAGAAGTGGTCGAAATCCACTCTAATGTGGTGGAAATTGACTTAAATTGGTTTGTTTGGCTAAACTAAAGCCGAAATTGACTCGGATGAAACTGGTATATGAGGATCCCAAAAAGTTGTCAAAGTTCATGTATATTATGATATTATGTTAATCATGCCAGGATGTGGTCGAAATCCAATCTAAAGTGGTGGAAAGTGACTTAAATTGGTTACTTTGGCCAAACTAGAGCCGAAATTGACTCGGATGAAACTGTTATTGGAGGACCCCAAAAAATGGTCATAGTTGATGTATTTTATGATAATATGTTAATCATGCCAAGAAGTGGTCGAAATCCACTCTAATGTGGTGGAAATTGACTTAAATTGGTTTGTTTGGCTAAACTAAAACCGAAATTGACTCGGATGAAACTGGTAAATAAGGATCCCAAAAAGTGGTCAAAGTTCATGTATATTATGACAATATGTTAATCATGCCAGGATGTGGTCGAAATCCAATCTAAAGTGGTGGAAAGTGACTTAAATTGGTTACTTTGGCCAAACTAGAGCCGAAATTGACTCGGATGAAACTGTTATTGGAGGACCCAAAAAAATGGTCATAGTTGATTTATTTTATGATAATATGTTAATCATGACAAGAAGTGGTCGAAATCCACTTTAATGTGGTGGAAATTGACTTAAATTGGTTTGTTTGGCTAAACTAAAACCGAAATTGACTCGGATGAAACTGGTATATGAGGATCCCAAAAAGTGGTCAAAGTTCATGTATATTATGATAAAATGTTAATCATGCCAGGATGTGGTCGAAATCCAATCTAAAGTGGTGGAAAGTGACTTAAATTGGTTACTTTGGCCAAGCTAGAGCCGAAATTGACTCGGATGAAACTGTTATTGGAGGACCCCAAAAAATGGTCATAGTTGATGTATTTTATGATAATATGTTAATCATGACAAGAAGTGGTCGAAATCCACTCTAATGTGATGGAAATTGATTTAAATTGGTTTGTTTGGCTAAACTAAAGCCGAAATTGACTCGGATGAAACTGGTATATGAGGATCCCAAAAAGTGGTCAAAGTTCATGTATATTATGATATTATGTTAATCATGCCAGGATGTGGTCGAAATCGAATCTAAAGTGGTGGAAAGTGACTTAAATTGGTTACTTTGGCCAAACTAGAGCCGAAATTGACTCGGATGAAACTGTTATTGGAGGACCCCAAAAAATGGTCATAGTTGATGTATTTTATGATAATATGTTAATCATGAAAAGAAGTGGTCGAAATCCACTCTAATGTGGTGGAAATTGACTTAAATTGGTTTGTTTGGCTAAACTAAAGCCGAAATTGACTCGGATGAAACTGGTATATGAGGATCCCAAAAAGTGGTCAAAGTTCATGTATATTATGATAAAATGTTAATCATGCCAGGATGTGGTCGAAATCCAATCTAAAGTGGTGGAAAGTGACTTAAATTGGTTACTTTGGCCAAACTAGAGCCGAAATTGACTCGGATGAAACTGTTATTGGAAGACCCCAAAAAATGGTCATAGTTGATGTATTTTATTATAATATGTTAATCATGCCAAGAAGTGGTCGAAATCCACTCTAATGTGGTGGAAATTGACTTAAATTGGTTTGTTTGGCTAAACTAAAACCGAAATTGACTCGGATGAAACTGGTAAATAAGGATCCCAAAAAGTGGTCAAAGTTCATGTATATTATGACAATATATTAATCATGCCAGGATGTGGTCGAAATCCAATCTAAAGTGGTGGAAAGTGACTTAAATTGGTTACTTTGGCCAAACTAGAGCCGAAATTGACTCGGATGAAACTGTTATTGGAGGACCCCAAAAAATGGTCATAGTTGATTTATTTTATGATAATATGTTAATCATGACAAGAAGTGGTCGAAATCCACTTTAATGTGGTGGAAATTGACTTAAATTGGTTTGTTTGGCTAAACTAAAACCGAAATTGACTCGGATGAAACTGGTATATGAGGATCCCAAAAAGTGGTCAAAGTTCATGTATATTATGATAAAATGTTAATCATGCCAGGATGTGGTCGAAATCCAATCTAAAGTGGTGGAAAGTGACTTAAATTGGTTACTTTGGCCAAGCTAGAGCCGAAATTGACTCGGATGAAACTGTTATTGGAGGACCCCAAAAAATGGTCATAGTTGATGTATTTTATGATAATATGTTAATCATGACAAGAAGTGGTCGAAATCCACTCTAATGTGATGGAAATTGACTTAAATTGGTTTGTTTGGCTAAACTAAAGCCGAAATTGACTCGGATGAAACTGGTATATGAGGATCCCAAAAAGTGGTCAAAGTTCATGTATATTATGATATTATGTTAATCATGCCAGGATGTGGTCGAAATCGAATCTAAAGTGGTGGAAAGTGACTTAAATTGGTTACTTTGGCCAAACTAGAGCCGAAATTGACTCGGATGAAACTGTTATTGGAGGACCCCAAAAAATGGTCATAGTTGATGTATTTTATGATAATATGTTAATCATGAAAAGAAGTGGTCGAAATCCACTCTAATGTGGTGGAAATTGACTTAAATTGCTTTGTTTGGCTAAACTAAAGCCGAAATTGACTCGGATGAAACTGGTATATGAGGATCCCAAAAAGTGGTCAAAGTTCATTTATATTATTATATTATGTTAATCATGCCAGGATGTGGTCGAAATCCAATCTAAAGTGGTGGAAAGTGACTTAAATTGGTTACTTTGGCCAAACTAGAGCCGAAATTGACTCGGATGAAACTGTTATTGGAGGACCCCAAAAAATGGTCATAGTTGATGTATTTTATTATAATATGTTAATCATGCCAAGAAGTGGTAGAAATCCACTCTAATCTGGTGGAAATTGACTTAAATTGGTTTGTTTGGCTAAACTAAAACCGAAATTGACTCGGATTAAACTGGTAAATAAGGATCCCAAAAAGTGGTCAAAGTTCATGTATATTATGATAATATGTTAATCATGCCAGGATGTGGTCGAAATCCAATCTAAAGTGGTGGAAAGTGACTTAAATTGGTTATTTTGGCCAAACTAGAGCCGAAATTGACTCGGATGAAACTGTTATTGGAGGACCCAAAAAAATGGTCATAGTTGATGTATTTTATGATAATATGTTAATCATGACAAGAAGTGGTCGAAATCCACTCTAATGTGGTGGAAATTGACTTAAATTGGTTTGTTTGGCTAAACTAAAACCGAAATTGACTCGGATGAAACTGGTATATGAGGATCCCAAAAAGTGGTCAAAGTTCATGTATATTATGATATTATGTTAATCATGCCAGGATGTGGTCGAAATCCAATCTAAAGTGGTGGAAAGTGACTTAAATTGGTTACTTTGGCCAAACTAGAGCCGAAATTGACTCGGATGAAACTGTTATTGGAGGACCCCAAAAAATGGTCATAGTTGATGTATTTTATGATAATATGTTAATCATGACAAGAAGTGGTCGAAATCCACTCTAATGTGGTGGAAATTGACTTAAATTGGTTTGTTTGGCTAAACTAAAGCCGAAAATGACTCGGATGAAACTGGTATATGAGGATCCCAAAAAGTGGTCAAAGTTCATGTATATTATGATATTATGTTAATCATGCCAGGATGTGGTCGAAATCCAATCTAAAGTGGTGGAAAGTGACTTAAATTGGTTATTTTGGCCAAACTAGAGCCGAAATTGACTCGGATGAAACTGTTATTGGAGGACCCCAAAAAATGGTCATAGTTGATGTATTTTATTATAATATGTTAATTATGCCAAGAAGTGGTCGAAATCCACTCTAATGTGGTGGAAATTGACTTAAATTGGTTTGTTTGGCTAAACTAAAATCGAAATTGACTCGGATAAAACTGGTATATAAGGATCCCAAAAAGTGGTCAAAGTTCATGTATATTATGACAATATGTTAATCATGCCAGGATGTGGTCGAAATCCAATCTAAAGTGGTGGAAAGTGACTTAAATTGGTTACTTTGGCCAAACTAGAGCCGAAATTGACTCGGATGAAACTGTTATTGGAGGACCCAAAAAAATGGTCATAGTTGATGTATTTTATGATAATATGTTAATCATGACAAGAAGTGGTCGAAATCCACTCTAATGTGGTGGAAATTGACTTAAATTGGTTTGTTTGGCTAAACTAAAACCGAAATTGACTCGGATGAAACTGGTATATGAGGATCCCAAAAAGTGGTCAAAGTTCATGTATATTATGATATTATGTTAATCATGCCAGGATGTGATCGAAATCCAATCTAAAGTGGTGGAAAGTGACTTAAATTGGTTATTTTGGCCAAACTAGAGCCGAAATTGACTCGGATGAAACTGTTATTGGAGGACCCCAAAAAATGGTCATAGTTGATGTATTTTATTATAATATGTTAATTATGCCAAGAAGTGGTCGAAATCCACTCTAATGTGGTGGAAATTGACTTAAATTGGTTTGTTTGGCTAAACTAAAACCGAAATTGACTCGGATAAAACTGGTATATAAGGATCCCAAAAAGTGGTCAAAGTTCATGTATATTATGACAATATGTTAATCATGCCAGGATGTGGTCGAAATCCAATCTAAAGTGGTGGAAAGTGACTTAAATTGGTTACTTTGGCCAAACTAGAGCCGAAATTGACTCGGATGAAACTGTTATTGGAGGACCCAAAAAAATGGTCATAGTTGATGTATTTTATGATAATATGTTAATCATGACAAGAAGTGGTCGAAATCCACTCTAATGTGGTGGAAATTGACTTAAATTGGTTTGTTTGGCTAAACTAAAACCGAAATTGACTCGGATGAAACTGGTATATGAGGATCCCAAAAAGTGGTCAAAGTTCATGTATATTATGATATTATGTTAATCATGCCAGGATGTGGTCGAAATCCAATCTAAAGTGGTGGAAAGTGACTTAAATTGGTTACTTTGGCCAAACTAGAGCCGAAATTGACTCGGATGAAACTGTTATTGGAGGACCCCAAAAAATGGTCATAGTTGATGTATTTTATGATAATATGTTAATCATGACAAGAAGTGGTCGAAATCCACTCTAATGTGGTGGAAATTGACTTAAATTGGTTTGTTTGGCTAAACTAAAGCCGAAAATGACTCGGATGAAACTGGTATATGAGGATCCCAAAAAGTGGTCAAAGTTCATGTATATTATGATATTATGTTAATCATGCCAGGATGTGGTCGAAATCCAATCTAAAGTGGTGGAAAGTGACTTAAATTGGTTACTTTGGCCAAACTAGAGCCGAAATTGACTCGGATGAAACTGTTATTGGAGGACCCCAAAAAATGGTCATAGTTGATGTATTTTATTATAATATGTTAATCATGCCAAGAAGTGGTCGAAATCCACTCTAATGTGGTGGAAATTGACTTAAATTGGTTTGTTTGGCTAAACTAAAACCGAAATTGACTCGGATAAAACTGGTATATAAGGATCCCAAAAAGTGGTCAAAGTTCATGTATATTATGACAATATGTTAATCATGCCAGGATGTGGTCGAAATCAAATCTAAAGTGGTGGAAAGTGACTTAAATTGGTTACTTTGGCCAAACTAGAGCCGAAATTGACTCGGATGAAACTGTTATTTGAGGACCCAAAAAAATGGTCATAGTTGATGTATTTTATGATAATATGTTAATCATGACAAGAAGTGGTCGAAATCCACTTTAATGTGGTGGAAATTGACTTAAATTGGTTTGTTTGGCTAAACTAAAACCGAAATTGACTCGGATGAAACTGGTATATGAGGATCCCAAAAAGTGGTCAAAGTTCATGTATATTATGATATTATGTTAATCATGCAAGGATGTGGTCGAAATCCAATCTAAAGTGGTGGAAAGCGACTTAAATTGGTTACTTTGGCCAAACTAGAGCCGAAATTGACTCGGATGAAACTGTTATTAGAGGACCCCAAAAAATGGTCATAGTTGATGTATTTTATGATAATATGTTAATCATGACAAGAAGTGGTCGAAATCCACTCTAATGTGGTGGAAATTGACTTAAATTGGTTTGTTTGGCTAAACTAAAACCGAAATTGACTCGGATGAAACTGGTATATGAGGATCCCAAAAAGTGGTCAAAGTTCATGTATATTATGATATTATGTTAATCATGCCAGGATGTGGTCGAAATCCAATCTAAAGTGGTGGAAAGTGACTTAAATTGGTTACTTTGGCCAAACTAGAGCCGAAATTGACTCGGATGAAACTGTTATTGGAGGACCCCAAAAAATGGTCATAGTTGATGTATTTTATGATAATATGTTAATCATGACAAGAAGTGGTCGAAATCCACTCTAATGTGGTGGAAATTGACTTAAATTGGTTTGTTTGGCTAAACTAAAGCCGAAAATGACTCGGATGAAACTGGTATATGAGGATCCCAAAAAGTGGTCAAAGTTCATGTATATTATGATATTATGTTAATCATGCCAGGATGTGGTCAAAATCCAATCTAAAGTGGTGGAAAGTGACTTAAATTGGTTATTTTGGCCAAACTAGAGCCGAAATTGACTCGGATGAAACTGTTATTGGAGGACCCCAAAAAATGGTCATAGTTGATGTATTTTATTATAATATGTTAATCATGCCAAGAAGTGGTCGAAATCCACTCTAATGTGGTGGAAATTGACTTAAATTGGTTTGTTTGGCTAAACTAAAACCGAAATTGACTCGGATAAAACTGGTATATAAGGATCCCAAAAAGTGGTCAAAGTTCATGTATATTATGACAATATGTTAATCATGCCAGGATGTGGTCGAAATCCAATCTAAAGTGGTGGAAAGTGACTTAAATTGGTTACTTTGGCCAAACTAGAGCCGAAATTGTCTCGGATGAAACTGTTATTGGAGGACCCCAAAAAATGGTCATAGTTGATGTATTTTATGATAATATGTTAATCATGACAAGAAGTGGTCGAAATCCACTCTAATGTGGTGGAAATTGACTTAAATTGGTTTGTTTGGCTAAACTAAAGCCGAAAATGACTCGGATGAAACTGGTATATGAGGATCCCAAAAAGTGGTCAAAGTTCATGTATATTATGATATTATGTTAATCATGCCAGGATGTGGTCGAAATCCAATCTAAAGTGGTGGAAAGTGACTTAAATTGGTTACTTTGGCCAAACTAGAGCCGAAATTGACTCGGATGAAACTGTTATTGGAGGACCCCAAAAAATGGTCATAGTTGATGTATTTTATTATAATATGTTAATCATGCCAAGAAGTGGTCGAAATCCACTCTAATGTGGTGGAAATTGACTTAAATTGGTTTTTTTGGCTAAACTAAAACCGAAATTGACTCGGATAAAACTGGTATATAAGGATCCCAAAAAGTGGTCAAAGTTCATGTATATTATGACAATATGTTAATCATGCCAGGATGTGGTCGAAATCCAATCTAAAGTGGTGGAAAGTGACTTAAATTGGTTACTTTGGCCAAACTAGAGCCGAAATTGACTCGGATGAAACTGTTATTGGAGGACCCAAAAAAATGGTCATAGTTGACGTATTTTATGATAATATGTTAATCATGACAAGAAGTGGTCGAAATCCACTTTAATGTGGTGGAAATTGACTTAAATTAGTTTGTTTGGCTAAACTAAAACCGAAATTGACTCGGATGAAACTGGTATATGAGGATCCCAAAAAGTGGTCAAAGTTCATGTATATTATGATATTATTTTAATCATGCCATGATGTGGTCGAAATCCACTCTAAAGTGGTGGAAAGTGACTAAAATTGGTTAGTTTGGCCAAACTAGAGCTGAAATTGACTCGGGTGAAACTGTTATTGGAGGACCCCAAAAAATGGTAATAGTTGATGTAAATTCTGAAAATATGTTAATCATGCCAGGAAGTGGTCGAAATCCACTCTAATGTGGTGGAAATTGACTTAAATTGGTTTGTTTGGCTAAACTAAAACCGAAATTGACTCGGATGAAACTGGTATATGAGGATCCCAAAAAGTGGTCAAAGTTCATGTATATTATGATATTATTTTAATCATGCCAGGATGTGGTCGAAATCCAATCTAAAGTGGTGGAAAGTGACTTATATTGGTTACTTTGGCCAAACTAGAGCCGAAATTGACTCGTATGAAACTGTTATTGTAGGACCCCAAAAAATGGTCATAGTTGATGTATTTTATGATACTATGTTAATCATGACAGGAAGTGGTCGAAATCCACTCTAATGTGGTGGAAATTGACTTAAATTGGTTTGTTTGGCTAAACTAAAACCGAAATTGACTCGGATGAAACTGGTATATGAGGATCCCAAAAAGTTGTCAAAGTTCATGTATATTATGATATTATGTTAATCATGCCAGGATGTGGTCGAAATCCAATCTAAAGTGGTGGAAAGTGACTTAAATTGGTTACTTTGGCCAAACTAGAGCCGAAATTGACTCGGGTGAAACTGTTATTGGAGGACCCCAAAAAATGGTAATAGTTGATGTAAATTCTGAAAATATGTTAATCATGCCAGGAAATGGTCGAAATCCACTCTAATGTGGTGGAAATTGACTTAAATTGGTTTGTTTGGCCAAACTAAAACCGAAATTGACTCGGATGAAACTGGTATATGAGTATCCCAAAAAGTGGTCAAAGTTCATGTATATTATGATAATATGTTAATCATGCCAGGATGTGGTCGAAATCCACTCTAATGTGGTGGAAATTGACTTAAACTGGTTTGTTTGGCCAAACTAAAACCGAAATTGACTCGGATGAAACTGGTATATAAGGATCCCAAAAAGTGGTCAAAGTTCATGTATTTTATGATAAAATGTTAATCATGCCAGGATGTGGTCGAAATCCAATCTAAAGTGGTGGAAAGTGACTTAAATTGGTTACTTTGGCCAAGCTAGAGCCGAAATTGACTCGGATGAAACTGTTATTGGAGTACCCCAAAAAATGGTCATAGTTGATGTATTTTATGATAATATGTTAATCATGACAAGAAGTGGTCGAAATCCACTCTAATGTGGTGGAAATTGACTTAAATTGGTTTGTTTGGCTAAACTAAAGCCGAAATTGACTCGGATGAAACTGGTATATGAGGATCCCAAAAAGTGGTCAAAGTTCATGTATATTATGATATTATGTTAATCATGCCAGGATGTGGTCGAAATCCAATCTAAAGTGGTGGAAAGTGACTTAAATTGGTTACTTTGGCCAAACTAGAGCCGAAATTGACTCGGATGAAACTGTTATTGGAGGACCCCAAAAAATGGTCATAGTTGATGTATTTTATTATAATATGTTAATCATGCCAAGAAGTGGTAGAAATCCACTCTAATGTGGTGGAAATTGACTTAAATTGGTTTGTTTGGCAAAACTAAAACCGAAATTGACTCGGATGAAACTGGTAAATAAGAATCCCAAAAAGTGGTCAAAGTTCATGTATATTATGATAATATGTTAATCATGCCAGGATGTGGTCGAAATCCAATCTAAAGTGGTGGAAAGTGACTTAAATTGGTTATTTTGGCCAAACTAGAGCCGGAATTGACTCGGATGAAACTGTTATTGGAGGACCCAAAAAAATGGTCATAGTTGATGTATTTTATGATAATATGTTAATCATGACAAGAAGTGGTCGAAATCCACTCTAATGTGGTGGAAATTGACTTAAATTGGTTTGTTTGGCTAAACTAAAACCGAAATTGACTCGGATGAAACTGGTATATGAGGATCCCAAAAAGTGGTCAAAGTTCATGTATATTATGATAATATGTTAATCATGCCAGGATGTGGTCGAAATCCAATCTAAAGTGGTGGAAAGTGACTTAAATTGGTTATTTTGGCCAAACTAGAGCCGAAATTGACTCGGATGAAACTGTTATTGGAGGACCCAAAAAAATGGTCATAGTTGATGTATTTTATGATAATATGTTAATCATGACAAGAAGTGGTCGAAATCCACTCTAATGTGGTGGAAATTGACTTAAATTGGTTTGTTTGGCTAAACTAAAACCGAAATTGACTCGGATGAAACTGGTATATGAGGATCCCAAAAAGTGGTCAAAGTTCATGTATATTATGATATTATTTTAATCATGCCATGATGTGGTCGAAATCCACTCTAAAGTGGTGGAAAGTGACTAAAATTGGTTAGTTTGGCCAAACTAGAGCCGAAATTGACTTGGGTGAAACTGTTATTGGAGGACCCCAAAAAATGGTAATAGTTGATGTAAATTCTGAAAATATGTTAATCATGCCAGGAAGTGGTCGAAATCCACTCTAATGTGGTGGAAATTGACTTAAATTGGTTTGTTTGGCTAAACTAAAGCCGAAATTGACTCGGATGAAACTGGTATATGAGGATCCCAAAAAGTGGTGAAAGTTCATGTATATTATGATATTATGTTAATCATGCCAGGATGTGGTCGAAATCGAATCTAAAGTGGTGGAAAGTGACTTAAATTGGTTACTTTGGCCAAACTAGAGCCGAAATTGACTCGGATGAAAATGTTATTGGAGGACCCCAAAAAATGGTCATAGTTGATGTATTTTATGATAATATGTTAATCATGACAAGAAGTGGTCGAAATCCACTCTAATGTGGTGGAAATTGACTTAAATTGGTTTGTTTGGCTAAACTAAAGCCGAAATTGACTCGGATGAAACTGGTATATGAGGATCCCAAAAAGTGGTCAAAGTTCATGTATATTATGATATTATGTTAATCATGCCAGGATGTGGTCGAAATCCAATCGAAAGTGGTGGAAAGTGACTTAAATTGGTTACTTTGGCCAAACTAGAGCCGAAATTGACTCGGATGAAACTGTAATTGGAGGACCCCAAAAAATGGTCATAGTTGATGTATTTTATTATAATATGTTAATCATGCCAAGAAGTGGTAGAAATCCACTCTAATGTGGTGGAAATTGACTTAAATTGGTTTGTTTGGCTAAACTAAAACCGAAATTGACTCGGATGAAACTGGTAAATAAGGATCCCAAAAAGTGGTCAAAGTTCATGTATATTATGATAATATGTTAATCATGCCAGGATGTGGTCGAAATCCAATCTAAAGTGGTGGAAAGTGACTTAAATTGGTTATTTTGGCCAAACTAGAGCCGAAATTGACTCGGATGAAACTGTTATTGGAGGACCCAAAAAAATGGTCATAGTTGATGTATTTTATGATAATATGTTAATCATGACAAGAAGTGGTCGAAATCCACTCTAATGTGGTGGAAATTGACTTAAATTGGTTTGTTTGGCTAAACTAAAACCGAAATTGACTTGGATGAAACTGGTATATGAGGATCCCAAAAAGTGGTCAAAGTTCATGTATATTATGATATTATTTTAATCATGCCATGATGTGGTCGAAATCCACTCTAAAGTGGTGGAAAGTGACTAAAATTGGTTAGTTTGGCCAAACTAGAGCCGAAATTGACTTGGGTGAAACTGTTATTGGAGGACCCCACAAAATGGTAATAGTTGATGTAAATTCTGAAAATATGTTAATCGTGCCAGGAAGTGGTCGAAATCCACTCTAATGTGGTGGAAATTGACTTAAATTGGTTTGTTTGGCTAAACTAAAGCCGAAATTGACTCGGATGAAACTGGTATATGAGGATCCCAAAAAGTGGTCAAAGTTCATGTATATTATGATATTATGTTAATCATGCCAGGATGTGGTCGAAATCCAATCGAAAGTGGTGGAAAGTGACTTAAATTGGTTACTTTGGCCAAACTAGAGCCGAAATTGACTCGGATGAAACTGTTATTGGAGGACCCCAAAAAATGGTCATAGTTGATGTATTTTATTATAATATGTTAATCATGCCAAGAAGTGGTAGAAATCCACTCTAATGTGGTGGAAATTGACTTAAATTGGTTTGTTTGGCCAAACTAAAACCGAAATTGACTCGGATGAAACTGGTATATGAGTATCCCAAAAAGTGGTCAAAGTTCATGTATATTATGATAATTTGTTAATCATGCCAGGATGTGGTCGAAATCCACTCTAATGTGGTGGAAATTGACTTAAATTGGTTTGTTTGGCTAAACTAAAGCCGAAAATGACTCGGATGAAACTGGTATATGAGGATCCCAAAAAGTGGTCAAAGTTCATGTATATTATGATATTATGTTAATCATGCCAGGATGTGGTCAAAATCCAATCTAAAGTGGTGGAAAGTGACTTAAATTGGTTATTTTGGCCAAACTAGAGCCGAAATTGACTCGGATGAAACTGTTATTGGAGGACCCCAAAAAATGGTCATAGTTGATGTATTTTATTATAATATGTTAATCATGCCAAGAAGTGGTCGAAATCCACTCTAATGTGGTGGAAATTGACTTAAATTGGTTTGTTTGGCTAAACTAAAACCGAAATTGACTCGGATAAAACTGGTATATAAGGATCCCAAAAAGTGGTCAAAGTTCATGTATATTATGACAATATGTTAATCATGCCAGGATGTGGTCGAAATCCAATCTAAAGTGGTGGAAAGTGACTTAAATTGGTTACTTTGGCCAAACTAGAGCCGAAATTGACTCGGATGAAACTGTTATTGGAGGACCCAAAAAAATGGTCATAGTTGATGTATTTTATGATAATATGTTAATCATGACAAGAAGTGGTCGAAATCCACTCTAATGTGGTGGAAATTGACTTAAATTGGTTTGTTTGGCTAAACTAAAACCAAAATTGACTCGGATGAAACTGGTATATGAGGATCCCAAAAAGTGGTCAAAGTTCATGTATATTATGATATTATGTTAATCATGCCAGGATGTGGTCGAAATCCGATCTAAAGTGGTGGAAAGTGACTTAAATTGGTTACTTTGGCCAAACTAGAGCCGAAATTGTCTCGGATGAAACTGTTATTGGAGGACCCCAAAAAATGGTCATAGTTGATGTATTTTATGATAATATGTTAATCATGACAAGAAGTGGTCGAAATCCACTCTAATGTGGTGGAAATTGACTTAAATTGGTTTGTTTGGCTAAACTAAAGCCGAAAATGACTCGGATGAAACTGGTATATGAGGATCCCAAAAAGTGGTCAAAGTTCATGTATATTATGATATTATGTTAATCATGCCAGGATGTGGTCGAAATCGAATCTAAAGTGGTGGAAAGTGACTTAAATTGGTTACTTTGGCCAAACTAGAGCCGAAATTGACTCGGATGAAAATGTTATTGGAGGACCCCAAAAAATGGTCATAGTTGATGTATTTTATGATAATATGTTAATCATGACAAGAAGTGGTCGAAATCCACTCTAATGTGGTGGAAATTGACTTAAATTGGTTTGTTTGGCTAAACTAAAGCCGAAATTGACTCGGATGAAACTGGTATATGAGGATCCCAAAAAGTTGTCAAAGTTCATGTATATTATGATATTATGTTAATCATGCCAGGATGTGGTCGAAATCCAATCTAAAGTGGTGCAAAGTGACTTAAATTGGTTACTTTGGCCAAACTAGAGCCGAAATTGACTCGGATGAAACTGTTATTGGAGGACCCCAAAAAATGGTCATAGTTGATGTATTTTATTATAATATGTTAATCATGCCAAGAAGTGGTAGAAATCCACTCTAATGTGGTGGAAATTGACTTAAATTGGTTTGTTTGGCAAAACTAAAACCGAAATTGACTCGGATGAAACTGGTAAATAAGAATCCCAAAAAGTGGTCAAAGTTCATGTATATTATGATAATATGTTAATCATGCCAGGATGTGGTCGAAATCCAATCTAAAGTGGTGGAAAGTGACTTAAATTGGTTATTTTGGCCAAACTAGAGCCGAAATTGACTCGGATGAAACTGTTATTGGAGGACCCAAAAAAATGGTCATAGTTGATGTATTTTATGATAATATGTTAATCATGACAAGAAGTGGTCGAAATCCACTCTAATGTGGTGGAAATTGACTTAAATTGGTTTGTTTGGCTAAACTAAAACCGAAATTGACTCGGATGAAACTGGTATATGAGGATCCCAAAAAGTGGTCAAAGTTCATGTATATTATGATATTATTTTAATCATGCCATGATGTGGTCGAAATCCACTCTAAAGTGGTGGAAAGTGACTAAAATTGGTTAGTTTGGCCAAACTAGAGCCGAAATTGACTTGGGTGAAACTGTTATTGGAGGACCCCAAAAAATGGTAATAGTTGATGTAAATTCTGAAAATATGTTAATCATGCCAGGAAGTGGTCGAAATCCACTCTAATGTGGTGGAAATTGACTTAAATTGGTTTGTTTGGCTAAACTAAAGCCGAAATTGACTCGGATGAAACTGGTATATGAGGATCCCAAAAAGTGGTGAAAGTTCATGTATATTATGATATTATGTTAATCATGCCAGGATGTGGTCGAAATCGAATCTAAAGTGGTGGAAAGTGACTTAAATTGGTTACTTTGGCCAAACTAGAGCCGAAATTGACTCGGATGAAAATGTTATTGGAGGACCCCAAAAAATGGTCATAGTTGATGTATTTTATGATAATATGTTAATCATGACAAGAAGTGGTCGAAATCCACTCTAATGTGGTGGAAATTGACTTAAATTGGTTTGTTTGGCTAAACTAAAGCCGAAATTGACTCGGATGAAACTGGTATATGAGGATCCCAAAAAGTGGTCAAAGTTCATGTATATTATGATATTATGTTAATCATGCCAGGATGTGGTCGAAATCCAATCGAAAGTGGTGGAAAGTGACTTAAATTGGTTACTTTGGCCAAACTAGAGCCGAAATTGACTCGGATGAAACTGTAATTGGAGGACCCCAAAAAATGGTCATAGTTGATGTATTTTATTATAATATGTTAATCATGCCAAGAAGTGGTAGAAATCCACTCTAATGTGGTGGAAATTGACTTAAATTGGTTTGTTTGGCTAAACTAAAACCGAAATTGACTCGGATGAAACTGGTAAATAAGGATCCCAAAAAGTGGTCAAAGTTCATGTATATTATGATAATATGTTAATCATGCCAGGATGTGGTCGAAATCCAATCTAAAGTGGTGGAAAGTGACTTAAATTGGTTATTTTGGCCAAACTAGAGCCGAAATTGACTCGGATGAAACTGTTATTGGAGGACCCAAAAAAATGGTCATAGTTGATGTATTTTATGATAATATGTTAATCATGACAAGAAGTGGTCGAAATCCACTCTAATGTGGTGGAAATTGACTTAAATTGGTTTGTTTGGCTAAACTAAAACCGAAATTGACTCGGATGAAACTGGTATATGAGGATCCCAAAAAGTGGTCAAAGTTCATGTATATTATGATATTATTTTAATCATGCCATGATGTGGTCGAAATCCACTCTAAAGTGGTGGAAAGTGACTAAAATTGGTTAGTTTGGCCAAACTAGAGCCGAAATTGACTTGGGTGAAACTGTTATTGGAGGACCCCACAAAATGGTAATAGTTGATGTAAATTCTGAAAATATGTTAATCGTGCCAGGAAGTGGTCGAAATCCACTCTAATGTGGTGGAAATTGACTTAAATTGGTTTGTTTGGCTAAACTAAAGCCGAAATTGACTCGGATGAAACTGGTATATGAGGATCCCAAAAAGTGGTCAAAGTTCATGTATATTATGATATTATGTTAATCATGCCAGGATGTGGTCGAAATCCAATCTAAAGTGGTGGCAAGTGACTTAAATTGGTTACTTTGGCCAAACTAGAGCCGAAATTGACTCGGATGAAACTGTTATTGGAGGACCCCAAAAAATGGTCATAGTTGATGTATTTTATTATAATATGTTAATCATGCCAAGAAGTGGTAGAAATCCACTCTAATGTGGTGGAAATTGACTTAAATTGGTTTGTTTGGCCAAACTAAAACCGAAATTGACTCGGATGAAACTGGTATATGAGTATCCCAAAAAGTGGTCAAAGTTCATGTATATTATGATAATTTGTTAATCATGCCAGGATGTGGTCGAAATCCACTCTAATGTGGTGGAAATTGACTTAAATTGGTTTGTTTGGCTAAACTAAAGCCGAAAATGACTCGGATGAAACTGGTATATGAGGATCCCAAAAAGTGGTCAAAGTTCATGTATATTATGATATTATTTTAATCATGCCATGATGTGGTCGAAATCCACTCTAAAGTGGTGGAAAGTGACTAAAATTGGTTAGTTTGGCCAAACTAGAGCCGAAATTGACTTGGGTGAAACTGTTATTGGAGGACCCCACAAAATGGTAATAGTTGATGTAAATTCTGAAAATATGTTAATCGTGCCAGGAAGTGGTCGAAATCCACTCTAATGTGGTGGAAATTGACTTAAATTGGTTTGTTTGGCTAAACTAAAGCCGAAATTGACTCGGATGAAACTGGTATATGAGGATCCCAAAAAGTGGTCAAAGTTCATGTATATTATGATATTATGTTAATCATGCCAGGATGTGGTCGAAATCCAATCTAAAGTGGTGGAAAGTGACTTAAATTGGTTACTTTGGCCAAACTAGAGCCGAAATTGACTCGGATGAAACTGTTATTGGAGGACCCCAAAAAATGGTCATAGTTGATGTATTTTATTATAATATGTTAATCATGCCAAGAAGTGGTAGAAATCCACTCTAATGTGGTGGAAATTGACTTAAATTGGTTTGTTTGGCCAAACTAAAACCGAAATTGACTCGGATGAAACTGGTATATGAGTATCCCAAAAAGTGGTCAAAGTTCATGTATATTATGATAATTTGTTAATCATGCCAGGATGTGGTCGAAATCCACTCTAATGTGGTGGAAATTGACTTAAATTGGTTTGTTTGGCTAAACTAAAGCCGAAAATGACTCGGATGAAACTGGTATATGAGGATCCCAAAAAGTGGTCAAAGTTCATGTATATTATGATATTATGTTAATCATGCCAGGATGTGGTCGAAATCGAATCTAAAGTGGTGGAAAGTGACTTAAATTGGTTACTTTGGCCAAACTAGAGCCGAAATTGACTCGGATGAAAATGTTATTGGAGGACCCCAAAAAATGGTCATAGTTGATGTATTTTATGATAATATGTTAATCATGACAAGAAGTGGTCGAAATCCACTCTAATGTGGTGGAAATTGACTTAAATTGGTTTGTTTGGCTAAACTAAAGCCGAAATTGACTCGGATGAAACTGGTATATGAGGATCCCAAAAAGTTGTCAAAGTTCATGTATATTATGATATTATGTTAATCATGCCAGGATGTGGTCGAAATCCAATCTAAAGTGGTGCAAAGTGACTTAAATTGGTTACTTTGGCCAAACTAGAGCCGAAATTGACTCGGATGAAACTGTTATTGGAGGACCCCAAAAAATGGTCATAGTTGATGTATTTTATTATAATATGTTAATCATGCCAAGAAGTGGTAGAAATCCACTCTAATGTGGTGGAAATTGACTTAAATTGGTTTGTTTGGCAAAACTAAAACCGAAATTGACTCGGATGAAACTGGTAAATAAGAATCCCAAAAAGTGGTCAAAGTTCATGTATATTATGATAATATGTTAATCATGCCAGGATGTGGTCGAAATCCAATCTAAAGTGGTGGAAAGTGACTTAAATTGGTTATTTTGGCCAAACTAGAGCCGAAATTGACTCGGATGAAACTGTTATTGGAGGACCCAAAAAAATGGTCATAGTTGATGTATTTTATGATAATATGTTAATCATGACAAGAAGTGGTCGAAATCCACTCTAATGTGGTGGAAATTGACTTAAATTGGTTTGTTTGGCTAAACTAAAACCGAAATTGACTCGGATGAAACTGGTATATGAGGATCCCAAAAAGTGGTCAAAGTTCATGTATATTATGATATTATTTTAATCATGCCATGATGTGGTCGAAATCCACTCTAAAGTGGTGGAAAGTGACTAAAATTGGTTAGTTTGGCCAAACTAGAGCCGAAATTGACTTGGGTGAAACTGTTATTGGAGGACCCCAAAAAATGGTAATAGTTGATGTAAATTCTGAAAATATGTTAATCATGCCAGGAAGTGGTCGAAATCCACTCTAATGTGGTGGAAATTGACTTAAATTGGTTTGTTTGGCTAAACTAAAGCCGAAATTGACTCGGATGAAACTGGTATATGAGGATCCCAAAAAGTGGTGAAAGTTCATGTATATTATGATATTATGTTAATCATGCCAGGATGTGGTCGAAATCGAATCTAAAGTGGTGGAAAGTGACTTAAATTGGTTACTTTGGCCAAACTAGAGCCGAAATTGACTCGGATGAAAATGTTATTGGAGGACCCCAAAAAATGGTCATAGTTGATGTATTTTATGATAATATGTTAATCATGACAAGAAGTGGTCGAAATCCACTCTAATGTGGTGGAAATTGACTTAAATTGGTTTGTTTGGCTAAACTAAAGCCGAAATTGACTCGGATGAAACTGGTATATGAGGATCCCAAAAAGTGGTCAAAGTTCATGTATATTATGATATTATGTTAATCATGCCAGGATGTGGTCGAAATCCAATCGAAAGTGGTGGAAAGTGACTTAAATTGGTTACTTTGGCCAAACTAGAGCCGAAATTGACTCGGATGAAACTGTAATTGGAGGACCCCAAAAAATGGTCATAGTTGATGTATTTTATTATAATATGTTAATCATGCCAAGAAGTGGTAGAAATCCACTCTAATGTGGTGGAAATTGACTTAAATTGGTTTTGTTTGGCTAAACTAAAACCGAAATTGACTCGGATGAAACTGGTAAATAAGGATCCCAAAAAGTGGTCAAAGTTCATGTATATTATGATAATATGTTAATCATGCCAGGATGTGGTCGAAATCCAATCTAAAGTGGTGGAAAGTGACTTAAATTGGTTATTTTGGCCAAACTAGAGCCGAAATTGACTCGGATGAAACTGTTATTGGAGGACCCAAAAAAATGGTCATAGTTGATGTATTTTATGATAATATGTTAATCATGACAAGAAGTGGTCGAAATCCACTCTAATGTGGTGGAAATTGACTTAAATTGGTTTGTTTGGCTAAACTAAAACCGAAATTGACTCGGATGAAACTGGTATATGAGGATCCCAAAAAGTGGTCAAAGTTCATGTATATTATGATATTATTTTAATCATGCCATGATGTGGTCGAAATCCACTCTAAAGTGGTGGAAAGTGACTAAAATTGGTTAGTTTGGCCAAACTAGAGCCGAAATTGACTTGGGTGAAACTGTTATTGGAGGACCCCACAAAATGGTAATAGTTGATGTAAATTCTGAAAATATGTTAATCGTGCCAGGAAGTGGTCGAAATCCACTCTAATGTGGTGGAAATTGACTCAAATTGGTTTGTTTGGCTAAACTAAAGCCGAAATTGACTCGGATGAAACTGGTATATGAGGATCCCAAAAAGTGGTCAAAGTTCATGTATATTATGATATTATGTTAATCATGCCAGGATGTGGTCGAAATCCAATCTAAAGTGGTGGAAAGTGACTTAAATTGGTTACTTTGGCCAAACTAGAGCCGAAATTGACTCGGATGAAACTGTTATTGGAGGACCCCAAAAAATGGTCATAGTTGATGTATTTTATTATAATATGTTAATCATGCCAAGAAGTGGTAGAAATCCACTCTAATGTGGTGGAAATTGACTTAAATTGGTTTGTTTGGCCAAACTAAAACCGAAATTGACTCGGATGAAACTGGTATATGAGTATCCCAAAAAGTGGTCAAAGTTCATGTATATTATGATAATTTGTTAATCATGCCAGGATGTGGTCGAAATCCACTCTAATGTGGTGGAAATTGACTTAAATTGGTTTGTTTGGCTAAACTAAAGCCGAAAATGACTCGGATGAAACTGGTATATGAGGATCCCAAAAAGTGGTCAAAGTTCATGTATATTATGATATTATGTTAATCATGCCAGGATGTGGTCAAAATCCAATCTAAAGTGGTGGAAAGTGACTTAAATTGGTTATTTTGGCCAAACTAGAGCCGAAATTGACTCGGATGAAACTGTTATTGGAGGACCCCAAAAAATGGTCATAGTTGATGTATTTTATTATAATATGTTAATCATGCCAAGAAGTGGTCGAAATCCACTCTAATGTGGTGGAAATTGACTTAAATTGGTTTGTTTGGCTAAACTAAAACCGAAATTGACTCGGATAAAACTGGTATATAAGGATCCCAAAAAGTGGTCAAAGTTCATGTATATTATGACAATATGTTAATCATGCCAGGATGTGGTCGAAATCCAATCTAAAGTGGTGGAAAGTGACTTAAATTGGTTACTTTGGCCAAACTAGAGCCGAAATTGACTCGGATGAAACTGTTATTGGAGGACCCAAAAAAATGGTCATAGTTGATGTATTTTATGATAATATGTTAATCATGACAAGAAGTGGTCGAAATCCACTCTAATGTGGTGGAAATTGACTTAAATTGGTTTGTTTGGCTAAACTAAAACCGAAATTGACTCGGATGAAACTGGTATATGAGGATCCCAAAAAGTGGTCAAAGTTCATGTATATTATGATATTATGTTAATCATGCCAGGATGTGGTCGAAATCCGATCTAAAGTGGTGGAAAGTGACTTAAATTGGTTACTTTGGCCAAACTAGAGCCGAAATTGTCTCGGATGAAACTGTTATTGGAGGACCCCAAAAAATGGTCATAGTTGATGTATTTTATGATAATATGTTAATCATGACAAGAAGTGGTCGAAATCCACTCTAATGTGGTGGAAATTGACTTAAATTGGTTTGTTTGGCTAAACTAAAGCCGAAAATGACTCGGATGAAACTGGTATATGAGGATCCCAAAAAGTGGTCAAAGTTCATGTATATTATGATATTATGTTAATCATGCCAGGATGTGGTCGAAATCCAATCTAAAGTGGTGGAAAGTGACTTAAATTGGTTACTTTGGCCAAACTAGAGCCGAAATTGACTCGGATGAAACTGTTATTGGAGGACCCCAAAAAATGGTCATAGTTGATGTATTTTATTATAATATGTTAATCATGCCAAGAAGTGGTCGAAATCCACTCTAATGTGGTGGAAATTGACTTAAATTGGTTTTTTTGGCTAAACTAAAACCGAAATTGACTCGGATAAAACTGGTATATAAGGATCCCAAAAAGTGGTCAAAGTTCATGTATATTATGACAATATGTTAATCATGCCAGGATGTGGTCGAAATCCAATCTAAAGTGGTGGAAAGTGACTTAAATTGGTTACTTTGGCCAAACTAGAGCCGAAATTGACTCGGATGAAACTGTTATTGGAGGACCCAGAAAAATGGTCATAGTTGACGTATTTTATGATAATATGTTAATCATGACAAGAAGTGGTCGAAATCCACTTTAATGTGGTGGAAATTGACTTAAATTGGTTTGTTTGGCTAAACTAAAACCGAAATTGACTCGGATGAAACTGGTATATGAGGATCCCAAAAAGTGGTCAAAGTTCATGTATATTATGATATTATTTTAATCATGCCATGATGTGGTCGAAATCCACTCTAAAGTGGTGGAAAGTGACTAAAATTGGTTAGTTTGGCCAAACTAGAGCTGAAATTGACTCGGGTGAAACTGTTATTGGAGGACCCCAAAAAATGGTAATAGTTGATGTAAATTCTGAAAATATGTTAATCATGCCAGGAAGTGGTCGAAATCCACTCTAATGTGGTGGAAATTGACTTAAATTGGTTTGTTTGGCTAAACTAAAACCGAAATTGACTCGGATGAAACTGGTATATGAGGATCCCAAAAAGTGGTCAAAGTTCATGTATATTATGATATTATTTTAATCATGCCAGGATGTGGTCGAAATCCAATCTAAAGTGGTGGAAAGTGACTTAAATTGGTTACTTTGGCCAAACTAGAGCCGAAATTGACTCGGATGAAACTGTAATTGGAGGACCCCAAAAAATGGTCATAGTTGATGTATTTTATTATAATATGTTAATCATGCCAAGAAGTGGTAGAAATCCACTCTAATGTGGTGGAAATTGACTTAAATTGGTTTGTTTGGCTAAACTAAAACCGAAATTGACTCGGATGAAACTGGTAAATAAGGATCCCAAAAAGTGGTCAAAGTTCATGTATATTATGATAATATGTTAATCATGCCAGGATGTGGTCGAAATCCAATCTAAAGTGGTGGAAAGTGACTTAAATTGGTTATTTTGGCCAAACTAGAGCCGAAATTGACTCGGATGAAACTGTTATTGGAGGACCCAAAAAAATGGTCATAGTTGATGTATTTTATGATAATATGTTAATCATGACAAGAAGTGGTCGAAATCCACTCTAATGTGGTGGAAATTGACTTAAATTGGTTTGTTTGGCTAAACTAAAACCGAAATTGACTCGGATGAAACTGGTATATGAGGATCCCAAAAAGTGGTCAAAGTTCATGTATATTATGATATTATTTTAATCATGCCATGATGTGGTCGAAATCCACTCTAAAGTGGTGGAAAGTGACTAAAATTGGTTAGTTTGGCCAAACTAGAGCCGAAATTGACTTGGGTGAAACTGTTATTGGAGGACCCCACAAAATGGTAATAGTTGATGTAAATTCTGAAAATATGTTAATCGTGCCAGGAAGTGGTCGAAATCCACTCTAATGTGGTGGAAATTGACTTAAATTGGTTTGTTTGGCTAAACTAAAGCCGAAATTGACTCGGATGAAACTGGTATATGAGGATCCCAAAAAGTGGTCAAAGTTCATGTATATTATGATATTATGTTAATCATGCCAGGATGTGGTCGAAATCCAATCTAAAGTGGTGGAAAGTGACTTAAATTGGTTACTTTGGCTAAACTAGAGCCGAAATTGACTCGGATGAAACTGTTATTGGAGGACCCCAAAAAATGGTCATAGTTGATGTATTTTATTATAATATGTTAATCATGCCAAGAAGTGGTAGAAATCCACTCTAATGTGGTGGAAATTGACTTAAATTGGTTTGTTTGGCCAAACTAAAACCGAAATTGACTCGGATGAAACTGGTATATGAGTATCCCAAAAAGTGGTCAAAGTTCATGTATATTATGATAATTTGTTAATCATGCCAGGATGTGGTCGAAATCCACTCTAATGTGGTGGAAATTGACTTAAATTGGTTTGTTTGGCTAAACTAAAGCCGAAAATGACTCGGATGAAACTGGTATATGAGGATCCCAAAAAGTGGTCAAAGTTCATGTATATTATGATATTATGTTAATCATGCCAGGATGTGGTCAAAATCCAATCTAAAGTGGTGGAAAGTGACTTAAATTGGTTATTTTGGCCAAACTAGAGCCGAAATTGACTCGGATGAAACTGTTATTGGAGGACCCCAAAAAATGGTCATAGTTGATGTATTTTATTATAATATGTTAATCATGCCAAGAAGTGGTCGAAATCCACTCTAATGTGGTGGAAATTGACTTAAATTGGTTTGTTTGGCTAAACTAAAACCGAAATTGACTCGGATAAAACTGGTATATAAGGATCCCAAAAAGTGGTCAAAGTTCATGTATATTATGACAATATGTTAATCATGCCAGGATGTGGTCGAAATCCAATCTAAAGTGGTGGAAAGTGACTTAAATTGGTTACTTTGGCCAAACTAGAGCCAAAATTGACTCGGATGAAACTGTTATTGGAGGACCCAAAAAAATGGTCATAGTTGATGTATTTTATGATAATATGTTAATCATGACAAGAAGTGGTCGAAATCCACTCTAATGTGGTGGAAATTGACTTAAATTGGTTTGTTTGGCTAAACTAAAACCGAAATTGACTCGGATGAAACTGGTATATGAGGATCCCAAAAAGTGGTCAAAGTTCATGTATATTATGATATTATGTTAATCATGCCAGGATGTGGTCGAAATCCGATCTAAAGTGGTGGAAAGTGACTTAAATTGGTTACTTTGGCCAAACTAGAGCCGAAATTGTCTCGGATGAAACTGTTATTGGAGGACCCCAAAAAATGGTCATAGTTGATATATTTTATTATAATATGTTAATCATGCCAAGAAGTGGTCGAAATCCACTCTAATGTGGTGGAAATTGACTTAAATTGGTTTTTTTGGCTAAACTAAAACCGAAATTGACTCGGATAAAACTGGTATATAAGGATCCCAAAAAGTGGTCAAAGTTCATGTATATTATGACAATATGTTAATCATGCCAGGATGTGGTCGAAATCCAATCTAAAGTGGTGGAAAGTGACTTAAATTGGTTACTTTGGCCAAACTAGAGCCGAAATTGACTCGGATGAAACTGTTATTGGAGGACCCAGAAAAATGGTCATAGTTGACGTATTTTATGATAATATGTTAATCATGACAAGAAGTGGTCGAAATCCACTCTAATGTGGTGGAAATTGACTTAAATTGGTTTGTTTGGCTAAACTAAAACCGAAATTGACTCGGATGAAACTGGTATATGAGGATCCCAAAAAGTGGTCAAAGTTCATGTATATTATGATATTATTTTAATCATGCCATGATGTGGTCGAAATCCACTCTAAAGTGGTGGAAAGTGACTAAAATTGGTTAGTTTGGCCAAACTAGAGCTGAAATTGACTCGGGTGAAACTGTTATTGGAGGACCCCAAAAAATGGTAATAGTTGATGTAAATTCTGAAAATATGTTAATCATGCCAGGAAGTGGTCGAAATCCACTCTAATGTGGTGGAAATTGACTTAAATTGGTTTGTTTGGCTAAACTAAAACCGAAATTGACTTGGATGAAACTGGTATATGAGGATCCCAAAAAGTGGTCAAAGTTCATGTATATTATGATATTATTTTAATCATGCCAGGATGTGGTCGAAATCCAATCTAAAGTGGTGGAAAGTGACTTAAATTGGTTACTTTGGCCAAACTAAAGCCGAAATTGACTCGTATGAAACTGTTATTGTAGGACCCCAAAAAATGGTCATAGTTGATGTATTTTATGATACTATGTTAATCATGACAGGAAGTGGTCGAAATCCACTCTAATGTGGTGGAAATTGACTCAGATGAAACTGGTATATGAGGATCCCAAAAAGTTATCAAAGTTCATGTATATTATGATATTATGTTAATCATGCCAGGATGTGGTCGAAATCCAATCTAAAGTGGTGGAAAATGACTTAAATTGGTTACTTTGGCCAAACTAGAGCCGAAATTGACTCGGGTGAAACTGTTATTGGAGGACCCCAAAAAATGGTAATAGTTGATGTAAATTCTGAAAATATGTTAATCATGCCAGGAAATGGTCGAAATCCACTCTAATGTGGTGGAAATTGACTTAAATTGGTTTGTTTGGCCAAACTAAAACCGAAATTGACTCGGATGAAACTGGTATATGAGTATCCCAAAAAGTGGTCAAAGTTCATGTATATTATGATAATATGTTAATCATGCCAGGATGTGGTCGAAATCCACTCTAATGTGGTGGAAATTGACTTAAACTGGTTTGTTTGGCCAAACTAAAACCGAAATTGACTCGGATGAAACTGGTATATAAGGATCCCAAAAAGTGGTCAAAGTTCATGTATTTTATGATAAAATGTTAATCATGCCAGGATGTGGTCGAAATCCAATCTAAAGTGGTGGAAAGTGACTTAAATTGGTTACTTTGGCCAAGCTAGAGCCGAAATTGACTCGGATGAAACTGTTATTGGAGTACCCCAAAAATGGTCATAGTTGATGTATTTTATGATAATATGTTAATCATGACAAGAAGTGGTCGAAATCCACTCTAATGTGGTGGAAATTGACTTAAATTGGTTTGTTTGGCTAAACTAAAGCCGAAATTGACTCGGATGAAACTGGTATATGAGGATCCCAAAAAGTGGTGAAAGTTCATGTATATTATGATATTATGTTAATCATGCCAGGATGTGGTCGAAATCGAATCTAAAGTGGTGGAAAGTGACTTAAATTGGTTACTTTGGCCAAACTAGAGCCGAAATTGACTCGGATGAAAATGTTATTGGAGGACCCCAAAAAATGGTCATAGTTGATGTATTTTATGATAATATGTTAATCATGACAAGAAGTGGTCGAAATCCACTCTAATGTGGTGGAAATTGACTTAAATTGGTTTGTTTGGCTAAACTAAAGCCGAAATTGACTCGGATGAAACTGGTATATGAGGATCCCAAAAAGTTGTCAAAGTTCATGTATATTATGATATTATGTTAATCATGTCAGGATGTGGTCGAAATCCAATCTAAAGTGGTGGAAAGTGACTTAAATTGGTTACTTTGGCCAAACTAGAGCCGAAATTGACTCGGATGAAACTGTTATTGGAGGACCCCAAAAAATGGTCATAGTTGATGTATTTTATTATAATATGTTAATCATGCCAAGAAGTGGTAGAAATCCACTCTAATGTGGTGAAAATTGACTTAAATTGGTTTGTTTGGCAAAACTAAAACCGAAATTGACTCGGATGAAACTGGTAAATAAGAATCCCAAAAAGTGGTCAAAGTTCATGTATATTATGATAATATGTTAATCATGCCAGGATGTGGTCGAAATCCAATCTAAAGTGGTGGAAAGTGACTTAAATTGGTTATTTTGGCCAAACTAGAGCCGAAATTGACTCGGATGAAACTGTTATTGGAGGACCCAAAAAAATGGTCATAGTTGATGTATTTTATGATAATATGTTAATCATGACAAGAAGTGGTCGAAATCCACTCTAATGTGGTGGAAATTGACTTAAATTGGTTTGTTTGGCTAAACTAAAACCGAAATTGACTCGGATGAAACTGGTATATGAGGATCCCAAAAAGTGGTCAAAGTTCATGTATATTATGATATTATTTTAATCATGCCATGATGTGGTCGAAATCCACTCTAAAGTGGTGGAAAGTGACTAAAATTGGTTAGTTTGGCCAAACTAGAGCCGAAATTGACTTGGGTGAAACTGTTATTGGAGGACCCCAAAAAATGGTAATAGTTGATGTAAATTCTGAAAATATGTTAATCATGCCAGGAAGTGGTCGAAATCCACTCTAATGTGGTGGAAATTGACTTAAATTGGTTTGTTTGGCTAAACGAAAGCCGAAATTGACTCGGATGAAACTGGTATATGAGGATCCCAAAAAGTGGTGAAAGTTCATGTATATTATGATATTATGTTAATCATGCCAGGATGTGGTCGAAATCGAATCTAAAGTGGTGGAAAGTGACTTAAATTGGTTACTTTGGCCAAACTAGAGCCGAAATTGACTCGGATGAAAATGTTATTGGAGGACCCCAAAAAATGGTCATAGTTGATGTATTTTATGATAATATGTTAATCATGACAAGAAGTGGTCGAAATCCACTCTAATGTGGTGGAAATTGACTTAAATTGGTTTGTTTGGCTAAACTAAAGCCGAAATTGACTCGGATGAAACTGGTATATGAGGATCCCAAAAAGTGGTCAAAGTTCATGTATATTATGATATTATGTTAATCATGCCAGGATGTGGTCGAAATCCAATCGAAAGTGGTGGAAAGTGACTTAAATTGGTTACTTTGGCCAAACTAGAGCCGAAATTGACTCGGATGAAACTGTAATTGGAGGACCCCAAAAAATGGTCATAGTTGATGTATTTTATTATAATATGTTAATCATGCCAAGAAGTGGTAGAAATCCACTCTAATGTGGTGTAAATTGACTTAAATTGGTTTGTTTGGCTAAACTAAAACCGAAATTGACTCGGATGAAACTGGTAAATAAGGATCCCAAAAAGTGGTCAAAGTTCATGTATATTATGATAATATGTTAATCATGCCAGGATGTGGTCGAAATCCAATCTAAAGTGGTGGAAAGTGACTTAAATTGGTTATTTTGGCCAAACTAGAGCCGAAATTGACTCGGATGAAACTGTTATTGGAGGACCCAAAAAAATGGTCATAGTTGATGTATTTTATGATAATATGTTAATCATGACAAGAAGTGGTCGAAATCCACTCTAATATGGTGGAAATTGACTTAAATTGGTTTGTTTGGCTAAACTAAAACCGAAATTGACTCGGATGAAACTGGTATATGAGGATCCCAAAAAGAGGTCAAAGTTCATGTATATTATGATATTATTTTAATCATGCCATGATGTGGTCGAAATCCACTCTAAAGTGGTGGAAAGTGACTAAAATTGGTTAGTTTGGCCAAACTAGAGCCGAAATTGACTTGGGTGAAACTGTTATTGGAGGACCCCAAAAAATGGTCATAGTTGATGTATTTTATGATAATATGTTAATCATGACAAGAAGTGGTAGAAATCCACTCTAATGTGGTGGAAATTGACTTAAATTGGTTTGTTTGGCTAAACTAAAACCGAAATTAACTCGGATGAAACTGGTATATGAGGATCCCAAAAAGTGGTCAAAGTGCAAGTATATTATGATAATATGTTAATCATGCCGGGATGTGGTCGAAATCCACTCTAAAGTGGTGGAAAGTGACTTAAATTGGTTTGTTTGGCCAAACTAGATCCGAAATTGACTCGGGTGAAACTGTTATCGGAGGACCCCAAAAAATGGTCATAGTTGATGTAAATTCGGATAATATGTTAATCATGCCAGGAAGTGGTCGAAATCCACTCTAATTTGGTGGAAATTGACTTAAATTGGTTTGTTTGGCCAAACTAAAACCGAAATTGACTCGGATGAAACTGGTATATGAGTATCCCAAAAAGTGGTCAAAGTTCATGTATATTATGATAATATGTTAATCATGCCAGGATGTGGTCGAAATCCACTCTAATGTGGTGGAAATTGACTTAAACTGGGTTGTTTGGCCAAACTAAAACCGAAATTGACTCGGATGAAACTGGTATATAACGATCCCCAAAAGTGGTCAAAGTTCATGTATATTATGATAATATGTTAATCATGCCAGGATGTGGTCGAAATCCAATCTAAAGTGGTGGAAAGTGACTTAAATTGGTTACTTTGGCTAAACTAGAGCCGAAATTGACTCGGATGAAACTGTTATTGGAGGACCCCAAAAAATGGTCATAGTTAATGTATTCTATGATAATATGTTAATCATGACAAGAAGTGGTCGAAATCCACTCTAATGTGGTGGAGATTGACTTAAATCGGTTTGTTTGGCTAAATTAAAACTGAAATTGACTCAGATGAAACTGGTACATGAGGATCCCAAAAAGTGGTCAAAGTTCATGTATATTATGATATTATGTTAATCATGCCAGGATGTGGTCGAAATCCACTCTAATGTGGTGGAAAGTGACTTAAATTGGTTAGTTGCCCAAACTAGAGCCGAAATTGACTCGGATGGAACTGGTATCAGAGGACCCCAAAAAGTGGTCAGAGTTGATGTAAATTATGATAATATGATAATCATGCTAGGATGTGCTCGAATTCCACTCTAATGTGGTGGAAAGTTACTTAAATTGGTTAGTTTAGCCAAACTAGAGCCATAATTGACTTGGATGAAACTGGTATCAGAGGACCCCAAAAAGTGGTCAAAGTTGATGTAAATTATGATAATATATTAATCATGCCAGGATGTGGTCGAAATCCACTCTAATGTGGTGGAAAGTGACTTAAATTGGTGACTTTGGCCAAACTGGAGCCGAAATTGACTCGGATGAAACTGTTATTGGAGGACCCCCAAAAATAGTCATAGTTGATGTATTTTTCTGATAATATGTTAATCATGCCAAGAAGTGGTCGAAATCCACTCTAATGTGGTGGAAATTGACTTAAATTGGTTTGTTTAGCTAAACTAAAACCGAAATTGACTCGGATGAAACTGGTATATGAGGATCCCAAAAAGTGGTCAAAGTTCAAGTATATTATGATAATATGTTAATCATGCCAGGATGTGGTCGAAATCCACTCTAAAGTGGTGGAAAGTGACTTAAATTGGTTAGTTTGGCCAAACTAGAACCGAAATTGACTCGGGTGAAACTGTTATTGGAAGACCCCAGAAAATGGTCATAGTTGATGTAAAGTATGATAATATATTAATCATGCCAGGAAGTGGTCGAAATCCACTCTAATGTGGTGGAAATTGACTTAAATTGGTTTGTTTGGCTAAACTAAAACCGAAATTGACTCGGATGAAACTGGTATATGAGGATCCCAAAAAGTGGTCAAAGTTCATGTATATTATGATATTATGTTAATCATGCCAGGATGTGATCGAAATCCAATCTAAAGTGGTGGAAAGTGACTTAAATTGGTTACTTTGGCCAAACTAGAGCCGAAATTGACTCCGGTGAAACTGTTATTGGAGGACCCCAAAAAATGGTCATAGTTGATGTATTTTATGATAATATGTTAATCATGACAAGAAGTGGTCGAAATCCACTCTAATGTGGTGGAAATTGACTTAAATTGGTTTGTTTGGCTAAACTAAAACCGAAATTGACTCTGATGAAACTGGTATATGAGGATCCCAAAAAGTGGTCAAAGTTCATGTATATTATGATAATATGTTAATCATGCCAGGATGTGGTCGAAATCCACTTTAATGTGGTGGAAAGTGACTTAAATTGGTGAGTTGGCCAAACTAGAGCCGAAATTGACTCGGATGGAACTGGTATCAGAGGACCCCAAAAAGTGGTCAAAGTTGATGTAAATTATGATAATATATTAATCATGCCAGGATGTGGTCGAAATCCACTCTAATATGGTGGAAAGTTACTTAAATTGGTTAGGTTAGCCAAACTAGAGCCGAAATTGACTCGGATGAAACTGGTATCAGAGGACCCCAAAATGTGGTCAAAGTTCATGTATATTATGATAATATGTTAATCATGCAAGGATGTGGTCGAAACCCACTCTAATGTGGTGGAAATTGACTTAAACTGGTTTATTTGGCCAAACTAAAACCGAAATTGTCTCGGATGAAACTGGTATATAAGGATCCCAAAAAGTGGTCAAAGTTCATGTATATTATGATATTATGTTAATCATGCTAGGATGTGGTCGAAATCCACTCTAATGTGGTGGAAAGTGACTTAAATTGGTTAGTTGGCCAAACTAGAGCCGAAATTGACTCGGATGGAACTGGTATCAGAGGACCCCAAAAAGTGGTCAGAGTTGATGTAAATTATGATAATATGATAATCATGCCAGGATGTGCTCGAATTCCACTCTAATGTGGTGGAAAGTTACTTAAATTGGTTTGTTTAGCCAAACTAGAGCCATAATTGACTTGGATGAAACTGGTATCAAAGGACCCCAAAAAGTGGTCAAAGTTGATGTAAATTATGATAATATATTAATCATGCCAGGATGTGGTCGAAATCCACTCTAATGTGGTGGAAAGTGACTTAAATTGGTGACTTTGGCCAAACTAGAGCCGAAATTGACTCGGATGAAACTGTTATTGGAGGACCCCCAAAAATAGTCATAGTTGATGTATTTTTCTGATAATATGTTAATCATGCCAAGAAGTGGTCGAAATCCACTCTAATGTGGTGGAAATTGACTTAAATTGGTTTGTTTGGCTAAACTAAAACCGAAATTGACTCGGATGAAACTGGTATATGAGGATCCCAAAAAGTGGTCAAAGTTCAAGTATATTATGATAATATGTTAATCATGCCAGGATGTGGTCGAAATCCACTCTAAAGTGGTGGAAAGTGACTTAAATTGGTTAGTTTGGCCAAACTAGAACCGAAATTGAATCGGGTGAAACTGTTATTGGAGGACCCCAGAAAATGGTCATAGTTGATGTAAAGTATGATAATATGTTAATCATGCCAGGAAGTGGTCGAAATCCACTCTAATGTGGTGGAAATTGACTTAAATTGGTTTGTTTGGCCAAACTAAAACCGAAATTGACTCGGATGAAACTCGTATATGAGTATCCCAAAAATTGGTCAAAGTTCATGTATATTATGATAATTTGTTAATCATGCCAGGATGTGGTCGAAATCCAATCTAAAGTGGTGGAAAGTGACTTAAATTGGTTACTTTGGCTAAACTAGAGCCGAAATTGACTCGGATGAAACTGTTATTGGAGGACCCCAAAAAATGGTCATAGTTGATGTATTCTATGATAATATGTTAATCATGATAAGAAGTGGTCGAAATCCACTCTAATGTGGTGGAAATTGACTTAAATTGGTTTGTTTGGCAAAACTAAAACCGAAATTGACTCGGATGAAACTGGTATATGAGGATCCCAAAAAGTGGTCAAAGTTCATGTATATTATGATATTATGTTAATCATGCCAGGTTGTGGTCGAAATCCACTCTAATGTGGTGGAAAGTGACTTAAATCGGTGAGTTGGCCAAACTATAGCCGAAATTGACTCGGATGTAACTGGTATCAGAGGACCCCAAAAAGTGGTCAAAGTTGATGTAAATTATGATAATATGATAATCATGCCAGGATGTGCTCGAATTCCACTCTAATGTGGTGGAAACTGACTTAAATTGGTTTGTTTGGCTAAACTAAAACCGAAATTGACTCGGATGAAACTGGTATTGGAGGACCCCAAAATGGTCATAGTTGATGTATTCTATGATAATATGTTAATCATGACAAGAAGTGGTCGAAATCCAATCTAATGTGGTGGAAATTGACTTAAATTGGTTTGTTTGGCTAAACTAAAGCCGAAATTGACTCGGATGAAATTGGTATATGAGGATCCCAAAAAGTGGTCAAAGTTCAAGTATATTATGATAATATGTTAATCATGCCAGGATGTGGTCAAAATCCACTCTATAGTGGTGGAAAGTGATTTAAAATTGGTTAGTTTGGCCAAACTAGAACCGAAATTGACTCAGGTGAAACTGTTATTGGAGGACCCCAAAAAATGGTCATAGTTGATGTAAATTCTGATAATATGTTAATCATGCCAGGAAGTGGTCGAAATCCACTCTAATTTGGTGGAAATTGATTTAAAATGAATTGTTTGGCCAAACTAAAACCGAAATTAACTCGAATGAAACTGGTATATGAGTATCCCAAAAAGTGGTCAAAGTTCATGTATATTATGATAATATGTTAATCATGTCAGGATGTGGTCGAAATCCACTCTAATGTGGTGGAAATTGACTTAAACTGGTTTATTTGGCCAAACTAAAACCGAAATTGACTCGGATGAAACTGGTATATAAGGATCCTAAAAAGTGGTCCAAGATCATGTATATTATGATAATATGTTAATCATGACAGGATGTGGTCGAAATCCAATCTAAAGTGGTGGAAAGTGACTTAAATTGGTTACTTTGGCTAAACTAGAGCCGAAATTGACTCGGATGAAACTGTTATTGGAGGACCCCAAAAAATTGTCATAGTTGATGTATTCTATGATAATATGTTAATCATGACAAGAAGTGCTCGAAATCCACTCTAATGTGGTGGAAATTGACTTAAATTGGTTTGTTTAGCTAAACTAAAACCGAAATTGACTCGGATGAAACTGGTATATGAGGATCCCAAAAAGTGGTCAAAGTTCATGTATATTATGATATTATGTTAATCATGCCAGGATGTGGTCGAAATCCACTCTAATGTGGTGGAAAGTGACTTAAATTGGTGAGTTGGCCAAAATAGAGCCGAAATTGACTCGGATGGAACAGGTATCAGAGGACCCCAAAAAGTGGTCAAAGTTGATGTAAATTATGATAATATATTAATCATGCCAGGATGTGGTCGAAATCCACTCTAATGTGGTGGAAAGTGACTTAAATTGGTTACTTTGGCCAAACTAGAGCCGAAATTGACTCGGATGAAACTGTTATTGGAGGACCCCGTAAAATGGTCATAGTTGATGTATGTTATGATAATATGTTAATCATGCCAAGAAGTGGTCGAAATCCACTCTAATGTGGTGGAAATTGCCTTAAATTGGTTTGTTTGGCTAAACTAAAACCGAAATTGACTCGGATGAAACTGGTATATGAGGATCCCAAAAAGTGGTCAAAGTTCAAGCATATTATGATAATATGTTAATCATGCCAGGTTGTGGTCGAAATCCACTCTAAAGTGGTGGAAAGTGACTTAAATTGGTTAGTTTGGCCAAACTAGAGCCGAAATTGACTCGGGTGAAACTGTTATTGGAGGACCCCAAAAAATGGTCATAGTTGATGTAAATTCTGATAATATGTTAATCATGTCAGGAAGTGGTCGAAATCCACTCTAATGTGGTGGAAATTGACTTAAATTGGTTTGTTTGGCCAAACTAAAACCGAAATTGACTCGGATGAAACTTGTATATGAGTATCCCAAAAAGTGGTCAAAGTTCATGTATATTATGATAATTTGTTAATCATGCCAGGATGTGGTCGAAATCCACTCTAATATGGTGGAAATTGACTTAAACTGGTTTGTTTGGCCAAACTAAAACCGAAATTGACTCGGATGAAATTGGTATATAAGGATCCCAAAAAGTGGTCAAAGTTCATGTATATTATGATAATATGTTAATCATGCCAGGATGTGGTCGAAATCCAATCTAATGTGGTGGAAAGTGACTTAAATTGGTTACTTTGGCCAAACTAGAGCCGAAATTGACTCAAATGAAACTGTTATTGGAGGACCCCAAAAAATGGTCATAGTTGATGTATTTTATGATAATATGTTAATCATGACAAGAAGTGGTCGAAATCCACTCTAATGTGGTGGAAATAGACTTAAATTGGTTTGTTTGGCTAAACTAAAACCGAAATTGACTCTGATGAAACTGGTATATGAGGATCCCAAAAAGTGGTCAAAGTTCATGTATATTATGATAATATGTTAATCATGCCAGGATGTGGTCGAAATCCACTCTAATGTCGTGGAAAGTGACTTAAATTGGTGAGTTGGCCAAACTAGAGCCGAAATTGACTCGGATGGAACTGGTATCAGAGGACCCCAAAAAGTGGTCAAAGTTGATGTAAATTATGATAATATATTAATCATGCCAAGATGTGGTCGAAATCCACTCTAATATGGTGGAAAGTGACTTAAATTGGTTACTTTGGCCAAACTAGAGCCGAAATTGACTCGGATGAAACTTTTATTGGAGGACCCCCTAAAATGGTCATAGTTGATGTATTTTATGATAATATGTTAATCATGCCAAGAAGTGGTCGAAATCCACTCTAATTTGGTGGAAATTGACTTAAATTGGTTTGTTTGGCTAAACTAAAACCGAAATTGACTCGGATGAAACTGGTATATGAGGATCCCAAAAAGTGGTCAAAGTTCAAGTATATTATGATAATATGTTAATCATGCCAGGATGTTGTCGAAATCCAATCTAAAGTGGTGGAAAGTGACTTAAATTGGTTAGTTTGGCCAAACTAGAACCGAAATTGACTCGGGTGAAACTGTTATTGGAGGACCCCAGAAAATGGTCATAGTTGATGTAAATTCTGATAATATGGTAATAATGCCAGGAAGTGGTCGAAATCCACTCTAATTTGGTGGAAATTGACTTAAATTGGTTTATTTGGCCAAACTAAAACCGAAATTGACTCGGATGAAACTGGTATATAAGGATCCCAAAAAGTGGTCAAAGTTCATGTATATTATGATAATATGTTAATCATGCCAGGATGTGGTCGAAATCCAATCTAAAGTGGTGGAAAGTGACTTAAATTGGTTACTTTGGCTAAACTAGAGCCGAAATTGACTCGGATGAAACTGTTATTGGAGGACCCCAAAAAATGGTCATAGTTGATGTATTCTATGATAATATGTTAATCATGATAAGAAGTGGTCGAAATCCACTCTAATGTGGTGGAAATTGACTTAAATTGGTTTGTTTGGCAAAACTAAAACCGAAATTGACTCGGATGAAACTGGTATATGAGGATCCCAAAAAGTGGTCAAAGTTCATGTATATTATGATATTATGTTAATCATGCCAGGTTGTGGTCGAAATCCACTCTAATGTGGTGGAAAGTGACTTAAATCGGTGAGTTGGCCAAACTATAGCCGAAATTGACTCGGATGTAACTGGTATCAGAGGACCCCAAAAAGTGGTCAAAGTTGATGTAAATTATGATAATATGATAATCATGCCAGGATGTGCTCGAATTCCACTCTAATGTGGTGGAAAGTTACTTAAATTGGTTAGGTTTGCCAAACTAGAGCCATAATTGACTTGGATGAAACTGGTATCAGAGGACCCCAAAATGTGGTCAAAGTTGATGTAAATTATGATAATATATTAATCATGCCAGGATGTGGTCGAAATCCACTCTAATGTGGTGGAAAGTGACTTAAATTGGTGACTTTGGCCGAACTAGAGCCGAAATTGACTCGGATGAAACTTTTATTGGAGGACCCCCAAAAATAGTCATAGTTGATGTATTTTCTGATAATATGTTAATCATGCCAAGAAGTGGTCGAAATCCACTCTAATGTGGTGGAAATTGACTTAAATTGGTTTGTTTGGCCAAACTAAAACCGAAATTGACTCGGATCAAACTGGTATATGAGTATCCCAAAAAGTGGTCAAAGTTCATGTATATTATGATAATTTGTTAATCATGCCAGGATGTGGTCGAAATCCACTCTAATGTGGTGGAAATTGACTTAAACTGGTTTGTTTGGCCAAACTAAAATCGAAATTGACTCGGATGAAACTGGTATATAAGGATCCCAAAAAGTGGTCAAAGTTCATGTATATTATGATAATATGTTAATCATGCCAGGATGTGGTCGAAATCCAATCTAATGTGGTGGAAAGTGACTTAAATTGGTTACTTTGGCCAAACTAGAGCCGAAATTGACTCAGATGAAACTGTTATTGGAGGACCCCAAAAAATGGTCATAGTTGATGTATTTTATGATAATATGTTAATCATGACAAGAAGTGGTCGAAATCCACTCTAATGTGGTGGAAATTGACTTAAATTGGTTTGTTTGGCTAAACTAAAACCGAAATTGACTCGGATGAAACTGGTATATGAGGATCCCAAAAAGTGGTCAAAGTTCATGTATATTATGATATTATGTTAATCATGCCAGGATGTGGTCGAAATCCACTCTAATGTGGTGGAAAGTGACTTAAATCGGTGAGTTGGCCAAACTAGAGCCGAAATTGACTCGGATGTAACTGGTATCAGAGGACCCCAAAAAGTGGTCAAAGTTGATGTAAATTATGATAATATGATAATCATGCCAGGATGTGCTCGAATTCCACTCTAATGTGGTGGAAAGTTACTTAAATTGGTTAGGTTAGCCAAACTAGAGCCATAATTGACTTGGATGAAACAGGTATCAGAGGACCCCAAAATGTGGTCAAAGTTGATGTAAATTATGATAATATATTAATCATGCCAGGATGTGGTCGAAATCCACTCTAATGTGGTGGAAAGTGACTTAAATTGGTGACTTTGGCCAAACTAGAGCCGAAATTGACTCGGATGAAACTTTTATTGGAGGACCCCCAAAAATAGTCATAGTTGATGTATTTTCTGATAATATGTTAATCATGCCAAGAAGTGGTCGAAATCCACTCTAATGTGGTGGAAATTGACTTAAATTGGTTTGTTTGGCCAAACTAAAACCGAAATTGACTCGGATGAAACTGGTATATGAGTATCCCAAAAAGTGGTCAAAGTTCATGTATATTATGCTAATTTGTTAATCATGCCAGGATGTGGTCGAAATCCACTCTAATGTGGTGGAAATTGACTTAAACTGGTTTATTTGGCCAAACTAAAACCGAAATTGACTCGGATGAAACTGGTATATAAGGATCCTAAAAAGTGGTCCAAGATCATGTATATTATGATAATATGTTAATCATGACAGGATGTGGTCGAAATCCAATCTAAAGTGGTGGAAAGTGACTTAAATTGGTTACTTTGGCTAAACTAGAGCCGAAATTGACTCGGATGAAACTGTTATTGGAGGACCCCAAAAAATTGTCATAGTTGATGTATTCTATGATAATATGTTAATCATGACAAGAAGTGCTCGAAATCCACTCTAATTTGGTGGAAATTGATTTAAAATGAATTGTTTGGCCAAACTAAAACCGAAATTAACTCGAATGAAACTGGTATATGAGTATCCCAAAAAGTGGTCAAAGTTCATGTATATTATGATAATATGTTAATCATGTCAGGATGTGGTCGAAATCCACTCTAATGTGGTGGAAATTGACTTAAACTGGTTTATTTGGCCAAACTAAAACCGAAATTGACTCGGATGAAACTGGTATATAAGGATCCTAAAAAGTGGTCCAAGATCATGTATATTATGATAATATGTTAATCATGACAGGATGTGGTCGAAATCCAATCTAAAGTGGTGGAAAGTGACTTAAATTGGTTACTTTGGCTAAACTAGAGCCGAAATTGACTCGGATGAAACTGTTATTGGAGGACCCCAAAAAATTGTCATAGTTGATGTATTCTATGATAATATGTTAATCATGACAAGAAGTGCTCGAAATCCACTCTAATGTGGTGGAAATTGACTTAAATTGGTTTGTTTAGCTAAACTAAAACCGAAATTGACTCGGATGAAACTGGTATATGAGGATCCCAAAAAGTGGTCAAAGTTCATGTATATTATGATATTATGTTAATCATGCCAGGATGTGGTCGAAATCCACTCTAATGTGGTGGAAAGTGACTTAAATTGGTGAGTTGGCCAAAATAGAGCCGAAATTGACTCGGATGGAACAGGTATCAGAGGACCCCAAAAAGTGGTCAAAGTTGATGTAAATTATGATAATATATTAATCATGCCAGGATGTGGTCGAAATCCACTCTAATGTGGTGGAAAGTGACTTAAATTGGTTACTTTGGCCAAACTAGAGCCGAAATTGACTCGGATGAAACTGTTATTGGAGGACCCCGTAAAATGGTCATAGTTGATGTATGTTATGATAATATGTTAATCATGCCAAGAAGTGGTCGAAATCCACTCTAATGTGGTGGAAATTGCCTTAAATTGGTTTGTTTGGCTAAACTAAAACCGAAATTGACTCGGATGAAACTGGTATATGAGGATCCCAAAAAGTGGTCAAAGTTCAAGCATATTATGATAATATGTTAATCATGCCAGGTTGTGGTCGAAATCCACTCTAAAGTGGTGGAAAGTGACTTAAATTGGTTAGTTTGGCCAAACTAGAGCCGAAATTGACTCGGGTGAAACTGTTATTGGAGGACCCCAAAAAATGGTCATAGTTGATGTAAATTCTGATAATATGTTAATCATGTCAGGAAGTGGTCGAAATCCACTCTAATGTGGTGGAAATTGACTTAAATTGGTTTGTTTGGCCAAACTAAAACCGAAATTGACTCGGATGAAACTTGTATATGAGTATCCCAAAAAGTGGTCAAAGTTCATGTATATTATGATAATTTGTTAATCATGCCAGGATGTGGTCGAAATCCACTCTAATGTGGTGGAAATTGACTTAAACTGGTTTGTTTGGCCAAACTAAAACCGATATTGACTCGGATGAAATTGGTATATAAGGATCCCAAAAAGTGGTCAAAGTTCATGTATATTATGATAATATGTTAATCATGCCAGGATGTGGTCGAAATCTAATCTAATGTGGTGGAAAGTGACTTAAATTGGTTACTTTGGCCAAACTAGAGCCGAAATTGACTCAAATGAAACTGTTATTGGAGGACCCCAAAAAATGGTCATAGTTGATGTATTTTATGATAATATGTTAATCATGACAAGAAGTGGTCGAAATCCACTCTAATGTGGTGGAAATAGACTTAAATTGGTTTGTTTGGCTAAACTAAAACCGAAATTGACTCTGATGAAACTGGTATATGAGGATCCCAAAAAGTGGTCAAAGTTCATGTATATTATGATAATATGTTAATCATGCCAGGATGTGGTCGAAATCCACTCTAATGTCGTGGAAAGTGACTTAAATTGGTGAGTTGGCCAAACTAGATCCGAAATTGACTCGGATGGAACTGGTATCAGAGGACCCCAAAAAGTGGTCAAAGTTGATGTAAATTATGATAATATATTAATCATGCCAAGATGTGGTCGAAATCCACTCTAATATGGTGGAAAGTGACTTAAATTGGTTACTTTGGCCAAACTAGAGCCGAAATTGACTCGGATGAAACTTTTATTGGAGGACCCCCTAAAATGGTCATAGTTGATGTATTTTATGATAATATGTTAATCATGCCAAGAAGTGGTCGAAATCCACTCTAATTTGGTGGAAATTGACTTAAATTGGTTTGTTTGGCTAAACTAAAACCGAAATTGACTCGGATGAAACTGGTATATGAGGATCCCAAAAAGTGGTCAAAGTTCAAGTATATTATGATAATATGTTAATCATGCCAGGATGTGGTCGAAATCCAATCCAAAGTGGTGGAAAGTGACTTAAATTGGTTAGTTTGGCCAAACTAGAACCGAAATTGACTCGGGTGAAACTGTTATTGGAGGACCCCAGAAAATGGTCATAGTTGATGTAAATTCTGATAATATGGTAATAATGCCAGGAAGTGGTCGAAATCCACTCTAATTTGGTGGAAATTGACTTAAATTGGTTTATTTGGCCAAACTAAAACCGAAATTGACTCGGATGAAACTGGTATATAAGGATCCCAAAAAGTGGTCAAAGTTCATGTATATTATGATAATATGTTAATCATGCCAGGATGTGGTCGAAATCCAATCTAAAGTGGTGGAAAGTGACTTAAATTGGTTACTTTGGCTAAACTAGAGCCGAAATTGACTCGGATGAAACTGTTATTGGAGGACCCCAAAAAATGGTCATAGTTGATGTATTCTATGATAATATGTTAATCATGATAAGAAGTGGTCGAAATCCACTCTAATGTGGTGGAAATTGACTTAAATTGGTTTGTTTGGCAAAACTAAAACCGAAATTGACTCGGATGAAACTGGTATATGAGGATCCCAAAAAGTGGTCAAAGTTCATGTATATTATGATATTATGTTAATCATGCCAGGTTGTGGTCGAAATCCACTCTAATGTGGTGGAAAGTGACTTAAATCGGTGAGTTGGCCAAACTATAGCCGAAATTGACTCGGATGTAACTGGTATCAGAGGACCCCAAAAAGTGGTCAAAGTTGATGTAAATTATGATAATATGATAATCATGCCAGGATGTGCTCGAATTCCACTCTAATGTGGTGGAAAGTTACTTAAATTGGTTAGGTTTGCCAAACTAGAGCCATAATTGACTTGGATGAAACTGGTATCAGAGGACCCCAAAATGTGGTCAAAGTTGATGTAAATTATGATAATATATTAATCATGCCAGGATGTGGTCGAAATCCACTCTAATGTGGTGGAAAGTGACTTAAATTGGTGACTTTGGCCGAACTAGAGCCGAAATTGACTCGGATGAAACTTTTATTGGAGGACCCCCAAAAATAGTCATAGTTGATGTATTTTCTGATAATATGTTAATCATGCCAAGAAGTGGTCGAAATCCACTCTAATGTGGTGGAAATTGACTTAAATTGGTTTGTTTGGCCAAACTAAAACCGAAATTGACTCGGATCAAACTGGTATATGAGTATCCCAAAAAGTGGTCAAAGTTCATGTATATTATGATAATTTGTTAATCATGCCAGGATGTGGTCGAAATCCACTCTAATGTGGTGGAAATTGACTTAAACTGGTTTGTTTGGCCAAACTAAAATCGAAATTGACTCGGATGAAACTGGTATATAAGGATCCCAAAAAGTGGTCAAAGTTCATGTATATTATGATAATATGTTAATCATGCCAGGATGTGGTCGAAATCCAATCTAATGTGGTGGAAAGTGACTTAAATTGGTTACTTTGGCCAAACTAGAGCCGAAATTGACTCAGATGAAACTGTTATTGGAGGACCCCAAAAAATGGTCATAGTTGATGTATTTTATGATAATATGTTAATCATGACAAGAAGTGGTCGAAATCCACTCTAATGTGGTGGAAATTGACTTAAATTGGTTTGTTTGGCTAAACTAAAACCGAAATTGACTCGGATGAAACTGGTATATGAGGATCCCAAAAAGTGGTCAAAGTTCATGTATATTATGATATTATGTTAATCATGCCAGGATGTGGTCGAAATCCACTCTAATGTGGTGGAAAGTGACTTAAATCGGTGAGTTGGCCAAACTAGAGCCGAAATTGACTCGGATGTAACTGGTATCAGAGGACCCCAAAAAGTGGTCAAAGTTGATGTAAATTATGATAATATGATAATCATGCCAGGATGTGCTCGAATTCCACTCTAATGTGGTGGAAAGTTACTTAAATTGGTTAGGTTAGCCAAACTAGAGCCATAATTGACTTGGATGAAACAGGTATCAGAGGACCCCAAAATGTGGTCAAAGTTGATGTAAATTATGATAATATATTAATCATGCCAGGATGTGGTCGAAATCCACTCTAATGTGGTGGAAAGTGACTTAAATTGGTGACTTTGGCCAAACTAGAGCCGAAATTGACTCGGATGAAACTTTTATTGGAGGACCCCCAAAAATAGTCATAGTTGATGTATTTTCTGATAATATGTTAATCATGCCAAGAAGTGGTCGAAATCCACTCTAATGTGGTGGAAATTGACTTAAATTGGTTTGTTTGGCCAAACTAAAACCGAAATTGACTCGGATGAAACTGGTATATGAGTATCCCAAAAAGTGGTCAAAGTTCATGTATATTATGCTAATTTGTTAATCATGCCAGGATGTGGTCGAAATCCACTCTAATGTGGTGGAAATTGACTTAAACTGGTTTGTTTGGCCAAACTAAAATCGAAATTGACTCGGATGAAACTGGTATATAAGGATCCCAAAAAGTGGTCAAAGTTCATTTATATTATGATAATATGTTAATCATGCCAGGATGTGGTCGAAATCCAATCTAATGTGGTGGAAAGTGACTTAAATTGGTTACTTTGGCCAAACTAGAGCCGAAATTGACTCAGATGAAACTGTTATTGGAGGACCCCAAAAAATGGTCATAGTTGATGTATTTTATGATAATATGTTAATCATGACAAGAAGTGGTCGAAATCCACTCTAATGTGGTGGAAATTGACTTAAATTGGTTTGTTTGGCTAAACTAAAACCGAAATTGACTCGGATGAAACTGGTATATGAGGATCCCAAAAAGTGGTCAAAGTTCATGTATATTATGATATTATGTTAATCATGCCAGGATGTGGTCGAAATCCACTCTAATGTGGTGGAAAGTGACTTAAATCGGTGAGTTGGCCAAACTAGAGCCGAAATTGACTCGGATGTAACTGGTATCAGAGGACCCCAAAAAGTGGTCAAAGTTGATGTAAATTATGATAATATGATAATCATGCCAGGATGTGCTCGAATTCCACTCTAATGTGGTGGAAAGTTACTTAAATTGGTTAGGTTAGCCAAACTAGAGCCATAATTGACTTGGATGAAACAGGTATCAGAGGACCCCAAAATGTGGTCAAAGTTGATGTAAATTATGATAATATATTAATCATGCCAGGATGTGGTCGAAATCCACTCTAATGTGGTGGAAAGTGACTTAAATTGGTGACTTTGGCCAAACTAGAGCCGAAATTGACTCGGATGAAACTTTTATTGGAGGACCCCCAAAAATAGTCATAGTTGATGTATTTTCTGATAATATGTTAATCATGCCAAGAAGTGGTCGAAATCCACTCTAATGTGGTGGAAATTGACTTAAATTGGTTTGTTTGGCCAAACTAAAACCGAAATTGACTCGGATGAAACTGGTATATGAGTATCCCAAAAAGTGGTCAAAGTTCATGTATATTATGCTAATTTGTTAATCATGCCAGGATGTGGTCGAAATCCACTCTAATGTGGTGGAAATTGACTTAAACTGGTTTGTTTGGCCAAACTAAAATCGAAATTGACTCGGATGAAACTGGTATATAAGGATCCCAAAAAGTGGTCAAAGTTCATTTATATTATGATAATATGTTAATCATGCCAGGATGTGGTCGAAATCCAATCTAATGTGGTGGAAAGTGACTTAAATTGGTTACTTTGGCCAAACTAGAGCCGAAATTGACTCAGATGAAACTGTTATTGGAGGACCCCAAAAAATGGTCATAGTTGATGTATTTTATGATAATATGTTAATCATGACAAGAAGTGGTCGAAATCCACTCTAATGTGGTGGAAATTGACTTAAATTGGTTTGTTTGGCTAAACTAAAACCGAAATTGACTCGGATGAAACTGGTATATGAGGATCCCAAAAAGTGGTCAAAGTTCATGTATATTATGATATTATGTTAATCATGCCAGGATGTGGTCGAAATCCACTCTAATGTGGTGGAAAGTGACTTAAATCGGTGAGTTGGCCAAACTAGAGCCGAAATTGACTCGGATGTAACTGGTATCAGAGGACCCCAAAAAGTGGTCAAAGTTGATGTAAATTATGATAATATGATAATCATGCCAGGATGTGCTCGAATTCCACTCTAATGTGGTGGAAAGTTACTTAAATTGGTTAGGTTAGCCAAACTAGAGCCATAATTGACTTGGATGAAACTGGTATCAGAGGACCCCAAAATGTGGTCAAAGTTGATGTAAATTATGATAATATATTAATCATGCCAGGATGTGGTCGAAATCCACTCTAATGTGGTGGAAAGTGACTTAAATTGGTGACTTTGGCCAAACTAGAGCCGAAATTGACTCGGATGAAACTTTTATTGGAGGACCCCCAAAAATAGTCATAGTTGATGTATTTTCTGATAATATGTTAATCATGCCAAGAAGTGGTCGAAATCCACTCTAATGTGGTGGAAATTGACTTAAATTGGTTTGTTTGGCCAAACTAAAACCGAAATTGACTCGGATGAAACTGGTATATGAGTATCCCAAAAAGTGGTCAAAGTTCATGTATATTATGCTAATTTGTTAATCATGCCAGGATGTGGTCGAAATCCACTCTAATGTGGTGGAAATTGACTTAAACTGGTTTGTTTGGCCAAACTAAAATCGAAATTGACTCGGATGAAACTGGTATATAAGGATCCCAAAAAGTGGTCAAAGTTCATTTATATTATGATAATATGTTAATCATGCCAGGATGTGGTCGAAATCCAATCTAATGTGGTGGAAAGTGACTTAAATTGGTTACTTTGGCCAAACTAGAGCCGAAATTGACTCAGATGAAACTGTTATTGGAGGACCCCAAAAAATGGTCATAGTTGATGTATTTTATGATAATATGTTAATCATGACAAGAAGTGGTCGAAATCCACTCTAATGTGGTGGAAATTGACTTAAATTGGTTTGTTTGGCTAAACTAAAACCGAAATTGACTCGGATGAAACTGGTATATGAGGATCCCAAAAAGTGGTCAAAGTTCATGTATATTATGATATTATGTTAATCATGCCAGGATGTGGTCGAAATCCACTCTAATGTGGTGGAAAGTGACTTAAATCGGTGAGTTGGCCAAACTAGAGCCGAAATTGACTCGGATGTAACTGGTATCAGAGGACCCCAAAAAGTGGTCAAAGTTGATGTAAATTATGATAATATGATAATCATGCCAGGATGTGCTCGAATTCCACTCTAATGTGGTGGAAAGTTACTTAAATTGGTTAGGTTAGCCAAACTAGAGCCATAATTGACTTGGATGAAACTGGTATCAGAGGACCCCAAAATGTGGTCAAAGTTGATGTAAATTATGATAATATATTAATCATGCCAGGATGTGGTCGAAATCCACTCTAATGTGGTGGAAAGTGACTTAAATTGGTGACTTTGGCCAAACTAGAGCCGAAATTGACTCGGATGAAACTTTTATTGGAGGACCCCCAAAAATAGTCATAGTTGATGTATTTTCTGATAATATGTTAATCATGCCAAGAAGTGGTCGAAATCCACTCTAATGTGGTGGAAATTGACTTAAATTGGTTTGTTTGGCCAAACTAAAACCGAAATTGACTCGGATGAAACTGGTATATGAGTATCCCAAAAAGTGGTCAAAGTTCATGTATATTATGCTAATTTGTTAATCATGCCAGGATGTGGTCGAAATCCACTCTAATGTGGTGGAAATTGACTTAAACTGGTTTGTTTGGCCAAACTAAAACCGAAATTGACTCGGATGAAAATGGTATATAAGGATCCCAAAAAGTGGTCAAAGTTCATGTATATTATGATAATATGTTAATCATGCCAGGATGTGGTCGAAATCCAATCTAATGTGGTGGAAAGTGACTTAAATTGGTTACTTTGGCCAAACTAGAGCCGAAATTGACTCAAATGAAACTGTTATTGGAGGACCCCAAAAAATGGTCATAGTTGATGTATTTTATGATAATATGTTAATCATGACAAGAAGTGGTCGAAATCCACTCTAATGTGGTGGAAATAGACTTAAATTGGTTTGTTTGGCTAAACTAAAACCGAAATTGACTCTGATGAAACTGGTATATGAGGATCCCAAAAAGTGGTCAAAGTTCATGTATATTATGATAATATGTTAATCATGCCAGGATGTGGTCGAAATCCACTCTAATGTCGTGGAAAGTGACTTAAATTGGTGAGTTGGCCAAACTAGAGCCGAAATTGACTCGGATGGAACTGGTATCAGAGGACCCCAAAAAGTGGTCAAAGTTGATGTAAATTATGATAATATATTAATCATGCCAAGATGTGGTCGAAATCCACTCTAATATGCTGGAAAGTGACTTAAATTGGTTACTTTGGCCAAACTAGAGCCGAAATTGACTCGGATGAAACTTTTATTGGAGGACCCCCTAAAATGGTCATAGTTGATGTATTTTATGATAATATGTTAATCATGCCAAGAAGTGGTCGAAATCCACTCTAATGTGGTGGAAATTGACTTAAATTGGTTTGTTTGGCTAAACTAAAACCGAAATTGACTCGGATGAAACTTTTATTGGAGGACCCCCAAAAATAGTCATAGTTGATGTATTTTCTGATAATATGTTAATCATGCCAAGAAGTGGTCGAAATCCACTCTAATTTGGTGGAAATTGACTTAAATTGGTTTGTTTGGCTAAACTAAAGCCGAAATTGACTCGGATGAAACTGGTATATGAGGATCCCAAAAAGTGGTCAAAGTTCAAGTATATTATGATAATATGTTAATCATGCCAGGATGTGGTCGAAATCCACTCTAAAGTGGTGGAAAGTGACTTAAATTGGTTAGTTTGGCCAAACTAGAACCGAAATTGACTCGGGTGAAACTGTTATTGGAGGACCCCAGAAAATGGTCATAGTTGATGTAAATTCTGATAATATGGTAATAATGCCAGGAAGTGGTCGAAATCCACTCTAATTTGGTGGAAATTGACTTAAATTGGTTTATTTGGCCAAACTAAAACCGAAATTGACTCGGATGAAACTGGTATATAAGGATCCCAAAAAGTGGTCAAAGTTCATGTATATTATGATAATATGTTAATCATGCCAGGATGTGGTCGAAATCCAATCTAAAGTGGTGGAAAGTGACTTAAATTGGTTACTTTGGCTAAACTAGAGCCGAAATTGACTCGGATGAAACTGTTATTGGAGGACCCCAAAAAATGGTCATAGTTGATGTATTCTATGATAATATGTTAATCATGATAAGAAGTGGTCGAAATCCACTCTAATGTGGTGGAAATTGACTTAAATTGGTTTGTTTGGCAAAACTAAAACCGAAATTGACTCGGATGAAACTGGTATATGAGGATCCCAAAAAGTGGTCAAAGTTCATGTATATTATGATATTATGTTAATCATGCCAGGTTGTGGTCGAAATCCACTCTAATGTGGTGGAAAGTGACTTAAATCGGTGAGTTGGCCAAACTATAGCCGAAATTGACTCGGATGTAACTAGTATCAGAGGACCCCAAAAAGTGGTCAAAGTTGATGTAAATTATGATAATATGATAATCATGCCAGGATGTGCTCGAATTCCACTCTAATGTGGTGGAAAGTTACTTAAATTGGTTAGGTTTGCCAAACTAGAGCCATAATTGACTTGGATGAAACTGGTATCAGAGGACCCCAAAATGTGGTCAAAGTTGATGTAAATTATGATAATATATTAATCATGCCAGGATGTGGTCGAAATCCACTCTAATGTGGTGGAAAGTGACTTAAATTGGTGACTTTGGCCGAACTAGAGCCGAAATTGACTCGGATGAAACTTTTATTGGAGGACCCCCAAAAATAGTCATAGTTGATGTATTTTCTGATAATATGTTAATCATGCCAAGAAGTGGTCGAAATCCACTCTAATGTGGTGGAAATTGACTTAAATTGGTTTGTTTGGCCAAACTAAAACCGAAATTGACTCGGATCAAACTGGTATATGAGTATCCCAAAAAGTGGTCAAAGTTCATGTATATTATGATAATTTGTTAATCATTCCAGGATGTGGTCGAAATCCACTCTAATGTGGTGGAAATTGACTTAAACTGGTTTGTTTGGCCAAACTAAAATCGAAATTGACTCGGATGAAACTGGTATATAAGGATCCCAAAAAGTGGTCAAAGTTCATGTATATTATGATAATATGTTAATCATGCCAGGATGTGGTCGAAATCCAATCTAATGTGGTGGAAAGTGACTTAAATTGGTTACTTTGGCCAAACTAGAGCCGAAATTGACTCAGATGAAACTGTTATTGGAGGACCCCAAAAAATGGTCATAGTTGATGTATTTTATGATAATATGTTAATCATGACAAGAAGTGGTCGAAATCCACTCTAATGTGGTGGAAATTGACTTAAATTGGTTTGTTTGGCTAAACTAAAACCGAAATTGACTCGGATGAAACTAGTATATGAGGATCCCAAAAAGTGGTCAAAGTTCATGTATATTATGATATTATGTTAATCATGCCAGGATGTGGTCGAAATCCACTCTAATGTGGTGGAAAGTGACTTAAATCGGTGAGTTGGCCAAACTAGAGCCGAAATTGACTCGGATGTAACTGGTATCAGAGGACCCCAAAAAGTGGTCAAAGTTGATGTAAATTATGATAATATGATAATCATGCCAGGATGTGCTCGAATTCCACTCTAATGTGGTGGAAAGTTACTTAAATTGGTTAGGTTAGCCAAACTAGAGCCATAATTGACTTGGATGAAACTGGTATCAGAGGACCCCAAAATGTGGTCAAAGTTGATGTAAATTATGATAATATATTAATCATGCCAGGATGTGGTCGAAATCCACTCTAATGTGGTGGAAAGTGACTTAAATTGGTGACTTTGGCCAAACTAGAGCCGAAATTGACTCGGATGAAACTTTTATTGGAGGACCCCCAAAAATAGTCATAGTTGATGTATTTTCTGATAATATGTTAATCATGCCAAGAAGTGGTCGAAATCCACTCTAATGTGGTGGAAATTGACTTAAATTGGTTTGTTTGGCCAAACTAAAACCGAAATTGACTCGGATGAAACTGGTATATGAGTATCCCAAAAAGTGGTCAAAGTTCATGTATATTATGCTAATTTGTTAATCATGCCAGGATGTGGTCGAAATCCACTCTAATGTGGTGGAAATTGACTTAAACTGGTTTGTTTGGCCAAACTAAAACCGAAATTGACTCGGATGAAACTGGTATATAAGGATCCCAAAAAGTGGTCAAAGTTCATGTATATTATGATAATATGTTAATCATGCCAGGATGTGGTCGAAATCCAATCTAATGTGGTGGAAAGTGACTTAAATTGGTTACTTTGGCCAAACTAGAGCCGAAATTGACTCAGATGAAACTGTTATTGGAGGACCCCAAAAAATGGTCATAGTTGATGTATTTTATGATAATATGTTAATCATGACAAGAAGTGGTCGAAATCCACTCTAATGTGGTGGAAATTGACTTAAATTGGTTTGTTTGGCTAAACTAAAACCGAAATTGACTCGGATGAAACTAGTATATGAGGATCCCAAAAAGTGGTCAAAGTTCATGTATATTATGATATTATGTTAATCATGCCAGGATGTGGTCGAAATCCACTCTAATGTGGTGGAAAGTGACTTAAATCGGTGAGTTGGCCAAACTAGAGCCGAAATTGACTCGGATGTAACTGGTATCAGAGGACCCCAAAAAGTGGTCAAAGTTGATGTAAATTATGATAATATGATAATCATGCCAGGATGTGCTCGAATTCCACTCTAATGTGGTGGAAAGTTACTTAAATTGGTTAGGTTAGCCAAACTAGAGCCATAATTGACTTGGATGAAACTGGTATCAGAGGACCCCAAAATGTGGTCAAAGTTGATGTAAATTATGATAATATATTAATCATGCCAGGATGTGGTCGAAATCCACTCTAATGTGGTGGAAAGTGACTTAAATTGGTGACTTTGGCCAAACTAGAGCCGAAATTGACTCGGATGAAACTTTTATTGGAGGACCCCCAAAAATAGTCATAGTTGATGTATTTTCTGATAATATGTTAATCATGCCAAGAAGTGGTCGAAATCCACTCTAATGTGGTGGAAATTGACTTAAATTGGTTTGTTTGGCCAAACTAAAACCGAAATTGACTCGGATGAAACTGGTATATGAGTATCCCAAAAAGTGGTCAAAGTTCATGTATATTATGCTAATTTGTTAATCATGCCAGGATGTGGTCGAAATCCACTCTAATGTGGTGGAAATTGACTTAAACTGGTTTGTTTGGCCAAACTAAAACCGAAATTGACTCGGATGAAACTGGTATATAAGGATCCCAAAAAGTGGTCAAAGTTCATGTATATTATGATAATATGTTAATCATGCCAGGATGTGGTCGAAATCCAATCTAATGTGGTGGAAAGTGACTTAAATTGGTTACTTTGGCCAAACTAGAGCCGAAATTGACTCAGATGAAACTGTTATTGGAGTACCCCAAAAAATGGTCATAGTTGATGTATTTTATGATAATATGTTAATCATGACAAGAAGTGGTCGAAATCCACTCTAATGTGGTGGAAATTGACTTAAATTGGTTTGTTTGGCTAAACTAAAACCGAAATTGACTCGGATGAAACTGGTATATGAGGATCCCAAAAAGTGGTCAAAGTTCATGTATATTATGATATTATGTTAATCATGCCAGGATGTGGTCGAAATCCACTCTAATGTGGTGGAAAGTGACTTAAATCGGTGAGTTGGCCAAACTAGAGCCGAAATTGACTCGGATGTAACTGGTATCAGAGGACCCCAAAAAGTGGTCAAAGTTGATGTAAATTATGATAATATGATAATCATGCCAGGATGTGCTCGAATTCCACTCTAATGTGGTGGAAAGATACTTAAATTGGTTAGGTTAGCCAAACTAGAGTCATAATTGACTTGGATGAAACTGGTATCAGAGGACCCCAAAATGTGGTCAAAGTTGATGTAAATTATGATAATATATTAATCATGCCAGGATGTGGTCGAAATCCACTCTAATGTGGTGGAAAGTGACTTAAATACAGACTTTGGCCAAACTAGAGCCGAAATTGACTCGGATGAAACTTTTATTGGAGGACCCCCAAAAATAGTCATAGTTGATGTATTTTCTGATAATATGTTAATCATGCCAAGAAGTGGTCGAAATCCACTCTAATGTGGTGGAAATTGACTTAAATTGGTTTGTTTGGCCAAACTAAAACCGAAATTGACTCGGATGAAACTGGTATATGAGTATCCCAAAAAGTGGTCAAAGTTCATGTATATTATGATAATTTGTTAATCATGCCAGGATGTGGTCGAAATCCACTCTAATGTGGTGGAAATTGACTTAAACTGGTTTGTTTGGCCAAACTAAAACCGAAATTGACTCGGATGAAACTGGTATATAAGGATCCCAAAAAGTGGTCAAAGTTCATGTATATTATGATAATATGTTAATCATTCCAGGATGTGGTCGAAATCCAATCTAATGTGGTGGAAAGTGACTTAAATTGGTTACTTTGGCCAAACTAGAGCCGAAATTGACTCAAATGAAACTGTTATTGGAGGACCCCAAAAAATGGTCATAGTTGATGTATTTTATGATAATATGTTAATCATGACAAGAAGTGGTCGAAATCCACTCTAATGTGGTGGAAATTGACTTAAATTGGTTTGTTTGGCTAAACTAAAACCGAAATTGACTCGGATGAAACTGGTATATGAGGATCCCAAAAAGTGGTCAAAGTTCATGTATATTATGATATTATGTTAATCATGCCAGGATGTGGTCGAAATCCACTCTAATGTGGTGGAAAGTGACTTAAATCGGTGAGTTGGCCAAACTAGAGTCGAAATTGACTCGGATGTAACTGGTATCAGAGGACCCCAAAAAGTGGTCAAAGTTGATGTAAATTATGATAATATGATAATCATGCCAGGATGTGCTCGAATTCCACTCTAATGTGGTGGAAAGATACTTAAATTGGTTAGGTTAGCCAAACTAGAGCCATAATTGACTTGGATGAAACTGGTATCAGAGGACCCCAAAATGTGGTCAAAGTTGATGTAAATTATGATAATATATTAATCATGCCAGGATGTGGTCGAAATCCACTCTAATGTGGTGGAAAGTGACTTAAATTGGTGACTTTGGCCAAACTAGAGCTGAAATTGACTCGGATGAAACTTTTATTGGAGGACCCCCAAAAATAGTCATAGTTGATGTATTTTCTGATAATATGTTAATCATGCCAAGAAGTGGTCGAAATCCACTCTAATGTGGTGGAAATTGACTTAAATTGGTTTGTTTGGCCAAACTAAAACCGAAATTGACTCGGATGAAACTGGTATATGAGTATCCCAAAAAGTGGTCAAAGTTCATGTACATTATGATATTATGTTAATCATGCCAGGATGTGGTCGAAATCCACTCTAATGTGGTGGAAAGTGACTTAAATCGGTGAGTTGGCCAAACTAGAGCCGAAATTGACTCGGATGTAACTGGTATCAGAGGACCCCAAAAAGTGGTCAAAGTTGATGTAAATTATGATAATATGATAATCATGCCAGGATGTGCTCGAATTCCACTCTAATGTGGTGGAAAGATACTTAAATTGGTTAGGTTAGCCAAACTAGAGCCATAATTGACTTGGATGAAACTGGTATCAGAGGACCCCAAAATGTGGTCAAAGTTGATGTAAATTATGATAATATATTAATCATGCCAGGATGTGGTCGAAATCCACTCTAATGTGGTGGAAAGTGACTTAAATACAGACTTTGGCCAAACTAGAGCCGAAATTGACTCGGATGAAACTGGTATATGCGTATCCCAAAAAGTGGTCAAAGTTCATGTATATTATGATAACTTGTTAATCATGCCAGGATGTGGTCGAAATCCACTCTAATGTGGTGGAAATTGACTTAAACTGGTTTGTTTGGCCAAACTAAAACCGAAATTGACTCGGATGAAACTGGTATATAAGGATCCCAAAAAGTGGTCAAAGTTCATGTATATTATGATAATATGTTAATCATTCCAGGATGTGGTCGAAATCCAATCTAATGTGGTGGAAAGTGACTTAAATTGGTTACTTTGGCCAAACTAGAGCCGAAATTGACTCAAATGAAACTGTTATTGGAGGACCCCAAAAAATGGTCATAGTTGATGTATTTTATGATAATATGTTAATCATGACAAGAAGTGGTCGAAATCCACTCTAATGTGGTGGAAATTGACTTAAATTGGTTTGTTTGGCTAAACTAAAACCGAAATTGACTCGGATGAAACTGGTATATGAGGATCCCAAAAAGTGGTCAAAGTTCATGTATATTATGATATTATGTTAATCATGCCAGGATGTGGTCGAAATCCACTCTAATGTGGTGGAAAGTGACTTAAATCGGTGAGTTGGCCAAACTAGAGTCGAAATTGACTCGGATGTAACTGGTATCAGAGGACCCCAAAAAGTGGTCAAAGTTGATGTAAATTATGATAATATGATAATCATGCCAGGATGTGCTCGAATTCCACTCTAATGTGGTGGAAAGATACTTAAATTGGTTAGGTTAGCCAAACTAGAGCCATAATTGACTTGGATGAAACTGGTATCAGAGGACCCCAAAATGTGGTCAAAGTTGATGTAAATTATGATAATATATTAATCATGCCAGGATGTGGTCGAAATCCACTCTAATGTGGTGGAAAGTGACTTAAATTGGTGACTTTGGCCAAACTAGAGCTGAAATTGACTCGGATGAAACTTTTATTGGAGGACCCCCAAAAATAGTCATAGTTGATGTATTTTCTGATAATATGTTAATCATGCCAAGAAGTGGTCGAAATCCACTCTAATGTGGTGGAAATTGACTTAAATTGGTTTGTTTGGCCAAACTAAAACCGAAATTGACTCGGATGAAACTGGTATATGAGTATCCCAAAAAGTGGTCAAAGTTCATGTATATTATGATATTATGTTAATCATGCCAGGATGTGGTCGAAATCCACTCTAATGTGGTGGAAAGTGACTTAAATCGGTGAGTTGGCCAAACTAGAGCCGAAATTGACTCGGATGTAACTGGTATCAGAGGACCCCAAAAAGTGGTCAAAGTTGATGTAAATTATGATAATATGATAATCATGCCAGGATGTGCTCGAATTCCACTCTAATGTGGTGGAAAGATACTTAAATTGGTTAGGTTAGCCAAACTAGAGCCATAATTGACTTGGATGAAACTGGTATCAGAGGACCCCAAAATGTGGTCAAAGTTGATGTAAATTATGATAATATATTAATCATGCCAGGATGTGGTCGAAATCCACTCTAATGTGGTGGAAAGTGACTTAAATACAGACTTTGGCCAAACTAGAGCCGAAATTGACTCGGATGAAACTTTTATTGGAGGACCCCAAAAATAGTCATAGTTGATGTATTTTCTGATAATATGTTAATCATGCCAAGAAGTGGTCGAAATCCACTCTAATGTGGTGGAAATTGACTTAAATTGGTTTGTTTGGCCAAACTAAAACCGAAATTGACTCGGATGAAACTGGTATATGAGTATCCCAAAAAGTGGTCAAAGTTCATGTATATTATGATAATTTGTTAATCATGCCAGGATGTGGTCGAAATCCACTCTAATGTGGTGGAAATTGACTTAAACTGGTTTGTTTGGCCAAACTAAAACCGAAATTGACTCGGATGAAACTGGTATATAAGGATCCCAAAAAGTGGTCAAAGTTCATGTATATTATGATAATATGTTAATCATTCCAGGATGTGGTCGAAATCCAATCTAATGTGGTGGAAAGTGACTTAAATTGGTTACTTTGGCCAAACTAGAGCCGAAATTGACTCAAATGAAACTGTTATTGGAGGACCCCAAAAAATGGTCATAGTTGATGTATTTTATGATAATATGTTAATCATGACAAGAAGTGGTCGAAATCCACTCTAATGTGGTGGAAATTGACTTAAATTGGTTTGTTTGGCTAAACTAAAACCGAAATTGACTCGGATGAAACTGGTATATGAGGATCCCAAAAAGTGGTCAAAGTTCATGTATATTATGATATTATGTTAATCATGCCAGGATGTGGTCGAAATCCACTCTAATGTGGTGGAAAGTGACTTAAATCGGTGAGTTGGCCAAACTAGAGTCGAAATTGACTCGGATGTAACTGGTATCAGAGGACCCCAAAAAGTGGTCAAAGTTGATGTAAATTATGATAATATGATAATCATGCCAGGATGTGCTCGAATTCCACTCTAATGTGGTGGAAAGATACTTAAATTGGTTAGGTTAGCCAAACTAGAGCCATAATTGACTTGGATGAAACTGGTATCAGAGGACCCCAAAATGTGGTCAAAGTTGATGTAAATTATGATAATATATTAATCATGCCAGGATGTGGTCGAAATCCACTCTAATGTGGTGGAAAGTGACTTAAATTGGTGACTTTGGCCAAACTAGAGCTGAAATTGACTCAAATGAAACTTTTATTGGAGGACCCCCAAAAATAGTCATAGTTGATGTATTTTCTGATAATATGTTAATCATGCCAAGAAGTGGTCGAAATCCACTCTAATGTGGTGGAAATTGACTTAAATTGGTTTGTTTGGCCAAACTAAAACCGAAATTGACTCGGATGAAACTGGTATATGAGTATCCCAAAAAGTGGTCAAAGTTCATGTATATTATGATATTATGTTAATCATGCCAGGATGTGGTCGAAATCCACTCTAATGTGGTGGAAAGTGACTTAAATCGGTGAGTTGGCCAAACTAGAGCCGAAATTGACTCGGATGTAACTGGTATCAGAGGACCCCAAAAAGTGGTCAAAGTTGATGTAAATTATGATAATATGATAATCATGCCAGGATGTGCTCGAATTCCACTCTAATGTGGTGGAAAGATACTTAAATTGGTTAGGTTAGCCAAACTAGAGCCATAATTGACTTGGATGAAACTGGTATCAGAGGACCCCAAAATGTGGTCAAAGTTGATGTAAATTATGATAATATATTAATCATGCCAGGATGTGGTCGAAATCCACTCTAATGTGGTGGAAAGTGACTTAAATACAGACTTTGGCCAAACTAGAGCCGAAATTGACTCGGATAAAACTGGTATATGAGTATCCCAAAAAGTGGTCAAAGTTCATGTATATTATGATAATTTGTTAATCATGCCAGGATGTGGTCGAAATCCACTCTAATGTGGTGGAAATTGACTTAAACTGGTTTGTTTGGCCAAACTAAAACCGAAATTGACTCGGATGAAACTGGTATATAAGGATCCCAAAAAGTGGTCAAAGTTCATGTATATTATGATAATATGTTAATCATTCCAGGATGTGGTCGAAATCCAATCTAATGTGGTGGAAAGTGACTTAAATTGGTTACTTTGGCCAAACTAGAGCCGAAATTGACTCAAATGAAACTGTTATTGGAGGACCCCAAAAAATGGTCATAGTTGATGTATTTTATGATAATATGTTAATCATGACAAGAAGTGGTCGAAATCCACTCTAATGTGGTGGAAATTGACTTAAATTGGTTTGTTTGGCTAAACTAAAACCGAAATTGACTCGGATGAAACTGGTATATGAGGATCCCAAAAAGTGGTCAAAGTTCATGTATATTATGATATTATGTTAATCATGCCAGGATGTGGTCGAAATCCACTCTAATGTGGTGGAAAGTGACTTAAATCGGTGAGTTGGCCAAACTAGAGCCGAAATTGACTCGGATGTAACTGGTATCAGAGGACCCCAAAAAGTGGTCAAAGTTGATGTAAATTATGATAATATGATAATCATGCCAGGATGTGCTCGAATTCCACTCTAATGTGGTGGAAAGATACTTAAATTGGTTAGGTTAGCCAAACTAGAGCCATAATTGACTTGGATGAAACTGGTATCAGAGGACCCCAAAATGTGGTCAAAGTTGATGTAAATTATGATAATATATTAATCATGCCAGGATGTGGTCGAAATCCACTCTAATGTGGTGGAAAGTGACTTAAATTGGTGACTTTGGCCAAACTAGAGCTGAAATTGACTCGGATGAAACTTTTATTGGAGGACCCCCAAAAATAGTCATAGTTGATGTATTTTCTGATAATATGTTAATCATGCCAAGAAGTGGTCGAAATCCACTCTAATGTGGTGGAAATTGACTTAAATTGGTTTGTTTGGCCAAACTAAAACCGAAATTGACTCGGATGAAAATGGTATATGAGTATCCCAAAAAGTGGTCAAAGTTCATGTATATTATGATAATTTGTTAATCATGCCAGGATGTGGTCGAAATCCACTCTAATGTGGTGGAAATTGACTTAAACTGGTTTGTTTGGCCAAAGTAAAACCGAAATTGACTCGGATGAAACTGGTATATAAGGATCCCAAAAAGTGGTCAAAGTTCATGTATATTATGATAATATGTTAATCATTCCAGGATGTGGTCGAAATCCAATCTAATGTGGTGGAAAGTGACTTAAATTGGTTACTTTGGCCAAACTAGAGCCGAAATTGACTCAAATGAAACTGTTATTGGAGGACCCCAAAAAATGGTCATAGTTGATGTATTTTATGATAATATGTTAATCATGACAAGAAGTGGTCGAAATCCACTCTAATGTGGTGGAAATTGACTTAAATTGGTTTGTTTGGCTAAACTAAAACCGAAATTTACTCGGATGAAACTGGTATATGAGGATCCCAAAAAGTGGTCAAAGTTCATGTATATTATGATATTATGTTAATCATGCCAGGATGTGGTCGAAATCCACTCTAATGTGGTGGAAAGTGACTTAAATCGGTGAGTTGGCCAAACTAGAGCCGAAATTGACTCGGATGTAACTGGTATCAGAGGACCCCAAAAAGTGGTCAAAGTTGATGTAAATTATGATAATATGATAATCATGCCAGGATGTGCTCGAATTCCACTCTAATGTGGTGGAAAGATACTTAAATTGGTTAGGTTAGCCAAACTAGAGCCATAATTGACTTGGATGAAACTGGTATCAGAGGACCCCAAAATGTGGTCAAAGTTGATGTAAATTATGATAATATATTAATCATGCCAGGATGTGGTCGAAATCCACTCTAATGTGGTGGAAAGTGACTTAAATTGGTGACTTTGGCCAAACTAGAGCTGAAATTGACTCGGATGAAACTTTTATTGGAGGACCCCCAAAAATAGTCATAGTTGATGTATTTTCTGATAATATGTTAATCATGCCAAGAAGTGGTCGAAATCCACTCTAATGTGGTGGAAATTGACTTAAATTGGTTTGTTTGGCCAAACTAAAACCGAAATTGACTCGGATGAAACTGGTATATGAGTATCCCAAAAAGTGGTCAAAGTTCATGTATATTATGATAATTTGTTAATCATGCCAGGATGTGGTCGAAATCCACTCTAATGTGGTGGAAATTGACTTAAACTGGTTTGTTTGGCCAAACTAAAACCGAAATTGACTCGGATGAAACTGGTATATAAGGATCCCAAAAAGTGGTCAAAGTTCATGTATATTATGATAATATGTTAATCATTCCAGGATGTGGTCGAAATCCAATCTAATGTGGTGGAAAGTGACTTAAATTGGTTACTTTGGCCAAACTAGAGCCGAAATTGACTCAAATGAAACTGTTATTGGAGGACCCCAAAAAATGGTCATAGTTGATGTATTTTATGATAATATGTTAATCATGACAAGAAGTGGTCGAAATCCACTCTAATGTGGTGGAAATTGACTTAAATTGGTTTGTTTGGCTAAACTAAAACCGAAATTGACTCGGATGAAACTGGTATATGAGGATCCCAAAAAGTGGTCAAAGTTCATGTATATTATGATATTATGTTAATCATGCCAGGATGTGGTCGAAATCCACTCTAATGTGGTGGAAAGTGACTTAAATCGGTGAGTTGGCCAAACTAGAGCCGAAATTGACTGGGATGTAACTGGTATCAGAGGACCCCAAAAAGTGGTCAAAGTTGATGTAAATTATGATAATATGATAATCATGCCAGGATGTGCTCGAATTCCACTCTAATGTGGTGGAAAGTTACTTAAATTGGTTAGGTTAGCCAAACTAGAGCCATAATTGACTTGGATGAAACTGGTATCAGAGGACCCCAAAATGTGGTCAAAGTTGATGTAAATTATGATAATATATTAATCATGCCAGGATGTGGTCGAAATCCACTCTAATGTGGTGGAAAGTGACTTAAATTGGTGACTTTGGCCAAACTAGAGCTGAAATTGACTCGGATGAAACTTTTATTGGAGGACCCCCAAAAATAGTCATAGTTGATGTATTTTCTGATAATATGTTAATCATGCCAAGAAGTGGTCGAAATCCACTCTAATGTGGTGGAAATTGACTTAAATTGGTTTGTTTGGCCAAACTAAAACCGAAATTGACTCGGATGAAACTGGTATATGAGTATCCCAAAAAGTGGTCAAAGTTCATGTATATTATGATAATTTGTTAATCATGCCAGGATGTGGTCGAAATCCACTCTAATGTGGTGGAAATTGACTTAAACTGGTTTGTTTGGCCAAAGTAAAACCGAAATTGACTCGGATGAAACTGGTATATAAGGATCCCAAAAAGTGGTCAAAGTTCATGTATATTATGATAATATGTTAATCATTCCAGGATGTGGTCGAAATCCAATCTAATGTGGTGGAAAGTGACTTAAATTGGTTACTTTGGCCAAACTAGAGCCGAAATTGACTCAAATGAAACTGTTATTGGAGGACCCCAAAAAATGGTCATAGTTGATGTATTTTATGATAATATGTTAATCATGACAAGAAGTGGTCGAAATCCACTCTAATGTGGTGGAAATTGACTTAAATTGGTTTGTTTGGCTAAACTAAAACCGAAATTTACTCGGATGAAACTGGTATATGAGGATCCCAAAAAGTGGTCAAAGTTCATGTATATTATGATATTATGTTAATCATGCCAGGATGTGGTCGAAATCCACTCTAATGTGGTGGAAAGTGACTTAAATCGGTGAGTTGGCCAAACTAGAGCCGAAATTGACTCGGATGTAACTGGTATCAGAGGACCCCAAAAAGTGGTCAAAGTTGATGTAAATTATGATAATATGATAATCATGCCAGGATGTGCTCGAATTCCACTCTAATGTGGTGGAAAGATACTTAAATTGGTTAGGTTAGCCAAACTAGAGCCATAATTGACTTGGATGAAACTGGTATCAGAGGACCCCAAAATGTGGTCAAAGTTGATGTAAATTATGATAATATATTAATCATGCCAGGATGTGGTCGAAATCCACTCTAATGTGGTGGAAAGTGACTTAAATTGGTGACTTTGGCCAAACTAGAGCTGAAATTGACTCGGATGAAACTTTTATTGGAGGACCCCCAAAAATAGTCATAGTTGATGTATTTTCTGATAATATGTTAATCATGCCAAGAAGTGGTCGAAATCCACTCTAATGTGGTGGAAATTGACTTAAATTGGTTTGTTTGGCCAAACTAAAACCGAAATTGACTCGGATGAAACTGGTATATGAGTATCCCAAAAAGTGGTCAAAGTTCATGTATATTATGATAATTTGTTAATCATGCCAGGATGTGGTCGAAATCCACTCTAATGTGGTGGAAATTGACTTAAACTGGTTTGTTTGGCCAAACTAAAACCGAAATTGACTCGGATGAAACTGGTATATAAGGATCCCAAAAAGTGGTCAAAGTTCATGTATATTATGATAATATGTTAATCATTCCAGGATGTGGTCGAAATCCAATCTAATGTGGTGGAAAGTGACTTAAATTGGTTACTTTGGCCAAACTAGAGCCGAAATTGACTCAAATGAAACTGTTATTGGAGGACCCCAAAAAATGGTCATAGTTGATGTATTTTATGATAATATGTTAATCATGACAAGAAGTGGTCGAAATCCACTCTAATGTGGTGGAAATTGACTTAAATTGGTTTGTTTGGCTAAACTAAAACCGAAATTGACTCGGATGAAACTGGTATATGAGGATCCCAAAAAGTGGTCAAAGTTCATGTATATTATGATATTATGTTAATCATGCCAGGATGTGGTCGAAATCCACTCTAATGTAGTGGAAAGTGACTTAAATCGGTGAGTTGGCCAAACTAGAGCCGAAATTGACTGGGATGTAACTGGTATCAGAGGACCCCAAAAAGTGGTCAAAGTTGATGTAAATTATGATAATATGATAATCATGCCAGGATGTGCTCGAATTCCACTCTAATGTGGTGGAAAGTTACTTAAATTGGTTAGGTTAGCCAAACTAGAGCCATAATTGACTTGGATGAAACTGGTATCAGAGGACCCCAAAATGTGGTCAAAGTTGATGTAAATTATGATAATATATTAATCATGCCAGGATGTGGTCGAAATCCACTCTAATGTGGTGGAAAGTGACTTAAATTGGTGACTTTGGCCAAACTAGAGCCGAAATTGACTCGGATGAAACTTTTATTGGAGGACCCCCAAAAATAGTCATAGTTGATGTATTTTCTGATAATATGTTAATCATGCCAAGAAGTGGTCGAAATCCACTCTAATGTGGTGGAAATTGACTTAAATTGGTTTGTTTGGCCAAACTAAAACCGAAATTGACTCGGATCAAACTGGTATATGAGTATCCCAAAAAGTGGTCAAAGTTCATGTATATTATGATAATTTGTTAATCATGCTAGGATGTGGTCGAAATCCACTCTAATGTGGTGGAAATTGACTTAAACTGGTTTATTTTGCCAAACTAAAACCGAAATTGACTCGGATGAAACTGGTATATAAGGATCCCAAAAAGTGGTCAAAGTTCATGTATATTATGATAATATGTTAATCATGCCAGGATGTGGTCGAAATCCAATCTAATGTGGTGGAAAGTGACTTAAATTGGTTACTTTGGCCAAACTAGAGCCGAAATTGACTCAAATGAAACTGTTATTGGAGGACCCCAAAAAATGGTCATAGTTGATGTATTTTATGATAATATGTTAATCATGACAAGAAGTGGTCGAAATCCACTCTAATGTGGTGGAAATTGACTTAAATTGGTTTGTTTGGCTAAACTAAAACCGAAATTGACTCGGATGAAACTGGTATATGAGGATCCCAAAAAGTGGTCAAAGTTCATGTATATTATGATATTATGTTAATCATGCCAGGATGTGGTCGAAATCCACTCTAATGTGGTGGAAAGTGACTTAAATCGGTGAGTTGGCCAAACTAGAGCCGAAATTGACTGGGATGTAACTGGTATCAGAGGACCCCAAAAAGTGGTCAAAGTTGATGTAAATTATGATAATATGATAATCATGCCAGGATGTGCTCGAATTCCACTCTAATGTGGTGGAAAGTTACTTAAATTGGTTAGGTTAGCCAAACTAGAGCCATAATTGACTTGGATGAAACTGGTATCAGAGGACCCCAAAATGTGGTCAAAGTTGATGTAAATTATGATAATATATTAATCATGCCAGGATGTGGTCGAAATCCACTCTAATGTGGTGGAAAGTGACTTAAATTGGTGACTTTGGCCAAACTAGAGCCGAAATTGACTCGGATGAAACTTTTATTGGAGGACCCCCAAAAATAGTCATAGTTGATGTATTTTCTGATAATATGTTAATCATGCCAAGAAGTGGTCGAAATCCACTCTAATGTGGTGGAAATTGACTTAAATTGGTTTGTTTGGCCAAACTAAAACCGAAATTGACTCGGATCAAACTGGTATATGAGTATCCCAAAAAGTGGTCAAAGTTCATGTATATTATGATAATTTGTTAATCATGCTAGGATGTGGTCGAAATCCACTCTAATGTGGTGGAAATTGACTTAAACTGGTTTATTTTGCCAAACTAAAACCGAAATTGACTCGGATGAAACTGGTATATAAGGATCCCAAAAAGTGGTCAAAGTTCATGTATATTATGATAATATGTTAATCATGCCAGGATGTGGTCGAAATCCAATCTAATGTGGTGGAAAGTGACTTAAATTGGTTACTTTGGCCAAACTAGAGCCGAAATTGACTCAAATGAAACTGTTATTGGAGGACCCCAAAAAATGGTCATAGTTGATGTATTTTATGATAATATGTTAATCATGACAAGAAGTGGTCGAAATCCACTCTAATGTGGTGGAAATTGACTTAAATTGGTTTGTTTGGCTAAACTAAAACCGAAATTGACTCGGATGAAACTGGTATATGAGGATCCCAAAAAGTGGTCAAAGTTCATGTATATTATGATATTATGTTAATCATGCCAGGATGTGGTCGAAATCCACTCTAATGTGGTGGAAAGTGACTTAAATCGGTGAGTTGGCCAAACTAGAGCCGAAATTGACTCGGATGTAACTGGTATCAGAGGACCCCAAAAAGTGGTCAAAGTTGATGTAAATTATGATAATATGATAATCGTGCCAGGATGTGCTCGAATTCCACTCTAATGTGGTGGAAAGTTACTTAAATTGGTTAGGTTAGCCAAACTAGAGCCATAATTGACTTGGATGAAACTGGTATCAGAGGACCCCAAAATGTGGTCAAAGTTGATGTAAATTATGATAATATATTAATCATGCCAGGATGTGGTCGAAATCCACTCTAATGTGGTGTAAAGTGACTTAAATTGGTGACTTTGGCCAAACTAGAGCCGAAATTGACTCGGATGAAACTTTTATTGGAGGACCCCCAAAAATAGTCATAGTTGATGTATTTTCTGATAATATGTTAATCATGCCAAGAAGTGGTCGAAATCCACTCTAATGTGGTGGAAATTGACTTAAATTGGTTTGTTTGGCCAAACTAAAACCGAAATTGACTCGGATCAAACTGGTATATGAGTATCCCAAAAAGTGGTCAAAGTTCATGTATATTATGATAATTTGTTAATCATGCTAGGATGTGGTCGAAATCCACTCTAATGTGGTGGAAATTGACTTAAACTGGTTTGTTTGGCCAAACTAAAACCGAAATTGACTCGGATGAAACTGGTATATAAGGATCCCAAAAAGTGGTCAAAGTTCATATATATTATGATAATATGTTAATCATGCCAGGATGTGGTCGAAATCCAATCTAATGTGGTGGAAAGTGACTTAAATTGGTTACTTTGGCCAAACTAGAGCCGAAATTGACTCAAATGAAACTGTTATTGGAGGACCCCAAAAAATGGTCATAGTTGATGTATTTTATGATAATATGTTAATCATGACAAGAAGTGGTCGAAATCCACTCTAATGTGGTGGAAATTGACTTAAATTGGTTTGTTTGGCTAAACTAAAACCGAAATTGACTCGGATGAAACTGGTATATGAGGATCCCAAAAAGTGGTCAAAGTTCATGTATATTATGATATTATGTTAATCATGCCAGGATGTGGTCGAAATCCACTCTAATGTGGTGGAAAGTGACTTAAATCGGTGAGTTGGCCAAACTAGAGCCGAAATTGACTCGGATGTAACTGGTATCAGAGGACCCCAAAAAGTGGTCAAAGTTGATGTAAATTATGATAATATGATAATCATGCCAGGATGTGCTCGAATTCCACTCTAATGTGGTGGAAAGATACTTAAATTGGTTAGGTTAGCCAAACTAGAGCCATAATTGACTTGGATGAAACTGGTATCAGAGGACCCCAAAATGTGGTCAAAGTTGATGTAAATTATGATAATATATTAATCATGCCAGGATGTGGTCGAAATCCACTCTAATGTGGTGGAAAGTGACTTAAATTGGTGACTTTGGCCAAACTAGAGCTGAAATTGACTCGGATGAAACTTTTATTGGAGGACCCCCAAAAATAGTCATAGTTGATGTATTTTCTGATAATATGTTAATCATGCCAAGAAGTGGTCGAAATCCACTCTAATGTGGTGGAAATTGACTTAAATTGGTTTGTTTGGCCAAACTAAAACCGAAATTGACTCGGATGAAACTGGTATATGAGTATCCCAAAAAGTGGTCAAAGTTCATGTATATTATGATAATTTGTTAATCATGCCAGGATGTGGTCGAAATCCACTCTAATGTGGTGGAAATTGACTTAAACTGGTTTGTTTGGCCAAAGTAAAACCGAAATTGACTCGGATGAAACTGGTATATAAGGATCCCAAAAAGTGGTCAAAGTTCATGTATATTATGATAATATGTTAATCATTCCAGGATGTGGTCGAAATCCAATCTAATGTGGTGGAAAGTGACTTAAATTGGTTACTTTGGCCAAACTAGAGCCGAAATTGACTCAAATGAAACTGTTATTGGAGGACCCCAAAAAATGGTCATAGTTGATGTATTTTATGATAATATGTTAATCATGACAAGAAGTGGTCGAAATCCACTCTAATGTGGTGGAAATTGACTTAAATTGGTTTGTTTGGCTAAACTAAAACCGAAATTTACTCGGATGAAACTGGTATATGAGGATCCCAAAAAGTGGTCAAAGTTCATGTATATTATGATATTATGTTAATCATGCCAGGATGTGGTCGAAATCCACTCTAATGTGGTGGAAAGTGACTTAAATCGGTGAGTTGGCCAAACTAGAGCCGAAATTGACTCGGATGTAACTGGTATCAGAGGACCCCAAAAAGTGGTCAAAGTTGATGTAAATTATGATAATATGATAATCATGCCAGGATGCTCGAATTCCACTCTAATGTGGTGGAAAGATACTTAAATTGGTTAGGTTAGCCAAACTAGAGCCATAATTGACTTGGATGAAACTGTATCAGAGGACCCCAAAATGTGGTTCAAAGTTGATGTAAATTATGATAATATATTAATCATGCCCAGGATGTGGTCGAAATCCACTCTAATGTGGTGGAAAGTGACTTAAATTGGTGACTTTGGCCAAACTAGAGCTGAAATTGACTCGGATGAAACTTTTATTGGAGGACCCCCCAAAAATAGTCATAGTTGATGTATTTTCTGATAATATGTTAATCATGCCAAGAAGTGGTCGAAATCCACTCTAATGTGGTGGAAATTGACTTAAATTGGTTTGTTTGGCCAAACTAAAACCGAAATTGACTCGGATGAAACTGGTATATGAGTATCCCAAAAAGTGGTCAAAGTTCATGTATATTATGATAATTTGTTAATCATGCCAGGATGTGGTCGAAATCCACTCTAATGTGGTGGAAATTGACTTAAACTGGTTTGTTTGGCCAAACTAAAACCGAAATTGACTCGGATGAAACTGGTATATAAGGATCCCAAAAAGTGGTCAAAGTTCATGTATATTATGATAATATGTTAATCATTCCAGGATGTGGTCGAAATCCAATCTAATGTGGTGGAAAGTGACTTAAATTGGTTACTTTGGCCAAACTAGAGCCGAAATTGACTCAAATGAAACTGTTATTGGAGGACCCCAAAAAATGGTCATAGTTGATGTATTTTATGATAATATGTTAATCATGACAAGAAGTGGTCGAAATCCACTCTAATGTGGTGGAAATTGACTTAAATTGGTTTGTTTGGCTAAACTAAAACCGAAATTGACTCGGATGAAACTGGTATATGAGGATCCCAAAAAGTGGTCAAAGTTCATGTATATTATGATATTATGTTAATCATGCCAGGATGTGGTCGAAATCCACTCTAATGTGGTGGAAAGTGACTTAAATCGGTGAGTTGGCCAAACTAGAGCCGAAATTGACTGGGATGTAACTGGTATCAGAGGACCCCAAAAAGTGGTCAAAGTTGATGTAAATTATGATAATATGATAATCATGCCAGGATGTGCTCGAATTCCACTCTAATGTGGTGGAAAGTTACTTAAATTGGTTAGGTTAGCCAAACTAGAGCCATAATTGACTTGGATGAAACTGGTATCAGAGGACCCCAAAATGTGGTCAAAGTTGATGTAAATTATGATAATATATTAATCATGCCAGGATGTGGTCGAAATCCACTCTAATGTGGTGGAAAGTGACTTAAATTGGTGACTTTGGCCAAACTAGAGCTGAAATTGACTCGGATGAAACTTTTATTGGAGGACCCCCAAAAATAGTCATAGTTGATGTATTTTCTGATAATATGTTAATCATGCCAAGAAGTGGTCGAAATCCACTCTAATGTGGTGGAAATTGACTTAAATTGGTTTGTTTGGCCAAACTAAAACCGAAATTGACTCGGATGAAACTGGTATATGAGTATCCCAAAAAGTGGTCAAAGTTCATGTATATTATGATAATTTGTTAATCATGCCAGGATGTGGTCGAAATCCACTCTAATGTGGTGGAAATTGACTTAAACTGGTTTGTTTGGCCAAAGTAAAACCGAAATTGACTCGGATGAAACTGGTATATAAGGATCCCAAAAAGTGGTCAAAGTTCATGTATATTATGATAATATGTTAATCATTCCAGGATGTGGTCGAAATCCAATCTAATGTGGTGGAAAGTGACTTAAATTGGTTACTTTGGCCAAACTAGAGCCGAAATTGACTCAAATGAAACTGTTATTGGAGGACCCCAAAAAATGGTCATAGTTGATGTATTTTATGATAATATGTTAATCATGACAAGAAGTGGTCGAAATCCACTCTAATGTGGTGGAAATTGACTTAAATTGGTTTGTTTGGCTAAACTAAAACCGAAATTTACTCGGATGAAACTGGTATATGAGGATCCCAAAAAGTGGTCAAAGTTCATGTATATTATGATATTATGTTAATCATGCCAGGATGTGGTCGAAATCCACTCTAATGTGGTGGAAAGTGACTTAAATCGGTGAGTTGGCCAAACTAGAGCCGAAATTGACTCGGATGTAACTGGTATCAGAGGACCCCAAAAAGTGGTCAAAGTTGATGTAAATTATGATAATATGATAATCATGCCAGGATGTGCTCGAATTCCACTCTAATGTGGTGGAAAGATACTTAAATTGGTTAGGTTAGCCAAACTAGAGCCATAATTGACTTGGATGAAACTGGTATCAGAGGACCCCAAAATGTGGTCAAAGTTGATGTAAATTATGATAATATATTAATCATGCCAGGATGTGGTCGAAATCCACTCTAATGTGGTGGAAAGTGACTTAAATTGGTGACTTTGGCCAAACTAGAGCTGAAATTGACTCGGATGAAACTTTTATTGGAGGACCCCCAAAAATAGTCATAGTTGATGTATTTTCTGATAATATGTTAATCATGCCAAGAAGTGGTCGAAATCCACTCTAATGTGGTGGAAATTGACTTAAATTGGTTTGTTTGGCCAAACTAAAACCGAAATTGACTCGGATGAAACTGGTATATGAGTATCCCAAAAAGTGGTCAAAGTTCATGTATATTATGATAATTTGTTAATCATGCCAGGATGTGGTCGAAATCCACTCTAATGTGGTGGAAATTGACTTAAACTGGTTTGTTTGGCCAAACTAAAACCGAAATTGACTCGGATGAAACTGGTATATAAGGATCCCAAAAAGTGGTCAAAGTTCATGTATATTATGATAATATGTTAATCATTCCAGGATGTGGTCGAAATCCAATCTAATGTGGTGGAAAGTGACTTAAATTGGTTACTTTGGCCAAACTAGAGCCGAAATTGACTCAAATGAAACTGTTATTGGAGGACCCCAAAAAATGGTCATAGTTGATGTATTTTATGATAATATGTTAATCATGACAAGAAGTGGTCGAAATCCACTCTAATGTGGTGGAAATTGACTTAAATTGGTTTGTTTGGCTAAACTAAAACCGAAATTGACTCGGATGAAACTGGTATATGAGGATCCCAAAAAGTGGTCAAAGTTCATGTATATTATGATATTATGTTAATCATGCCAGGATGTGGTCGAAATCCACTCTAATGTGGTGGAAAGTGACTTAAATCGGTGAGTTGGCCAAACTAGAGCCGAAATTGACTGGGATGTAACTGGTATCAGAGGACCCCAAAAAGTGGTCAAAGTTGATGTAAATTATGATAATATGATAATCATGCCAGGATGTGCTCGAATTCCACTCTAATGTGGTGGAAAGTTACTTAAATTGGTTAGGTTAGCCAAACTAGAGCCATAATTGACTTGGATGAAACTGGTATCAGAGGACCCCAAAATGTGGTCAAAGTTGATGTAAATTATGATAATATATTAATCATGCCAGGATGTGGTCGAAATCCACTCTAATGTGGTGGAAAGTGACTTAAATTGGTGACTTTGGCCAAACTAGAGCCGAAATTGACTCGGATGAAACTTTTATTGGAGGACCCCCAAAAATAGTCATAGTTGATGTATTTTCTGATAATATGTTAATCATGCCAAGAAGTGGTCGAAATCCACTCTAATGTGGTGGAAATTGACTTAAATTGGTTTGTTTGGCCAAACTAAAACCGAAATTGACTCGGATCAAACTGGTATATGAGTATCCCAAAAAGTGGTCAAAGTTCATGTATATTATGATAATTTGTTAATCATGCTAGGATGTGGTCGAAATCCACTCTAATGTGGTGGAAATTGACTTAAACTGGTTTATTTTGCCAAACTAAAACCGAAATTGACTCGGATGAAACTGGTATATAAGGATCCCAAAAAGTGGTCAAAGTTCATGTATATTATGATAATATGTTAATCATGCCAGGATGTGGTCGAAATCCAATCTAATGTGGTGGAAAGTGACTTAAATTGGTTACTTTGGCCAAACTAGAGCCGAAATTGACTCAAATGAAACTGTTATTGGAGGACCCCAAAAAATGGTCATAGTTGATGTATTTTATGATAATATGTTAATCATGACAAGAAGTGGTCGAAATCCACTCTAATGTGGTGGAAATTGACTTAAATTGGTTTGTTTGGCTAAACTAAAACCGAAATTGACTCGGATGAAACTGGTATATGAGGATCCCAAAAAGTGGTCAAAGTTCATGTATATTATGATATTATGTTAATCATGCCAGGATGTGGTCGAAATCCACTCTAATGTGGTGGAAAGTGACTTAAATCGGTGAGTTGGCCAAACTAGAGCCGAAATTGACTCGGATGTAACTGGTATCAGAGGACCCCAAAAAGTGGTCAAAGTTGATGTAAATTATGATAATATGATAATCATGCCAGGATGTGCTCGAATTCCACTCTAATGTGGTGGAAAGTTACTTAAATTGGTTAGGTTAGCCAAACTAGAGCCATAATTGACTTGGATGAAACTGGTATCAGAGGACCCCAAAATGTGGTCAAAGTTGATGTAAATTATGATAATATATTAATCATGCCAGGATGTGGTCGAAATCCACTCTAATGTGGTGTAAAGTGACTTAAATTGGTGACTTTGGCCAAACTAGAGCCGAAATTGACTCGGATGAAACTTTTATTGGAGGACCCCCAAAAATAGTCATAGTTGATGTATTTTCTGATAATATGTTAATCATGCCAAGAAGTGGTCGAAATCCACTCTAATGTGGTGGAAATTGACTTAAATTGGTTTGTTTGGCCAAACTAAAACCGAAATTGACTCGGATCAAACTGGTATATGAGTATCCCAAAAAGTGGTCAAAGTTCATGTATATTATGATAATTTGTTAATCATGGTAGGATGTGGTCGAAATCCACTCTAATGTGGTGGAAATTGACTTAAACTGGTTTGTTTGGCCAAACTAAAACTGAAATTGACTCGGATGAAACTGGTATATAAGGATCCCAAAAAGTGGTCAAAGTTCATATATATTATGATAATATGTTAATCATGCCAGGATGTGGTCGAAATCCAATCTAATGTGGTGGAAAGTGACTTAAATTGGTTACTTTGGCCAAACTAGAGCCGAAATTGACTCAAATGAAACTGTTATTGGAGGACCCCAAAAAATGGTCATAGTTGATGTATTTTATGATAATATGTTAATCATGACAAGAAGTGGTCGAAATCCACTCTAATGTGGTGGAAATTGACTTAAATTGGTTTGTTTGGCTAAACTAAAACCGAAATTGACTCGGATGAAACTGGTATATGAGGATCCCAAAAAGTGGTCAAAGTTCATGTATATTATGATATTATGTTAATCATGCCAGGATGTGGTCGAAATCCACTCTAATGTGGTGGAAAGTGACTTAAATCGGTGAGTTGGCCAAACTAGAGCCGAAATTGACTCGGATGTAACTGGTATCAGAGGACCCCAAAAAGTGGTCAAAGTTGATGTAAATTATGATAATATGATAATCATGCCAGGATGTGCTCGAATTCCACTCTAATGTGGTGGAAAGTTACTTAAATTGGTTAGGTTAGCCAAACTAGAGCCATAATTGACTTGGATGAAACTGGTATCAGAGGACCCCAAAATGTGGTCAAAGTTGATGTAAATTATGATAATATATTAATCATGCCAGGATGTGGTCGAAATCCACTCTAATGTGGTGTAAAGTGACTTAAATTGGTGACTTTGGCCAAACTAGAGCCGAAATTGACTCGGATGAAACTTTTATTGGAGGACCCCCAAAAATAGTCATAGTTGATGTATTTTCTGATAATATGTTAATCATGCCAAGAAGTGGTCGAAATCCACTCTAATGTGGTGGAAATTGACTTAAATTGGTTTGTTTGGCCAAACTAAAACCGAAATTGACTCGGATCAAACTGGTATATGAGTATCCCAAAAAGTGGTCAAAGTTCATGTATATTATGATAATTTGTTAATCATGGTAGGATGTGGTCGAAATCCACTCTAATGTGGTGGAAATTGACTTAAACTGGTTTGTTTGGCCAAACTAAAACCGAAATTGACTCGGATGAAACTGGTATATAAGGATCCCAAAAAGTGGTCAAAGTTCATATATATTATGATAATATGTTAATCATGCCAGGATGTGGTCGAAATCCAATCTAATGTGGTGGAAAGTGACTTAAATTGGTTACTTTGGCCAAACTAGAGCCGAAATTGACTCAAATGAAACTGTTATTGGAGGACCCCAAAAAATGGTCATAGTTGATGTATTTTATGATAATATGTTAATCATGACAAGAAGTGGTCGAAATCCACTCTAATGTGGTGGAAATTGACTTAAATTGGTTTGTTTGGCTAAACTAAAACCGAAATTGACTCGGATGAAACTGGTATATGAGGATCCCAAAAAGTGGTCAAAGTTCATGTATATTATGATATTATGTTAATCATGCCAGGATGTGGTCGAAATCCACTCTAATGTGGTGGAAAGTGACTTAAATCGGTGAGTTGGCCAAACTAGAGCCGAAATTGACTCGGATGTAACTGGTATCAGAGGACCCCAAAAAGTGGTCAAAGTTTATGTAAATTATGATAATATGATAATCATGCCAGGATGTGCTCGAATTCCACTCTAATGTGGTGGAAAGTTACTTAAATTGGTTAGGTTAGCCAAACTAGAGCCATGATTGACTTGGATGAAACTGGTATCAGAGGACCCCAAAATGTGGTCAAAGTTGATGTAAATTATGATAATATATTAATCATGCCAGGATGTGGTCGAAATCCACTCTAATGTGGTGGAAAGTGACTTAAATTGGTGACTTTGGCCAAACTAGAGCCGAAATTGACTCGGATGAAACTTTTATTGGAGGACCCCCAAAAATAGTCATAGTTGATGTATTTTCTGATAATATGTTAATCATGCCAAGAAGTGGTCGAAATCCACTCTAATGTGATGGAAATTGACTTAAATTGGTTTGTTTGGCCAAATTAAAACCGAAATTGACTCGGATGAAACTGGTATATGAGTATCCCAAAAAGTGGTCAAAGTTCATGTATATTATGCTAATTTGTTAATCATGCCAGGATGTGGTCGAAATCCACTCTAATGTGGTGGAAATTGACTTAAACTGGTTTGTTTGGCCAAACTAAAACCGAAATTGACTCGGATGAAACTGGTATATAAGGATCCCAAAAAGTGGTCAAAGTTCATATATATTATGATAATATGTTAATCATGCCAGGATGTGGTCGAAATCCAATCTAATGTGGTGGAAAGTGACTTAAATTGGTTACTTTGGCCAAACTAGAGCCGAAATTGACTCAAATGAAACTGTTATTGGAGGACCCCAAAAAATGGTCATAGTTGATGTATTTTATGATAATATGTTAATCATGACAAGAAGTGGTCGAAATCCACTCTAATGTGGTGGAAATTGACTTAAATTGGTTTGTTTGGCTAAACTAAAACCGAAATTGACTCGGATGAAACTGGTATATGAGGATCCCAAAAAGTGGTCAAAGTTCATGTATATTATGATATTATGTTAATCATGCCAGGATGTGGTCGAAATCCACTCTAATGTGGTGGAAAGTGACTTAAATCGGTGAGTTGGCCAAACTAGAGCCGAAATTGACTCGGATGTAACTGGTATCAGAGGACCCCAAAAAGTGGTCAAAGTTGATGTAAATTATGATAATATGATAATCATGCCAGGATGTGCTCGAATTCCACTCTAATGTGGTGGAAAGTTACTTAAATTGGTTAGGTTAGCCAAACTAGAGCCATAATTGACTTGGATGAAACTGGTATCAGAGGACCCCAAAATGTGGTCAAAGTTGATGTAAATTATGATAATATATTAATCATGCCAGGATGTGGTCGAAATCCACTCTAATGTGGTGTAAAGTGACTTAAATTGGTGACTTTGGCCAAACTAGAGCCGAAATTGACTCGGATGAAACTTTTATTGGAGGACCCCCAAAAATAGTCATAGTTGATGTATTTTCTGATAATATGTTAATCATGCCAAGAAGTGGTCGAAATCCACTCTAATGTGGTGGAAATTGACTTAAATTGGTTTGTTTGGCCAAACTAAAACCGAAATTGACTCGGATCAAACTGGTATATGAGTATCCCAAAAAGTGGTCAAAGTTCATGTATATTATGATAATTTGTTAATCATGGTAGGATGTGGTCGAAATCCACTCTAATGTGGTGGAAATTGACTTAAACTGGTTTGTTTGGCCAAACTAAAACCGAAATTGACTCGGATGAAACTGGTATATAAGGATCCCAAAAAGTGGTCAAAGTTCATATATATTATGATAATATGTTAATCATGCCAGGATGTGGTCGAAATCCAATCTAATGTGGTGGAAAGTGACTTAAATTGGTTACTTTGGCCAAACTAGAGCCGAAATTGACTCAAATGAAACTGTTATTGGAGGACCCCAAAAAATGGTCATAGTTGATGTATTTTATGATAATATGTTAATCATGACAAGAAGTGGTCGAAATCCACTCTAATGTGGTGGAAATTGACTTAAATTGGTTTGTTTGGCTAAACTAAAACCGAAATTGACTCGGATGAAACTGGTATATGAGGATCCCAAAAAGTGGTCAAAGTTCATGTATATTATGATATTATGTTAATCATGCCAGGATGTGGTCGAAATCCACTCTAATGTGGTGGAAAGTGACTTAAATCGGTGAGTTGGCCAAACTAGAGCCGAAATTGACTCGGATGTAACTGGTATCAGAGGACCCCAAAAAGTGGTCAAAGTTTATGTAAATTATGATAATATGATAATCATGCCAGGATGTGCTCGAATTCCACTCTAATGTGGTGGAAAGTTACTTAAATTGGTTAGGTTAGCCAAACTAGAGCCATGATTGACTTGGATGAAACTGGTATCAGAGGACCCCAAAATGTGGTCAAAGTTGATGTAAATTATGATAATATATTAATCATGCCAGGATGTGGTCGAAATCCACTCTAATGTGGTGGAAAGTGACTTAAATTGGTGACTTTGGCCAAACTAGAGCCGAAATTGACTCGGATGAAACTTTTATTGGAGGACCCCCAAAAATAGTCATAGTTGATGTATTTTCTGATAATATGTTAATCATGCCAAGAAGTGGTCGAAATCCACTCTAATGTGATGGAAATTGACTTAAATTGGTTTGTTTGGCCAAATTAAAACCGAAATTGACTCGGATGAAACTGGTATATGAGTATCCCAAAAAGTGGTCAAAGTTCATGTATATTATGCTAATTTGTTAATCATGCCAGGATGTGGTCGAAATCCACTCTAATGTGGTGGAAATTGACTTAAACTGGTTTGTTTGGCCAAACTAAAACCGAAATTGACTCGGATGAAACTGGTATATAAGGATCCCAAAAAGTGGTCAAAGTTCATGTATATTATGATAATATGTTAATCATGCCAGGATGTGGTCGAAATCCAATCTAATGTGGTGGAAAGTGACTTAAATTGGTTACTTTGGCCAAACTAGAGCCGAAATTGACTCAGATGAAACTGTTATTGGAGTACCCCAAAAAATGGTCATAGTTGATGTATTTTATGATAATATGTTAATCATGACAAGAAGTGGTCGAAATCCACTCTAATGTGGTGGAAATTGACTTAAATTGGTTTGTTTGGCTAAACTAAAACCGAAATTGACTCGGATGAAACTGGTATATGAGGATCCCAAAAAGTGGTCAAAGTTCATGTATATTATGATATTATGTTAATCATGCCAGGATGTGGTCGAAATCCACTCTAATGTGGTGGAAAGTGACTTAAATCGGTGAGTTGGCCAAACTAGAGCCGAAATTGACTCGGATGTAACTGGTATAAGAGGACCCCAAAAAGTGGTCAAAGTTGATGTAAATTATGATAATATGATAATCATGCCAGGATGTGCTCGAATTCCACTCTAATGTGGTGGAAAGATACTTAAATTGGTTAGGTTAGCCAAACTAGAGCCATAATTGACTTGGATGAAACTGGTATCAGAGGACCCCAAAATGTGGTCAAAGTTGATGTAAATTATGATAATATATTAATCATGCCAGGATGTGGTCGAAATCCACTCTAATGTGGTGGAAAGTGACTTAAATACAGACTTTGGCCAAACTAGAGCCGAAATTGACTCGGATGTAACTTTTATTGGAGGACCCCCAAAAATAGTCATAGTTGATGTATTTTCTGATAATATGTTAATCATGCCAAGAAGTGGTCGAAATCCACTATAATGTGGTGGAAATTGACTTAAATTGGTTTGTTTGGCCAAACTAAAACCGAAATTGACTCGGATGAAACTGGTATATGAGTATCCCAAAAAGTGGTCAAAGTTCATGTATATTATGATAATTTGTTAATCATGCCAGGATGTGGTCGAAATCCACTCTAATGTGGTGGAAATTGACTTAAACTGGTTTGTTTGGCCAAACTAAAACCGAAATGGACTCGGATGAAACTGGTATATAAGGATCCCAAAAAGTGGTCAAAGTTCATGTATATTATGATAATATGTTAATCATTCCAGGATGTGGTCGAAATCCAATCTAATGTGGTGGAAAGTGACTTAAATTGGTTACTTTGGCCAAACTAGAGCCGAAATTGACTCAAATGAAACTGTTATTGGAGGACCCCAAAAAATGGTCATAGTTGATGTATTTTATGATAATATGTTAATCATGACAAGAAGTGGTCGAAATCCACTCTAATGTGGTGGAAATTGACTTAAATTGGTTTGTTTGGCTAAACTAAAACCGAAATTGACTCGGATGAAACTGGTATATGAGGATCCCAAAAAGTGGTCAAAGTTCATGTATATTATGATATTATGTTAATCATGCCAGGATGTGGTCGAAATCCACTCTAATGTGGTGGAAAGTGACTTAAATCGGTGAGTTGGCCAAACTAGAGCCGAAATTGACTCGGATGTAACTGGTATAAGAGGACCCCAAAAAGTGGTCAAAGTTGATGTAAATTATGATAATATGATAATCATGCCAGGATGTGCTCGAATTCCACTCTAATGTGGTGGAAAGTTACTTAAATTGGTTAGGTTAGCCAAACTAGAGCCATAATTGACTTGGATGAAACTGGTATCAGAGGACCCCAAAATGTGGTCAAAGTTGATGTAAATTATGATAATATATTAATCATGCCAGGATGTGGTCGAAATCCACTCTAATGTGGTGGAAAGTGACTTAAATTGGTGACTTTGGCCAAACTAGAGCCGAAATTGACTCAGATGAAACTTTTATTGGAGGACCCCCAAAAATAGTCATAGTTGATGTATTTTCTGATAATATGTTAATCATGCCAAGAAGTGGTCGAAATCCACTCTAATGTGGTGGAAATTGACTTAAATTGGTTTGTTTGGCCAAACTAAAACCGAAATTGACTCGGATCAAACTGGTATATGAGTATCCCAAAAAGTGGTCAAAGTTCATGTATATTATGATAATTTGTTAATCATGCTAGGATGTGGTCGAAATCCACTCTAATGTGGTGGAAATTGACTTAAACTGGTTTGTTTGGCCAAACTAAAACCGAAATTGACTCGGATGAAACTGGTATATAAGGATCCCAAAAAGTGGTCAAAGTTCATGTATATTATGATAATATGTTAATCATGCCAGGATGTGGTCGAAATCCAATCTAATGTGGTGGAAAGTGACTTAAATTGGTTACTTTGGCCAAACTAGAGCCGAAATTGACTCAAATGAAACTGTTATTGGAGGACCCCAAAAAATGGTCATAGTTGATGTATTTTATGATAATATGTTAATCATGACAAGAAGTGGTCGAAATCCACTCTAATGTGGTGGAAATTGACTTAAATTGGTTTGTTTGGCTAAACTAAAACCGAAATTGACTCGGATGAAACTGGTATATGAGGATCCCAAAAAGTGGTCAAAGTTCATGTATATTATGATATTATGTTAATCATGCCAGGATGTGGTCGAAATCCACTCTAATGTGGTGGAAAGTGACTTAAATCGGTGAGTTGGCCAAACTAGAGCCGAAATTGACTCGGATGTAACTGGTATCAGAGGACCCCAAAAAGTGGTCAAAGTTGATGTAAATTATGATAATATGATAATCATGCCAGGATGTGCTCGAATTCCACTCTAATGTGGTGGAAAGTTACTTAAATTGGTTAGGTTAGCCAAACTAGAGCCATAATTGACTTGGATGAAACTGGTATCAGAGGACCCCAAAATGTGGTCAAAGTTGATGTAAATTATGATAATATATTAATCATGCCAGGATGTGGTCGAAATCCACTCTAATGTGGTGGAAAGTGACTTAAATTGGTGACTTTGGCCAAACTAGAGCCGAAATTGACTCAGATGAAACTTTTATTGGAGGACCCCCAAAAATAGTCATAGTTGATGTATTTTCTGATAATATGTTAATCATGCCAAGAAGTGGTCGAAATCCACTATAATGTGGTGGAAATTGACTTAAATTGGTTTGTTTGGCCAAACTAAAACCGAAATTGACTCGGATCAAACTGGTATATGAGTATCCCAAAAAGTGGTCAAAGTTCATGTATATTATGATAATTTGTTAATCATGCTAGGATGTGGTCGAAATCCACTCTAATGTGGTGGAAATTGACTTAAACTGGTTTGTTTGGCCAAACTAAAACCGAAATTGACTCGGATGAAACTGGTATATAAGGATCCCAAAAAGTGGTCAAAGTTCATGTATATTATGATAATATGTTAATCATGCCAGGATGTGGTCGAAATCCAATCTAATGTGGTGGAAAGTGACTTAAATTGGTTACTTTGGCCAAACTAGAGCCGAAATTGACTCAAATGAAACTGTTATTGGAGGACCCCAAAAAATGGTCATAGTTGATGTATTTTATGATAATATGTTAATCATGACAAGAAGTGGTCGAAATCCACTCTAATGTGGTGGAAATTGACTTAAATTGGTTTGTTTGGCTAAACTAAAACCGAAATTGACTCGGATGAAACTGGTATATGAGGATCCCAAAAAGTGGTCAAAGTTCATGTATATTATGATATTATGTTAATCATGCCAGGATGTGGTCGAAATCCACTCTAATGTGGTGGAAAGTGACTTAAATCGGTGAGTTGGCCAAACTAGAGCCGAAATTGACTCGGATGTAACTGGTATCAGAGGACCCCAAAAAGTGGTCAAAGTTGATGTAAATTATGATAATATGATAATCATGCCAGGATGTGCTCGAATTCCACTCTAATGTGGTGGAAAGTTACTTAAATTGGTTAGGTTAGCCAAACTAGAGCCATAATTGACTTGGATGAAACTGGTATCAGAGGACCCCAAAATGTGGTCAAAGTTGATGTAAATTATGATAATATATTAATCATGCCAGGATGTGGTCGAAATCGACTCTAATGTGGTGGAAAGTGACTTAAATTGGTGACTTTGGCCAAACTAGAGCCGAAATTGACTCAGATGAAACTTTTATTGGAGGACCCCCAAAAATAGTCATAGTTGATGTATTTTCTGATAATATGTTAATCATGCCAAGAAGTGGTCGAAATCCACTCTAATGTGGTGGAAATTGACTTAAATTGGTTTGTTTGGCCAAACTAAAACCGAAATTGACTCGGATCAAACTGGTATATGAGTATCCCAAAAAGTGGTCAAAGTTCATGTATATTATGATAATTTGTTAATCATGCTAGGATGTGGTCGAAATCCACTCTAATGTGGTGGAAATTGACTTAAACTGGTTTGTTTGGCCAAACTAAAACCGAAATTGACTCGGATGAAACTGGTATATAAGGATCCCAAAAAGTGGTCAAAGTTCATGTATATTATGATAATATGTTAATCATGCCAGGATGTGGTCGAAATCCAATCTAATGTGGTGGAAAGTGACTTAAATTGGTTACTTTGGCCAAACTAGAGCCGAAATTGACTCAAATGAAACTGTTATTGGAGGACCCCAAAAAATGGTCATAGTTGATGTATTTTATGATAATATGTTAATCATGACAAGAAGTGGTCGAAATCCACTCTAATGTGGTGGAAATTGACTTAAATTGGTTTGTTTGGCTAAACTAAAACCGAAATTGACTCGGATGAAACTGGTATATGAGGATCCCAAAAAGTGGTCAAAGTTCATGTATATTATGATATTATGTTAATCATGCCAGGATGTGGTCGAAATCCACTCTAATGTGGTGGAAAGTGACTTAAATCGGTGAGTTGGCCAAACTAGAGCCGAAATTGACTCGGATGTAACTGGTATCAGAGGACCCCAAAAAGTGGTCAAAGTTGATGTAAATTATGATAATATGATAATCATGCCAGGATGTGCTCGAATTCCACTCTAATGTGGTGGAAAGTTACTTAAATTGGTTAGGTTAGCCAAACTAGAGCCATAATTGACTTGGATGAAACTGGTATCAGAGGACCCCAAAATGTGGTCAAAGTTGATGTAAATTATGATAATATATTAATCATGCCAGGATGTGGTCGAAATCGACTCTAATGTGGTGGAAAGTGACTTAAATTGGTGACTTTGGCCAAACTAGAGCCGAAATTGACTCAGATGAAACTTTTATTGGAGGACCCCCAAAAATAGTCATAGTTGATGTATTTTCTGATAATATGTTAATCATGCCAAGAAGTGGTCGAATTCCACTCTAATGTGGTGGAAATTGACTTAAATTGGTTTGTTTGGCCAAACTAAAACCGAAATTGACTCGGATCAAACTGGTATATGAGTATCCCAAAAAGTGGTCAAAGTTCATGTATATTATGATAATTTGTTAATCATGCTAGGATGTGGTCGAAATCCACTCTAATGTGGTGGAAATTGACTTAAACTGGTTTGTTTGGCCAAACTAAAACCGAAATTGACTCGGATGAAACTGGTATATAAGGATCCCAAAAAGTGGTCAAAGTTCATGTATATTATGATAATATGTTAATCATGCCAGGATGTGGTCGAAATCCAATCTAATGTGGTGGAAAGTGACTTAAATTGGTTACTTTGGCCAAACTAGAGCCGAAATTGACTCAAATGAAACTGTTATTGGAGGACCCCAAAAAATGGTCATAGTTGATGTATTTTATGATAATATGTTAATCATGACAAGAAGTGGTCGAAATCCACTCTAATGTGGTGGAAATTGACTTAAATTGGTTTGTTTGGCTAAACTAAAACCGAAATTGACTCGGATGAAACTGGTATATGAGGATCCCAAAAAGTGGTCAAAGTTCATGTATATTATGATATTATGTTAATCATGCCAGGATGTGGTCGAAATCCACTCTAATGTGGTGGAAAGTGACTTAAATCGGTGAGTTGGCCAAACTAGAGCCGAAATTGACTCGGATGTAACTGGTATCAGAGGACCCCAAAAAGTGGTCAAAGTTGATGTAAATTATGATAATATGATAATCATGCCAGGATGTGCTCGAATTCCACTCTAATGTGGTGGAAAGTTACTTAAATTGGTTAGGTTAGCCAAACTAGAGCCATAATTGACTTGGATGAAACTGGTATCAGAGGACCCCAAAATGTGGTCAAAGTTGATGTAAATTATGATAATATATTAATCATGCCAGGATGTGGTCGAAATCCACTCTAATGTGGTGGAAAGTGACTTAAATTGGTGACTTTGGCCAAACTAGAGCCGAAATTGACTCAGATGAAACTTTTATTGGAGGACCCCCAAAAATAGTCATAGTTGATGTATTTTCTGATAATATGTTAATCATGCCAAGAAGTGGTCGAAATCCACTCTAATGTGGTGGAAATTGACTTAAATTGGTTTGTTTGGCCAAACTAAAACCGAAATTGACTCGGATCAAACTGGTATATGAGTATCCCAAAAAGTGGTCAAAGTTCATGTATATTATGATAATTTGTTAATCATGCTAGGATGTGGTCGAAATCCACTCTAATGTGGTGGAAATTGACTTAAACTGGTTTGTTTGGCCAAACTAAAACCGAAATTGACTCGGATGAAACTGGTATATAAGGATCCCAAAAAGTGGTCAAAGTTCATGTATATTATGATAATATGTTAATCATGCCAGGATGTGGTCGAAATCCAATCTAATGTGGTGGAAAGTGACTTAAATTGGTTACTTTGGCCAAACTAGAGCCGAAATTGACTCAAATGAAACTGTTATTGGAGGACCCCAAAAAATGGTCATAGTTGATGTATTTTATGATAATATGTTAATCATGACAAGAAGTGGTCGAAATCCACTCTAATGTGGTGGAAATTGACTTAAATTGGTTTGTTTGGCTAAACTAAAACCGAAATTGACTCGGATGAAACTGGTATATGAGGATCCCAAAAAGTGGTCAAAGTTCATGTATATTATGATATTATGTTAATCATGCCAGGATGTGGTCGAAATCCACTCTAATGTGGTGGAAAGTGACTTAAATCGGTGAGTTGGCCAAACTAGAGCCGAAATTGACTCGGATGTAACTGGTATCAGAGGACCCCAAAAAGTGGTCAAAGTTGATGTAAATTATGATAATATGATAATCATGCCAGGATGTGCTCGAATTCCACTCTAATGTGGTGGAAAGTTACTTAAATTGGTTAGGTTAGCCAAACTAGAGCCATAATTGACTTGGATGAAACTGGTATCAGAGGACCCCAAAATGTGGTCAAAGTTGATGTAAATTATGATAATATATTAATCATGCCAGGATGTGGTCGAAATCCACTCTAATGTGGTGGAAAGTGACTTAAATTGGTGACTTTGGCCAAACTAGAGCCGAAATTGACTCGGATGAAACTTTTATTGGAGGACCCCCAAAAATAGTCATAGTTGATGTATTTTCTGATAATATGTTAATCATGCCAAGAAGTGGTCGAAATCCACTCTAATGTGGTGGAAATTGACTTAAATTGGTTTGTTTGGCCAAACTAAAACCGAAATTGACTAGGATCAAACTGGTATATGAGTATCCCAAAAAGTGGTCAAAGTTCATGTATATTATGATAATTTGTTAATCATGCTAGGATGTGGTCGAAATCCACTCTAATGTGGTGGAAATTGACTTAAACTGGTTTGTTTGGCCAAACTAAAACCGAAATTGACTCGGATGAAACTGGTATATAAGGATCCCAAAAAGTGGTCAAAGTTCATGTATATTATGATAATATGTTAATCATGCCAGGATGTGGTCGAAATCCAATCTAATGTGGTGGAAAGTGACTTAAATTGGTTACTTTGGCCAAACTAGAGCCGAAATTGACTCAAATGAAACTGTTATTGGAGGACCCCAAAAAATGGTCATAGTTGATGTATTTTATGATAATATGTTAATCATGACAAGAAGTGGTCGAAATCCACTCTAATGTGGTGGAAATTGACTTAAATTGGTTTGTTTGGCTAAACTAAAACCGAAATTGACTCGGATGAAACTGGTATATGAGGATCCCAAAAAGTGGTCAAAGTTCATGTATATTATGATATTATGTTAATCATGCCAGGATGTGGTCGAAATCCACTCTAATGTGGTGGAAAGTGACTTAAATCGGTGAGTTGGCCAAACTAGAGCCGAAATTGACTCGGATGTAACTGGTATCAGAGGACCCCAAAAAGTGGTCAAAGTTGATGTAAATTATGATAATATGATAATCATGCTAGGATGTGCTCGAATTCCACTCTAATGTGGTGGAAAGTTACTTAAATTGGTTAGGTTAGCCAAACTAGAGCCATAATTGACTTGGATGAAACTGGTATCAGAGGACCCCAAAATGTGGTCAAAGTTGATGTAAATTATGATAATATATTAATCATGCCAGGATGTGGTCGAAATCCACTCTAATGTGGTGGAAAGTGACTTAAATTGGTGACTTTGGCCAAACTAGAGCCGAAATTGACTCGGATGAAACTTTTATTGGAGGACCCCCAAAAATAGTCATAGTTGATGTATTTTCTGATAATATGTTAATCATGCCAAGAAGTGGTCGAAATCCACTCTAATGTGGTGGAAATTGACTTAAATTGGTTTGTTTGGCCAAACTAAAACCGAAATTGACTAGGATCAAACTGGTATATGAGTATCCCAAAAAGTGGTCAAAGTTCATGTATATTATGATAATTTGTTAATCATGCTAGGATGTGGTCGAAATCCACTCTAATGTGGTGGAAATTGACTTAAACTGGTTTGTTTGGCCAAACTAAAACCGAAATTGACTCGGATGAAACTGGTATATAAGGATCCCAAAAAGTGGTCAAAGTTCATGTATATTATGATAATATGTTAATCATGCCAGGATGTGGTCGAAATCCAATCTAATGTGGTGGAAAGTGACTTAAATTGGTTACTTTGGCCAAACTAGAGCCGAAATTGACTCAAATGAAACTGTTATTGGAGGACCCCAAAAAATGGTCATAGTTGATGTATTTTATGATAATATGTTAATCATGACAAGAAGTGGTCGAAATCCACTCTAATGTGGTGGAAATTGACTTAAATTGGTTTGTTTGGCTAAACTAAAACCGAAATTGACTCGGATGAAACTGGTATATGAGGATCCCAAAAAGTGGTCAAAGTTCATGTATATTATGATATTATGTTAATCATGCCAGGATGTGGTCGAAATCCACTCTAATGTGGTGGAAAGTGACTTAAATCGGTGAGTTGGCCAAACTAGAGCCGAAATTGACTCGGATGTAACTGGTATCAGAGGACCCCAAAAAGTGGTCAAAGTTGATGTAAATTATGATAATATGATAATCATGCTAGGATGTGCTCGAATTCCACTCTAATGTGGTGGAAAGTTACTTAAATTGGTTAGGTTAGCCAAACTAGAGCCATAATTGACTTGGATGAAACTGGTATCAGAGGACCCCAAAATGTGGTCAAAGTTGATGTAAATTATGATAATATATTAATCATGCCAGGATGTGGTCGAAATCCACTCTAATGTGGTGGAAAGTGACTTAAATTGGTGACTTTGGCCAAACTAGAGCCGAAATTGACTCGGATGAAACTTTTATTGGAGGACCCCCAAAAATAGTCATAGTTGATGTATTTTCTGATAATATGTTAATCATGCCAAGAAGTGGTCGAAATCCACTCTAATGTGGTGGAAATTGACTTAAATTGGTTTGTTTGGCCAAACTAAAACCGAAATTGACTAGGATCAAACTGGTATATGAGTATCCCAAAAAGTGGTCAAAGTTCATGTATATTATGATAATTTGTTAATCATGCTAGGATGTGGTCGAAATCCACTCTAATGTGGTGGAAATTGACTTAAACTGGTTTGTTTGGCCAAACTAAAACCGAAATTGACTCGGATGAAACTGGTATATAAGGATCCCAAAAAGTGGTCAAAGTTCATGTATATTATGATAATATGTTAATCATGCCAGGATGTGGTCGAAATCCAATCTAATGTGGTGGAAAGTGACTTAAATTGGTTACTTTGGCCAAACTAGAGCCGAAATTGACTCAAATGAAACTGTTATTGGAGGACCCCAAAAAATGGTCATAGTTGATGTATTTTATGATAATATGTTAATCATGACAAGAAGTGGTCGAAATCCACTCTAATGTGGTGGAAATTGACTTAAATTGGTTTGTTTGGCTAAACTAAAACCGAAATTGACTCGGATGAAACTGGTATATGAGGATCCCAAAAAGTGGTCAAAGTTCATGTATATTATGATATTATGTTAATCATGCCAGGATGTGGTCGAAATCCACTCTAATGTGGTGGAAAGTGACTTAAATCGGTGAGTTGGCCAAACTAGAGCCGAAATTGACTCGGATGTAACTGGTATCAGAGGACCCCAAAAAGTGGTCAAAGTTGATGTAAATTATGATAATATGATAATCATGCCAGGATGTGCTCGAATTCCACTCTAATGTGGTGGAAAGATACTTAAATTGGTTAGGTTAGCCAAACTAGAGCCATAATTGACTTGGATGAAATTGGTATCAGAGGACCCCAAAATGTGGTCAAAGTTGATGTAAATTATGATAATATATTAATCATGCCAGGATGTGGTCGAAATCCACTCTAATGTGGTGGAAAGTGACTTAAATACAGACTTTGGCCAAACTAGAGCTGAAATTGACTCGGATGAAACTTTTATTGGAGGACCCCCAAAAATAGTCATAGTTGATGTATTTTCTGATAATATGTTAATCATGCCAAGAAGTGGTCGAAATCCACTCTAATGTGGTGGAAATTGACTTAAATTGGTTTGTTTGGCCAAACTAAAACCGAAATTGACTCGGATGAAACTGGTATATGAGTATCCCAAAAAGTGGTCAAAGTTCATGTATATTATGATAATTTGTTAATCATGCCAGGATATGGTCGAAAACCACTCTAATGTGGTGGAAATTGACTTAAACTGGTTTGTTTGGCCAAACTAAAACCGAAATTGACTCGGATGAAACTGGTATATAAGGATCCCAAAAAGTGGTCAAAGTTCATGTATATTATGATAATATGTTAATCATTCCAGGATGTGGTCGAAATCCAATCTAATGTGGTGGAAAGTGACTTAAATTGGTTACTTTGGCCAAACTAGAGCCGAAATTGACTCAAATGAAACTGTTATTGGAGGACCCCAAAAAATGGTCATAGTTGATGTATTTTATGATAATATGTTAATCATGACAAGAAGTGGTCGAAATCCACTCTAATGTGGTGGAAATTGACTTAAATTGGTTTGTTTGGCTAAACTAAAACCGAAATTGACTCGGATGAAACTGGTATATGAGGATCCCAAAAAGTGGTCAAAGTTCATGTATATTATGATATTATGTTAATCATGCCAGGATGTGGTCGAAATCCACTCTAATGTGGTGGAAAGTGACTTAAATCGGTGAGTTGGCCAAACTAGAGCCGAAATTGACTCGGATGTAACTGGTATCAGAGGACCCCAAAAAGTGGTCAAAGTTGATGTAAATTATGATAATATGATAATCATGCCAGGATGTGCTCGAATTCCACTCTAATGTGGTGGAAAGTTACTTAAATTGGTTAGGTTAGCCAAACTAGAGCCATAATTGACTTGGATGAAACTGGTATCAGAGGACCCCAAAATGTGGTCAAAGTTGATGTAAATTATGATAATATATTAATCATGCCAGGATGTGGTCGAAATCCACTCTAATGTGGTGGAAAGTGACTTAAATTGGTGACTTTGGCCAAACTAGAGCCGAAATTCACTCGGATGAAACTTTTATTGGAGGACCCCCAAAAATAGTCATAGTTGATGTATTTTCTGATAATATGTTAATCATGCCAAGAAGTGGTCGAAATCCACTCTAATGTGGTGGAAATTGACTTAAATTGGTTTGTTTGGCCAAACTAAAACCGAAATTGACTCGGATCAAACTGGTATATGAGTATCCCAAAAAGTGGTCAAAGTTCATGTATATTATGATAATTTGTTAATCATGCTAGGATGTGGTCGAAATCCACTCTAATGTGGTGGAAATTGACTTAAACTGGTTTGTTTGGCCAAACTAAAACCGAAATTGACTCGGATGAAACTGGTATATAAGGATCCCAAAAAGTGGTCAAAGTTCATGTATATTATGATAATATGTTAATCATGCCAGGATGTGGTCGAAATCCAATCTAATGTGGTGGAAAGTGACTTAAATTGGTTACTTTGGCCAAACTAGAGCCGAAATTGACTCAAATGAAACTGTTATTGGAGGACCCCAAAAAATGGTCATAGTTGATGTATTTTATGATAATATGTTAATCATGACAAGAAGTGGTCGAAATCCACTCTAATGTGGTGGAAATTGACTTAAATTGGTTTGTTTGGTTAAACTAAAACCGAAATTGACTCGGATCAAACTGGTATATGAGGATCCCAAAAAGTGGTCAAAGTTCATGTATATTATGATATTATGTTAATCATGCCAAGAAGTGGTCGAAATCCACTCTAATGTGGTGGAAAGTGACTTAAATCGGTAAGTTGGCCAAACTAGAGCCGAAATTGACTCGGATGTAACTGGTATCAGAGGACCCCAAAAAGTGGTCAAAGTTGATGTAAATTATGATAATATGATAATCATGCCAGGATGTGCTCGAATTCCACTCTAATGTGGTGGAAAGTTACTTAAATTGGTTAGGTTAGCCAAACTAGAGCCATAATTGACTTGGATGAAACTGGTATCAGAGGACCCCAAAATGTGGTCAAAGTTGATGTAAATTATGATAATATATTAATCATGCCAGGATGTGGTCGAAATCCACTCTAATGTGGTGGAAAGTGACTTAAATTGGTGACTTTGGCCAAACTAGAGCCGAAATTGACTCGGATGAAACTTTTATTGGAGGACCCCCAAAAATAGTCATAGTTGATGTATTTTCTGATAATATGTTAATCATGCCAAGAAGTGGTCGAAATCCACTCTAATGTGGTGGAAATTGACTTAAATTGGTTTGTTTGGCCAAACTAAAACCGAAATTGACTCGGATCAAACTGGTATATGAGTATCCCAAAAAGTGGTCAAAGTTCATGTATATTATGATAATTTGTTAATCATGCTAGGATGTGGTCGAAATCCACTCTAATGTGGTGGAAATTGACTTAAACTGGTTTGTTTGGCCAAACTAAAACCGAAATTGACTCGGATGAAACTGGTATATAAGGATCCCAAAAAGTGGTCAAAGTTCATGTATATTATGATAATATGTTAATCATGCCAGGATGTGGTCGAAATCCAATCTAATGTGGTGGAAAGTGACTTAAATTGGTTACTTTGGCCAAACTAGAGCCGAAATTGACTCAAATGAAACTGTTATTGGAGGACCCCAAAAAATGGTCATAGTTGATGTATTTTATGATAATATGTTAATCATGACAAGAAGTGGTCGAAATCCACTCTAATGTGGTGGAAATTGACTTAAATTGGTTTGTTTGGCTAAACTAAAACCGAAATTGACTCGGATCAAACTGGTATATGAGGATCCCAAAAAGTGGTCAAAGTTCATGTATATTATGATATTATGTTAATCATGCCAGGATGTGGTCGAAATCCACTCTAATGTGGTGGAAAGTGACTTAAATCGGTGAGTTGGCCAAACTAGAGCCGAAATTGACTCGGATGTAACTGGTATCAGAGGACCCCAAAAAGTGGTCAAAGTTGATGTAAATTATGATAATATGATAATCATGCCAGGATGTCCTCGAATTCCACTCTAATGTGGTGGAAAGTTACTTAAATTGGTTAGGTTAGCCAAACTAGAGCCATAATTGACTTGGATGAAACTGGTATCAGAGGACCCCAAAATGTGGTCAAAGTTGATGTAAATTATGATAATATATTAATCATGCCAGGATGTGGTCGAAATCCACTCTAATGTGGTGGAAAGTGACTTAAATTGGTGACTTTGGCCAAACTAGAGCCGAAATTGACTCGGATGAAACTTTTATTGGAGGACCCCCAAAAATAGTCATAGTTGATGTATTTTCTGATAATATGTTAATCATGCCAAGAAGTGGTCGAAATCCACTCTAATGTGGTGGAAATTGACTTAAATTGGTTTGTTTGGCCAAACTAAAACCGAAATTGACTCGGATCAAACTGGTATATGAGTATCCCAAAAAGTGGTCAAAGTTCATGTATATTATGATAATTTGTTAATCATGCCAGGATGTGGTCGAAATCCACTCTAATGTGGTGGAAATTGACTTAAACTGGTTTGTTTGGCCAAACTAAAACCGAAATTGACTCGGATGAAACTGGTATATAAGGATCCCAAAAAATGGTCAAAGTTCATGTATATTATGATAATATGTTAATCATGCCAGGATGTGGTCGAAATCCAATCTAATGTGGTGGAAAGTGACTTAAATTGGTTACTTTGGCCAAACTAGAGCCGAAATTGACTCAGATGAAACTGTTATTGGAGGACCCCAAAAAATGGTCATAGTTGATGTATTTTATGATAATATGTTAATCATGACAAGAAGTGGTCGAATCCACTCTAATGTGGTGGAAATTGACTTAAATTGGTTTGTTTGGCTAAACTAAAACCGAAATTGACTCGGATCAAACTGGTATATGAGGATCCCAAAAAGTGGTCAAAGTTCATGTATATTATGATATTATGTTAATCATGCCAGGATGTGGTCGAAATCCACTCTAATGTGGTGGAAAGTGACTTAAATCGGTGAGTTGGCCAAACTAGAGCCGAAATTGACTCGGATGTAACTGGTATCAGAGGACCCCAAAAAGTGGTCAAAGTTGATGTAAATTATGATAATATGATAATCATGCCAGGATGTCCTCGAATTCCACTCTAATGTGGTGGAAAGTTACTTAAATTGGTTAGGTTAGCCAAACTAGAGCCATAATTGACTTGGATGAAACTGGTATTAGAGGACCCCAAAATGTGGTCAAAGTTGATGTAAATTATGATAATATATTAATCATGCCAGGATGTGGTCGAAATCCACTCTAATGTGGTGGAAAGTGACTTAAATTGGTGACTTTGGCCAAACTAGAGCCGAAATTGACTCGGATGAAACTTTTATTGGAGGACCCCCAAAAATAGTCATAGTTGATGTATTTTCTGATAATATGTTAATCATGCCAAGAAGTGGTCGAAATCCACTCTAATGTGGTGGAAATTGACTTAAATTGGTTTGTTTGGCCAAACTAAAACCGAAATTGACTCGGATCAAACTGGTATATGAGTATCCCAAAAAGTGGTCAAAGTTCATGTATATTATGATAATTTGTTAATCATGCCAGGATGTGGTCGAAATCCACTCTAATGTGGTGGAAATTGACTTAAACTGGTTTGTTTGGCCAAACTAAAACCGAAATTGACTCGGATGAAACTGGTATATAAGGATCCCAAAAAATGGTCAAAGTTCATGTATATTATGATAATATGTTAATCATGCCAGGATGTGGTCGAAATCCAATCTAATGTGGTGGAAAGTGACTTAAATTGGTTACTTTGGCCAAACTAGAGCCGAAATTGACTCAGATGAAACTGTTATTGGAGGACCCCAAAAAATGGTCATAGTTGATGTATTTTATGATAATATGTTAATCATGACAAGAAGTGGTCGAATCCACTCTAATGTGGTGGAAATTGACTTAAATTGGTTTGTTTGGCTAAACTAAAACCGAAATTGACTCGGATCAAACTGGTATATGAGGATCCCAAAAAGTGGTCAAAGTTCATGTATATTATGATATTATGTTAATCATGCCAGGATGTGGTCGAAATCCACTCTAATGTGGTGGAAAGTGACTTAAATCGGTGAGTTGACCAAACTAGAGCCGAAATTGACTCGGATGTAACTGGTATCAGAGGACCCCAAAAAGTGGTCAAAGTTGATGTAAATTATGATAATATGATAATCATGCCAGGATGTCCTCGAATTCCACTCTAATGTGGTGGAAAGTTACTTAAATTGGTTAGGTTAGCCAAACTAGAGCCATAATTGACTTGGATGAAACTGGTATCAGAGGACCCCAAAATGTGGTCAAAGTTGATGTAAATTATGATAATATATTAATCATGCCAGGATGTGGTCGAAATCCACTCTAATGTGGTGGAAAGTGACTTAAATTGGTGACTTTGGCCAAACTAGAGCCGAAATTGACTCGGATGAAACTTTTATTGGAGGACCCCCAAAAATAGTCATAGTTGATGTATTTTCTGATAATATGTTAATCATGCCAAGAAGTGGTCGAAATCCACTCTAATGTGGTGGAAATTGACTTAAATTGGTTTGTTTGGCCAAACTAAAACCGAAATTGACTCGGATCAAACTGGTATATGAGTATCCCAAAAAGTGGTCAAAGTTCATGTATATTATGATAATTTGTTAATCATGCCAGGATGTGGTCGAAATCCACTCTAATGTGGTGGAAATTGACTTAAACTGGTTTGTTTGGCCAAACTAAAACCGAAATTGACTCGGATGAAACTGGTATATAAGGATCCCAAAAAATGGTCAAAGTTCATGTATATTATGATAATATGTTAATCATGCCAGGATGTGGTCGAAATCCAATCTAATGTGGTGGAAAGTGACTTAAATTGGTTACTTTGGCCAAACTAGAGCCGAAATTGACTCAGATGAAACTGTTATTGGAGGACCCCAAAAAATGGTCATAGTTGATGTATTTTATGATAATATGTTAATCATGACAAGAAGTGGTCGAAATCCACTCTAATGTGGTGGAAATTGACTTAAATTGGTTTGTTTGGCTAAACTAAAACCGAAATTGACTCGGATCAAACTGGTATATGAGGATCCCAAAAAGTGGTCAAAGTTCATGTATATTATGATATTATGTTAATCATGCCAGGATGTGGTCGAAATCCACTCTAATGTGGTGGAAAGTGACTTAAATCGGTGAGTTGGCCAAACTAGAGCCGAAATTGACTCGGATGTAACTGGTATCAGAGGACCCCAAAAAGTGGTCAAAGTTGATGTAAATTATGATAATATGATAATCATGCCAGGATGTGCTCGAATTCCACTCTAATGTGGTGGAAAGTTACTTAAATTGGTTAGGTTAGCCAAACTAGAGCCATAATTGACTTGGATGAAACTGGTATCAGAGGACCCCAAAATGTGGTCAAAGTTGATGTAAATTATGATAATATATTAATCATGCCAGGATGTGGTCGAAATCCACTCTAATGTGGTGGAAAGTGACTTAAATTGGTGACTTTGGCCAAACCAGAGCCGAAATTGACTCGGATGAAACTTTTATTGGAGGACCCCCAAAAATAGTCATAGTTGATGTATTTTCTGATAATATGTTAATCATGCCAAGAAGTGGTCGAAATCCACTCTAATGTGGTGGAAATTGACTTAAATTGGTTTGTTTGGCCAAACTAAAACCGAAATTGACTCGGATCAAACTAGTATATGAGTATCCCAAAAAGTGGTCAAAGTTCATGTATATTATGATAATTTGTTAATCATGCCAGGATGTGGTCGAAATCCACTCTAATGTGGTGGAAATTGACTTAAACTGGTTTGTTTGGCCAAACTAAAACCGAAATTGACTCGGATGAAACTGGTATATAAGGATCCCAAAAAGTGGTCAAAGTTCATGTATATTATGATAATATGTTAATCATGCCAGGATGTGGTCGAAATCCAATCTAATGTGGTGGAAAGTGACTTAAATTGGTTACTTTGGCCAAACTAGAGCCGAAATTGACTCAGATGAAACTGTTATTGGAGGACCCCAAAAAATGGTCATAGTTGATATATTTTATGATAATATGTTAATCATGACAAGAAGTGGTCGAAATCCACTCTAATGTGGTGGAAGTTGACTTAAATTGGTTTGTTTGGCTAAACTAAAACCGAAATTGACTCGGATGAAACTGGTATATGAGGATCCCAAAAAGTGCTCAAAGTTCATGTATATTATGATCTAATGTTAATCATGCCAGGATGTGGTCGAAATCCACTCTAATGTGGTGGAAAGTGACTTAAATCGGTGAGTTGGCCAAACTAGAGCCAAAATTGACTCGGATGTAACTGGTATCAGAGGACCCCAAAAAGTGGTCAAAGTTGATGTAAATTATGATAATATGATAATCATGCCAGGATGTGGTCGAAATCCACTCTAATGTGGTGGAAATTGACTTAAACTGGTTTGTTTGGCCAAACTAAAACCGAAATTGACTCGGATGAAACTGGTATATAAGGATCCCAAAAAGTGGTCAAAGTTCATGTATATTATGATAATATGTTAATCATGCCAGGATGTGGTCGAAATCCAATCTAATGTGGTGGAAAGTGACTTAAATTTGTTACTTTGGCCAAACTAGAGCCGAAATTGACTCAGATGAAACTGTTATTGGAGGACCTAAAAAAATGGTCATAGTTGATGTATTTTATGATAATATGTTAATCATGACAAGAAGTGGTCGAAATCCACTCTAATGTGGTGGAAATTGACTTAAATTGGTTTGTTTGGCTAAACTAAAACCGAAATTGACTAGGATCAAACTGGTATATGAGGATCCCAAAAAGTGGTCAAAGTTCATGTATATTATGATATTATGTTAATCATGCCAGGATGTGGTCGAAATCCACTCTAATGTGGTGGAAAGTGACTTAAATCGGTGAGTTGGCCAAACTAGAGCCGAAATTGACTCGGATGTAACTGGTATCAGAGGACCCCAAAAAGTGGTCAAAGTTGATGTAAATTATGATAATATGATAATCATGCCAGGATGTGCTCGAATTCCACTCTAATGTGGTGGAAAGTTACTTAAATTGGTTAGGTTAGCCAAACTAGAGCCATAATTGACTTGGATGATACTGGTATCAGAGGACCCCAAAATGTGGTCAAAGTTGATGTAAATTCTGATAATATATTAATCATGCCAGGATGTGGTCGAAATCCACTCTAATGTGGTGGAAAGTGACTTAAATTGGTGACTTTGGCCAAACCAGAGCCGAAATTGACTCGGATGAAACTTTTATTGGAGGACCCCCAAAAATAGTCATAGTTGATGTATTTTCTGATAATATGTTAATCATACCAAGAAGTGGTCGAAATCCACTCTAATGTGGTGGAAATTGACTTAAATTGGTTTGTTTGGCCAAACTAAAACCGAAATTGACTCGGATCAAACTGGTATATGAGTATCCCAAAAAGTGGTCAAAGTTCATGTATATTATGATAATTTGTTAATCATGCCAGGATGTGGTCGAAATCCACTCTAATGTGGTGGAAATTGACTTAAACTGGTTTGTTTGGCCAAACTAAAACCGAAATTGACTCGGATGAAACTGGTATATAAGGATCCCAAAAAGTGGTCAAAGTTCATGTATATTATGATAATATGTTAATCATGCCAGGATGTGGTCAAAATCCAATCTAATGTGGTGGAAAGTGACTTAAATTGGTTACTTTGGCCAAACTAGAGCCGAAATTGACTCAGATGAAACTGTTATTGGAGGACCCCAAACAATGGTCATAGTTGATGTATTTTATGATAATATGTTAATCATGACAAGAAGTGGTCGAAATCCACTCTAATGTGGTGGAAATTGACTTAAATTGGTTTGTTTGGCTAAACTAAAACCGAAATTGACTCGGATGAAACTGGTATATGAGGTTCCCAAAAAGTGCTCAAAGTTCATGTATATTATGATATTATGTTAATCATGCCAGGATGTGGTCGAAATCCACTCTAATGTGGTGGAAAGTGACTTAAATCGGTGAGTTGGCCAAACTAGAGCCGAAATTGACTCGGATGTAACTGGTATCAGAGGACCCCAAAAAGTGGTCAAAGTTGATGTAAATTATGATAATATGATAATCATGCCAGGATGTGCTCGAATTCCACTCTAATGTGGTGGAAAGTTACTTAAATTGGTTAGGTTAGCCAAACTAGAGCCATAATTGACTTGGATGAAACTGGTATCAGAGGACCCCAAAATGTGGTCAAAGTTGATGTAAATTATGATAATATATTAATCATGCCAGGATGTGGTCGAAATCCACTCTAATGTGGTGGAAAGTGACTTAAATTGGTGACTTTGGCCAAACTAGAGCCGAAATTGACTCGGATGAAACTTTTATTGGAGGACCCCCAAAAATAGTCATAGTTGATGTATTTTCTGATAATATGTTAATCATGCCAAGAAGTGGTCGAAATCCACTCTAATGTGGTGGAAATTGACTTAAATTGGTTTGTTTGGCCAAACTAAAACCGAAATTGACTCGGATCAAACTGGTATATGAGTATCCCAAAAAGTGGTCAAAGTTCATGTATATTATGATAATTTGTTAATCATGCCAGGATGTGGTCGAAATCCACTCTAATGTGGTGGAAATTGACTTAAACTGGTTTGTTTGGCCAAACCAAAACCGAAATTGACTCGGATGAAACTGGTATATAAGGATCCCAAAAAGTGGTCAAAGTTCATGTATATTATGATAATATGTTAATCATGCCAGGATGTGGTCGAAATCCAATCTAATGTGGTGGAAAGTGACTTAAATTGGTTACTTTGGCCAAACTAGAGCCGAAATTGACTCAGATGAAACTGTTATTGGAGGACCCCAACAAATGGTCATAGTTGATGTATTTTATGATAATATGTTAATCATGACAAGAAGTGGTCGAAATCCACTCTAATGTGGTGGAAATTGACTTAAATTGGTTTGTTTGGCTAAACTAAAACCGAAATTGACTCGGATGAAACTGGTATATGAGGATCCCAAAAAGTGCTCAAAGTTCATGTATATTATGATCTAATGTTAATCATGCCAGGATGTGGTCGAAATCCACTCTAATGTGGTGGAAAGTGACTTAAATCGGTGAGTTGGCCAAACTAGAGCCAAAATTGACTCGGATGTAACTGGTATCAGAGGACCCCAAAAAGTGGTCAAAGTTGATGTAAATTATGATAATATGATAATCATGCCAGGATGTGGTCGAAATCCACTCTAATGTGGTGGAAATTGACTTAAACTGGTTTGTTTGGCCAAACTAAAACCGAAATTGACTCGGATGAAACTGGTATATAAGGATCCCAAAAAGTGGTCAAAGTTCATGTATATTATGATAATATGTTAATCATGCGAGGATGTGGTCGAAATCCAATCTAATGTGGTGGAAAGTGACTTAAATTTGTTACTTTGGCCAAACTAGAGTCGAAATTGACTCAGATGAAACTGTTATTGGAGGACCTAAAAAAATGGTCATAGTTGATGTATTTTATGATAATATGTTAATCATGACAAGAAGTGGTCGAAATCCACTCTAATGTGGTGGAAATTGACTTAAATTGGTTTGTTTGGCTAAACTAAAACCGAAATTGACTCGGATCAAACTGGTATATGAGGATCCCAAAAAGTGGTCAAAGTTCATGTATATTATGATATTATGTTAATCATGCCAGGATGTGGTCGAAATCCACTCTAATGTGGTGGAAAGTGACTTAAATCGGTGAGTTGGCCAAACTAGAGCCGAAATTGACTCGGATGTAACTGGTATCAGAGGACCCCAAAAAGTGGTCAAAGTTGATGTAAATTATGATAATATGATAATCATGCCAGGATGTGCTCGAATTCCACTCTAATGTGGTGGAAAGTTACTTAAATTGGTTAGGTTAGCCAAACTAGAGCCATAATTGACTTGGATGATACTGGTATCAGAGGACCCCAAAATGTGGTCAAAGTTGATGTAAATTCTGATAATATATTAATCATGCCAGGATGTGGTCGAAATCCACTCTAATGTGGTGGAAAGTGACTTAAATTGGTGACTTTGGCCAAACCAGAGCCGAAATTGACTCGGATGAAACTTTTATTGGAGGACCCCCAAAAATAGTCATAGTTGATGTATTTTCTGATAATATGTTAATCATGCCAAGAAGTGGTCGAAATCCACTCTAATGTGGTGGAAATTGACTTAAATTGGTTTGTTTGGCCAAACTAAAACCGAAATTGACTCGGATCAAACTGGTATATGAGTATCCCAAAAAGTGGTCAAAGTTCATGTATATTATGATAATTTGTTAATCATGCCAGGATGTGGTCGAAATCCACTCTAATGTGGTGGAAATTGACTTAAACTGGTTTGTTTGGCCAAACTAAAACCGAAATTGACTCGGATGAAACTGGTATATAAGGATCCCAAAAAGTGGTCAAAGTTCATGTATATTATGATAATATGTTAATCATGCCAGGATGTGGTCAAAATCCAATCTAATGTGGTGGAAAGTGACTTAAATTGGTTACTTTGGCCAAACTAGAGCCGAAATTGACTCAGATGAAACTGTTATTGGAGGACCCCAAAAAATGGTCATAGTTGATGTATTTTATGATAATATGTTAATCATGACAAGAAGTGGTCGAAATCCACTCTAATGTGGTGGAAATTGACTTAAATTGGTTTGTTTGGCTAAACTAAAACCGAAATTGACTCGGATGAAACTGGTATATGAGGTTCCCAAAAAGTGCTCAAAGTTCATGTATATTATGATATTATGTTAATCATGCCAGGATGTGGTCGAAATCCACTCTAATGTGGTGGAAAGTGACTTAAATCGGTGAGTTGGCCAAACTAGAGCCGAAATTGACTCGGATGTAACTGGTATCAGAGGACCCCAAAAAGTGGTCAAAGTTGATGTAAATTATGATAATATGATAATCATGCCAGGATGTGCTCGAATTCCACTCTAATGTGGTGGAAAGTTACTTAAATTGGTTAGGTTAGCCAAACTAGAGCCATAATTGACTTGGATGAAACTGGTATCAGAGGACCCCAAAATGTGGTCAAAGTTGATGTAAATTATGATAATATATTAATCATGCCAGGATGTGGTCGAAATCCACTCTAATGTGGTGGAAAGTGACTTAAATTGGTGACTTTGGCCAAACTAGAGCCGAAATTGACTCGGATGAAACTTTTATTGGAGGACCCCCAAAAATAGTCATAGTTGATGTATTTTCTGATAATATGTTAATCATGCCAAGAAGTGGTCGAAATCCACTCTAATGTGGTGGAAATTGACTTAAATTGGTTTGTTTGGCCAAACTAAAACCGAAATTGACTCGGATCAAACTAGTATATGAGTATCCCAAAAATTGGTCAAAGTTCATGTATATTATGATAATTTCTTAATCATGCCAGGATGTGGTCGAAATCCACTCTAATGTGGTGGAAATTGACTTAAACTGGTTTGTTTGGCCAAACCAAAACCGAAATTGACTCGAATGAAACTGGTATATAAGGATCCCAAAAAGTGGTCAAAGTTCATGTATATTATGATAATATGTTAATCATGCCAGGATGTGGTCGAAATCCAATCTAATGTGGTGGAAAGTGACTTAAATTGGTTACTTTGGCCAAACTAGAGCCGAAATTGACTCAGATGAAACTGTTATTGGAGGACCCCAACAAATGGTCATAGTTGATGTATTTTATGATAATATGTTAATCATGACAAGAAGTGGTCGAAATCCACTCTAATGTGGTGGAAATTGACTTAAATTGGTTTGTTTGGCTAAACTAAAACCGAAATTGACTCGGATGAAACTGGTATATGAGGATCCCAAAAAGTGCTCAAAGTTCATGTATATTATGATCTAATGTTAATCATGCCAGGATGTGGTCGAAATCCACTCTAATGTGGTGGAAAGTGACTTAAATCGGTGAGTTGGCCAAACTAGAGCCAAAATTGACTCGGATGTAACTGGTATCAGAGGACCCCAAAAAGTGGTCAAAGTTGATGTAAATTATGATAATATGATAATCATGCCAGGATGTGGTCGAAATCCACTCTAATGTGGTGGAAATTGACTTAAACTGGTTTGTTTGGCCAAACTAAAACCGAAATTGACTCGGATGAAACTGGTATATAAGGATCCCAAAAAGTGGTCAAAGTTCATGTATATTATGATAATATGTTAATCATGCCAGGATGTGGTCGAAATCCAATCTAATGTGGTGGAAAGTGACTTAAATTGGTTACTTTGGCCAAACTAGAGCCGAAATTGACTCAGATGAAACTGTTATTGGAGGACCCCAAAAAATGGTCATAGTTGATGTATTTTATGATAATATGTTAATCATGACAAGAAGTGGTCGAAATCCACTCTAATGTGGTGGAAATTGACTTAAATTGGTTTGTTTGGCTAAACTAAAACCGAAATTGACTCGGATCAAACTGGTATATGAGGATCCCAAAAAGTGGTCAAAGTTCATGTATATTATGATATTATGTTAATCATGCCAGGATGTGGTCGAAATCCACTCTAATGTGGTGGAAAGTGACTTAAATCGGTGAGTTGGCCAAACTAGAGCCGAAATTGACTCGGATGTAACTGGTATCAGAGGACCCCAAAAAGTGGTCAAAGTTGATGTAAATTATGATAATATGATAATCATGCCAGGATGTGCTCGAATTCCACTCTAATGTGGTGGAAAGTTACTTAAATTGGTTAGGTTAGCCAAACTAGAGCCATAATTGACTTGGATGATACTGGTATTAGAGGACCCCAAAATGTGGTCAAAGTTGATGTAAATTCTGATAATATATTAATCATGCCAGGATGTGGTCGAAATCCACTCTAATGTGGTGGAAAGTGACTTAAATTGGTGACTTTGGCCAAACCAGAGCCGAAATTGACTCGGATGAAACTTTTATTGGAGGACCCCCAAAAATAGTCATAGTTGATGTATTTTCTGATAATATGTTAATCATGCCAAGAAGTGGTCGAAATCCACTCTAATGTGGTGGAAATTGACTTAAATTGGTTTGTTTGGCCAAACTAAAACCGAAATTGACTCGGATCAAACTGGTATATGAGTATCCCAAAAAGTGGTCAAAGTTCATGTATATTATGATAATTTGTTAATCATGCCAGGATGTGGTCGAAATCCACTCTAATGTGGTGGAAATTGACTTAAACTGGTTTGTTTGGCCAAACTAAAACCGAAATTGACTCGGATGAAACTGGTATATAAGGATCCCAAAAAGTGGTCAAAGTTCATGTATATTATGATAATATGTTAATCATGCCAGGATGTGGTCAAAATCCAATCTAATGTGGTGGAAAGTGACTTAAATTGGTTACTTTGGCCAAACTAGAGCCGAAATTGACTCAGATGAAACTGTTATTGGAGGACCCCAAAAAATGGTCATAGTTGATGTATTTTATGGTAATATGTTAATCATGACAAGAAGTGGTCGAAATCCACTCTAATGTGGTGGAAATTGACTTAAATTGGTTTGTTTGGCTAAACTAAAACCGAAATTGACTCGGATCAAACTGGTATATGAGGATCCCAAAAAGTGGTCAAAGTTCATGTATATTATGATATTATGTTAATCATGCCAGGATGTGGTCGAAATCCACTCTAATGTGGTGGAAAGTGACTTAAATCGGTGAGTTGGCCAAACTAGAGCCGAAATTGACTCGGATGTAACTGGTATCAGAGGACCCCAAAAAGTGGTCAAAGTTGATGTAAATTATGATAATATGATAATCATGCCAGGATGTGCTCGAATTCCACTCTAATGTGGTGGAAAGTTACTTAAATTGGTTAGGTTAGCCAAACTAGAGCCATAATTGACTTGGATGATACTGGTATCAGAGGACCCCAAAATGTGGTCAAAGTTGATGTAAATTCTGATTATATATTAATCATGCCAGGATGTGGTCGAAATCCACTCTAATGTGGTGGAAAGTGACTTAAATTGGTGACTTTGGCCAAACCAGAGCCGAAATTGACTCGGATGAAACTTTTATTGGAGGACCCCCAAAAATAGTCATAGTTGATGTATTTTCTGATAATATGTTAATCATGCCAAGAAGTGGTCGAAATCCACTCTAATGTGGTGGAAATTGACTTAAATTGGTTTGTTTGGCCAAACTAAAACTGAAATTGACTCGGATCAAACTGGTATATGAGTATCCCAAAAAGTGGTCAAAGTTCATGTATATTATGATAATTTGTTAATCAAGCCAGGATGTGGTCGAAATCCACTATAATGTGGTGGAAATTGACTTAAACTGGTTTGTTTGGCCAAACTAAAACCGAAATTGACTCGGATGAAACTGGTATATAAGGATCCCAAAAAGTGGTCAAAGTTCATGTATATTATGATAATATGTTAATCATGCCAGGATGTGGTCAAAATCCAATCTAATGTGGTGGAAAGTGACTTAAATTGGTTACTTTGGCCAAACTAGAGCCGAAATTGACTCAGATGAAACTGTTATTGGAGGACCCCAAAAAATGGTCATAGTTGATGTATTTTATGATAATATGTTAATCATGACAAGAAGTGGTCGAAATCCACTCTAATGTGGTGGAAATTGACTTAAATTGGTTTGTTTGGCTAAACTAAAACCGAAATTGACTCGGATGAAACTGGTATATGAGGTTCCCAAAAAGTGCGCAAAGTTCATGTATATTATGATATTATGTTAATCATGCCAGGATGTGGTCGAAATCCACTCTAATGTGGTGGAAAGTGACTTAAATCGGTGAGTTGGCCAAACTAGAGCCGAAATTGACTCGGATGTAACTGGTATCAGAGGACCCCAAAAAGTGGTCAAAGTTGATGTAAATTATGATAATATGATAATCATGCCAGGATGTGCTCGAATTCCACTCTAATGTGGTGGAAAGTTACTTAAATTGGTTAGGTTAGCCAAACTAGAGCCATAATTGACTTGGATGAAACTGGTATCAGAGGACCCCAAAATGTGGTCAAAGTTGATGTAAATTATGATAATATATTAATCATGCCAGGATGTGGTCGAAATCCACTCTAATGTGGTGGAAAGTGACTTAAATTGGTGACTTTGGCCAAACTAGAGCCGAAATTGACTCGGATGAAACTTTTATTGGAGGACCCCCAAAAATAGTCATAGTTGATGTATTTTCTGATAATATGTTAATCATGCCAAGAAGTGGTCGAAATCCACTCTAATGTGGTGGAAATTGACTTAAATTGGTTTGTTTGGCCAAACTAAAACCGAAATTGACTCGGATCAAACTGGTATATGAGTATCCCAAAAAGTGGTCAAAGTTCATGTATATTATGATAATTTGTTAATCATGCCAGGATGTGGTCGAAATCCACTCTAATGTGGTGGAAATTGACTTAAACTGGTTTGTTTGGCCAAACCAAAACCGAAATTGACTCGGATGAAACTGGTATATAAGGATCCCAAAAAGTGGTCAAAGTTCATGTATATTATGATAATATGTTAATCATGCCAGGATGTGGTCGAAATCCAATCTAATGTGGTGGAAAGTGACTTAAATTGGTTACTTTGGCCAAACTAGAGCCGAAATTGACTCAGATGAAACTGTTATTGGAGGACCCCAAAAAATGGTCATAGTTGATGTATTTTATGATAATATGTTAATCATGACAAGAAGTGGTCGAAATCCACTCTAATGTGGTGGAAATTGACTTAAATTGGTTTGTTTGGCTAAACTAAAACCGAAATTGACTCGGATGAAACTGGTATATGAGGATCCCAAAAAGTGCTCAAAGTTCATGTATATTATGATCTAATGTTAATCATGCCAGGATGTGGTCGAAATCCACTCTAATGTGGTGGAAAGTGACTTAAATCGGTGAGTTGGCCAAACTAGAGCCAAAATTGACTCGGATGTAACTGGTATCAGAGGACCCCAAAAAGTGGTCAAAGTTGATGTAAATTATGATAATATGATAATCATGCCAGGATGTGGTCGAAATCCACTCTAATGTGGTGGAAATTGACTTAAACTGGTTTGTTTGGCCAAACTAAAACCGAAATTGACTCGGATGAAACTGGTATATAATGATCCCAAAAAGTGGTCAAAGTTCATGTATATTATGATAATATGTTAATCATGCCAGGATGTGGTCGAAATCCAATCTAATGTGGTGGAAAGTGACTTAAATTTGTTACTTTGGCCAAACTAGAGCCGAAATTGACTCAGATGAAACTGTTATTGGAGGACCTAAAAAAATGGTCATAGTTGATGTATTTTATGATAATATGTTAATCATGACAAGAAGTGGTCGAAATCCACTCTAATGTGGTGGAAATTGACTTAAATTGGTTTGTTTGGCTAAACTAAAACCGAAATTGACTCGGATCAAACTGGTATATGAGGATTCCAAAAAGTGGTCAAAGTTCATGTATATTATGATATTATGTTAATCATGCCAGGATGTGGTCGAAATCCACTCTAATGTGGTGGAAAGTGACTTAAATCGGTGAGTTGGCCAAACTAGAGCCGAAATTGACTCGGATGTAACTGGTATCAGAGGACCCGAAAAAGTGGTCAAAGTTGATGTAAATTATGATAATATGATAATCATGCCAGGATGTGCTCGAATTCCACTCTAATGTGGTGGAAAGTTACTTAAATTGGTTAGGTTAGCCAAACTAGAGCCATAATTGACTTGGATGAAACTGGTATCAGAGGACCCCAAAATGTGGTCAAAGTTGATGTAAATTCTGATAATATATTAATCATGCCAGGATGTGGTCGAAATCCACTCTAATGTGGTGGAAAGTGACTTAAATTGGTGACTTTGGCCAAACCAGAGCCGAAATTGACTCGGATGAAACTTTTATTGGAGGACCCCCAAAAATAGTCATAGTTGATGTATTTTCTGATAATATGTTAATCATGCCAAGAAGTGGTCGAAATCCACTCTAATGTGGTGGAAATTGACTTAAATTGGTTTGTTTGGCCAAACTAAAACCGAAATTGACTCGGATCAAACTGGTATATGAGTATCCCAAAAAGTGGTCAAAGTTCATGTATATTATGATAATTTGTTAATCATGCCAGGATGTGGTCGAAATCCACTCTAATGTGGTGGATATTGACTTAAACTGGTTTGTTTGGCCAAACTAAAACCGAAATTGACTCGGATGAAACTGGTATATAAGGATCCCAAAAAGTGGTCAAAGTTCATGTATATTATGATAATATGTTAATCATGCCAGGATGTGGTCAAAATCCAATCTAATGTGGTGGAAAGTGACTTAAATTGGTTACTTTGGCCAAACTAGAGCCGAAATTGACTCAGATGAAACTTTTATTGGAGGACCCCAAAAAATGGTCATAGTTGATGTATTTTATGATAATATGTTAATCATGACAAGAAGTGGTCGAAATCCACTCTAATGTGGTGGAAATTGACTTAAATTGGTTTGTTTGGCTAAACTAAAACCGAAATTGACTCGGATGAAACTGGTATATGAGGTTCCCAAAAAGTGCTCAAAGTTCATGTATATTATGATATTATGTTAATCATGCCAGGATGTGGTCGAAATCCACTCTAATGTGGTGGAAAGTGACTTAAATCGGTGAGTTGGCCAAACTAGAGCCGAAATTGACTCGGATGTAACTGGTATCAGAGGACCCCAAAAAGTGGTCAAAGTTGATGTAAATTATGATAATATGATAATCATGCCAGGATGTGCTCGAATTCCACTCTAATGTGGTGGAAAGTTACTTAAATTGGTTAGGTTAGCCAAACTAGAGCCATAATTGACTTGGATGAAACTGGTATCAGAGGACCCCAAAATGTGGTCAAAGTTGATGTAAATTATGATAATATATTAATCATGCCAGGATGTGGTCGAAATCCACTCTAATGTGGTGGAAAGTGACTTAAATTGGTGACTTTGGCCAAACTAGAGCCGAAATTGACTCGGATGAAACTTTTATTGGAGGACCCCCAAAAATAGTCATAGTTGATGTATTTTCTGATAATATGTTAATCATGCCAAGAAGTGGTCGAAATCCACTCTAATGTGGTGGAAATTGACTTAAATTGGTTTGTTTGGCCAAACTAAAACCGAAATTGACTCGGATCAAACTGGTATATGAGTATCCCAAAAAGTGGTCAAAGTTCATGTATATTATGATAATTTGTTAATCATGCCAGGATGTGGTCGAAATCCACTCTAATGTGGTGGAAATTGACTTAAACTGGTTTGTTTGGCCAAACTAAAACCGAAATTGACTCGGATGAAACTGGTATATAAGGATCCCAAAAAGTGGTCAAAGTTCATGTATATTATGATAATATGTTAATCATGCCAGGATGTGGTCGAAATCCAATCTAATGTGGTGGAAAGTGACTTAAATTGGTTACTTTGGCCAAACTAGAGCCGAAATTGACTCAGATGAAACTGTTATTGGAGGACCCCAAAAAATGGTCATAGTTGATGTATTTTATGATAATATGTTAATCATGACAAGAAGTGGTCGAAATCCACTCTAATGTGGTGGAAATTGACTTAAATTGGTTTGTTTGGCTAAACTAAAACCGAAATTGACTCGGATGAAACTGGTATATGAGGATCCCAAAAAGTGCTCAAAGTTCATGTATATTATGATCTAATGTTAATCATGCCAGGATGTGGTCGAAATCCACTCTAATGTGGTGGAAAGTGACTTAAATCGGTGAGTTGGCCAAACTAGAGCCAAAATTGACTCGGATGTAACTGGTATCAGAGGACCCCAAAAAGTGGTCAAAGTTGATGTAAATTATGATAATATGATAATCATGCCAGGATGTGGTCGAAATCCACTCTAATGTGGTGGAAATTGACTTAAACTGGTTTGTTTGGCCAAACTAAAACCGAAATTGACTCGGATGAAACTGGTATATAAGGATCCCAAAAAGTGGTCAAAGTTCATGTATATTATGATAATATGTTAATCATGCCAGGATGTGGTCGAAATCCAATCTAATGTGGTGGAAAGTGACTTAAATTTGTTACTTTGGCCAAACTAGAGCCGAAATTGACTCAGATGAAACTGTTATTGGAGGACCTAAAAAAATGGTCATAGTTGATGTATTTTATGATAATATGTTAATCATGACAAGAAGTGGTCGAAATCCACTCTAATGTGGTGGAAATTGACTTAAATTGGTTTGTTTGGCTAAACTAAAACCGAAATTGACTCGGATGAAACTGGTATATGAGGATCCCAAAAAGTGGTCAAAGTTCAAGTATATTATAATAATATGTTAATCATGCCAGGATGTGGTCGAAATCCACTCTAAAGTGGTGGAAAGTGATTTAAAATTGGTTAGTTTGGCCAAACTAGAACCGAAATTGACTCGGGTGAAACTGTTATTGGAGGACCCCATAAAATGGTCATAGTTGATGTAAATTCTGATAATATGTTAATCATGCCAGGAAGTGGTCGAAATCCACTCTAATTTGGTGGAAATTGACTTAAATTGTTTTGTTTGGCCAAACTAAAACCGAAATTGACTCGAAGGAAACTGGTATATGAGGATCCCAAAAAGTGGTCAAAGTTCATGTATATTATGATATTATGTTAATCATTCCAGGATGTGGTCGAAATCCACTCTAATGTGGTGGAAAGTGACTTAAATTGGTGAGTTGGCCAAACTAGAGCCAAAATTGACTCGGATGAAACTTGTATCAGAGGACCCCAAAAAGTGGTCAAAGTTGATGTAAATTATGATAATATATTAATCATGCCAGGATGTGGTCGAAATCCACTCTAATGTGGTGGAAAGTGACTTAAATTGGTTACTTTGGCCAAACTAGAGCCGAAATTGACTCAGATGAAACTTTTATTGGAGGACCCCCAAAAATGGTCATAGTTGATGTATTTTATGATAATATGTTAATCATGCCACGAAGTGGTCGAAATCCACTCTAATGTGGTGGAAATTGACTTAAATTGGTTTGTTTGGCTAAACTAAAACCGAAATTGACTCGGATGAAACTGGTATATGAGGATCCCAAAAAGTGGTCAAAGTTCAAGTATATTATGATAATATGTTAATCATGCCAGGATGTGGTCGAAATCCACTCTAAAGTGGTGGAAAGTGATTTAAAATTGGTTAGTTTGGCCAAACTAGAACCGAAATTGACTCGGGTGAAACTGTTATTGGAGGACCCCAGAAAGTGGTCAAAGTTGATGTAAATTATGATAATATGATAATCATGCCAGGATGTGCTCGAATTCCACTCTAATGTGGAGGAAAGTTACTTAAATTGGTTAGGTTAGCCAAACTAGAGCCATAATTGACTTGGATGAAACTGGTATCAGAGGACCCCAAAATGTGGTCAAAGTTGATGTAAATTATGATAATATATTAATCATGCCAGGATGTGGTCGAAATCCACTCTAATGTGGTGGAAAGTGACTTAAATTGGTGACTTTGGCCAAACTAGAGCTGAAATTGACTCGGATGAAACTTTTATTGGAGGACCCCCAAAAATAGTCATAGTTGATGTATTTTCTGATAATATGTTAATCATGCCAAGAAGTGGTCGAAATCCACTCTAATGTGGTGGAAATTGACTTAAATTGGTTTGTTTGGCCAAACTAAAACCGAAATTGACTCGGATCAAACTGGTATATGAGTATCCCAAAAAGTGGTCAAAGTTCATGTATATTATGATAATTTGTTAATCATGCCAGGATGTGGTCGAAATCCACTCTAATGTGGTGGAAATTGACTTAAACTGGTTTGTTTGGCCAAACTAAAACCGAAATTGACTCGGATGAAACTGGTATATAAGGATCCCAAAAAGTGGTCAAAGTTCATGTATATTATGATAATATGTTAATCATGCCAGGATGTGGTCGAAATCCAATCTAATGTGGTGGAAAGTGACTTAAATTGGTTACTTTGGCCAAACTAGAGCCGAAATTGACTCAGATGAAACTGTTATTGGAGGACCCCAAAAATGGTCATAGTTGATGTATTTTATGATAATATGTTAATCATGACAAGAAGTGGTCGAAATCCACTCTAATGTGGTGGAAATTGACTTAAATTGGTTTGTTTGGCTAAACTAAAACCGAAATTGACTCGGATGAAACTGGTATATGAGGATCCCAAAAAGTGCTCAAAGTTCATGTATATTATGATCTAATGTTAATCATGCCAGGATGTGGTCGAAATCCACTCTAATGTGGTGGAAAGTGACTTAAATCGGTGAGTTGGCCAAACTAGAGCCAAAATTGACTCGGATGTAACTGGTATCAGAGGACCCCAAAAAGTGGTCAAAGTTGATGTAAATTATGATAATATGATAATCATGCCAGGATGTGGTCGAAATCCACTCTAATGTGGTGGAAATTGACTTAAACTGGTTTGTTTGGCCAAACTAAAACCGAAATTGACTCGGATGAAACTGGTATATAAGGATCCCAAAAAGTGGTCAAAGTTCATGTATATTATGATAATATGTTAATCATGCCAGGATGTGGTCGAAATCCAATCTAATGTGGTGGAAAGTGACTTAAATTTGTTACTTTGGCCAAACTAGAGCCGAAATTGACTCAGATGAAACTGTTATTGGAGGACCTAAAAAAATGGTCATAGTTGATGTATTTTATGATAATATGTTAATCATGACAAGAAGTGGTCGAAATCCACTCTAATGTGGTGGAAATTGACTTAAATTGGTTTGTTTGGCTAAACTAAAACCGAAATTGACTCGGATGAAACTGGTATATGAGGATCCCAAAAAGTGGTCAAAGTTCAAGTATATTATGATAATATGTTAATCATGCCAGGATGTGGTCGAAATCCACTCTAAAGTGGTGGAAAGTGATTTAAAATTGGTTAGTTTGGCCAAACTAGAACCGAAATTGACTCGGGTGAAACTGTTATTGGAGGACCCCAGAAAATGGTCATAGTTGATGTAAATTCTGATAATATGTTAATCATGCCAGGAAGTGGTCGAAATCCACTCTAATTTGGTGGAAATTGACTTAAATCGGTTTGTTTGGCCAAACTAAAACCGAAATTGACTCGAAGGAAACTGGTATATGAGGATCCCAAAAAGTGGTCAAAGTTCATGTATATTATGATATTATGTTAATCATTCCAGGATGTGGTCGAAATCCACTCTAATGTGGTGGAAAGTGACTTAAATTGGTGAGTTGGCCAAACTAGAGCCGAAATTGACTCGGATGAAACTTGTATCAGAGGACCCCAAAAAGTGGTCAAAGTTGATGTAAATTATGATAATATATTAATCATGCCAGGATGTGGTCGAAATCCACTCTAATGTGGTGGAAAGTGACTTAAATTGGTTACTTTGGCCAAACTAGAGCCGAAATTGACTCGGATGAAACTTTTATTGGAGGACCCCCTAAAATGGTCATAGTTGATGTATTTTATGATAATATGTTAATCATGCCACGAAGTGGTCGAAATCCACTCTAATGTGGTGGAAATTGACTTAAATTGGTTTGTTTGGCTAAACTAAAACCGAAATTGACTCGGATGAAACTGGTATATGAGGATCCCAAAAAGTGGTCAAAGTTCAAGTATATTATGATAATATGTTAATCATGCCAGGATGTGGTCGAAATCCACTCTAAAGTGGTGGAAAGTGATTTAAAATTGGTTAGTTTGGCCAAACTAGAACCGAAATTGACTCGGGTGAAACTGTTATTGGAGGACCCCAGAAAGTGGTCAAAGTTGATGTAAATTATGATAATATGATAATCATGCCAGGATGTGCTCGAATTCCACTCTAATGTGGTGGAAAGTTACTTAAATTGGTTAGGTTAGCCAAACTAGAGCCATAATTGACTTGGATGAAACTGGTATCAGAGGACCCCAAAATGTGGTCAAAGTTGATGTAAATTATGATAATATATTAATCATGCCAGGATGTGGTCGAAATCCACTCTAATGTGGTGGAAAGTGACTTAAATTGGTGACTTTGGCCAAACTAGAGCCGAAATTGACTCGGATGAAACTTTTATTGGAGGACCCCCAAAAATAGTCATAGTTGATGTATTTTCTGATAATATGTTAATCATGCCAAGAAGTGGTCGAAATCCACTCTAATGTGGTGGAAATTGACTTAAATTGGTTTGTTTGGCCAAACTAAAACCGAAATTGACTCGGATCAAACTGGTATATGAGTATCCCAAAAAGTGGTCAAAGTTCATGTATATTATGATAATTTGTTAATCATGCCAGGATGTGGTCGAAATCCACTCTAATGTGGTGGAAATTGACTTAAACTGGTTTGTTTGGCCAAACTAAAACCGAAATTGACTCGGATGAAACTGGTATATAAGGATCCCAAAAAGTGGTCAAAGTTCATGTATATTATGATAATATGTTAATCATGCCCGGATGTGGTCAAAATCCAATCTAATGTGGTGGAAAGTGACTTAAATTGGTTACTTTGGCCAAACTAGAGCCGAAATTGACTCAGATGAAACTGTTATTGGAGGACCCCAAAAAATGGTCATAGTTGATGTATTTTATGATAATATGTTAATCATGACAAGAAGTGGTCGAAATCCACTCTAATGTGGTGGAAACTGACTTAAATTGGTTTGTTTGGCTAAACTAAAACCGAAATTGACTCGGATGAAACTGGTATATGAGGATCCCAAAAAGTGCTCAAAGTTCATGTATATTATGATCTAATGTTAATCATGCCAGGATGTGGTCGAAATCCACTCTAATGTGGTGGAAAGTGACTTAAATCGGTGAGTTGGCCAAACTAGAGCCAAAATTGACTCGGATGTAACTGGTATCAGAGGACCCCAAAAAGTGGTCAAAGTTGATGTAAATTATGATAATATGATAATCATGCCAGGATGTGGTCGAAATCCACTCTAATGTGGTGGAAATTGACTTAAACTGGTTTGTTTGGCCAAACTAAAACCGAAATTGACTCGGATGAAACTGGTATATAAGGATCCCAAAAAGTGGTCAAAGTTCATGTATATTATGATAATATGTTAATCATGCCAGGATGTGGTCGAAATCCAATCTAATGTGGTGGAAAGTGACATAAATTTGTTACTTTGGCCAAACTAGAGCCGAAATTGACTCAGATGAAACTGTTATTGGAGGACCCCAAAAAATGGTCATAGTTGATGTATTTTATGATAATATGTTAATCATGACAAGAAGTGGTCGAAATCCACTCTAATGTGGTGGAAATTGACTTAAATTGGTTTGTTTGGCTAAACTAAAACCGAAATTGACTCGGATGAAACTGGTATATGAGGATCCCAAAAAGTGGTCAAAGTTCAAGTATATTATGATAATATGTTAATCATGCCAGGATGTGGTCGAAATCCACTCTAAAGTGGTGGAAAGTGATTTAAAATTGGTTAGTTTGGCCAAACTAGAACCGAAATTGACTCGGGTGAAACTGTTATTGGAGGACCCCATAAAATGGTCATAGTTGATGTAAATTCTGATAATATGTTAATCATGCCAGGAAGTGGTCGAAATCCACTCTAATTTGGTGGAAATTGACTTAAATTGGTTTGTTTGGCCAAACTAAAACCGAAATTGACTCGAAGGAAACTGGTATATGAGGATCCCAAAAAGTGGTCAAAGTTCATGTATATTATGATATTATGTTAATCATGCCAGGATGTGGTCGAAATCCACTCTAATGTGGTGGAAAGTGACTTAAATTGGTGAGTTGGCCAAACTAGAGCCGAAATTGACTCGGATGAAACTTGTATCAGAGGACCCCAAAAAGTGGTCAAAGTTGATGTAAATTATGATAATATATTAATCATGCCAGGATGTGGTCGAAATCCACTCTAATGTGGTGGAAAGTGACTTAAATTGGTTATTTTGGCCAAACTAGAGCCGAAATTGACTCGGATGAAACTTTTATTGGAGGACCCCCTAAAATGGTCATAGTTGATGTATTTTATGATAATATGTTAATCATGCCAAGAAGTGGTCGAAATCCACTCTAATGTGGTGGAAATTGACTTAAATTGGTTTGTTTGGCTAAACTAAAACCGAAATTGACTCGGATGAAACTGGTATATGAGGATCCCAAAAAGTGGTCAAAGTTCAAGTATATTATGATAATATGTTAATCATGCCAGGATGTGGTCGAAATCCACTCTAAAGTGGTGGAAAGTGATTTAAAATTGGTTAGTTTGGCCAAACTAGAACCGAAATTGACTCGGGTGAAACTGTTATTGGAGGACCCCAGAAAATGGTCATAGTTGATGTAAATTCTGATAATATGTTAATCATGCCAGGAAGTGGTCGAAATCCACTCTAATTTGGTGGAAATTGACTTAAATTGGTTTGTTTGGCCAAACTAAAACCGAAATTGACTCGAAGGAAACTGGTATATGAGGATCCCAAAAAGTGGTCAAAGTTCATGTATATTATGATATTATGTTAATCATGCCAGGATGTGGTCGAAATCCACTCTAATGTGGTGGAAAGTGACTTAAATTGGTGAGTTGGCCAAACTAGAGCCGAAATTGACTCGGATGAAACTTGTATCAGAGGACCCCAAAAAGTGGTCAAAGTTGATGTAAATTATGATAATATATTAATCATGCCAGGATGTGGTCGAAATCCACTCTAATGTGGTGGAAAGTGACTTAAATTGGTTACTTTGGCCAAACTAGAGCCGAAATTGACTCGGATGAAACTTTTATTGGAGGACCCCCTAAAATGGTCATAGTTGATGTATTTTATGATAATATGTTAATCATGCCAAGAAGTGGTCGAAATCCACTCTAATGTGGTGGAAATTGACTTAAATTGGTTTGTTTGGCTAAACTAAAACCGAAATTGACTCGGATGAAACTGGTATATGAGGATCCCAAAAAGTGGTCAAAGTTCAAGTATATTATGATAATATGTTAATCATGCCAGGATGTGGTCGAAATCCACTCTAAAGTGGTGGAAAGTGATTTAAAATTGGTTAGTTTGGCCAAACTAGAACCGAAATTGACTCGGGTGAAACTGTTATTGGAGGACCCCAGAAAATGGTCATAGTTGATGTAAATTCTGATAATATGTTAATCATGCCAGGAAGTGGTCGAAATCCACTCTAATTTGGTGGAAATTGACTTAAATTGGTTTGTTTGGCCAAACTAAAACCGAAATTGACTCGAAGGAAACTGGTATATGAGGATCCCAAAAAGTGGTCAAAGTTCATGTATATTATGATATTATGTTAATCATGCCAGGATGTGGTCGAAATCCACTCTAATGTGGTGGAAAGTGACTTAAATTGGTGAGTTGGCCAAACTAGAGCCGAAATTGACTCGGATGAAACTTGTATCAGAGGACCCCAAAAAGTGGTCAAAGTTGATGTAAATTATGATAATATATTAATCATGCCAGGATGTGGTCGAAATCCACTCTAATGTGGTGGAAAGTGACTTAAATTGGTTACTTTGGCCAAACTAGAGCCGAAATTGACTCGGATGAAACTTTTATTGGAGGACCCCCTAAAATGGTCATAGTTGATGTATTTTATGATAATATGTTAATCATGCCAAGAAGTGGTCGAAATCCACTCTAATGTGGTGGAAATTGACTTAAATTGGTTTGTTTGGCTAAACTAAAACCGAAATTGACTCGGATGAAACTGGTATATGAGGATCCCAAAAAGTGGTCAAAGTTCAAGTATATTATGATAATATGTTAATCATGCCAGGATGTGGTCGAAATCCACTCTAAAGTGGTGGAAAGTGATTTAAAATTGGTTAGTTTGGCCAAACTAGAACCGAAATTGACTCGGGTGAAACTGGTATTGGAGGACCCCAGAAAATGGTCATAGTTGATGTAAATTCTGATAATATGTTAATCATGCCAGGAAGTGGTCGAAATCCACTCTAATTTGGTGGAAATTGACTTAAATTGGTTTGTTTGGCCAAACTAAAACCGAAATTGACTCGAATGAAACTGGTATATGAGTATCCCAAAAAGTGGTCAAAGTTCATGTATATTATGATAATATGTTAATCATGCCAGGATGTGGTCGAAATCCAATCTAAAGTGGTGGAAAGTGACTTAAATTGGTTACTTTGGCCAAACTAGAGCCGAAATTGACTCGGATGAAACTGTTATTGGAGGACCCCAAAAAATGGTCATAGTTGATGTATTTTATTATAATATGTTAATCAGGCCAAGAAGTGGTCGAAATCCACTCTAATGTGGTGGAAATTGACTTAAATTGGTTTGTTTGGCCAAACTAAAACCGAAATTGACTCGGATGAAACTGGTATATGAGTATCCCAAAAAGTGGTCAAAGTTCATGTATATTATGATAATTTGTTAATCATGCCAGGATGTGGTCGAAATCCACTATAAAGTGGTGGAAAGTGATTTAAAATTAGTTAGTTTGGCCAAACTAGAACCGAAATTGACTTGGGTGAAACTGTTATTGGAGGACCCCAGAAAATGGTCATAGTTGATGTAAATTCTGATAATATGTTAATCATGCCAGGAAGTGGTCGAAATCCACTCTAATTTGGTGGAAATTGACTTAAATCGGTTTGTTTGGCCAAACTAAAACCGAAATTGACTCGAAGGAAACTGGTATACGAGGATCCCAAAAAGTGGCCAAAGTTCATGTATATTATGATATTATGTTAATCATGCCAGGATGTGGTCGAAATCCACTCTAATGTGGTGGAAAGTGACTTAAATTGGTGAGTTGGCCAAACTAGAGCCGAAATTGACTCGGATGAAACTTGTATCAGAGGACCCCAAAAAGTGGTCAAAGTTGATGTAAATTATGATAATATATTAATCATGCCAGGATGTGGTCGAAATCCACTCTAATGTGGTGGAAAGTGACTTAAATTGGTTACTTTGGCCAAACTAGAGCCGAAATTGACTCGGATGAAACTTTTATTGGAGGACCCCCTAAAATGGTCATAGTTGATGTATTTTATGATAATATGTTAATCATGCCAAGAAGTGGTCGAAATCCACTCTAATGTGGTGGAAATTGACTTAAATTGGTTTGTTTGGCTAAACTAAAACCGAAATTGACTCGGATGAAACTGGTATATGAGGATCCCAAAAAGTGGTCAAAGTTCAAGTATATTATGATAATATGTTAATCACGCCAGGATGTGGTCGAAATCCACTCCAAAGTGGTGGAAAGTGATTTAAAATTGGTTAGTTTGGCCAAACTAGAACCGAAATTGACTCGGGTGAAACTGTTATTGGAGGACCCCAGAAAATGGTCATAGTTGATGTAAATTCTGATAATATGTTAATCATGCCAGGAAGTGGTCGAAATCCACTCTAATTTGGTGGAAATTGACTTAAATTGGTTTGTTTGGCCAAACTAAAACCGAAATTGACTCGAATGAAACTGGTATATGAGTATCCCAAAAAGTGGTCAAAGTTCATGTATATTATGATAATATGTTAATCATGCCAGGATGTGGTCGAAATCCAATCTAAAGTGGTGGAAAGTGACTTAAATTGGTTACTTTGGCCAAACTAGAGCCGAAATTGACTCGGATGAAACTGTTATTGGAGGACCCCAAAAAATGGTCATAGTTGATGTATTTTATTATAATATGTTAATCATGCCAAGAAGTGGTCGAAATCCACTCTAATGTGGTGGAAATTGACTTAAATTGGTTTGTTTGGCCAAACTAAAACCGAAATTGACTCGGATGAAACTGGTATATGAGTATCCCAAAAAGTGGTCAAAGTTCATGTATATTATGATAATTTGTTAATCATGCCAGGATGTGGTCGAAATCCACTCTAAAGTGGTGGAAAGTGATTTAAAATTGGTTAGTTTGGCCAAACTAGAACCGAAATTGACTCGGGTGAAACTGTTATTGGAGGACCCCAGAAAATGGTCATAGTTGATGTAAATTCTGATAATATGTTAATCATGCCAGGAAGTGGTCGAAATCCACTCTAATTTGGTGGAAATTGACTTAAATCGGTTTGTTTGGCCAAACTAAAACCGAAATTGACTCGAAGGAAACTGGTATATGAGGATCCCAAAAAGTGGTCAAAGTTCATGTATATTATGATATTATGTTAATCATGCCAGGATGTGGTCGAAATCCACTCTAATGTGGTGGAAAGTGACTTAAATTGGTGAGTTGGCCAAACTAGAGCCGAAATTGACTCGGATGAAACTTGTATCAAAGGACCCCAAAAAGTGGTCAAAGTTGATGTAAATTATGATAATATATTAATCATGCCAGGATGTGGTCGAAATCCACTCTAATGTGGTGGAAAGTGACTTAAATTGGTTACTTTGGCCAAACTAGAGCCGAAATTGACTCGGATGAAACTTTTATTGGAGGACCCCCTAAAATGGTCATAGTTGATGTATTTTATGATAATATGTTAATCATGCCAAGAAGTGGTCGAAATCCACTCTAATGTGGTGGAAATTGACTTAAATTGGTTTGTTTCGCTAAACTAAAACCGAAATTGACTCGGATGAAACTGGTATATGAGGATCCGAAAAAGTGGTCAAAGTTCAAGTATATTATGATAATATGTTAATCATGCCAGGATGTGGTCGAAATCCACTCTAAAGTGGTGGAAAGTGATTTAAAATTGGTTAGTTTGGCCAAACTAGAACCGAAATTGACTCGGGTGAAACTGTTATTGGAGGACCCCAGAAAATGGTCATAGTTGATGTAAATTCTGATAATATGTTAATCATGCCAGGAAGTGGTCGAAATCCACTCTAATTTGGTGGAAATTGACTTAAATCGGTTTGTTTGGCCAAACTAAAACCGAAATTGACTCGAAGGAAACTGGTATATGAGGATCCCAAAAAGTGGTCAAAGTTCATGTATATTATGATATTATGTTAATCATGCCAGGATGTGGTCGAAATCCACTCTAATGTGGTGGAAAGTGACTTAAATTGGTGAGTTGGCCAAACTAGAGCCGAAATTGACTCGGATGAAACTTGTATCAAAGGACCCCAAAAAGTGGTCAAAGTTGATGTAAATTATGATAATATATTAATCATGCCAGGATGTGGTCGAAATCCACTCTAATGTGGTGGAAAGTGACTTAAATTGGTTACTTTGGCCAAACTAGAGCCGAAATTGACTCGGATGAAACTTTTATTGGAGGACCCCCTAAAATGGTCATAGTTGATGTATTTTATGATAATATGTTAATCATGCCAAGAAGTGGTCGAAATCCACTCTAATGTGGTGGAAATTGACTTAAATTGGTTTGTTTCGCTAAACTAAAACCGAAATTGACTCGGATGAAACTGGTATATGAGGATCCGAAAAAGTGGTCAAAGTTCAAGTATATTATGATAATATGTTAATCATGCCAGGATGTGGTCGAAATCCACTCTAAAGTGGTGGAAAGTGATTTAAAATTGGTTAGTTTGGCCAAACTAGAACCGAAATTGACTCGGGTGAAACTGTTATTGGAGGACCCCAGAAAATGGTCATAGTTGATGTAAATTCTGATAATATGTTAATCATGCCAGGAAGTGGTCGAAATCCACTCTAATTTGGTGGAAATTGACTTAAATTGGTTTGTTTGGCCAAACTAAAACCGAAATTGACTCGAATGAAACTGGTATATGAGTATCCCAAAAAGTGGTCAAAGTTCATGTATATTATGATAATATGTTAATCATGCCAGGATGTGGTCGAAATCCAATCTAAAGTGGTGGAAAGTGACTTAAATTGGTTACTTTGGCCAAACTAGAGCCGAAATTGACTCGGATGTAACTGGTATCAGAGGACCCCAAAAAGTGGTTAAAGTTGATGTAAATTATGATAATATGATAATCATGCCATGATGTGCTCGAATTCCACTCTAATGTGGTGGAAAGTTACTTAAATTGGTTAGGTTAGCCAAACTAGAGCCATAATTGACTTGGATGAAACTGGTATCAGAGGACCCCAAAATGTGGTCAAAGTTGATGTAAATTATGATAATATATTAATCATGCCAGGATGTGGTCGAAATCCACTCTAATGTGGTGGAAAGTGACTTAAATTGGTGACTTTGGCCAAACTAGAGCCGAAATTGACTTGGATGAAACTTTTATTGGAGGACCCCCAAAAATAGTCATAGTTGATGTATTTTCTGATTATATGTTAATCATGCCAAGAAGTGGTCGAAATCCACTCTAATGTGGTGGAAATTGACTTAAATTGGTTTGTTTGGCCAAACTAAAACCGAAATTGACTCGAATGAAACTGGTATATGAGTATCCCAAAAAGTGGTCAAAGTTCATGTATATTATGATAATATGTTAATCATGCCAGGATGTGGTCGAAATCCAATCTAAAGTGGTGGAAAGTGACTTAAATTGGTTACTTTGGCCAAACTAGAGCCGAAATTGACTCGGATGAAACTGTTATTGGAGGACCCCAAAAACTGGTCATAGTTGATGTATTTTATTATAATATGTTAATCATGCCAAGAAGTGGTCGAAATCCACTCTAATGTGGTGGAAATTGACTTAAATTGGTTTGTTTGGCCAAACTAAAACCGAAATTGACTCGGATGAAACTGGTAAAAGTGGTCAAAGTTCATGTATATTATGATAATTTGTTAATCATGCCAGGATGTGGTCGAAATCCACTCTAATGTGGTGGAAAGTGACTTAAACTGGTTTGTTTGGCCAAACTAAAACCGAAATTGACTCGGATGAAACTGGTATATAAGGATCCCAAAAAGTGGTCAAAGTTCATGTATATTATGATAATATGTTAATCATTCCAGGATGTGGTCGAAATCCAATCTAATGTGGTGGAAAGTGACTTAAATTGGTTACTTTGGCCAAACTAGAGCCGAAATTGACTCAGATGAAACTGTTATTGGAGGACCCCAAAAAATGGTCATAGTTGATGTATTTTATGATAATATGTTAATCATGACAAGAAGTGGTCGAAATCCACTCTAATGTGGTGGAAATTGACTTAAATTGGTTTGTTTGGCCAAACTAAAACCGAAATTGACTCGGATGAAACTGGTATATGAGTATCCCAAAAAGTGGTCAAAGTTCATGTATATTATGATAATTTGTTAATCATGCCAGGATGTGGTCGAAATCCACTCTAAAGTGGTGGAAAGTGATTTAAAATTGGTTAGTTTGGCCAAACTAGAACCGAAATTGACTCGGGTGAAACTGTTATTGGAGGACCCCAGAAAATGGTCATAGTTGATGTAAATTCTGATAATATGTTAATCATGCCAGGAAGTGGTCGAAATCCACTCTAATTTGGTGGAAATTGACTTAAATCGGTTTGTTTGGCCAAACTAAAACCGAAATTGACTCGAAGGAAACTGGTATATGCGGATCCCAAAAAGTGGTCAAAGTTCATGTATATTATGATATTATGTTAATCATGCCAGGATGTGGTCGAAATCCACTCTAATGTGGTGGAAAGTGACTTAAATTGGTGAGTTGGCCAAACTAGAGCCGAAATTGACTCGGATGAAACTTGTATCAAAGGACCCCAAAAAGTGGTCAAAGTTGATGTAAATTATGATAATATATTAATCATGCCAGGATTTGGTCGAAATCCACTCTAATGTGGTGGAAAGTGACTTAAATTGGTTACTTTGGCCAAACTAGAGCCGAAATTGACTCGGATGAAACTTTTATTGGAGGACCCCCTAAAATGGTCATAGTTGATGTATTTTATGATAATATGTTAATCATGCCAAGAAGTGGTCGAAATCCACTCTAATGTGGTGGAAATTGACTTAAATTGGTTTGTTTCGCTAAACTAAAACCAAAATTGACTCGGATGAAACTGGTATATGAGGATCCGAAAAAGTGGTCAAAGTTCAAGTATATTATGATAATATGTTAATCATGCCAGGATGTGGTCGAAATCCACTCTAAAGTGGTGGAAAGTGATTTAAAATTGGTTAGTTTGGCCAAACTAGAACCGAAATTGACTCGGGTGAAACTGTTATTGGAGGACCCCAGAAAATGGTCATAGTTGATGTAAATTCTGATAATATGTTAATCATGCCAGGAAGTGGTCGAAATCCACTCTAATTTGGTGGAAATTGACTTAAATTGGTTTGTTTGGCCAAACTAAAACCGAAATTGACTCGAATGAAACTGGTATATGAGTATCCCAAAAAGTGGTCAAAGTTCATGTATATTATGATAATATGTTAATCATGCCAGGATGTGGTCGAAATCCAATCTAAAGTGGTGGAAAGTGACTTAAATTGGTTACTTTGGCCAAACTAGAGCCGAAATTGACTCGGATGTAACTGGTATCAGAGGACCCCAAAAAGTGGTTAAAGTTGATGTAAATTATGATAACATGATAATCATGCCATGATGTGCTCGAATTCCACTCTAATGTGGTGGAAAGTTACTTAAATTGGTTAGGTTAGCCAAACTAGAGCCATAATTGACTTGGATGAAACTGGTATCAGAGGACCCCAAAATGTGGTCAAAGTTGATGTAAATTATGATAATATATTAATCATGCCAGGATGTGGTCGAAATCCACTCTAATGTGGTGGAAAGTGACTTAAATTGGTGACTTTGGCCAAACTAGAGCCGAAATTGACTCGGATGAAACTTTTATTGGAGGACCCCCAAAAATAGTCATAGTTGATGTATTTTCTGATTATATGTTAATCATGCCAAGAAGTGGTCGAAATCCACTCTAATGTGGTGGAAATTGACTTAAATTGGTTTGTTTGGCCAAACTAAAACCGAAATTGACTCGAATGAAACTGGTATATGAGTATCCCAAAAAGTGGTCAAAGTTCATGTATATTATGATAATATGTTAATCATGCCAGGATGTGGTCGAAATCCAATCTAAAGTGGTGGAAAGTGACTTAAATTGGTTACTTTGGCCAAACTAGAGCCGAAATTGACTCGGATGAAACTGTTATTGGAGGACCCCAAAAACTGGTCATAGTTGATGTATTTTATTATAATATGTTAATCATGCCAAGAAGTGGTCGAAATCCACTCTAATGTGGTGGAAATTGACTTAAATTGGTTTGTTTGGCCAAACTAAAACCGAAATTGACTCGGATGAAACTGGTAAAAGTGGTCAAAGTTCATGTATATTATGATAATTTGTTAATCATGCCAGGATGTGGTCGAAATCCACTCTAATGTGGTGGAAAGTGACTTAAACTGGTTTGTTTGGCCAAACTAAAACCGAAATTGACTCGGATGAAACTGGTATATAAGGATCCCAAAAAGTGGTCAAAGTTCATGTATATTATGATAATATGTTAATCATTCCAGGATGTGGTCGAAATCCAATCTAATGTGGTGGAAAGTGACTTAAATTGGTTACTTTGGCCAAACTAGAGCCGAAATTGACTCAGATGAAACTGTTATTGGAGGACCCCAAAAAATGGTCATAGTTGATGTATTTTATGATAATATGTTAATCATGACAAGAAGTGGTCGAAATCCACTCTAATGTGGTGGAAATTGACTTAAATTGGTTTGTTTGGCTAAACTAAAACCGAAATTGACTTGGATGAAACTGGTATATGAGGATCCCAAAAAGTGGTCAAAGTTCATGTATATTATGATATTATGTTAATCATGCCAGGATGTGGTCGAAATCCACTCTAATGTGGTGGAAAGTGACTTAAATCGGTGAGTTGGCCAAACTAGAGCCGAAATTGACTCGGATGTAACTGGTATCAGAGGACCCCAAAAAGTGGTCAAAGTTGATGTAAATTATGATAATATATTAATCATGCCAGGATGTGGTTGAAATCCACTCTAATGTGGTGGAAAGTGACTTAAATTGGTTACTTTGGCCAAACTAGAGCCGAAATTGACTCGGATGAAACTTTTATTGGAGGACCCCCTAAAATGGTCATAGTTGATGTATTTTATGATAATATGTTAATCATGCCAAGAAGTGGTCGAAATCCACTCTAATGTGGTGGAAATTGACTTAAATTGGTTTGTTTCGCTAAACTAAAACCGAAATTGACTCGGATGAAACTGGTATATGAGGATCCGAAAAAGTGGTCAAAGTTCAAGTATATTATGATAATATGTTAATCATGCCAGGATGTGGTCGAAATCCACTCTAAAGTGGTGGAAAGTGATTTAAAATTGGTTAGTTTGGCCAAACTAGAACCGAAATTGACTCGGGTGAAACTGTTATTGGAGGACCCCAGAAAATGGTCATAGTTGATGTAAATTCTGATAATATGTTAATCATGCCAGGAAGTGGTCGAAATCCACTCTAATTTGGTGGAAATTGACTTAAATTGGTTTGTTTGGCCAAACTAAAACCGAAATTGACTCGAATGAAACTGGTATATGAGTATCCCAAAAAGTGGTCAAAGTTCATGTATATTATGATAATATGTTAATCATGCCAGGATGTGGTCGAAATCCAATCTAAAGTGGTGGAAAGTGACTAAAATTGGTTACTTTGGCCAAACTAGAGCCGAAATTGACTCGGATGTAACTGGTATCAGAGGACCCCAAAAAGTGGTTAAAGTTGATGTAAATTATGATAATATGATAATCATGCCATGATGTGCTCGAATTCCACTCTAATGTGGTGGAAAGTTACTTAAATTGGTTAGGTTAGCCAAACTAGAGCCATAATTGACTTGGATGAAACTGGTATCAGAGGACCCCAAAATGTGGTCAAAGTTGATGTAAATTATGATAATATATTAATCATGCCAGGATGTGGTCGAAATCCACTCTAATGTGGTGGAAAGTGACTTAAATTGGTGACTTTGGCCAAACTAGAGCCGAAATTGACTCGGATGAAACTTTTATTGGAGGACCCCCAAAAATAGTCATAGTTGATGTATTTTCTGATTATATGTTAATCATGCCAAGAAGTGGTCGAAATCCACTCTAATGTGGTGGAAATTGACTTAAATTGGTTTGTTTGGCCAAACTAAAACCGAAATTGACTCGAATGAAACTGGTATATGAGTATCCCAAAAAGTGGTCAAAGTTCATGTATATTATGATAATATGTTAATCATGCCAGGATGTGGTCGAAATCCAATCTAAAGTGGTGGAAAGTGACTTAAATTGGTTACTTTGGCCAAACTAGAGCCGAAATTGACTCGGATGAAACTGTTATTGGAGGACCCCAAAAACTGGTCATAGTTGATGTATTTTATTATAATATGTTAATCATGCCAAGAAGTGGTCGAAATCCACTCTAATGTGGTGGAAATTGACTTAAATTGGTTTGTTTGGCCAAACTAAAACCGAAATTGACTCGGATGAAACTGGTAAAAGTGGTCAAAGTTCATGTATATTATGATAATTTGTTAATCATGCCAGGATGTGGTCGAAATCCACTCTAATGTGGTGGAAAGTGACTTAAACTGGTTTGTTTGGCCAAACTAAAACCGAAATTGACTCGGATGAAACTGGTATATGAGTATCCCAAAAAGTGGTCAAAGTTCATGTATATTATGATAATATGTTAATCATTCCAGGATGTGGTCGAAATCCAATCTAATGTGGTGGAAAGTGACTTAAATTGGTTACTTTGGCCAAACTAGAGCCGAAATTGACTCAGATGAAACTGTTATTGGAGGACCCCAAAAAATGGTCATAGTTGATGTATTTTATGATAATATGTTAATCATGACAAGAAGTGGTCGAAATCCACTCTAATGTGGTGGAAATTGACTTAAATTGGTTTGTTGGGCTAAACTAAAACCGAAATTGACTTGGATGAAACTGGTATATGAGGATCCCAAAAAGTGGTCAAAGTTCATGTATATTATGATATTATGTTAATCATGCCAGGATGTGGTCGAAATCCACTCTAATGTGGTGGAAAGTGACTTAAATCGGTGAGTTGGCCAAACTAGAGCCAAAATTGACTCGGATGTAACTGGTATCAGAGGACCCCAAAAAGTGGTCAAAGTTGATGTAAATTTTGATAATATGATAATCATGCCAGGATGTGCTCGAATTCCACTCTAATGTGGTGGAAAGTTACTTAAATTGGTTAGGTTAGCCAAACTAGAGCCATAATTGACTTGGATGAAACTGGTATCAGAGGACCCCAAAATGTGGTCAAAGTTGATGTAAATTATGATAATATATTAATCATGCCAGGATGTGGTCGAAATCCACTCTAATGTGGTGGAAAGTGACTTAAATTGGTGACTTTGGCCAAACTAGAGCCGAAATTGACTCGGATGAAACTTTTATTGGAGGACCCCCAAAAATAGTCATAGTTGATGTATTTTCTGATTATATGTTAATCATGCCAAGAAGTGGTCGAAATCCACTCTAATGTGGTGGAAATTGACTTAAATTGGTTTGTTTGGCCAAACTAAAACCGAAATTGACTCGGATGAAACTGGTATATAAGGATCCCAAAAAGTGGTCAAAGTTCATGTATATTATGATAATATGTTAATCATGCCAGGATGTGGTCGAAATCCAATCTAATGTGGTGGAAAGTGACTTAAATTGGTTACTTTGGTCAAACTAGAGCCGAAATTGACTCAGATGAAACTGTTATTGGAGGACCCCAAAAAATGGTCATAGTTGATGTATTTTATGATAATATGTTAATCATGACAAGAAGTGGTCGAAATCCACTCTAATGTGGTGGAAATTGACTTAAATTGGTTTGTTTGGCTAAACTAAAACCGAAATTGACTCGGATGAAACTGGTATATGAGGATCCCAAAAAGTGGTCAAAGTTCAAGTATATTATGATAATATGTTAATCATGCCAGGATGTGGTCGAAATCCACTCTAAAGTGGTGGAAAGTGATTTAAAATTGGTTAGTTTGGCCAAACTAGAACCGAAAATGACTCGGGTGAAACTGTTATTGGAGGACCCCAGAAAATGGTCATAGTTGATGTAAATTCTGATCATATGTTAATCATGCCAGGAAGTGGTCGAAATCCACTCAAATTTGGTGGAAATTGACTTAAATTGGTTTGTTTGGCCAAACTAAAACCGAAATTGACTCGAATGAAACTGGTATATGAGGATCCCAAAAAGTGGTCAAAGTTCATGTATATTATGATATTATGTTAATCATGTCAGGATGTGGTCGAAATCCACTCTAATGTGGTGGAAAGTGACTTAAATTGGTGAGTTGGCCAAACTAGAGCCGAAATTGACTCGGATGAAACTTGTATCAGAGGACCCCAAAAAGTGGTCAAAGTTGATGTAAATTATGATAATATATTAATCATGCCAGGATGTGGTCGAAATCCACTATAATGTGGTGGAAAGTGACTTAAATTGGTGACTTTGGCCAAACTAGAGCCGAAATTGACTCGGATGCAACTTTCATTAGAGGACCCCCAAAAATAGTCATAGTTGATGTATTTTCTGATAATATGTTAATCATGCCAAGAAGTGGTCGAAATCCACTCTAATGCGGTGGAAATTGACTTAAATTGGTTTGTTTGGCCAAACTAAAACCGAAATTGACTCGAATGAAACTGGTATATGAGGATCCCAAAAAGTGGTCAAAGTTCATGTATATTATGATATTATGTTAATCATGCCAGGATGTGGTCGAAATCCACTCTAATGTAGTGGAAAGTGACTTAAATTGGTGACTTTGGCCAAACTAGAGCCGAAATTGACTCGGATGAAACTTTTATTGGAGGACCCCCTAAAATGGTCATAGTTGATGTATTTTATGATAATATGTTAATCATGCCAAGAAGTGGTCGAAATCCACTCTAATGTGGTGGAAATTGACTTAAATTGGTTTGTTTGGCTAAACTAAAACCGAAATTGACTCGGATGAAACTGGTATATGAGGATCCCAAAAAGTGGTCAAAGTTCAAGTATATTATGATAATATTTTAATCATGCCAGGATGTGGTCGAAATCCACTATAAAGTGGTGGAAAGTGATTTAAAATTGGTTAGTTTGGCCAAACTAGAACCGAAATTGACTCGGGTGAAACTGTTATTGGAGGACCCCAGAAAATGGTCATACAACATGTAAATTCTGATAATATGTTAATCATGCCAGGAAGTGGTCGAAATCCACTCTAATTTGGTGGAAATTGACTTAAATTGGTTTGTTTGGCCAAACTAAAACCGAAATTGACTCGAATGAAACTGGTATATGAGTATCCCAAAAAGTGGTCAAAGTTCATGTATATTATGATAATATGTTAATCTTGCCAGGATGTGGTCGAAATCCACTCTAATGTGGTGGAAATTGACTTAAACTGGTTTATTTGGCCAAACTAAAACCGAAATTGACTCGGATGAAACTGGTATATAAGGATCCCAAAAAGTGGTCAAAGTTCATGTATATTATGATAATATGTTAATAATGACAGGATGTGGTCGAAATCCAAACTAAAGTGGTGGAAAGTGACTTAAATTGGTTACTTTGGCTAAACTAGAGCCGAAATTGACTCAGATGAAACTGTTATTGGAGGACCCCAAAAAATGGTCATAGTTGATGTATTCTATGATAATATGTTAATCATGACAAGAAGTGGTCGAAATCCACTCTAATGTGGTGGAAATTGACTTAAATTGGTGAGTTGGCCAAACTAGAGCCGAAATTGACTCGGATGGAACTGGTATCAGAGGACCCCAAAAAGTGGTCAAAGTTGATGTAAATTATGATAATATATTAATCATGCCAGGATGTGGTCGAAATCCACTCTAATGTGGTGGAAAGTGACTTAAATTGGTTACTTTGGCCAAACTAGAGCCGAAATTGACTCGGATGAAACTTTTATTGGAGGACCCCCTAAAATGGTCATAGTTGATGTATTTTATGATAATATGTTAATCATGCCAAGAAGTGGTCGAAATCCACTCTAAAGTGGTGGAAATTACCTTAAATTGGTTTGTTTGGCTAAACTAAAACCGAAATTGACTCGGATGAAACTGGTATATGAGGATCCCAAAAAGTGGTCAAAGTTCATGTATATTATGATATTATGTTAATCATGCCATGATGTGGTCGAAATCCACTCTAATGTGGTGGAAAGTGACTTAAATTGGTGAGTTGGCCAAACTAGAGCCGAAATTGACTCGGATGGAACTGGTATCAGAGGACCCCAAAAAGTGGTCAAAGTTGATGTAAATTATGATAATATATTAATCATGCCAGGATGTGGTCGAAATCCACTCTAATGTGGTGGAAAGTGACTTAAATTGGTTACTTTGGCCAAACTAGAGCCGAAATTGACTCGGATGAAACTTTTATTGGAGGACCCCCTAAAATGGTCATAGTTGATGTATTTTATGCTAATATGTTAATCATGCCAAGAAGTGGTCGAAATCCACTCTAAAGTGGTGGAAATTACCTTAAATTGGTTTGTTTGGCTAAACTAAAACCGAAATTGACTCGGATGAAACTGGTATATGAGGATCCCAAAAAGTGGTCAAAGTTCAAGCATATTATGATAATATGTTAATCATGCCAGGATGTGGTCGAATCCACTCTAAAGTAGTGGAAAGTGACTTAAATTGGTTAGTTTGGCCAAACTAGAGCCGAAATTGACTCGGGTGAAACTGTTATTGGAGGACCCCAAAAAATGGTCATAGTTGATGTAAATTCTGATAATATGTTAATCATGCCAGGAAGTGGTCGAAATCCACTCTAATGTGGTGGAAATTGACTTAAATTGTTTTGTTTGGCCAAACTAAAACCGAAATTGACTCGGATGAAACTGGTATATGAGTATCCCAAAAAGTGGTCAAAGTTCATGTATATTATGATAATTTGTTAATCATGCCAGGATGTGGTCGAAATCCACTCTAATGTGGTGGAAATTGACTTAAACTGGTTTGTTTGGCCAAACTAAAACCGAAATTGACTCCGATGAAACTGGTATATAAGGATCCCAAAAAGTGGTCAAAGTTCATGTATATTATGATAATATGTTAATCATGCCAGGATGTGGTCGAAATCCAATCTAATGTGGTGGAAAGTGACTTAAATTGGTTACTTTGGCCAAACTAGAGCCGAAATTGACTCAGATGAAACTGTTATTGGAGGACCCCAAAAAATGGTCATAGTTGATGTATTTTATGATAATATGTTAATCATGACAAGAAGTGGTCGAAATCCACTCTAATGTGGTGGAAATAGATTTAAATTGGTTTGTTTGGCTAAACTAAAACCGAAATTGACTCTGATGAAACTGGTATATGAGGATCCAAAAAAGTGGTCAAAGTTCAAGTATATTATGATAATATGTTAATCATGCCAGGATGTGGTCGAAATCCACTCTAAAGTGGTGGAAAGTGATTTAAAATTGGTTAGTTTGGCCAAACTAGAACCGAAATTGACTCGGGTGAAACTGTTATTGGAGGACCCCAGAAAATGGTCATAGTTGATGTAAATTCTGATAATATGTTAATCATGCCAGGATGTGGTCGAAATCCACTATAATGTGGTGGAAAGTGACTTAAATTGGTGACTTTGGCCAAACTAGAGCCGAAATTGACTCGGATGCAACTTTCATTAGAGAACCCCCAAAAATAGTCATAGTTGATGTATTTTCTGATAATATGTTAATCATGCCAATAAGTGGTCGAAATCCACTCTAATGTGGTGGAAATTGACTTAAATTGGTTTGTTTGGCCAAACTAAAACCGAAATTGACTCGAATGAAACTGGTATATGAGGATCCCAAAAAGTGGTCAAAGTTCATGTATATTGTGATATTATGTTAATCATGCCAGGATGTGGTCGAAATCCACTCTAATGTAGTGGAAAGTGACTTAAATTGGTGACTTTGGCCAAACTAGAGCCGAAATTGACTCGGATGAAACTTTTATTGGAGGACCCCCTAAAATGGTCATAGTTGATGTATTTTATGATAATATGTTAATCATGCCAAGAAGTGGTCGAAATCCACTCTAATGTGGTGGAAATTGACTTAAATTGGTTTGTTTGGCTAAACTAAAACCGAAATTGACTCGGATGAAACTGGTATATGAGGATCCCAAAAAGTGGTCAAAGTTCAAGTATATTATGATAATATTTTAATCATGCCAGGATGTGGTCGAAATCCACTATAAAGTGGTGGAAAGTGATTTAAAATTGGTTAGTTTGACCAAACTAGAACCGAAATTGACTCGGGTGAAACTGTTATTGGAGGACCCCAGAAAATGGTCATAGTTGATGTAAATTCTGATAATATGTTAATCATGCCAGGAAGTGGTCGAAATCCACTCTAATTTGGTGGAAATTGACTTAAATTGGTTTGTTTGGCCAAACTAAAACCGAAATTGACTCGAATGAAACTGGTATATGAGTATCCCAAAAAGTGGTCAAAGTTCATGTATATTATGATAATATGTTAATCTTGCCAGGATGTGGTCGAAATCCACTCTAATGTGGTGGAAATTGACTTAAACTGGTTTATTTGGCTAAACTAAAACCGAAATTGACTCGGATGAAACTGGTATATAAGGATCCCAAAAAGTGGTCAAAGTTCATGTATATTATGATAATATGTTAATAATGACAGGATGTGGTCGAAATCCAAACTAAAGTGGTGGAAAGTGACTTAAATTGGTTACTTTGGCTAAACTAGAGCCGAAATTGACTCAGATGAAACTGTTATTGGAGGACCCCAAAAAATGGTCATAGTTGATGTATTCTATGATAATATGTTAATCATGACAAGAAGTGGTCGAAATCCACTCTAATGTGGTGGAAATTGACTTAAATTGGTGAGTTGGCCAAACTAGAGCCGAAATTGACTCGGATGGAACTGGTATCAGAGGACCCCAAAAAGTGGTCAAAGTTGATGTAAATTATGATAATATATTAATCATGCCAGGATGTGGTCGAAATCCACTCTAATGTGGTGGAAAGTGACTTAAATTGGTTACTTTGGCCAAACTAGAGCCGAAATTGACTCGGATGAAACTTTTATTGGAGGACCCCCTAAAATGGTCATAGTTGATGTATTTTATAATAATATGTTAATCATGCCAAGAAGTGGTCGAAATCCACTCTAAAGTGGTGGAAATTACCTTAAATTGGTTTGTTTGGCTAAACTAAAACCGAAATTGACTCGGATGAAACTGGTATATGAGGATCCCAAAAAGTGGTCAAAGTTCATGTATATTATGATATTATGTTAATCATGCCAGGATGTGGTCGAAATCCACTCTAATGTGGTGGAAAGTGACTTAAATTGGTGAGTTGGCCAAACTAGAGCCGAAATTGACTCGGATGGAACTGGTATCAGAGGACCCCAAAAAGTGGTCAAAGTTGATGTAAATTATGATAATATATTAATCATGCCAGGATGTGGTCGAAATCCACTCTAATGTGGTGGAAAGTGACTTAAATTGGTTACTTTGGCCAAACTAGAGCCGAAATTGACTCGGATGAAACTGTTATTGGAGGACCCCAAAAAATGGTCATAGTTGATGTATTTTATTATAATATGTTAATCATGCCAAGAAGTGGTCGAAATCCACTCTAATGTGGTGGAAATTGACTTAAATTGGTTTGTTTGGCCAAACTAAAACCGAAATTGACTCGGATGAAACTGGTATATGAGTATCCCAAAAAGTGGTCAAAGTTCATGTATATTATGATAATTTGTTAATCATGCCAGGATGTGGTCGAAATCCACTCTAAAGTGGTGGAAAGTGATTTAAAATTGGTTAGTTTGGCCAAACTAGAACCGAAATTGACTCGGGTGAAACTGTTATTGGAGGACCCCAGAAAATGGTCATAGTTGATGTAAATTCTGATAATATGTTAATCATGCCAGGAAGTGGTCGAAATCCACTCTAATTTGGTGGAAATTGACTTAAATCGGTTTGTTTGGCCAAACTAAAACCGAAATTGACTCGAAGGAAACTGGTATATGAGGATCCCAAAAAGTGGTCAAAGTTCATGTATATTATGATATTATGTTAATCATGCCAGGATGTGGTCGAAATCCACTCTAATGTGGTGGAAAGTGACTTAAATTGGTGAGTTGGCCAAACTAGAGCCGAAATTGACTCGGATGAAACTTGTATCAAAGGACCCCAAAAAGTGGTCAAAGTTGATGTAAATTATGATAATATATTAATCATGCCAGGATGTGGTCGAAATCCACTCTAATGTGGTGGAAAGTGATTTAAAATTGGTTAGTTTGGCCAAACTAGAACCGAAATTGACTCGGGTGAAACTGTTATTGGAGGACCCCAGAAAATGGTCATAGTTGATGTAAATTCTGATAATATGTTAATCATGCCAGGAAGTGGTCGAAATCCACTCTAATTTGGTGGAAATTGACTTAAATTGGTTTGTTTGGCCAAACTAAAACCGAAATTGACTCGAATGAAACTGGTATATGAGTATCCCAAAAAGTGGTCAAAGTTCATGTATATTATGATAATATGTTAATCATGCCAGGATGTGGTCGAAATCCAATCTAAAGTGGTGGAAAGTGACTTAAATTGGTTACTTTGGCCAAACTAGAGCCGAAATTGACTCGGATGAAACTGTTATTGGAGGACCCCAAAAAATGGTCATAGTTGATGTATTTTATTATAATATGTTAATCATGCCAAGAAGTGGTCGAAATCCACTCTAATGTGGTGGAAATTGACTTAAATTGGTTTGTTTGGCCAAACTAAAACCGAAATTGACTAGGATGAAACTGGTATATGAGTATCCCAAAAAGTGGTCAAAGTTCATGTATATTATGATAATTTGTTAATCATGCCAGGATGTGGTCGAAATCCACTCTAAAGTGGTGGAAAGTGATTTAAAATTGGTTAGTTTGGCCAAACTAGAACCGAAATTGACTCGGGTGAAACTGTTATTGGAGGACCCCAGAAAATGGTCATAGTTGATGTAAATTCTGATAATATGTTAATCATGCCAGGAAGTGGTCGAAATCCACTCTAATTTGGTGGAAATTGACTTAAATCGGTTTGTTTGGCCAAACTAAAACCGAAATTGACTCGAAGGAAACTGGTATATGAGGATCCCAAAAAGTGGTCAAAGTTCATGTATATTATGATATTATGTTAATCATGCCAGGATGTGGTCGAAATCCACTCTAATGTGGTGGAAAGTGACTTAAATTGGTGAGTTGGCCAAACTAGAGCCGAAATTGACTCGGATGAAACTTGTATCAAAGGACCCCAAAAAGTGGTCAAAGTTGATGTAAATTATGATAATATATTAATCATGCCAGGATGTGGTCGAAATCCACTCTAATGTGGTGGAAAGTGACTTAAATTGGTTACTTTGGCCAAACTAGAGCCGAAATTGACTCGGATGAAACTTTTATTGGAGGACCCCCTAAAATGGTCATAGTTGATGTATTTTATGATAATATGTTAATCATGCCAAGAAGTGGTCGAAATCCACTCTAATGTGGTGGAAATTGACTTAAATTGGTTTGTTTCGCTTAACTAAAACCGAAATTGACTCGGATGAAACTGGTATATGAGGATCCGAAAAAGTGGTCAAAGTTCAAGTATATTATGATAATATGTTAATCATGCCAGGATGTGGTCGAAATCCACTCTAAAGTGGTGGAAAGTGATTTAAAATTGGTTAGTTTGGCCAAACTAGAACCGAAATTGACTCGGGTGAAACTGTTATTGGAGGACCCCAGAAAATGGTCATAGTTGATGTAAATTCTGATAATATGTTAATCATGCCAGGAAGTGGTCGAAATCCACTCTAATTTGGTGGAAATTGACTTAAATTGGTTTGTTTGGCCAAACTAAAACCGAAATTGACTCGAATGAAACTGGTATATGAGTATCCCAAAAAGTGGTCAAAGTTCATGTATATTATGATAATATGTTAATCATGCCAGGATGTGGTCGAAATCCAATCTAAAGTGGTGGAAAGTGACTTAAATTGGTTACTTTGGCCAAACTAGAGCCGAAATTGACTCGGATGTAACTGGTATCAGAGGACCCCAAAAAGTGGTTAAATTTGATGTAAATTATGATAATATGATAATCATGCCATGATGTGCTCGAATTCCACTCTAATGTGGTGGAAAGTTACTTAAATTGGTTAGGTTAGCCAAACTAGAGCCATAATTGACTTGGATGAAACTGGTATCAGAGGACCCCAAAATGTGGTCAAAGTTGATGTAAATTATGATAATATATTAATCATGCCAGGATGTGGTCGAAATCCACTCTAATGTGGTGGAAAGTGACTTAAATTGGTGACTTTGGCCAAACTAGAGCCGAAATTGACTTGGATGAAACTTTTATTGGAGGACCCCCAAAAATAGTCATAGTTGATGTATTTTCTGATTATATGTTAATCATGCCAAGAAGTGGTCGAAATCCACTCTAATGTGGTGGAAATTGACTTAAATTGGTTTGTTTGGCCAAACTAAAACCGAAATTGACTCGAATGAAACTGGTATATGAGTATCCCAAAAAGTGGTCAAAGTTCATGTATATTATGATAATATGTTAATCATGCCAGGATGTGGTCGAAATCCAATCTAAAGTGGTGGAAAGTGACTTAAATTGGTTACTTTGGCCAAACTAGAGCCGAAATTGACTCGGATGAAACTGTTATTGGAGGACCCCAAAAACTGGTCATAGTTGATGTATTTTATTATAATATGTTAATCATGCCAAGAAGTGGTCGAAATCCACTCTAATGTGGTGGAAATTGACTTAAATTGGTTTGTTTGGCCAAACTAAAACCGAAATTGACTCGGATGAAACTGGTAAAAGTGGTCAAAGTTCATGTATATTATGATAATTTGTTAATCATGCCAGGATGTGGTCGAAATCCACTCTAATGTGGTGGAAAGTGACTTAAACTGGTTTGTTTGGCCAAACTAAAACCGAAATTGACTCGGATGAAACTGGTATATAAGGATCCCAAAAAGTGGTCAAAGTTCATGTATATTATGATAATATGTTAATCATTCCAGGATGTGGTCGAAATCCAATCTAATGTGGTGGAAAGTGACTTAAATTGGTTACTTTGGCCAAACTAGAGCCGAAATTGACTCAGATGAAACTGTTATTGGAGGACCCCAAAAAATGGTCATAGTTGATGTATTTTATGATAATATGTTAATCATGACAAGAAGTGGTCGAAATCCACTCTAATGTGGTGGAAATTGACTTAAATTGGTTTGTTTGGCTAAACTAAAACCGAAATTGACTTGGATGAAACTGGTATATGAGGATCCCAAAAAGTGGTCAAAGTTCATGTATATTATGATATTATGTTAATCATGCCAGGATGTGGTCGAAATCCACTCTAATGTGGTGGAAAGTGACTTAAATCGGTGAGTTGGCCAAACTAGAGCCGAAATTGACTCGGATGTAACTGGTATCAGAGGACCCCAAAAAGTGGTCAAAGTTGATGTAAATTATGATAATATATTAATCATGCCAGGATGTGGTTGAAATCCACTCTAATGTGGTGGAAAGTGACTTAAATTGGTTACTTTGGCCAAACTAGAGCCGAAATTGACTCGGATGAAACTTTTATTGGAGGACCCCCTAAAATGGTCATAGTTGATGTATTTTATGATAATATGTTAATCATGCCAAGAAGTGGTCGAAATCCACTCTAATGTGGTGGAAATTGACTTAAATTGGTTTGTTTCGCTAAACTAAAACCGAAATTGACTCGGATGAAACTGGTATATGAGGATCCGAAAAAGTGGTCAAAGTTCAAGTATATTATGATAATATGTTAATCATGCCAGGATGTGGTCGAAATCCACTCTAAAGTGGTGGAAAGTGATTTAAAATTGGTTAGTTTGGCCAAACTAGAACCGAAATTGACTCGGGTGAAACTGTTATTGGAGGACCCCAGAAAATGGTCATAGTTGATGTAAATTCTGATAATATGTTAATCATGCCAGGAAGTGGTCGAAATCCACTCTAATTTGGTGGAAATTGACTTAAATTGGTTTGTTTGGCCAAACTAAAACCGAAATTGACTCGAATGAAACTGGTATATGAGTATCCCAAAAAGTGGTCAAAGTTCATGTATATTATGATAATATGTTAATCATGCCAGGATGTGGTCGAAATCCAATCTAAAGTGGTGGAAAGTGACTTAAATTGGTTACTTTGGCCAAACTAGAGCCGAAATTGACTCGGATGTAACTGGTATCAGAGGACCCCAAAAAGTGGTTAAAGTTGATGTAAATTATGATAATATGATAATCATGCCATGATGTGCTCGAATTCCACTCTAATGTGGTGGAAAGTTACTTAAATTGGTTAGGTTAGCCAAACTAGAGCCATAATTGACTTGGATGAAACTGGTATCAGAGGACCCCAAAATGTGGTCAAAGTTGATGTAAATTATGATAATATATTAATCATGCCAGGATGTGGTCAAAATCCACTCTAATGTGGTGGAAAGTGACTTAAATTGGTGACTTTGGCCAAACTAGAGCCGAAATTGACTCGGATGAAACTTTTATTGGAGGACCCCCAAAAATAGTCATAGTTGATGTATTTTCTGATTATATGTTAATCATGCCAAGAAGTGGTCGAAATCCACTCTAATGTGGTGGAAATTGACTTAAATTGGTTTGTTTGGCCAAACTAAAACCGAAATTGACTCGAATGAAACTGGTATATGAGTATCCCAAAAAGTGGTCAAAGTTCATGTATATTATGATAATATGTTAATCATGCCAGGATGTGGTCGAAATCCAATCTAAAGTGGTGGAAAGTGACTTAAATTGGTTACTTTGGCCAAACTAGAGCCGAAATTGACTCGGATGAAACTGTTATTGGAGGACCCCAAAAACTGGTCATAGTTGATGTATTTTATTATAATATGTTAATCATGCCAAGAAGTGGTCGAAATCCACTCTAATGTGGTGGAAATTGACTTAAATTGGTTTGTTTGGCCAAACTAAAACCGAAATTGACTCGGATGAAACTGGTAAAAGTGGTCAAAGTTCATGTATATTATGATAATTTGTTAATCATGCCAGGATGTGGTCGAAATCCACTCTAATGTGGTGGAAAGTGACTTAAACTGGTTTGTTTGGCCAAACTAAAACCGAAATTGACTCGGATGAAACTGGTATATAAGGATCCCAAAAAGTGGTCAAAGTTCATGTATATTATGATAATATGTTAATCATTCCAGGATGTGGTCGAAATCCAATCTAATGTGGTGGAAAGTGACTTAAATTGGTTACTTTGGCCAAACTAGAGCCGAAATTGACTCAGATGAAACTGTTATTGGAGGACCCCAAAAAATGGTCATAGTTGATGTATTTTATGATAATATGTTAATCATGACAAGAAGTGGTCGAAATCCACTCTAATGTGGTGGAAATTGACTTAAATTGGTTTGTTTGGCTAAACTAAAACCGAAATTGACTTGGATGAAACTGGTATATGAGGATCCCAAAAAGTGGTCAAAGTTCATGTATATTATGATATTATGTTAATCATGCCAGGATGTGGTCGAAATCCACTCTAATGTGGTGGAAAGTGACTTAAATCGGTGAGTTGGCCAAACTAGAGCCGAAATTGACTCGGATGTAACTGGTATCAGAGGACCCCAAAAAGTGGTCAAAGTTGATGTAAATTATGATAATATATTAATCATGCCAGGATGTGGTTGAAATCCACTCTAATGTGGTGGAAAGTGACTTAAATTGGTTACTTTGGCCAAACTAGAGCCGAAATTGACTCGGATGAAACTTTTATTGGAGGACCCCCTAAAATGGTCATAGTTGATGTATTTTATGATAATATGTTAATCATGCCAAGAAGTGGTCGAAATCCACTCTAATGTGGTGGAAATTGACTTAAATTGGTTTGTTTCGCTAAACTAAAACCGAAATTGACTCGGATGAAACTGGTATATGAGGATCCGAAAAAGTGGTCAAAGTTCAAGTATATTATGATAATATGTTAATCATGCCAGGATGTGGTCGAAATCCACTCTAAAGTGGTGGAAAGTGATTTAAAATTGGTTAGTTTGGCCAAACTAGAACCGAAATTGACTCGGGTGAAACTGTTATTGGAGGACCCCAGAAAATGGTCATAGTTGATGTAAATTCTGATAATATGTTAATCATGCCAGGAAGTGGTCGAAATCCACTCTAATTTGGTGGAAATTGACTTAAATTGGTTTGTTTGGCCAAACTAAAACCGAAATTGACTCGAATGAAACTGGTATATGAGTATCCCAAAAAGTGGTCAAAGTTCATGTATATTATGATAATATGTTAATCATGCCAGGATGTGGTCGAAATCCAATCTAAAGTGGTGGAAAGTGACTTAAATTGGTTACTTTGGCCAAACTAGAGCCGAAATTGACTCGGATGTAACTGGTATCAGAGGACCCCAAAAAGTGGTTAAAGTTGATGTAAATTATGATAATATGATAATCATGCCATGATGTGCTCGAATTCCACTCTAATGTGGTGGAAAGTTACTTAAATTGGTTAGGTTAGCCAAACTAGAGCCATAATTGACTTGGATGAAACTGGTATCAGAGGACCCCAAAATGTGGTCAAAGTTGATGTAAATTATGATAATATATTAATCATGCCAGGATGTGGTCGAAATCCACTCTAATGTGGTGGAAAGTGACTTAAATTGGTGACTTTGGCCAAACTAGAGCCGAAATTGACTCGGATGAAACTTTTATTGGAGGACCCCCAAAAATAGTCATAGTTGATGTATTTTCTGATTATATGTTAATCATGCCAAGAAGTGGTCGAAATCCACTCTAATGTGGTGGAAATTGACTTAAATTGGTTTGTTTGGCCAAACTAAAACCGAAATTGACTCGAATGAAACTGGTATATGAGTATCCCAAAAAGTGGTCAAAGTTCATGTATATTATGATAATATGTTAATCATGCCAGGATGTGGTCGAAATCCAATCTAAAGTGGTGGAAAGTGACTTAAATTGGTTACTTTGGCCAAACTAGAGCCGAAATTGACTCGGATGAAACTGTTATTGGAGGACCCCAAAAACTGGTCATAGTTGATGTATTTTATTATAATATGTTAATCATGCCAAGAAGTGGTCGAAATCCACTCTAATGTGGTGGAAATTGACTTAAATTGGTTTGTGTGGCCAAACTAAAACCGAAATTGACTCGGATGAAACTGGTAAAAGTGGTCAAAGTTCATGTATATTATGATAATTTGTTAATCATGCCAGGATGTGGTCGAAATCCACTCTAATGTGGTGGAAAGTGACTTAAACTGGTTTGTTTGGCCAAACTAAAACCGAAATTGACTCGGATGAAACTGGTATATAAGGATCCCAAAAAGTGGTCAAAGTTCATGTATATTATGATAATATGTTAATCATTCCAGGATGTGGTCGAAATCCAATCTAATGTGGTGGAAAGTGACTTAAATTGGTTACTTTGGCCAAACTAGAGCCGAAATTGACTCAGATGAAACTGTTATTGGAGGACCCCAAAAAATGGTCATAGTTGATGTATTTTATGATAATATGTTAATCATGACAAGAAGTGGTCGAAATCCACTCTAATGTGGTGGAAATTGACTTAAATTGGTTTGTTTGGCTAAACTAAAACCGAAATTGACTTGGATGAAACTGGTATATGAGGATCCCAAAAAGTGGTCAAAGTTCATGTATATTATGATATTATGTTAATCATGCCAGGATGTGGTCGAAATCCACTCTAATGTGGTGGAAAGTGACTTAAATCGGTGAGTTGGCCAAACTAGAGCCGAAATTGACTCGGATGTAACTGGTATCAGAGGACCCCAAAAAGTGGTCAAAGTTGATGTAAATTTTGATAATATGATAATCATGCCAGGATGTGCTCGAATTCCACTCTAATGTGGTGGAAAGTTACTTAAATTGGTTAGGTTAGCCAAACTAGAGCCATAATTGACTTGGATGAAACTGGTATCAGAGGACCCCAAAATGTGGTCAAAGTTGATGTAAATTATGATAATATATTAATCATGCCAGGATGTGGTCGAAATCCACTCTAATGTGGTGGAAAGTGACTTAAATTGGTGACTTTGGCCAAACTAGAGCCGAAATTGACTCGGATGAAACTTTTATTGGAGGACCCCCAAAAATAGTCATAGTTGATGTATTTTCTGATTATATGTTAATCATGCCAAGAAGTGGTCGAAATCCACTCTAATGTGGTGGAAATTGACTTAAATTGGTTTGTTTGGCCAAACTAAAACCGAAATTGACTCAGATGAAACTGGTATATGAGTATCCAAAAAAGTGGTCAAAGTTCATGTATATTATGATAATTTGTTAATCATGCCAGGATGTGGTCGAAATCCACTCTAATGTGGTGGAAATTGACTTAAACTGGTTTCTTTGGCCAAACTAAAACCGAAATTGACTCGGATGAAACTGGTATATAAGGATCCCAAAAAGTGGTCAAAGTTCATGTATATTATGATAATATGTTAATCATGCAAGGATGTGGTCGAAATCCAATCTAATGTGGTGGAAAGTGACTTAAATTGGTTACTTTGGTCAAACTAGAGCCGAAATTGACTCAGATGAAACTGTTATTGGAGGACCCCAAAAAATGGTCATAGTTGATGTATTTTATGATAATATGTTAATCATGACAAGAAGTGGTCGAAATCCACTCTAATGTGGTGGAAATTGACTTAAATTGGTTTGTTTGGCTAAACTAAAACCGAAATTGACTCGGATGAAACTGGTATATGAGGATCCCAAAAAGTGGTCAAAGTTCAAGTATATTATGATAATATGTTAATCATGCCAGGATGTGGTCGAAATCCACTCTAAAGTGGTGGAAAGTGATTTAAAATTGGTTAGTTTGGCCAAACTAGAACCGAAAATGACTCGGGTGAAACTGTTATTGGAGGACCCCAGAAAATGGTCATAGTTGATGTAAATTCTGATCATATGTTAATCATGCCAGGAAGTGGTCGAAATCCACTCAAATTTGGTGGAAATTGACTTAAATTGGTTTGTTTGGCCAAACTAAAACCGAAATTGACTCGAATGAAACTGGTATATGAGGATCCCAAAAAGTGGTCAAAGTTCATGTATATTATGATATTATGTTAATCATGTCAGGATGTGGTCGAAATCCACTCTAATGTGGTGGAAAGTGACTTAAATTGGTGAGTTGGCCAAACTAGAGCCGAAATTGACTCGGATGAAACTTGTATCAGAGGACCCCAAAAAGTGGTCAAAGTTGATGTAAATTATGATAATATATTAATCATGCCAGGATGTGGTCGAAATCCACTATAATGTGGTGGAAAGTGACTTAAATTGGTGACTTTGGCCAAACTAGAGCCGAAATTGACTCGGATGCAACTTTCATTAGAGGACCCCCAAAAATAGTCATAGTTGATGTATTTTCTGATAATATGTTAATCATGCCAAGAAGTGGTCGAAATCCACTCTAATGCGGTGGAAATTGACTTAAATTGGTTTGTTTGGCCAAACTAAAACCGAAATTGACTCGAATGAAACTGGTATATGAGGATCCCAAAAAGTGGTCAAAGTTCATGTATATTATGATATTATGTTAATCATGCCAGGATGTGGTCGAAATCCACTCTAATGTAGTGGAACGTGACTTAAATTGGTGACTTTGGCCAAACTAGAGCCGAAATTGACTCGGATGAAACTTTTATTGGAGGACCCCCTAAAATGGTCATAGTTGATGTATTTTATGATAATATGTTAATCATGCCAAGAAGTGGTCGAAATCCACTCTAATGTGGTGGAAATTGACTTAAATTGGTTTGTTTGGCTAAACTAAAACCGAAATTGACTCGGATGAAACTGGTATATGAGGATCCCAAAAAGTGGTCAAAGTTCAAGTATATTATGATAATATTTTAATCATGCCAGGATGTGGTCGAAATCCACTATAAAGTGGTGGAAAGTGATTTAAAATTGGTTAGTTTGGCCAAACTAGAACCGAAATTGACTCGGGTGAAACTGTTATTGGAGGACCCCAGAAAATGGTCATACAACATGTAAATTCTGATAATATGTTAATCATGCCAGGAAGTGGTCGAAATCCACTCTAATTTGGTGGAAATTGACTTAAATTGGTTTGTTTGGCCAAACTAAAACCGAAATTGACTCGAATGAAACTGGTATATGAGTATCCCAAAAAGTGGTCAAAGTTCATGTATATTATGATAATATGTTAATCTTGCCAGGATGTGGTCGAAATCCACTCTAATGTGGTGGAAATTGACTTAAACTGGTTTATTTGGCCAAACTAAAACCGAAATTGACTCGGATGAAACTGGTATATAAGGATCCCAAAAAGTGGTCAAAGTTCATGTATATTATGATAATATGTTAATAATGACAGGATGTGGTCGAAATCCAAACTAAAGTGGTGGAAAGTGACTTAAATTGGTTACTTTGGCTAAACTAGAGCCGAAATTGACTCAGATGAAACTGTTATTGGAGGACCCCAAAAAATGGTCATAGTTGATGTATTCTATGATAATATGTTAATCATGACAAGAAGTGGTCGAAATCCACTCTAATGTGGTGGAAATTGACTTAAATTGGTGAGTTGGCCAAACTAGAGCCGAAATTGACTCGGATGGAACTGGTATCAGAGGACCCCAAAAAGTGGTCAAAGTTGATGTAAATTATGATAATATATTAATCATGCCAGGATGTGGTCGAAATCCACTCTAATGTGGTGGAAAGTGACTTAAATTGGTTACTTTGGCCAAACTAGAGCCGAAATTGACTCGGATGAAACTTTTATTGGAGGACCCCCTAAAATGGTCATAGTTGATGTATTTTATGATAATATGTTAATCATGCCAAGAAGTGGTCGAAATCCACTCTAAAGTGGTGGAAATTACCTTAAATTGGTTTGTTTGGCTAAACTAAAACCGAAATTGACTCGGATGAAACTGGTATATGAGGATCCCAAAAAGTGGTCAAAGTTCATGTATATTATGATATTATGTTAATCATGCCATGATGTGGTCGAAATCCACTCTAATGTGGTGGAAAGTGACTTAAATTGGTGAGTTGGCCAAACTAGAGCCGAAATTGACTCGGATGGAACTGGTATCAGAGGACCCCAAAAAGTGGTCAAAGTTGATGTAAATTATGATAATATATTAATCATGCCAGGATGTGGTCGAAATCCACTCTAATGTGGTGGAAAGTGACTTAAATTGGTTACTTTGGCCAAACTAGAGCCGAAATTGACTCGGATGAAACTTTTATTGGAGGACCCCCTAAAATGGTCATAGTTGATGTATTTTATGCTAATATGTTAATCATGCCAAGAAGTGGTCGAAATCCACTCTAAAGTGGTGGAAATTACCTTAAATTGGTTTGTTTGGCTAAACTAAAACCGAAATTGACTCGGATGAAACTGGTATATGAGGATCCCAAAAAGTGGTCAAAGTTCAAGCATATTATGATAATATGTTAATCATGCCAGGATGTGGTCGAAATCCACTCTAAAGTGGTGGAAAGTGACTTAAATTGGTTAGTTTGGCCAAACTAGAGCCGAAATTGACTCGGGTGAAACTGTTATTGGACCCCAAAAAATGGTCATAGTTGATGTAAATTCTGATAATATGTTAATCATGCCAGGAAGTGGTCGAAATCCACTCTAATGTGGTGGAAATTGACTTAAATTGTTTTGTTTGGCCAAACTAAAACCGAAATTGACTCGGATGAAACTGGTATATGAGTATCCCAAAAAGTGGTCAAAGTTCATGTATATTATGATAATTTGTTAATCATGCCAGGATGTGGTCGAAATCCACTCTAATGTGGTGGAAATTGACTTAAACTGGTTTGTTTGGCCAAACTAAAACCGAAATTGACTCCGATGAAACTGGTATATAAGGATCCCAAAAAGTGGTCAAAGTTCATGTATATTATGATAATATGTTAATCATGCCAGGATGTGGTCGAAATCCAATCTAATGTGGTGGAAAGTGACTTAAATTGGTTACTTTGGCCAAACTAGAGCCGAAATTGACTCAGATGAAACTGTTATTGGAGGACCCCAAAAAATGGTCATAGTTGATGTATTTTATGATAATATGTTAATCATGACAAGAAGTGGTCGAAATCCACTCTAATGTGGTGGAAATAGATTTAAATTGGTTTGTTTGGCTAAACTAAAACCGAAATTGACTCTGATGAAACTGGTATATGAGGATCCAAAAAAGTGGTCAAAGTTCAAGTATATTATGATAATATGTTAATCATGCCAGGATGTGGTCGAAATCCACTCTAAAGTGGTGGAAAGTGATTTAAAATTGGTTAGTTTGGCCAAACTAGAACCGAAATTGACTCGGGTGAAACTGTTATTGGAGGACCCCAGAAATTGGTCATAGTTGATGTAAATTCTGATAATATGTTAATCATGCCAGGATGTGGTCGAAATCCACTATAATGTGGTGGAAAGTGACTTAAATTGGTGACTTTGGCCAAACTAGAGCCGAAATTGACTCGGATGCAACTTTCATTAGAGAACCCCCAAAAATAGTCATAGTTGATGTATTTTCTGATAATATGTTAATCATGCCAATAAGTGGTCGAAATCCACTCTAATGTGGTGGAAATTGACTTAAATTGGTTTGTTTGGCCAAACTAAAACCGAAATTGACTCGAATGAAACTGGTATATGAGGATCCCAAAAAGTGGTCAAAGTTCATGTATATTGTGATATTATGTTAATCATGCCAGGATGTGGTCGAAATCCACTCTAATGTAGTGGAAAGTGACTTAAATTGGTGACTTTGGCCAAACTAGAGCCGAAATTGACTCGGATGAAACTTTTATTGGAGGACCCCCTAAAATGGTCATAGTTGATGTATTTTATGATAATATGTTAATCATGCCAAGAAGTGGTCGAAATCCACTCTAATGTGGTGGAAATTGACTTAAATTGGTTTGTTTGGCTAAACTAAAACCGAAATTGACTCGGATGAAACTGGTATATGAGGATCCCAAAAAGTGGTCAAAGTTCAAGTATATTATGATAATATTTTAATCATGCCAGGATGTGGTCGAAATCCACTATAAAGTGGTGGAAAGTGATTTAAAATTGGTTAGTTTGACCAAACTAGAACCGAAATTGACTCGGGTGAAACTGTTATTGGAGGACCCCAGAAAATGGTCATAGTTGATGTAAATTCTGATAATATGTTAATCATGCCAGGAAGTGGTCGAAATCCACTCTAATTTGGTGGAAATTGACTTAAATTGGTTTGTTTGGCCAAACTAAAACCGAAATTGACTCGAATGAAACTGGTATATGAGTATCCCAAAAAGTGGTCAAAGTTCATGTATATTATGATAATATGTTAATCTTGCCAGGATGTGGTCGAAATCCACTCTAATGTGGTGGAAATTGACTTAAACTGGTTTATTTGGCTAAACTAAAACCGAAATTGACTCGGATGAAACTGGTATATAAGGATCCCAAAAAGTGGTCAAAGTTCATGTATATTATGATAATATGTTAATAATGACAGGATGTGGTCGAAATCCAAACTAAAGTGGTGGAAAGTGACTTAAATTGGTTACTTTGGCTAAACTAGAGCCGAAATTGACTCAGATGAAACTGTTATTAGAGGACCCCAAAAAATGGTCATAGTTGATGTATTCTATGATAATATGTTAATCATGACAAGAAGTGGTCGAAATCCACTCTAATGTGGTGGAAATTGACTTAAATTGGTGAGTTGGCCAAACTAGAGCCGAAATTGACTCGGATGGAACTGGTATCAGAGGACCCCAAAAAGTGGTCAAAGTTGATGTAAATTATGATAATATATTAATCATGCCAGGATGTGGTCGAAATCCACTCTAATGTGGTGGAAAGTGACTTAAATTGGTTACTTTGGCCAAACTAGAGCCGAAATTGACTCGGATGAAACTTTTATTGGAGGACCCCCTAAAATGGTCATAGTTGATGTATTTTATGATAATATGTTAATCATGCCAAGAAGTGGTCGAAATCCACTCTAAAGTGGTGGAAATTACCTTAAATTGGTTTGTTTGGCTAAACTAAAACCGAAATTGACTCGGATGAAACTGGTATATGAGGATCCCAAAAAGTGGTCAAAGTTCATGTATATTATGATATTATGTTAATCATGCCATGATGTGGTCGAAATCCACTCTAATGTGGTGGAAAGTGACTTAAATTGGTGAGTTGGCCAAACTAGAGCCGAAATTGACTCGGATGGAACTGGTATCAGAGGACCCCAAAAAGTGGTCAAAGTTGATGTAAATTATGATAATATATTAATCATGCCAGGATGTGGTCGAAATCCACTCTAATGTGGTGGAAAGTGACTTAAATTGGTTACTTTGGCCAAACTAGAGCCGAAATTGACTCGGATGAAACTTTTATTGGAGGACCCCCTAAAATGGTCATAGTTGATGTATTTTATGCTAATATGTTAATCATGCCAAGAAGTGGTCGAAATCCACTCTAAAGTGGTGGAAATTACCTTAAATTGGTTTGTTTGGCTAAACTAAAACCGAAATTGACTCGGATGAAACTGGTATATGAGGATCCCAAAAAGTGGTCAAAGTTCAAGCATATTATGATAATATGTTAATCATGCCAGGATGTGGTCGAAATCCACTCTAAAGTGGTGGAAAGTGACTTAAATTGGTTAGTTTGGCCAAACTAGAGCCGAAATTGACTCGGGTGAAACTGTTATTGGAGGACCCCAAAAAATGGTCATAGTTGATGTAAATTCTGATAATATGTTAATCATGCCAGGAAGTGGTCGAAATCCACTCTAATGTGGTGGAAATTGACTTAAATTGTTTTGTTTGGCCAAACTAAAACCGAAATTGACTCGGATGAAACTGGTATATGAGTATCCCAAAAAGTGGTCAAAGTTCATGTATATTATGATAATTTGTTAATCATGCCAGGATGTGGTCGAAATCCACTCTAATGTGGTGGAAATTGACTTAAACTGGTTTGTTTGGCCAAACTAAAACCGAAATTGACTCCGATGAAACTGGTATATAAGGATCCCAAAAAGTGGTCAAAGTTCATGTATATTATGATAATATGTTAATCATGCCAGGATGTGGTCGAAATCCAATCTAATGTGGTGGAAAGTGACTTAAATTGGTTACTTTGGCCAAACTAGAGCCGAAATTGACTCAGATGAAACTGTTATTGGAGGACCCCAAAAAATGGTCATAGTTGATGTATTTTATGATAATATGTTAATCATGACAAGAAGTGGTCGAAATCCACTCTAATGTGGTGGAAATAGATTTAAATTGGTTTGTTTGGCTAAACTAAAACCGAAATTGACTCTGATGAAACTGGTATATGAGGATCCAAAAAAGTGGTCAAAGTTCAAGTATATTATGATAATATGTTAATCATGCCAGGATGTGGTCGAAATCCACTCTAAAGTGGTGGAAAGTGATTTAAAATTGGTTAGTTTGGCCAAACTAGAACCGAAATTGACTCGGGTGAAACTGTTATTGGAGGACCCCAGAAAATGGTCATAGTTGATGTAAATTCTGATAATATGTTAATCATGCCAGGATGTGGTCGAAATCCACTATAATGTGGTGGAAAGTGACTTAAATTGGTGACTTTGGCCAAACTAGAGCCGAAATTGACTCGGATGCAACTTTCATTAGAGAACCCCCAAAAATAGTCATAGTTGATGTATTTTCTGATAATATGTTAATCATGCCAATAAGTGGTCGAAATCCACTCTAATGTGGTGGAAATTGACTTAAATTGGTTTGTTTGGCCAAACTAAAACCGAAATTGACTCGAATGAAACTGGTATATGAGGATCCCAAAAAGTGGTCAAAGTTCATGTATATTGTGATATTATGTTAATCATGCCAGGATGTGGTCGAAATCCACTCTAATGTAGTGGAAAGTGACTTAAATTGGTGACTTTAGCCAAACTAGAGCCGAAATTGACTCGGATGAAACTTTTATTGGAGGACCCCCTAAAATGGTCATAGTTGATGTATTTTATGATAATATGTTAATCATGCCAAGAAGTGGTCGAAATCCACTCTAATGTGGTGGAAATTGACTTAAATTGGTTTGTTTGGCTAAACTAAAACCGAAATTGACTCGGATGAAACTGGTATATGAGGATCCCAAAAAGTGGTCAAAGTTCAAGTATATTATGATAATATTTTAATCATGCCAGGATGTGGTCGAAATCCACTATAAAGTGGTGGAAAGTGATTTAAAATTGGTTAGTTTGACCAAACTAGAACCGAAATTGACTCGGGTGAAACTGTTATTGGAGGACCCCAGAAAATGGTCATAGTTGATGTAAATTCTGATAATATGTTAATCATGCCAGGAAGTGGTCGAAATCCACTCTAATTTGGTGGAAATTGACTTAAATTGGTTTGTTTGGCCAAACTAAAACCGAAATTGACTCGAATGAAACTGGTATATGAGTATCCCAAAAAGTGGTCAAAGTTCATGTATATTATGATAATATGTTAATCTTGCCAGGATGTGGTCGAAATCCACTCTAATGTGGTGGAAATTGACTTAAACTGGTTTATTTGGCTAAACTAAAACCGAAATTGACTCGGATGAAACTGGTATATAAGGATCCCAAAAAGTGGTCAAAGTTCATGTATATTATGATAATATGTTAATAATGACAGGATGTGGTCGAAATCCAAACTAAAGTGGTGGAAAGTGACTTAAATTGGTTACTTTGGCTAAACTAGAGCCGAAATTGACTCAGATGAAACTGTTATTGGAGGACCCCAAAAAATGGTCATAGTTGATGTATTCTATGATAATATGTTAATCATGACAAGAAGTGGTCGAAATCCACTCTAATGTGGTGGAAATTGACTTAAATTGGTGAGTTGGCCAAACTATAGCCGAAATTGACTCGGATGGAACTGGTATCAGAGGACCCCAAAAAGTGGTCAAAGTTGATGTAAATTATGATAATATATTAATCATGCCAGGATGTGGTCGAAATCCACTCTAATGTGGTGGAAAGTGACTTAAATTGGTTACTTTGGCCAAACTAGAGCCGAAATTGACTCGGATGAAACTTTTATTGGAGGACCCCCTAAAATGGTCATAGTTGATGTATTTTATGATAATATGTTAATCATGCCAAGAAGTGGTCGAAATCCACTCTAAAGTGGTGGAAATTACCTTAAATTGGTTTGTTTGGCTAAACTAAAACCGAAATTGACTCGGATGAAACTGGTATATGAGGATCCCAAAAAGTGGTCAAAGTTCATGTATATTATGATATTATGTTAATCATGCCAGGATGTGGTCGAAATCCACTCTAATGTGGTGAAAAGTGACTTAAATTGGTGAGTTGGCCAAACTAGAGCCGAAATTGACTCGGATGGAACTGGTATCAGAGAACCCCAAAAAGTGGTCAAAGTTGATGTAAATTATGATAATATATTAATCATGCCAGGATGTGGTCGAAATCCACTCTAATGTGGTGGAAAGTGACTTAAATTGGTTACTTTGGCCAAACTAGAGCCGAAATTGACTCGGATGAAACTTTTATTGGAGGACCCCCTAAAATGGTCATAGTTGATGTATTTTATGCTAATATGTTAATCATGCCAAGAAGTGGTCGAAATCCACTCTAAAGTGGTGGAAATTACCTTAAATTGGTTTGTTTGGCTAAACTAAAACCGAAATTGACTCGGATGAAACTGGTATATGAGGATCCCAAAAAGTGGTCAAAGTTCATGTATATTATGATAATATGTTAATCATGCCAGGAAGTGGTCGAAATCCACTCTAATGTGGTGGAAATTGACTTAAATTGTTTTGTTTGGCCAAACTAAAACCGAAATTGACTCGGATGAAACTGGTATATGAGTATCCCAAAAAGTGGTCAAAGTTCATGTATATTATGATAATATGTTAATCATGCCAGGATGTGGTCGAAATCCAATCTAATGTGGTGGAAAGTGACTTAAATTGGTTACTTTGGCCAAACTAGAGCCGAAATTGACTCAGATGAAACTGTTATTGGAGGACCCCAAAAAATGGTCATAGTTGATGTATTTTATGATAATATGTTAATCATGACAAGAAGTGGTCGAAATCCACTCTAATGTGGTGGAAATAGATTTAAATTGGTTTGTTTGGCTAAACTAAAACCGAAATTGACTCTGATGAAACTGGTATATGAGGATCCCAAAAAGTGGTCAAAGTTCAAGTATATTATGATAATATGTTAATCATGCCAGGATGTGGTCGAAATCCACTCTAAAGTGGTGGAAAGTGATTTAAAATTGGTTAGTTTGGCCAAACTAGAACCGAAATTGACTCGGGTGAAACTGTTATTGGAGGACCCCAGAAAATGGTCATAGTTGATGTAAATTCTGATAATATGTTAATCATGCCAGGAAGTGGTCGAAATCCACTCTAATTTGGTGGAAATTGACTTAAATTGGTTTGTTTGGCCAAACTAAAACCGAAATTGACTCGAATGAAACTGGTATATGAGTATCCCAAAAAGTGGTCAAAGTTCATGTATATTATGATAATATGTTAATCATGCCAGGATGTGGTCGAAATCCAATCTAAAGTGGTGGAAAGTGACTTAAATTGGTTACTTTGGCCAAACTAGAGCCGAAATTGACTCGGATGAAACTGTTATTGGAGGACCCCAAAAAATGGTCATAGTTGATGTATTTTATTATAATATGTTAATCATGCCAAGAAGTGGTCGAAATCCACTCTAATGTTGTGGAAATTGACTTAAATTGGTTTGTTTGGCCAAACTAAAACCGAAATTGACTCGGATGAAACTGGTAAAAGTGGTCAAAGTTCATGTATATTATGATAATTTGTTAATCATGCCAGGATGTGGTCGAAATCCACTCTAATGTGGTGGAAATTGACTTAAACTGGTTTGTTTGGCCAAACTAAAACCGAAATTGACTCGAATGAAACTGGTATATAAGGATCCCAAAAAGTGGTCAAAGTTCATGTATATTATGATAATATGTTAATCATTCCAGGATGTGGTCGAAATCCAATCTAATGTGGTGGAAAGTGACTTAAATTGGTTACTTTGGCCAAACTAGAGCCGAAATTGACTCAGATGAAACTGTTATTGGAGGACCCCAAAAAATGGTCATAGTTGATGTATTTTATGATAATATGTTAATCATGACAAGAAGTGGTCGAAATCCACTCTAATGTGGTGGAAATTGACTTAAATTGGTTTGTTTGGCTAAACTAAAACCGAAATTGACTCGGATGAAACTGGTATATGAGGATCCCAAAAAGTGGTCAAAGTTCATGTATATTATGATATTATGTTAATCATGCCAGGATGTGGTCGAAATCCACTCTAATGTGGTGGAAAGTGACTTAAATCGGTGAGTTGGCCAAACTAGAGCCGAAATTGACTCGGATGTAACTGGTATCAGAGGACCCCAAAAAGTGGTCAAAGTTGATGTAAATTATGATAATATGATAATCATGCCAGGATGTGCTCGAATTCCACTCTAATGTGGTGGAAAGTTACTTAAATTGGTTAGGTTAGCCAAACTAGAGCCATAATTGACTTGGATGAAACTGGTATCAGAGGACCCCAAAATGTGGTCAAAGTTGATGTAAATTATGATAATATATTAATCATGTCAGGATGTGGTCGAAATCCACTCTAATGTGGTGGAAAGTGACTTAAATTGGTGACTTTGGCCAAACTAGAGCCGAAATTGACTCGGATGAAACTTTTATTGGAGGACCCCCAAAAATAGTCATAGTTGATGTATTTTCTGATTATATGTTAATCATGCCAAGAAGTGGTCGAAATCCACTCTAATGTGGTGGAAATTGACTTAAATTGGTTTGTTTGGCCAAACTAAAACCGAAATTGACTCAGATGAAACTGGTATATGAGTATCCAAAAAAGTGGTCAAAGTTCATGTATATTATGATAATTTGTTAATCATGCCAGGATGTGGTCGAAATCCACTCTAATGTGGTGGAAATTGACTTAAACTGGTTTGTTTGGCCAAACTAAAACCGAATTTGACTCGGATGAAACTGGTATATAAGGATCCCAAAAAGTGGTCAAAGTTCATGTATATTATGATAATATGTTAATCATGCCAGGATGTGGTCGAAATCCAATCTAATGTGGTGGAAAGTGACTTAAATTGGTTACTTTGGTCAAACTAGAGCCGAAATTGACTCAGATGAAACTGTTATTGGAGGACCCCAAAAAATGGTCATAGTTGATGTATTTTATGATAATATGTTAATCATGACAAGAAGTGGTCGAAATCCACTCTAATGTGGTGGAAATTGACTTAAATTGGTTTGTTTGGCTAAACTAAAACCGAAATTGACTCGGATGAAACTGGTATATGAGGATCCCAAAAAGTGGTCAAAGTTCAAGTATATTATGATAATATGTTAATCATGCCAGGATGTGGTCGAAATCCACTCTAAAGTGGTGGAAAGTGATTTAAAATTGGTTAGGTTGGCCAAACTAGAACCGAAAATGACTCGGGTGAAACTGTTATTGGAGGACCCCAGAAAATGGTCATAGTTGATGTAAATTCTGATCATATGTTAATCATGGCAGGAAGTGGTCGAAATCCACTCAAATTTGGTGGAAATTGACTTAAATTGGTTTGTTTGGCCAAACTAAAACCGAAATTGACTCGAATGAAACTGGTATATGAGGATCCCAAAAAGTGGTCAAAGTTCATGTATATTATGATATTTTGTTAATCATGTCAGGATGTGGTCGAAATCCACTCTAATGTGGTGGAAAGTGACTTAAATTGGTGAGTTGGCCAAACTAGAGCCGAAATTGACTCGGATGAAACTTGTATCAGAGGACCCCAAAAAGTGGTCAAAGTTGATGTAAATTATGATAATATATTAATCATGCCAGGATGTGGTCGAAATCCACTATAATGTGGTGGAAAGTGACTTAAATTGGTGACTTTGGCCAAACTAGAGCCGAAATTGACTCGGATGCAACTTTCATTAGAGGACCCCCAAAAATAGTCATAGTTGATGTATTTTCTGATAATATGTTAATCATGCCAAGAAGTGGTCGAAATCCACTCTAATGTGGTGGAAATTGACTTAAATTGGTTTGTTTGGCCAAACTAAAACCGAAATTGACTCGAATGAAACTGGTATATGAGGATCCCAAAAAGTGGTCAAAGTTCATGTATATTATGATATTATGTTAATCATGCCAGGATGTGGTCGAAATCCACTCTAATGTAGTGGAAAGTGACTTAAATTGGTGACTTTGGCCAAACTAGAGCCGAAATTGACTCGGATGAACCTTTTATTGGAGGACACCCTAAAATGGTCATAGTTGATGTATTTTATGATAATATGTTAATCATGCCAAGAAGTGGTCGAAATCCACTCTAATGTGGTGGAAATTGACTTAAATTGGTTTGTTTGGCTAAACTAAAACCGAAATTGACTCGGATGAAACTGGTATATGAGGATCCCAAAAAGTGGTCAAAGTTCAAGTATATTATGATAATATTTTAATCATGCCAGGATGTGGTCGAAATCCACTATAAAGTGGTGGAAAGTGATTTAAAATTGGTTAGTTTGGCCAAACTAGAACCGAAATTGACTCGGGTGAAACTGTTATTGGAGGACCCCAGAAAATGGTCATAGTTGATGTAAATTCTGATAATATGTTAATCATGCCAGGAAGTGGTCGAAATCCACTCTAATTTGGTGGAAATTGACTTAAATTGGTTTGTTTGGCCAAACTAAAACCGAAATTGACTCGAATGAAACTGGTATATGAGTATCCCAAAAAGTGGTCAAAGTTCATGTATATTATGATAATATGTTAATCTTGCCAGGATGTGGTCGAAATCCACTCTAATGTGGTGGAAATTGACTTAAACTGGTTTATTTGGCCAAACTAAAACCGAAATTGACTCGGATGAAACTGGTATATAAGGATCCCAAAAAGTGGTCAAAGTTCATGTATATTATGATAATATGTTAATAATGACAGGATGTGGTCGAAATCCAAACTAAAGTGGTGGAAAGTGACTTAAATTGGTTACTTTGGCTAAACTAGAGCCGAAATTGACTCAGATGAAACTGTTATTGGAGGACCCCAAAAAATGGTCATAGTTGATGTATTCTATGATAATATGTTAATCATGACAAGAAGTGGTCGAAATCCACTCTAATGTGGTGGAAATTGACTTAAATTGGTGAGTTGGCCAAACTAGAGCCGAAATTGACTCGGATGGAACTGGTATCAGAGGACCCCAAAAAGTGGTCAAAGTTGATGTAAATTATGATAATATATTAATCATGCCAGGATGTGGTCGAAATCCACTCTAATGTGGTGGAAAGTGACTTAAATTGGTTACTTTGGCCAAACTAGAGCCGAAATTGACTCGGATGAAACTTTTATTGGAGGACCCCCTAAAATGGTCATAGTTGATGTATTTTATGCTAATATGTTAATCATGCCAAGAAGTGGTCGAAATCCACTCTAAAGTGGTGGAAATTACCTTAAATTGGTTTGTTTGGCTAAACTAAAACCGAAATTGACTCGGATGAAACTGGTATATGAGGATCCCAAAAAGTGGTCAAAGTTCAAGCATATTATGATAATATGTTAATCATGCCAGGATGTGGTCGAAATCCACTCTAAAGTGGTGGAAAGTGACTTAAATTGGTTAGTTTGGCCAAACTAGAGCCGAAATTGACTCGGGTGAAACTGTTATTGGAGGACCCCAAAAAATGGTCATAGTTGATGTAAATTCTGATAATATGTTAATCATGCCAGGAAGTGGTCGAAATCCACTCTAATGTGGTGGAAATTGACTTAAATTGTTTTGTTTGGCCAAACTAAAACCGAAATTGACTCGGATGAAACTGGTATATGAGTATCCCAAAAAGTGGTCAAAGTTCATGTATATTATGATAATTTGTTAATCATGCCAGGATGTGGTCGAAATCCACTCTAATGTGGTGGAAATTGACTTAAACTGGTTTGTTTGGCCAAACTAAAACCGAAATTGACTCGGATGAAACTGGTATATAAGGATCCCAAAAAGTGGTCAAAGTTCATGTATATTATGATAATATGTTAATCATGCCAGGATGTGGTCGAAATCCAATCTAATGTGGTGGAAAGTGACTTAAATTGGTTACTTTGGCCAAACTAGAGCCGAAATTGACTCAGATGAAACTGTTATTGGAGGACCCCAAAAAATGGTCATAGTTGATGTATTTTATGATAATATGTTAATCATGACAAGAAGTGGTCGAAATCCACTCTAATGTGGTGGAAATAGATTTAAATTGGTTTGTTTGGCTAAACTAAAACTGAAATTGACTCTGATAAAACTGGTATATGAGGATCCCAAAAAGTGGTCAAAGTTCATGTATATTATGATAATATGTTAATCATGCCAGGATTTGGTCGAAATCCACTCTAATGTCGTGGAAAGTGACTTAAATTGGTGAGTTGGCCAAACTAGAGCCGAAATTGACTCGGATAGAACTGGTATCAGAGGACCCCAAAAAGTGGTCAAAGTTGATGTAAATTATGATAATATATTAATCATGCGAGGATGTGGTCGAAATCCACTCTAGTGTGGTGGAAAGTGACTTAAATTGGTTACTTTGGCCAAACTAGAGCCGAAATTGACTCGGATGAAACTTTTATTGGAGGACCCCCTAAAATGGTCATAGTTGATGTATTTTATGATAATATGTTAATCATGCCAAGAAGTGGTCGAAATCCACTCTAATGTGGTGGAAATTGACTTAAATTGGTTTGTTTGGCTAAACTAAAACCGAAATTGACTCGGATGAAACTTTTATTGGAGGACCCCCAAAAATAGTCATAGTTGATGTATTTTCTGATAATATGTTAATCATGCCAAGAAGTGGTCGAAATCCACTCTAATGTGGTGGAAATTGACTTAAATTGGTTTGTTTGGCTAAACTAAAACCGAAATTGACTCGGATGAAACTGGTATATGAGGATCCCAAAAAGTGGTCAAAGTTCAAGTATATTATGATAATATGTTAATCATGCCAGGATGTGGTCGAAATCCACTCTAAAGTGGTGGAAAGTGACTTAAATTGGTTAGTTTGGCCAAACTAGAGCCGAAATTGACTCGGGTGAAACTGTTATTGGAGGACCCCAAAAAATGGTCATAGTTGATGTAAATTCTGATAATATGTTAATCATGCCAGGAAGTGGTCGAAATCCACTCTAATGTGGTGGAAATTGACTTAAATTGGTTTGTTTGGCCAAACTAAAACCGAAATTGACTCGGATGAAACTGGTATATGAGTATCCCAAAAAGTGGTCAAAGTTCATGTATATTATGATAATTTGTTAATCATGCCAGGATGTGGTCGAAATCCACTCTAATGTGGTGGAAATTGACTTAAACTGGTTTGTTTGGCCAAACTAAAACCGAAATTGACTCGGATGAAACTGGTATATAAGGATCCCAAAAAGTGGTCAAAGTTCATGTATATTATGATAATATGTTAATCATGCCAGGATGTGGTCGAAATCCAATCTAATGTGGTGGAAAGTGACTTAAATTGGTTACTTTGGCCAAACTAGAGCCGAAATTGACTCAGATGAAACTGTTATTGGAGGACCCCAAAAAATGGTCATAGTTGATGTATTTTATGATAATATGTTAATCATGACAAGAAGTGGTCGAAATCCACTCTAATGTGGTGGAAATAGATTTAAATTGGTTTGTTTGGCTAAACTAAAACTGAAATTGACTCTGATAAAACTGGTATATGAGGATCCCAAAAAGTGGTCAAAGTTCATGTATATTATGATAATATGTTAATCATGCCAGGATTTGGTCGAAATCCACTCTAATGTCGTGGAAAGTGACTTAAATTGGTGAGTTGGCCAAACTAGAGCCGAAATTGACTCGGATAGAACTGGTATCAGAGGACCCCAAAAAGTGGTCAAAGTTGATGTAAATTATGATAATATATTAATCATGCGAGGATGTGGTCGAAATCCACTCTAGTGTGGTGGAAAGTGACTTAAATTGGTTACTTTGGCCAAACTAGAGCCGAAATTGACTCGGATGAAACTTTTATTGGAGGACCCCCTAAAATGGTCATAGTTGATGTATTTTATGATAATATGTTAATCATGCCAAGAAGTGGTCGAAATCCACTCTAATGTGGTGGAAATTGACTTAAATTGGTTTGTTTGGCTAAACTAAAACCGAAATTGACTCGGATGAAACTTTTATTGGAGGACCCCCAAAAATAGTCATAGTTGATGTATTTTCTGATAATATGTTAATCATGCCAAGAAGTGGTCGAAATCCACTCTAATGTGGTGGAAATTGACTTAAATTGGTTTGTTTGGCTAAACTAAAACCGAAATTGACTCGGATGAAACTGGTATATGAGGATCCCAAAAAGTGGTCAAAGTTCAAGTATATTATGATAATATGTTAATCATGCCAGGATGTGGTCGAAATCCACTCTAAAGTGGTGGAAAGTGACTTAAATTGGTTAGTTTGGCCAAACTAGAGCCGAAATTGACTCGGGTGAAACTGTTATTGGAGGACCCCAAAAAATGGTCATAGTTGATGTAAATTCTGATAATATGTTAATCATGCCAGGAAGTGGTCGAAATCCACTCTAATGTGGTGGAAATTGACTTAAATTGGTTTGTTTGGCCAAACTAAAACCGAAATTGACTCGGATGAAACTGGTATATGAGTATCCCAAAAAGTGGTCAAAGTTCATGTATATTATGATAATTTGTTAATCATGCCAGGATGTGGTCGAAATCCACTCTAATGTGGTGGAAATTGACTTAAACTGGTTTGTTTGGCCAAACTAAAACCGAAATTGACTCTGATAAACTGGTATATGAGGATCCCAAAAAGTGGTCAAAGTTCATGTATATTATGATAATATGTTAATCATGCCAGGATGTGGTCGAAATCCACTATAATGTCGTGGAAAGTGACTTAAATTGGTGAGTTGGCCAAACTAGAGCCGAAATTGACTCGGATAGAACTGGTATCGGAGGACCCCAAAAAGTGGTCAAAGTTGATGTAAATTATGATAATATATTAATCATGCCAGGATGTGGTCGAAATCCACTCTAATGTGGTGGAAAGTGACTTAAATTGGTTACTTTGGCCAAACTAGAGCCGAAATTGACTCGGATGAAACTTTTATTGGAGGACCCCCTAAAATGGTCATAGTTGATGTATTTTATGATAATATGTTAATCATGCCAAGAAGTGGTCGAAATCCACTATAATGTGGTGGAAATTGACTTAAATTGGTTTGTTTGGCTAAACTAAAACCGAAATTGACTCGGATGAAACTTTTATTGGAGGACCCCCAAAAATAGTCATAGTTGATGTATTTTCTGATAATATGTTAATCATGCCAAGAAGTGGTCGAAATCCACTCTAATTTGGTGGAAATTGACTTAAATTGGTTTGTTTGGCTAAACTAAAACCGAAATTGACTCGGATGAAACTGGTATATGAGGATCCCAAAAAGTGGTCAAAGTTCATGTATATTATGATATTATGTTAATCATGCCAGGATGTGGTCGAAATCCACTCTAATGTAGTGGAAAGTGACTTAAATTGGTGACTTTGGCCAAACTAGAGCCGAAATTGACTCGGATGAAACTTTTATTGGAGGACACCCTAAAATGGTCATAGTTGATGTATTTTATGATAATATGTTAATCATGCCAAGAAGTGGTCGAAATCCACTCTAATGTGGTGGAAATTGACTTAAATTGGTTTGTTTGGCCAAACTAAAACCGAAATTGACTCGAATGAAACTGGTATATGATGATCCCAAAAAGTGGTCAAAGTTCATGTATATTATGATATTATGTTAATCATGCCAGGATGTGGTCGAAATCCACTCTAATGTAGTGGAAAGTGACTTAAATTGGTGACTTTGGCCAAACTAGAGCCGAAATTGACTCGGATGAAACTTTTATTGGAGGACACCCTAAAATGGTCATAGTTGATGTATTTTATGATAATATGTTAATCATGCCAAGAAGTGGTCGAAATCCACTCTAATGTGGTGGAAATTGACTTAAATTGGTTTGTTTGGCTAAACTAAAACCGAAATTGACTCGGATGAAACTGGTATATGAGGATCCCAAAAAGTGGTCAAAGTTCAAGTATATTATGATAATATTTTAATCATGCCAGGATGTGGTCGAAATCCACTATAAAGTGGTGGAAAGTGATTTAAAATTGGTTAGTTTGGCCAAACTAGAACCGAAATTGACTCGGGTGAAACTGTTATTGGAGGACCCCAGAAAATGGTCATAGTTGATGTAAATTCTGATAATATGTTAATCATGCCAGGAAGTGGTCGAAATCCACTCTAATTTGGTGGAAATTGACTTAAATTGGTTTGTTTGGCCAAACTAAAACCGAAATTGACTCGAATGAAACTGGTATATGAGTATCCCAAAAAGTGGTCAAAGTTCATGTATATTATGATAATATGTTAATCTTGCCAGGATGTGGTCGAAATCCACTCTAATGTGGTGGAAATTGACTTAAACTGGTTTATTTGGCCAAACTAAAACCGAAATTGACTCGGATGAAACTGGTATATAAGGATCCCAAAAAGTGGTCAAAGTTCATGTATATTATGATAATATGTTAATAATGACAGGATGTGGTCGAAATCCAAACTAAAGTGGTGGAAAGTGACTTAAATTGGTTACTTTGGCTAAACTAGAGCCGAAATTGACTCAGATGAAACTGTTATTGGAGGACCCCAAAAAATGGTCATAGTTGATGTATTCTATGATAATATGTTAATCATGACAAGAAGTGGTCGAAATCCACTCTAATGTGGTGGAAATTGACTTAAATTGGTGAGTTGGCCAAACTAGAGCCGAAATTGACTCGGATGGAACTGGTATCAGAGGACCCCAAAAAGTGGTCAAAGTTGATGTAAATTATGATAATATATTAATCATGCCAGGATGTGGTCGAAATCCACTCTAATGTGGTGGAAAGTGACTTAAATTGGTTACTTTGGCCAAACTAGAGCCGAAATTGACTCGGATGAAACTTTTATTGGAGGACCCCCTAAAATGGTCATAGTTGATGTATTTTATGCTAATATGTTAATCATGCCAAGAAGTGGTCGAAATCCACTCTAAAGTGGTGGAAATTACCTTAAATTGGTTTGTTTGGCTAAACTAAAACCGAAATTGACTCGGATGAAACTGGTATATGAGGATCCCAAAAAGTGGTCAAAGTTCAAGCATATTATGATAATATGTTAATCATGCCAGGATGTGGTCGAAATCCACTCTAAAGTGGTGGAAAGTGACTTAAATTGGTTAGTTTGGCCAAACTAGAGCCGAAATTGACTCGGGTGAAACTGTTATTGGAGGACCCCAAAAAATGGTCATAGTTGATGTAAATTCTGATAATATGTTAATCATGCCAGGAAGTGGTCGAAATCCACTCTAATGTGGTGGAAATTGACTTAAATTGTTTTGTTTGGCCAAACTAAAACCGAAATTGACTCGGATGAAACTGGTATATGAGTATCCCAAAAAGTGGTCAAAGTTCATGTATATTATGATAATTTGTTAATCATGCCAGGATGTGGTCGAAATCCACTCTAATGTGGTGGAAATTGACTTAAACTGGTTTGTTTGGCCAAACTAAAACCGAAATTGACTCGGATGAAACTGGTATATAAGGATCCCAAAAAGTGGTCAAAGTTCATGTATATTATGATAATATGTTAATCATGCCAGGATGTGGTCGAAATCCAATCTAATGTGGTGGAAAGTGACTTAAATTGGTTACTTTGGCCAAACTAGAGCCGAAATTGACTCAGATGAAACTGTTATTGGAGGACCCCAAAAAATGGTCATAGTTGATGTATTTTATGATAATATGTTAATCATGACAAGAAGTGGTCGAAATCCACTCTAATGTGGTGGAAATAGATTTAAATTGGTTTGTTTGGCTAAACTAAAACTGAAATTGACTCTGATAAAACTGGTATATGAGGATCCCAAAAAGTGGTCAAAGTTCATGTATATTATGATAATATGTTAATCATGCCAGGATGTGGTCGAAATCCACTCTAATGTCGTGGAAAGTGACTTAAATTGGTGAGTTGGCCAAACTAGAGCCGAAATTGACTCGGATAGAACTGGTATCAGAGGACCCCAAAAAGTGGTCAAAGTTGATGTAAATTATGATAATATATTAATCATGCCAGGATGTGGTCGAAATCCACTCTAGTGTGGTGGAAAGTGACTTAAATTGGTTACTTTGGCCAAACTAGAGCCGAAATTGACTCGGATGAAACTTTTATTGGAGGACCCCCTAAAATGGTCATAGTTGATGTATTTTATGATAATATGTTAATCATGCCAAGAAGTGGTCGAAATCCACTCTAATGTGGTGGAAATTGACTTAAATTGGTTTGTTTGGCTAAACTAAAACCGAAATTGACTCGGATGAAACTTTTATTGGAGGACCCCCAAAAATAGTCATAGTTGATGTATTTTCTGATAATATGTTAATCATGCCAAGAAGTGGTCGAAATCCACTCTAATGTGGTGGAAATTGACTTAAATTGGTTTGTTTGGCTAAACTAAAACCGAAATTGACTCGGATGAAACTGGTATATGAGGATCCCAAAAAGTGGTCAAAGTTCAAGTATATTATGATAATATGTTAATCATGCCAGGATGTGGTCGAAATCCACTCTAAAGTGGTGGAAAGTGACTTAAATTGGTTAGTTTGGCCAAACTAGAGCCGAAATTGACTCGGGTGAAACTGTTATTGGAGGACCCCAAAAAATGGTCATAGTTGATGTAAATTCTGATAATATGTTAATCATGCCAGGAAGTGGTCGAAATCCACTCTAATGTGGTGGAAATTGACTTAAATTGGTTTGTTTGGCCAAACTAAAACCGAAATTGACTCGGATGAAACTGGTATATGAGTATCCCAAAAAGTGGTCAAAGTTCATGTATATTATGATAATTTGTTAATCATGCCAGGATGTGGTCGAAATCCACTCTAATGTGGTGGAAATTGACTTAAACTGGTTTGTTTGGCCAAACTAAAACCGAAATTGACTCTGATAAACTGGTATATGAGGATCCCAAAAAGTGGTCAAAGTTCATGTATATTATGATAATATGTTAATCATGCCAGGATGTGGTCGAAATCCACTATAATGTCGTGGAAAGTGACTTAAATTGGTGAGTTGGCCAAACTAGAGCCGAAATTGACTCGGATAGAACTGGTATCGGAGGACCCCAAAAAGTGGTCAAAGTTGATGTAAATTATGATAATATATTAATCATGCCAGGATGTGGTCGAAATCCACTCTAATGTGGTGGAAAGTGACTTAAATTGGTTACTTTGGCCAAACTAGAGCCGAAATTGACTCGGATGAAACTTTTATTGGAGGACCCCCTAAAATGGTCATAGTTGATGTATTTTATGATAATATGTTAATCATGCCAAGAAGTGGTCGAAATCCACTATAATGTGGTGGAAATTGACTTAAATTGGTTTGTTTGGCTAAACTAAAACCGAAATAGACTCGGATGAAACTTTTATTGGAGGACCCCCAAAAATAGTCATAGTTGATGTATTTTCTGATAATATGTTAATCATGCCAAGAAGTGGTCGAAATCCACTCTAATTTGGTGGAAATTGACTTAAATTGGTTTGTTTGGCTAAACTAAAACCGAAATTGACTCGGATGAAACTGGTATATGAGGATCCCAAAAAGTGGTCAAAGTTCAAGTATATTATGATAATATGTTAATCATGCCAGGATGTGGTCGAAATCCACTCTAAAGTGGTGGAAAGTGACTTAAATTGGTTAGTTTGGCCAAACTAGAACCGAAATTGACTAGGGTGAAACTGTTATTGGAGGACCCCAGAAAATGGTCATAGTTGATGTAAATTCTGATAATATGGTAATAATAACAGGAATTGGTCGAAATCCACTCTAATTTGGTGGAAATTGACTTAAATTGGTTTATTTGGCCAAACTAAAACCGAAATTGACTCGGATGAAACTGGTATATAAGGATCCCAAAAAGTGGTCAAAGTTCATGTATATTATGATAATATGTTAATCATGTCAGGATGTGGTTGAAATCCAATCTAAAGTGGTGGAAAGTGACTTAAATTGGTTACTTTGGCTAAACTAGAGCCGAAATTCACTCGGATGAAACTGTTATTGGAGGACCCCAAAAAATGGTCATAGGTGATGTATTTTCTGATAATATGTTAATCATGCCAAGAAGTGGTCGAAATCCACTCTAATGTGGTGGAAATTTACTCAAATTGGTTTGTTTGGTTAAACTAAAACCGAAATTGACTCGGATGAAACTGGTATATGAGGATCCCAAAAAGTGGTCAAAGTTCAAGTATATATTATGATAATATGTTAATCATGCCAGGATGTGGTCGAAATCCACTCTAAAGTGGTGGAAAGTGACTTAAATTGGTTAGTTTGGCCAAACTAGAACCGAAATTGACTCGGGTGAAACTGTTATTGGAGGACCCCAGAAAATGGTCATAGTTGATGTAAATTCTGATAATATGGTAATAATAACAGGAAGTGGACGAAATCCACTCTAATTTGGTGGAAATTGACTTAAATTGGTTTATTTGGCCAAACTAAAACCGAAATTGACTCGGATGAAACTGGTATATAAGGATCCCAAAAAGTGGTCAAAGTTGATGTAAATTATGATAATATATTAATCATGCCAGGATGTGGTCGAAATCCACTCTAATGTGGTGGAAAGTGACTTAAATTGGTGACTTTGGCCAAACTAGAGCCGAAATTGACTCGGATGAAACTTTTATTGGAGGACCCCAAAAAATAGTCATAGGTGATGTATTTTCTGATAATATGTTAATCATGCCAAGAAGTGGTCAAAATCCACTATAATGTGGTGGAAATTGACTTAAATTGGTTTGTTTGGCCCAACTAAAACTGAAATTGACTCGGATGAAACTGGTATATGAGTATCCCAAAAAGTGGTCAAAGTTCATGTATATTATGATAATTTGTTAATCATGCCAGGATGTGGTCGAAATCCACTCTAATGTGGTGGAAATTGACTTAAACTGGTTTATTTGGCCAAACTAAAACCGAAATTGACTCAGATGAAACTGTTATTGGAGGACCCCAAAAAATGGTCATAGTTGATGTATTTTATGATAATATGTTAATCATGACAAGAAGTGGTCGAAATCCACTCTAATGTGGTGGAAATTGACTTAAATTGGTTTGTTTGGCTAAACTAAAACCGAAATTGACTCGGATGAAACTGGTATATGAGGATCCCAAAAAGTGGTCAAAGTTCATGTATATTATGATATTATGTTAATCATGCCAGGATGTGGTCGAAATCCACTCTAATGTGGTGGAAAGTGACTTAAATCGGTGAGTTGGCCAAACTAGAGCCGAAATTGACTCGGATGTAACTGGTATCAGAGGACCCCAAAAAGTGGTCAAAGTTGATGTAAATTATGATAATATGATAATCATGCCAGGATGTGCTCGAATTCCACTCTAATGTGGTGGAAAGTTACTTAAATTGGTTAGGTTAGCCAAACTAGAGCCATAATTGACTTGGATGAAACTGGTATCAGAGGACCCCAAAATGTGGTCAAAGTTGATGTAAATTATGATAATATATTAATCATGCCTGGATGTGGTCGAAATCCACTCTAATGTGGTGGAAAGTGACTTAAATTGGTGACTTTGGCCAAACTAGAGCCGAAATTGACTCGGATGAAACTTTTATTGGAGGACCCCCAAAAATAGTCATAGTTGATGTATTTTCTGATTATATGTTAATCATGCCAAGAAGTGGTCGAAATCCACTCTAATGTGGTGGAAATTGACTTAAATTGGTTTGTTTGGCCAAACTAAAACCGAAATTGACTCAGATGAATCTGGTATATGAGTATCCAAAAAAGTGGTCAAAGTTCATGTATATTATGATAATTTGTTAATCATGCCAGGATGTGGTCGAAATCCACTCTAATGTGGTGGAAATTGACTTAAACTGGTTTGTTTGGCCAAACTAAAACCGAAATTGACTCGGATGAAACTGGTATATAAGGATCCCAAAAAGTGGTCAAAGTTCATGTATATTATGATAATATGTTAATCATGCAAGGATGTGGTCGAAATCCAATCTAATGTGGTGGAAAGTGACTTAAATTGGTTACTTTGGTCAAACTAGAGCCGAAATTGACTCGGATGAAACTGTTATTGGAGGACCCCAAAAAATGGTCATAGTTGATGTATTTTATTATAATATGTTAATCATGCCAAGAAGTGGTCGAAATCCACTCTAATGTGGTGGAAATTGACTTAAATTGGTTTGTTTGGCTAAACTAAAGCCGAAATTGACTCGGATGAAACTGGTATATGAGGATCCCAAAAAGTGGTCAAAGTTCAAGTATATTATGATAATATGTTAATCATGCCAGGATGTGGTCGAAATCCACTCTAAAGTGGTGGAAAGTGACTTAAATTGGTTAGTTTGGCCAAACTAGAACCGAAATTGACTAGGGTGAAACTGTTATTGGAGGACCCCAGAAAATGGTCATAGTTGATGTAAATTCTGATAATATGGTAATAATAACAGGAATTGGTCGAAATCCACTCTAATTTGGTGGAAATTGACTTAAATTGGTTTATTTGGCCAAACTAAAACCGAAATTGACTCGGATGAAACTGGTATATAAGGATCCCAAAAAGTGGTCAAAGTTCATGTATATTATGATAATATGTTAATCATGTCAGGATGTGGTCGAAATCCAATCTAAAGTGGTGGAAAGTGACTTAAATTGGTTACTTTGGCTAAACTAGAGCCGAAATTCACTCGGATGAAACTGTTATTGGAGGACCCCAAAAAATGGTCATAGGTGATGTATTTTCTGATAATATGTTAATCATGCCAAGAAGTGGTCGAAATCCACTCTAATGTGGTGGAAATTGACTCAAATTGGTTTGTTTGGTTAAACTAAAACCGAAATTGACTCGGATGAAACTGGTATATGAGGATCCCAAAAAGTGGTCAAAGTTCAAGTATATTATGATAATATGTTAATCATGCCAGGATGTGGTCGAAATCCACTCTAAAGTGGTGGAAAGTGACTTAAATTGGTTAGTTTGGCCAAACTAGAACCGAAATTGACTCGGGTGAAACTGTTATTGGAGGACCCCAGAAAATGGTCATAGTTGATGTAAATTCTGATAATATGGTAATAATAACAGGAAGTGGACGAAATCCACTCTAATTTGGTGGAAATTGACTTAAATTGGTTTATTTGGCCAAACTAAAACCGAAATTGACTCAGATGAAACTGTTATTGGAGGACCCCAAAAAATGGTCATAGTTGATGTATTTTATGATAATATGTTAATCATGACAAGAAGTGGTCGAAATCCACTCTAATGTGGTGGAAATTGACTTAAATTGGTTTGTTTGGCTAAACTAAAACCGAAATTGACTCGGATGAAACTGGTATATGAGGATCCCAAAAAGTGGTCAAAGTTCATGTATATTATGATATTATGTTAATCATGCCAGGATGTGGTCGAAATCCACTCTAATGTGGTGGAAAGTGACTTAAATCGGTGAGTTGGCCAAACTAGAGCCGAAATTGACTCGGATGTAACTGGTATCAGAGGACCCCAAAAAGTGGTCAAAGTTGATGTAAATTATGATAATATGATAATCATGCCAGGATGTGCTCGAATTCCACTCTAATGTGGTGGAAAGTTACTTAAATTGGTTAGGTTAGCCAAACTAGAGCCATAATTGACTTGGATGAAACTGGTATCAGAGGACCCCAAAATGTGGTCAAAGTTGATGTAAATTATGATAATATATTAATCATGCCTGGATGTGGTCGAAATCCACTCTAATGTGGTGGAAAGTGACTTAAATTGGTGACTTTGGCCAAACTAGAGCCGAAATTGACTCGGATGAAACTTTTATTGGAGGACCCCAAAAAATAGTCATAGGTGATGTATTTTCTGATAATATGTTAATCATGCCAAGAAGTGGTCAAAATCCACTATAATGTGGTGGAAATTGACTTAAATTGGTTTGTTTGGCCCAACTAAAACTGAAATTGACTCGGATGAAACTGGTATATGAGTATCCCAAAAAGTGGTCAAAGTTCATGTATATTATGATAATTTGTTAATCATGCCAGGATGTGGTCGAAATCCACTCTAATGTGGTGGAAATTGACTTAAACTGGTTTATTTGGCCAAACTAAAACCGAAATTGACTCAGATGAAACTGTTATTGGAGGACCCCAAAAAATGGTCATAGTTGATGTATTTTATGATAATATGTTAATCATGACAAGAAGTGGTCGAAATCCACTCTAATGTGGTGGAAATTGACTTAAATTGGTTTGTTTGGCTAAACTAAAACCGAAATTGACTCGGATGAAACTGGTATATGAGGATCCCAAAAAGTGGTCAAAGTTCATGTATATTATGATATTATGTTAATCATGCCAGGATGTGGTCGAAATCCACTCTAATGTGGTGGAAAGTGACTTAAATCGGTGAGTTGGCCAAACTAGAGCCGAAATTGACTCGGATGTAACTGGTATCAGAGGACCCCAAAAAGTGGTCAAAGTTGATGTAAATTATGATAATATGATAATCATGCCAGGATGTGCTCGAATTCCACTCTAATGTGGTGGAAAGTTACTTAAATTGGTTAGGTTAACCAAACTAGAGCCATAATTGACTTGGATGAAACTGGTATCAGAGGACCCCAAAATGTGGTCAAAGTTGATGTAAATTATGATAATATATTAATCATGCCTGGATGTGGTCGAAATCCACTCTAATGTGGTGGAAAGTGACTTAAATTGGTGACTTTGGCCAAACTAGAGCCGAAATTGACTCGGATGAAACTTTTATTGGAGGACCCCCAAAAATAGTCATAGTTGATGTATTTTCTGATTATATGTTAATCATGCCAAGAAGTGGTCGAAATCCACTCTAATGTGGTGGAAATTGACTTAAATTGGTTTGTTTGGCCAAACTAAAACCGAAATTGACTCAGATGAATCTGGTATATGAGTATCCAAAAAAGTGGTCAAAGATCATGTATATTATGATAATTTGTTAATCATGCCAGGATGTGGTCGAAATCCACTCTAATGTGGTGGAAATTGACTTAAACTGGTTTGTTTGGCCAAACTAAAACCGAAATTGACTCGGATGAAACTGGTATATAAGGATCCCAAAAAGTGGTCAAAGTTCATGTATATTATGATAATATGTTAATCATGCAAGGATGTGGTCGAAATCCAATCTAATGTGGTGGAAAGTGACTTAAATTGGTTACTTTGGTCAAACTAGAGCCGAAATTGACTCAGATGAAACTGTTATTGGAGGACCCCAAAAAATGGTCATAGTTGATGTATTTTATGATAATATGTTAATCATGACAAGAAGTGGTCGAAATCCACTCTAATGTGGTGGAAATTGACTTAAATTGGTTTGTTTGGCTAAACTAAAACCGAAATTGACTCGGATGAAACTGGTATATGAGGATCCCAAAAAGTGGTCAAAGTTCAAGTATATTATGATAATATGTTAATCATGCCAGGATGTGGTCGAAATCCACTCTAAAGTGGTGGAAAGTGATTTAAAATTGGTTAGTTTGGCCAAACTAGAACCGAAAATGACTCGGGTGAAACTGTTATTGGAGGACCCCAGAAAATGGTCATAGTTGATGTAAATTCTGATCATATGTTAATCATGCCAGGAAGTGGTCGAAATCCACTCAAATTTGGTGGAAATTGACTTAAATTGGTTTGTTTGGCCAAACTAAAACCGAAATTGACTCGAATGAAACTGGTATATGAGGATCCCAAAAAGTGGTCAAAGTTCATGTATATTATGATATTATGTTAATCATGTCAGGATGTGGTCGAAATCCACTCTAATGTGGTGGAAAGTGACTTAAATTGGTGAGTTGGCCAAACTAGAGCCGAAATTGACTCGGATGAAACTTGTATCAGAGGACCCCAAAAAGTGGTCAAAGTTGATGTAAATTATGATAATATATTAATCATGCCAGGATGTGGTCGAAATCCACTATAATGTGGTGGAAAGTGACTTAAATTGGTGACTTTGGCCAAACTAGAGCCGAAATTGACTCGGATGCAACTTTCATTAGAGGACCCCCAAAAATAGTCATAGTTGATGTATTTTCTGATAATATGTTAATCATGCCAAGAAGTGGTCGAAATCCACTCTAATGTGGTGGAAATTGACTTAAATTGGTTTGTTTGGCCAAACTAAAACCGAAATTGACTCGAATGAAACTGGTATATGAGGATCCCAAAAAGTGGTCAAAGTTCATGTATATTATGATATTATGTTAATCATGCCAGGATGTGGTCGAAATCCACTCTAATGTAGTGGAAAGTGACTTAAATTGGTGACTTTGGCCAAACTAGAGCCGAAATTGACTCGGATGAAACTTTTATTGGAGGACCCCCTAAAATGGTCATAGTTGATGTATTTTATGATAATATGTTAATCATGCCAAGAAGTGGTCGAAATCCACTCTAATGTGGTGGAAATTGACTTAAATTGGTTTGTTTGGCTAAACTAAAACCGAAATTGACTCGGATGAAACTGGTATATGAGGATCCCAAAAAGTGGTCAAAGTTCAAGTATATTATGATAATATTTTAATCATGCCAGGATGTGGTCGAAATCCACTATAAAGTGGTGGAAAGTGATTTAAAATTAGTTAGTTTGGCCAAACTAGAACCGAAATTGACTCGGGTGAAACTGTTATTGGAGGACCCCAGAAAATGGTCATAGTTAATGTAAATTCTGATAATATGTTAATCATGCCAGGAAGTGGTCGAAATCCACTCTAATTCGGTGGAAATTGACTTAAATTGGTTTGTTTGGCCAAACTAAAACCGAAATTGACTCGAATGAAACTGGTATATGAGTATCCCAAAAAGTGGTCAAAGTTCATGTATATTATGATAATATGTTAATCTTGCCAGGATGTGGTCGAAATCCACTCTAATGTGGTGGAAATTGACTTAAACTGGTTTATTTGGCCAAACTAAAACCGAAATTGACTCGGATGAAACTGGTATATAAGGATCCCAAAAAGTGGTCAAAGTTCATGTATATTATGATAATATGTTAATAATGACAGGATGTGGTCGAAATCCAAACTAAAGTGGTGGAAAGTGACTTAAATTGGTTACTTTGGCTAAACTAGAGCCGAAATTGACTCAGATGAAAATGTTATTGGAGGACCCCAAAAAATGGTCATAGTTGATGTATTCTATGATAATATGTTAATCATGACAAGAAGTGGTCGAAATCCACTCTAATGTGGTGGAAATTGACTTAAATTGGTGAGTTGGCCAAACTAGAGCCGAAATTGACTCGGATGGAACTGGTATCAGAGGACCCCAAAAAGTGGTCAAAGTTGATGTAAATTATGATAATATATTAATCATGCCAGGATGTGGTCGAAATCCACTCTAATGTGGTGGAAAGTGACTTAAATTGGTTACTTTGGCCAAACTAGAGCCGAAATTGACTCGGATGAAACTTTTATTGGAGGACCCCCTAAAATGGTCATAGTTGATGTATTTTATGATAATATGTTAATCATGCCAAGAAGTGGTCGAAATCCACTCTAAAGTGGTGGAAATTACCTTAAATTGGTTTGTTTGGCTAAACTAAAACCGAAATTGACTCGGATGAAACTGGTATATGAGGATCCCAAAAAGTGGTCAAAGTTCATGTATATTATGATATTATGTTAATCATGCCAGGATGTGGTCGAAATCCACTCTAATGTGGTGGAAAGTGACTTAAATTGGTGAGTTGGCCAAACTAGAGCCGAAATTGACTCGGATGGAACTGGTATCAGAGGACCCCAAAAAGTGGTCAAAGTTGATGTAAATTATGATAATATATTAATCATGCCAGGATGTGGTCGAAATCCACTCTAATGTGGTGGAAAGTGACTTAAATTGGTTACTTTGGCCAAACTAGAGCCGAAATTGACTCGGATGAAACTTTTATTGGAGGACCCCCTAAAATGGTCATAGTTGATGTATTTTATGCTAATATGTTAATCATGCCAAGAAGTGGTCGAAATCCACTCTAAAGTGGTGGAAATTACCTTAAATTGGTTTGTTTGGCTAAACTAAAACCGAAATTGACTCGGATGAAACTGGTATATGAGGATCCCAAAAAGTGGTCAAAGTTCAAGCATATTATGATAATATGTTAATCATGCCAGGATGTGGTCGAAATCCACTCTAAAGTGGTGGAAAGTGACTTAAATTGGTTAGTTTGGCCAAACTAGAGCCGAAATTGACTCGGGTGAAACTGTTATTGGAGGACCCCAAAAAATGGTCATAGTTGATGTAAATTCTGATAATATGTTAATCATGCCAGGAAGTGGTCGAAATCCACTCTAATGTGGTGGAAATTGACTTAAATTGTTTTGTTTGGCCAAACTAAAACCGAAATTGACTCGGATGAAACTGGTATATGAGTATCCCAAAAAGTGGTCAAAGTTCATGTATATTATGATAATTTGTTAATCATGCCAGGATGTGGTCGAAATCCACTCTAATGTGGTGGAAATTGACTTAAACTGGTTTGTTTGGCCAAACTAAAACCGAAATTGACTCGGATGAAACTGGTATATAAGGATCCCAAAAAGTGGTCAAAGTTCATGTATATTATGATAATATGTTAATCATGCCAGGATGTGGTCGAAATCCAATCTAATGTGGTGGAAAGTGACTTAAATTGGTTACTTTGGCCAAACTAGAGCCGAAATTGACTCAGATGAAACTGTTATTGGAGGACCCCAAAAAATGGTCATAGTTGATGTATTTTATGATAATATGTTAATCATGACAAGAAGTGGTCGAAATCCACTCTAATGTGGTGGAAATAGATTTAAATTGGTTTGTTTGGCTAAACTAAAACCGAAATTGACTCGGATGAAACTTTTATTGGAGGACCCCCAAAAATAGTCATAGTTGATGTATTTTCTGATAATATGTTAATCATGCCAAGAAGTGGTCGAAATCCACTCTAATGTGGTGGAAATTGACTTAAATTGGTTTGTTTGGCTAAACTAAAACCGAAATTGACTCGGATGAAACTGGTATATGAGGATCCCAAAAAGTGGTCAAAGTTCAAGTATATTATGATAATATGTTAATCATGCCAGGATGTGGTCGAAATCCACTCTAAAGTGGTGGAAAGTGACTTAAATTGGTTAGTTTGGCCAAACTAGAACCGAAATTGACTAGGGTGAAACTGTTATTGGAGGACCCCAGAAAATGGTCATAGTTGATGTAAATTCTGATAATATGGTAATAATAACAGGAATTGGTCGAAATCCACTCTAATTTGGTGGAAATTGACTTAAATTGGTTTATTTGGCCAAACTAAAACCGAAATTGACTCGGATGAAACTGGTATATAAGGATCCCAAAAAGTGGTCAAAGTTCATGTATATTATGATAATATGTTAATCATGTCAGGATGTGGTCGAAATCCAATCTAAAGTGGTGGAAAGTGACTTAAATTGGTTACTTTGGCTAAACTAGAGCCGAAATTCACTCGGATGAAACTGTTATTGGAGGACCCCAAAAAATGGTCATAGGTGATGTATTTTCTGATAATATGTTAATCATGCCAAGAAGTGGTCGAAATCCACTCTAATTTGGTGGAAATTGACTCAAATTGGTTTGTTTGGCTAAACTAAAACCGAAATTGACTCGGATGAAACTGGTATATGAGGATCCCAAAAAGTGGTCAAAGTTCAAGTATATTATGATAATATGTTAATCTTGCCAGGATGTGGTCGAAATCCACTCTAATGTGGTGGAAATTGACTTAAACTGGTTTATTTGGCCAAACTAAAACCGAAATTGACTCGGATGAAACTGGTATATAAGGATCCCAAAAAGTGGTCAAAGTTCATGTATATTATGATAATATGTTAATAATGACAGGATGTGGTCGAAATCCAAACTAAAGTGGTGGAAAGTGACTTAAATTGGTTACTTTGGCTAAACTAGAGCCGAAATTGACTCAGATGAAACTGTTATTGGAGGACCCCAAAAAATGGTCATAGTTGATGTATTCTATGATAATATGTTAATCATGACAAGAAGTGGTCGAAATCCACTCTAATGTGGTGGAAATTGACTTAAATTGGTGAGTTGGCCAAACTAGAGCCGAAATTGACTCGGATGGAACTGGTATCAGAGGACCCCAAAAAGTGGTCAAAGTTGATGTAAATTATGATAATATATTAATCATGCCAGGATGTGGTCGAAATCCACTCTAATGTGGTGGAAAGTGACTTAAATTGGTTACTTTGGCCAAACTAGAGCCGAAATTGACTCGGATGAAACTTTTATTGGAGGACCCCCTAAAATGGTCATAGTTGATGTATTTTATGATAATATGTTAATCATGCCAAGAAGTGGTCGAAATCCACTCTAAAGTGGTGGAAATTACCTTAAATTGGTTTGTTTGGCTAAACTAAAACCGAAATTGACTCGGATGAAACTGGTATATGAGGATCCCAAAAAGTGGTCAAAGTTCATGTATATTATGATATTATGTTAATCATGCCAGGATGTGGTCGAAATCCACTCTAATGTGGTGGAAAGTGACTTAAATTGGTGAGTTGGCCAAACTAGAGCCGAAATTGACTCGGATGGAACTGGTATCAGAGGACCCCAAAAAGTGGTCAAAGTTGATGTAAATTATGATAATATATTAATCATGCCAGGATGTGGTCGAAATCCACTCTAATGTGGTGGAAAGTGACTTAAATTGGTTACTTTGGCCAAACTAGAGCCGAAATTGACTCGGATGAAACTTTTATTGGAGGACCCCCTAAAATGGTCATAGTTGATGTATTTTATGCTAATATGTTAATCATGCCAAGAAGTGGTCGAAATCCACTCTAAAGTGGTGGAAATTACCTTAAATTGGTTTGTTTGGCTAAACTAAAACCGAAATTGACTCGGATGAAACTGGTATATGAGGATCCCAAAAAGTGGTCAAAGTTCAAGCATATTATGATAATATGTTAATCATGCCAGGATGTGGTCGAAATCCACTCTAAAGTGGTGGAAAGTGACTTAAATTGGTTAGTTTGGCCAAACTAGAGCCGAAATTGACTCGGGTGAAACTGTTATTGGAGGACCCCAAAAAATGGTCATAGTTGATGTAAATTCTGATAATATGTTAATCATGCCAGGAAGTGGTCGAAATCCACTCTAATGTGGTGGAAATTGACTTAAATTGTTTTGTTTGGCCAAACTAAAACCGAAATTGACTCGGATGAAACTGGTATATGAGTATCCCAAAAAGTGGTCAAAGTTCATGTATATTATGATAATTTGTTAATCATGCCAGGATGTGGTCGAAATCCACTCTAATGTGGTGGAAATTGACTTAAACTGGTTTGTTTGGCCAAACTAAAACCGAAATTGACTCGGATGAAACTGGTATATAAGGATCCCAAAAAGTGGTCAAAGTTCATGTATATTATGATAATATGTTAATCATGCCAGGATGTGGTCGAAATCCAATCTAATGTGGTGGAAAGTGACTTAAATTGGTTACTTTGGCCAAACTAGAGCCGAAATTGACTCAGATGAAACTGTTATTGGAGGACCCCAAAAAATGGTCATAGTTGATGTATTTTATGATAATATGTTAATCATGACAAGAAGTGGTCGAAATCCACTCTAATGTGGTGGAAATAGATTTAAATTGGTTTGTTTGGCTAAACTAAAACCGAAATTGACTCGGATGAAACTTTTATTGGAGGACCCCCAAAAATAGTCATAGTTGATGTATTTTCTGATAATATGTTAATCATGCCAAGAAGTGGTCGAAATCCACTCTAATGTGGTGGAAATTGACTTAAATTGGTTTGTTTGGCCAAACTAGAACCGAAATTGACTAGGGTGAAACTGGTATATGAGGATCCCAAAAAGTGGTCAAAGTTCATGTATATTATGATAATATGTTAATCATGCCAGGATGTGGTCGAAATCCACTCTAAAGTGGTGGAAAGTGACTTAAATTGGTTAGTTTGGCCAAACTAGAACCGAAATTGACTAGGGTGAAACTGTTATTGGAGGACCCCAGAAAATGGTCATAGTTGATGTAAATTCTGATAATATGGTAATAATAACAGGAATTGGTCGAAATCCACTCTAATTTGGTGGAAATTGACTTAAATTGGTTTATTTGGCCAAACTAAAACCGAAATTGACTCGGATGAAACTGGTATATAAGGATCCCAAAAAGTGGTCAAAGTTCATGTATATTATGATAATATGTTAATCATGTCAGGATGTGGTCGAAATCCAATCTAAAGTGGTGGAAAGTGACTTAAATTGGTTACTTTGGCTAAACTAGAGCCGAAATTCACTCGGATGAAACTGTTATTGGAGGACCCCAAAAAATGGTCATAGGTGATGTATTTTCTGATAATATGTTAATCATGCCAAGAAGTGGTCGAAATCCACTCTAATGTGGTGGAAATTGACTCAAATTGGTTTGTTTGGCTAAACTAAAACCGAAATTGACTCGGATGAAACTGGTATATGAGGATCCCAAAAAGTGGTCAAAGTTCAAGTATATTATGATAATATGTTAATCATGCCAGGATGTGGTCGAAATCCACTCTAAAGTGGTGGAAAGTGACTTAAATTGGTTAGTTTGGCCAAACTAGAACCGAAATTGACTCGGGTGAAACTGTTATTGGAGGACCCCAGAAAATGGTCATAGTTGATGTAAATTCTGATAATATGGTAATAATAACAGGAAGTGGACGAAATCCACTCTAATTTGGTGGAAATTGACTTAAATTGGTTTATTTGGCCAAACTAAAACCGAAATTGACTCGGATGAAACTGGTATATAAGGATCCCAAAAAGTGGTCAAAGTTGATGTAAATTATGATAATATATTAATCATGCCAGGATGTGGTCGAAATCCACTCTAATGTGGTGGAAAGTGACTTAAATTGGTGACTTTGGCCAAACTAGAGCCGAAATTGACTCGGATGAAACTTTTATTGGAGGACCCCAAAAAATAGTCATAGGTGATGTATTTTCTGATAATATGTTAATCATGCCAAGAAGTGGTCAAAATCCACTATAATGTGGTGGAAATTGACTTAAATTGGTTTGTTTGGCCCAACTAAAACTGAAATTGACTCCGATGAAACTGGTATATGAGTATCCCAAAAAGTGGTCAAAGTTCATGTATATTATGATAATTTGTTAATCATGCCAGGATGTGGTCGAAATCCACTCTAATGTGGTGGAAATTGACTTAAACTGGTTTATTTGGCCAAACTAAAACCGAACTTGACTCGGATGAAACTGGTATATAAGGATCCCAAAAAGTGGTCAAAGTTCATGTATATTATGATAATATGTTAATCATGCCAGGATGTGGTCGAAATCCAATCTAATGTGGTGGAAAGTGACTTAAATTGGTTACTTTGGCCAAACCAGAGCCGAAATTGACTCAGATGAATCTGTTATTGAAGGACCCCAAAAAATGGTCATAGTTGATGTATTTTATGATAATATGTTAATCATGACAAGAAGTGGTCGAAATCCACTCTAGTGTGGTGGAAATTGACTTAAATTGGTTTGTTTGGCTAAACTAAAACCGAAATTGACTCGGATGAAACTGGTATATGAGGATCCCAAAAAGTTGTCAAAGTTCATGTATATTATGATAATATGTTAATCATGCCAGGATGTGGTCGAAATCCAATCTAAAGTGGTGGAAATTGACTTAAATTGGTTACTTTGGCTAAACTAGAGCCGAAATTCACTGGGATGAAACTGTTATTGGAGGACCCCAAAAAATGGTCATAGTTGATGTATTCTATGATAATATGTTAATCATGATAAGAAGTGGTCGAAATCCACTCTAATGTGGTGGAAATTGACTTAAATTGGTTTGTTTGGCTAAACTAAAACCGAAATTGACTCGGATGAAACTGGTATATGAGGATCCCAAAAAGTGGTCAAAGTTCATGTATATTATGATATTATGTTAAGCATGCCAGGATGTGGTCGAAATCCACTCTAATGTGGTGGAAAGTGACTTAAATCGGTGAGTTGGCCAAACTAGTGCCGAAATTGACTCGGATGTAACTGGTATCAGAGGACCCCAAAAAGTGGTCAAAGTTGATGTAAATTATGATAATATGATAATCATGCCAGGATGTGCTCGAATTCCACTCTAATGTGGTGGAAAGTTACTTAAATTGGTTAGGTTAGCCAAACTAGAGCCATAATTGACTTGGATGAAACTGGTATCAGAGGACCCCAAAATGTGGTCAAAGTTGATGTAAATTATGATAATATATTAATCATGCCAGGATGTGGTCGAAATCCACTCTAATGTGGTGGAAAGTGACTTAAATTGGTGACTTTGGCCTAACTAGAGCCGAAATTGACTCAGATGAAACTTTTATTGGAGGACCCCCAAAAATAGTCATAGTTGATGTATTTTCTGATAATATGTTAATCATGCCAAGAAGTGGTCGAAATCCACTCTAATGTGGTGGAAATTGACTTAAATTGGTTTGTTTGGCCAAACTAAAACCGAAATTGACTCGGATGAAACTGGTATATGAGTATCCCAAAAAGTGGTCAAAGTTCATGTATATTATGATAATTTGTTAATCATGCCAGGATGTGGTCGAAATCCACTCTAATGTGGTGGAAATTGACTTAAACTGGTTTGTTTGGCCAAACTAAAACCGAAATTGACTCGGATGAAACTGGTATATAAGGATCCCAAAAAGTGGTCAAAGTTCATGTATATTATGATAATATGTTAAACATGCCAGGATGTGGTCGAAATCCAATCTAATGTGGTGGAAAGTGACTTAAATTGGTTACTTTGGCCAAACTAGAGCCGAAATTGACTAAGATGAATCTGTTATTGAAGGACCCCAAAAAATGGTCATAGTTGATGTATTTTATGATAATATGTTAATCATGACAAGAAGTGGTCGAAATCCACTCCAATGTGGTGGAAATTGACTTAAATTGGTTTGTTTGGCTAAACTAAAACCGAAATTGACTCGGATGAAACTGGTATATGAGGATCCCAAAAAGTGGTCAAAGTTCATGTATATTATGATATTATGTTAATCATGCCAGGATGTGGTCGAAATCCAATCTAAAGTGGTGGAAATTGACTTAAATTGGTTACTTTGGCTAAACTAGAGCCGAAATTCACTGGGATGAAACTGTTATTGGAGGACCCCAAAAAATGGTCATAGTTGATGTATTCTATGATAATATGTTAATCATGATAAGAAGTGGTCGAAATCCACTCTAATGTGGTGGAAATTGACTTAAATTGGTTTGTTTGGCTAAACTAAAACCGAAATTGACTCGGATGAAACTGGTATATGAGGATCCCAAAAAGTGGTCAAAGTTCATGTATATTATGATATTATGTTAAGCATGCCAGGATGTGGGCGAAATCCACTCTAATGTGGTGGAAAGTGACTTAAATCGGTGAGTTGGCCAAACTAGTGCCGAAATTGACTCGGATGTAACTGGTATCAGAGGACCCCAAAAAGTGGTCAAAGTTGATGTAAATTATGATAATATGATAATCATGCCAGGATGTGCTCGAATTCCACTCTAATGTGGTGGAAAGTTACTTAAATTGGTTAGGTTAGCCAAACTAGAGCCATAATTGACTTGGATGAAACTGGTATCAGAGGACCCCAAAATGTGGTCAAAGTTGATGTAAATTATGATAATATATTAATCATGCCAGGATGTGGTCGAAATCCACTCTAATGTGGTGGAAAGTGACTTAAATTGGTGACTTTGGCCTAACTAGAGCCGAAATTGACTCAGATGAAACTTTTATTGGAGGACCCCCAAAAATAGTCATAGTTGATGTATTTTCTGATAATATGTTAATCATGCCAAGAAGTGGTCGAAATCCACTCTAATGTGGTGGAAATTGACTTAAATTGGTTTGTTTGGCCAAACTAAAACCGAAATTGACTCGGATGAAACTGGTATATGAGTATCCCAAAAAGTGGTCAAAGTTCATGTATATTATGATAATTTGTTAATCATGCCAGGATGTGGTCGAAATCCACTCTAATGTGGTGGAAATTGACTTAAACTGGTTTGTTTGGCCAAACTAAAACCGAAATTGACTCGGATGAAACTGGTATATAAGGATCCCAAAAAGTGGTCAAAGTTCATGTATATTATGATAATATGTTAAACATGCCAGGATGTGGTCGAAATCCAATCTAATGTGGTGGAAAGTGACTTAAATTGGTTACTTTGGCCAAACTAGAGCCGAAATTGACTAAGATGAATCTGTTATTGAAGGACCCCAAAAAATGGTCATAGTTGATGTATTTTATGATAATATGTTAATCATGACAAGAAGTGGTCGAAATCCACTCCAATGTGGTGGAAATTGACTTAAATTGGTTTGTTTGGCTAAACTAAAACCGAAATTGACTCGGATGAAACTGGTATATGAGGATCCCAAAAAGTGGTCAAAGTTCATGTATATTATGATATTATGTTAATCATGCCAGGATGTGGTCGAAATCCACTCTAAAGTGGTGGAAAGTGACTTAAATTGGTTAGTTTGGCCAAACTAGAACCGAAATTGACTCGGGTGAAACTGTTATTGGAGGACCCCAGAAAATGGTCATAGTTGATGTAAATTCTGATAATATGGTAATAATAATAGGAAGTGGTCGAAATCCACTCGAATTTGGTGGAAATTGACTTAAATTGGTTTATTTGGCCAAACTAAAACCGAAATTGACTCGGATGAAACTGGTATATAAGGATCCCAAAAAGTGGTCAAAGTTCATGTATATTATGATAATATGTTAATCATGCCAGGATGTGGTCGAAATCCAATCTAAAGTGGTGGAAAGTGACTTAAATTGGTTACTTTGGCTAAACTAGAGCCGAAATTCACTCGGATGAAACTGTTATTGGAGGACCCCAAAAAATGGTCATAGTTGATGTATTCTATGATAATATGTTAATCATGATAAGAAGTGGTCGAAATCCACTCTAATGTGGTGGAAATTGACTTAAATTGGTTTGTTTGGCTAAACTAAAACCGAAATTGACTCGGATGAAACTGGTATATGAGGATCCCAAAAAGTGGTCAAAGTTCATGTATATTATGATATTATGTTAATCATGCCAGGATGTGGTCGAAATCCACTCTAATGTGGTGGAAAGTGACTTAAATCGGTGAGTTGGCCAAACTAGAGCCGAAATTGACTCGGATGTAACTGGTATCAGAGGACCCCAAAAAGTGGTCAAAGTTGATGTAAATTATGATAATATGATAATCATGCCAGGATGTGCTCGAATTCCACTCTAATGTGGTGGAAAGTTACTTAAATTGGTTAGGTTAGCCAAACTGGAGCCATAATTGACTTGGATGAAACTGGTATCAGAGGACCCCAAAATGTGGTCAAAGTTGATGTAAATTATGATAATATATTAATCATGCCAGGATGTGGTCGAAATCCACTCTAATGTGGTGGAAAGTGACTTAAATTGGTGACTTTGGCCAAACTAGAGCCGAAATTGACTCGGATGAAACTGTTATTGGAGGACCCCCAAAAATAGTCATAGTTGATGTATTTTCTGATACTATGTTAATCATGCCAAGAAGTGGTCGAAATCCACTATAATGTGGTGGAAATTGACTTAAATTGGTTTGTTTGGCCAAACTAAAACTGAAATTGACTCGGATGACACTAGTATATGAGTATCCCAAAAAGTGGTCAAAGTTCATGTATATTATGATAATTTGTTAATCATGCCAGGATGTGGTCGAAATCCACTCTAATGTGGTGGAAATTGACTTAAACTGGTTTGTTTGGCCAAACTAAAACCGAAATTGACTCGGATGAAACTGGTATATAAGGATCCCAAAAAGTGGTCAAAGTTCATGAATATTATGATAATATGTTAATCATGCCAGGATGTGGTCGAAATCCACTCTAATGTGGTGGAAAGTGACTTAAATCGGTGAGTTGGCCAAACTAGAGCCGAAATTGACTCGGATGTAACTGGTATCAGAGGACCCCAAAAAGTGGTCAAAGTTGATGTAAATTATGATAATATGATAATCATGCCAGGAAGTGCTCGAATTCCACTCTAATGTGGTGGAAAGTTACTTAAATTGGTTAGGTTAGCCAAACTAGAGCCATAATTGACTTGGATGAAACTGGTATCAGAGGACCCCAAAATGTGGTAAAAGTTGATGTAAATTATGATAATATATTAATCATGCCAGGATGTGGTCGAAATCCACTCTAATGTGGTGGAAAGTGACTTAAATTGGTGACTTTGGCCAAACTAGAGCCGAAATTGACTCAGATGAAACTTTTATTGGAGGACCCCCAAAAATAGTCATAGTTGATGTATTTTCTGATAATATGTTAATCATGCCAAGAAGTGGTCGAAATCCACTCTAATGTGGTGGAAATTGACTTAAATTGGTTTGTTTGGCCTAACTAAAACCGAAATTGACTCGGATGAAACTGGTATATGAGTATCCCAAAAAGTGGTCAAAGTTCATGTATATTATGATAATTTGTTAATCATGCCAGGATGTGGTCGAAACCACTCTAATGTGGTGGAAATTGACTTAAACTGGTTTGTTTGGCCAAACTAAAACCGAAATTGACTCGGATGAAACTGGTATATAAGGATCCCAAAAAGTGGTCAAAGTTCATGTATATTATGATAATATGTTAATCATGCCAGGATGTGGTCGAAATCCAATCTAATGTGGTGGAAAGTGACTTAAATTGGTTACTTTGGCCAAACTAGAGCCGAAATTGACTCAGATGAAACTGTTATTGGAGGACCCCAAAAAATGGTCATAGTTGATGTATTTTATGATAATATGTTAATCATGACAAGAAGTGGTCGAAATCCACTCTAATGTGGTGGAAATTGAGTTAAATTGGTTTGTTTGGCTAAACTAAAACCGAAATTGACTCGGATGAAACTGGTATATGAGGATCCCAAAAAGTGGTCAAAGTTCATGTATATTATGATATTATGTTAATCATGCCAGGATGTGGTCGAAATCCACTCTAATGTGGTGGAAAGTGACTTAAATCGGTGAGTTGGCCAAACTAGAGCCGAAATTGACTCGGATGTAACTGGTATCAGAGGACCCCAAAAAGTGGTCAAAGTTGATGTAAATTATGATAATATGATAATCATGCCAGGATATGCTCGAATTCCACTCTAATGTGGTGGAAAGTTACTTAAATTGGTTAGGTTAGCCAAACTAGAGCCATAATTGACTTGGATGAAACTGGTATCAGAGGACCCCAAAATGTGGTAAAAGTTGATGTAAATTATGATAATATATTAATCATGCCAGGATGTGGTCGAAATCCACTCTAATGTGGTGGAAAGTGACTTAAATTGGTGACTTTGGCCAAACTAGAGCCGAAATTGACTCAGATGAAACTTTTATTGGAGGACCCCCAAAAATAGTCATAGTTGATGTATTTTCTGATAATATGTTAATCATGCCAAGAAGTGGTCGAAATCCACTCTAATGTGGTGGAAATTGACTTAAATTGGTTTGTTTGGCCAAACTAAAACCGAAATTGACTCGGATGAAACTGGTATATGAGTATCCCAAAAAGTGGTCAAAGTTCATGTATATTATGATAATTTGTTAATCATGCCAGGATGTGGTCGAAATCCACTCTAATGTGGTGGAAATTGACTTAAACTGGTTTGTTTGGCCAAACTAAAACCGAAATTGACTCGGATGAAACTGGTATATAAGGATCCCAAAAAGTGGTCAAAGTTCATGTATATTATGATAATATGTTAATCATGCCAGGATGTGGTCGAAATCCAATCTAATGTGGTGGAAAGTGACTTAAATTGGTTACTTTGGCCAAACTAGAGCCGAAATTGACTCAGATGAAACTGTTATTGGAGGTCCCCAAAAAATGGTCATAGTTGATGTATTTTATGATAATATGTTAATCATGACAAGAAGTGGTCCAAATCCACTCTAATGTGGTGGAAATTGACTTAAATTGGTTTGTTTGGCTAAACTAAAACCGAAATTGACTCGGATGAAACTGGTATATGAGGATCCCAAAAAGTGGTCAAAGTTCATGTATTTATGATATTATGTTAATCATGCCAGGATGTGGTCGAAATCCACTCTAATGTGGTGGAAAGTGACTAAATCGGTGAGTTGGCCAAACTAGAGCCAAAATTGACTCGGATGTAACTGGTATCAGAGGACCCCAAAAAGTGGTCAAAGTTTATGTAAATTATGATAATATGATAATCATGCCAGGATGTGCTCGAATTCCACTCTAATGTGGTGGAAAGTTACTTAAATTGGTTAGGTTAGCCAAACTAGAGCCATAATTGACTTAGATGAAACTGGTATCAGAGGACCCCAAAATGTGGTCAAAGTTGATGTAAATTATGATAATATATTAATCATGCCAGGATGTGGTCGAAATCCACTCTAATGTGATGGAAAGTGACTTAAATTTGGTGACTTTGGCCAAACTAGAGCCGAAATTGACTCGGATGAAACTGTTATTGGAGGACCCCCAAAAATAGTCATAGTTGATGTATTTTCTGATACTATGTTAATCATGCCAAGAAGTGGTCGAAATCCACTATAATGTGGTGGAAATTGACTTAAATTGGTTTGTTTGGCCAAACTAAAACTGAAATTGACTCGGATGACACTAGTATATGAGTATCCCAAAAAGTGGTCAAAGTTCATGTATATTATGATAATTTGTTAATCATGCCAGGATGTGGTCGAAATCCACTCTAATGTGGTGGAAATTGACTTAAACTGGTTTGTTTGGCCAAACTAAAACCGAAATTGACTCGGATGAAACTGGTATATGAGGATCCCAAAAAGTGGTCAAAGTTCATGTATATTATGATATTATGTTAATCATGCCAGGATGTGGTCGAAAGCCACTCTAATGTGGTGGAAAGTGACTTAAATCGGTGAGTTGGCCAAACTAGAGCCGAAATTGACTCGGATGTAACTCGTATCAGAGGACCCCAAAAAGTGGTCAAAGTTGATGTAAATTATGATAATATGATAATCATGCCAGGATATGCTCGAATTCCACTCTAATGTGGTGGAAAGTTACTTAAATTGGTTAGGTTAGCCAAACTAGAGCCATAATTGACTTGGATGAAACTGGTATCAGAGGACCCCAAAATGTGGTAAAAGTTGATGTAAATTATGATAATATATTAATCATGCCAGGATGTGGTCGAAATCCACTCTAATGTGGTGGAAAGTGACTTAAATTGGTGACTTTGGCCAAACTAGAGCCGAAATTGACTCAGATGAAACTTTTATTGGAGGACCCCCAAAAATAGTCATAGTTGATGTATTTTCTGATAATATGTTAATCATGCCAAGAAGTGGTCGAAATCCACTCTAATGTGGTGGAAATTGACTTAAATTGGTTTGTTTGGCCAAACTAAAACCGAAATTGACTCGGATGAAACTGGTATATGAGTATCCCAAAAAGTGGTCAAAGTTCATGTATATTATGATAATTTGTTAATCATGCCAGGATGTGGTCGAAATCCACTCTAATGTGGTGGAAATTGACTTAAACTGGTTTGTTTGGCCAAACTAAAACCGAAATTGACTCGGATGAAACTGGTATATAAGGATCCCAAAAAGTGGTCAAAGTTCATGTATATTATGATAATATGTTAATCATGCCAGGATGTGGTCGAAATCCAATCTAATGTGGTGGAAAGTGACTTAAATTGGTTACTTTGGCCAAACTAGAGCCGAAATTGACTCAGATGAAACTGTTATTGGAGGTCCCCAAAAAATGGTCATAGTTGATGTATTTTATGATAATATGTTAATCATGACAAGAAGTGGTCCAAATCCACTCTAATGTGGTGGAAATTGACTTAAATTGGTTTGTTTGGCTAAACTAAAACCGAAATTGACTCGGATGAAACTGGTATATGAGGATCCCAAAAAGTGGTCAAAGTTCATGTATTTATGATATTATGTTAATCATGCCAGGATGTGGTCGAAATCCACTCTAATGTGGTGGAAAGTGACTAAATCGGTGAGTTGGCCAAACTAGAGCCAAAATTGACTCGGATGTAACTGGTATCAGAGGACCCCAAAAAGTGGTCAAAGTTGATGTAAATTATGATAATATGATAATCATGCCAGGATGTGCTCGAATTCCACTCTAATGTGGTGGAAAGTTACTTAAATTGGTTAGGTTAGCCAAACTAGAGCCATAATTGACTTAGATGAAACTGGTATCAGAGGACCCCAAAATGTGGTCAAAGTTGATGTAAATTATGATAATATATTAATCATGCCAGGATGTGGTCGAAATCCACTCTAATGTGATGGAAAGTGACTTAAATTTGGTGACTTTGGCCAAACTAGAGCCGAAATTGACTCGGATGAAACTGTTATTGGAGGACCCCCAAAAATAGTCATAGTTGATGTATTTTCTGATACTATGTTAATCATGCCAAGAAGTGGTCGAAATCCACTATAATGTGGTGGAAATTGACTTAAATTGGTTTGTTTGGCCAAACTAAAACTGAAATTGACTCGGATGACACTAGTATATGAGTATCCCAAAAAGTGGTCAAAGTTCATGTATATTATGATAATTTGTTAATCATGCCAGGATGTGGTCGAAATCCACTCTAATGTGGTGGAAATTGACTTAAACTGGTTTGTTTGGCCAAACTAAAACCGAAATTGACTCGGATGAAACTGGTATATAAGGATCCCGAAAAGTGGTCAAAGTTCATGAATATTATGATAATATGTTAATCATGCCAGGATGTGGTCGAAATCCAATCTAATGTGGTGGAAAGTGACTTAAATTGGTTACTTTGGCCAAACTAGAGCCGAAATTGACTCAGATGAAACTGTTATTGGAGGTCCCCAAAAAATGGTCATAGTTGATGTATTTTATGATAATATGTTAATCATGACAAGAAGTGGTCCAAATCCACTCTAATGTGGTGGAAATTGACTTAAATTGGTTTGTTTGGCTAAACTAAAACCGAAATTGACTCGGATGAAACTGGTATATGAGGATCCCAAAAAGTGGTCAAAGTTCATGTATTTATGATATTATGTTAATCATGCCAGGATGTGGTCGAAATCCACTCTAATGTGGTGGAAAGTGACTAAATCGGTGAGTTGGCCAAACTAGAGCCAAAATTGACTCGGATGTAACTGGTATCAGAGGACCCCAAAAAGTGGTCAAAGTTGATGTAAATTATGATAATATGATAATCATGCCAGGATGTGCTCGAATTCCACTCTAATGTGGTGGAAAGTTACTTAAATTGGTTAGGTTAGCCAAACTAGAGCCATAATTGACTTAGATGAAACTGGTATCAGAGGACCCCAAAATGTGGTCAAAGTTGATGTAAATTATGATAATATATTAATCATGCCAGGATGTGGTCGAAATCCACTCTAATGTGATGGAAAGTGACTTAAATTTGGTGACTTTGGCCAAACTAGAGCCGAAATTGACTCGGATGAAACTGTTATTGGAGGACCCCCAAAAATAGTCATAGTTGATGTATTTTCTGATACTATGTTAATCATGCCAAGAAGTGGTCGAAATCCACTATAATGTGGTGGAAATTGACTTAAATTGGTTTGTTTGGCCAAACTAAAACTGAAATTGACTCGGATGACACTAGTATATGAGTATCCCAAAAAGTGGTCAAAGTTCATGTATATTATGATAATTTGTTAATCATGCCAGGATGTGGTCGAAATCCACTCTAATGTGGTGGAAATTGACTTAAACTGGTTTGTTTGGCCAAACTAAAACCGAAATTGACTCGGATGAAACTGGTATATAAGGATCCCAAAAAGTGGTCAAAGTTCATGAATATTATGATAATATGTTAATCATGCCAGGATGTGGTCGAAATCCAATCTAATGTGGTGGAAAGTGACTTAAATTGGTTACTTTGGCCAAACTAGAGCCGAAATTGACTCAGATGAAACTGTTATTGAAGGACCCCAAAAAATGGTCATAGTTGATGTATTTTATGATAATATGTTAATCATGACAAGAAGTGGTCGAAATCCACTCTAATGTGGTGGAAATTGACTTAAATTGGTTTGTTTGGCTAAACTAAAACCGAAATTGACTCGGATGAAACTGGTATATGAGGATCCCAAAAAGTGGTCAATGTTCATGTATATTATGATATTATGTTAATCATGTCAGGATGTGGTCGAAATCCACTCTAATGTGGTGGAAAGTGACTTAAATCGGTGAGTTGGCCAAACTAGAGCCGAAATTGACTCGGATGTAACTGGTATCAGAGGACCCCAAAAAGTGGTCAAAGTTGATGTAAATTATGATAATATGATAATCATGCCAGGATGTGCTCGAATTCCACTCTAATGTGGTGGAAAGTTACTTAAATTGGTTAGGTTAGCCAAACTAGAGCCATAATTGACTTGGATGAAACTGGTATCAGAGGACCCCAAAATGTGGTAAAACTTGATGTAAATTATGATAATATATTAATCCTGCCAGGATGTGGTCGAAATCCACTCTAATGTGGTGGAAAGTGACTTAAATTGGTGACTTTGGCCAAACTAGAGCCGAAATTGACTCAGATGAAACTTTTATTGGAGGACCCCCAAAAATAGTCATAGTTGATGTATTTTCTGATAATATGTTAATCATGCCAAGAAGTGGTCGAAATCCACTCTAATGTGGTGGAAATTGACTTAAATTGGTTTGTTTGGCCAAACTAAAACCGAAATTGACTCGGATGAAACTGGTATATGAGTATCCCAAAAAGTGGTCAAAGTTCATGTATATTATGATAATTTGTTAATCATGCCAGGATGTGGTCGAAATCCACTCTAATGTGGTGGAAATTGACTTAAACTGGTTTGTTTGGCCAAACTAAAACCGAAATTGACTCGGATGAAACTGGTATATAAGGATCCCAAAAAGTGGTCAAAGTTCATGTATATTATGATAATATGTTAATCATGCCAGGATGTGGTCGAAATCCAATCTAAAGTGGTGGAAAGTGACTTAAATTGGTTACTTTGGCCAAACTAGAGCCGAAATTGACTCAGATGAAACTGTTATTGGAGGTCCCCAAAAAATGGTCATAGTTGATGTATTTTATGATAATATGTTAATCATGACAAGAAGTGGTCGAAATCCACTCTAGTGTGGTGGAAATTGACTTAAATTGGTTTGTTTGGCTAAACTAAAACCGAAATTGACTCGGATGAAACTGGTATATGAGGATCCCAAAAAGTTGTCAAAGTTCATGTATATTATGATAATATGTTAATCATGCCAGGATGTGGTCGAAATCCAATCTAAAGTGGTGGAAATTGACTTAAATTGGTTACTTTGGCTAAACTAGAGCCGAAATTCACTGGGATGAAACTGTTATTGGAGGACCCCAAAAAATGGTCATAGTTGATGTATTCTATGATAATATGTTAATCATGATAAGAAGTGGTCGAAATCCACTCTAATGTGGTGGAAATTGACTTAAATTGGTTTGTTTGGCTAAACTAAAACCGAAATTGACTCGGATGAAACTGGTATATGAGGATCCCAAAAAGTGGTCAAAGTTCATGTATATTATGATATTATGTTAATCATGCCAGGATGTGGTCGAAATCCACTCTAATGTGGTGGAAAGTGACTTAAATCGGTGAGTTGGCCAAACTAGTGCCGAAATTGACTCGGATGTAACTGGTATCAGAGGACCCCAAAAAGTGGTCAAAGTTGATGTAAATTATGATAATATGATAATCATGCCAGGATGTGCTCGAATTCCACTCTAATGTGGTGGAAAGTTACTTAAATTGGTTAGGTTAGCCAAACTAGAGCCATAATTGACTTGGATGAAACTGGTATCAGAGGACCCCAAAATGTGGTCAAAGTTGATGTAAATTATGATAATATATTAATCATGCCAGGATGTGGTCGAAATCCACTCTAATGTGGTGGAAAGTGACTTAAATTGGTGACTTTGGCCTAACTAGAGCCGAAATTGACTCAGATGAAACTTTTATTGGAGGACCCCCAAAAATAGTCATAGTTGATGTATTTTCTGATAATATGTTAATCATGCCAAGAAGTGGTCGAAATCCACTCTAATGTGGTGGAAATTGACTTAAATTGGTTTGTTTGGCCAAACTAAAACCGAAATTGACTCGGATGAAACTGGTATATGAGTATCCCAAAAAGTGGTCAAAGTTCATGTATATTATGATAATTTGTTAATCATGCCAGGATGTGGTCGAAATCCACTCTAATGTGGTGGAAATTGACTTAAACTGGTTTGTTTGGCCAAACTAAAACCGAAATTGACTCGGATGAAACTGGTATATAAGGATCCCAAAAAGTGGTCAAAGTTCATGTATATTATGATAATATGTTAAACATGCCAGGATGTGGTCGAAATCCAATCTAATGTGGTGGAAAGTGACTTAAATTGGTTACTTTGGCCAAACTAGAGCCGAAATTGACTAAGATGAATCTGTTATTGAAGGACCCCAAAAAATGGTCATAGTTGATGTATTTTATGATAATATGTTAATCATGACAAGAAGTGGTCGAAATCCACTCCAATGTGGTGGAAATTGACTTAAATTGGTTTGTTTGGCTAAACTAAAACCGAAATTGACTCGGATGAAACTGGTATATGAGGATCCCAAAAAGTGGTCAAAGTTCATGTATATTATGATATTATGTTAATCATGCCAGGATGTGGTCGAAATCCACTCTAAAGTGGTGGAAAGTGACTTAAATTGGTTAGTTTGGCCAAACTAGAACCGAAATTGACTCGGGTGAAACTGTTATTGGAGGACCCCAGAAAATGGTCATAGTTGATGTAAATTCTGATAATATGGTAATAATAATAGGAAGTGGTCGAAATCCACTCGAATTTGGTGGAAATTGACTTAAATTGGTTTATTTGGCCAAACTAAAACCGAAATTGACTCGGATGAAACTGGTATATAAGGATCCCAAAAAGTGGTCAAAGTTCATGTATATTATGATAATATGTTAATCATGCCAGGATGTGGTCGAAATCCAATCTAAAGTGGTGGAAAGTGACTTAAATTGGTTACTTTGGCTAAACTAGAGCCGAAATTCACTCGGATGAAACTGTTATTGGAGGACCCCAAAAAATGGTCATAGTTGATGTATTCTATGATAATATGTTAATCATGATAAGAAGTGGTCGAAATCCACTCTAATGTGGTGGAAATTGACTTAAATTGGTTTGTTTGGCTAAACTAAAACCGAAATTGACTCGGATGAAACTGGTATATGAGGATCCCAAAAAGTGGTCAAAGTTCATGTATATTATGATATTATGTTAATCATGCCAGGATGTGGTCGAAATCCACTCTAATGTGGTGGAAAGTGACTTAAATCGGTGAGTTGGCCAAACTAGAGCCGAAATTGACTCGGATGTAACTGGTATCAGAGGACCCCAAAAAGTGGTCAAAGTTGATGTAAATTATGATAATATGATAATCATGCCAGGATGTGCTCGAATTCCACTCTAATGTGGTGGAAAGTTACTTAAATTGGTTAGGTTAGCCAAACTGGAGCCATAATTGACTTGGATGAAACTGGTATCAGAGGACCCCAAAATGTGGTCAAAGTTGATGTAAATTATGATAATATATTAATCATGCCAGGATGTGGTCGAAATCCACTCTAATGTGGTGGAAAGTGACTTAAATTGGTGACTTTGGCCAAACTAGAGCCGAAATTGACTCGGATGAAACTGTTATTGGAGGACCCCCAAAAATAGTCATAGTTGATGTATTTTCTGATACTATGTTAATCATGCCAAGAAGTGGTCGAAATCCACTATAATGTGGTGGAAATTGACTTAAATTGGTTTGTTTGGCCAAACTAAAACTGAAATTGACTCGGATGACACTAGTATATGAGTATCCCAAAAAGTGGTCAAAGTTCATGTATATTATGATAATTTGTTAATCATGCCAGGATGTGGTCGAAATCCACTCTAATGTGGTGGAAATTGACTTAAACTGGTTTGTTTGGCCAAACTAAAACCGAAATTGACTCGGATGAAACTGGTATATAAGGATCCCAAAAAGTGGTCAAAGTTCATGAATATTATGATAATATGTTAATCATGCCAGGATGTGGTCGAAATCCACTCTAATGTGGTGGAAAGTGACTTAAATCGGTGAGTTGGCCAAACTAGAGCCGAAATTGACTCGGATGTAACTGGTATCAGAGGACCCCAAAAAGTGGTCAAAGTTGATGTAAATTATGATAATATGATAATCATGCCAGGATGTGCTCGAATTCCACTCTAATGTGGTGGAAAGTTACTTAAATTGGCTAGGTTAGCCAAACTAGAGCCATAATTGACTTGGATGAAACTGGTATCAGAGGACCCCAAAATGTTGTAAAAGTTGATGTAAATTATGATAATATATTAATCATGCCAGGATGTGGTCGAAATCCACTCTAATGTGGTGGAAAGTGACTTAAATTGGTGACTTTGGCCAAACTAGAGCCGAAATTGACTCAGATGAAACTTTTATTGGAGGACCCCCAAAAATAGTCATAGTTGATGTATTTTCTGATAATATGTTAATCATGCCAAGAAGTGGTCGAAATCCACTCTAATGTGGTGGAAATTGACTTAAATTGGTTTGTTTGGCCTAACTAAAACCGAAATTGACTCGGATGAAACTGGTATATGAGTATCCCAAAAAGTGGTCAAAGTTCATGTATATTATGATAATTTGTTAATCATGCCAGGATGTGGTCGAAACCACTCTAATGTGGTGGAAATTGACTTAAACTGGTTTGTTTGGCCAAACTAAAACCGAAATTGACTCGGATGAAACTGGTATATAAGGATCCCAAAAAGTGGTCAAAGTTCATGTATATTATGATAATATGTTAATCATGCCAGGATGTGGTCGAAATCCAATCTAATGTGGTGGAAAGTGACTTAAATTGGTTACTTTGGCCAAACTAGAGCCGAAATTGACTCAGATGAAACTGTTATTGGAGGACCCCAAAAAATGGTCATAGTTGATGTATTTTATGATAATATGTTAATCATGACAAGAAGTGGTCGAAATCCACTCTAATGTGGTGGAAATTGAGTTAAATTGGTTTGTTTGGCTAAACTAAAACCGAAATTGACTCGGATGAAACTGGTATATGAGGATCCCAAAAAGTGGTCAAAGTTCATGTATATTATGATATTATGTTAATCATGCCAGGATGTGGTCGAAATCCACTCTAATGTGGTGGAAAGTGACTTAAATCGGTGAGTTGGCCAAACTAGAGCCGAAATTGACTCGGATGTAACTGGTATCAGAGGACCCCAAAAAGTGGTCAAAGTTGATGTAAATTATGATAATATGATAATCATGCCAGGATATGCTCGAATTCCACTCTAATGTGGTGGAAAGTTACTTAAATTGGTTAGGTTAGCCAAACTAGAGCCATAATTGACTTGGATGAAACTGGTATCAGAGGACCCCAAAATGTGGTAAAAGTTGATGTAAATTATGATAATATATTAATCATGCCAGGATGTGGTCGAAATCCACTCTAATGTGGTGGAAAGTGACTTAAATTGGTGACTTTGGCCAAACTAGAGCCGAAATTGACTCAGATGAAACTTTTATTGGAGGACCCCCAAAAATAGTCATAGTTGATGTATTTTCTGATAATATGTTAATCATGCCAAGAAGTGGTCGAAATCCACTCTAATGTGGTGGAAATTGACTTAAATTGGTTTGTTTGGCCTAACTAAAACCGAAATTGACTCGGATGAAACTGGTATATGAGTATCCCAAAAAGTGGTCAAAGTTCATGTATATTATGATAATTTGTTAATCATGCCAGGATGTGGTCGAAATCCACTCTAATGTGGTGGAAATTGACTTAAACTGGTTTGTTTGGCCAAACTAAAACCGAAATTGACTCGGATGAAACTGGTATATAAGGATCCCAAAAAGTGGTCAAAGTTCATGTATATTATGATAATATGTTAAACATGCCAGGATGTGGTCGAAATCCAATCTAATGTGGTGGAAAGTGACTTAAATTGGTTACTTTGGCCAAACTAGAGCCGAAATTGACTAAGATGAATCTGTTATTGAAGGACCCCAAAAAATGGTCATAGTTGATGTATTTTATGATAATATGTTAATCATGACAAGAAGTGGTCGAAATCCACTCCAATGTGGTGGAAATTGACTTAAATTGGTTTGTTTGGCTAAACTAAAACCGAAATTGACTCGGATGAAACTGGTATATGAGGATCCCAAAAAGTGGTCAAAGTTCATGTATATTATGATATTATGTTAATCATGCCAGGATGTGGTCGAAATCCACTCTAAAGTGGTGGAAAGTGACTTAAATTGGTTAGTTTGGCCAAACTAGAACCGAAATTGACTCGGGTGAAACTGTTATTGGAGGACCCCAGAAAATGGTCATAGTTGATGTAAATTCTGATAATATGGTAATAATAATAGGAAGTGGTCGAAATCCACTCGAATTTGGTGGAAATTGACTTAAATTGGTTTATTTGGCCAAACTAAAACCGAAATTGACTCGGATGAAACTGGTATATAAGGATCCCAAAAAGTGGTCAAAGTTCATGTATATTATGATAATATGTTAATCATGCCAGGATGTGGTCGAAATCCAATCTAAAGTGGTGGAAAGTGACTTAAATTGGTTACTTTGGCTAAACTAGAGCCGAAATTCACTCGGATGAAACTGTTATTGGAGGACCCCAAAAAATGGTCATAGTTGATGTATTCTATGATAATATGTTAATCATGATAAGAAGTGGTCGAAATCCACTCTAATGTGGTGGAAATTGACTTAAATTGGTTTGTTTGGCTAAACTAAAACCGAAATTGACTCGGATGAAACTGGTATATGAGGATCCCAAAAAGTGGTCAAAGTTCATGTATATTATGATATTATGTTAATCATGCCAGGATGTGGTCGAAATCCACTCTAATGTGGTGGAAAGTGACTTAAATCGGTGAGTTGGCCAAACTAGAGCCGAAATTGACTCGGATGTAACTGGTATCAGAGGACCCCAAAAAGTGGTCAAAGTTGATGTAAATTATGATAATATGATAATCATGCCAGGATGTGCTCGAATTCCACTCTAATGTGGTGGAAAGTTACTTAAATTGGTTAGGTTAGCCAAACTGGAGCCATAATTGACTTGGATGAAACTGGTATCAGAGGACCCCAAAATGTGGTCAAAGTTGATGTAAATTATGATAATATATTAATCATGCCAGGATGTGGTCGAAATCCACTCTAATGTGGTGGAAAGTGACTTAAATTGGTGACTTTGGCCAAACTAGAGCCGAAATTGACTCGGATGAAACTGTTATTGGAGGACCCCCAAAAATAGTCATAGTTGATGTATTTTCTGATACTATGTTAATCATGCCAAGAAGTGGTCGAAATCCACTATAATGTGGTGGAAATTGACTTAAATTGGTTTGTTTGGCCAAACTAAAACTGAAATTGACTCGGATGACACTAGTATATGAGTATCCCAAAAAGTGGTCAAAGTTCATGTATATTATGATAATTTGTTAATCATGCCAGGATGTGGTCGAAATCCACTCTAATGTGGTGGAAATTGACTTAAACTGGTTTGTTTGGCCAAACTAAAACCGAAATTGACTCGGATGAAACTGGTATATAAGGATCCCAAAAAGTGGTCAAAGTTCATGAATATTATGATAATATGTTAATCATGCCAGGATGTGGTCGAAATCCACTCTAATGTGGTGGAAAGTGACTTAAATCGGTGAGTTGGCCAAACTAGAGCCGAAATTGACTCGGATGTAACTGGTATCAGAGGACCCCAAAAAGTGGTCAAAGTTGATGTAAATTATGATAATATGATAATCATGCCAGGATGTGCTCGAATTCCACTCTAATGTGGTGGAAAGTTACTTAAATTGGCTAGGTTAGCCAAACTAGAGCCATAATTGACTTGGATGAAACTGGTATCAGAGGACCCCAAAATGTTGTAAAAGTTGATGTAAATTATGATAATATATTAATCATGCCAGGATGTGGTCGAAATCCACTCTAATGTGGTGGAAAGTGACTTAAATTGGTGACTTTGGCCAAACTAGAGCCGAAATTGACTCAGATGAAACTTTTATTGGAGGACCCCCAAAAATAGTCATAGTTGATGTATTTTCTGATAATATGTTAATCATGCCAAGAAGTGGTCGAAATCCACTCTAATGTGGTGGAAATTGACTTAAATTGGTTTGTTTGGCCTAACTAAAACCGAAATTGACTCGGATGAAACTGGTATATGAGTATCCCAAAAAGTGGTCAAAGTTCATGTATATTATGATAATTTGTTAATCATGCCAGGATGTGGTCGAAACCACTCTAATGTGGTGGAAATTGACTTAAACTGGTTTGTTTGGCCAAACTAAAACCGAAATTGACTCGGATGAAACTGGTATATAAGGATCCCAAAAAGTGGTCAAAGTTCATGTATATTATGATAATATGTTAATCATGCCAGGATGTGGTCGAAATCCAATCTAATGTGGTGGAAAGTGACTTAAATTGGTTACTTTGGCCAAACTAGAGCCGAAATTGACTCAGATGAAACTGTTATTGGAGGACCCCAAAAAATGGTCATAGTTGATGTATTTTATGATAATATGTTAATCATGACAAGAAGTGGTCGAAATCCACTCTAATGTGGTGGAAATTGAGTTAAATTGGTTTGTTTGGCTAAACTAAAACCGAAATTGACTCGGATGAAACTGGTATATGAGGATCCCAAAAAGTGGTCAAAGTTCATGTATATTATGATATTATGTTAATCATGCCAGGATGTGGTCGAAATCCACTCTAATGTGGTGGAAAGTGACTTAAATCGGTGAGTTGGCCAAACTAGAGCCGAAATTGACTCGGATGTAACTGGTATCAGAGGACCCCAAAAAGTGGTCAAAGTTGATGTAAATTATGATAATATGATAATCATGCCAGGATATGCTCGAATTCCACTCTAATGTGGTGGAAAGTTACTTAAATTGGTTAGGTTAGCCAAACTAGAGCCATAATTGACTTGGATGAAACTGGTATCAGAGGACCCCAAAATGTGGTAAAAGTTGATGTAAATTATGATAATATATTAATCATGCCAGGATGTGGTCGAAATCCACTCTAATGTGGTGGAAAGTGACTTAAATTGGTGACTTTGGCCAAACTAGAGCCGAAATTGACTCAGATGAAACTTTTATTGGAGGACCCCCAAAAATAGTCATAGTTGATGTATTTTCTGATAATATGTTAATCATGCCAAGAAGTGGTCGAAATCCACTCTAATGTGGTGGAAATTGACTTAAATTGGTTTGTTTGGCCAAACTAAAACCGAAATTGACTCGGATGAAACTGGTATATGAGTATCCCAAAAAGTGGTCAAAGTTCATGTATATTATGATAATTTGTTAATCATGCCAGGATGTGGTCGAAATCCACTCTAATGTGGTGGAAATTGACTTAAACTGGTTTGTTTGGCCAAACTAAAACCGAAATTGACTCAGATGAAACTGGTATATAAGGATCCCAAAAAGTGGTCAAAGTTCATGTATATTATGATAATATGTTAATCATGCCAGGATGTGGTCGAAATCCAATCTAATGTGGTGGAAAGTGACTTAAATTGGTTACTTTGGCCAAACTAGAGCCGAAATTGACTCAGATGAAACTGTTATTGGAGGTCCCCAAAAAATGGTCATAGTTGATGTATTTTATGATAATATGTTAATCATGACAAGAAGTGGTCCAAATCCACTCTAATGTGGTGGAAATTGACTTAAATTGGTTTGTTTGGCTAAACTAAAACCGAAATTGACTCGGATGAAACTGGTATATGAGGATCCCAAAAAGTGGTCAAAGTTCATGTATTTATGATATTATGTTAATCATGCCAGGATGTGGTCGAAATCCACTCTAATGTGGTGGAAAGTGACTAAATCGGTGAGTTGGCCAAACTAGAGCCAAAATTGACTCGGATGTAACTGGTATCAGAGGACCCCAAAAAGTGGTCAAAGTTGATGTAAATTATGATAATATGATAATCATGCCAGGATGTGCTCGAATTCCACTCTAATGTGGTGGAAAGTTACTTAAATTGGTTAGGTTAGCCAAACTAGAGCCATAATTGACTTAGATGAAACTGGTATCAGAGGACCCCAAAATGTGGTCAAAGTTGATGTAAATTATGATAATATATTAATCATGCCAGGATGTGGTCGAAATCCACTCTAATGTGATGGAAAGTGACTTAAATTTGGTGACTTTGGCCAAACTAGAGCCGAAATTGACTCGGATGAAACTGTTATTGGAGGACCCCCAAAAATAGTCATAGTTGATGTATTTTCTGATACTATGTTAATCATGCCAAGAAGTGGTCGAAATCCACTATAATGTGGTGGAAATTGACTTAAATTGGTTTGTTTGGCCAAACTAAAACTGAAATTGACTCGGATGACACTAGTATATGAGTATCCCAAAAAGTGGTCAAAGTTCATGTATATTATGATAATTTGTTAATCATGCCAGGATGTGGTCGAAATCCACTCTAATGTGGTGGAAATTGACTTAAACTGGTTTGTTTGGCCAAACTAAAACCGAAATTGACTCGGATGAAACTGGTATATAAGGATCCCAAAAAGTGGTCAAAGTTCATGAATATTATGATAATATGTTAATCATGCCAGGATGTGGTCGAAATCCAATCTAATGTGGTGGAAAGTGACTTAAATTGGTTACTTTGGCCAAACTAGAGCCGAAATTGACTCAGATGAAACTGTTATTGGAGGTCCCCAAAAAATGGTCATAGTTGATGTATTTTATGATAATATGTTAATCATGACAAGAAGTGGTCCAAATCCACTCTAATGTGGTGGAAATTGACTTAAATTGGTTTGTTTGGCTAAACTAAAACCGAAATTGACTCGGATGAAACTGGTATATGAGGATCCCAAAAAGTGGTCAAAGTTCATGTATTTATGATATTATGTTAATCATGCCAGGATGTGGTCGAAATCCACTCTAATGTGGTGGAAAGTGACTAAATCGGTGAGTTGGCCAAACTAGAGCCAAAATTGACTCGGATGTAACTGGTATCAGAGGACCCCAAAAAGTGGTCAAAGTTGATGTAAATTATGATAATATGATAATCATGCCAGGATGTGCTCGAATTCCACTCTAATGTGGTGGAAAGTTACTTAAATTGGTTAGGTTAGCCAAACTAGAGCCATAATTGACTTAGATGAAACTGGTATCAGAGGACCCCAAAATGTGGTCAAAGTTGATGTAAATTATGATAATATATTAATCATGCCAGGATGTGGTCGAAATCCACTCTAATGTGATGGAAAGTGACTTAAATTTGGTGACTTTGGCCAAACTAGAGCCGAAATTGACTCGGATGAAACTGTTATTGGAGGACCCCCAAAAATAGTCATAGTTGATGTATTTTCTGATACTATGTTAATCATGCCAAGAAGTGGTCGAAATCCACTATAATGTGGTGGAAATTGACTTAAATTGGTTTGTTTGGCCAAACTAAAACTGAAATTGACTCGGATGACACTAGTATATGAGTATCCCAAAAAGTGGTCAAAGTTCATGTATATTATGATAATTTGTTAATCATGCCAGGATGTGGTCGAAATCCACTCTAATGTGGTGGAAATTGACTTAAACTAGTTTGTTTGGCCAAACTAAAACCGAAATTGACTCGGATGAAACTGGTATATAAGGATCCCAAAAAGTGGTCAAAGTTCATGAATATTATGATAATATGTTAATCATGCCAGGATGTGGTCGAAATCCAATCTAATGTGGTGGAAAGTGACTTAAATTGGTTACTTTGGCCAAACTAGAGCCGAAATTGACTCAGATGAAACTGTTATTGAAGGACCCCAAAAAATGGTCATAGTTGATGTATTTTATGATAATATGTTAATCATGACAAGAAGTGGTCGAAATCCACTCTAATGTGGTGGAAATTGACTTAAATTGGTTTGTTTGGCTAAACTAAAACCGAAATTGACTCGGATGAAACTGGTATATGAGGATCCCAAAAAGTGGTCAATGTTCATGTATATTATGATATTATGTTAATCATGCCAGGATGTGGTCGAAATCCACTCTAATGTGGTGGAAAGTGACTTAAATCGGTGAGTTGGCCAAACTAGAGCCGAAATTGACTCGGATGTAACTGGTATCAGAGGACCCCAAAAAGTGGTCAAAGTTGATGTAAATTATGATAATATGATAATCATGCCAGGATGTGCTCGAATTCCACTCTAATGTGGTGGAAAGTTACTTAAATTGGTTAGGTTAGCCGAACTAGAGCCATAATTGACTTGGATGAAACTGGTATCAGAGGACCCCAAAATGTGGTAAAACTTGATGTAAATTATGATAATATATTAATCCTGCCAGGATGTGGTCGAAATCCACTCTAATGTGGTGGAAAGTGACTTAAATTGGTGACTTTGGCCAAACTAGAGCCGAAATTGACTCAGATGAAACTTTTATTGGAGGACCCCCAAAAATAGTCATAGTTGATGTATTTTCTGATAATATGTTAATCATGCCAAGAAGTGGTCGAAATCCACTCTAATGTGGTGGAAATTGACTTAAATTGGTTTGTTTGGCCAAACTAAAACCGAAATTGACTCGGATGAAACTGGTATATGAGTATCCCAAAAAGTGGTCAAAGTTCATGTATATTATGATAATTTGTTAATCATGCCAGGATGTGGTCGAAATCCACTCTAATGTGGTGGAAATTGACTTAAACTGGTTTGTTTGGCCAAACTAAAACCGAAATTGACTCGGATGAAACTGGTATATAAGGATCCCAAAAAGTGGTCAAAGTTCATGTATATTATGATAATATGTTAATCATGCCAGGATGTGGTCGAAATCCAATCTAATGTGGTGGAAAGTGACTTAAATTGGTTACTTTGGCCAAACTAGAGCCGAAATTGACTCAGATGAAACTGTTATTGGAGGTCCCCAAAAAATGGTCATAGTTGATGTATTTTATGATAATATGTTAATCATGACAAGAAGTGGTCCAAATCCACTCTAATGTGGTGGAAATTGACTTAAATTGGTTTGTTTGGCTAAACTAAAACCGAAATTTACTCGGATGAAACTGGTATATGAGGATCCCAAAAAGTGGTCAAAGTTCATGTATATTATGATATTATGTTAATCATGCCAGGATGTGGTCGAAATCCACTCTAATGTGGTGGAAAGTGACTTAAATCGGTGAGTTGGCCAAACTAGAGCCAAAATTGACTCGGATGTAACTGGTATCAGAGGACCCCAAAAAGTGGTCAAAGTTGATGTAAATTATGATAATATGATAATCATGCCAGGATGTGCTCGAATTCCACTCTAATGTGGTGGAAAGTTACTTAAATTGGTTAGGTTAGCCAAACTAGAGCCATAATTGACTTAGATGAAACTGGTATCAGAGGACCCCAAAATGTGGTCAAAGTTGATGTAAATTATGATAATATATTAATCATGCCAGGATGTGGTCGAAATCCACTCTAATGTGGCGGAAAGTGACTTAAATTGGTGACTTTGGCCAAATTAGAGCCGAAATTGACTCGGATGAAACTTTTATTGGAGGACCCCCAAAAAATAGTCATAGTTGATGTATTTTCTGATAATATGTTAATCATGCCAAGAAGTGGTCGAAATCCACTCTAATGTGGTGGAAATTGACTTAAATTGGTTTGTTTGGCCAAACTAAAACCAAAATTGACTCGGATGAAACTGGTATATGAGTATCCCAAAAAGTGGTCAAAGTTCATGTATATTATGATAATTTGTTAATCATGCCAGGATGTGGTCGAAATCCACTCTAATGTGGTGGAAATTGAATTAAACTGGTTTGTTTGGCCAAACTAAAACCGAAATTGACTCGGATGAAACTGGTATATAAGGTTCCCAAAAAGTGGTCAAAGTTCATGTATATTATGATAATATGTTAATCATGCCTGGATGTGGTCGAAATCCAATCTAATGTGGTGGAAAGTGACTTAAATTGGTTACTTTGGCCAAACTAGAGCCGAAATTGACTCGGATGAAACTGTTATTGGAGGACCCCAAAAAATGGTCATAGTTGATGTATTTTATGATAATATGTTAATCATGACAAGAAGTGGTCGAAATCCACTCTAATGTGGTGGAAATTGACTTAAATTGGTTTGTTTGGCTAAATAAAACCGAAATTGACTCGGATGAAACTGGTATATGAGGATCCCAAAAAGTGGTCAAAGTTCATGTATATTATGATATTATGTTAGTCATGCCAGGATGTGGTCGAAATCCACTCTAATGTGGTGGAAAGTGACTTAAATCGGTGAGTTGGCCAAACTAGAGCCAAAATTGACTCGGATGTAACTGGTATCAGAGGACCCCAAAAAGTGGTCAAAGTTGATGTAAATTTTGATAATATGATAATCATGCCAGGATGTGCTCGAATTCCACTCTAATGTGGTGGAAAGTTACTTAAATTGGTTAGGTTAGCCAAACTGGAGCCATAATTGACTTGGATGAAACTGGTATCAGAGGACCCCAAAATGTGGTCAAAGTTGATGTAAATTATGATAATATATTAATCATGCCAGGATGTGGTCGAAATCCACTCTAATGTGGTGGAAAGTGACTTAAATTGGTGACTTTGGCCAAACTAGAGCCGAAATTGACTCGGATGAAACTGTTATTGGAGGACCCCCAAAAATAGTCATAGTTGATGTATTTTCTGATACTATGTTAATCATGCCAAGAAGTGGTCGAAATCCACTATAATGTGGTGGAAATTGACTTAAATTGGTTTGTTTGGCCAAACTAAAACTGAAATTGACTCGGATGACACTAGTATATGAGTATCCCAAAAAGTGGTCAAAGTTCATGTATATTATGATAATTTGTTAATCATGCCAGGATGTGGTCGAAATCCACTCTAATGTGGTGGAAATTGACTTAAACTGGTTTGTTTGACCAAACTAAAACCGAAATTGACTCGGATGAAACTGGTATATAAGGATCCCAAAAAGTGGTCAAAGTTCATGAATATTATGATAATATGTTAATCATGCCAGGATGTGGTCGAAATCCAATCTAATGTGGTGGAAAGTGACTTAAATTGGTTACTTTGGCCAAACTAGAGCCGAAATTGACTCAGATGAAACTGTTATTGAAGGACCCCAAAAAATGGTCATAGTTGATGTATTTTATGATAATATGTTAATCATGACAAGAAGTGGTCGAAATCCACTCTAATGTGGTGGAAATTGACTTAAATTGGTTTGTTTGGCTAAACTAAAACCGAAATTGACTCGGATGAAACTGGTATATGAGGATCCCAAAAAGTGGTCAATGTTCATGTATATTATGATATTATGTTAATCATGCCAGGATGTGGTCGAAATCCACTCTAATGTGGTGGAAAGTGACTTAAATCGGTGAGTTGGCCAAACTAGAGCCGAAATTGACTCGGATGTAACTGGTATCAGAGGACTCCAAAAAGTGGTCAAAGTTGATGTAAATTATGATAATATGATAATCATGCCAGGATGTGCTCGAATTCCACTCTAATGTGGTGGAAAGTTACTTAAATTGGTTAGGTTAGCCAAACTAGAGCCATAATTGACTTAGATGAAACTGGTATCAGAGGACCCCAAAATGTGGTCAAAGTTGATGTAAATTATGATAATATATTAATCATGCCAGGATGTGGTCGAAATCCACTCTAATGTGGCGGAAAGTGACTTAAATTGGTGACTTTGGCCAAATTAGAGCCGAAATTGACTCGGATGAAACTTTTATTGGAGGACCCCCAAAAAATAGTCATAGTTGATGTATTTTCTGATAATATGTTAATCATGCCAAGAAGTGGTCGAAATCCACTCTAATGTGGTGGAAATTGACTTAAATTGGTTTGTTTGGCCAAACTAAAACCAAAATTGACTCGGATGAAACTGGTATATGAGTATCCCAAAAAGTGGTCAAAGTTCATGTATATTATGATAATTTGTTAATCATGCCAGGATGTGGTCGAAATCCACTCTAATGTGGTGGAAATTGAATTAAACTGGTTTGTTTGGCCAAACTAAAACCGAAATTGACTCGGATGAAACTGGTATATAAGGTTCCCAAAAAGTGGTCAAAGTTCATGTATATTATGATAATATGTTAATCATGCCTGGATGTGGTCGAAATCCAATCTAATGTGGTGGAAAGTGACTTAAATTGGTTACTTTGGCCAAACTAGAGCCGAAATTGACTCGGATGAAACTGTTATTGGAGGACCCCAAAAAATGGTCATAGTTGATGTATTTTATGATAATATGTTAATCATGACAAGAAGTGGTCGAAATCCACTCTAATGTGGTGGAAATTGACTTAAATTGGTTTGTTTGGCTAAATAAAACCGAAATTGACTCGGATGAAACTGGTATATGAGGATCCCAAAAAGTGGTCAAAGTTCATGTATATTATGATATTATGTTAGTCATGCCAGGATGTGGTCGAAATCCACTCTAATGTGGTGGAAAGTGACTTAAATCGGTGAGTTGGCCAAACTAGAGCCAAAATTGACTCGGATGTAACTGGTATCAGAGGACCCCAAAAAGTGGTCAAAGTTGATGTAAATTTTGATAATATGATAATCATGCCAGGATGTGCTCGAATTCCACTCTAATGTGGTGGAAAGTTACTTAAATTGGTTAGGTTAGCCAAACTGGAGCCATAATTGACTTGGATGAAACTGGTATCAGAGGACCCCAAAATGTGGTCAAAGTTGATGTAAATTATGATAATATATTAATCATGCCAGGATGTGGTCGAAATCCACTCTAATGTGGTGGAAAGTGACTTAAATTGGTGACTTTGGCCAAACTAGAGCCGAAATTGACTCGGATGAAACTGTTATTGGAGGACCCCCAAAAATAGTCATAGTTGATGTATTTTCTGATACTATGTTAATCATGCCAAGAAGTGGTCGAAATCCACTATAATGTGGTGGAAATTGACTTAAATTGGTTTGTTTGGCCAAACTAAAACTGAAATTGACTCGGATGACACTAGTATATGAGTATCCCAAAAAGTGGTCAAAGTTCATGTATATTATGATAATTTGTTAATCATGCCAGGATGTGGTCGAAATCCACTCTAATGTGGTGGAAATTGACTTAAACTGGTTTGTTTGACCAAACTAAAACCGAAATTGACTCGGATGAAACTGGTATATAAGGATCCCAAAAAGTGGTCAAAGTTCATGAATATTATGATAATATGTTAATCATGCCAGGATGTGGTCGAAATCCAATCTAATGTGGTGGAAAGTGACTTAAATTGGTTACTTTGGCCAAACTAGAGCCGAAATTGACTCAGATGAAACTGTTATTGAAGGACCCCAAAAAATGGTCATAGTTGATGTATTTTATGATAATATGTTAATCATGACAAGAAGTGGTCGAAATCCACTCTAATGTGGTGGAAATTGACTTAAATTGGTTTGTTTGGCTAAACTAAAACCGAAATTGACTCGGATGAAACTGGTATATGAGGATCCCAAAAAGTGGTCAATGTTCATGTATATTATGATATTATGTTAATCATGCCAGGATGTGGTCGAAATCCACTCTAATGTGGTGGAAAGTGACTTAAATCGGTGAGTTGGCCAAACTAGAGCCGAAATTGACTCGGATGTAACTGGTATCAGAGGACTCCAAAAAGTGGTCAAAGTTGATGTAAATTATGATAATATGATAATCATGCCAGGATGTGCTCGAATTCCACTCTAATGTGGTGGAAAGTTACTTAAATTGGTTAGGTTAGCCAAACTAGAGCCATAATTGACTTGGATGAAACTGGTATCAGAGGACCCCAAAATGTGGTAAAAGTTGATGTAAATTATGATAATATATTAATCATGCCAGGATGTGGTCAAAATCCACTCTAATGTGGTGGAAAGTGACTTAAATTGGTGACTTTGGCCAAACTAGAGCCGAAATTGACTCAGATGAAACTTTTATTGGAGGACCCCCAAAAATAGTCATAGTTGATGTATTTTCTGATAATATGTTAATCATGCCAAGAAGTGGTCGAAATCCACTCTAATGTGGTGGAAATTGACTTAAATTGGTTTGTTTGGCCAAACTAAAACCGAAATTGACTCGGATGAAACTGGTATATGAGTATCCCAAAAAGTGGTCAAAGTTCATGTATATTATGATAATTTGTTAATCATGCCAGGATGTGGTCGAAATCCACTCTAATGTGGTGGAAATTGACTTAAACTGGTTTGTTTGGCCAAACTAAAACCGAAATTGACTCGGATGAAACTGGTATATAAGGATCCCAAAAAGTGGTCAAAGTTCATGTATATTATGATAATATGTTAATCATGCCAGGATGTGGTCGAAATCCAATCTAATGTGGTGGAAAGTGACTGAAATTGGTTACTTTGGCCAAACTAGAGCCGAAATTGACTCAGATGAAACTGTTATTGGAGGACCCCAAAAAATGGTCATAGTTGATGTATTTTATGATAATATGTTAATCATGACAAGAAGTGGTCGAAATCCACTCTAATGTGGTGGAAATTGACTTAAATTGGTTTGTTTGGCTAAACTAAAACCGAAATTGACTCGGATGAAACTGGTATATGAGGATCCCAAAAAGTGGTCAAAGTTCATGTATATTATGATATTATGTTAGTCATGCCAGGATGTGGTCGAAATCCACTCTAATGTGGTGGAAAGTGACTTAAATCGGTGAGTTGGCCAAACTAGAGCCAAAATTGACTCGGATGTAACTGGTATCAGAGGACCCCAAAAAGTGGTCAAAGTTGATGTAAATTTTGATAATATGATAATCATGCCAGGATGTGCTCGAATTCCACTCTAATGTGGTGGAAAGTTACTTAAATTGGTTAGGTTAGCCAAACTAGAGCCATAATTGACTTGGATGAAACTGGTATCAGAGGACCCCAAAATGTGGTCAAAGTTGATGTAAATTATGATAATATATTAACCATGCCAGGATGTGGTCGAAATCCACTATAATGTGGTGGAAAGTGACTTAAATTGGTGACTTTGGCCAAACTAGAGCCGAAATTGACTCGGATGAAACTTTCATTGGAGGACCTCCAAAAATAGTCATAGTTGATGTATTTTCTGATAATATGTTCATCATGCCAAGAAGTGGTCGAAATCCACTCTAATGTGGTGGGAATTGACTTAAATTGGTTTGTTTGGCCAAACTAAAACCGAAATTGACTCGGATGAAACTGGTATATGAGTATCCCAAAAAGTGGTCAAAGTTCATGTATATTATGATAATTTGTTAATCATGCCAGGATGTGGTCGAAATCCACTCTAATGTGGTGTAAATTGACTTAAACTGGTTTGTTTGGCCAAACTAAAACCGAAATTGACTCGGATGAAACTTTTATTGGAGGTGTAAAATGGTCATAGTTGATGTATTTTATGATAATATGTTAATCATGCCAAGAAGTGGTCGAAATCCACTCTAATGTGGTGGAAATTGACTTAAATTGGTTTGTTTGGCTAAACTAAAACCGAAATTGACTCGGATGAAACTTTTATTGGAGGATCCCCAAAAATAGTCATAGTTGATGTATTTTCTGATAATATGTTAATCATGCCAAGAAGTGGTCGAAATCTACTCTAATGTGGTGGAAATTGACTTAAATTGGTTTGTTTGGCTAAACTAAAACCGAAATTGACTCGGATGAAACTGGTATATGAGGATCCCAAAAAGTGGTCAAAGTTCAAGTATATTATGATTATATGGTAATCATGCCAGGATGTGATCGAAATCCACTCTAAAGTGGTGGAAAGTGACTTAAATTGGTTAGTTTGGCCAAACTAGAACCGAAATTGACTCGGGTGAAACTATTATTGGAGGACCCCAGAAAATGGTCATAGTTGATGTAAATTCTGATAATATGTTAATAATGCCAGGAAGTGGTCGAAATCCACTCTAATTTGGTGGAAATTGACTTAAATTGGTTTGGTTGGCCAAACTAAAACCGAAATTGACTCAGATGAAACTGGTATATGAGTATCCCAAAAAGTGGTCAAAGTTCATGTATATTATGATAATATGTTAATCATGCCAGGATGTGGTCGAAATCCACTATAATGTGGTGGAAATTGACTTAAATTGGTTTGTTTGGCAAAACTAAAACCGAAATTGACTCGGATGAAACTGGTATGTAAGGATCCCAAAAAGTGGTCAAAGTTCATGTATATTATGATAATATGTTAATCATGCCAGGATGTGGTCGAAATCCACTCTAATGTGGTGGAAAGTGACTTAAATCGGTGAGTTGGCCAAACTAGAGCCAAAATTGACTCGGATGTAACTGGTATAAGAGGACCCCAAAAAGTCGTCAAAGTTGATGTAAATTATGATAATATGATAATCATGCCAGGATGTGCTCGAATTCCACTCTAATGTGGTGGAAAGTTACTTAAATTGGTTAGGTTAGCCAAACTAGAGCCATAATTGACTTGGATGAAACTGGTATCAGAGGACCCCAAAATGTGGTCAAAGTTGATGTAAATTATGATAATATATTAATCATGCCAGGATGTGGTCGAAATCCACTATAATGTGGTGGAAAGTGACTTAAATTGGTGACTTTGGCCAAACTAGAGCCGAAATTGACTCGGATGAAACTTTCATTGGAGGACCCCCAAAAATAGTCATAGTTGATGTATTATCTGATAATATGTTAATCATGCCAAGAAGTGGTCGAAATCCACTCTAATGTGGTGGAAATTGACTTAAATTGGTTTGTTTGGCCAAACTAAAACCGAAATTGACTCGGATGAAACTGGTATATGAGTATCCCAAAAAGTGGTCAAAGTTCATGTATATTATGATAATTTGTTAATCATGCCAGGATTTGGTCGAAATCCACTCTAATGTGGTGGAAATTGACTTAAACTGGTTTGTTTGGCCAAACTAAAACCGAAATTGACTCGGATGAAACTAGTATCAGAGGACCCCAAAAAGTGGTCAAAGTTGATGTAAATTATGATAATATATTAATCATGCTAGGATGTGGTCGAAATCCAGTCTAATGTGGTGGAAAGTGACTTAAATTGGTTACTTTGGCCAAACTAGAGCCGAAATTGACTCGGATGAAACTTTTATTGGAGGACCCCCTAAAATGGTCATAGTTGATGTATTTTATGATAATATGTTAATCATGACAAGAAGTGGTCGAAATCCACTCTAATGTGGTGGAAATTGACTTAAATTGGATTGTTTGGCTAAACTAAAACCGAAATTGACTCGGATGAAACTGGTATATGAGGATCCCAAAAAGTGGTCAAAGTTCATGTATATTATGATATTATGTTAATCATGCCAGGATGTGGTCGAAATCCACTCTAATGTGGTGGAAAGTGACTTAAATCGGTGAGTTGGCCAAACTAGAGCCGAAATTGACTCGGATGTAACTGGTATCAGATGACCCCAAAAAGTGGTCAAAGTTGATGTAAATTATGATAATATGATAATCATGCCAGGATGTGCTCGAATTCCACTCTAATGTGGTGGAAAGTTACTTAAATTGGTTAGGTTAGCCAAACTAGAGCCATAACTGACTTGGATGAAACTGGTATCAGAGGATCCCAAAATGTGGTCAAAGTTGATGTAAATTATGATAATATATTAATCATGCCAGGATGTGGTCGAAATCCACTCTAATGTGGTGGACAGTGACTTAAATTGGTGACTTTGGCCAAACTAGAGCCGAAATTGACTCAGATGAAACTTTTATTGGAGGACCCCCAAAAATAGTCATAGTTGATGTATTTTCTGATAATATGTTAATCATGCCAAGAAGTGGTCGAAATCCACTCTAATGTGGTGGAAATTGACTTAAATTGGTTTGTTTGGCCAAACTAAAACCGAAATTGACTCGGATGAAACTGGTATATGAGTATCCCAAAAAGTGGTCAAAGTTCATGTATATTATGATAATTTGTTAATCATGCCAGGATGTGGTCGAAATCCACCCTAATGTGGTGGAAATTGACTTAAACTGGTTTGTTTGGCCAAACTAAAACCGAAATTGACTCGGATGAAACTGGTATATGAGGATCCCAAAAAGTGGTCAAAGTTCATGTATATTATGATAATATGTTAATCATGCCAGGATGTGGTCGAAATCCAATCTAATGTGGTGGAAAGTGACTTAAATTGGTTACTTTGGCCAAACTAGAACCGAAATTGACTCAGATGAAACTGTTATTGGAGGACCCCAAAAAATGGTCATAGTTGATGTATTTTATGATAATATGTTAATCATGACAAGAAGTGGTCGAAATCCACTCTAATGTGGTGGAAATTGACTTAAATTGGTTTGTTTGGCTAAACTAAAACCGAAATTGACTAGGATGAAACTGGTATATGAGGATCCCAAAAAGTGGTCAAAGTTCATGTATATTATGATATTATGTTAATCATGCCAGGATGTGGTCGAAATCCACTCTAATGTGGTGGAAAGTGACTTAAATCGGTGAGTTGGCCAAACTAGAGCTGAAATTGACTCGGATTAACTGGTATCAGATGACCCCAAAAAGTGGTCAAAGTTGATGTAAATTATGATAATATGATAATCATGCCAGGATGTGCTCGAATTCCACTCTAATGTGGTGGAACGTTACTTAAATTGGTTAGGTTAGCCAAACTAGAGCCATAATTGACTTGGATGAAACTGGTATCAGAGGACCCCAAAATGTGGTCAAAGTTGATGTAAATTATGATAATATATTAATCATGCCAGGATGTGGTCGAAATCCACTATAATGTGGTGGAAAGTGACTTAAATTGGTGACTTTGGCCAAACTAGAGCCGAAATTGACTCGGATGAAACTTTCATTGGAGGACCCCCAAAAATAGTCATAGTTGATGTATTTTCTGATAATATGTTAATCATGCCAAGAAGTGGTCGAAATCCACTCTAATGTGGTGGAAATTGACTTAAATTAGTTTGTTTGGCCAAACTAAAACCGAAATTGACTCGGATGAAACTGGTATATGAGTATCCCAAAAAGTGGTCAAAGTTCATGTATATTATGATAATTTGTTAATCATGCCAGGATGTGGTCCAAATCCACTCTAATGTGGTGGAAATTGACTTAAACTGGTTTGTTTGGCCAAACTAAAACCGAAATTGACTCGGATGAAACTGGTATATAAGGATCCCAAAAAGTGGTCAAAGTTCATGTATATTATGATAATATGTTAATCATGCCAGGATGTGGTCGAAATCCAATCTAATGTGGTGGAAACTGACTTAAATTGGTTACTTTGGCCAAACTAGAGCCGAAATTGACTCAGATGAAACTGTTATTGGAGGACCCCAAAAAATGGTCATAGTTGATGTATTTTATGATAATATGTTAATCATGACAATAAGTGGTCGAAATCCACTCTAATGTGGTGGAAATTGACTCAAATTGATTTGTTTGGCTAAACTAAAACCGAAATTGACTCTGATGAAACTGGTGTATGAGGATCCCAAAAAGTGGTCAAAGTTCATGTATATTATGATAATATGTTAATCATGCCAGGATGTGGTCGAAATCCACTCTAATGTGGTGGAAAGTGACTTAAATTGGTTAGTTTGGTCAAACTAGAACCGAGATTGACTCGGGTGAAACTGTTATTGGAGGACCCCAGAAAATGGTCATAGTTAATGTAAATTCTGATAATATGTTAATAATGCCAGGAAGTGGTCGAAATCCACTCTAATTTGGTGGAAATTGACTTAAATTGGTTTGTTTGGTCAACCTAAAACCGAAATTGACTCGGATGAAACTGGTATATGAGTATCCCAAAAAGTGGTCAAAGTTCATGTATATTATGATAATATGTTAATCATGCCAGGATGTGGTCGAAATCCACTCTAATGTGGTGGAAATTGACTTAAACTGGTTTATTTGGCCAACTAAAACCGAAATTGACTCGGATGAAACTGGTATATAAGTATCCCAAAAAGTGGTCAAAGTTCATGTATATTATGATAATATGTTAATCATGCCAGGATGTGGTCGAAATCCATTCTAAAGTGGTGGAAAGTGACTTAAATTGGTTACTTTGGCTAAACTAGAGCCGAAATTGACTCGGATTAAACTGTTATTGGACCCCAAAAAATGGTCATAGTTGATGTATTCTATGATAATATGTTAATCATGATAAGAAGTGGTCGAAATCCACTCTAATGTGGTGGAAATTGACTTAAACTGGTTTGTTTGGCCAAACTAAAACCGAAATTGACTCGGATGAAACTGGTATATAAGGATCCCAAAAAGTGGTCAAAGTTCATGTATATTATGATAATATGTTAATCATGCCAGGATGTGGTCGAAATCCAATCTAATGTGGTGGAAAGTGACTTAAATTGGTTACTTTGGCTAAACTAGAGCCGAAATTGACTCGGATTAAACTGTTATTGGAGGACCCCAAAAAATGGTCATAGTTGATGTATTTTATGATAATATGTTAATCATGACAAGAAGTGGTCGAAATCCACTCTAATGTGGTGGAAATTGACTTAAATTGGTTTGTTTGGCTAAACTAAAACCGAAATTGACTAGGATGAAACTGGTATATGAGGATCCCAAAAAGTGGTCAAAGTTCATGTATATTATGATATTATGTTAATCATGCCAGGATGTGGTCGAAATCCACTCTAATGTGGTGGAAAGTGACTTAAATCGGTGAGTTGGCCAAACTAGAGCCGAAATTGACTCGGATTAACTGGTATCAGATGACCCCAAAAAGTGGTCAAAGTTGATGTAAATTATGATAATATGATAATCATGCCAGGATGTGCTCGAATTCCACTCTAATGTGGTGGAACGTTACTTAAATTGGTTAGGTTAGCCAAACTAGAGCCATAATTGACTTGGATGAAACTGGTATCAGAGGACCCCAAAATGTGGTCAAAGTTGATGTAAATTATGATAATATATTAATCATGCCAGGATGTGGTCGAAATCCACTATAATGTGGTGGAAAGTGACTTAAATTGGTGACTTTGGCCAAACTAGAGCCGAAATTGACTCGGATGAAACTTTCATTGGAGGACCCCCAAAAATAGTCATAGTTGATGTATTTTCTGATAATATGTTAATCATGCCAAGAAGTGGTCGAAATCCACTCTAATGTGGTGGAAATTGACTTAAATTAGTTTGTTTGGCCAAACTAAAATCGAAATTGACTCGGATGAAACTGGTATATGAGTATCCCAAAAAGTGGTCAAAGTTCATGTATATTATGATAATTTGTTAATCATGCGAGGATGTGGTCCAAATCCACTCTAATGTGGTGGAAATTGACTTAAACTGGTTTGTTTGGCCAAACTAAAACCGAAATTGACTCGGATGAAACTGGTATATAAGGATCCCAAAAAGTGGTCAAAGTTCATGTATATTATGATAATATGTTAATCATGCCAGGATGTGGTCGAAATCCAATCTAATGTGGTGGAAACTGACTTAAATTGGTTACTTTGGCCAAACTAGAGCCGAAATTGACTCAGATGAAACTGTTATTGGAGGACCCCAAAAAATGGTCATAGTTGATGTATTTTATGATAATATGTTAATCATGACAATAAGTGGTCGAAATCCACTCTAATGTGGTGGAAATTGACTCAAATTGATTTGTTTGGCTAAACTAAAACCGAAATTGACTCTGATGAAACTGGTATATGAGGATCCCAAAAAGTGGTCAAAGTTCATGTATATTATGATAATATGTTAATCATGCCAGGATGTGGTCGAAATCCACTCTAATGTGGTGGAAAGTGACTTAAATTGGTTAGTTTGGTCAAACTAGAACCGAGATTGACTCGGGTGAAACTGTTATTGGAGGACCCCAGAAAATGGTCATAGTTAATGTAAATTCTGATAATATGTTAATAATGCCAGGAAGTGGTCGAAATCCACTCTAATTTGGTGGAAATTGACTTAAATTGGTTTGTTTGGTCAACCTAAAACCGAAATTGACTCGGATGAAACTGGTATATGAGTATCCCAAAAAGTGGTCAAAGTTCATGTATATTATGATAATATGTTAATCATGCCAGGATGTGGTCGAAATCCACTCTAATGTGGTGGAAATTGACTTAAACTGGTTTATTTGGCCAAACTAAAACCGAAATTGACTCGGATGAAACTGGTATATAAGTATCCCAAAAAGTGGTCAAAGTTCATGTATATTATGATAATATGTTAATCATGCCAGGATGTGGTCGAAATCCATTCTAAAGTGGTGGAAAGTGACTTAAATTGGTTACTTTGGCTAAACTAGAGCCGAAATTGACTCGGATTAAACTGTTATTGGAGGACCCCAAAAAATGGTCATAGTTGATGTATTCTATGATAATATGTTAATCATGATAAGAAGTGGTCGAAATCCACTCTAATGTGGTGGAAATTGACTTAAACTGGTTTGTTTGGCCAAACTAAAACCGAAATTGACTCGGATGAAACTGGTATATAAGGATCCCAAAAAGTGGTCAAAGTTCATGTATATTATGATAATATGTTAATCATGCCAGGATGTGGTCGAAATCCAATCTAATGTGGTGGAAAGTGACTTAAATTGGTTACTTTGGCCAAACTAGAACCGAAATTGACTCAGATGAAACTGTTATTGGAGGACCCCAAAAAATGGTCATAGTTGATGTATTTTATGATAATATGTTAATCATGACAAGAAGTGGTCGAAATCCACTCTAATGTGGTGGAAATTGACTTAAATTGGTTTGTTTGGCTAAACTAAAACCGAAATTGACTCGGATGAAACTGGTATATGAGGATCCCAAAAAGTGGTCAAAGTTCATGTATATTATGATATTATGTTAATCATGCCAGGATGTGGTCGAAATCCACTCTAATGTGGTGGAAAGTGACTTAAATCGGTGAGTTGGCCAAACTAGAGCCGAAATTGACTCGGATTAACTGGTATCAGATGACCCCAAAAAGTGGTCAAAGTTGATGTAAATTATGATAATATGATAATCATGCCAGGATGTGCTCGAATTCCACTCTAATGTGGTGGAAAGTTACTTAAATTGGTTAGGTTAGCCAAACTAGAGCCATAATTGACTTGGATGAAACTGGTATCAGAGGACCCCAAAATGTGGTCAAAGTTGATGTAAATTATGATAATATATTAATCATGCCAGGATGTGGTCGAAATCCACTATAATGTGGTGGAAAGTGACTTAAATTGGTGACTTTGGCCAAACTAGAGCCGAAATTGACTCGGATGAAACTTTCATTGGAGGACCCCCAAAAATAGTCATAGTTGATGTATTTTCTGATAATATGTTAATCATGCCAAGAAGTGGTCGAAATCCACTCTAATGTGGTGGAAATTGACTTCAATTAGTTTGTTTGGCCAAACTAAAACCGAAATTGACTCGGATGAAACTGGTATATGAGTATCCCAAAAAGTGGTCAAAGTTCATGTATATTATGATAATTTGTTAATCATGCCAGGATGTGGTCCAAATCCACTCTAATGTGGTGGAAATTGACTTAAACTGGTTTGTTTGGCCAAACTAAAACCGAAATTGACTCGGATGAAACTGGTATATAAGGATCCCAAAAAGTGGTCAAAGTTCATGTATATTATGATAATATGTTAATCATGCCAGGATGTGGTCGAAATCCAATCTAATGTGGTGGAAACTGACTTAAATTGGTTACTTTGGCCAAACTAGAGCCGAAATTGACTCAGATGAAACTGTTATTGGAGGACCCCAAAAAATGGTCATAGTTGATGTATTTTATGATAATATGTTAATCATGACAATAAGTGGTCGAAATCCACTCTAATGTGGTGGAAATTGACTCAAATTGATTTGTTTGGCTAAACTAAAACCGAAATTGACTCTGATGAAACTGGTATATGAGGATCCCAAAAAGTGGTCAAAGTTCATGTATATTATGATAATATGTTAATCATGCCAGGATGTGGTCGAAATCCACTCTAATGTGGTGGAAAGTGACTTAAATTGGTTAGTTTGGTCAAACTAGAACCGAGATTGACTCGGGTGAAACTGTTATTGGAGGACCCCAGAAAATGGTCATAGTTGATGTAAATTCTGATAATATGTTAATAATGCCAGGAAGTGGTCGAAATCCACTCTAATTTGGTGGAAATTGACTTAAATTGGTTTGTTTGGTCAACCTAAAACCGAAATTGACTCGGATGAAACTGGTATATGAGTATCCCAAAAAGTGGTCAAAGTTCATGTATATTATGATAATATGTTAATCATGCCAGGATGTGGTCGAAATCCACTCTAATGTGGTGGAAATTGACTTAAACTGGTTTATTTGGCCAAACTAAAACCGAAATTGACTCGGATGAAACTGGTATATAAGTATCCCAAAAAGTGGTCAAAGTTCATGTATATTATGATAATATGTTAATCATGCCAGGATGTGGTCGAAATCCATTCTAAAGTGGTGGAAAGTGACTTAAATTGGTTACTTTGGCTAAACTAGAGCCGAAATTGACTCGGATTAAACTGTTATTGGAGGACCCCAAAAAATGGTCATAGTTGATGTATTCTATGATAATATGTTAATCATGATAAGAAGTGGTCGAAATCCACTCTAATGTGGTGGAAATTGACTTAAACTGGTTTGTTTGGCCAAACTAAAACCGAAATTGACTCGGATGAAACTGGTATATAAGGATCCCAAAAAGTGGTCAAAGTTCATGTATATTATGATAATATGTTAATCATGCCAGGATGTGGTCGAAATCCAATCTAATGTGGTGGAAAGTGACTTAAATTGGTTACTTTGGCCAAACTAGAACCGAAATTGACTCAGATGAAACTGTTATTGGAGGACCCCAAAAAATGGTCATAGTTGATGTATTTTATGATAATATGTTAATCATGACAAGAAGTGGTCGAAATCCACTCTAATGTGGTGGAAATTGACTTAAATTGGTTTGTTTGGCTAAACTAAAACCGAAATTGACTCGGATGAAACTGGTATATGAGGATCCCAAAAAGTGGTCAAAGTTCATGTATATTATGATATTATGTTAATCATGCCAGGATGTGGTCGAAATCCACTCTAATGTGGTGGAAAGTGACTTAAATCGGTGAGTTGGCCAAACTAGAGCCGAAATTGACTCGGATGTAACTGGTATCAGATGACCCCAAAAAGTGGTCAAAGTTGATGTAAATTATGATAATATGATAATCATGCCAGGATGTGCTCGAATTCCACTCTAATGTGGTGGAAAGTTACTTAAATTGGTTAGGTTAGCCAAACTAGAGCCATAACTGACTTGGATGAAACTGGTATCAGAGGATCCCAAAATGTGGTCAAAGTTGATGTAAATTATGATAATATATTAATCATGCCAGGATGTGGTCGAAATCCACTCTAATGTGGTGGACAGTGACTTAAATTGGTGACTTTGGCCAAACTAGAGCCGAAATTGACTCAGATGAAACTTTTATTGGAGGACCCCCAAAAATAGTCATAGTTGATGTATTTTCTGATAATATGTTAATCATGCCAAGAAGTGGTCGAAATCCACTCTAATGTGGTGGAAATTGACTTAAATTGGTTTGTTTGGCCAAACTAAAACCGAAATTGACTCGGATGAAACTGGTATATGAGTATCCCAAAAAGTGGTCAAAGTTCATGTATATTATGATAATTTGTTAATCATGCCAGGATGTGGTCGAAATCCACCCTAATGTGGTGGAAATTGACTTAAACTGGTTTGTTTGGCCAAACTAAAACCGAAATTGACTCGGATGAAACTGGTATATAAGGATCCCAAAAAGTGGTCAAAGTTCATGTATATTATGATAATATGTTAATCATGCCAGGATGTGGTCGAAATCCAATCTAATGTGGTGGAAAGTGACTTAAATTGGTTACTTTGGCCAAACTAGAACCGAAATTGACTCAGATGAAACTGTTATTGGAGGACCCCAAAAAATGGTCATAGTTGATGTATTTTATGATAATATGTTAATCATGACAAGAAGTGGTCGAAATCCACTCTAATGTGGTGGAAATTGACTTAAATTGGTTTGTTTGGCTAAACTAAAACCGAAATTGACTAGGATGAAACTGGTATATGAGGATCCCAAAAAGTGGTCAAAGTTCATGTATATTATGATATTATGTTAATCATGCCAGGATGTGGTCGAAATCCACTCTAATGTGGTGGAAAGTGACTTAAATCGGTGAGTTGGCCAAACTAGAGCCGAAATTGACTCGGATTAACTGGTATCAGATGACCCCAAAAAGTGGTCAAAGTTGATGTAAATTATGATAATATGATAATCATGCCAGGATGTGCTCGAATTCCACTCTAATATGGTGGAACGTTACTTAAATTGGTTAGGTTAGCCAAACTAGAGCCATAATTGACTTGGATGAAACTGGTATCAGAGGACCCCAAAATGTGGTCAAAGTTGATGTAAATTATGATAATATATTAATCATGCCAGGATGTGGTCGAAATCCACTATAATGTGGTGGAAAGTGACTTAAATTGGTGACTTTGGCCAAACTAGAGCCGAAATTGACTCGGATGAAACTTTCATTGGAGGACCCCCAAAAATAGTCATAGTTGATGTATTTTCTGATAATATGTTAATCATGCCAAGAAGTGGTCGAAATCCACTCTAATGTGGTGGAAATTGACTTAAATTAGTTTGTTTGGCCAAACTAAAACCGAAATTGACTCGGATGAAACTGGTATATGAGTATCCCAAAAAGTGGTCAAAGTTCATGTATATTATGATAATTTGTTAATCATGCCAGGATGTGGTCCAAATCCACTCTAATGTGGTGGAAATTGACTTAAACTGGTTTGTTTGGCCAAACTAAAACCGAAATTGACTCGGATGAAACTGGTATATAAGGATCCCAAAAAGTGGTCAAAGTTCATGTATATTATGATAATATGTTAATCATGCCAGGATGTGGCGAAATCCAATCTAATGTGGTGGAAACTGACTTAAATTGGTTACTTTGGCCAAACTAGAGCCGAAATTGACTCAGATGAAACTGTTATTGGAGGACCCCAAAAAATGGTCATAGTTGATGTATTTTATGATAATATGTTAATCATGACAATAAGTGGTCGAAATCCACTCTAATGTGGTGGAAATTGACTCAAATTGATTTGTTTGGCTAAACTAAAACCGAAATTGACTCTGATGAAACTGGTATATGAGGATCCCAAAAAGTGGTCAAAGTTCATGTATATTATGATAATATGTTAATCATGCCAGGATGTGGTCGAAATCCACTCTAATGTGGTGGAAAGTGACTTAAATTGGTTAGTTTGGTCAAACTAGAACCGAGATTGACTCGGGTGAAACTGTTATTGGAGGACCCCAGAAAATGGTCATAGTTAATGTAAATTCTGATAATATGTTAATAATGCCAGGAAGTGGTCGAAATCCACTCTAATTTGGTGGAAATTGACTTAAATTGGTTTGTTTGGTCAACCTAAAACCGAAATTGACTCGGATGAAACTGGTATATGAGTATCCCAAAAAGTGGTCAAAGTTCATGTATATTATGATAATATGTTAATCATGCCAGGATGTGGTCGAAATCCACTCTAATGTGGTGGAAATTGACTTAAACTGGTTTATTTGGCCAACTAAAACCGAAATTGACTCGGATGAAACTGGTATATAAGTATCCCAAAAAGTGGTCAAAGTTCATGTATATTATGATAATATGTTAATCATGCCAGGATGTGGTCGAAATCCATTCTAAAGTGGTGGAAAGTGACTTAAATTGGTTACTTTGGCTAAACTAGAGCCGAAATTGACTCGGATTAAACTGTTATTGGAGGACCCCAAAAAATGGTCATAGTTGATGTATTCTATGATAATATGTTAATCATGATAAGAAGTGGTCGAAATCCACTCTAATGTGGTGGAAATTGACTTAAACTGGTTTGTTTGGCCAAACTAAAACCGAAATTGACTCGGATGAAACTGGTATATAAGGATCCCAAAAAGTGGTCAAAGTTCATGTATATTATGATAATATGTTAATCATGCCAGGATGTGGTCGAAATCCAATCTAATGTGGTGGAAAGTGACTTAAATTGGTTACTTTGGCTAAACTAGAGCCGAAATTGACTCGGATTAAACTGTTATTGGAGGACCCCAAAAAATGGTCATAGTTGATGTATTTTATGATAATATGTTAATCATGACAAGAAGTGGTCGAAATCCACTCTAATGTGGTGGAAATTGACTTAAATTGGTTTGTTTGGCTAAACTAAAACCGAAATTGACTAGGATGAAACTGGTATATGAGGATCCCAAAAAGTGGTCAAAGTTCATGTATATTATGATATTATGTTAATCATGCCAGGATGTGGTCGAAATCCACTCTAATGTGGTGGAAAGTGACTTAAATCGGTGAGTTGGCCAAACTAGAGCCGAAATTGACTCGGATTAACTGGTATCAGATGACCCCAAAAAGTGGTCAAAGTTGATGTAAATTATGATAATATGATAATCATGCCAGGATGTGCTCGAATTCCACTCTAATGTGGTGGAACGTTACTTAAATTGGTTAGGTTAGCCAAACTAGAGCCATAATTGACTTGGATGAAACTGGTATCAGAGGACCCCAAAATGTGGTCAAAGTTGATGTAAATTATGATAATATATTAATCATGCCAGGATGTGGTCGAAATCCACTATAATGTGGTGGAAAGTGACTTAAATTGGTGACTTTGGCCAAACTAGAGCCGAAATTGACTCGGATGAAACTTTCATTGGAGGACCCCCAAAAATAGTCATAGTTGATGTATTTTCTGATAATATGTTAATCATGCCAAGAAGTGGTCGAAATCCACTCTAATGTGGTGGAAATTGACTTAAATTAGTTTGTTTGGCCAAACTAAAACCGAAATTGACTCGGATGAAACTGGTATATGAGTATCCCAAAAAGTGGTCAAAGTTCATGTATATTATGATAATTTGTTAATCATGCGAGGATGTGGTCCAAATCCACTCTAATGTGGTGGAAATTGACTTAAAATGGTTTGTTTGGCCAAACTAAAACCGAAATTGACTCGGATGAAACTGGTATATAAGGATCCCAAAAAGTGGTCAAAGTTCATGTATATTATGATAATATGTTAATCATGCCAGGATGTGGTCGAAATCCAATCTAATGTGGTGGAAACTGACTTAAATTGGTTACTTTGGCCAAACTAGAGCCGAAATTGACTCAGATGAAACTGTTATTGGAGGACCCCAAAAAATGGTCATAGTTGATGTATTTTATGATAATATGTTAATCATGACAATAAGTGGTCGAAATCCACTCTAATGTGGTGGAAATTGACTCAAATTGATTTGTTTGGCTAAACTAAAACCGAAATTGACTCTGATGAAACTGGTATATGAGGATCCCAAAAAGTGGTCAAAGTTCATGTATATTATGATAATATATTAATCATGCCAGGATGTGGTCGAAATCCACTCTAATGTGGTGGAAAGTGACTTAAATTGGTTAGTTTGGTCAAACTAGAACCGAGATTGACTCGGGTGAAACTGTTATTGGAGGACCCCAGAAAATGGTCATAGTTAATGTAAATTCTGATAATATGTTAATAATGCCAGGAAGTGGTCGAAATCCACTCTAATTTGGTGGAAATTGACTTAAATTGGTTTGTTTGGTCAACCTAAAACCGAAATTGACTCGGATGAAACTGGTATATGAGTATCCCAAAAAGTGGTCAAAGTTCATGTATATTATGATAATATGTTAATCATGCCAGGATGTGGTCGAAATCCACTCTAATGTGGTGGAAATTGACTTAAACTGGTTTATTTGGCCAAACTAAAACCGAAATTGACTCGGATGAAACTGGTATATAAGTATCCCAAAAAGTGGTCAAAGTTCATGTATATTATGATAATATGTTAATCATGCCAGGATGTGGTCGAAATCCATTCTAAAGTGGTGGAAAGTGACTTAAATTGGTTACTTTGGCTAAACTAGAGCCGAAATTGACTCGGATTAAACTGTTATTGGAGGACCCCAAAAAATGGTCATAGTTGATGTATTCTATGATAATATGTTAATCATGATAAGAAGTGGTCGAAATCCACTCTAATGTGGTGGAAATTGACTTAAACTGGTTTGTTTGGCCAAACTAAAACCGAAATTGACTCGGATGAAACTGGTATATAAGGATCCCAAAAAGTGGTCAAAGTTCATGTATATTATGATAATATGTTAATCATGCCAGGATGTGGTCGAAATCCAATCTAATGTGGTGGAAAGTGACTTAAATTGGTTACTTTGGCCAAACTAGAACCGAAATTGACTCAGATGAAACTGTTATTGGAGGACCCCAAAAAATGGTCATAGTTGATGTATTTTATGATACTATGTTAATCATGACAAGAAGTGGTCGAAATCCACTCTAATGTGGTGGAAATTGACTTAAATTGGTTTGTTTGGCTAAACTAAAACCGAAATTGACTCGGATGAAACTGGTATATGAGGATCCCAAAAAGTGGTCAAAGTTCATGTATATTATGATATTATGTTAATCATGCCAGGATGTGGTCGAAATCCACTCTAATGTGGTGGAAAATGACTTAAATCGGTGAGTTGGCCAAACTAGAGCCGAAATTGACTCGGATTAACTGGTATCAGATGACCCCAAAAAGTGGTCAAAGTTGATGTAAATTATGATAATATGATAATCATGCCAGGATGTGCTCGAATTCCACTCTAATGTGGTGGAAAGTTACTTAAATTGGTTAGGTTAGCCAAACTAGAGCCATAATTGACTTGGATGAAACTGGTATCAGAGGACCCCAAAATGTGGTCAAAGTTGATGTAAATTATGATAATATATTAATCATGCCAGGATGTGGTCGAAATCCACTATAATGTGGTGGAAAGTGACTTAAATTGGTGACTTTGGCCAAACTAGAGCCGAAATTGACTCGGATGAAACTTTTATTGGAGGACCCCCAAAAATAGTCATAGTTGATGTATTTTCTGATAATATGTTAATCATGCCAAGAAGTGGTCGAAATCCACTCTAATGTGGTGGAAATTGACTTCAATTAGTTTGTTTGGCCAAACTAAAACCGAAATTGACTCGGATGAAACTGGTATATGAGTATCCCAAAAAGTGGTCAAAGTTCATGTATATTATGATAATTTGTTAATCATGCCAGGATGTGGTCCAAATCCACTCTAATGTGGTGGAAATTGACTTAAACTGGTTTGTTTGGCCAAACTAAAACCGAAATTGACTCGGATGAAACTGGTATATAAGGATCCCAAAAAGTGGTCAAAGTTCATGTATATTATGATAATATGTTAATCATGCCAGGATGTGGTCGAAATCCAATCTAATGTGGTGGAAACTGACTTAAATTGGTTACTTTGGCCAAACTAGAGCCGAAATTGACTCAGATGAAACTGTTATTGGAGGACCCCAAAAAATGGTCATAGTTGATGTATTTTATGATAATATGTTAATCATGACAATAAGTGGTCGAAATCCACTCTAATGTGGTGGAAATTGACTCAAATTGATTTGTTTGGCTAAACTAAAACCGAAATTGACTCTGATGAAACTGGTATATGAGGATCCCAAAAAGTGGTCAAAGTTCATGTATATTATGATAATATGTTAATCATGCCAGGATGTGGTCGAAATCCACTCTAATGTGGTGGAAAGTGACTTAAATTGGTTAGTTTGGTCAAACTAGAACCGAGATTGACTCGGGTGAAACTGTTATTGGAGGACCCCAGAAAATGGTCATAGTTGATGTAAATTCTGATAATATGTTAATAATGCCAGGAAGTGGTCGAAATCCACTCTAATTTGGTGGAAATTGACTTAAATTGGTTTGTTTGGTCAACCTAAAACCGAAATTGACTCGGATGAAACTGGTATATGAGTATCCCAAAAAGTGGTCAAAGTTCATGTATATTATGATAATATGTTAATCATGCCAGGATGTGGTCGAAATCCACTCTAATGTGGTGGAAATTGACTTAAACTGGTTTATTTGGCCAAACTAAAACCGAAATTGACTCGGATGAAACTGGTATATAAGTATCCCAAAAAGTGGTCAAAGTTCATGTATATTATGATAATATGTTAATCATGCCAGGATGTGGTCGAAATCCATTCTAAAGTGGTGGAAAGTGACTTAAATTGGTTACTTTGGCTAAACTAGAGCCGAAATTGACTCGGATTAAACTGTTATTGGAGGACCCCAAAAAATGGTCATAGTTGATGTATTCTATGATAATATGTTAATCATGATAAGAAGTGGTCGAAATCCACTCTAATGTGGTGGAAATTGACTTAAATTGGTTTGTTTGGCTAAACTAAAACCGAAATTGACTCGGATGAAACTGGTATATGAGGATCCCAAAAAGTGGTCAAAGTTCATGTATATTATGATATTATGTTAATCATGCCAGGATGTGGTCGAAATCCACTCTAATGTGGTGGAAAGTGACTTAAATCGGTGAGTTGGCCAAACTAGAGCCAAAATTGACTCGGATGTAACTGGTATAAGAGGACCCCAAAAAGTCGTCAAAGTTGATGTAAATTATGATAATATGATAATCATGCCAGGATGTGCTCGAATTCCACTCTAATGTGGTGGAAAGTTACTTAAATTGGTTAGGTTAGCCAAACTAGAGCCATAATTGACTTGGATGAAACTGGTATCAGAGGACCCCAAAATGTGGTCAAAGTTGATGTAAATTATGATAATATATTAATCATGCCAGGATGTGGTCGAAATCCACTATAATGTGGTGGAAAGTGACTTAAATTGGTTACTTTGGCTAAACTAGAGCCGAAATTGACTCGGATGAAACTGTTATTGGAGGACCCCAAAAAATGGTCATAGTTGATGTATTCTATGATAATATGTTAATCATGATAAGAAGTGGTCGAAATCCACTCTAATGTGGTGGAAATTGACGTAAATTGGTTTGTTTGGCTAAACTAAAACCGAAATTGACTCGGATGAAACTGGTATATGAGTATCCCAAAAAGTGGTCAAAGTTCATGTATATTATGATAATTTGTTAATCATGCCAGGATGTGATCGAAATCCACCCTAATGTGGTGGAAATTGACTTAAACTGGTTTGTTTGGCCAAACTAAAACCGAAATTGACTCGGATGAAATTGGTATATAAGGATCCCAAAAAGTGGTCAAAGTTCATGTATATTATGATAATATGTTAATCATGCCAGGATGTGGTCGAAATCCAATCTAATGTGGTGGAAAGTGACTTAAATTGGTTACTTTGGCCAAACTGGAACCGAAATTGACTCAGATGAAACTGTTATTGGAGGACCCCAAAAAATGGTCATAGTTGATGTATTTTATGATAATATGTTAATCATGACAAGAAGTGGTCGAAATCCACTCTAATGTGGTGGAAATTGACTTAAATTGGTTTGTTTGGCTAAACTAAAACCGAAATTGACTCGGATGAAACTGGTATATGAGGATCCCAAAAAGTGGTCAAAGTTCATGTATATTATGATATTATGTTAATCATGTCAGGATGTGGTCGAAATCCACTCTAATATGGTGGAAAGTGACTTAAATCGGTGAGTTGGCTAAACTAGAGCCGAAATTGACTCGGATGTAACTGGTATCAGATGACCCCAAAAAGTGGTCAAAGTTGATGTAAATTATGATAATATGATAATCATGCCAGGATGTGCTCGAATTCCACTCTAATGTGGTGGAAAGTTACTTAAATTGGTTAGGTTAGCCAAACTAGAGCCATAATTGACTTGGATGAAACTGGTATCAGAGGACCCCAAAATGTGGTCAAAGTTGATGTAAATTATGATAATATATTAATCATGCCAGGATGTGGTCGAAATCCACTATAATGTGGTGGAAAGTGACTTAAATTGGTGACTTTGGCCAAACTAGAGCCGAAATTGACTCGGATGAAACTTTCATTGGAGGACCCCCAAAAATAGTCATAGTTGATGTATTTTCTGATAATATGTTAATCATGCCAAGAAGTGGTCGAAATCCACTGTAATGTGGTGGAAATTGACTTAAATTAGTTTGTTTGGCCAAACTAAAACCGAAATTGACTCTGATGAAACTGGTATATGAGTATCCCAAAAAGTGGTCAAAGTTCATGTATATTATGATAATTTGTTAATCATGCCAGGATGTGGTCGAAATCCACTCTAATGTGGTGGAAATTGACTTAAACTGGTTTGTTTGGCCAAACTAAAACCGAAATTGACTCGGATGAAACTGGTATATAAGGATCCCAAAAAGTGGTCAAAGTTCATGTATATTATGATAATATGATAATCATGCCAGGGATGTGGTCGAAATCCAATCTAATGTGGTGGAAAGTGACTTAAATTGGTTACTTTGGCCAAACTAGAGCCGAAATTGACTCAGATGAAACTGTTATTGGAGGACCCCAAAAAATGGTCATAGTTGATGTATTTTATGATAATATGTTAATCATGACAAGAAGTGGTCGAAATCCACTCTAATGTGGTGGAAATTGACTTAAATTGATTTGTTTGGCTAAACTAAAACCGAAATTGACTCTGATGAAACTGGTATATGAGGATCCCAAAAAGTGGTCAAAGTTCATGTATATTATGATAATATGTTAATCATGCCAGGATGTGGTCGAAATCCACTCTAATGTGGTGGAAAGTGACTCAAATTGGTGAGTTGGCCAAACTAGAGCCGAAATTGACCCGGATGGAACTGGTATCAGAGGACCCCAAAAAGTGGTCAAAGTTGATGTAAATTATGATAATATATTAATCATGCTAGGATGTGGTCGAAATCCACTCTAATGTGGTGGAAAGTGACTTAAATTGGTTACTTTGGCCAAACTAGAGCCGAAATTGACTCGGATGAAACTTTTATTGGAGGACACCCTAAAATGGTCATAGTTGATGTATTTTATGATAATATGTTAATCATGACAAGAAGTGGTCGAAATCCACTCTAATGTGGTGGAAATTGACTTAAATTGGTTTGTTTGGCTAAACTAAAACCGAAATTGACTCGGATGAAACTGGTATATGAGGATCCCAAAAAGTGGTCAAAGTTCAAGTATATTATGATAATATGTTAATCATGCCAGGATGTGGTCGAAATCCACTCTAAAGTGGTGGGAAGTGACTTAAATTGGTTAGTTTGTCCAAACTAGAACCGAAATTGACTCGGGTGAAACTGTTATTGGAGGACCCCAGAAAATGGTCATAGGTGATGTAAATTCTGATAATATGTCAATAATGCCAAGAAGTGGTCGAAATCCACTCTAATGTGGTGGAAATTGACTTAAATTGGTTTGGTTGGCCAAACTAAAACCGAAATTGACTCGGATGAAACTGGTATATGAGGATCCCAAAAAGTGGTCAAAGTTCATGTATATTATGATATTATGTTAATCATGCCAGGATGTGGTCGAAATCCACTCTAATGTGGTGGAAAGTGACTTAAATCGGTGAGTTGGCCAAACTAGAGCCAAAATTGACTCGGATGTAACTGGTATAAGAGGACCCCAAAAAGTCGTCAAAGTTGATGTAAATTATGATAATATGATAATCATGCCAGGATGTGCTCGAATTCCACTCTAATGTGGTGGAAAGTTACTTAAATTGGTTAGGTTAGCCAAACTAGAGCCATAATTGACTTGGATGAAACTGGTATCAGAGGACCCCAAAATGTGGTCAAAGTTGATGTAAATTATGATAATATATTAATCATGCCAGGATGTGGTCGAAATCCACTATAATGTGGTGGAAAGTGACTTAAATTGGTGACTTTGGCCAAACTAGAGCCGAAATTGACTCGGATGAAACTTTCATTGGAGGACCCCCAAAAATAGTCATAGTTGATGTATTTTCTGATAATATGTTAATCATGCCAAGAAGTGGTAGAAATCCACTCTAATGTGGTGGAAATTGACTTAAATTAGTTTGTTTGGCCAAACTAAAACCGAAATTGACTCGGATGAAACTGGTATATGAGTATCCCAAAAAGTGGTCAAAGTTCATGTATATTATGGTAATTTGTTAATCATGCCAGGATGTGGTCGAAATCCACTCTAATGTGGTGGAAATTGACTTAAACTGGTTTGTTTGGCCAAACTAAAACCGAAATTGACTCGGATGAAACTGGTATATAAGGATCCCAAAAAGTGGTCAAAGTTCATGTATATTATGATAATATGTTAATCATGCCAGGATGTGGTCGAAATCCAATCTAATGTGGTGGAAAGTGACTTAAATTGGTTACTTTGGCCAAACTAGAGCCGAAATTGACTCAGATGAAACTGTTATTGGAGGACCCCAAAAAATGGTCATAGTTGATGTATTTTATGATAATATGTTAATCATGACAAGAAGTGGTCGAAATCCACTCTAATGTGGTGGAAATTGACTTAAATTGATTTGTTTGGCTAAACTAAAACCGAAATTGACTCTGATGAAACTGGTATATGAGGATCCCAAAAAGTGGTCAAAGTTCATGTATATTATGATAATATGTTAATCATGCCAGGATGTGGTCGAAATCCACTCTAATGTGGTGGAAAGTGACTCAAATTGGTGAGTTGGCCAAACTAGAGCCGAAATTGACTCGGATGGAACTGGTATCAGAGGACCCCAAAAAGTGGTCAAAGTTGATGTAAATTATGATAATATATTAATCATGCTAGGATGTGGTCGAAATCCACTCTAATGTGGTGGAAAGTGACTTAAATTGGTTACTTTGGCCAAACTAGAGCCGAAATTGACTCGGATGAAACTTTTATTGGAGGACCCCCTAAAATGGTCATAGTTGATGTATTTTATGATAATATGTTAATCATGATAAGAAGTGGTCGAAATCCACTCTAATGTGGTGGAAATTGACTTAAATTGGTTTGTTTGGCTAAACTAAAACCGAAATTGACTCGGATGAAACTGGTATATGAGGATCCCAAAAAGTGGTCAAAGTTCAAGTATATTATGATAATATGTTAATCATGCCAGGATGTGGTCGAAATCCACTCTAAAGTGGTGGAAAGTGACTTAAATTGGTTAGTTTGGCCAAACTAGAACCGAAATTGACTCGGGTGAAACTGTTATTGGAGGACCCCAGAAAATGGTCATAGTTGATGTAAATTCTGATAATATGTTAATAATGCCAGGAAGTGGTCGAAATCCACTCTAATTTATTGGAAATTGACTTAAATTGGTTTGGTTGGCCAAACTAAAACCGAAATTGACTCGGATGAAACTGGTATATGAGTATCCCAAAAAGTGGTCAAAGTTCATGTATATTATGATAATATGTTAATCATGCCAGGATGTGGTCGAAATCCACTCTAATGTGGTGGAAATTGACTTAAACTGCTTTATTTGGCAAAACTAAAACCGAAATTGATTCGGATGAAACTGGTATATAAGGATCCCAAAAAGTGGTCAAAGTTCATGTATATTATGATAATATGTTAATCATGCCAGGATGTTGTCGAAATCCAATCTAAAATGGTGGAAAGTGACTTAAATTGGTTACTTTGGCTAAACTAGAGCCGAAATTGACTCGGATGAAACTGTTATTGGAGGACCCCAAAAAATGGTCATAGTTGATGTATTCTATGATAATATGTTAATCATGATAAGAAGTGGTCGAAATCCACTCTAATGTGGTGGAAATTGACATAAATTGGTTTGTTTGGCTAAACTAAAACCGAAATTGACTCGGATGAAACTGGTATATGAGTATCCCAAAAAGTGGTCAAAGTTCATGTATATTATGATAATTTGTTAATCATGCCAAGAAGTGGTCGAAATCCACTGTAATGTGGTGGAAATTGACTTAAATTAGTTTGTTTGGCCAAACTAAAACCGAAATTGACTCTGATGAAACTGGTATATGAGTATCCCAAAAAGTGGTCAAAGTTCATGTATATTATGATAATTTGTTAATCATGCCAGGATGTGGTCGAAATCCACTCTAATGTGGTGGAAATTGACTTAAACTGGTTTGTTTGGCCAAACTAAAACCGAAATTGACTCGGATGAAACTGGTATATAAGGATCCCAAAAAGTGGTCAAAGTTCATGTATATTATGATAATATGTTAATCATGCCAGGGATGTGGTCGAAATCCAATCTAATATGGTGGAAAGTGACTTAAATTGGTTACTTTGGCCAAACTAGAGCCGAAATTGACTCAGATGAAACTGTTATTGGAGGACCCCAAAAAATGGTCATAGTTGATGTATTTTATGATAATATGTTAATCATGACAAGAAGTGGTCGAAATCCACTCTAATGTGGTGGAAATTGACTTAAATTGGTTTGTTTGGCTAAACTAAAACCGAAATTGACTCGGATGAAACTGGTATATGAGGATCCCAAAAAGTGGTCAAAGTTCAAGTATATTATGATAATATGTTAATCATGCCAGGATGTGGTCGAAATCCACTCTAAAGTGGTGGAAAGTGACTTAAATTGGTTAGTTTGTCCAAACTAGAACCGAAATTGACTCGGGTGAAACTGTTATTGGAGGACCCCAGAAAATGGTCATAGGTGATGTAAATTCTGATAATATGTCAATAATGCCAAGAAGTGGTCGAAATCCACTCTAATGTGGTGGAAATTGACTTAAATTGATTTGTTTGGCTAAACTAAAACCGAAATTGACTCTGATGAAACTGGTATATGAGGATCCCAAAAAGTGGTCAAAGTTCATGTATATTATGATAATATGTTAATCATGCCAAGATGTGGTCGAAATCCACTCTAATGTGGTGGAAAGTGACTCAAATTGGTGAGTTGGCCAAACTAGAGCCGAAATTGACCCGGATGGAACTGGTATCAGAGGACCCCAAAAAGTGGTCAAAGTTGATGTAAATTATGATAATATATTAATCATGCTAGGATGTGGTCGAAATCCACTCTAATGTGGTGGAAAGTGACTTAAATTGGTTACTTTGGCCAAACTAGAGCCGAAATTGACTCGGATGAAACTTTTATTGGAGGACACCCTAAAATGGTCATAGTTGATGTATTTTATGATAATATGTTAATCATGACAAGAAGTGGTCGAAATCCACTCTAATGTGGTGGAAATTGACTTAAATTGGTTTGTTTGGCTAAACTAAAACCGAAATTGACTCGGATGAAACTGGTATATGAGGATCCCAAAAAGTGGTCAAAGTTCATGTATATTATGATATTATGTTAATCATGCCAGGATGTGGTCGAAATCCACTCTAATGTGGTGGAAAGTGACTTAAATCGGTGAGTTGGCCAAACTAGAGCCAAAATTGACTCGGATGTAACTGGTATAAGAGGACCCCAAAAAGTCGTCAAAGTTGATGTAAATTATGATAATATGATAATCATGCCAGGATGTGCTCGAATTCCACTCTAATGTGGTGGAAAGTTACTTAAATTGGTTAGGTTAGCCAAACTAGAGCCATAATTGACTTGGATGAAACTGGTATCAGAGGACCCCAAAATGTGGTCAAAGTTGATGTAAATTATGATAATATATTAATCATGCCAGGATGTGGTCGAAATCCACTATAATGTGGTGGAAAGTGACTTAAATTGGTGACTTTGGCCAAACTAGAGCCGAAATTGACTCGGATGAAACTTTCATTGGAGGACCCCCAAAAATAGTCATAGTTGATGTATTTTCTGATAATATGTTAATCATGCCAAGAAGTGGTAGAAATCCACTCTAATGTGGTGGAAATTGACTTAAATTAGTTTGTTTGGCCAAACTAAAACCGAAATTGACTCGGATGAAACTGGTATATGAGTATCCCAAAAAGTGGTCAAAGTTCATGTATATTATGGTAATTTGTTAATCATGCCAGGATGTGGTCGAAATCCACTCTAATGTGGTGGAAATTGACTTAAACTGGTTTGTTTGGCCAAACTAAAACCGAAATTGACTCGGATGAAACTGGTATATAAGGATCCCAAAAAGTGGTCAAAGTTCATGTATATTATGATAATATGTTAATCATGCCAGGATGTGGTCGAAATCCAATCTAATGTGGTGGAAAGTGACTTAAATTGGTTACTTTGGCCAAACTAGAGCCGAAATTGACTCAGATGAAACTGTTATTGGAGGACCCCAAAAAATGGTCATAGTTGATGTATTTTATGATAATATGTTAATCATGACAAGAAGTGGTCGAAATCCACTCTAATGTGGTGGAAATTGACTTAAATTGATTTGTTTGGCTAAACTAAAACCGAAATTGACTCTGATGAAACTGGTATATGAGGATCCCAAAAAGTGGTCAAAGTTCATGTATATTATGATAATATGTTAATCATGCCAGGATGTGGTTGAAATCCACTCTAATGTGGTGGAAAGTGACTCAAATTGGTGAGTTGGCCAAACTAGAGCCGAAATTGACTCGGATGGAACTGGTATCAGAGGACCCCAAAAAGTGGTCAAAGTTGATGTAAATTATGATAATATATTAATCATGCTAGGATGTGGTCGAAATCCACTCTAATGTGGTGGAAAGTGACTTAAATTGGTTACTTTGGCCAAACTAGAGCCGAAATTGACTCGGATGAAACTTTTATTGGAGGACCCCCTAAAATGGTCATAGTTGATGTATTTTATGATAATATGTTAATCATGATAAGAAGTGGTCGAAATCCACTCTAATGTGGTGGAAATTGACTTAAATTGGTTTGTTTGGCTAAACTAAAACCGAAATTGACTCGGATGAAACTGGTATATGAGGATCCCAAAAAGTGGTCAAAGTTCAAGTATATTATGATAATATGTTAATCATGCCAGGATGTGGTCGAAATCCACTCTAAAGTGGTGGAAAGTGACTTAAATTGGTTAGTTTGGCCAAACTAGAACCGAAATTGACTCGGGTGAAACTGTTATTGGAGGACCCCAGAAAATGGTCATAGTTGATGTAAATTCTGATAATATGTTAATAATGCCAGGAAGTGGTCGAAATCCACTCTAATTTATTGGAAATTGACTTAAATTGGTTTGGTTGGCCAAACTAAAACCGAAATTGACTCGGATGAAACTGGTATATGAGTATCCCAAAAAGTGGTCAAAGTTCATGTATATTATGATAATATGTTAATCATGCCAGGATGTGGTCGAAATCCACTCTAATGTGGTGGAAATTGACTTAAACTGCTTTATTTGGCAAAACTAAAACCGAAATTGATTCGGATGAAACTGGTATATAAGGATCCCAAAAAGTGGTCAAAGTTCATGTATATTATGATAATATGTTAATCATGCCAGGATGTTGTCGAAATCCAATCTAAAATGGTGGAAAGTGACTTAAATTGGTTACTTTGGCTAAACTAGAGCCGAAATTGACTCGGATGAAACTGTTATTGGAGGACCCCAAAAAATGGTCATAGTTGATGTATTCTATGATAATATGTTAATCATGATAAGAAGTGGTCGAAATCCACTCTAATGTGGTGGAAATTGACATAAATTGGTTTGTTTGGCTAAACTAAAACCGAAATTGACTCGGATGAAACTGGTATATGAGTATCCCAAAAAGTGGTCAAAGTTCATGTATATTATGATAATTTGTTAATCATGCCAAGAAGTGGTCGAAATCCACTGTAATGTGGTGGAAATTGACTTAAATTAGTTTGTTTGGCCAAACTAAAACCGAAATTGACTCTGATGAAACTGGTATATGAGTATCCCAAAAAGTGGTCAAAGTTCATGTATATTATGATAATTTGTTAATCATGCCAGGATGTGGTCGAAATCCACTCTAATGTGGTGGAAATTGACTTAAACTGGTTTGTTTGGCCAAACTAAAACCGAAATTGACTCGGATGAAACTGGTATATAAGGATCCCAAAAAGTGGTCAAAGTTCATGTATATTATGATAATATGTTAATCATGCCAGGGATGTGGTCGAAATCCAATCTAATATGGTGGAAAGTGACTTAAATTGGTTACTTTGGCCAAACTAGAGCCGAAATTGACTCAGATGAAACTGTTATTGGAGGACCCCAAAAAATGGTCATAGTTGATGTATTTTATGATAATATGTTAATCATGACAAGAAGTGGTCGAAATCCACTCTAATGTGGTGGAAATTGACTTAAATTGGTTTGTTTGGCTAAACTAAAACCGAAATTGACTCGGATGAAACTGGTATATGAGGATCCCAAAAAGTGGTCAAAGTTCAAGTATATTATGATAATATGTTAATCATGCCAGGATGTGGTCGAAATCCACTCTAAAGTGGTGGAAAGTGACTTAAATTGGTTAGTTTGTCCAAACTAGAACCGAAATTGACTCGGGTGAAACTGTTATTGGAGGACCCCAGAAAATGGTCATAGGTGATGTAAATTCTGATAATATGTCAATAATGCCAAGAAGTGGTCGAAATCCACTCTAATGTGGTGGAAATTGACTTAAATTGATTTGTTTGGCTAAACTAAAACCGAAATTGACTCTGATGAAACTGGTATATGAGGATCCCAAAAAGTGGTCAAAGTTCATGTATATTATGATAATATGTTAATCATGCCAAGATGTGGTCGAAATCCACTCTAATGTGGTGGAAAGTGACTCAAATTGGTGAGTTGGCCAAACTAGAGCCGAAATTGACCCGGATGGAACTGGTATCAGAGGACCCCAAAAAGTGGTCAAAGTTGATGTAAATTATGATAATATATTAATCATGCTAGGATGTGGTCGAAATCCACTCTAATGTGGTGGAAAGTGACTTAAATTGGTTACTTTGGCCAAACTAGAGCCGAAATTGACTCGGATGAAACTTTTATTGGAGGACACCCTAAAATGGTCATAGTTGATGTATTTTATGATAATATGTTAATCATGACAAGAAGTGGTCGAAATCCACTCTAATGTGGTGGAAATTGACTTAAATTGGTTTGTTTGGCTAAACTAAAACCGAAATTGACTCGGATGAAACTGGTATATGAGGATCCCAAAAAGTGGTCAAAGTTCAAGTATATTATGATAATATGTTAATCATGGCAGGATGTGGTCGAAATCCACACTAAAGTGGTGGAAAGTGACTTAAATTGGTTAGTTTGTCCAAACTAGAACCGAAATTGACTCGGGTGAAACTGTTATTGGAGGACCCCAGAAAATGGTCATAGGTGATGTAAATTCTGATAATATGTCAATAATGCCAAGAAGTGGTCGAAATCCACTCTAATGTGGTGGAAATTGACTTAAATTGGTTTGGTTGGCCAAACTAAAACCGAAATTGACTCGGATGAAACTGGTATATGAGTATCCCAAAAAGTGGTCAAAGTTCATGTATATTATGATAATTTGTTAATCATGCCAGGATGTGGTCGAAATCCACTCTAATGTGGTGGAAAGTGACTTAAATTGGTTACTTTGGCCAAACTAGAGCCGAAATTGACTCAGATGAAACTGTAATTGGAGGACCCCAAAAAATGGTCATAGTTGATGTATTTTATGATAATATGTTAATCATGACAAGAAGTGGTCGAAATCCACTCTAATGTGGTGGAAATTGACTTAAATTGATTTGTTTGGCTAAACTAAAACCGAAATTGACTCTGATGAAACTGGTATATGAGGATCCCAAAAAGTGGTCAAAGTTCATGTATATTATGATAATATGTTAATCATGCCAAGATGTGGTCGAAATCCACTCTAATGTGGTGGAAAGTGACTCAAATTGGTGAGTTGGCCAAACTAGAGCCGAAATTGACCCGGATGGAACTGGTATCAGAGGACCCCAAAAAGTGGTCAAAGTTGATGTAAATTATGATAATATATTAATCATGCTAGGATGTGGTCGAAATCCACTCTAATGTGGTGGAAAGTGACTTAAATTGGTTACTTTGGCCAAACTAGAGCCGAAATTGACTCGGATGAAACTTTTATTGGAGGACACCCTAAAATGGTCATAGTTGATGTATTTTATGATAATATGTTAATCATGACAAGAAGTGGTCGAAATCCAATCTAATGTGGTGGAAATTGACTTAAATTGGTTTGTTTGGCTAAACTAAAACCGAAATTGACTCGGATGAAACTGGTATATGAGGATCCCAAAAAGTGGTCAAAGTTCAAGTATATTATGATAATATGTTAATCATGCCAGGATGTGGTCGAAATCCACTCTAAAGTGGTGGAAAGTGACTTAAATTGGTTAGTTTGTCCAAACTAGAACCGAAATTGACTCGGGTGAAACTGTTATTGGAGGACCCCAGAAAATGGTCATAGGTGATGTAAATTCTGATAATATGTCAATAATGCCAAGAAGTGGTCGAAATCCACTCTAATGTGGTGGAAATTGACTTAAATTGGTTTGGTTGGCCAAACTAAAACCGAAATTGACTCGGATGAAACTGGTATATGAGTATCCCAAAAAGTGGTCAAAGTTCATGTATATTATGATAATTTGTTAATCATGCCAGGATGTGGTCGAAATCCACTCTAATGTGGTGGAAATTGACTTAAACTGGTTTGTTTGGCCAAACTAAAACCGAAATTGACTCGGATGAAACTGGTATATAAGGATGCCAAAAAGTGGTCAAAGTTCATGTATATTATGATAATATGTTAATCATGCCAGGATGAGGTCGAAATCCAATCTAATGTGGTGGAAAGTGACTTAAATTGGTTACTTTGGCCAAACTAGAGCCGAAATTGACTCAGATTAAACTGTTATTGGAGGACCCCAAAAAATGGTCATAGTTGATGTATTTTATGATAATATGTTAATCATGACAAGAAGTGGTCGAAATCCACTCTAATGTGGTGGAAATTGACTTAAATTGATTTGTTTGGCTAAACTAAAACCGAAATTGACTCTGATGAAACTGGTATATGAGGATCCCAAAAAGTGGTCAAAGTTCATGTATATTATGATAATATGTTAATCATGCCAAGATGTGGTCGAAATCCACTCTAATGTGGTGGAAAGTGACTCAAATTGGTGAGTTGGCCAAACTAGAGCCGAAATTGACTCGGATGGAACTGGTATCAGAGGACCCCAAAAAGTGGTCAAAGTTGATGTAAATTATGATAATATATTAATCATGCTAGGATGTGGTCGAAATCCACTCTAATGTGGTGGAAAGTGACTTAAATTGGTTACTTTGGCCAAACTAGAGCCGAAATTGACTCGGATGAAACTTTTATTGGAGGACCCCCTAAAATGGTCATAGTTGATGTATTTTATGATAATATGTTAATCATGATAAGAAGTGGTCGAAATCCACTCTAATGTGGTGGAAATTGACTTAAATTGGTTTGTTTGGCTAAACTAAAACCGAAATTGACTCGGATGAAACTTGTATATGAGGATCCCAAAAAGTGGTCAAAGTTCAAGTATATTATGATAATATGTTAATCATGCCAGGATGTGGTCGAAATCCACTCTAAAGTGGTGGAAAGTGACTTAAATTGGTTAGTTTGGCCAAACTAGAACCGAAATTGACTCGGGTGAAACTGTTATTGGAGGACCCCAGAAAATGGTCATAGTTGATGTAAATTCTGATAATATGTTAATAATGCCAGGAAGTGGTCGAAATCCACTCTAATTTGGTGGAAATTGACTTAAATTGGTTTGGTTGGCCAAACTAAAACCGAAATTGACTCGGATGAAACTGGTATATGAGTATCCCAAAAAGTGGTCAAAGTTCATGTATATTATGATAATATGTTAATCATGCCAGGATGTGGTCGAAATCCACTCTAATGTGGTGGAAATTGACTTAAACTGGTTTATTTGGCAAAACTAAAACCGAAATTGATTCGGATGAAACTGGTATATAAGGATCCCAAAAAGTGGTCAAAGTTCATGTATATTATGATAATATGTTAATCATGCCAGGATGTTGTCGAAATCCAATCTAAAATGGTGGAAAGTGACTAAAATTGGTTACTTTGGCTAAACTAGAGCCGAAATTGACTCGGATGAAACTGTTATTGGAGGACCCCAAAAAATGGTCATAGTTGATGTATTCTATGATAATATGTTAATCATGATAAGAAGTGGTCGAAATCCACTCTAATGTGGTGGAAATTGACGTAAATTGGTTTGTTTGGCTAAACTAAAACCGAAATTGACTCGGATGAAACTGGTATATGAGTATCCCAAAAAGTGGTCAAAGTTCATGTATATTATGATAATTTGTTAATCATGCCAGGATGTGATCGAAATCCACCCTAATGTGGTGGAAATTGACTTAAACTGGTTTGTTTGGCCAAACTAAAACCGAAATTGACTCGGATGAAACTGGTATATAAGGATCCCAAAAAGTGGTCAAAGTTCATGTATATTATGATAATATGTTAATCATGCCAGGATGTGGTCGAAATCCAATCTAATGTGGTGGAAAGTGACTTAAATTGGTTACTTTGGCCAAACTAGAACCGAAATTGACTCAGATGAAACTGTTATTGGAGGACCCCAAAAAATGGTCATAGTTGATGTATTTTATGATAATATGTTAATCATGACAAGAAGTGGTCGAAATCCACTCTAATGTGGTGGAAATTGACTTAAATTGGTTTGTTTGGCTAAACTAAAACCGAAATTGACTCGGATGAAACTGGTATATGAGGATCCCAAAAAGTGGTCAAAGTTCATGTATATTATGATATTATGTTAATCATGCCAGGATGTGGTCGAAATCCACTCTAATGTGGTGGAAAGTGACTTAAATCGGTGAGTTGGCCAAACTAGAGACGAAATTGACTCGGATGTAACTGGTATCAGATGACCCCAAAAAGTGGTCAAAGTTGATGTAAATTATGATAATATGATAATCATGCCAGGATGTGCTCGAATTCCACTCTAATGTGGTGGAAAGTTACTTCAATTGGTTTGGTTAGCCAAACTAGAGCCATAATTGACTTGGATGAAACTGGTATCAGAGGACCCCAAAATGTGGTCAAAGTTGATGTAAATTATGATAATATATTAATCATGCCAGGATGTGGTCGAAATCCACTATAATGTGGTGGAAAGTGACTTAAATTGGTGACTTTGGCCAAACTAGAGCCGAAATTGACTCGGATGAAACTTTCATTGGAGGACCCCCAAAAATAGTCATAGTTGATGTATTTTCTGATAATATGTTAATTATGCCAAGAAGTGGTCGAAATCCACTCTAATGTGGTGGAAATTGACTTAAATTAGTTTGTTTGGCCAAACTAAAACCGAAATTGACTCGGATGAAACTGGTATATGAGTATCCCAAAAAGTGGTCAAAGTTCATATATATTATGATAATTTGTTAATCATGCCAGGATGTGGTCGAAATCCACTCTAATGTGGTGGAAATTGACTTAAACTGGTTTGTTTGGCCAAACTAAAACCGAAATTGACTCGGATGAAACTGGTATATAAGGATCCCAAAAAGTGGTCAAAGTTCATGTATATTATGATAATATGTTAATCATGCCAGGGATGTGGTCGAAATCCAATCTAATGTGGTGGAAAGTGACTTAAATTGGTTACTTTGGCCAAACTAGAGCCGAAATTGACTCAGATGAAACTGTTATTGGAGGACCCCAAAAAATGGTCATAGTTGATGTATTTTATGATAATATGTTAATCATGACAAGAAGTGGTCGAAATCCACTCTAATGTGGTGGAAATTGACTTAAATTGATTTGTTTGGCTAAACTAAAACCGAAATTGACTCTGATGAAACTGGTATATGAGGATCCCAAAAAGTGGTCAAAGTTCATGTATATTATGATAATATGTTAATCATGCCAGGATGTGGTCGAAATCCACTCTAATGTGGTGGAACGTGACTCAAATTGGTGAGTTGGCCAAACTAGAGCCGAAATTGACCCGGATGGAACTGGTAGCAGAGGACCCCAAAAAGTGGTCAAAGTTGATGTAAATTATGATAATATATTAATCATGCTAGGATGTGGTCGAAATCCACTCTAATGTGGTGGAAAGTGACTTAAATTGGTTACTTTGGCCAAACTAGAGCCGAAATTGACTCGGATGAAACTTTTATTGGAGGACACCCTAAAATGGTCATAGTTGATGTATTTTATGATAATATGTTAATCATGACAAGAAGTGGTCGAAATCCACTCTAATGTGGTGGAAATTGACTTAAATTGGTTTGTTTGGCTAAACTAAAACCGAAATTGACTCGGATGAAACTGGTATATGAGGATCCCAAAAAGTGGTCAAAGTTCAAGTATATTATGATAATATGTTAATCATGCCAGGATGTGGTCGAAATCCACTCTAAAGTGGTGGAAAGTGACTTAAATTGGTTAGTTTGTCCAAACTAGAACCAAAATTGACTCGGGTGAAACTGTTATTGGAGGACCCCAGAAAATGGTCATAGGTGATGTAAATTCTGATAATATGTTAATAATGCCAGGAAGTGGTCGAAATCCACTCTAATTTGGTGGAAATTGACTTAAATTGGTTTGGTTGGCCAAACTAAAACCGAAATTGACTCGGATGAAACTGGTATATGAGTATCCCAAAAAGTGGTCAAAGTTCATGTATATTATGATAATATGTTAATCATGCCAGGATGTGGTCGAAATCCACTCTAATGTGGTGGAAAGTGACTTAAATCGGTGAGTTGGCCAAACTAGAGCCAAAATTGACTCGGATGTAACTGGTATCAGAGGACCCCAAAAAGTGGTCAAAGTTGATGTAAATTATGATAATATGATAATCATGCCAGGATGTGCTCGAATTCCACTCTAATGTGGTGGAAAGTTACTTAAATTGGTTAGGTTAGCCAAACTAGAGCCATAATTGACTTGGATGAAACTGGTATCAGAGGACCCCAAACTGTGGTCAAAGTTGATGTAAATTATGATAATATATTAATCATGCCAGGATGTGGTCGAAATCCACTCTAATGTGGTGGAAAGTGACTTAAATTGGTGAGTTGGCCAAACTAGAGCCGAAATTGACTCGGATGGAACTGGTATCAGAGGACCCCAAAAAGTGGTCAAAGTTGATGTAAATTATGATAATATATTAATCATGCTAGGATGTGGTCGAAATCCACTCTAATGTGGTGGAAAGTGACTTAAATTGGTTACTTTGGTCAAACTAGAGCCGAAATTGACTCGGATGAAACTTTTATTGGAGGACCCCCTAAAATGGTCATAGTTGATGTATTTTATGATAATATGTTAATCATGCCAAGAAGTGGTCGAAATCCACTCTAATGTGGTGGAAATTGACTTAAATTGGTTTGTTTGGCTAAACTAAAACCGAAATTGACTCGGATGAAACTTTTATTGGAGGATCCCCAAAAATAGTCATAGTTAATGTATTTTCTGATAATATGTTAATCATGCCAAGAAGTGGTCGAAATCCACTCTAATGTGGTGGAAATTGACTTAAGTTGGTTTGTTTGGCTAAACTAAAACCGAAATTGACTCGGATGAAACTGGTATATGAGGATCCCAAAAAGTGGTCAAAGTTCAAGTATATTATGATAATATGTTAATCATGCCAGGATGTGGTCGAAATCCACTCTAAAGTGGTGGAAAGTGACTTAAATTGGTTAGTTTGGCCAAATTAGAACCGAAATTGACTCGGGTGAAACTGTTATTGGAGGACCCCAGAAAATGGTCATAGTTGATGTAAATTCTGATAATATGTTAATAATGCCAGGAAGTGGTCGAAATCCACTCTAATTTGGTGGAAATTGACTTAAATTGGTTTGTTTGGCCAAACTAAAACCGAAATTGACTCGGATGAAACTGGTATATGAGTATTCCAAAAAGTGGTCAAAGTTCATGTATATTATGATAATATGTTAATCATGCCAGGATGTGGTCGGAATCCACTCTAATGTGGTGGAAATTGACTTAAACTGGTTTATTTGGCCAAACTAAAACCGAAATTGACTCGGATGAAGCTGGTATATAAGTATCCCAAAAAGTGGTCAAAGTTCTTGTATATTATGATAATATGTTAATCATGCCAGGATGTGGTCGAAATCCAATCTAAAGTGGTGGAAAGTGACTTAAATTGGTTACTTTGGCTAAACTAGAGCCGAAATTGACTCGGATGAAACTGTTATTGGAGGACCCCAAAAAATGGTCATAGTTGATGTATTCTATGATAATATGTTAATCATGATAAGAAGTGGTCGAAATCCACTCTAATGTGGTGGAAATTGACTTAAATTGGTTTGTTTGGCTAAACTAAAACCGAAATTGACTCGGATGAAACTGGTATATGAGGATCCCAAAAAGTGGTCAAAGTTCATGTATATTATGATATTATGTTAATCATGCCAGGATGTGGTCGAAATCCACTCTAATGTGGTGGAAAGTTACTTAAATTGGTTAGGTTAGCCAAACTAGAGCCATAATTGACTTGGATGAAACTGGTATCAGAGGACCCCAAAATGTGGTCAAAGTTGATGTAAATTATGATAATATATTAATCATGCCAGGATGTGGTCGAAATCCACTCTAATGTGGTGGAAAGTGACTTAAATTGGTTACTTTGGCCAAACTAGAGCCGAAATTGACTCGGATGAAACTTTTATTGGAGGACCCCCTAAAATGGTCATAGTTGATGTATTTTATGATAATATGTTAATCATGACAAGAAGTGGTCGAAATCCACTCTAATGTGGTGGAAAGTGACTTAAATTGGTGAGTTGGCCAAACTAGAGCCGAAATTGACTCGGATGGAACTGGTATCAGAGGACCCCAAAAAGTGGTCAAAGTTGATGTAAATTATGATAATATATTAATCATGCTAGGATGTGGTCGAAATCCACTCTAATGTGGTGGAAAGTGACTTAAATTGGTTACTTTGGTCAAACTAGAGCCGAAATTGACTCGGATGAAACTTTTATTGGAGGACCCCCTAAAATGGTCATAGTTGATGTATTTTATGATAATATGTTAATCATGCCAAGAAGTGGTCGAAATCCACTCTAATGTGGTGGAAATTGACTTAAATTGGTTTGTTTGGCTAAACTAAAACCGAAATTGACTCGGATGAAACTTTTATTGGAGGATCCCCAAAAATAGTCATAGTTAATGTATTTTATGATAATATGTTAATCATGCCAAGAAGTGGTCGAAATCCACTCTAATGTGGTGGAAATTGACTTAAATTGGTTTGTTTGGCTAAACTAAAACCGAAATTGACTCGGATGAAACTTTTATTGGAGGATCCCCAAAAATAGTCATAGTTAATGTATTTTCTGATAATATGTTAATCATGCCAAGAAGTGGTCGAAATCCACTCTAATGTGGTGGAAATTGACTTAAGTTGGTTTGTTTGGCTAAACTAAAACCGAAATTGACTCGGATGAAACTGGTATATGAGGATCCCAAAAAGTGGTCAAAGTTCAAGTATATTATGATAATATGTTAATCATGCCAGGATGTGGTCGAAATCCACTCTAAAGTGGTGGAAAGTGACTTAAATTGGTTAGTTTGGCCAAATTAGAACCGAAATTGACTCGGGTGAAACTGTTATTGGAGGACCCCAGAAAATGGTCATAGTTGATGTAAATTCTGATAATATGTTAATAATGCCAGGAAGTGGTCGAAATCCACTCTAATTTGGTGGAAATTGACTTAAATTGGTTTGTTTGGCCAAACTAAAACCGAAATTGACTCGGATGAAACTGGTATATGAGTATTCCAAAAAGTGGTCAAAGTTCATGTATATTATGATAATATGTTAATCATGCCAGGATGTGGTCGAAATCCACTCTAATGTGGTGGAAATTGACTTAAACTGGTTTATTTGGCCAAACTAAAACCGAAATTGACTCGGATGAAACTGGTATATAAGTATCCCAAAAAGTGGTCAAAGTTCTTGTATATTATGATAATATGTTAATCATGCCAGGATGTGGTCGAAATCCAATCTAAAGTGGTGGAAAGTGACTTAAATTGGTTACTTTGGCTAAACTAGAGCCGAAATTGACTCGGATGAAACTGTTATTGGAGGACCCCAAAAAATGGTCATAGTTGATGTATTCTATGATAATATGTTAATCATGATAAGAAGTGGTCGAAATCCACTCTAATGTGGTGGAAATTGACTTAAATTGGTTTGTTTGGCTAAACTAAAACCGAAATTGACTCGGATGAAACTGGTATATGAGGATCCCAAAAAGTGGTCAAAGTTCATGTATATTATGATATTATGTTAATCATGCCAGGATGTGGTCGAAATCCACTCTAATGTGGTGGAAAGTTACTTAAATTGGTTAGGTTAGCCAAACTAGAGCCATAATTGACTTGGATGAAACTGGTATCAGAGGACCCCAAAATGTGGTCAAAGTTGATGTAAATTATGATAATATATTAATCATGCCAGGATGTGGTCGAAATCCACTCTAATGTGGTGGAAAGTGACTTAAATTGGTTACTTTGGCCAAACTAGAGCCGAAATTGACTCGGATGAAACTTTTATTGGAGGACCCCCTAAAATGGTCATAGTTGATGTATTTTATGATAATATGTTAATCATGACAAGAAGTGGTCGAAATCCACTCTAATGTGGTGGAAAGTGACTTAAATTGGTGAGTTGGCCAAACTAGAGCCGAAATTGACTCGGATGGAACTGGTATCAGAGGACCCCAAAAAGTGGTCAAAGTTGATGTAAATTATGATAATATATTAATCATGCTAGGATGTGGTCGAAATCCACTCTAATGTGGTGGAAAGTGACTTAAATTGGTTACTTTGGCCAAACTAGAGCCGAAATTGACTCGGATGAAACTTTTATTGGAGGACACCCTAAAATGGTCATAGTTGATGTATTTTATGATAATATGTTAATCATGACAAGAAGTGGTCGAAATCCACTCTAATGTGGTGGAAATTGACTTAAATTGGTTTGTTTGGCTAAACTAAAACCGAAATTGACTCGGATGAAACTGGTATATGAGGATCCCAAAAAGTGGTCAAAGTTCAAGTATATTATGATAATATGTTAATCATGCCAGGATGTGGTCGAAATCCACTCTAAAGTGGTGGAAAGTGACTTAAATTGGTTAGTTTGTCCAAACTAGAACCGAAATTGACTCGGGTGAAACTGTTATTGGAGG